>CM057342.1:383032820-384384109 GCA_030015575.1 Agapanthus africanus
TGAAATACGAAGTATGTGATATTTCGCATTTACGATGTCTAAAGAGAATGTGGATTCCAAATGTTGTAGTTTTACACTTTCTTTTCTGTGACCGTAAGTGTAGTGCGTCGATATCGCCGGTTTCGTTGCCATACATCATCGACAATTAGTGTACGCATACTTACTTACGTTGATGATATATGATATTATGTGTTGCTGAGATATGATGTGCAGGATTGTCGCGATCGAATAGCCGGGGGGGTTTATGTGAGATGAGATTTTTATTTTTCATTCATGTAAAATTCAAATGTAATGTAATATTCTTTTATTTGGGGCACTTCCGGGTTGAGGTTGATGTCACCAGTGTTGTATATTATTTACTTTTCCGCATTAGGATAGACCCAAGGAGGGGAGCACAAGTGACCGGGTTCTTGGGTTCAGTGGGAGGCCATCTCGAGGAGTCGAGACCGGGTCTCCTAAACTCCAGGATTGGTAGGGTCGCTTGCCGCTCTCATAGGGGTCTAGGGCTGTGGGCTTGGCTATTCATCGCGACTGTGGAATCCGTATTTTCTATTGTTGGCTAAATACTAAATACGGACGTCCTAGTATATCCCACATTATATATATGTTTCTGCTGCCTATGTTCTGTGATATCTGAGACGAATGATATATTATATATGAGATATATAGTAGACGTTGCTTATGTTTTACACCCGCGCTATTCCCGTCCCGGTATGCCGTTAGTTAAGTAACCTAACGGTGCATAACGGAACATTGCGGCGAATGCGGATGGCAAAAGCGTACGTGTTATTTTCGTTTCTTTTCTTAATATGATTAATGTAAAGAAAATAAACCTAAAAAGATGTTGTAGAATCAGATTTGAAAACCACTCGGCTCTTTATGAAAAAGCTATATTTCAAAACTGCGGAGCACAAGCCACTCGTTTTGAAAACCATTTGATTCTACGACAATATCAAGTTCAAAGCGTTAAAGATTTTCTTAAAAATCATCCGCAACCCTCCATCATTTTAGGAAGTAGAGTACTTAGTATTCATGCTACGTTTGTTGACTTTAGTTAAGGTATAGTGTACGGTAGCTAAGTGATGTCTTCCTACACTGCATATGATGCAGATTAATTAGGACATTCATGCGACTTTGTTGACCATAGTTAAGGGTCATATGGGTGGGTCTAATTGATCAAGAAATGACGGGTAGAACTTGACTGGTACTTATGATTTGTTGACCATAGTTAAGGTCATAAGCACTAGGGGTAAAAATCATATCGGGAATTTCAAGTGTTGAGATTTGCAATGAGATTGCATACCTTCCATATGATGGTTGGATCCCGATCCCACTGTGGGCAATAGTTGCTCCTAGGAGAGTTTTGCAGTTTACAATTAGCTAACTCATTAGGTGTCTAGAAAGGTGTTAACGGGGCTACGCCTCTGGGAAAACGAGGTTTACTTTAATTAGGTCCGTGCGAAAGCATGGGGAACCTCCCTCAAGTACCGACACTGGCCTGGCTGAACGGTTAGCGAAGTTTTAGACTGTAAATATTCCTGGCTAGTTTTCTTTTTAAGGTTTGAAAGAAAAACTTGATTAAAGCAGTGGAAGACATCGATTAGACAAGATAATAGCCAATCTGATCTATGCATGAGCTTTCGCTGAGTGTATTCTTTTCTCTCTCTTAATGGCAGATACCAATGACTGGACTCAAGCTTCTACTAGATAAAAACAAACTGAATGGGTCCAATTATAAAGACTGGCTGAGAAATCTGAAAATAGCCTTGACTTATGATAAAGTATCATATGTCCTCACGGCTCCAGCCCCGCCCGTCCCAGGCCCAAAATCCTCAGTTGCGGATATTGAAGTCCGCAAGACATGGGATGCGGACTGTGCCACGGCCAAATGCCTCACGCTTCAATCGATGGACAATACACATCAAAAGCAGTACGAGAATATGGACATTCAAACCATATTCCTCCATACAAAGGAGTTGTATGGAGAGCAATCCCGTGTATTACGATACGAAGCATCAAAGAAATTGTTTCAGATGCGAATGGCCCCTGGCACATCGGTAGGAGACCATGTTCTGAAGATGATAGCTCTTATAGAAGAGCTTGAGGACCTTGGGTGGACAATGGACAGTGAACAATATACGGATATTATTCTGCAGTCCCTCCCCTCCACCTTTGCTCAATTCATAGTTAACTTCAATATGCAAGGCATGGAGAAGGAACTACCTGAACTCCTTAATATGTTAAGGAGTGCAGAGAGCACTATGAAATCAGTAAAAACTCGCGTTATGACTATTGGACAATCTTCCTCTTCTAGCCCAAAGGCTAATGCCAAGGGAAAGAAAAAGAAGAAGCCTACCAATCCTAAGGGTGGAGTTAAAAAGGTGAAGGGAGAGGAAAAGTCCAAAGCTGGAGACTCGGGGAAAGGTTAATGTTTTCATTGCCACAAAGCAGGACATTGGAAGCGCAACTGTACAGAGTACTTAAATCTCAAGAAGAAGCATGGGGATGCTTCCGCTTCAGGTGTGTTTATGACAGAAAACTGTTTTTCAATAAACTCTGCTTCCTAGGTATTAGATACCGGTTCAGGTTCTCACATTTGCAATTCTATGTAGGGGCTGAGAAATAGCAAAGTTTTGAAGACAGGTGACCAGACACTCCGCGTTGGAAATGGTTCCAATGTACATACAGTCGCAGTGGGAGAGTATCACTTGGGGTTGCCATCCGAGTGTATATTGGTTTTGAACCCATGTTATTTTGTACCAAGTAGGCTATGTAATATAATATCAGTTTCTTTGTTAGACAATGAATGATATAACTTTATATTGCAGAACAATGTTATGAATATTCACCTAAATCAAATGTTGGTTGGGTATGGTACACTTAATAACGGGATATACGTCCTAAATCAACACACAGTTTTCGGTATACAACACACTAATAAAGAAAACTTTCAGAAATAAATGAAGCTTCTCTTTGGCACTGTAGACTTGGTCATATTAACGAAACAAGACTAAACAAGTTACACAAAGATGGATATTTAAACCCTTTTGAATATAAATCTTATGCGACTTGCCAGTCTTGTATCAAGGGTAAAATGACCAAAACTCCATTTACCGGACACGGAGAAAGAGCTACCGAGCTCCTAGGACTCATACATAGTGATGTATGTGGGCCAATGTCTACACAAGCTAGAGGCGGTTTTTCTTACTTCATTACTTTCACTGACGATTTCTCAAGATTCGGTCATGTATTTTATTAAAGCACAAATCCGAAGATTTCGAGAAATTCACTGAATATAAACAAGAAGTAGAAAAACAAACCGGCTTAAGTATCAAGATGCTTCGATCAGATCGAGGTGGGGAATACCTTAGTACAGAATTTGCAAACTTCCTAAAAGAGAATGGGATTCTCTCTCAGCTCACTCCTCCTTACACACCACAGCACAACGGTATGTCTGAACGACGGAATAGGACCCTATTAGATATGGTCCGATCCATGATGAGTGATGCTGAGTTACCTGCCTCAATTTGGGGGCATGCATTGGAGACTGCAGCGTTTCTTTTGAACAGGGTTCCAACCAAAACCGTGTCTACCACGCCATATGAGATATGGCATAGGAAGAGACCAGCTCTTAAAAGAATTAAGATTTGGGGTTGCCCGGCCTATGTTAAAAAGCAGAATCCGGAAAAACTCGAGACACGGTCGGTCATGTGTAACTTTGTGGGATATCCAAAGAACTCTTATGGATATCTATTCTACCACAAGGAGGAACAAAAGTTGTTTGTTTCTCAGTATGCCACATTCTTAGAAAAAGAGTTTTTCACACATAAAGATGATGGCAACGTGGTGGATCTAGAAGAGGTTCTAGAGACACAAACTACAAATGACGACTTGGTTGAACCGGCTGTTGCAATAGAAACTGAGGAACCTCGGCCACTCCGTAGGTCTGGTAGGACTTCTCGCCCACCAGAGAGGTACTACGGTTTCCTCATTGATGGTGACAGAGAAGACCGCATCATGGAGGATGATAACCCTACCAGTTTTCAGCAAACTATCATGAGTGGTGACTCTGTGAAGTGGCTGGATGCCATAAGATCCGAAATGGAGTCTATGTACACCAACAAAGTTTGGACTTTGGACGTTGTACCCCCTGGAGTAAAACCTGTGGGATGCAAATGGATCTTTAAAAGAAAGATTGGTGTAGATGGGCAGGTAGAGACCTACAAGGCAAGACTTGTGGCGAAGGGTTTTCATCAAAGACCAGGTTTGGACTATGACGAGACTTTTTCTCCCGTAGCCATACTTAAATCCATTCGGATCCTACTTGCTATTGCTGCTCACTATGACTATGAAATCTGGCAGATGGACGTTAAAACAGCATTTCTAAATGGAGATTTAGAAGAATGCGTTTATATGGATCAGCCAGAGGGATTCATTGACAGTGGGAGCAGCGGGAAAGCATGTAGATTGCTTAAATCCATATATGGGTTAAAGCAGGCATCACGGAGTTGGAACATCTGTTTCGATGATGTCATCAAAGAGTTTGATTTCATCCAAAATCCAGATGAACCTTGTGTTTATAAGAAAGCTGTAGGGAGAGCTATCACATTCCTCGTATTGTACGTGGACGACATTCTTCTGATAGGAAATGATATTCCTATGCTACAGTCGGTCAAATCTTTCTTATCACTAAGGTTCTCCATGAAGGACCTGGGTGATGCCACATACATCCTGGGCATAAGGATCTATAGGGATAGATCCAAAAAGTTATTGGGATTGTCCCAAATCAGGTACATCAACACCATCCTAAAAAGGTTTAGTATAGAAGACTCCAAGCGGGGTGCCTTACCCGCTTGCCATGGGGTCACTCTTTCCAAGGATTCTTGTTCAAAGACCGATGAAGAGAGAGCTCGCATGGGCATTATACCCTATGCTTCGGCAGTAGGATCTATAATGTATGCGATGTTATGTACACGCCCAGATGTAGCTTATGCAATTAGTGTTGTGAGCAAGTATCAATCCAACCCAGGGGAGAATCACTGGATAGCTGTGAAGAACATTCTTAAGTACTTGCGAAGGACTAAAGAATTGTTCTTGGTGTATAGTAATGGAGATCTCCAAATGGAGGCCTTTACCGATTCGAGCTTCCAGAGCGATAAGGACGACAACAAATCTATCTCAGGGTTTGTATTTACCCTCAATGGAGGGGCGGTAAGTTGGAGGAGTTCCAAACATGATACCGTTGCAGACTCTACGATGGAGGCTGAGTACATTGCTGCGAATGATGCCGCCAAGGAAGCCGTCTGGATGAGGAAGTTCGTCTCGGAGCTAGGAGTAGTTCTAACCATTATTGATCCAATACCATTGTATTGTGATAATAATGGGGCTATGGCATTAGCCAAGGAGCCCAGGTCCCATCAGCGGTCCAGACACATCCTGAGGCGCTTTTATTTGATCCGGGAGATTGTAGATCGCCGCGAGATCGAGATTAAGAGAGTAGACACAAAGAATAACGCCGCGGATCCACTCACCAAGGCCCTCCCTCAGCCGCAGCATGAGCGACTTTTTGAGATGTTGGGTATGAGATACGCCAATAACTGGCCTTAGTGCAAGTGGGAGATTGTTGGATATATGTATGCCCTAGAGGCTATTATGTGATAGTGGATGTATTTATACATGTATATATATATATATTCAATGTACATTCTTGCTCGACATGATAGTATGCTATCTGGTTCTTCTTTATCTGACATGTTGATTTGATCATGCTTTTACTCATTCATACATGTTGATAAAGCCCTGAGGATATTGGCTTGACTGCAGTGATTATGATAGAGATCATACTAGTGGGACATCTGTAGTTTATAGGCATATCCTGAAATGTCCCTAGTCGTAGGTGTATCGAGACGGGGAATCGATATACCAGAGTAGACTAGCGTATATGATACTAGATCCATATGATGGGCGATGGATGTTCCCACATTCATCGATGTTTGACATCAAGATCATATACGGGTGCTCAGTGGTGACTGGGTACACTGGACGGACTCATCGAGAACTCCTATATGGAATTATATCTATCGTCGGATAGCAGTTCTCAGGTGACACTGGTACAGGTTAGTATGTAGACCCGAGATCGTCATAGAGTCTTTTGTGCTCTCCCACTGTACTTTGATTACCACCCTACCACGGCTCTACTGAGTCATGCAAACAGGTGGCCGTTGGGTACAGTCCCGAGACACACGAAGGCGATGAGCGATAGGAGGGGTTTCATCTCTCCCGGTATTGGGAGTTGATGCTGTGCTGTGCTCGACAGGTTATATCAGTAAGTCCCTGGCCAGGGCTGCTGAGATTTACTGATAAGTGTTATCAGTAGTTTCTCGATCCGTTATAGACCATTCACCGACACGACTTATTGAGTTATTGGGGTCGACGTGACCATCCCTAGGCTCGATATGCAGCATATCAGACGAAGAGACCGGACTGTACGGTAGTGTTGCCGATTGGCTCGACGGGAGTTGTACCAGGTTCGCTTGTTTTCTTCTGATCGCTCAATACCCGGGTGGCCGTTACGTTTAGCTGACCGCTTGCGGCTTGGGGGTGCTTGATATGATCATCACCCACTGTTGGCGTATTGACAAGTCTTAGAGTCCTATAAAGGAGTTACCTGGTCCAGGCGAAACGTTGTGGTGCGCGTATGCGATATGCGCATGGACCCGGTTAAAATGCGCGTATAAGATACCGTATATTAATCGGGCGGCTTACTTTTGGTTAGGTCGTATGTGATATGACCGGATTGATAAATCAAGTGTTGATTTATCATTTAACCATTAGCTTCTCACTAGAAATCCTTTCTTGTAATTTTTTTTGGATGTATGCATGCATGTATGCATTCTTTCTTGTTCATGCACATATGGATGTGCATGCACACATGCATACATACATCATTCTATCATGGTTGTATATACATAGAAAATGGTGGTAATATAAGACTCACACCTTGGATTTATATATGGATTATTATTTCTATTTGTGTTAAAACAAAAAGAAAAGGAAAGGATAATTCATGGTTTGATTCTACACTCTTCTTCAACTAACCATGCTCACCTACTTATTAACCATGAGTTAATCTTCCTCTTTTGTTTTAACTCAAGTGAAATAAATATCCATATAATATAACCATGGTTTCAGATGAGAAGTGAAAAATATATATACATACATTTTTCATTTTTCATGTGAGATTGTCTTTTTCTCTTCTTCTTAAAAAGCCATCATCTTCTTCAACCTTGCTCTTTTGCTCTCTAGATCTCTCAAGTGAGCAAAATACTCAACAAGATAGGATTTTGAAGTGAGAAAAAGAACCACAATACCATTCTACACAAGTCTTGCCCACTTGTTTAAAGTGTTAGCTTCATTCTCTTCTCTTGATCAAGTGAAGTTGCAAGCTTGGACAATGGAGCTTCGGGTGGATCGTCGTGGACGTTAGAAGACCTCAAGCTAATCGTTTTCCAACACTCAAGTAGCCAAGGAGTCTAGAATCGGGAGATACAAAGGTTGTACTCTCAAAACCCTAGCCTTTGTTACTTGTGGTGTGGTTTAAAGTTATGAAACCCTAATTTTCTAGGATTGATTCTTGGTGTGTTCACTTAGCACTCTAAAAAATTTAATCTTTGAGAAATGTGATGCTTCCAAACCTTTCATAGGGTGCTAGGTAAACCTAACATTGGTATCAGAGCAGACCTAGAACATTAGGCGACACTTTAGCGAAGTAAAAACTCCGATCGAACCGAAATACGGATTTTCGGGACACTCTCTGGACATTTTTTTAAAACTGTTATTTTTCAGAATTAAAAATATATAAAAATATCAGCAGGGAAATTTAAGACAAACTGTAAAATACGAAGCTGTGAACAGTAAACCCTAGCACGGAACCGTGGCAAAAGCTTGCTTAGGCCGCGGTTCCGCGGCCGTACAGATGCCTCACTGCCTCGTTTTTGTACAGTGTTTTACTACTGCTTGTGTATATTTTTGGGTATTTTTAAATCTGGTTTAAGTGTTATTTGTTCTGGAGATTGTTTTGGGTTCAATGATTCGATCGGAATTTTAACTTTATGTTTTTTCCGGACAATTAGAAAGTATTGAATTGTTCGAACGAGTGTCGTTTGCTCACTTTTCACGGGGTTTAAACCTTTCGGAAATATGTGCAAGTTTTGTGGTGGACCCTCTAGAAGACAACAAACCTTAACTCGATTATATGACCATCTTGAACTGCCTTTTGAACCTTAGGGTTTGGGGCAGTACGGCGTGCCACATGTGAGGCGTTGGCTTGACCCTTCTACGGCTGGACCGCTACTACTGTGTCACACTCCGGGTTTTTGAACTCCGCTCAAGTGTTGAGCTTTAGGGAATTTTGGGTATTTGATCATTCGTTCGAAAACTTTAATACTGTCTATTTATCTGGAATGTGATACAATATATGGAATTCATATCGTTAGGCATGAAATACGAAGTATGTGATATTTCGCATTTACGATGTCTAAAGAGAATGTGGATTCCAAATGTTGTAGTTTTACACTTTCTTTTCTGTGACCGTAAGTGTATTATGTCGATATCGCCGGTTTCGTTGCTATACATCAACGACAATTGGGGTACGCATACTTACTTACGTTGATGATATATGATATTATGTGTTGCTGAGATATGATATGCAGGATTGTCGCGATCGAATAGCCGGGGGGTTTTATGTGAGATGAGATTTTTATTTTTCATTCATGTAAAATTCAAATGTAATGTAATATTCTTTTATTTGGGGAACTTCCGGGTTGAGGTTGATGTCACCAGTGTTGTATATTATTTACTTTTCCGCATTAGGATAGACCCAAGGAGGGGAGCACAAGTGACCGGGTTCTGGGGTTCAGTGGGAGGCCATCTCGAGGAGTCGAGACCGGGTCTCCTAAACTCCAAGATTGGTAGGGTAGCTTGCCGCTCTCATAGGGGTCTAGGGGTGTGGGCTTGGCTATTCATCGCGACTGTGGAATCCGTATTTTCTATTGTTGCCTAAATACTAAATACGGACGTCCTAGTATATCCCATATTATACATATGTTTCTACTGCCTGTGTTCTGTGATATCTAAGACGAATGATATATTATATATGAGATATATAGTAGACGTTGCTTATGTTTTACACCCGCGCTAGTCCCGTCCCGGTATGCCGTTAGTTAAGTAATCTAACGGTGCATAACGGAACATTGCGGCGAATGCGGGTGGCATAAGCGTACGTGTTATTTTCGTTTCTTTTCTGTGATTGGCTTAAGGACTTAAATGATGGGACTACATTAATATGATTAATGTAAAGAAAATAAACCTAAAAAGATGTTGTAGAATCAGATTTGAAAACCACTCGGCTCTTTATGAAAAAGCTATATTTCAAAACTGCGGAGCACAAGCCACTTCTTTTGAAAACCATTTGATTCTACGACGATATCAAGTTCAAAGCGTTAAAGATTTTCTTAAAAATCATCCGCAACCCTCCGTCATTTTAGGAAGTAGAGTACTTAGTATTCGTGCTACGTTTGTTGACTTTAGTTAAGGCGTAGTGTACGGTAGCTAAGTGATGTCTTCCTACACTGCATATGATGCAGATTAATTAGGACATTCATGCGACTTTGTTGACCATAGTTAAGGGTCATATGGGTGGGTCTAATTGATCAAGAAATGATGGGTAGAACTTGACTGGTACTTATGATTTGTTGACCATAGTTAAGGTCATAAGTACTAGGGGTAAAAATCATATCAGGAATTTCAAGTGTTGAGATTTGCAATGAGATTGCATACCTTCCATATGATGGTTGGATCCCGATCCCACTGTGGGCAATAGTTGCTCCTAGGAGAGTTTTGCAGTTTACAATTAGCTAACTCATTATGTGTCTAGAAAGGTGTTAACGGGGCTACGCCTCTGGGAAAACGAGGTTTACTTTAATTAGGTCCGTGCGAAAGCACGGGGAACCTCCCTCAAGTATCGACACTGGCCTGGCAGAACGGTTAGCGAATTTGTAGACTGTAATTAATCCTGGCTAGTTTTCTTTTTAAGGTTTGAAAGAAAAACTTGATTAAAGCAGTGGGAGACATCGATTAGACAAGATAATAACCAATCTGATCTATGCAAGAGCTTTCGCTGAGTGTATTCTTTTCTCTCTTTTAATGGCAGATACCAATGACTGGACTCAAGCTTCTACTAGATAAAAACAAACTGAATGGGACCAATTACAAAGACTGGCTGAGAAATCTGAAAATAGCCTTGACTTATGATAAAGTATCATATGTCCTCACGGCTCCAGCCCCGCCCGTCCCAGGCCCAAAATCCTCAGTTCCGGATATTGAAGTCCGCAAGACATGGGATGCTGCCTGTGCCACGGCCAAATGCCTCGCGCTTGCATCGATGGATAATACACATCAAAAACAGCACGAGAATATGGAAATTCAAACCATATTCCTCCATACAAAGGAGTTGTATGGAGAGCAATCCCGCGTATTACGATACGAAGCATCAAAGAAATTGTTTCAGATGCGAATGGCCCCTGGCACACCGGTAGGAGACCATGTTCTGAAGATGATAGCTCTTATAGAAGAGCTTGAGGACCTTGGATGGACAATGGATAATGAACAATATACGGATATTATTCTGCAGTCCCTCCCCTCCACCTTTGCTCAATTCATAGTTAACTTCAACATGCACGGCATGGAGAAGGAACTACCTGAACTCCTTAATATGTTAAGGAGTGCAGAGAGCACTATGAAATCAGTAAAAACTCCCGTTATGACTATTGGTCAATCTTGCTCTTCTCGCCCAAAGGCTAGGGCCAAGGGAAAGAAAAAGAAGAAGTCCACCAATCCTAAGGGTGGAGTTAAAAAGTGAAGGGAAAGGAAAAGTCCAAAGCTGGAGACTCGGGGAAAGGCGAATGTTTTCATTGCCACAAAGCAGGTCATTGGAAGCGCAACTGTACAGAGTACATAAATCTCAAGAAGAAGCATATGATAGAAGCACGTAAAGCGCTTGGCGCTGAGCGCCAGTGTCACGACCCAAAATAGCACGTGACTGGCACTTGAATCATATGAAGTCTATAGGACCCCATCTAATCCAAGTAAGCCAAAAGCCCAGAAATCTAAAACCATTTTTAAATTATAAATGAAGGAAAAATAGTTTTAAGAAGTGAAGAAACATGTTTTAAAAACAAGGTTTTTAAATAAGTCAGCCGAATATACATTTTATATCCTCAATGTCTTTTTTCAAAATTGCGGCAGAGTTTCTTTTGTAAATACTAACCCCGAACGGGGTACAACAAGAATAATATATACACAATGATAAAAGGCATCCCCAAGCGGGAGCTAGCTCTTCGTCAATCGACGGTCATAACCACGCAAGCAATATAATATACAACGCCAAAGGGCGAGGATCAAAACTAAAAAAGAACTCAAAATCAGCATGAAAACCATAATACTACAACACGCGACTCTAAGGTCGAAATAATACATAACTTGTTTTCTAAGTCTGACACAATATACAAGTTTGGTTGATGGAATTACTAGATATAACTGAATAAAATAATACAAGGGTGGTCACGATGCGAGTGAACCCACCTACCAATGCAATCACCCAGAAAGGAAGCAGTGTGCCAGAAAAGCCGCAATGAAACCTGTACGGCAAAACCTGCAAGAAACTGTGGTACAACGAGGGTGAGTTGCCAACTTGTGAATACTAAACATCGCAGAGAAGAAATCGTATGCATGACATAATCCTAGGTCAATACGATCGGTAATAATATATCCTCAATATGAATAAGTCTGAAGCATGATAAGGTGGCTAGGGTAAACATCTATACATAAGTATAGTACCAAAAGCTCGTGTCAGTGCCTCAGGTAGCAATATATCATAAATATGAGGTATGATCAATGTAATCAATGTCAACTATATCAGGAAGTCTATGAATATGTGGATATCATCCAATTATGTGATCAATGTCAATATATGTATGTGGAAATCGTCCACGTGTCACCCAATGAAAAAAAGCATCACGCATGTAAATATCATAAACATATGCATGGAAGTATGAGGATGTAAATCAATATGTGTCGCTCGCGACACATCAAAATCATGGAACGTGAGTGTCAAGTATCGACACTCGAAAACATCATGAAACCTATTCCTAGCATCGGCACGTAAATATTCATATATCGGGCTCCGTCAGTCTGGATCGGCCAACATCATCTGTCAACTCCGGTCGGTATCCTCCGGATATCCACCGAGCTCAAATACAATCACCGGTAGGTAGTAGTCCTTTTGCCTGGCTCACCGTCTGTATACACAGCATCCCTTTCTTGTCCCGGGATAACATAGCGGGTCCACCATGTACCCGCAATCGACCTCATCCGCCTCCTCGAATCGGGTTTCACATGTCGCTCTCAGCACCGAGAAAACATATGGTGGACGCACTGAAATATCATATCAAGGGTAACCGGGTTTTTAAAACAATTACATACACTCTTTTGAAATATCCACGGTTCCTAAATCCAGAAATATCATGGAAACAACATATCTCAAAGCGTATAATCAAAAGCATGATGTATGCGACATGTAAAAGAAATGTAAGCATATCAGTGTATCATGCAATATGGAAAAGTAATATGAACATATTGAGAGAAACCGCTCTTTTAAAATGAATCGGTTTTAAAGAGTATCTTGCGGTTCTCGAATCTCCAAATCCAGCGAGAATCATCTATGTATGTGCGAATACGTATGTATGCACGAAGGGGTTACAATAGGTATGTACACAAGTATGCCATGCAAGGGATCATATCCTGAATGCAACAATACTACAGTTTAGTGACATGGCAATTATCGATGATGAAGTGTGTGAGCCGGCAAGCAGGTGTACGTGGAACATATGCATCATCGATAATGGTGCTGGTGTCCTAACAGCATGAGTTTAATATAACAATAACCATTTGCACATGCAATGCGATACGAATAACAAGAATATGCAGGAATCGACTAATAAACGCAATAGTGACGCATCTGCATCAATATAAAAATGTCAAACCGTTTGCCTTTTGAAATAAGACGAATCGGGGTTTTTAGTACAATAAGGGTTACGATCTTTTTAAGAAAAGATGCGTCTTTTGAAAATATCCGTAGAATCCTTTTGCCAGTCTTTGAAATACTCCCAATTCATTAGTTTTGAAATAGGTATGACATCAGCCTAGCCTAACATTTACTAGCAAGACTACAACTCTAACTAACAAGTCAATCGGGAGGGGTATGGAAACAACCTGAATCTGAGTCGATATGTATATATATACATAAGTTTAATAGTCGGTGATCCCGCCTCAAAGGTACCGCGTACGATACAATATCATATGACATCCTCGAGTCATGAGTGCGGATCTATCATCAATATAAAGCTCGTACGGAAAATCATCGTGCGGCATCCCAAAAGATGGGTACGGGTCAATATCACATCCATCTCATCAATTATCTGGTATCCTTATCATCATAGCTCATGGTCTGGGGTACTAATCTAAGTCTAGTACAAATCGATACCGTCTATATAAATATAAATGCGTGTGTGAAACACACGTCCAAAGGCCCGCTAAATCTCATGTCGTATCCCAAATACAAATCACAATATATCACCGATATCATGGCACTATGCCCAATATCATCGACTCATCTCCAAATATCGTCCACTATCCTCATCATCCAAGTATATGTATAGCAAGTAAACATGTGCGTGCGTGTGGGTGTAAACCTATTCTAGGGTTCGCAACTAGGAACTACACTAGTTTACTCCTAAACCCTAATCTAATCATGGTACACCTAACACATCTAGAAAATCCATGTCACGCAATAAGCTATCTTATGTAGTATATATAGTATACTAATCATCGAACTGCGGGGGTGCTATACGTCATCCACCCGACTTCCCCCGTAGATATAATCTACTCACCTTAAATCCTGCGTGTCGGTGTTGATGTCGCCTTCATCTTCTTATCGTCTCGAATCATCGTGGGGGTACCTACATATCAGACGTATCACATCGCATTAGAACCAAATCGAAACCAAAACGACACGTGAAAACCAAAACGATACGCTTAAAAGCTTAAAGTTTAGAACCTATGGACTACTCTTTGAAAACCATCAAACAATTCTCGATATCGTCGTATAAATGCCAAGTAATCGAGGTAAAACGCAATTATACAAATCCAGAATTTAAAATACGCAAAACGAAAACACGAATTAAAACAGCAACTCAGGAAAAAGGTTCCAGATTCTACCCTAGGTCAAATTGGACAATTTTGCATATGCCAGGGGTTTAATTCATAGATGTAGGAGCTACAGAACAAGAACTAGCCAAAATGCTCCAGGTCTGGCCGTAAATTGCGGCCAGAAGGAATAAATATGCGGCCACGGTTGGGGGTAGGGGCTAGGGTTTTGGTGGTAGCTTCCTAGGTGCCTGCATGTATCTCTGTGTATGCAATATAATTTTCAGAGTCTCGGGGTGATAGCAGATTCCATTTTATATCCACAGAATTCACAATTTTCCGATATCGGCTTTTCTAAATCCGTATTCCGGGGTTCTAGTCTCTGGTTTAGGTCTTAATTCTAGCACTAGGGGGTTTGTATGGCCTCTACTGAGCTTAATTGCTCACCACAACTCTCAATTTCCGATAACCCTAACAACAATTTTCATACCCTCACTAAACATCACTATATTGGTTTAAAGTTAACATGGATGTGAAAGCAATAGGAAAACTAAGCTAGTGGTTCAGAAAATACCTCATTTGGCAACTCAAGAAAATTCTTGAGTTGCCCCAAGTGTCCAAAACCTTTCCTTTCTTGGTCCAATGTGTTTCCCTTGAGCTTGTGCATCTTTTTTGTGAAATGGGGTTTGGGTTTTGAGGTGTTTATTGAGGTGATTTGAGGAGGTAGGGAGGGGGAGAGAATGAGGTAGTAGCAGCAGCAGCAAAGAGGGAGATGGGAGAGGAAAAAGGATGAAGAATGAAGGGGGAAAAAGGCTAAGTCAAAGAAATCCTCACCTTTCTCTCTCTCACCCATACCTCACACTATTCCATTCTTTATTCTTTTCTTTTCTTTTCTAATCCATTTTCCTTCTCTCCTCATTAGTAAACCCAAAATAAAAGCCTTGCAAAAATGTAACAAGTGTAAAAAAAGATATGGTGCATGTTTTGCATAAATATGCTAAAAATCCAATTAGTGATTTTTAATCGCGATTGGCAATAAATTAGCATATAATTAATCATAAAAACTTAAAATTTGCATAATTCACATAAAACACCCTCTTTATAGTAATTTCTATAATTTTCCAAAATTTTCCCCATTTATCGGTATTTGATTATACCGAAATATTAAAATATTCATTAAAATTAATATTAAATTATAAAAATTCCCCAAAAATAATATTTTATTTTTCTGAAATGTTACAATCTTCCCACTTAAAGAAATTCGGTCCCCGAATTTTAATTTTAAAGCCCCAAATTCTAAAACATTTCAATAAAAAGTCCAAGTCGTCGGGGCTCCGAAACCATCAATACATAAAACGCATCATAGCGCAATGCATGCGCATGAACAATGAGCAGATAACTCTATTAGTGTATATGCCCTAGAGGCCATTACTATATCATACTAGTTTGTATATTACTTAATGGAAGCTTGGGATATTCAAAGTTGTATAGACAATCATGCTCAAAATAGTAGTATGCTACTTGGTTTGTTTCTACTTTAATGTGTGCATGTGTTTCTTTTAGCATATCGCCTTTACACATTAGTGGATCCCTTAGGATATTTGCTTGATTACCTTTGTTGTGATGGAAGTCATACTAGTGGGGGCTGGGTAATCTACAAGCACATCCTTATACAGGTCCATAGTCGTAGGATTATCGAAACGGGGCAACGATACTCCGGAGTAGACTAGCGTATGCGCTTCTCATCCCAGCAGGGGAGATGGTCTGTCCCACAGCCATTAGTATGTCGTACTTGAGATAGTATGCGGGTGCTCGTTAGGTTACGAGTACACTGGACAGGACTCGTCGGGAACTGTTGATTGGTACTATACATATCGTCAGTTATCAGTTCCCAGGTGACATGAGTACAGCTTAGTCTGTTGACTTGACACTGTCACTTCACCTCGAGTGTGTTCCCACTGTTCTTAGATTGCTACCCTACCACGGTTCAAATGAGTCGTGCAAACAGGTAAAAGTTGGGTGCAGTCCCCAAGCACTTGGAGGCAGTGACGGTTAGACAGGATTCGCCTCCCCCGGTATTGGGAGTTGATATCGCGCTGTGTCTAGGAGAGCCATTACACAAAGTCCCTGGCCAGGGCTAGCGAGATATACTGGTAGCGTTTCCAGTGTTATCTCAGGGTGTTCTGGGCTACACTCCAACATGACTTGTACCTCTATTAGGGGACTGACGTTTACCGCCCCCTAGGCCCTCCATGCGACACTCTTAGACGAACAGACCGGACTGTACGGAGATTGTCACATTCAGGCTCAGTAGGAGTTCGGATGGGTTCACCTCATCAGTCTTCTTATCGGCGTCTACCTGGGGACCGTTACGTACAGCTAGTACCGCTTGCGGCTTGTGGTTAAACCCACTGCCAGCGTAGTGTTGAGTCTTTAGAGTCCCATACAGATGGTTATTCGCCTTTGGGCAAAACAGAGTAGAGGTCGCATGGTTTGGCGACTGGGTTCGTTCACATCCGCGCACTTATGCACGTTTGGTGTCCGGACAGTTATTACTAGCGGGCTTTGGTTTAAGCCAGATCCTAGTATATGTTTTGGGATTGGTTTTATCTCATTGTATTCGTGTTCCTCGGAACATGGATACGGGTGTGTATGCACAGTTGACAGAGGCAGAGGCAGAGGATTCTCATTAGGGTTGATGACCGTTGTCTTTTTCCAAACCCTAATGAATATGTGAAATATGATTATTAATATTAATTAAAGATAATTGTGTTATGGTTAGGGTTGTTGACCATTTGACTTTGATTGACTTGTTGACCCATGTTGACATATTGACCATCATCATTCCACATGAAAGATGCTCTTTGATTCTTACAAAATTCATTAATGTGAAATGATAATGGTCATTTCAAGTTAACCATATCTATTATCTTTGATTAATTATTTAATTATCATAATTCATATATATGTGAGAATGGTTGATAATTATCCTCATTCTCTCTTGCTCATTCTCTCTCATCCAAAGCTCATCCTCTTCCTCTCTCTCAAAGCTCTCCCCTCTCATGTGTTGAGAATCATTTTGCTTTTGAGATAAAACACCAAAACTCCTCTCTACTTATTCTAGGGTTCTAGGTTTAGCAAGCCAAGCACTTTAGTTACCTCTAGGTTGAGGTAGGAGCCAAAGGTAGAGGCCCTCGGGTGGATCTTTCTTCGGCAAGAGAAGGCGACGAGAAGGACCCGTTCAACCCACTCTAAGAAGCAAGAAGAGAAGGAGTTCAAGACTTAGGTATAACCCTTTAACCGAGTAGCTAAATCTTTTAGCTTGGTTGTTAGTTTTAGTTTAGCAAAGATCCTCCTTTTAGTCCATGTTGCCTTGAGTTTAGAAAAATCGTTTTTTACCTTTTCCGCTTCCCCGTAAGCACCGGGGTGGGCAACGTAGACTTACAGTGGTATCAGAGACTAGCTAAACATAAACTAGCAAGTTAGAAAAGTATTTAGAATTTCAATCCGAGAAAAATCGCAAAACACGTTCGAAAAACCTAACTTTCAGCCGATTTTTAAACCTGCTTTAAAAATAATTCCACATACATTAAAAATCGGCTCAGGGTTTTGTTAGAATTGTCAGCAAAATTGAGCCACTGACTCGGTCAACGCGCCGCGGAACCGCGGCGAGAACATGCCTCTTGCCGCGGCTCCGCGGCCGAGTTGACTCGGCCGCGACTCGTCTTTGCTGCAGTTTCATCTGTGTTCTGTTTTGGGATTTTTAGGATATGTTGTTTCTGCCCAGAATTTCCAGTGAACAAAGTTATGTTTGGGGTAGTTGCAAATCCGTATTTTGATCGAAGTTCTGTAGACTTTAGCTAATGGGTTATATCTGTGATGTGATATATGCACTGAACGTCAACTAATCGCTATACGTCGATTAGTGGGGGTTGTGCATATCTGTGATCTGTAATGTTGATGGATTGTGTATATGAACTCGTTGGATTGTCGCGGATGAATAGCCGGGGGTTTGTGAGATAAGAGTTTTCTTTATCTTTCTTTTGATGTAATATGTAAATTGATGTAATATTTTTTTTATGGCTGCACATCCGGGATGAGGTTGTAGCCGCCATTGTATATTATTTCTTTTACTGTTTTTGCTCCTAGGATAGACCCAAGGTGGGGTGCACAAACTAGTGGGTACCTCGAAGTGCCGAGTGGCCTACTCACGTTGTTGAGGGAGGTTGCTTCACTTCGGGTACTTGGCGGGTAGTTTGCCGCACCCGTAGGGGTTTAGGGTGGGGTTTGGCTATTCATCGCGACCGTGTAATCCGTCTTTCGTTGCAGGCTCGAACGAAACGCGGGTTCCTAGTATATCCAATTTTTTCATCTGTGATCTGGAATGGCTATCATTGCATCTGACGAATGTTTATATCTATATATGATATCTAGTAGGCGTTGCTTATGTTTTGCATCTGCGCTAGTCCAGCCCCCGCTCTGTCGTCAGTTAAGTAACCTAACGGATGATGACGGGGCCCCGTGGCGATTGCGGATGGCATAAGCGTACGTCATATTTTCGTTGTTTTCTGCAATGGTAGGATTAATTGATGGGATGCATTAAATTAATGCAAGAAAATAAACCAAAGTTAAAGTCGTTGGAACAATTTCAATACCATTCGGTTTCTTTTCAAAATAGACAACTTTTAAACGCGGAGCTTAAAGCACTCCTTTTAAAAGCTATCAGGTTCCTTCGATTATATCAAGTTCACTACGTTCACGGTTTCGCCAAAACCATTCGTAGCCCTCCGTCATTTCATATGGATAGTCAATAGTATTCAAGCTGTGTTTGTTGGCCAAAGTCAAGGCATAGTGATTGGTAGCTATTGGATATTCATGTGCAGCATAGATGGATGCGTTGGTTTGGGACAGTCGTACTGCCTTGTTGGCCAAAGTCAAGGGTAGGTACGGGTGGGTTCAAATTAACCTGTAAAAAGATGGGTATAACTTGATATGTGACTTATGATTTGTTGGCCAAAGTCAAGGTCATAAGAGCATGGGGCAAAAATCCACATCGGGAGTTTCTAAAGAAACCGAAACTTGCTAGTGATACATACCATTTGGAGTCTGATGATTCTGGTAGGATTCCTTCAGTTTTATCACACGATGATATTTGGATCCCGATCCTACTGTGAGTATATGCTACTCCTCAGAAACTTTCTCACTTAACGATCAAAGCTATAAACCAAGTAGGTGTCTAGAAAGGTGTTAGCGGGGCTACGCCCACAGGGAAAAGAGGTTATTTGATTAAGGAACTTCGCGAAAGCGTTGGAAAACCTCCCTCGAAGTACCAACACAGGCCTGGCTGAACGGTTAAGCAAGTATTGTACGGTGAGATTGATCCCGACTAATTCTTCTTTTTTGGTTTAAGGAAGGATTCAAGAAACAGTGGGAGCCATCCTGTTTAGACAAACTAAAAACCACTCTAAAATTGCAAGAGCATCATACTAAAGTGTTTCTTCTCTATCTCCTAATTGCAGCGACCAAGCATCATGACCGGCCTTAAGTTACTACTAGATAAAAATATACTGACAGGGCCAAACTACAAAGATTGGCTCAGGAATGTCAAAATGGCAATCACTTATGACAAGTTGGGGTATCTCCTTACCACCAAAGCTCCCCCTGTCCCAGGTCCCAAATCCAGCATCGTGGATAAGGAAATCCGTAAGACCTGGGAGATTGACTGCGCGAAGGCCAAGTGCCTCGTGCTTGCCTCTATGGACAATGAACATGAGAGGAGGCACGAGAATATGGACCTTGAATCCATATTTCTCCATACTAAGGAACTATATGGAGAGCAATCCCATATCGCCAGATACGAAGTCTCGAAAAAGTTGTTTTCGGTGAGATTGGCCCTCGGATCATCGGTAGCGGAACACGTGCTTAAGATGATTGGCTACATTGAAGAGCTCGCGGACCTCGGGACCACGTTAGAGAACGAACTCTACACTGACTTGATTCTCCAGTCCCTTCCTTCCACTTACGCCCAGTTTATCCTGAACTTCAACATGAAAGGAAAAGAAGTTGAACTTCCGGAACTCCTCAACATGTTGAGGAGTGGAGAGGGCACACTACAGAAAGGTAGGGAAACATCCACTTTGTTTGTTGGAGGAGCTTCCTCTTCCAGGTCCAAGGCGAGAGCCAAAGGAAGGAAGAAGAAGGACCTCACCAAACCAAGGGGCGGTGTTAGTAAAGTGGAAGCCAAGGGAAAGGCAAAAGTAGTAAAGGTAGCGGGAAAGCTTGTGGGAAAGGAAGAGTGCTTTTACTGTTACAAGAGTGGACACTGGAAGAAAGATTGCAGGGCTTGGAAGGCCAGAAACCAGGACCCGAAGCAAGTTGTGGCTTCGGCTTCAGGTGTGTATGTTATTGAAAACTGTCTATCAATAAACTCTACTTCCTGGGTATTGGATACCTGATCAGGATCTCATATCTGTAATTCTTTGCAGGAACTGAGAAAGAGTAGGGTTTTGAAGGAAGGTGATATGACCCTCAGAGTTGCAAACGGAGCTAGCATGGATGCTGAGGCCGTAGGGGACTATCACCTGGGATTGTCAGATGGACATGTTTTGGTTTTGCGTGATTGTTATTTTGTACCCAGTTCGACTTATAATATCATATCTGTATCTTTAATGTCTAAAGAAGGTTATGATTTTGCATTTATAAGCAATGTTGTAAACATTCACCTTAATCATGTTCTGATTGGGTCGGGTACATTAAACAACGGTATATACGTATTGAACCAACCACAGATTTTCAAAGTCCAGAATACACACAAAAGAAAGTCTCCAGAAATAAATCATACTTTCTTATGGCATTGTAGACTGGGTCAAATAAATGAGACAAGGTTAACTAAGTTGCATAAAGAAAGATATTTGGATCCGTTCGAATATCAATCATATGCAACTTGTCAATCATGTCTCGAAGGAAAGATGGCAAAGACTCTGTCCACTGGACACGGAGTAAGAGCGAGCGAGCTCTTGGGACTCGTACACAGCGATCTATGCGGTCCAATGTCTACGCATGCGCGAAGTGGTGATTCTTACTTCATTATTTTTACGGATGATTTTTCAATGTACGGATATGTCTTCTTAATGAAGCATAAATCAGAAGCATTTGAAAAATTCCAGGAATATAAGAATGAAGTAGAAAAACAAACATGCAAAAGTATCAAGACACTGAGATCTGATCGAGGTGGTGAATACTTGAGTGCCGAGTTCCTAGGTTACTTAAAAGAGAACTTACTCCTCTCTCAACTTACTCCTCCATACACACCACAACATAATGGTGTATCGGAGAGAAGGAATCGAACCCTATTGGATATGGTACGTTCCATGATGAGTAATGCTGAGTTGCCTCGATCATTCTGGGGATATACACTAGAATCAGCTGCATATCTTTTGAACCGAGTTCCAACTAAGATTGTGCCTACTACACCATATCAGATGTGGATTGGGAAGAAACCCTATCTTAAGCACATTAAGACATGGGGATGTGCATCTTTTGTTAAAAAGCAGCATGCGGACAAACTTGAGGCACGCTCAGTACAGTGTAAGTTTGTGGGATATCCAAAGAACTCCAAGGGATATTTCTTCTATTGCGCAGAGGAACAAAAGGTTTTTGTTTCTCGTCATGCCTGCTTCTTGGAAACTGAATTTTAGGAAAATCAGATAAGTGGGAGCGCAATAGAACTGGATGAAATTCCAGAACCACAAGCTATTACTGAAAGCTTAGTAGAACCAGAGGGTTCAAAAGAACACGACATTCCCGCGCCACTCCGCAGAAGCAGTAGGCAGTCTCGTCCGCCCGAGAGATACTACGGTTTTCTCATAGACGGGGATAGAGAGGATTGCATCGTTGATAATGATGAGCCGACTAGCATCCAGCAGGCCATTTAGAGCGCTGACTCGGTAAAATAGCTGGATTCAATGCAGACCGAAATGGAGTACATGTACACCAACAAAGTATGGACTTTGGACGTTTCTCCAGAAGGGGTAAAACCCGTATGCTGCAAATGGATCTTCAAAAGGAAGATTGGTGTAGATGGACAGCTTGAGACCTATAAGGCTAGACTTGTTGCAAAGGGTTTCCGTCAAAGACCTGGTTTGGACTATGACGAAACCTTTTCTCCAGTGGCTATGCTCAAATCCATTCGGATCCTTCTTGCTATTGTTTCCTTCCACGATTATGAGATTTGGCAAATGGACATAAAGATCGCTTTTCTAAATGGAAATTTAGTGGAGTGTGTCTATATGGACCAACTAGAGGGTTTCATTCAGAGTGGGAGCAGCGGGAAAGTGTGCAAGTTGCGTAAGTCCATTTATGGACTGAAACAGGCATCGCGGAGTTGGAACATCTGTTTTAATGAGACGGTCAAAGAATTTGGCTTTATCAAAAATCCAGATGAACTATGCATCTATAGTAAAATTGTAGCACGAACTGTCGTATTCCTCGTTTTATATGTGGATGACATTCTCTTAATAGGAAATGACATTCCTATGCTACAATCTGTAAAAAGGTTCTTGTCGCACAGGTTTTCCTTGAAAGACCTGGGTGATGCCTCTTACATTCTGGGGATCCGATCTATCGTGATAGGTCCAACAGTATATTAGGACTTTCACAGTCCAGGTACATCGACACTATACTGAAAAGATTCGGTATAGAAGATTCCAAGAGCGGTAATGTAGGGTTCCTAGGCACACTAATGAGGTCTCACAAGGCATCAACCATGCCAATTTCAAAAATTTTCCGGTGCCGAGAAACTCTAATACGGATCGTTAACTAGAGTTTAGGCGAAACTACAAGCTACTAAACTACTTTTGTGCTAAGTGAACGGAAATACAACCTTTGTAGATCCGGTCCTCCACCTCCATAGCTCCATGATGAAGTCCCCTCGCTGCGATCATCGAATCCCGGGCTCTAGCGTCGGCTTCATCGGAGAAATGGGCGGGCTAGGTCGTCGACTTCGATGCCGAAGATGATCTACGTCGAGACAACACAAGATCAAGCTCCAACTTCACCAAGCCATGAAACTTGTGAAGAAAACACCCTATACTACTTGGCAAGTGGTAGAGGATGAAGAAATAGGAAGTGGGTTCACTTTAGAATTGGTTTTCTCACTCTTTTTCTCATGTTGCCATTGATGGTAGCAAGCTTTTCTTCATTGTTGAAGAAGAAGAAGAAGAAGAAGAAAAGAATTATGATAAGAATAAAAAGAATTATCTTATCATATAGCAACCATAGTTAGGTGTAGAGAATAAACTAAAGTTAGGCTTAATGGTTAGGTTAAGGCTAAGAGACAAAATGGTCAAAGCTTCAAAGCTTCATGAAGTTTCATGAAAGATACAAAAACTAGCCACCATTTTATTCTTGCCTTAAAATGAATTAATAAAAATAAATAGATAAGTAAATCAAAACCCTAACCATTAAGATAACTACGGTTTAATCATACACACTCAAATTTGCATGTATCATCAAACATGATACAATCTTGTGCACAAAAGTATATCGCATATACAACTTGTGTACAACAAGTGAGAAAATCCATCTAAAGTAAACAATATTAGTCAATCTAAAGTAATATATCTAATATATAATTATACATTAAATCATTAAATCAATACCTGATTTAACGATCCGGTAATATCACATATAACCGACTAATATCAATAGTAACAACTTATCGAATCAACACTTGATCCGATAACCCGGCTATATCACATATAACCGATCAATGTCACAAATCGCGAGAATCGAATACAGTATCACATACCAGTATCATTCTCGGCCCCGCACATATCTCATATGCGCTCCTATTTCATTTCGCTTGAGCCAGGAAACCTCTGTGTAGGACTCTAAAGACTCGTCAATACGCCGGCAGCAGGTGATGATCCTATCAAACACCCACAAGCGGCAAGCGGTCTGCTAAACGTAACGGCCACCCGGGTATTGAGCGATCAGAAGATCGACGACCAAGCCCGCTCACACTCCTGTGAATCCAACCAGTAACACTTACCGTACAGTCCGGTCTGATCGTCTGATATGTCGCATATCTCGCCTAGGGGTGGTTACCGTCAGACCCCAATAGCTCGATAAGTCGTGTCGATATGAGGTCTATAACAGTTCGAGAAACTACTGGTAACACTTACCAGTAAATCTCAGCAACCCTGGCCAGGGATTTCCGGTTATAGCCAATCGAACACAGCGCAACATCAACTCCCTATACCGGGAGAGACGAATCCTCTCCTATCACTTATTGCCTCCATGTGACTCGGGACTGTACCTAAAAACCACCGTTTTGCACGCCCTCTTGGATGTGGTAAGGTGGAAATCAAAGCACAGTGAGAATCACATAAGACTCTATGACGATCTCGGGTCTACAGACTAACCTGTACCAGTGTCACCAGAGAACTACCATCTGACGTAAGGTATAATACCATCTGGGAGTTCTCGGCGAGTCCGTCCAGTGTACCCAGTCCCCACTGAGCACCCGTATATCATCTCTGATGTCAAACACCAATGGATATGGGATCATCCATCGCCCATCTGTATGGGTCGAGAAGGTATACGCTAGTCTACTCTGGTATATCGATGCCCCGTCTCGATACACCCACGACTAGGGACCTTGAAGGATGTACTTATGGACTACCATGTCCCCACTAGTATGATCCGCATCATAGTCCAGGTAGTCAAGTACACATCCTAAGGGCTTTACCAACATGTAACAGAGAGACAATCAGTGTACACGTTAAGGTAAAGAGCAACCAGATAGCATACTATCATGTCGAGCAAGAAAGTCCTCCCTATATATGTCCAAGCATCCACTACAATATACATCCTATGTATAGTATTGGCCTCTAGGGCATACATATAACTAACAATCTTCCACTTGCACTAGGGCTATCTGTAGCAGTGGTTGTAGTATCTCATACTCAACCATCCCATAAAAGTCTCTCTCTGGGAAAAGTCTTTTGTGAGTGGATCCGCCGTGTTGTCCTCTGAGTCTGCTCTCCTAACCTCGATCTCCTTGGAGATCAACCATCTCCATGATCAGGTGATACTGCCTTAGAATATGTCTAGATCACTGATGGGACGGACGTTCCTTGGCATAAGCCACAACTCCATTGTCACATAATGGGAGGAACTAAGTTCATCTCATGAACTAATATACACCCAGACAGCCTCTTTGGTAGCATCTTAAGTAGCGATATATCCAGCCTTAATCGTCTAGTATGCCACGGTATCTAGCTTGGAACTCTTCCAACATACCGTCCCTTTACTGAGTGTAAAGACAATGCCTGTGACTGACATTCAGTCGTCCTTATCACCCTGGATCCTTTCCAGTGATTCTCCCCAGGGTCGATTGATACCATCTCACTACATCTAGTGAGTATCCTAACATCCAATTACATCTATCTCATAGATGAAAACTCAGGATTTAGGAGGTATCACTTTGATCCCATATGGAGAATCTTTGTGATAAGCGGAGATTGACCGAGCGTAGCATAGGAAACTCCTTTCCTATCAAGAGTATGTCATCCACGTACTCTACGAGGATCACTACCATACTCCCTACTACCTTTTTCTGTACAAGGTTCATCTACCATTTTGATGATGTCAAACTGTTTGACTAACTCATCAAAACAGACGTTCCAACTCCGCGATGCCTGCTTTATCACATAAAACATCTTGCACACGTTTCCGCTGCTCCCACTGTCTACGAAGCCCTCTGGCTGTGTATTTATAGACGCTCTCTTCCAAAACATCATTTAGAAAAGCAGTCATGACACCCAACCACCAGATATTGTAGTCATGGTATGTAGCCGTGGCAAGTAGAATCTGGATGGACTTAAGCATAGATCTTCAGAAAAGGTTTCAACATAATCCATACCTGGTCAATGATGCAAACCTTTAACAAGTCTAGCTTTGAAAGTCTCAACTTTTCCATGTACACCAAGTAATCTTCTCAAGATATACTTGCTCCTGATGGGGATTTAACCATTTAGATATAGCAACCAAAGTCCATACTTTGTTGGTGTATATGGATTCCATCTCAGATCGCTAAGCATCCAGCCATTCTTACAGAGTCCCACTCCTGATGGCCAGCTCGAAACTAGTTGGGCCATCATCTCATGATGCAATCCTCGCTCCCACTGTCATAGAGAAACCGAAGTATCTCTCAGGTGGGTGAGGAACCCTACTAGATCGGCAGAGAGGCTGAGGTTCGTTGGTAACTATTGAATCCTTTGGTTCTATCAAATCATCTGTTGTAGTTTGTATAGCTGGAACCTTTCCAGTTCTACATTACAGATCTTGTCCGGATTTAGCTTTTAGACATAGCCCGGACAACCCCAAATCTTAACCAACTTAAGATATGGGCTCTTCCCTTTCCATATCACATATGAAGTGGTAGGCAACTGATTTGATTAGAACCTTATACAATAGGTATGCAACTTCTCAAGTGCACAACTCCCAATAGGAAATAGGAAACTCAGTAGTACTCATCATAGAGCACACCATATCAAATAGGGTGTGATTGCTCCGCCCCGATACAACGGTGTGCTGTGGTGTATTCGGAGGAGTAATGCTGAGAGAGAATCTCATTCTCCTTTAGAATAGTCCAGAAATTCCATGCACAAGTATTCTCCTCCTTGATCTCATCAAAGGACATAATACTTATACCCGTATTTTGGTTCTCTACTTCTAACTTATATTCTATGAATATCTCAAAAGGTTCGGACTTGTGTTTCAACAGGAACATATGACTGAATCTTGAGAGATCATCAGAGAATGTAACGAAGTACAAAGAACCGGTCCTAGCATGTGTAGACAGGGGACTTTACATACATCAACATGTATCAATCCCAAGAGTTTACTAACTCTTTCTCTGTTTCCAATAAACAGAGCTGTGGTCATCTTATTTCTGTGACATGACTGGAAAGTTTCACAAGATGTAAATTCAAACAGATTTAAATATGCATCTATGTGCAACTTAGCTAGTCGGGTCGCATTGATATGACCTAGTCTACAATACCTCAAGAATGATCCGTTCAATTCTGAACTCTTCCTCTTGTATGTGTTCCATATACTAAGAACTGTAGTTTGATTTAGAACATCAATGCTTTTAGATAACGTGCCTGAACCGATCAACTTTTGATATAGGAAATGTTCAAAACATTACCCAACAATACAAAATTATATTCTTTCTTTACGAATAAAGAGACTGATATGATTTTGTATATTAGGTTCAGTATCTAATAACATTCGTTCAGAATCAATGTATTCAGGTAATACAGGGTGACAGTGACCAACAGACTTGGCTACAACACTTGCACCGTTTTCTGTCTCATGAAACTTATCACCCGTTCTCAGTTCTCTACCTTTCTGTAGCCCTATGTAACAGATTACATATCTGGGATCCTGATCGGGCATCATATACCCAGGACTTAAAGGATACTGAGAAACAGTTCTATATAATGAACACACCCGAAGATGATTCATCAGTATGCACTTTCTTCGTTTGGGCTGCACGAAAATCTGGTATTCCCCAATTTCCCGCTCTGTCTTATAACAATTATAAGTTGGAGCGGGACCAACGTTCACTAGCTCAGTATAACAAGCGGGTTCGGTCAATACATCCGTATTATTATCTTGTTTAAGGCGTGATATGGTCGCTACCTGGAGAGAGAAAGAAGAAAACACTCAGCGTGCGCTCTTGCAAGATCAGATTGGTTTTTATTTTATCTAATCAGGATGGCTCCCACTTCTTTTTCTCAAATCTTCCTTCAAAACCTAAAAGGAAAGACTAGCCGGGATTAATTACACGCTACAAGTTCGCCAATCTTTCAGCCAGGCCAGTGTCGGTACTTTGAGGGAGGTCCCCCGTGCTTTCGCCCGAACCTAATTAATGTAAACCTCATTTTCCCAGAGGCGTAACCCCGTTGACACCTTTCTAGACACCTACTTGATCGGCTAATTATAATGTGTAAAACTCTCCCAGGAGTAACTCTTACTCGCAGCGGGTATCGGGATCCAACTATCTCATAGAAGGTATGCAATCTCATTGCAAATTTCAACACTTGAAATTCCCGATAATTTTGCCCTTAGCACCCTATGACCTTGACGGAGGTCAACAAACCATAGGCTACTAGTCAAGTTCAACCCGTCATTTCTTGATTGAATCAAACCCACCCGCACGACCCTTGACGGAGGTCAACAAGGCCGTACGACTACCCTAACCCAATCTGCATCATATGCATAAGCAGATAAATACTAGTTAGCTACCGCACACTACGTCTTGACGGAGGTCAACAAACGTAGCACGAATACTAAGTAGGACTTATCTGAAATGATGGAAGGCTACGACAGGTTTTTCTGAAAACCTATTGCTTAATGAACTTGATATCGTTGTAGAATCAAATGATTTTAAATTGGAGTGTTTTTTAGGCTTTTCTAGTTTTGCTAAAGGGGTCATTCCCGGTGAAGGGATCGTCGGCCCTTTCATCGTCGAATGAGGTGCGGGATATATCATATATATCGCTGTGCAAAGAAGAAACTATAGAAGCAATCAAAAGACAAACCGAGTGTATAGCATCTGCAAGTTATTGCTAAAGGAGTCACTCCCGGTGAAGGGATCTCGGTCCTTACCTTATCGAATAAGGTGTAGGATATATCATATATACCGTTGTGCAAAGCAAGAACTGTAGCTACCTGTTTTATTTTTGAAATTCGATTCCACAACATCTTAGGTTTCTTTTATTTTCATTAATCACATTAATGAAGTCCCATCATTTAAGTACCTAAACATCACAGATAAATACGACGTACACTTATGCCATCCGCATTCGCCTCGATGTCCCCTCGTGCACCGTTAGGTTAGGTAACTAACGACAGAGCGGGGCAGGGCTAGCGCAGGTGTAAAACATAAGTAACGTCTATATAATATATCATATATACTATATACAATATCTATCTGAACACATCACATGATCACATCACAGATAACGCAGCAGAAAATATCATATGAAATATTGGATATACTAGGACGCCCGTGTTTTCAATACGAGCCAGTATAAAACACGGATTCCACGGTCGTGATGAATAGCCAATCCCACACCCCTAGACCCCAAAGAGAGCGGCAAGTAACCCTACCAATTCTAGAGTTAGGAGACCCGGACTCGACTCCTCGAGTTGGTCTCCCACTGGACTCCAGAACCCGGTTACTTGTGCCCTCCTCCTTGGGTCTATCCTAGTGCGGAAAAGTAAATAATATACAAAAAGTGACATCTTCCGCAACCTGGAAGTGCCCCAATAAAAGAATATTACATACAAGTTTTTACATGAATGAAAATGAAAAACACTCATCTCACATAAATCCCCCCCGGCTATTCAAACACGACAATCCAATATAACATATCCAGCAACACATAACATCACATGTCATCAACGTAAGTAAACATGCGTATCCCAATTGTCATTGACCTATAGCAACGAAACCGGCGATATCACATATTACACTTACGGTCACAGAAAAGAAAGTGTGAAACTACAACAGTTGGAATCCGCAACCTGCATAGACATCGCATGCCTAATCAAATGAATTCCTTAGACATCGCATGCCTAACAATTATAAACCCCGCATTTTAGTCTCATTATCGAAAACACTTTTCAATATCAAGTCGGGCAATTCAACAAAATTCCCGACATCCTGACCGAATGCTCGTCGCAAACTTCAGTAGACGGCCGCACCCCCGATGCCGTCGACGAAGTGCACCAAGGCGGAACAGCGCTGCCGCGAGCACCCGAACGGATGCTTTCGGCGACGGGGTTATCCTACAGTCACTTGGTCGGGGCTATGGGGTGTAGCAGTCTATTAAGTTTACCCGGCGAGTATCCGCGTACGCTACGTGATTGCGATGGACTTTTGATCACATTAAAATCCCGTGGCAACCGATCAAGTGAGACTAAACTGCTATGTTTATAACATTCAATTTAGTTATCTCATAACTACTTGTGGATTCCAAATATTGTATCCCATTCCAGATAAATAGAAAATGTTAAACTTTCTGATCGAACATTCAAACACCCAAGTTTTCCCAAAACAGCTCAACACATGAAACAAGTTTAAAAACATCCAGTTCATGCCTCAGTACCAACGGTCCATCCGTAGAAGGGTCAAGCCAACGCCTCACATGTGGCACGCCGTACTGCCCCAAACCCGAAGGTTCAAAGGGCAGTTCAAGGCGGTCACATAATCGAGTTAAGGTTTGTTGTCCACTAGAGGGACCATCGCGTTACTTGTACTACTTAGAACGTCATTAAACTACGGAAAAATCCAACACTTGGAAATTTCCGGCGGGGGAAAAATTGGGTATTTATATCCGGTGGAACTTTTTAACATATTCTAAAATTACTCGGAAAAACACATAGACAAAGTTTGAAATTTCCGATCGAATCATCGACGCTCCAAAACACCCCAGAAAACTCAACTCTTGAGTGCAAATTAAAAATTCCCAGAAAACTCAGCATTTGAAGAGACAAATTACTGTGCAAAAATGGAAGTCTAATCTCATAATTTGGCCGCGGAACCGCCGCATAAGCCAAGCTTCTGCCGCGGTTCCGCCGCGCTTTAGCCGTATCACTTGGTCATTTTTGCACCGTAATTCTTAGAATTTCCTGCTGAATTTTTTAAGAATTTTTAATCTGGAAAAAACCCAGTTTTGAAAAAATATCCAGAGAGGGTTGAAATTTAGGGTTTCGGGGTTCGATCGGGTTTCTAATATCGTCTACGCATCGCCTAAGCCTCTAGATAGGCTCTGATACCACTGTAGGGTTCCTAGGCACACTAATGAGGTCTCACAAGGCATCAACCATGCCAATTTCAAAATTTTTCCTGTGCCGAGAAACCCTAATACGGATCGTTAACTAGAGTTTAGGCGAAACGACAAGCTACTAAACTACTTTAGTGCTAAGTTAACGGAAATACAACCTTTGTAGATCCGGTCCTCCACCTCCATAGCTCCGTGATGAAGTCCCCTCGCTGCGATCATCGGATCCCGGGCTCTAGCGTCGGCTTCATCGGAGAAATGGGCGGGCTAGGTCGTCGACTTCGATGCCGAAGATGATCTACGTCGAGGCAACACAGGATCAAGCTCCAACTTCACCAAGCCATGAAACTTGTGAAGAAAACACCCTATACTACTTGGCAAGTGGTAGAGGATGAAGAAATAGGAAGTGGGTTCACTTTAGAATTGGTGTTCTCACTCTTTTTCTCATGTTGCCATTGATGGTAGCAAGCTTTTCTTCATTGTTGAAGAAGAAGAAGAAGAAAAGAATTATGATAAGAATAAAAAGAATTATCTTATCATATAGCAACCATGGTTAGGTGTAGATAATAAACTAAGGTTAGGTTTAATGGTTAGGTTAAGACTATGAGACAAAATGGTCAAAGCTTCAAAGCTTCATGAAGTTTCATGAAAGAAACAAAAAGTAGCCACCATTTTATTCTTGCCTTAAAATGAATTAATAAAAATAAATAGAAAAGTAAATCAAAACCCTAACCATTAAGATAACCATGGTTTAATCATACACACTCAAATCTGCATGTATCATCAAACATGATACAATCTTGTACACAAAAGTATATCACATATACAACTTGTGTACAACAAGTGAGAAAATCCATCTAAAGTGAACAATATTAATCAATGTAAAGTAATATATCCAATATATAATTATACATTAAATCATTAAATCAATACTTGATTTAACGATCCGGTCATATCACATATAACAGACTAATATCAATAGTAACAACTTATCGAATCAACACTTGATCCGATAACCCGGCTATATCACATATAACCGATCAATGTCACAAATCGCGAGAATCGAATACAGTATCCCATACTGGTATCATTCTCGGTCCCGCACATATCTCATATGCTCTCCTATTTCGTTTCGCTTGAGCCAGGAAACCTCTGTGTAGGACTCTAAAGACTCGTCAATACGCCGGCAGCAGGTGATGATCATATCAAACACCTACAAGCCGCAAGCGGTCTGCTAAACGTAAAGGCCACCCGGGTATTGAGCGATCAGAAGATCGATGAGCAAGCCCGCTCACACTCCTGTGAATCCTACCAGTAACACTTACCGTACAGTCCGGTCTGATCGTCTGATATGTCGCATATCTCGCCTAGGGGTGGTAAACGTCAGACCCCAGTAGCTCGATAAGTCGTGTCGATATGAGGTCTATAACAGTTCGAGAAACTACTGGTAACACTTACCAGTAAATCTCAGCAACCCTGGCCAGGGATTTCCGGTTATAGCCAATCGAACACAGCGCAACATCAACTCCCTATACCGGGAGAGACGAATCCCCTCCTATCGCTCATTGCCTCCATGTGACTCGGGACTGTACCTAAAAACCACCATTTTGCACGCCCTCTTGGACGTGGTAAGGTGGAAATCAAAGCACAGTGGGAATCACACAAGACTCTATGACGATCTCGGGTCTACAGACTAACCTGTACCAGTGTCACCAGAGAACTGCCATCTGACGTAAGGTATAATACCATCTGGGAGTTCTCGGCGAGTTCGTCCAGTGTACCCAGTCCCCACTGAGCACCCGTATATCATCTCTGATGTCAAACACTAATGGATATGGGATCATCCATCGCCCATCTGTATGGGTCGAGAAGGTATACGCTAGTCTACTCTGGTATATCGATGCCCCGTCTCGATACACCCACGACTACGGACCTTGAAGGATGTACTTATGGACTACCATGTCCCCACTAGTATGATCCGCATCATAGTCCAGGTAGTCAAGTACACATCCTAAGGGCTTTACCAACATGTAACAGAGAGACAATCAGTATACACGTTAAGGTAAAGAGCAACCAGATAGCATACTATCATGTCGAGCAAGAAAGTCCTCCCTATATATGTCCAAGCATGCACTACAATATACATCCTATGTATAGTATTGGCCTCTAGGGCATACATATAACTAACAGGTAATTTACCGGCTCGTTACGGGATCACCCTCTCCAAAGAGATGTCTCCCAAGACTGATTTGGAAAGGGATCGCATGTCTATTATACCCTACGCCTCTGCTGTAGGCTCTATAATGTATGCGATGTTGTGTACCAGACCAGATGTAGCTTATGCACTGAGTGTGGTAAGCCGGTATCAGTCAAACCCTGGGGTGAAGCACCGGATAGCGGTAAAGAACATTCTCAAGTACCTGATAAGGACTAAGGAGATGTTCTTGGTGTATGGAGGAAAAGACCTCCAGATCGAGGCCTTTGCTGACTCCAGCTTCCAGAGTTACAAGGATGACTTCAAGTCCATATCGGGTTATGTCTTTACCCTCAATGGAGGGGCGGTGTGTTGGAAGAGTTCTAAACAGGAAACCGTTGCTGACTCGACGATGGAAGCGGAATATATCGCTGCATCTGATGCCGCAAAAGAAGCCGTCTGGATGAGGAAGTTCTTGACAGAACTTCAGGTGGTTCCGTCCATTGTTGATCCAATACCTCTGTATTGTGACTACAACGGGGCTATAGCTTTAGCGAAGGAACCCAGGTCCCATCAGAAGTCCAGACACATCTTGAGGTGGTATCACCTGATCAGGGAGATCGTCGATCGCCGGGAGATCGAGGTTCGGAGGGTTGCTACAGAAGATAACACTGCAGATCCATTCACGAAGGCCTTACCCCAGACTCAATTTGAGCGGTTGATCGAGATGATAGGTCTTCGATACGCCAGTACATGGCCTTAGTGCAAGTGGGAGAATGTTAGTGTATATGCCCTAGAGGCCATTACTGTATCATACTAGTTTATATATTACTTAATGGAAGCTTGGGATATTCACAGTTGTATAGAAAATCTTGCTCAAAATAGTAGTATGCTACTTGGTTTGTTTCTACTTTAATTTGTGCATGTGTTTATTTTAGCATATCGCCTTTACACATTAGTGGAGCCTTTATGATCTTTGCTTGATTACCAGCGTTGTGATGGCAGTCACACTAGTGGGGGCTGGGTAATCTACAAGCACATCTTTATACAGGTCCCAAGTCGTAGGATTATCCAGACGGGGCATCGATACTCCAGAGTAGACTAGCGTATGTGCTTCTCATCCCAGCAGGGGAGATGGTCTGTCCCACAGCCATTAGTACGTCGTACTTGAGATAGTATGTGGGTGCTCGTTAGGTTACGAGTACACTGGACAGGACACGTCGGGAACTGTTGGTTGGTACTATACCTATCGTCAGTTATCAGTTCCTAGATGACATGAGTACAGCTTAGTCCGTTGACTTGACACTGTTACTTCGCCCCGAGTGTGTTCCCACTGTTCTTAGATTGCTACCCTACCATGGCTCAAATGAGTCGTGCAAACAGTTAGCAGTTGGATGCAGTCCCGAAGCACTTAGAGGCAGTGACGGTTAGACAAGATTCGTCTCTCCCGGTATTGGGGGTTGATATCGCACTATGTCTAGAAGATCCATTACACAAAGTCCCTGGCCAGGGCTAGAGAGATATACTGGTAGCGTTTCCAGTGTTATCTCAGGGTGTTCTGGGCTACACTCCGACACGACTTGTACCGCTATTAGGGGACTGACGTTTACCGCCCCTAAGCCCGCCATGCGATACTCTTAGACGAATAGACCGGACTGTACGGAGATTATCACATTCAGGCTCAGTAGGAGTTCAGATGGGTTCACCTCATTAGTCTTCTTATCGGCATCTACCTGGGGACCGTTACGTACAGCTAGTACCGCTTGCGGCCTGTGGTTAATGTAAGTCGATGTGCAACACCCCACGACTTGCGGGGAGGCTGAAATATGAAAAACGATCTTGTTCTTTGCTTAAACATCGACTAACCGCATGAATCGAAGCTAAACGATAACTAACAACTATCATAGAAGTTCAAAACTACTATGTGAAGTGATTATACCTCAAGAACCGTCTCCTTCGGGTCTTCATCGCTGTCCTCCACTCCTCGTAGGCTCCTAGGAACATCGGCAACTTCACGGCCTCCTCGAATCAAAGACGATCCCCCGAAAGCTCCTACGCCAAGCTTAATCTCCAACTTGAGATAACTAGGTTGCTTAAAGTGCTAATCTAAGCTACCTAGAGGATATAGAGTGAGGTTATGGATGTTTTAGTCTATCTAACCCTTGATCTCAACACATGAGAGGTTAGAGTTAGGGTTTCAAGAGAGAGTGAGCTTTAGGAGAGAGAAGGTGAGAATCATATCAAAAGAATAATGAACTCATATGAATATATCAACCATAACAATTAATCAAATAAATAATATAAATGATTTATCATCATGGTTAGATTCATTCATCTAGTGTGGTTCATCATATGACTCATTAACTCATTAATGAATCATTTAATACAAAGCATGAATCACACAAATGAGTCATTAAGCAATTAATGCTCAAGCCACCTTAACCCCTTAGTCACCACTCTTCTAGAACCTTCCCGACAAATTACGAGAACGCCCCTCCAATCCGTGAAAACACGGAAAAACTTTAAACTGTATAAATCCAATAACCCGATACTAGAATCTGGCTTAAACCAAAGCCGGCTAGTAAAAACTGTCCGAAAAGTCGTACGTGCGTAAACACACGTACGCATCCGAACCCTTGTCGTAAAACCATACGACCTCTATATCGTTTCGCCTGGAGCAGGGAAACTCTCTGTGTGGGACTCTAAAGACTCGACACTACGCTTGCAGTGGGTTTAACCACAGACCGCAAGCGGTACTAGCTGTACGTAACGGTCCCCAGGTAGATGTCGATAAGAAGGCCGATGAGGAAAATCATCCGAACTCCCACTGAGCCTGATGTGACAATTTCGTACAGTCCGGTCTGTTCGTCTAAGACTATCGCATATCAAGCCTAGGGGGTGGCAAGCGTCAATCCCCTAATAGCTGTATAAGTCGTGTCGGAGCGAAGCCCATTACACCCTGAGAAGCTACTGGAACCTACCAGTATATCTCGCTTGCCCTGGCCAGGGACTTTGCGTAATGGCTCTCTGACATAGCGCGATATCAACTCCCAATACCGGGAGAGACGAATCCTATCTAACCGCCACTGCCTCCAAGTGCTCGGGACTGCACCCAACTGCTACCTGTTTGCACGCCTCCTTTGAGCCATGGTAGGGTAGCAATCTAAGAACGGTGGGACACACTCGAGGCGAAGCAGCAGTGTCAAGTCTGCGGACTATGCTGTACTCATGTCACCTGGGAACTGATAACTGACGATGGGTATAATACCAACCAATCAGTTCCTCGGCGAGTGCTGTCCGGTGTACCCGTAACCTAACGAGCACCTGTATACTATCTCCAGTACGACGTACTGATGGCTGTGGGACAGACCATCTCCCCAACTGGGATGAGAAGCATATACACTTAGTCTACTCTGGAATATCAATGCCCTATCTCGATAATCCAACGACCAGGGACCTATATAGGATGTTGCTTACAGACTACCCAGCCCCCACTAGTGTGACTGCCATCACGACGCTGGTAATCAAGCAAAGATCCTATGGGATCTACTAATATGTATAAATGATGCGTTACAAGAAACATATGCACATATTTAAGTAGACTCAAACCAAGTAGCATACTACTATGTTTAGCAAGACTGTTATATACAACTGTGAATATCCCAAGCTTCCATTAAGTAATATACATGCTAGAATGATACACTAATGGCCCCTAGGGCATATACACTTACAATCTCCCACTTGCACTAGGGCCATGAGCTGGCATATCGTAGACCTATCATCTCGAATAGCCTCTCGAACTGCGTCTGAGGAATGGCCTTTGTGAATGGATCAGCAATGTTATCCTCCGTCTTTACTCTCTTCACCTCGATCTCCCGGCGATCGATGATCTCCCTGATCAGGTGATACCGTCTTAAGATGTGTCTGGACTTCTGATGGGACCTGGGTTCCTTCGCTAAAGCTATAGCGCCGTTGTTGTCACAATACAGAGGTATTGGACCAACACTGGAAGGAACCACCTGAAGTTCTGTGAGGAACTTCTTCATCCAGACAGCTTCTTTTGCGGCATCGCAAGCAGCTATGTACTCCGCTTCCATCGTTGAGTCTGCAACGGTTTCCTGGTTGGAACTCATCCAACAGACCGCCCCTCCATTGAGGGTAAAGACATAACCCGACATGGATTCGGAGTCATCTTTGTCACTCTGGAAGCCGGAGTCGGCAAAGGCCTCCATCTGGAGGGCTTTTCCGCCATACACTAAAAACATCTCCTTAGTCCTTCTTAGGTACTTAAGAATGTTCTTCACGGCTATCCAGTGTTTCTCCCCTGGGTTTGCTTGATACCGGCTTACTACGCTCAATGCATATGCTACATCTGGTCTGGTAAATAACATCGCATACATTATAGAGCCTAACGCAGAAGCGTAGGGTATAATCGACATGCGATCCCTTTCCAAATCAGTCTTGGGAGACATCTCTTTGGAGAGGGTGATTCCGTGACAAGCCGGTAGGTTACCGCGCTTAGAATCATCCATACTGAATCTTTTCACTATGGTGTCTATGTACCTGGACTGTGAAAGTCCCAACATCCTTTTTGATCTATCACGATAGATCCGGATCCTCAGAATGTAGGTGGTATCACCCAGGTCTTTCATGGAGAATTTATGTGACAAGAATCTTTTGACTGACTGTAACATAGGAATATCATTTCCTATTAGGAGAATGTCATCCACGTACAAGACGAGGAATACTACAACTCTCCCTACAATCTTACTGTATATGCATGGTTCATCTGGATTTTTGATAAAGTCAAATTCTTTGATAGCATCATCAAAACAGATGTTCCAACTCCGCGATGCCTGCTTTAGTCCATAAATTGACTTAAGCAGCTTGCATACTTTACTGCTGCTCCCACTCTGAATGAATCCCTTTAGCTGATCCATATAGACGCTCTCTTCCAAATTTCCATTTAGAAAAGCCGTCTTTACGTCCATCTGCCAAATCTCATAATCGTGGAAGGCAGCAATAGCAAGGACCCTAATGGATTTTAGCATAGCTACTGGAGAAAAGGTTTCGTCAGAGTCCAAACCAGGTCTTTGATGGAAACCCTTTGCAACAAGTCTAGCTTTATAGGTTTCAACCTGTCCATCTACACTAATCTTCTTTCTGAAGATCCATTTGCATCCTACGGGTTTTACCCCATCTGGAGCAAAGTCTAAAGTCCATACTTTGTTAGTGTACATTGACTCCATTTCGGTCCGCATTGCATCCAGCCATTTGACTGAGTCACCGCTCTGAATGGCTTGCTGGAAGCTAGTAGGCTCATCATAGTCAATAGAGCAATCCTCTCTATCCCCGTCAATGAGAAAACCGTAGTATCTCTCGGGCGGATGAGATTGCCTATTACTCCTGCGGAGTAGCGTTGGTATGTCCGGTTCTTCTGAAACCTTTGATTCTACCATACTTTCAGTAACAGTTTATGGTTCTGGAATTTCTTCCAGTTCTATTGCGCTCCCACTCTTCTGATTTTCCAAAAATTCGGTTTCCAAGAAGCAGTCATGAAGAGAAACAAAGACCTTTTGTTTCTCTGCGTAATAGAAATAATATCCCTTGGAGTTCTTTGGATATCCCACAAATTTGCATTTTACTGAGCGTGCCTCGAGCTTGTCCGCATGCTGCTTCTTTACAAAAGCTGGACATCCCCATGTCTTAAGATACTTAAGACTAGGTTTCTTCCCACTCCATATCTGATATGTGTAGGGTTCCTAGGCACCCTAGTGAGGTCTCACAAGTCATCATCCATGCAAATTTCTAAAAATTACGGTGCCGAGAAACCCTAGAACGGATCGTTAACTAGATATATAGGCGAAGTAAGCATGTAAACGGAAATATATCTAAAGGAAAGGGGCTACAACCTTTGTAGATCCTGTCCACCACTCCCTAAGCTCCGCGATGATCTCCCTCCGCTGTCCAAATCAAACCCTTGACTCTAGCATTGGCATCATCGAAGAATGGGCGGGCTTGATCGTCGGTTCGATGCCGATGATGATCTACGTCGAGGCATCACAAGAACAAGCTCCAACTTCACCAAGCTTTGAGAACTTGTGAAGTAAACACCCTATACAACTTGGCAAGAGGTAGAGGATGAAGAAATAGGAAGTGGGTAGACTTTAGAATTGAATTTCTCACTTGATTTCACTAGTTGCCATTGATGGTCACTAGCTTTCTTCATGGAAGAAGAAGATGAAGAAGAAGAAGAAGATATGATAAGTTAATTAAAAAAAAAATAAAAAGAATACTTATCATACTTTCAACCTTAGTTAGGTGTAGAGAAAAGACCATGGTTAAAAGGATGGTTAGGGTTAAGCATAAGAACAAAAGAGTGACTTAGTCAAAGTTTCAAGAAACTTCAACTAAGAACAAAACATTCAACCATTCATTTATCCTTTTCTTTTTCCAAAAATGAATAAATAAGAAAGATAAATGAATAAATAATCAAAACCCTAATCATTAACTTAAACCATGGTTTGATTCTTTACACTTAACCAAGTAAGCATGTATCATCAAACATGATACAAACATGTGCACAAAACTATATCGCATATACAATGTGTACAATTCAAGTGAGAAAATCCTTTTCTAAGTGAACCAAAACTAGTTAATGCAAAGTAATATATCAAATATATAAATATGCACTAAATCATTAAATCAACACTTGATTTAACGATCCGGTCATATCGGATATAACCGACTAGTATCATATGTATCGGCTTATCGAATCAATCCTTGATTCGATAACTAGGTTATATCACATACAACCATTCGACACATTCATCGCGAGAATGAAATACGGTATCACATACACGCATTATTCTCGGTCCCGCACATATCTCATATGCGCTCCTATTTCGTTTCGCTTGAGCTAGGAAACCTCTGTGTAGGATTCTAAAGACTCGTCAATACGCCGGCAGCAGATGATGATCATATCAAACACCCACAAGCCGCAAGCAGTCTGCTAAACGTAACGGCCACCCGGGTATTGAGCCATCAGAAGATCGACGAGCAAGCCCGCTCACACTCCTGTGAATCCAACCAGTAACACTTACCGTACAGTCCGGTCATGTTCGTCTGATATGTCGCATATCTCGCCTAGGGGTGGTAAACGTCAGACCCCAATAGCTTGATAAGTCATGCCGACTTGAGGTCCATAACATTCATGAAACTACTGATAACTCTTACCAGTATATCACTGCAACCCTGGCCAGGGATTTCCTGTTATGGACAGTCGAGCATAGCACAACATCAACCCCCAATACCGGGAGAGACGAATCCCCTCCTATCGCTCATTGCCTCCATGTGAATCGGGACAGTACCCAAAAACCACCTGTTTGCACGACTCAGTAGAGCCGTGGTAGGGTGGAAATCAAAGCACAGTGGGAGACACACAAGACTCTATGACGATCTCGGGTCAACAGACTAAGCTATACCAGTGTCACCAGAGAACTGCCATCTGACGTGAGGTATAATACCATCTGGGAGTTCTCGGCGAGTCCGTTCAGTGTACCCAGTCTCCATTGAGCACCCGCATACCATCTTCGATGTCAAACACCAATGGATATGGGATCATCCATCGCCCATCGCATGGGTCGAGAAGATATGCGCTAGTCTACTCTGGAATATCGATGCCCCGTCTCGATATTCCCACGACTAGGAACAATGAAGGATGTTCTCAATTACTACCCTGGCCCCACTGGTATGATCTACATCATAGTCCTGGAAGTCGAGTACACATCCTAAGGGCTTTATCAACATGTAATCAGAGAGACAGAAAGTATACATGTTAAGATAAAGTGCAACCAGATAGCGTACTATCATGTCGAGCAAGAAAGTCCTACCTATATATGTCCCAGCATCCACTACAATATACATCCAATGTACAGTAATGGCCCCTAGGGCATACATATAACTAACAATCTCCCACTTGCACTAGGGCCATCTGTAGCAGTGATTGCAGTATCACATACTCAACCATCCCCTAAACGTCTCTCTTTGGGGAAATGGCCTTCGTGAGTGGATCCGCCGTGTTGTCCTCTGAGTCTACTCTCCTAATCTCGATCACCCTGGAGATCAACTATCTCCATGATCAGGTGATGCTGCCTCAGAATATGTCTGGGTCACTGATGGGACCAGGGTACCAGGGTCGAAGCCACACTTCCATTGTCATACAATGGCAGGAACCTGGTTCATCTTATGAACCAATATACACCCAAACTTCCTCTTTGGTAGTATCTTTAATAGCGATGTTACCAGCCTTTATCGTCTAGTTTGTCACGGTATCTAGCTTGGAACTCTTCCAACATACCGTCCCTTTACTGAGGGTAAAGACAATGCCTGTGACTGACATTCAGTCATCTTTATCACTCTGGAACCCTTCCAGTGATTCTCCCAAGGATCGATTGATACCATCTCACTACAACTAGTGAGTATCCTAACATCCAATTAGATCTATCTCATAGATCCAAAGCTTAGGATATAGTAGGTATCACTTTGATCCTATATGGAGAATCATTGTGATAAGCGGAGATTGATCGAGCGTAGCATAGGAAACTCCTTCCCTAACAAGAGTATGTCATCCACGTACTCTACGAGGATCGTCACCATACTCCCTACTACCTTTTTGTTTATACAAGGTTCATCTACCATTTTGATGATGTCAACTTCTTTGACTAATCCATCAAAACAGATGTTCCAACTCCGCGATGCCTGCTTTATCCTATAAAGCATCTTGCACACGTTTCCGCTGCTCCCACTGTCTACGAGGCCCTCTGGCTGTGTTCTTATAGACGTTCTCTTCTAAATCAATATTTAGAAAAGTAGTCATGGCACCCAACTACCAGATATCGTAGTCGTGGTATGTAGCCGTGGCAAGTAGGATCTGGATGGATTTAAACATAGTCCCTGGAAAAGGTTTCATCATTATCCGTGCCTGGTTGATGACGAAAACCTTTAACAAGTCTACTTTTGAAAGTCTCAACTTTTCCATGTACACCAAGCAATCTTCTCAAGATATACTTGCTCCTGATGGGGATTTAACCCTTCAGTTATAGCAACCAAAGTCCATACTTTGTTGGTGTATAAGGATTCCATCTCAAATCACTAAGCATCCAGCCATTCTTAAAGAGTCCCTACTCTCGATGGCCTGCTCGAAACTGGTTGGGTCATCATCTCATGATGCAATCCTCACTCCCACTGTCATCGAGAAACCGAGGTATCTCTCAGGTGGGTGAGGAACCCTACCAGATCGGCGGAGCGGCTGAGGTTCGTCGGGGACTATAGAATCCTTTGGTTCTGTCAAATCATCTGCTGTAGTTTGCATAGCTGGAACCTTTCCAGTTCTACATTACAGACCTTGCCTTGATCTTGTCCGGATTTTGCTTTTGACATAGGCCGGACAATCCCAAATCTTAACTTACTTAAGAGATAGGCTTTTCCCATACCATATCTCATATGGAATGGTAGGCAGTGATCTGATTCGAACATAATTCAATAGGTACGCAGCTTCTTAAGCGCATAACTCCCAAAAGGGAAAAAGGTAACTCAGTAGTACTCATCATAGAGCACACCTTATCATATAGGGTGTAATTGCTCCGCCCTGATACACTATCGTGCTATGGTGTATACGGAGGAGTAATGCTGAGAGAGAATCTCATTCTCCTTTAGAATAGTCCAGGAATGCTATGCACAAGTATTCTCCTCCCTGATCTCATCATAGGACATAATACTTATACCCGTATTTTGGTTCTCTACTTCCTATTTATATTCTGTGAATACCTCAAAAGGTTCGGACTTATATTTCAATAGGAATATATGACTGAATCTTGAGAGATCATTAGAGAATATAATGAAGTATAAAGAACCAGTCCTGGCATGTGTAGACTGGAGACCTTACATACATCATCATGTATCAGTCCCAAGAGTTTACTAACTCTTCCTCTGTTTCCAATGAACAGAGCTATGGTCATCTTATCTTTGTGACATGACTGGCAAGTTTCACAAGATGTAAATTCAAACTGATTTAAATATGCATCTAAAATGTAACTTCAGCCAGTCGGGTCGCATTGATATGACCTAGTCTACAATGCCTCAAGAAGAATTCGTTCATTTCTGAACTCTTCTTCCTGTGTGTGTTCAGTATACAAGGAACTGTAGTTTTATTTAGAACGTCAATGCTTTTAGATAACGTGCCTGAACCGATCAACTTTTGATATAGGAAATGTTCAAAACATTATCCATCAATACAAAATTTTATCATTTCTTTACTAATAAAGAGACTGATATGATTTTGTATATCAGGTTCGGTATCTAATAGCATTTGTTCAGAATCAATGTATTTTTAATACAGGGTGACAGTGACCAACAGACTTGGCTGCAACTCTTGCCCCGTTTTCTTCCTCATGAAACTTATCACCCGTTCTCAGTTTTCTACCTTTTTGTAGCCCTATGTAACAGATTACATATCTGGGATCCTGATCCGGTATCAGATACCCAGGATGCGGAGGATACTGAGAAACAGTTCTATGTAATGAACACACCCGAAGATGATGCATCATATGCACTTTCTTCGTTTGGGCGGCATAGGAATTCTGGTATTCCCTTTATTTCCTGCTCTGTCTTATAACATTTATAAGTTGGAGCGGGACTAACGTTCCCCAGCTCAGTATAACAAGCGGGTTCGGTCAATACATCCATTTTATTATCTTGATTAAGGCGTGATATGGTCGCTACCAGGAGAGAGAGAGAAGAAAACACTCTGCGTGCGCTCTTGCAAGATTAGATTGGTTATGTATTTTATCTAATCAGGATGGCTCCCACTGTTTTTATCAAATCTTCCTTCAAACCCTAAAAGGAAAGACTAGCCGGGATTAATTACACTCTACAAGTTCGCCAATCTTTCAGCCAGGCCAGTGTCGGTACTTTGAGGGAGGTTTCCCGTGCTTTCGCACGGACCTAATTACAGTAAACCTCGTTTTCCCAGAGGCGTAACCCCGTTGACACCTTTCTAGACACCTACTTGATCGGCTAATTGCAAAGTGCAAAACTCTTCCAGGAGTAACAATTACTTGCAGTGGGTATCGGGATCCAACTATCATATAGAAGGTATGCAATCTCATTGCAAATTTCAACACTTGAAACTCCCGATAAAGGTTTTTACCCCTAGCACCTATGACCTTGGCTAAGGTCAACAAATCATAGGTACTAGTCAAGTTCTACCCGTCATTTCGTGATTAATTAGACCCACCCACATGACCCTTGGCTAAGGTCAACAAAGCCACATGACTGTCCTAACTAATCGCATCATATGCGGTGTAGGAAGACATCACTTAGCTACCGTACACTGTGTCTTGACTATGGTCAACAAACACAGCACGAATACTAAGTACTCTACTTCCTAAAATGACGGAGGGTTGCGAATGGTTTTTGTGAAAACCTTTAACGCTTTGAACTTGATCTCGTTGCGGAATCAAATGGTTTTTAAATGGAATGTTTTTTAGGCTTTTCTAGTTTTGCTAAAGGGGTCACTCCCGGTGAAGGGATCGTCGGCCCTTTCCTCGTCGAATGAGGTGCGGGATATATCATATATATCACTGTGCAAAGCAGAAACTATAGAAGCGATCAAAGACAAACCGAGTGTGTAGCATCTGCCAGTTATTGCTAAAGGAGTCACTCCCGCTGAAGGGATCTCGGTCCTTTCCTCATCGAATAAGGTGCAGGATGTTCTATAATGAACACCACGATGCAAAGCAAGAACTGTAGCTACCTGTTTTTATTTTGAAATTCGATTCCACAACATCAATTAGGTTTATTTTCTTTCATTAATCTCATTAATGAATATCCCATCATTTAAGTCCACCTAATCATCACAGATAAATATAACGTACGCTTATGCCATCCGCATTCGCCTCGATGTCCCGTCTGCACCGTTAGGTTAGGTAACTAACGGCAGAGCGGGGCAGGGCTAGCACGGGTGTAAAACATAAGTAACGTCTATATAATATATCATATATACTATATACTACATCTATCTGAACAGAGCACAGAACATCGCATGATCACATCACAGATAACGCAGCAGAAAGAATCATATGAAATATTGGATATAACTTTCTTGCTCGACATGATAGTACGCTATCTGGTTGCACTTTATCTTAACATGTATACTTTCTGTCTCTCTGATTACATGTTGATAAAGCCCTTAGGATGTGTACTCGACTTCCAGGACTATGATGTAGATCATACCAGTGGGGCCTGGGTAGTCAATGAGTACATCCTTCATTGTTCCTAGTCGTGGGAATATTGAGACGGGGCATCGATATTCCAGAGTAGACTAGCGCATATCTTCTCGACCCATGCGATGGGCGATGGATGATCCCATATCCATTGGTGTTTGACATCGAAGATGGTATGCGGGTGCTCAGTGGAGACTGGGTACACTGAACGGACTCGCCGAGAACTCCCAGATGGTATTATACCTCACGTTAGATGGCAGTTCTCTGGTGACACTGGTACAGCTTAGTCTGTTGACCCGAGATCGTCATAGAGTCTTGTGTGTCTCCCACTGTGCTTTGATTTCCACCCTACCACGGCTCTACTGAGTCGTGCAAACAGATGGTTTTTGGGTACAGTCCCGATTCACATGGAGGCAATGAGCGATAGGAGGGGATTCGTCTCTCCCGGTATTGGGGGTTGATGTTGTGCTATGCTCGACTGGCCATAACAGGAAATCCCTGGCCAGGGTTGCAGTGATATACTGGTAAGAGTTATCAGTAGTTTCACGAATGTTATGGACCTCAAGTCGGCATGACTTATCAAGCTATTGGGGTCTGACGTTTACCACCCCTAGGCGAGATATGCGACATATCAGACGAACATGACCGGACTGTACGGTAAGTGTTACTGGTTGGATTCACAGGAGTGTGAGCGGGCTTGCTCGTCGATCTTCTGATCGCTCAATACCCGGGTGGCCGTTACGTTTAGCAGACCGCTTGCGGCTTGTGGGTGTTTGATATGATCATCATCTGCTGCCGGCGTATTGACGAGTCTTTAGAGTCCTACACAGAGGTTTCCTAGCTCAAGCGAAACGAAATAGGAGCGCATATGAGATATGTGCGGGACCGAGAATAATGCGTGTATGTGATACCGTATTTCATTCTCGCGATGAATGTGTTGAATGGTTGTATGTGATATAACCTAGTTATCGAATCAAGGATTGATTCGATAAGCCGATACATATGATACTAGTCGGTTATATCCGATATGACCGGATCGTTAAATCAAGTGTTGATTTAATGATTTAGTGTATATTTATATATTTGATATATTACTTTGCATTAACTAGTATTGGTTCACTTAGAAAAGGATTTTCTCACTTGAATTGTACACATTGTATATGCGATATAGTTTTGTGCACATGTTTGTATCATGTTTGATGATACATGCTTACTTGGTTAAGTGTAAAGAATCAAACAATGGTTTAAGTTAATGATTAGGGTTTTGATTATTTATTCATTTATCTTTCTTATTTATTCATTTTTGGAAAAAGAAAAGGATAAATGAATGGTTGAATGTTTTGTTTTTAGTTGAAGTTTCTTGAAACTTTGACTAAGTCACTCTTTTGTTCTTATGCTTAACCCTAACCATCCTTTTAACCATGGTCTTTTCTCTACACCTAACTAAGGTTGAAAGTATGATAAGTATTCTTTTTATTTTCTTTTTTAATTAACTTATCATATCTTCTTCTTCTTCTTCATCTTCTTCTTCCATGAAGAAAGCTAGTGACCATCAATGGCAACTAGTGAAATCAAGTGAGAAATCCAATTCTAAAGTCTACCCACTTCCTATTTCTTCATCCTCTACCTCTTGCCAAGTTGTATAGGGTGTTTACTTCACAAGTTTTCAAAGCTTGGTGAAGTTGGAGCTTGTTCTTGTGATGCCTCGACGTAGATCATCTTCGGCATCGAACCGACGATCAAGCCCGCCCATTCTTCGATGATGCCAATGCTAAAGTCAAGGGTTCGATTTGGACAGCGGAGGGAGATCATCGTAGAGCTTAGGGAGTGGTGGACAGGATCTACAAAGGTTGTAGCCCCTTTCGTTTAGGTATATTTCCGTTTACATGCTTACTTCGCCTATATATCTAGTTAACGATCCGTTCTAGGGTTTCTCGGCACCGTATTTTTTAGAAATTTGCATGGATGATGACTTGTGAGACCTCACTAGGGTGCCTAGGAACCCTACAGTGGTATCAGAGTTACTAGGCATTGGATGTCGACCTATGGGGGGTTCTCACTGTGTGACAGTGTGGCGAAGCATAGGCTCTTACCCCAGGGTGTCCCGAGACCGGAAGGTGTTCCGGCGGGTTGTAGTCCTCGCGAGGGGGCATGCGTAAAAAGTAGCGGCTGAGGGACCCGTTGGTGCCATGGCGACCCCATTGGATGGGGTGGCTGCCTGACCTACAATATGGTGTGGTAGGCACAGTCTTGGTTGGAACTCGGTTCAAAAGATATACAACTGATTCTAGTGCATATCTCCAGAATGATCGCGGCAACTCAGCATTACTCATCATGGAACGAACCACATCCAATAGGGTTCGATTCTCCCTTTCCGATACACCGTTATGTTGTGGTGTGTATGGAGGAGTAAGCTGAGAGAGAATTCCATTCTCTTTTAAGTAACCTAGGAATTCGGAACTTAAGTATTCACCACCTCGATCAGATCTCAGTGTCTTGATACTTTTGCCGGTCTGTTTTTCTACTTCATTTTTGTATTCTTGGAATTTCTCGAAGGCCTCGGATTTATGTTTCATTAAGAAGATATATCCATACCTAGAGAAATCATCCGTAAAAGTAATGAAGTAGGAATAACCTCCTCGCGCATGTGTAGACATTGGACCGCATACGTCACTGTGTACGAGTCCAAAGAGCTCGCTCGCTCTTACTCCGTGCCCAGTAAACGGAGTCTTTGTCATCTTTCCTATGAGACAAGATTCACAAGTAGCATAAGATTGATATTCGAACGGATTCAAATATCCTTCTCTATGTAACTTAGTCAACCTTCTCTCATTGATGTGACCTAGTCTATAATGCCATAAGAAAGCCTGATTTAATTCCGGAGACTTTCTTTTAAGTGTGTTCTGGACACTGAAAATCTGAGCTTGATTTAATACGTATATTCCGTTTTCTAATATACCTAACCCAATCAAATCTTAATTTAGGTGGATGTGAACCACATCTCTTGTAAAAGCAAAATCATATCCTTCCTTAGAAAGTAAGGGTACAGATATGATATTACAAGTCGTACCTGGTACATAAAAATAGTTACGCAGAATCAATATCTTCCCTGTTGTCATTCCAAGATGATATTCCCCTACGGACTCAGCGTCCATGCTCATTCCGTTAGCAACTGTGAGGGTCATATCACCTATCCCGATAACCCTACGATTTCTCAGAGCCTGTAATGAATTACAGATGTGAGTTCCTGATCCGGTATCCAATACCCAGGAAGTAGGGTTAACTGACATACAGTTCTCTATCATAAACACACCCGAAGTCGAAGCCACAACATGCTTCGTATCCTGGCTACTGGCTTCTAAAGCCCTGCAATCATTCTGCCAATGCCCAATCCCACAACAATAGGAATGTCCCTTAATAGGGTGGTCCAGCTTGTTATAGGCAATGGACATCTGGACAGACTTTTGCCAGTCAAATAAGTCAGATTCAGTCAATTTATTATCTAGATGTAACCTATGTGTGGTCACAAGGTCGCTGCAATTAAGAGAGAGAGAGAGAAGAAAACTATTTTAGCATGATGATGTTACAAGCTTAGATTGGTTTTAATTTATCTAAACAGGATGGCTCTCACTGTTTCTCGAATCCTTCCTCAAACCATAAAAGAAGAATTAGCCAGGACTATTCTCACCGTACAATACTTGCTTAACCGTTCAGCCAGGCCAGTGTCGATACTTCGAGGGAGGTTTTCCAACGCTTTCGCGAAGTTCCTTAATTAAAGAACCTCTTTTCTCTGGGGGCGTAGCCCCGCTGACACCTTTCTACGCACCTACTTGGTTTATAGCATTGATCGTTAAGTGATGAATCTCCTGATAAGTAGCATGTACTCACAGTAGGATCGGGATCCAAAATATCATCGTATGATAATGTTGAAGGAATCCTACCAACATTCATCAAACTCCAAAATGGTATGCAACTCTCTGCAAATTTCAGTTTCTTTTGAAACTCCCGATATGGATTTTTGCCCCATGCTCTTATGACCTTGACTTTGGCCAACAAATCATAAGTCACATGTCAAGTTCTACCCGTCATTGTCCAGGTTAATTTGAACCCATCCGTACATACCCTTGACTTTGGCCAACAAAGCAGTACGACTGTCACAAACCAACGCATCTATCTATGCTACATATGAATATTCAATAGCTACCAAACACTGTGCCTTGATTTTGGCCAACAAACATAGCTTGAATACTATTGAATACCCAAATGAAATGACGGAGGGCTACGAATGGTTTTGGCAAAACCGTGAACGTAGTGAACTTGATATAATCGAAGGAACCTGATACTTTTTAAAAGGAGTGGCTAAAGCTCCGCAATTAAAAATTCTGCTCTTTTAAAATAACCGAGTGGTTTCTTTTAAATTTGTTCCAACGATTTAAACTTTGGCTTATTTTCTTTGCATTATAATAATGGGTCCCATCTTTTAATCTTATCATTGCAGAAAACAACGAAAATACCACGTCCTCTCATGCCATCCGCATTCGCCACGGGGTCCCGTCATCACCCGTTAGGTTACTTAACTAACGACAGAGCGGGGGCTGGGCTAGCACGGGTGTAAAACATAAGTGACGTCTAATAGCTATTTATATATAGGTATTGTACATTCTGTTAGGTCCACGTTACCTCTCCCGGTACTTTCGGGGTTGCGGAAACGGTAAATCAAAATTTTTTCTAAGCTTTGTAACATGGACCGTAAAAGCCGGATCTTTGCTAAACTATAAACTAGCAACCTAACAAGAGATGTAACTACTCGGTTAGGGGTTATACCTCAACTTGAACTCCTTCACTTCTAGTTGTTGTTCTTCTATGATGTTCTTCTCTTCTTGTTGTTCTTTTCATGGCTTGCTCAAAGGTTGATCCGGACTTCGGTCACCTCCGCGGCCTCCTTGAGTCGAAGACGATCCACCCGAGAGATGTACGCCGGGCTCCACCTCAAGCCGAGGTAACTAGGGCAAGGAGATTGCTAATCTAGAAGCCCTAGGTTGTGTAGAGAAGATGTATGGATGTGTTTGTCAAGTAGAATCCTTTTTCTCTCAACACATGAGATCAAAGGAGAAAATCAAGAGGAGGAAGAAGAAGGAGGTTTTTAGCAACCATGGAGCTTCTCATTTCAAGAGAGAGAAAGAGAATAATATTATGATACAAAAGAAAAGAGCCATGGTTGCAAATAATGCAAAACAACATCATTACCAATTCCATCAAGATAAAGTTGATGGCTACAATTGAAATGACCATTATCATAATCCAAAAGAAAATGGAAAAGAAAAGAAAAGTGTAGAACCCTCTTGAAAGTCCATGGTCAACCCGGTCAACCGGTCAACAAAGTCAAGAGAGGTCAACGGGGTCAAATGGTCAATGCAATTAGCCATCATAAGATTATCACTAATAGGATTAGTAAATGATGTTCGCGGCTCATAATGGTTTTGACCAATACGAACTGTCAAAACCCTAATGAGTCCGCCTCAAAATTGTTTTGACCGAATCAACTGTCAAAACCCTAATGAGCCTGCCACATAGCGGTTTTGGCCGAACCAACTGCCAAAACCCTAATGAGGCACCTCCTCCTTCATCGCTCCGAAAAACTGTGCATACACACCTGCATCCGTATTCCGTAGAATGCGGATGCGCAGAAGACAAAACAAATCCATCCGTGCAATACTAGGATCCGGCTTAAACCAAAGCCTACTAGTACTGCCTGCCCGAACACCATACGCACACAAGTGTACGTAAGTGATCGCAGCCCTGCCGTAAAACCATACGGCCTCTACACGTTTCGCTCAGTGCAGGGAAACTCTCTGTGTGGGACTCTAAAGACTCGACACTATGCTGGCAGTGGGTTTAACCACAGACCGCAAGCGGCACTAGCTGTACGTAACGGTCCCCAGGTAGATGTCGATAAGAAGGCCGATGAGGTACACCCATCCGAACTCCTACTGAGCCTATATGTGACAATCTCCGTACAGTCCGGTCTGTTCGTCTGATACATCGCATGGCGGGCCTAGGGGGGGCGGTAAACGTCAGTCCCCTAATAGCGGTACAAGTCGTGTCGGAGTGAAGCCCAATACACCCTGAGATAACACTGGAAACCTACCAGTATATCTCGCTTGCCCTGGCCAGGGACTACTCGTGTAATGGCTCTCCTAGACACAACGCGATGTCAACCCCCAATACCGGGAGAGACGAATCCTGTCTAACCGTCACTGCCTCCAAGTGCTTCGGGACTGCTCCCAACTACTACCTGTTTGCACGACTCAGTAGAGCCGTGGTAAGGTAGTAATCAAAGAACAGTGGGAACACACTCGAGGCGAAGTGACAGTGTCAAGTCAGCGGACTAAGCTGTACTCATGTCACCTGGGAACTGATAACTGACGATAGGTATAATACCAACCATCAGTTCCCGACGAGTCCTGTCCAGTGTACTCGTAACCTAACGAGCACCCGCATACTATCTCAAGTACGACGTACTGACGGCTGTGGGACAGACCGTCTCCCGTGCTAGGATGAGAAGCGCATACGCTAGTCTACTCTGGAGTATCGATGCCCTATCTCGATACTCCCACGACTAGGGACGTGTATAAGGATGTGCTTGTAGATTACCCAGCCCCCACGAGTGTGATCGCCATCACAACGCCGGTAATCAAGCAAAGATCCTAAGGGCTCTACTAATGCGTATAGGTGATATAATAAATAAACACACATGTACACATTAAAGCAGAGACAAACCAAGTAGCATACTACTATATTGAGCAAGATTGTCTGTACAACTGTGAATATCCCAAGCTTCCATCAAGTAATATACATACTAGTATGATACAGTAATGGCCTCTAGGGCATATACACCAACAATCTCCCACTTGCACTAAGGCCATGTACTGGCGTATCGAAGACCTATCATCTCGATCAGCCGCTCGAACTGAGTCTGGGGTAAAGCCTTCGTGAATGGGTCCGCAGTGTTGTCCTTTGTGTCCACTCTCCGCACCTCGATCTCCTGTCGATCAATGATCTCCCTGATCAGGTGATACCGCCTTAAGATGTGCCTGGATTTCTGATGGGACCTTGGTTCCTTCGCTAAAGCTATAGCCCCATTGTTATCGCAATACAAAGGTATTGGGTCAACAATGGACGGAACCTCCTGAAGTTCACTAATGAACTTCTTAATCCAGACCGCCTCTTTTGCGGCATCGCTTGCAGCAATGTATTCAGCCTCCATCGTCGAGTCTGCGACGGTATCCTGCTTGGAACTCCTCCAACATACCGCCCCTCCGTTGGGGGTAAACACAAAACCCGAGACGGACTTGCTGTCATCTTTGTCACTCTGGAAGCTTGAATCGGTAAAGGACTCGACCCTGAGGTCTCCATTACCGTAAACCAGGAACATCTCCTTAGTCCTTCTCAGGTACTTGAGAATGTTCTTCACTGCTGTCCAGTGGTCCTCCCCTGGGTCCGACTGATACCGGCTTACCGTGCTCAACGCGTAAGCTACATCTGGTCTTGTACATAGCATCGCATACATTATAGATCCTACCGCCGAAGCGTAGGGTATAGTGCTCATGCGAACCCTCTCCTCGTCAGTCTTAGGAGACATCTTCTTGGAGAGGGTAATTCCGTGCAATGCGGGTATGTTACCGCGCTTGGAATCCTCCATACTAAATCTCTTTAGTACGGTCTCTATGTACCTGGACTGCGAAAGTCCCAATAGTTTCTTGGATTTATCTCTATAGATCTTGATCCCCAGAATGTACGAGGCATCACCCAGGTCCTTCATGGAGAACCTTTGTGACAAAAACAGCTTGACCGATTGTAGCATAGGAATGTCATTTCCCATCAGAAGAATGTCGTCCACGTACAAGACTAGGAATACGACAGTTCGTCCTACAATCTTCTTATAAACACAGGGTTCATCTTTGTTCTTGATGAAATCAAATTCCTTGATTGCCTCATCAAAACAGATGTTCCAGCTCCGCGATGCCTGCTTTAATCCATAAATGGATTTAAGCAACTTGCACACCTTTCCGCTGCTCCCACTGTCTACGAAACCTTCTGGTTGATCCATGTAAACGCACTCTTCCAAACAACCGTTTAGGAAAGCCGTTTTAACATCCATCTGCCAGATCTCATAGTCATGGAAGGCAGCAATGGCAAGTAGGATCCGAATGGATTTGAGCATAGCCACCGGAGAAAAAGTTTCGTCATAGTCCAAACCAGGTCTTTGACGAAAACCTTTTGCAACGAGTCTAGCTTTATAGGTTTCCACCTGCCCATCTACACCAAGTTTCCTTTTGTAGATCCATTTGCATCCAACGGGTTTTACCCCAGCTGGAGCAATATCCAAGGTCCACACTTTATTGGCGTACATGGACTCCATTTCGGATTGCATTGCTTCCTGCCACTTATCAGAGTCCCTACTGATAATGGCCTGCCTGAAACTGGTAGGGTCATCTTCTTCCAAGATGCAATCCTCTCGATCCCCGTCTATGAGAAAACCGTAGTATCTCTCGGGCGGATGAGAAATCCTACCAGATCTGCGGAGTGGCTGAGGTTCGTCTGGGGTTATTGAATCTAGCGGTTCCTCCAAATTTTCAGTTACATTTTGTGGTCGCTGAATTTCTTCCAGTTCTACCGAACTCCCACTAGTTTCTTTTGCAAGAAACTCCCTTTCTAAGAAGGTAGCGTGGCGAGATACAAACACCTTCTGTTCCTCAGTGTGGTAGAACAGGTATCCTAGTGAGTCATTAGGATATCCCACAAATTTACAGAGAACTGACCGTGCCTCTAACTTGTCCGGTTTCTGTGTTTTCACATAGGCCGGACAACCCCATATCTTAATAAACTTAAGACATGGTTTCTTACTGCTCCATATCTCATACAGAGTTTTAGGCACTGATTTGGACGGAACTTGATTCAAAAGGTATGCCGCTGTCTGAAGCGCATGTCCCCAGAATGAAAGAGGCAACTCAGCACTACTCATCATGGACCGAACCATATCCAATAGGGTACGATTCCTCCGCTCCGAAACACCGTTGTGCTGTGGTGTATAAGGAGGAGTAAGCTGAGAGAGAATACCATTCTCTTTTAAGTAATCTAGGAATTCCGTGCTTAAGTACTCCCCTCCTCTATCAGACCGGAGGATCTTGATACTTTTGCCAATCTGGTTCTCTACTTCCTTTCTGAATTCCTTGAATTTCTCAAAAGCTTCAGATTTGTGTTTCATCAGATACACATATCCGAACCTAGAGAGATCGTCAGTGAATGTGATGAAGTACGAGAACCCACCCCTTGCATGTATAGACATCGGACCACACACATCACTGTGTATGAGTCCCAAGAGCTCTCTTGCTCTTTCTCCATGTCCGGTGAACGGAGATTTGGTCATCTTCCCTTTGAGACAAGACTGACAAGTTTCATAAGATGAAAACTCGAACGCATTCAAGAGTCCATCTTTATGTAACTTACTCAGTCTTTTCTCTCCGATATGACCAAGTCTACAATGCCATAAGTAGGATTCATTCGTATCTGAATTCTTCCTCTTGCGTGTGTTTTGTATGTTGAGAACTGTATTCTGATTTAGAACGTAGATACCATTAAACAGTGTACCCTCTGCAACCAGTACCTTATCAAGGTAAATGTTCATGATATTCTTTTCAAGAACAAACTTATATCTATCTTTATCGAGTAAAGAAACTGATATGATGTTGCAAACCATAGAGGGTACATAGTAGCAATCGTTCAAAATCATAGTCTTGCCATTTGGCAATACTAGGTGATATTCACCGACGGCTGCCGCATAAACTTGTGCTCCGTTCGCTACTCTGAGCGACATATCACCCGGTGCAACTTTCCTACTTTTTCTCAGTCCCTGTAATAAATTACAGATATGAGATCCTGATCCGGTATCAAGTACCCAGGAGGTAGGGCTGACCGTAAAACAGTTCTCAATTACAAGAACACCTGAAGTAGATGCAAAACCATGCTTCTTCTTCAACTGGGTATCCTGGAAATCCATACTTTCCTCTTTCCCATTCTCATACTCGTGACTGTTGTCACAAGTTAGAGCTGAACCAACTTTCCCCAGTCCCGAATAAGAATTCGGATCGGTCAAGCGATACATTTTATTATCTTGATTAGGGCGTGAAAGGGTTGCTGCCTGGAGAGAGAGAAAAGAAACACTCAGCGTATGCTCTTGCAAGATTAGATTGGTTTATTAATTTATCTAACCAGGATGTCTCCCACTGTTTACTCAAATTCTTCTTAAAACCTTTTAAAAGAAGAACTAGTCGGGTTTTAATTCACGTCACAATACTTGCTTAACCTTTCAGCCAGGCTAGTGTCGGTACTTCGAGGGAGGTTTTCCAACGCTTTCGCGAAGTTCCTTAATTAAATAACCTCTTTTCCCTGGGGGCGTAACCCCGCTAACACCTTTCTAGACACTTACTAGGTTTATAGCATTGATCGTTAAGTGAAATAATCTCCCGAGAGTAATCCAACTCATCAGTGGGATCGGGATCCAACCATCATTGTGTGATGACCTAGATGGAATCCACTCTAGTCACCACACTCTAGAAGGTATGCTAAATCTGCAAGTTTCAGTACTTTTGAAACTCCCGATGTGGTTTTTGCCCCTAGGACCCAAGTGACCTTGACGAATAATCAACAAATCAAAAGGTCCTAGTCAAGTTCAACCCGTCGTTATCCAGGATTGCATTAGACCCGCCCGCATGATCCTTGACGAATAATCAACAAAATCATGCGACCGTCCTAACCAATCGCATCAATCAGTGCAACAGAGAACTATTACTTAGCTACCGTTCACTGTGTCTTGACGAATAATCAACAAACGCAGCATGAATACTAAGTATTAATTATCCGAAACGACGGAGGGCTACGGCTGGGTTTTTGGCGAAAAACCCGTTAACGTAATGAACTTGATATCGTTGAAGGAACCCGATTGCATCTTTTTTTGAAAAATACAGTGGCGAAAACTTTTGCTAAAGAGGTCACTCCCTGTGAAGGGATCTCGGCTCTTTCCTCGTCGAGTGAGGTGCTGGGCATTCGTAAGATGAATACCTCGATGCAAAGCAAGAATAATCGACTATAGTGAAGTTATTACCCTGACGCAAAGTTTTGTCCAAGGGGTCACTCCCGGTGAAGGGATCTCGGCCCTTGCCTCGTCGACTGAGGTGCTGGGCATTCATAACCGAATACCGCGATGCAAAACAAAAAGATGAACGTCCTTGTAATAACAGCTTTTTGAAAAACTTGTTCCAACAACGTCTTTTAGGTTTATTTTCTTGCATTAGTTCTTTTAATGCGTCCCATCATTTAAATCCTACCATTGCAGAAAACAACCAAAATATGACGTACGCTTATGCCATTCGCATTCGCCACGGGGCCCCGTCATCACCCGTTAGGTTACTTAACTAACGACAGAGCGGGGGCTGGGCTAGCGCGGCTGTAAAACATAAGCAACGCCTAAATAGTTATTATATATAGCAATATAGCAATGATAGCCAATCCAGATCACAGATGAACACTTTGGATATACTAGGAATCCGCAATTCGTTCGAGCCTGCAACGAAAAACGGATTACACGGTCGCGATGAATAGCCAACACCCCACCCAAGACCCCTACGGGTGCGGCAAACTACCCGCCAAGTACCCGAAGCGAAGCAACCTCCCTCAATGCCATGAGTAGGCCACTCGGCACTTCGAGCTACTCGGCAGTTTGTGCACCCCTCCATGGGTCTATCCTAGGAGCAAAAACAGTAAAAAGAATTATACAATGACGGCTACAACCCCGACCCGGTTGTGCGGCCAAACAAATAATATTACATCAATTTACAAATTTATTACATGAATGAAAGAAAAAGAAACTCTCATCTCACATCCACCCCGGCTATTCATCCGCGACAATCCAACGAGTTCATATACACAAACCATCAACAACAATCACAGATCACAGATATGTATAACCCCGACTAATCGTCATATAGCGATTAGCCGACGTTCAATACATAAGAACATCACAGATATAACCTTTATAGTCAAAGTATATTGAAGTTCGAAAAAATACGGAATTATAGGCCCCCAAAAACAAATTTCTATTCTGGAAAATCTGGGCACATATAATATATCATAAAAATCCTAAAACCATGTCAGAAACACACTGCACCAAAGACGAGACAACAACTCTACCAGAGCGCGGCGCTTCCGCGGCAATAGCAAGCTATTGCCGCGGAAGCGCGGTCATCTAGGTGAGTTACTGTGTCGTTTTTGGTGAGTTTCTTCTAAAAATCCTGAGATGATTTTTGGGATATAATAAATTTTGTTTTGACGAGAAAAAAATTTAACAGAAACTCAGGTTTTCATAACTTGGTTTTTTTTTCGATTTTTCCGTTTCGAACTTCGATACACTTTACTACCAAGCTAGTTTATGTTTAGTTAGGCTCTGATACCACTGTTAGGTCCACGTTACCTCTCCCGGTACTTTCGGGGTTGCGGAAACGGTAAATCAAAATTTTTTCTAAGCTTTGTAACATGGACCGTAAAAGCCGGATCTTTGCTAAACTATAAACTAGCAACCTAACAAGAGATGTAACTACTCGGTTAGGGGTTATACCTCAACTTGAACTCCTTCACTTCTAGTTGTTGTTCTTCTATGATGTTCTTCTCTTCTTGTTGTTCTTTTCATGGCTTGCTCAAAGGTTGATCCGGACTTCGGTCACCTCCGCGGCCTCCTTGAGTCGAAGACGATCCACCCGAGAGATGTACGCCGGGCTCCACCTCAAGCCGAGGTAACTAGGGCAAGGAGATTGCTAATCTAGAAGCCCTAGGTTGTGTAGAGAAGATGTATGGATGTGTTTGTCAAGTAGAATCCTTTTTCTCTCAACACATGAGATCAAAGGAGAAAATCAAGAGGAGGAAGAAGAAGGAGGTTTTTAGCAACCATGGAGCTTCTCATTTCAAGAGAGAGAAAGAGAATAATATTATGATACAAAAGAAAAGAGCCATGGTTGCAAATAATGCAAAACAACATCATTACCAATTCCATCAAGATAAAGTTGATGGCTACAATTGAAATGACCATTATCATAATCCAAAAGAAAATGGAAAAGAAAAGAAAAGTGTAGAACCCTCTTGAAAGTCCATGGTCAACCCGGTCAACCGGTCAACAAAGTCAAGAGAGGTCAACGGGGTCAAATGGTCAATGCAATTAGCCATCATAAGATTATCACTAATAGGATTAGTAAATGATGTTCGCGGCTCATAATGGTTTTGACCAATACGAACTGTCAAAACCCTAATGAGTCCGCCTCAAAATGGTTTTGACCGAATCAACTGTCAAAACCCTAATGAGCCTGCCACATAGCGGTTTTGGCCGAACCAACTGCCAAAACCCTAATGAGGCACCTCCTCCTTCATCGCTCCGAAAAACTGTGCATACACACCTGCATCCGTATTCCGTAGAATGCGGATGCGCAGAAGACAAAACAAATCCATCCGTGCAATACTAGGATCCGGCTTAAACCAAAGCCTACTAGTACTGCCTGCCCGAACACCATACGCACACAAGTGTACGTAAGTGATCGCAGCCCTGCCGTAAAACCATACGGCCTCTACACGTTTCGCTCAGTGCAGGGAAACTCTCTGTGTGGGACTCTAAAGACTCGACACTACGCTGGCAGTGGGTTTAACCACAGACCGCAAGCGGCACTAGCTGTACGTAACGGTCCCCAGGTAGATGTCGATAAGAAGGCCGATAAGGTACACCCATCCGAACTCCTACTGAGCCTATATGTGACAATCTCCGTACAGTCCGGTCTGTTCGTCTGATACATCGCATGGCGGGCCTAGGGGGGGCGGTAAACGTCAGTCCCCTAATAGCGGTACAAGTCGTGTCGGAGTGAAGCCCAATACACCCTGAGATAACACTGGAAACCTACCAGTATATCTCGCTTGCCCTGGCCAGGGACTACTCGTGTAATGGCTCTCCTAGACACAGCGCGATGTAAACCTCCAATACCGGGAGAGACGAATCCTATCTAACCGTCACTGCCTCCAAGTGCTTCGGGACTGCTCCCAACTACTACCTGTTTGCACGACTCAGTAGAGCCGTGGTAGGGTAGTAATCAAAGAACAGTGGGAACACACTCGAGGCGAAGTGACAGTGTCAAGTCAGCGGACTAAGCTGTACTCATGTCACCTGGGAACTGATAACTGACGATAGGTATAATACCAACCATCAGTTCCCGACGAGTCCTGTCCAGTGTACTCGTAACCTAACGAGCACCCGCATACTATCTCAAGTACGACAACTGACGGCTGTGGGACAGACCGTCTCCCGTGCTGGGATGAGAAGCGCATACGCTAGTCTACTCTGGAGTATCGATGCCCTATCTCGATACTCCCACGACTAGGGACGTGTATAAGGATGTGCTTGTAGATTACCCAGCCCCCACGAGTGTGATCGCCATCACAACGCCGGTAATCAAGCAAAGATCCTAAGGGCTCTACTAATGCGTATAGGTGATATAATAAATAAACACACATGTACACATTAAAGCAGAGACAAACCAAGTAGCATACTACTATATTGAGCAAGATTGTCTGTACAACTGTGCATATCCCAAGCTTCCATCAAGTAATATACATACTAGTATGATACAGTAATGGCCTCTAGGGCATATACACCAACACATTCGTCAGACGCAATAATAAGCATTCCAGATCACAGATAAACTTTATTGGATATGCAAGCAATCCGCGTTTCTTTTGAGCCTGCAAGGAAAGACGGGTTACACAGTTGTGATGAATAACCATTACCCCACCCTAGACCCCTACGGGTACGGCAAACTACCCGCCAAGTACCAGAAGTGAAGCGGTCTGCCTCAACACTTCAAAATACCCGGTAGTTTGTGCACCCCACCTTGGGTCTATCCTAGGAGCAAAAACAGTAAAAAGAAATAATACAACGATGGCTACAACCGCAACCTGGATGTGCCCCGCAAAATAATATTACAATTTATTACAGTTACATCGAATGAATTAATACAATAACCCATCACAAAACCCGGCTAATCACCATAACAGTCCAATACAGTTTATATACACAAACAGTTATATATCACATCACAGATATGTGCAACCCCCTGCCAACCGACATACTAGCAGTTAGGGGAGGTTTACGAACACATAAAACATTTCACAGATATAATCAAACAAGCAAACACCGTATAATTTCAATCGATTAAACACATTTAATTTTGCTCCAATACTTCTCTGTAAATCTGAAACCTGAGCAAAAAAATAAAAATACCAGAAAATCCCAAATATCACAAAGAAGGCACAGAAGAAAACTGGGCTGAATCGGCCCCAACTCGGCTGCGGAACCGCGGCGGATCGGTGGGATCGGCCGCGGTTCCGCGGCGCTTTGGCCGATTCAGGAGCCCATTTTTCTTGTGTGTTCTTATATATTCATGTGGGTCATTTTGGAGTTCCCTGAAAAATTTTTGGACCTCATTTAAAATTCAAAAGAAACTACAAGATATCGGGGTTTTTCCGGTTTGTTTTTCCGTTCGAAATTCATACAATTTTGCAAGTGTGTTAATTATAGTTTAGTGAGGCTCTAATACCACTGTAAGTCGATGTGCAACACCCCACGACTTGCGGGGAGGCAGAAATATGAAAAACGATCTTGTTCTTTGCTTAAACATCGACTAACCGCATGAATCGAAGCTAAACGATAACTAACAACTATCATAGAAGTTCTAAACTACTATGTGAAGTGATTATACCTCAAGAACCGTCTCCTTCGGGTCTTCATCGTTGTCCTCCACTCCTCGTAGGCTCCGTGGAACATCGACAACTTCACGGCCTCCTCGAATCAAAGACGATCCACCCGAAAGCACCTACGCCAAGCTTAATCTCAAACTTGAGATAACTTGGTTGCTTAAAGTGCTAATCTAAGCTACCTAGAGGATATAGAGTGAGGTTATGGATGTTTTAGTCTATCTAACCCTTGATCTCAACACACGAGAGGTTAGAGTTAGGGTTTCAAGAGAGAGTGAGCTTTAGGAGAGAGAAGGTGAGAATCATATCAAAAGAATAATGAACTCATATGAATATATCAACCATAACAATTAATCAAATAAATAATATAAATGATTTATCATCATGGTTAGATTCATTCATCTATTGTGATTCATCATATGACTCACTAACTCATTAATGAATCATTTAATACAAAGCATGAATCACACAAATGAGTCATTAAGCAATTAATGCTCATGCCACCTTAACCCCTTAGTCACCACTCTTCTAGAACCTCCCGACAAATTACGAGAATGCCCCTCCAATCCGTGAAAACACGGAAAAACTTTAGACTGTATAAATCCAATAACCCGATACTAGAATCTGGCTTAAACCAAAGCCGGCTAGTAAAAACTGTCCGAAAAGTCGTACGTGCGTAAACACACGTACGCATCCGAACCCTTGTCGTAAAACCATACGAACTCTATATCGTTTCGCCTGGAGCAGGGAAACACTCTGTGTGGGACTCTAAAGACTCGACACTACGCTGGCAGTGGGTTTAACCACAGAATGCAAGCGGTACTAGCTGTACGTAACGGTCCCCATGTAGATGTCGATAAGAAGGCCGATGAGGAAAATCATCCGAACTCCCACTGAGCCTGATGTGACAATCTTCGTACAGTCCGGTCTGTTCTTGTAAGACTATCGCATATCAAGCCTAGGGGGCGGCAAGCGTCAGTCCCCTAATAGCTGTATAAGTCGTGTTGGAGCGAAGCCCATTACACCCTGAGAAGCTACTGGAACCTACCAGTATATCTTGCTTGCCCTGGCCATGGACTTTGCGTAATGGCTCTCTGACATAGCGTGATATCAACTCCCAATACCGGGAGAGACGAATCTTATCTAACCGCCACTGCCTCCAAGTGCTCGGGACTGCACCCAACTGCTACCTGTTTGCATGACTCCTTTGAGCCGTGGTAGGGTAGCAATCTAAGAACAGTGGGACACACTCGAGGCGAAGCAGCAGTGTCAAGTCTGCGGACTATGCTGTACTCATGTCACCTGGGAACTGATAACTGACGATGGGTATAATACCAACCAATCAGTTCCTCGGCGAGTGCTGTCCGGTGTACCCGTAACCTAACGAGCACCTGTATACTATCTCCAGTACGACGTACTGATGGCTGTGGGACAGACCATCTCCCCAACTGGGATGAGAAGCGTATACACTTAGTCTACTCCGGAATATCGATGCCCTATCTCGATAATCCAACGACCAGGGACCTGTATAGGATGTTGCTTACAGACTACCCAGCCCCCACTTGTGTGACTGCCATCACGACGCTGGTAATCAAGCAAAGATCATATGGGCTCTACTAATATGTATAAGTGATACGTTACAAGAAACATATGCACATATTTAAGTAGACTCAAACCAAGTAGCATACTACTATGTTTAGCAAGACTGTTATATACAACTGTGAATATCCCAAGCTTCTATTAAGTAATATACATGCTAGTATGATACACTAATGGCCCTTAGGGCATATACACTAACAGTTAAACCCACTGCCAGCGTAGTGTCGAGTCTTTAGAGTCCCACACAGAGGGTTATTCGCTTTTGGGCAAAACAGAGTAGAGGTCGCATGGTTTTGCGACGGGGTTCGTTCACATCCGCGCACTTGTGCAAGTTTGGTGTCCGGACAGTTATTACTAGCGGGCTTTGGTTTAAGCTAGATCCTAGTATATATTTTGGGATTGGTTTTATCTCATTGTATTCGTGTTCCTCGAAACATGGATACGGGTGTGTTTGCACAGTTGACAGAGGCAGAGGCAGAGGATTCTCATTAGGGTTGATGACCGTTATCTTTTTCCGAACCCTAATGAATATGTGAAATATGATTATTGATATTAATTAAAGATAATTGTGTTATGGTTAGGGTTGTTGACCATTTGACTTTGATTGACTTGTTGACCCATATTGACATATTGACCATCATCATTCCACAGGAAAGATGCTCTTTGATTCTTGCAAAATTCATTAATGTGAAATGATAATGGTCATTTCAAGTTAACCATCACTATTATCTTTGATTAATTATTTAATTATCATAATTCACATATATATGAGAATGGTTGATAATTATCCTCATTCTCTCTCATCCAAAGCTCATCCTCTTCCTCTCTCTCAAAGCTCTCCCCTCTCATGTGTTAAGAATCATTTTGCTTTTGAGATAAAAAACCAAAACTCCTCTCTACTCATTCTAGGGTTCTAAGTTTAGCAAGCCAAGCACTTTAGTTACCTCTAGGTTGAGGTAGGAGCCAAAGGTAGAGGCCCTCGGGTGGATCTTTCTTCGGCAAGAGAAGGGGACAAGGAGGACCCGTTCAACCCACTCCAAGGAGCAAGAAGAGAAGGAGTTCAAGACTTAGGTATAACCCTTTAACCGAGTCGCTAAATCTTTTAGCTTGTTTTTACTTTTAGTTTAGCAAAGATCCTCCTTTTAGTCCATGTTGCCTTGAGTTTAGAAAAATTGTTTTTTACCCTTTCCGCCTCCCCGTAAGCACCGGGGTGGGCAACATGGACTTACAAACTCAAAATCAAATCTCCGTCAAGCATCCCGCAATCATCAGAGTCATGGTAAAGACACAAATGTCAAATCCAAAATAAAACCAATATGATATAAATCAGAACTATACGTGTAGAAATCAAATCTATACATGTAAATAGCCGAAGTAAATGCATGATAAACCTTTTTAAGTCGCTGTGCGATGCGCTTATCGCGGCACAGTGGCGGATGTCTATTGTAAGGAAATAACCCTATATGTATATATCTTTTGTCTAATATGTACGTTCCGCCGTTTTGAAAATTGTTTAGAAGGGTTTCCTTGTTTTAAACGTTTCGTGTCATATCAGACACATAGGTAAATACTGAGACTATAGCTCGCTTTTTGGGAATCCCTTCGATATCTATCAATACATGCAAAATGTATTCAGGTACTGTCCTCTGACTAGTCCTGCTCAGTACGAAAACAAATAGCAAATATCATAAAAACGTACTGGTCCATAAGGAATAAATCCCAAAAATGTATATAAGAATACCCTATGCGTCTGGTGCGCACGAAATCAAAATCCGTATATATGCCATACATGTGCACCGAAACATCATCTAGGTGCAACGGGTGTGCATGAAACATCTGTCATAGGCAACGTGTGTGCCTGACAGCAAAATCAGGTGCATCTAACATGCACAAAGAATCCGGATTTAGTGCATCTGGTGTGCACCAAAATCGTATCTCAAAACATGCGCTCATCACGTGCGAAAATCCAAATCAACTGCACGGAGTGCAAGAAATCAATATCAATATCAGAATCGAAGTCGACGGTATACAATACGGCTCAATCAAAAGCAGGTATACCGCGGTGTATAAGCTCACAATCATGTGCATCAGCGTGCACAATTCAAATCAAAACACGAAAAGTGCATGAAAACTATGCTGGAAGCATAAATCAAATCACCGGCATAAAATGGGCATGAAATCATAATCAATACCTCAAGCATAATAACTATGCGCAAAATATCAATACCCAGTAGGTGCAACCATGGTGCACGAAAACAGAAATCATGGAACTCAGCCATCAAGACCAAATCATGCGAACAAATATCCAAAAATACCGAAATCCAAGGTGACGGATACGTGATAATCGAATCATAAAATCACAAATAATAAATACCGCCGTCGATATTTCCTCCTTCGCAGTCGAGAAGGTGTCGGTGCATCCAGTGCTAGCAGCACAAGATATCTACTTGCCTCATGTTCATGGTCTGGCGTCCTCTGTCTCTGGGTCCTTACCTTCTCTGCGGATTACCTATCTCGCAATCAGTCGGCTCATCGGCCCTGTCAGGTGTGATAACGGGGACGATTCCATTCTGGTACTTCTCTGGTCAATCTGTGTCCTTAGCACAACATTTCCTCGGAAACTGGTCGCATCCCAACGCCTATGTAGACATATCCGACCTTTAACCTTAACGAGGAGTAACAACAGCTCGTCAGCATCTCGCACGAATCTCTTGTACCACTTTGTTCCAATGTCGACTGATTCAGACTCGTCTTCTCGTGGCTGCATGGACTGCGCTCTAATGGCTATACTCGTATCTGGAGTCTCCTAAGCAATGTATCCCATCACATGATATCCGAAAGATGTCGAACCATCCGATCGATTTGTTAAAACCTCACAATCCCCCAAGAGCTCAACATCTTGGGTACAACTTAATATTATCGAGTACATACCACAGCATCGGTGGACCAGCCGTAGAAGGGCAAACCCAACCGCACTAATGGCACCGCGGAACTGCCGCAAACCTAAGGTTCAAAGGCTTTCACACGGTCATTATGTCGAGTTAGTATTTCATTCTTTTAGAGGGTCCATAGAATCGCTTGCATGTCTTTCTGAATACTTTAAACTTGGAATATGGGTTTATAACATTCGATCACCTCCATCGGCTACCAACGAACCTGCGTGAAGTTGTCTCTAGTTGGAATCAATCAATCTGATGACCTCGCATCGGGGTAAGCGAACGAACCACATGTCCTAGTCATTCACCCTCGGGTGACTAGCGACCTTCCATCATATCTTTGAGTATATATTCATGCTGCAGTAGCTCCAACATCTGGGCGATATCTCGTCATTTGCAGCAACAACTGGCTCATTCGTCTGTACGCTGAACAGCGCCTCAATCACTATGAATAAGCGATACATTAATGGTCATCACATCCTGGCTGGCCTCTAGTAGTAGCCTGATCCTCTGGTGCCGATCAGCACATCCGGGAAATCTCATAACAGCGATCTGTCAAACGCTCGTGGCGCGAAAACACAGTAAAATGAAGCCTCTATGCAATCGTACGTCTCTAGAATCAAGCCTCGGTCAGTCCTCATCCGTGATGAGCTCAAGCTGACGCAACTCTAGCTGTTGCTCTCTCTGCCCGTGTAATCATGGCAGCAAAATCATAACCAACATCGATGAGGATAGATCATAGGAATGAATATAATACTGTGCTAGGAAATGTACATCCTAAGGTTTCTTAAGCGGAGTAGCGTATCGTAAATATGCCGCGGAACATACGTACTGTACGTCACTCTACTCAAGCTACCTACTCCATCAACCAAGGGTCATCCTACATGACGAAAGTTCGGGTATAATACCCCCTCGACTAAGTCTAAGTTCCGTAAGGTCTAGCCTAAGTTCCGTATATAAATAAACGCTCTAGGCTCCACATAGTCAAACTTAGTCTCGAACCAAGGTCAACCTAGCGCTCTGATACCAACTTTGTCACGAATCAAAATAGCACGTGACTGGCACTTGAATCATATGAAGTCTATAGGACCCCATCTAATCCAAGTAAGCCAAAAGCCCAGAAATCTAAAACTATTTTTAAATTATAAATGAAGGAAAAATAGTTTTAAGAAGTGAAGAAACATGTTTTAAAAACAAGGTTTTTAAATAAGTCAGCCGAATATACATTTTAAATCCTCAATGTCTTTTCTGAAAATTTCGGCAGAGTTTCTTTGGTAAACACTGGCCCCGAACGGGGTACAACAAGAATAATATATACACCATGATAAAAGGCATCCCCAAGCGGGAGCTAGCTGTTCGCCAATCAACGGTCACAACCACGCAAGCAATATAATATACAACGCCAAAGGGCGAGGATCAAAACTCAAAAAGAACTCAAAATCAGCATGAAAACCATAATACTGCAACGCGCGACTCTAAGGTCGAAATAATACATAATTGGTTTTCTAACTCTGAAACAATATACAAGTTTAGTTGATAGAATTACTAGATACAACTGAATAAAATAATACAAGGGTGGTCACGATGCGAGTGAACCCACCTACCAATGCAATCACCCAGAAAGGAAGCAGTGTGCCAGAAAAGCCGCAGTGAAAGCTGTACGGCAAAACCTGCAAGAAACTGTGGCACAACGGGGTTGAGTTGCCAACACGTGAATACAAAACATTGCAGAGAAGAAATCGTATGCATGACATAATCCTAGGTCAATACGATCAGTAATAATATATCCTCAATATGAATAAGTCTGAAGCATGATAAGGTGGCTAGGGTAAACATCTATACATAAGTATAGTACCAAAAGCTCATGTCAGTGCCTCAGGTAGCAATATATCATAAATATGAGGTATGATCAATGTAATCAATGTCAACTATATTAGGAAGTCTATGAGTATGTGGATATCATCCAACTATGTGATCAATGTCAATATATGTATGTGAAAATCGTCCACGTGTCACCCAATGACAATAAGCATCATGGATGTAAATATCATAAGCATATGCATGGAAGTATGAGGATGTAAATCAACATGTGTCGCCCGCGACACATCAAAATCATGGAACCTGAGTGTCAAGCATCGACACTCGAAAACATCATGAAATATGTGCCTAGCATCGGCACGTAAATCCTTATATATCGGGCTCCGTCAGTCTGGATCTGCCCACATCATCCCTCAACTCTGGTCGGTATCCTCCGAATATCTGCCGAGCTCAAATACAATCACCGGTAGGTAGTAGTTCCTCTGCCAGGCTCACCGTCTGTATACACAGCATCCCTTTCTTGCCCCGGGATACCATACCGGGTCCACCATGTACCCGCAATCGGCCTCATCCGCCTCTTCGAATCGGGTTTCACATATCGCTCTCAGCACCGAGAAAACACATGGTGGACGTACTGAAATATCATATCAAGGGTAACCAGGATTTTAAAACAATTACATACTCTCTTTTGAAATATCCACGGTTCCCAAATCCAGAAATATCATGGAAACAACATATCTCAATGCGTATAATCAAAAGCATGATGTATGCGACATGTAAAACAAATGTAAGCATATCAGTGTATCATGCACTATGGAATAGTAATATGCACATATTGTGGGAAACCGCTCTTTTAAAATGAATCAGTTTTAAAGAGTATCTTGCGTTTCCCGAATCTCCAAATCCAGCGAGAATCATCTATGTATGTGCGAATACGTATGTATGCACGAAGGGGTGTACAATAGGTATGTATACAAGTATGCCATGCAAGGGATCATATCCTTAATGCAACAGTACTACAGTGTAGTGACATGGCAATTATCGATGATGAAGTGTGTGAGTCGGAAAGCAGGTGTACGTGGAACATATGCATCATCGATAATGGTGCTGGTGTCCTAACAGCATGAGTTTAATATAACAATAACCATTTGCACATGCAATGCGATGCGAATAACAAGAATATGCAGGAATCGACTAATAAACGCAATAGTGACGCATCTGCATCAATTTAAAAATGTCATACAATTTGCCTTTTGAAATAAGACGAATCGGGGTTTTTAGTAAAATAAGGGCTACGGTGTTTTTAAGAAAAGATGCGTCTTTTGAAAATATCCGTAGAATCCTTTTGCCTGTCTTTAAAATACTCCCGATTTGTTAGTTTTGAAATAGGTATGACATCAGCCTAGCCTAACATTTACTAGCAAGACTACAACTCTAACTAACAAGTCAATCGGGAGGGGTATGGAAACCACCTGAATCTGAGTCGATATGTATATATATACATAAGTATAATAGTTGGTGATCCCACCTCAAAGGTACCGCGTACGATACAATATCATATGACATCCTCGAGTCATGAGTGAGGATCTATCATCAATATAAAGCTCGTACGACAAATCATCGTACTACATCCCAAAAGTTGGGTACGGGTCAATATCACATTCATATCATCAATTATCTGGTATCCTTATCATCATAGCTCATGGTCTGGGGTACTGATCTAAGTCTAGTACAAATCAATACCGTCTATATAAATATAAATGCGTGTGTGAAACACACGTCCAAAGGCCCGCAAAATCTCATGTCGTATCCCAAATACGAATCACAATATATCACCAATCTCATGGCACTATGCCTAATATCATCGACTCATCTCCAAATATCGTCCACTATCCTCATCATCCAAGTATAAGTATAGCAAGTAAACATGTGCGTGCGTGTGGGTATAAATCTATTCTAAGGTTCGCAACTAGGAACTACACTAGTTTACTCCTAAACCCTAATCTAATCATGGTACACCTAACACATCTAGAAAATCCATGTCACGCAATAAGCTATCTTATATAGTATATATAGTATACTAATCATCGAACTGCGGGGGTGCTATACGCCATCCACCCGACTTCCCCCGTAGATATAATCTACTCATCTTGAATCCTGCGTGTCGATATCGATGTCGCCTTCATCTTCTTCATCGTCTCGAATCATCGTGGGGGTACCTACATATCACACGTATCGCATCGCATTAAAACCAAATCGAAACCAAAACGACACGCGAAAACCAAAACGATACGCTTAAAAACATATAGGTTAGAACCTATGGACTACTCTTTCAAAACCATCAAACAATCCTCGATATCGTCGTATAAACGCCAAGTAATCGAGGTAAAACGCAATTATACAAATCCAGAATTTAAATACGCAAAACGAAAACACGAATTAAAACAACAACTCAGGAAAAAGGCTCCAGATTCTACCCTAGGTCAAATTGGACAATTTTGCATATGCCAGGGGTCTAACTCATAGATGTAGGAGCTACAGAACAAGAACGAGCCAAAATGCTCCAGGTCTGGCCACAAATTGCGGCCAGAAGGAACAAATATGCGGCCACAGTTGGGGGTTAGGGGCTAGGGTTTTGGTGGTAGCTTCCTAGGTACCTGCATGTATCTCTGTGTATGCAATATAATTTTCAAAGTATCGGGGTGATAGCAGATTCCATTTTACATACACAGAATTCGCAATTTTCCAATATCGGCTTTTCTAAATCCGTATTCTGGGTTTATAGTCTCTGGTTTAGGTCTTAATTCTAGCACTAGGGGGTTTGTATGGCCTCTACTAAGCTTAATTGCTCACCACAACTCTCAATTTCCAATAACCCTAACAACAATTTTCATACCCTCACTAAACATCACTATATCGGTTTAAAGTTAACATGGATGTGAAAGCAATAGGAAAACTAAGCTAGTGGTTCAGAAAATACCTCATTTGGCAACTCAAGAAAATTCTTGAGTTGCCCCAGGTGTCCAAAACCTTTCCTTTCTTGGTCCAATGTGTTTCACTTGAGCTTGTGCATCTTTTTTGTGAAATGGGGTTTGGGTTTTGAGGTGTTTATTCAGGTGATTTGAGGAGGTAATGAGGGGGAGAGAATGAGGCAGCAGCAGCAGCAGCAAGGAGGGAGATGGGAGAGGAAAAAGGATGAAGAATGAAGGGGGAAAAAGGCTAAGTCAAAGAAATCATCACCTTTCTCTCTCTCACCCATACCTCACACTATTCCATTCTTTATTCTTTATTCTTTTCTTTTCTAATCCATTTTCCTTCTCTCCTCAATAGTAAACCCAAAATAAAAGCCATGAAAAAATGTAACAAGTGTAAAAAAAAGATATGGTACATGTTTTGCACAAATATGGTAAAAATCCGATTAGTGATTTTTAATCGCGATTAGCAATAAATTAGCATATAATTAATCATAAAAACTTAAAATTTTCCTAATTCACATAAAACACCCTCTTTCTAGTAATTTCTATAATTTTTCAAAATTTCCCCCATTTATCGGTATTTGATCATACCGAAATATTAAAATATTCATTAAAATTAATATTAAATTTTAAAGATTCCCCAAAAATAATATTTTATTTTTCTGAAATGTTACAGCCAGACTTGGAGCACTGTAGCGCTTTTTTGGCAGTTCTGCTTAGTTCTGTGCTCTGAGAATTAAATTCTCGTTTATAAGAGACTTTGTCTCATGGATTTAAGAACTGAATTCTTCTTTATGAGGAGATACTATGATCTCATTTGTTTTTTTTTTATGAGAGACTTTGTATCATGGACCTAAGAACCGAGTTCTTCTTTTTATGAAGAGAGACTTTGTCTCATGGATCTAAGAACTAAGTTCTTCTTTTATGAAGAGATGCTATAATATCTTCTGTTTTTGTGAAAGACTTTGTCTTATAGATCTATGATCTAGAAAAAGAACTATGTTCTTCTGATGTGAGAGTCAAACTCTCAAACATGGAGGAGATGTTATGATCTCCCATCTTTTTATTTATCTTGAAGAAGGTTCTTCTTCTTAGAGGTTTCTCTTCTCTTTTTCCTTGCTGAGAACTTGAAACTTATAGGGAGGTTTCTCTGTCTGTTTCTTTTTTTTAATTTGAAACTTATGGGGGGGTTCCTCTGTACAAGACTTGAAGTCTTGGGTCCTTTATATAGGGGAGGCTGATTTATTGAATCAGTTAAGGAAATCTCTCATTGAGAGATTTCTAATTGATTTGGGGGTGTTTCCCACCGTCGGAACTTTGATCCAAGGGCTTCTGTTTTACAGAAGACATCTTTCTTGTTTTTAGCAAGATTGGGAAAATATTTTCCCATACAGAACTTATTCTGTATTCTTGGTGATTTTTAATCACCATTGGATCTTTGATCCAACGGTGCTCTGATTTACAGAGCACAATCTTTCCTGTTTGGAAAGATTTGAGGAGTATTTCCTCAACAGAATTTTATTCTGGTAATTTGATGATTCATCATGTTCGTTGGATCTTTGATCCAAGGGTGAAGAACATTTAGTTCTAGAGCTGGTGCTCTCGTGCTTTGCACGTGAGGCGCTGCCTCATAGTGTTTGACTCTTAGCGCTGGCGCTCTTGGCGAATTTCTTTAAGCGGGGAAGATTGTAACGTTTTAGAAATCGTTTAGGCGAATTTTCCGATATTAGGTAAAATAAAATGTGTTTTCCGTAAAAACCTAGAAGTGATCTTTTTTCAGTATAGACTTAACTACACCTAATTTAACTAGGAAATTGCTAGTTTGCGGTATTTAGTTAGTCACTTGAAAATTTTAGTTCACTTAAATATTTTTCCTTAATTAAAATATTATATTAAGTTTTTAATTATGCACTTAATTAGTGGTAATTAAAAATTTGATTGGTTTGATTATGCTAATGTGAATCCATGCTAACTTAATCACAAGATTAAGCACTATGACATCTTTGCAAAATATCCTAGAAATATCTAGATATTTTGTTGAAATTAAAGGAAATTTTAAATAAAGTATTAAGAGGTAGCATGGTGAGGTGTATTATTGAGCTTTATTATTGTTTTAAACCTAGATCTTTCCACAACTTTCCCCCATTTTCCTCTAGCTTTGGCCGAAACGCCACCTTGCTGCCCTCTCATTTTCCTCACCCCATTTTCACTTCTAAAAGCTCCAATAATTCATCAAAAATCATCAAATAATCCCAAAAACTCAAAAACAAATCCATACCCATTATTCTTTAACCTTAACCAAGCTTGGATCATTGATGAAAGTTAGCATTTTGGAGCCTATTTTGAGGATATAGTTGCAAGTTTGTGAATCTAGTGTGAGGTATAAAATCCTAACCCTAATCTTTAGTGTTGTTTAAATACCTTAATCTAGTTATCACATGTTTGAATATAGCTTTAATTAGCATGTTTTAGAAATTCTAGAAAGGGTTATGAAGGTCAAGTTAGGGTTTTGATTTTTTGAAATGGTTAATCGAGAAGTTTAGACTTAGAAAACTTAACATAGTTGTGAGATTGTTATTTTTTATTTTCCTAATTGTCTAATTAAGCTTAATTGCAAACTAACTTTTACTAAATCTTATATGGGTGAGATTAAAATTGTAGTAAAAGTTTGTGTGACTTAATTAAGCTACTTTGTGATGATTGTGATCGCTAGAATTGTTTAAACTTCTAGACTTGAGCTAAAATTATTAAATGTTGCTTACTAGGTTTTCGGTTAAATTATGCGTGGGTTTCAACTAACGTAGTGATGTTATATATATTATCTTCCACGATATATATTGTGTTGTGAATGCGCGATCGGTACGATCGGGGTCTAGGCTTGGTGGTTGTGTCATCCTAGTTAGGGTTGTACCGATGTCGTACGCGTTTTGTGTACTAGGTGCACAATGTGTATATCTTGTGAACGTTATCTTTGCATTTCATTATCTTTGTGTCGGCGCAGGATATTTATCCTTATGTGTTGTGTTTGTGAAATTTTAGGATCGCAAACGGGGACTTCGGACGCTGCGAAGAAAAGGAAGCAGGTGGTCGGATTTTCTTAGCTCGAGACCATCGGTGAGTAGATTTAACATCTACGGGGAAATCGCCCGTATGGCGTTATGCGTCAGGGCTGGATATGATATTAGAGCTGCATGTTTATACGCATATGAGTTGATTGTGCATGAGCATCATTGCATTTTATTACCTGTTGTGCCTTGACTTGGTACCTATTAGACACTGCACCATTACTGACGGTTCATGTTGCACCAGCACTAAATTGTATGCTACACCCACACCGTTGGTAATTTCCATGACACGCGCAACACATACCTTGCTATAGCTACTTGTACATCATGCATACATACTTACATGTACACCCACATACTTTGTTATAGCTACTTGTACATCATGCATACATACTTACATGTACACTCACATATCTGGCTATAGTTACATATACCCCTATGTGGTATTGTATTGCCATTGACATTGAGACGATGATTATTGTGTAATTGCGCATATGAAATACATCATACATACATGCTTACATGTAGATATACATATCTTGTTATAGCTACATGTACACCTCATATGATGTTGCACTTGATTTCGGAGGAATTGGGAACCGCATGATATATTTAATAACTTGATGTATTTAAATAACGATTTTCCCTTGATATGCTCATATTACTGTTCTATGTTGCATATATCATGTTTTCATGGATTTATGCATTAAGATATGGATTTCATGTGATTTATGGATTTGAGAACCGTGGGGGTATTTCAAGAATTTATGTATTGTTTGAAAACCCAGTATTTCTTGATATGATATTTCAGTGCGTCCACTATGAGTTTTCTCGATTTTGAGACTTGAGTTAGAAACCCGATTCGAGGAGCGGAAAGCACTGTCTGCGGGTACATGGTGGACCCGGTTGTTTCCCCTAATCAGTACAAAGCTCTGTTTTGAAATTCAAAATTCAAAAATTGAAGCAACGCTTCAGATCCAGCGCTAGGCGCGCTGCGCGCCACGTGTCAAACACGGATGCTCTAGCGCCAGGTGCGCTGCACCCTAGGCAGTGCACCATGTGTACGCTAGCGCTAGGCGCGCTGCGCGCCACGTGTCAAACACGGGTGCGGTAGCGCAGGCTGCGCTCTAAGCAGCGCACCACGTGTCAAACACAGGTGCGCTAGCGCAATGTTTGCTGCGCTCTGAGTAGCACACCACGTGCAAAGCACGGGTGCGCCAGCGCTGGAATTATAAAATTCCCCACCGTTAGATCAAAAGATCTAATAATAATGATAAATCATTAATTAATCAGAATTAAAATTCTGTTATGGAAAGATTTTCTCAATCTTGTTAAAAACAAGAAGATCGCCTTCTGTAAAACAGAAGCCCTAGGATCAAAAATCCAACGGTGGGGAAACATCCCCAAATCAATCAGAGAAAGATCTCTTTAACCGATTCAACAAATCAACTTGCCCTATATAAAGGCCCCAAGACTTCCAGTCTGATATGGAGAAACCCTCCAATAAACTTTGAGAAAATTAAAAGAAAGAAGAGCAAGCTCTTGAAAGAAGATCATTTCTTCAAGGTAAAAAGAATGATTCTTGAACAAAGAGATGAAATCATCTCATTAAAACAGAAGAATTATCTTCTTAAAAGATCATAGATCTATAAAGACTAAGGTCTTTCATAAAAGAGATCAAAAGATCTCATCACATAATAAAGAAGAACATATTCTTCACACAGATCATTGATCTACAAAGACAAAGCCCTTTCAAAAATAAGAACTGTTGTTCTTGAAACTTGAGGCAAAGCCTCTTTTAAAAAGAATATAAATTTGTTCACAGATCATAAATTCGATCAAATGTGCTTTGCACTATTGAAAAGTGCCTCGCACTCTTGAACTGCGCTTCTGCGCTCCTTGGAACGGCGCTCAGCACCAAAATGCGCCACGTGTCAACCACGTATGCAACTTGCGTTTTGCGCTTCTGAAACAGCGCACTGCGCTCATGGGGTGGCACTCAGTGCCAAGCGCGCCACGTGTCACTCACTTGTGCGCCACTAAACTAGTGCAACGCGCTCATAAATTGAAAGTGCAATGCGCTCATAAACAGGCGCAATGCGCCCATCATCTGGCGCTTAGCGCCAAGCGCGACACGTGTCCTTTTCGTGTGCGCTACATGGCAGAAGCGCAATGCACTCCTTAATTGGCACAAAGTGCCTGGCGCGCCACGCGGCGCGCTGTCAGAACACATATTGTTCTAATGAATTCTATGCATTCAACACAAGACAAAAAAATGTCAGGATTTAATGCTCAGCAATATTAAAAGGGCCAAGCCCAAATAAAGGCTCAACAGCCCAGAACAATAAAATGTTAAACATTTTAATCTTATTGGACTTAGCCCAAAATTGGCCATAAGTCCTTAACTTATATTTAACTGAGCCCATCCGCTCATGAATATTTAACAGATCTCAGTTCCAAACTGGACTACAGATCTTTCAACCAACTCACACTGGTTCAAGGGTACATCTCTTTACTCCTCTGATATCTATCGTTGTAATCCTTCAATGTCTTCAGAGAGGTGACGGGTCCCGATAACCACACATTTCTACGGACTGTGGGGTCCTTAAACTCATGGACTATGATGTCCTTAAACTTTATAGACTATGACGTCTTTCAACTACGGACTGTGGGGTCCTTAAACTCACGGACTATGATGTCCTTAACCTGGACTGTGGAGTCCTTAAGCCCATAGACTATGATGTCCTTAACCTCGGACCGTGGGGTCCGTTTAAACCCACGGACTATGATGTCCTTAACCTTGGACCACCATGTCCTTAAACTGGTAATCGACCTCAATGTCTCTAAACTAAACAATAGAGTCCAAATGCTCTGTTGTTGGATCTAAACGATCCCGTTAAGTTGATCTTAGTCTAAAAATTAGACTAACGTATCCTTAACAAACGTTTAAGTTGATCTTAGTCTCAAATGACACTAATGTATCCTTAATCCCAAACCAAAACCCAAATCTAAGAAAATACGGATTTGGACTAATCCACGCCCTACTGGCGACAACATAAATTAGTCTCCGTATACAATCCACGGGCAGCCACAAACAAAACAAACACCCACGACATGAAGTGACCATCTGGAGAAGGAGAAAGTTGTTACCGCGATGCGGTAGCATAATTAACTGCAGGGGCTTGCGCCTGTAGGGAAGAGCGTCCCCACAATAAAAAAACCCTCATCAACGAGGGGGAATCTGACGAAGTCTGCTACATCGGCCGCATCCGTTTAATCCATCGATACACGGTGCCATAAATCAACTTGGCATCTTCGGAGAGGTGGATGGATAGCACCAATTAGAAAATTTCCCCAAATTCAGGCAAGACGTTTGTCTTCCCGGTTTTCGGCGGTAAACAGATTCTGGCACGCCCGGTAGGACCTTTTTTTCTTTCCACTCCACACTTCGTGTGTCGAGTTCGCGAATGAATCGCGGTTAGCTATGGTTGTCTATGGATTCGAGGTACTAAGATTTGGTGTCTTGCTCCGTACAGAAAAAAGAAGATCAATGGTTTCAAACTGCACTATTTGCAACTGCAACTCTCGCTCCGTCCCGTCCGGAGGAGTGACTTACGGGCCCCAAGCGGCCTCCATCTTCGCTATGCCGGTGGAACAGGAGACTCAGGCCACCACTGGGCTATTCTTTGGGACTATGCTCCTACCAATGAGCTTCAATGCCCCAATGTCATCGCAAGAAGCTCTAAAGAAGTCGGTCTTTGATCGTCTTACAACTGTCGCGGCCGCTCTCAACGGGTCGCCTAAGTCCAATACCTCAGTTTTCAGCAAACTGGGCCAAAGCTCAAGCGGGCCCATGAAGAAGCCCGCGATACCTAAAGCGTCCATCCTGAAGCAGATAACCATTCCTGCTCCTAAAGTCGTCAAGGCAGCTTCCCCTGCTAAAGGGTCGGTCTTCACAAGACTGTCCGTTTCAGCTCCTATTCCATGGGAAGTCACGAAGGCTGCTTCCCCTGCTCGAAAGTCGGCCTTCCTAAGACTGACTATCCTCTCTCAACGGACGTCAGACTTCGACCGGCTAGCGCCAATAACAGCCTTTCCTCAAAACAGGGGGCATGACAAAGCCATCCCCATAGCCGAACCAACACCATCTGCGCGACATGCTCGCCGTCGTCACTGGCACCGAGTACGGAAGGCCGGGGCAGCTTTCCGTCTGGATTTACTCCACCAGCTCCAACGGTGGAAGTCAACGCTGCTGTTCCAACTGGGAACAGCTTCGAGCTGCTTAATAGGGTGCGTAGGAATTCACCCACCGCCGTATTGAAAAGATCTCCTCCACCCGTGGGGAATGTTACAGAAACGAAGCCGGAGTAGTCCCCTCGGCGGCTGTCCTCCAAAATTTACCAAGTCTGGCAACAGGTTCAGGGCTCAGTAATTGATCAAGATTACTCTCGCCGACAGAAAAATGTGAAGGTTCAGCAGGAAGAGAACCGTCCAGTCAAGCCACAAAGGACGACAACTACCTGGGTTCCCGCTGCAACGGCCCCCTCAACATCAACTGCTCGAAAGAGAAGGAGGCCCGAGAAAGCCCCTGTGACTACGGCAGACTACAAAGACGCTGAGCCCAAACGCCCCAAGTCTGGGGGCATAATGGTGCATACTATTTATATGGCTTCCGGAAAAGAGGAAAGCCACGCTTCTATGGGTCACCGACCGCTCACTCGATCCGTGACAAAAGCCCGGGAGCAGCAACAGAAGCTTCAGGAAATGCTAACGCAAATGGCCGCACTCACCGGGCCAAAAGAAAGCCCTAAGGCGTCATCGGAGCAGCGTCATGAATAAGAAACCGATGCTGACTTCCTCCGCAGAGTCCTCGAAAAGTGGGACAGACAAGCGGCATAACAAGCGGCTAATATAAAACAAATGGCGCTTCTCTTCCAAGACATGGTCGGGATGATATTACAACCAGAACCTCCAGCTGAAGATCCTCCGATTATCCTCGAAGACGACCGAGCGGAGACATCAAAGCCTCTTCCGGCTTGTTCAGCAGCCAAGGAAGAGACCATCTCAAAAGTGTAAGTGCACGGCGGCGCCCCGGCCGTCAATCAAACGCCGGATTGCGGAAGCGGTGATAAACTTTAATTTTGCGGACTTTGCAAACCGGCACTACCGCGCACTAGACTCCGGATCGGGCCATTAAACTAGGTCTAGCTAACAACAAGACGGGTTAGAGATATACCGAGTGATCCGAGTCCTCCGGTCTTCTCGCCGCCGTCCCGATCTCCCGCGGAAACTCCGGTGGTCGCCTCCTCGCCGGAAGGGCACCACGTAGCCGGATTCTTTTACGGGCTCCCACCTCTATACCGAGGCAACTCGGGTGCGAAGTTGGCTAGCCGACGCGCCCAAGATTTGCTGTAGAATAGTGTAGCAACTAGTCTCTTTTGGGATTATGAGGTTGCCATTTCTTTTGGAGGAATTTCGCACTAGACTTTCATTGATGCAAGATGGAGAAAATGAGCATGCAGGAAAAAGAGCTCGGCCAAATCAAGAGAAGAGGTTCTCTGGGAAAAAGGAAAAATGTAGCCTGCACACTTATGAATCAATCTAGTGCTCACTGGAAAATAATTGAGCAAGCTCCCAGGGAATAAGTGTGAAGAGTGTATATATTAATCTCATGCAAAAAGAAATTAAAAATTCTTCACAGCACACAAAGAGAGGGCCCACTAAAAATGTACATGAAATGAATTAATCCATTCACAATAAAACCCCACTCCATGCCCAAAACTGTGGCCGGCCATACCCAATCCAATCAAACAGTGGCCGGCCCCACCACAAACCCATACTCATTTAAATTCCATCATATCAAACCTTTTTGCAATAAACCCCTTTTTCAAAGTGTTATTTGCAAACTTGCAAATAACCCCCTCCATCGGAAAAGTCCGGCCGGGAAAGAACAAAGGAAAACCGGCCGGAACGGAATGCAAACTGGCAACCCCAGAAAACTGGTCCCATAAAAAATTACAGGAAAACCCCGATACTGTGCATACACACCCGCATCTGTATTCCGTCCGGATACAAATGCAATGAGACAAAATCTACACTGTACTAAACTAGTACCGGCTTAAAACAAAGCCGGCTAGTAAAAAACCGTTCGATCCTGATCCGTGCAATACCGCACGTATCTGATCGAACCCTGCCATATTCCTATACGGCTACTAGTACAAACCGTCTGATCCTGATCCGTGCAATACCGCACGTATCTGATCAGACCCTGCCATATCTCCATACGGCCTCTACAACGTTTCGCCCGAAAGCTGAGTAACTGAAAGTGTGGTAGACTCTAAAGACTCGTCAATACTATGGCTGTGGATTTAACCACTAGCACGTCAGAGGTATAAGCCAATACGTGACGGGCCACCAGCTATTGACTAAAAGGGACGTCGATGAGCGAACTCATCCTGACACCCTACTGAGCCTGTCAGTGACAATATCCGTACAGTCCGGTCCGTTCGTCTATGAGCATCGCATGGCGGGCCTAGGGGGTTGGTAAAAGTCAGACCCCCAAAAGCGGTACAAATCGTGTCGGAGTGTAGCCCAGAACACCCTGAGATACTACTGGAATACCTACCAGTAAATCTCCTGCCTTGGCCAAGGACTTCGTGTAATGGCTCTCCTAGACACAGCGCGACCTCACCCCCAATACCGGGAGAGACGAAACCCCCGAAGATCCGCTCACTGCCTCCATGTGGCTCGGGACTGTACCCAACTAAAACCTGTTTGCACGACTCCTTTGAGCCGTGGTAGGGTAGTAATCAAAGCACAGTGGGAACTCACACGAGACAAATGACGATCCCCAGGTCGATGAACTAACCTGTACACATGTCACCTGGGAACTGCTATCTGACGTCAGGTATAAGACCAACTAGCATGTTCCCGGCGAGTCCTGTCGGGTGTACTCATAACCCAATGAGCACCTGTATACATCTTAGGTGAACCAACTGACACCAGTGGCTTGTGAGACCGGCCACCGCCCCTCGTCGGGGTCTCGACTGTATACACTAGTCTACTCTGGAGTATCGATGCCCTGTCTCGAAACTCCTACGACTAGGGACCTTTTAAGGATGTGCTTATAGACTCCAGCTCTCACGTATATGATCGCCCTCATACTGCCGGTAGTCAAGAAAGAATCCTAGGGGCTCTATCAACGTGCAATAGCGACATGTCATGTCACCTAAAGCAGTACACGATGATAAAGTTAAACCAGATAGCATACTATCATCTCGAGTAAGACTGTCCTACCGGGATAGGTCCTCCCTCAATCATTGCAATCACGTGCCTGTGATCCAATAATCGACTCTGAGGGCACTATCTCCAACAATCTCCCACTTGCACTCAAGGCTAATTATTGCGATGTCGCATACTCACAGCCCGTGTGATACCGAACACCCAACTCCTCTACTAGTCAGTCTCACAAAGCTCGTTTGCGAGACTATTGCGTTCGAGGAATAGCCTCAGCGAGTGGATCCGCTCTGATGTTTCTTTCTATGTCTCTCTCTATATCTCAAGTTCGCGGAGAAATCCATCTCCCGAAAAGAGTAATACCTGTCTTAGACTGTCTGGATGTCTGATGGGACCGAGCTCATAAATGAACTCTAAATCCAAACTTCTTAGACTGTATCGTCAACTGAACTTAATCAGTATCCTGCGCCATGCCACCCTCAGTATTTCCTTGGACCACCTGTCCAAAATACTTCCCCTCGTCAGAAGGAAAGCTATAACTCTGACAACCTCCTTGTCGTCCAGGTCACCTTGGAAGCCTGGAATGATAACTGTCTCCCAAATTAGGCTGTCGTTATCATATCCCTAGAACATCCACTTATGTTCTAAAACTGCTTCCGACTGTTTCTCCAGGATTGGATCAATATCAACTTATTGCATCCAGTGCAAGAACAACATCTGGTGTGGTACTTGACATCTCATGATTGACTCAATTGCCTAAGCAAGTGATCTGCCAATCATGCACATCCCTCTCTACTTTAGTCTATAAGACACCTTTAGAGAGGGTGACTCCATTACCTGCAGGTACACTACCTTGCCAGGAGTCATCCATTCTAAATACTCTTAGAATGCTGTCAAAGTACCCTGATTGGGAAACCACCCAAATCTAGATCTAACACCATAGATCTAGTAACCAGTATGTCTGATATAATGTCCAAGTCCCATGTGGAGAAACCACTGTGTGACGACCAAAGTATAACCGATCGTAGTATAGGAATGTCACTTCCTACTTTGTGTATGTCATCCAAAACCCGGATATCACACCCTACTACCTTCTCAACAGATCCATCCCCTATTCTGATGACGTCAAACCCATGACTGTCACATCAGAAATAGATGATCTATCTCCGCTATATCTGCTTTAGTCTATAAATTGACATAAGCCTGATGTCCACCAATGCTTCCGCTGCTCCCACTGATTACGACAACCCTCTGGCAGAGTCATATAGACGTGCACTTCTAAAGCAAGTTTAGAACGACGCTATACTCATCCTCCTGCCGGGTCTCGCAGCCTGGAACAACAGCAATGGCAATTGTGGGTAAACAAGAACTTCCCTGTCACCGTCCTTGAGGCTACCGTAGTGCCTCTCGGGTGCCTGAAGTTACCCACCTTATCTGCGGAGTGGCCAATGGAATGTCAAATCAGATTGAATCTTTAGGTTCCTTATCAAATCTCCAGTAATCGTTTGCGGTTCTGGAATCGCTTCCAGTTCTACCATACTCCCACTACTGTTTTCTGAAAAATAACCATTTCCTTTTAAAATTGTGGCGAGTCAAGAACAATAGCACTATTGATCTTTCTTATGGTAGAAAATCAACCCTCGTCATAGCCTGGGTCAACCCACAAACAGCCATTACAGAAACGTGCCTTGAGTTATCCAGAGTCTGTTTTTAATCATAAGCCGGACAACTCCCCGTACCTTAACAATGTTAAGATATGAACTGTACTATATCCAATATAGAACCAGAGGCACTGATTTAATTGAACCAGATTCAAATCATGCAACTGTCTGCAGTGCATGTCAACTAAATGGAGAGAGGCCGATCAGCGTTACTCAACTTAGGAATGCTTCCAATTATGAGTAACCTGAAAGAGAAGCAATTTCTCTTTATCATTACTATCAACTGAATACCATGCACAAGTATCTACATCTTCGATCACTTTGAAGAATCCCGATACTTGCTATACCTGGTTCTCTACTCTATTCAAATACCTATAACTCCTCAAAACTTAGACCCTGTGTTTCTATGAAACACATGTCTAAGAACTAGAGAAGTCAAAAGTAAACAGAATATAGTATGAGGACCAACCCCTCTGTCCTAATGGACACTGGACAACATACAATGCTCTGTATAAGTCCGCCGAGTCTAACAACTCTTTCACTGTGTGTTGTAGGTTGAAAACTGCATTTATAGTTAAGAAGAATTACATCGCTGTTTAATGCTCCTTACCTAACCATCCACTGATATAGGTAAATGTCATCGACATAATATCAAAAGGTATATCTCACTCTATGAAAATAGACGTACAGATATATCAATTTGAAATTGGTGCACAACAGCGGATATTCATAACCAAATATTTGCCGACCGGCAAACAGCCCAGGTGATTTCCTCAAATATCACCGATTACAACGAATCCCGATATAATGAGGATGATCACCCAATTCCCAATAACTTACTCCCACTCATCATCTGTAAAACCATACAGATGTGAATATCAAACCTGGTAAATACATACCCTGGAGCAAGTATCTAATCGGGAAAACAGTTTTCTTTTAACAGTACACAGTGAACTGAAACATTGAAATGTTTCGATGGGGTATCCTGGTATTCCTAGTAATGCCTCTACCATTATCCAGATTCACAACTATAACCGCATTATTCTTTGCCACCTCTCCAAATCCCTTTATATGTCTTTAGTCATTTACCTTCTGCACACCCCTTAGGCCAAATGGTTTTCTTCCTTCCCTACCGTTCGGCACCAGCCTATGGTTTGGAAGAAGACTATCCAATTTGCGCAACGGGTGTACTGTCTTAATCCTAGGAGCACTCGCAATGCGAGAGAAGGTGAAAATAAAAGACAACCGAATAAACCTTATTCCTATTTCTCCTGAACCAGAATCCATCCCCGAACTGGAACAAGTTCCTTTCGAGTTCGTATATAACCATACGATGGAGTATCCAATAAACTGTGGATCTTCGTAGTGATACGGAGTGTTCTGGAGAAATACAAAGGTGATTTAGGATTGGCGAAGAAATACTTGGTTTGGTCGTGAATATCAGTCGCAATTTACTTTGCCCTCTTACTAATCCCTTGCTTTGTCTTAATCTTAATACCTTCTGCACACCATCGTTATGCTAATTGGTTTTCTTCATTCCCCACCGGTCGGCACCAGCCTATGGTTTGGAAGAAGACTATCCAATTTCCGTAATAGGTGTACTACTCCTAAACCAAGGAGTACTCGCAACCTGAGAGAGGGTGAAAAGAAAAGACAACTGAATAATCCTATCCGTTTTCTCCAGTACCAGAAACCATCCTCGAATCCCTTCGAGTTCGTATCTAACCATACGATGGTTTTGTCCAATGGAAGTGGACGTTCGCAGTAATACGGGGTGTCCTGGAGAAAAGGGTAAAAGTAGGAGTGGCAATGAGGTCTGCAACTCTGACAATCCAAAAGCCTGTGTTAAGAAGGTTCGGTCAATTTGGTCACTGAGTCATAGTCTTAGGGTCGGGTCAATGGTCGCTGCCAGAGAGAGAAAAGAAACACTCAGCGTGCACTCTAACCAAGATCAGAATGGTTACCAATTTATCTAATCTGGAAACCTCCCACTGTACCTCAAATTCTCCTCCAAACCTGAAAGAAGAATTAGTCGGGAACACCCGAGGAGTAAACCAACTCATCAGTGGGATCGGGATCCAACTATCATCGCATGATAACGTGACGGAATCCGCTCACGGTATCACACTCCAGAAGGTATGCGCATATCTGGCAAGTTTCAGTTCTTTTGAAACTCCCGATGTAATTTCTGCCCCATGCTCTTATGACCTTGACTTTGGCCAACAAATCATAAGTCACATGTCAAGTTCTGCCCGTCATTCTCCAGGTTAATTTGAATCCACCCGTACATACCCTTGACTTTGGCCAACAAGGCAGTACGACTGTTCCAAACCAACGCATCTATCTATGCTGCATATGAATACCCAACAGCTACCAAACACTGTGCCTTGACTTTGGCCAACAAACATAGCTTGAATACTATTGACTACCCATATGAAACGACGGAGGGCTACGAATGGTTTCTGGCGAAAACCTTTAACGTAATGAACTTGATATCGTTGAAGGAACGGATAGCTTTTTAGAAAATATAGTGACGAAAACCTTTACTAAAGAGGTCACTCCCGGTGAAGGGATCTCGGCTCTTTCCCCGTAGAATGAGGTGCAGGATATTCCAACTGAATACCACGGTGCAAAGCAAAAGTAATCGGCTATAGTGAAGTTAATGCCCTGACGCAAACTTCTGTCCAAGGGGTCACTCCCGGTGAAGGGATCTCGGCCCTTGCCTCGTCGACTGAGGAGCAGGATATTCTAAATGAATACCACGATGCAAAACAAAAGTGAACGTCCTTGCAATAACAGCTTTTTGAAAAGTGTTCCAACAACATCAGATTAGGTTTGTTTAACTTGCATTGATCCGAATCAACGCAGTCCCATCAATTGATCACACCACAAAGAACGAAAATATACTGACGTACGTATATGCCATCCGCATTCGCCACTGGGTCCCGTCATCACCCGTTAGGTTAGCTAACTAACGGCAGAGCGGGGACTGGACTAGCGCGGATGAAAAACATATACAACATCTACTAATATATATACCAATATATAGTATTTCGCTCAAGGCGTGAATAAAATGCAACATCACAGAAATGTACAGCATCACAGAACAATACAGATATCTGGGATTCCCGGGTTTCACAGAGCCACTACTGAAACCCGACGTTCCCCTGGTCGTGTGGATAGCCTGTGCAATGAAAACCTAGACCCCTACGGGCGCGGCAAGTCACCCGCCAAAACCTGAAGCGAGGCAGCCCCCTTCAGCGCCGTGAATGGACCACCCAGCACTTCACGGAATCCGGTAACTTGGGCACCCCTCCTGGGTCAACCTGTACCCCCTACGAGTGCGGCGAATAGCCCGCCAATTCCAGAGTGAAGCCCCTTCTGTCTCAATGCCATGAGATGCGGGCTTGTTGCCCTCCAGAACCCGGCTATCCGTGCACCCCTCCGCGGGGTAACCCTAGTACAGAAAGTAAAATATACATACACCGGGTACATCGACCACAACCAGGTCGTGCCCCAAAAGAATAATACAATCAGGCAGTGACGGCAGTCCACATGTCGGACGCTCGCCCCGCAAAAACAAATGTACATAATACAACAGCACTGTACTAGCATTGCATCCAGGCTATCTCCACGACCAATCCGCAACATCACAGCAAATACATAGAACATCAACGTGAAAGTCACGTTCGCAAATCCGTCTAACCGGGCTATAGCGGTTAGACCGGATTTACCGATCGAGTGACATTCACGGTCGCAGATATAATGTAAATACTGTGAAAAATGTGTTTAAAATTTTCCGATTGATCAAACCTTAACAAGTGGGCCCCCAAACAAAACTGTAGCACTCACAGAAATCCTGGGCCCACTTTTAATATTCCAGAAAGCACATTTTCAACTCAGGAACATTCTGCAAATTTTTGGGAGCATGAACAGTAAAGGTTGCCGCGGAAGCGCGGCCCAAGTAGGGGTTTGGCCGCTCTTCCGCGGTGGAATGGTGGGTTCATGGTACCAACTTTTTACAGTATGCTTCTAATTCCCTGCACATCACTCTGAGACAACCTGAAAAATTTTTGGACTCAAAAAAAATTCGACAGAAACTGATGTGCTTGAAATACGCGTTTTCGGGATTTTGTTCGATCGGAAACGTAAAACACATTAAACAAAGCTAGACGAAGTAAATGGCGAGGCTCTGATACCACTGTAAGTGCACGGCGGCGCCCCGGCCGTCAATCAAACGCCGGATTGCGGAAGCGGTGATAAACTTTAATTTTGCGGACTTTGCAAACCGGCACTACCGCGCACTAGACTCCGGATCGGGCCATTAAACTAGGTCTAGCTAACAACAAGACGGGTTAGAGATATACCGAGTGATCCGAGTCCTCCGGTCTTCTCGCCGCCGTCCCGATCTCCCGCGGAAACTCCGGTGGTCGCCTCCTCGCCGGAAGGGCACCACGTAGCCGGATTCTTTTACGGGCTCCCACCTCTATACCGAGACAACTCGGGCGCGAAGTTGGCTAGCCGACGCGCCCAAAATTTGCTGTAGAATAGTGTAGCAACTAGTCTCTTTTGGGATTATGAGGTTGCCATTTCTTTTGGAGGAATTTCGCACTAGACTTTCATTGATGCAAGATGGAGAAAATGAGCATGCAGGAAAAAGAGCTCGGCCAAATCAAGAGAAGAGGCTCTCTGGGAAAAAGGAAAAATGTAGCCTGCACACTTATGAATCAATCTAGTGCTCACTGGAAAATAATTGAGCAAGCTCCCAGGGAATAAGTGTGAAGAGTGTATATATTAATCTCATGCAAAAAGAAATTAAAAATTCTTCACAGCACACAAAGAGAGGGCCCACTAAAAATGTACATGAAATGAATTAATCCATTCACAATAAAACCCCACTCCATGCCCAAAACTGTGGCCGGCCATACCCAATCCAATCAAACAGTGGCCGGCCCCACCACAAACCCATACTCATTTAAATTCCATCATATCAAACCTTTTTGCAATAAACCCCTTTTTCAAAGTGTTATTTGCAAACTTGCAAATAACACCCTCCATCGGAAAAGTCCGGCCGGGAAAGAACAAAGGAAAACCGGCCGGAACGGAATGCAAACTGGCAACCCCAGAAAACTGGTCCCATAAAAAATTACAGGAAAACCCCGATACTGTGCATACACACCCGCATCTGTATTCCGTCCGGATACAAATGCAATGAGACAAAATCTACACTGTACTAAACTAGTACCGGCTTAAAACAAAGCCGGCTAGTAAAAAACCGTTCGATCCTGATCCGTGCAATACCGCACGTATCTGATCGAACCCTGCCATATTCCTATACGGCTACTAGTACAAACCGTCTGATCCTGATCCGTGCAATACCGCACGTATCTGATCAGACCCTGCCATATCTCCATACGGCCTCTACAACGTTTCGCCCGAAAGCTGAGTAACTGAAAGTGTGGTAGACTCTAAAGACTCGTCAATACTATGGCTGTGGATTTAACCACTAGCACGTCAGAGGTATAAGCCAATACGTGACGGGCCACCAGCTATTGACTAAAAGGGATGTCGATGAGCGAACTCATCCTGACACCCTACTGAGCCTGTCAGTGACAATATCCGTACAGTCCGGTCCGTTCGTCTATGAGCATCGCATGGCGGGCCTAGGGGGTTGGTAAAAGTCAGACCCCCAAAAGCGGTACAAATCGTGTCGGAGTGTAGCCCAGAACACCCTGAGATACTACTGGAATACCTACCAGTAAATCTCCTGCCTTGGCCAAGGACTTCGTGTAATGGCTCTCCTAGACACAGCGCGACCTCACCCCCAATACCGGGAGAGACGAAACCCCCGAAGATCCGCTCACTGCCTCCATGTGGCTCGGGACTGTACCCAACTAAAACCTGTTTGCACGACTCCTTTGAGCCGTGGTAGGGTAGTAATCAAAGCACAGTGGGAACTCACACGAGACAAATGACGATCCCCAGGTCGATGAACTAACCTGTACACATGTCACCTGGGAACTGCTATCTGACGTCAGGTATAAGACCAACTAGCATGTTCCCGGCGAGTCCTGTCGGGTGTACTCATAACCCAATGAGCACCTGTATACATCTTAGGTGAACCAACTGACACCAGTGGCTTGTGAGACCGGCCACCGCCCCTCGTCGGGGTCTCGACTGTATACACTAGTCTACTCTGGAGTATCGATGCCCTGTCTCGAAACTCCTACGACTAGGGACCTTTTAAGGATGTGCTTATAGACTCCAGCTCTCACGTATATGATCGCCCTCATACTGCCGGTAGTCAAGCAAGAATCCTAGGGGCTCTATCAACGTGCAATAGCGACATGTCATGTCACCTAAAGCAGTACACGATGATAAAGGTAAACCAGATAGCATACTATCATCTCGAGTAAGACTGTCCTACCGGGATAGGTCCTCCCTCAATCATTGCAATCACGTGCCTGTGATCCAATAATCGACTATGAGGGCACTATCTCCAACAAAAAGCCACCCTGGATGATTACATTGCTCAGCAAATACGAGCTCACCAGGCGAATGAAGCGGCTGGCCAAGTTGTTAAAACTTGGCGACCATATCCAGGCTGGTATGACCAAACAAGTTACCCGCCGGGATATACGATCCCCAAATTTCATGTATATAAAGGGACAGGCAATCCCCATCAACATGTCGCTCAGTTTAGGGCTCTTTGCGGCAATACTGAAGGTGATGATAAACTTCTACTTCGCCAGTTCATCGGTAGTTTAGCAGACACAGCTTTTGAATGGTACTCGGAGCTTCCCGACGATTCCGTCAAAATGTTTACAGAAATGGAGTTGCTATTCACTCAACGGTTCGCAAGCGCCAGCGAACGCACCCCGATCACGGCATTGATCAACGCCAGAGTGAAGTCGGGAGAGACGTGGGTGCAATATGCAATCAGGTGGCGAAACCTATGGTCGAGATGTGAACAACGCATAGATGAAGCTCCTGCCGTGAGCATGTTCATGTGGACCCTTGACTCTCAGTCGACTATCTCCCAATTCATGATGTTCTTCAAGCCGACTACGTTCCAGGCCTTGATTGACAAGTTGGCCCAAATGGACCAGATGGGCCATAGACCATCTCCTTCAAAGACGGATCCTCGGAATGAAAAGGGGAAAGGAAAAGCGACTTTCGTCGCCAATACTCAACAACAGCCGAGCAACTTAAAGCCGGTTGTTCGCCAAAACAATATGCGTCTATGCCCATCCCTCGAGGAGAGACTAGGACGTCCTTACTCGTTCCACCAGGAAACTAACAACGGTGTGCCTCCTCATTCCAGCAGGACACAGATGTTACACCATCAATCGGAACCACGGCAAAGTCCCCAGTTTTAAGACTCTACTGTTCATAGACAACCCAGCATCATCAAATGACCCCGTCTCGGATACACGTTAGCAAATGACCCCATCTCGGATACACGTCAGCAAATGAGCCCGTCGCGGAAACACGTCATCAAATGACCCCGCAGCGGAAACACGTCATCAAATGACCCCGTCTCGGAAATACGTTATCCAATGACTCTGTCTCGAAAACAAGTCAACCAACCCCAGGGAAATCAGTGTCCTTGGCAACCTCCTCGATTCAGGGAAATCTGCGTCCTTGACGAGAGCATCTCGATTCGCGTCGACCCGTAGATAAATCAGTGTCATTGCAGGAATTCCTTGATTCATCTCAACCCTAGGGAAATCCATGTCCTTGGCAACCTCCTCGATTCAGGGAAATCAGCATCCTTGACGAGAGCATCTCGATTCACGTCGACCAGCAGAGAAATCAGTGTCTTTGCAAAAATCCCTCGATTCGTTTCAACTCCGAGGAAATCAGTGTCCTTGGCAAAAAACCTCGATTCAGGGAAATCAGTATCCTTGACGAGAGCATCTCGATTCATGCCGACCCGCAGAGAAATCAGTGTCTCTGCAGGAAGATGCAACGTCAACAAAAGACCCCATGGTCGAAACAAAGCGGAGTGACGGCAAAATCCTAGCTCTACCACAGCATTCGTCTCGTTACACCAGATGCAATGTCAACAACGGCGTTCCTTCGCAGTCCAGCAGGAGGCAGATGCAACGTCAACAAAAGACCTCATGATCGAAACAAAGCGGAGTGATGGCAAAATCCCAACTCCACCTCAACATTCATCTCATTACACCAGATGCAATGTCAACAACGGCGTTCCTTCGCAATCCAGCAGGATGCGGAAGCAACATCAGCGAAAGACCTCACGATTGAAACAAAGCGGAGTGACGGCAAAATCCAAGCTCCACCTCTGCATTTGTCTCGTTACACCAGACGCAATGTCAACAACGACTTTCCTTCGCAGTCCAGCAGGATGCAGATACAACGTCGATGAAAAACCTCACGGTCGAAATAAAGCGGAGTGATGGAAAAATCCCAACTCCACCTCAGCATTCATCTCGTTACACCAGACGCAATGTCAACAACAGCGTTCCTTCGCAGTCCAGCAGGAGGCAGATGCAACGTCAACAAAATACCTCACGATCAAAACAAAGCAGAGTGATGACAAAATCCCAACTCCACGTCAGCATTCGTCTCGTTACACCAGACGCAATGTCAACAACGGCATTCCTTTGCAGTCCAGCAAGGATGCAGATGCAACGTCAGCGAAAGACCTCACGGTTGAAACAAAGCGGAGTGACGGCAAAATCCCATCTCCACCTCAGCATTCGTCTTGTTACACCAGACGCAATGTCAACAACGGCGTTCCTTCACAGTCCAGCAGGATGTAGATACAACGTCGATGAAAAACCTTACGGTCGAAACAAAGCGGAGTGATGGCAAAATCCTAACTCCACCTCAGCATTCATCTCGTTACACCAGACGCAATTTCAACAACGGCGTTCCTTCGCAGTCCAGCAGGATGCAGATGCAACGTCAATGAAAGACCTCACAGTCGAAACAAAGCGGAGTGACGGCAAAATCCCAGCTCCACCTCGACGTTCGTCTCGATACAGCAGACGAGATGTCATTACAGCGTCCTTCTTCCAACAGAATTCGGACACGCCAAAGCAAACGAAGCGAAGGCCAAATTCCTTGCTTCAGGGTCTTGACAGCAACTCATATAAAACCTGAAAGACCATCGGAGATCACCTCACACCAGCGCGGAGTGGTCACCACCTCGACGTTCGCCTTGATACATCAGACGATATGTTACTTGTTAGTTATATGTATGCCCTAGAGGCCATTACTGTACATACGTTGTATATTGTAGTGGATGCTTGGACATATATAGTGAAAGGTTCCTAGGCACCCTATAGAGGTCTCACAAGGCATCAACCATGCCAATTTCAAATTTTACGGTGCCGGGAAACCCTAAACTACGGATCGTCGGCTAGATTTCTAGGCGAAACAATAAACTAGTTAACACTTAACTAAGAGATACGGAAATACAACCTTTGTAGATCCGGTTCTCCACCTCCATAGCTCCGCAATGAAGTCTCCTCGCTGTCCATAACAAGTCCCGGGCTCTTGCGTCGGCTTCATCGGAGAATAGGCGAGCTAGGTCGTCGTTGTCCATGCCGAAGATGATCTACGTCGAGGCATCGCTAAATCAAGCTCCACCTTCACCAAGTCATGAAAACTTGTGAAGGAAACACACTCTACTACTTGGCAAGAGGTAGAGGATGTAGAAATAGGAAGTGGGTAGACTTTAGAATTGGATTTCTCACTCATTTCCATCAATCACCATTGATGGAGCTTGCTTTCTTCAAGTGAAGAAAGGAAGAAGAAGAAGAAAGTCATATTATGATAAGTTAATTAAAAAGGAAAGAATAATCAATCCTTATCATAATAGAACCATGGTTAGGTGTAGAGAGTGAATCATGGTTTAGTGGAATGGTTAGGTTTAAGCATGAGACAAAAATGGTTACTTTATGAAAGCTTCAAGAAGCTTCAAGTGCAAACAAATAAAAGCCACCATTTCTTCTCATATCTTTTCCTTTTTCCAAAAAGAAAAAGATTAATAAATAAATGAAATGAATAAGGAAAAAGTAAACCCTAACCATTTCATTAACCAAGGTTTAATTCTTTACACTTAACCAAAAGGCATGTATCATCAAACATGACTGTGAAGCACGTGATACTAACTCGACTACAGAGGCGCGGAACCGCGGCCCCCACCATGGGATTCGCGGCGGTTCCGCGGCCACTGTGTTGAGTTACACCACGTGGCTTGCACAGTAATTCATGTTTTGTAATGCTGAGTCTTCTGGAAATTTTTAGTATTTATTCAAGAGTTGAATTTTCTGGGGTAGTGTTGGGACTTCGTATATTCGATCGGAGTATCAAATTTTTTCTGTGGGGCTTTCCGGATAAATTTTAGAATATGTTAAAAAGGTTCGACCGGATATAAATACCCAATTTTTCCCCTGTCGGGAAATTTCCAAGCGTTGGATTTTTCCGTAGTTTAACGACGTTCTAAGTAGTGCAAGTAACGCAATGGACCCTCTAGAAGACAACAAACCTTAACTCGATTATGTGACCGTCTTGAACTGCCCTTTGAACCTTCGGGTTTGGGGCAGTACGGCGTGCCACATGTGAGGCGTTGCCTTGACCCTTCTACGGCTGGACCGTTGGTACTGAGGCACGAACTGAATGTCTTTTAGACTTGTTTCATGTGTTGATCTGTATCGGGAAAACTTGGGTGTTTGACTGTTCGATCGAAAAGTTTAAAATTTTCTATTTATTTTGAATGGGATACAATAATTGGAATTCACAATGAGTTATGAGATAACTGAATGAATGTTATAAACATAGCAGTTTAGTCTCACTTGATCGGTTGCCACGGAATTTTGATGTGATCAAAAGTCCGTCACAATCACGTAGCGTACGCGGATACTCGCCGATAAACTTAATAGACAGCCTCGCTCCATAGCCCCGACCAAGTGACTGTAGGAGAACCCCGTCGCCGAAAGCATCCGTTCGGGTGCTCGCGGCAGCGGTGTTCCGCCTTGGTGCACTTCGTCGACGGTATCGGGGGTGCGGCCGTCTACTGAAGTTTGCGACGAGCATTCGATCAGGATGTTGGGAATCCTGTTGAATTCCCCGACTTGATATTGAAAAGAGTTTTCGATTTTGAGACTAAAATGCGGGGTTTATAATTGTTAGGCATGCGATGTCTAAGTAATTCATTTGGTCAGGCATGCGATGTCTGAGGTGGTTGCGGATTCCAACTGTTGTAGTTTTACACTTTCTTTTCTGTGACCGTAAGTGTAATATGTGATATCGCCGGTTTCGTTGCTATATGTCAACGACAATTGGGATGCGCATATTTACTTACGTTGATGACATGTGATGTTATGTGTTGCTGGATATGTTATATTGGATCGTCGTGTTTGAATAGCCGGGTTTTTTTTATGTGAGATGAGTGTTTTTCATTTTCATTCATGTAAAAACTTGTATGTAATATTCTTTTATTGGGGCACTTCCAGGTTGCGGAAGATGTCACCCTTTGTATATTATTTACTTTTCCGCACTAGGATAGACCCAAGGAGGAGGGCACAAGTAACCGGGTTTTGGAGTCCAGTGGGAGACCAACTCGAGGAGTCGAGTCCGGGTCTCCTAACTCTAGAATTGGTAGGGTTGCTTGCCGCTCTCGTAGGGGTCTAGGGGTGTGGGTTTGGCTATTCATCGCGACCGTGGAATCCGTGTTTTATACTGGCTCGTATTGAAAACACGGACGTCCTAATATATCCAATATTTCATATGATTCTTCTGCTGCGATATCTGAGATGTGATCATGTGATGTTCTGTGATAAATGCTGTATATAGTATATATGATATATTATATAGACGTTACTTATGTTTTACACCCGTGCTAGCCCTGCCCTGCTCTGCCGTTAGTTACCTAACCTAACGGTGCACGAGGGGACATCGAGGCGAATGCGGATGGCATAAGTGTACGTTGTATTTATCTGTGATGATTAGGTACTTAAATAATGGGACTTCATTAATGTGATTAATGAAATAAAAGAAACCTAAGATGTTGTAGAATTGAATTTCAAAATAAAACAGGTAGCTACAGTTCTTGCTTTGAACAGCGGTATATGTGATATATCCTGCACCTTATTCGATAAGGAAAGGACCGAGATCCCTTCACCGGGAGTGACTCCTTTAGCAATAACTGGCAGATGCTACACACTCGGTTTGTCTTTTGATTGCTTTTAAGTGTTTTTGCTTTGCACAGTGATATATATGATATATCCCGCACCTCATTCGACGAGGAAAGGACCGACGATCCCTTCACCGGGAGTGACTCCTTTAGCGAAACTAGAAAAGCCTCAAAAACACTCCATTTTAAAATCATTTGATTCTACGACGATATCAAGTTCATTACGCAATAGGTTTTCAGAAAAACCTGTCGTAGCCCTCCGTCATTTCAGATAAGTCCTATTTAGTATTCGTGCTACGTTTGTTGACCTCCGTCAAGGCGTAGTGTGCGGTAGCTAACTAGTATTTATCTGCTTATGCATATGATGCAGATTGGATTAGGGTAGTCGTGCGGCCTTGTAGACCTCCGTCAAGGGTCGTGCGGGTGGGTTTAATTCGATCAAGAAATGATGGGTTGAACTTGACTAGTAGCCTATGGTTTATTGACCTCCGTCAAGGTCATAGGGTGCTAGGGGCAAAATATTATCGGGAATTTCAAGTGTTGAAATTTGCAATGAGATTGCATACCTTCTATGAGATAGTTGGATCCCGATACCCGCTGCGAGTAATTGTTACTCCTGGGAGAGTTTTACACATCACAATTAGCCGATCAAGTAGGTGTCTAGAAAGGTGTTAACGAGGTTACGCCTCTGGGAAAACGAGGTTTACATTAATTAGGTTCGTGCGAAAGCACGGGGGACCTCCCTCAAAGTACCGACACTGTCCTGGCTGAAAGATTGGCGAACTTGTAGTGTGTAATTAATCTCGGCTAGTCTTTCCTTTTAGGGTTTGAAGGAAGATTTGATAAAAAGCAGTGGGAGCCATCCTGATTAGATAAAATAATAACCAATCTATTCTTGCAAGAGCGCACGCTGAGTGTTTTCTTCTCTCTCTCTCCAGGTAGCGACCATATCACGCCTTAATCAAGATAATAATACGGAATATTGACCGACCCCGCTTGTTATACTGAGCTGGGGAACGTTGGTCCCGCTCCAACTTATAATTGTTATAAGACAGAGCAGGAAATTGGGGAATACCATATTTCCCGTGCCACCCAAACGAAGAGAGTGCATGCTGATGCATCGTCTTCGGGTGTGTTCGTTACAAAGAACTGTTTCTCAGTATCCTCTGCGTCCTGGGTATTTGATACCAGATCAGGATCCCAGATATGTAATCTGTTACATAGGGCTACAGATAGGTAGAGAACTGAGAACGGGTGATAAGTTTCATGAGACAGAAAACGGGGCAAGAGTTGCAGCCAAGTCTGTTGGTCACTGTTGTAAGTCCGTGTTGCCCACCCCGGTGCTTACGGGGAGGCGGAAAACATAATAAAAATCGGATTTTTATGACTTAGGCAACATGGACTAAGCTTGTGAGGATCTTTGCTAAACATAAACTAGCTAACCCTAACTACAAAGTAGCTAAGTGAAGAAAGGTTATACCTTTGGTCTTTAGTCCTTCTCTCCTTGCTCCTAGGTATGGTAGAAAAGGGTCACCTTGCTTGTCTTCTCCCGTCAAAGAAGGATCCACCCGAAAGCCACCACCTTTAGCTTCAACTCCAAGCTAGGAGTAACTAGAGTGCAAGAAATGCTAAGACTTGAACCCTAGAAGTGAGTAGAGAAGATCAAGAGAGGGTTTTTCTCAAGCTTTTTGTTTCTCAACACATGAGAGGGAGAGAGCTTGAGGGAGAGGATGAGCAAGAGAGAGAAATAGAATGAGAGAATGAGAAAAATAGTGAGCCATTCTCACTAATATGTGAGGATAAGTTTAATTAGATAATTAGCTTGAAAATTGTCATGATAAAACATGAATTGACCATTATCATTTCATTTTTGCAAAGATCAAAGAGCATCTTCCAAATGAAATGATTATGGTCAAGTTGTCAACATGGTCAACAAGTCAATGAAGTCAAATTGTCAACAACAACCATGCACAATAATTAAGCTAATTATCAATTAACAATAATCCACACAAAAACAATAGGGTTAATAAAATGACAATAGTCATTAACCCTAAACAAGGTCCTCTCCCTCAATCTCAAGCCACCGTGCATACGCACCCGCATTCGTGAACCGAGGAACACGAACACAATGAGAAAAACCAATCTCAAAACATATACTAGGATCCGGCTTAAACCAAAGCCCGCTAGTATAAACTGTCCGGACAGCAAACGTGCACAAGTGCGCGGATGCGAACGAACCCTGTCGCAAAACCATGCGACCTCTACTCATTTTGCCTAAAGGCGAATAGCTCTCTGTGTGGGACTCTAAAGACTCGACACTACGCTGGCAGTGGGTTTAACCACAGACCGCAAGCGGCACTAGCTGTACGTAACGGTCCCCAGGTAGATGTCGATAAGAAGACTGACGAGGTGAACCCCATCTGCATTCCTACTGAGCCTGTATGTGACAGTCTCCGTACAGTCCGGTCTGTTCGTCTGATACATCGCATGGCGGGCCTAGGGGGGCGGTGAACGTCAGTCCCCTAATAGCGGTACAAGTCGTGTCGGAGTGTAGCCCAGAACACCCTGAGATAACACTGGAAACCTACCAGTATATCTCGCTTGCCCTGGCCAGGGACTACTCGTGTAATGGCTCTCCTAGACACAGCGCGATGTCAACCCCCAATACCGGGAGAGACGAATCCTGTCTAACCGTCACTGCCTCCAAGTGCTTCGGGACTGCACCCAAAAACTACCTGTTTGCACAGCTCCTTTGAGCCGTGGTAGGGTAGTAATCAAAGTGCAGTGGGAACACACTCGAGGCGAAGTGACAGTGTCAAGTCAGCGGACTAAGCTGTACTCATGTCACCTGGGAACTGATAACTGACGATAGGTATATTACCAACCAACAGTTCCCGACGAGTCCTGTCCAGTGTACTCGTAACCTAACGAGCACCCTCATACTATCCCAAGTACGACGTACTAACGGCTGTGGGACAGACCGTCTCCCACACTGGGATGAGAAGCGTATACGCTAGTCTACTCCGGAGTATCGATGCCCTGTCTCGATAGTCCAACGACCAGGGACCTGTATAAGGATGTGCTTATAGATTACCCAGCTCCCACGAGTGTGAGCGCCATCACAACGCTGGTAATCAAGCAAAGATCCTAAGGGCTCTACTAATATGTATACCAGCAATATGTTAAAAGAAACACATGCACATATTAAAGCAGAGACAAACCAAGTAGCATACTACCATTTCGAGCAAGATTGTATATACAACTGTGAATATCCCAAGCTTCCATTAAGTAATATACAAGCTAGTATGATACAGTAATGGCCTCTAGGGCATATACACTAACAACTGTCACCCTGTATTACAATACATTGATTCTGAACGAATGTTATTAGATACCGAACCTGATATACAAAATCATATCAGTCTCTTTATTAGTAAAGAAATGATAAAATTTTGTATTGTTGGATAATGTTTTGAACATTTCCTGTATCAAAAGTTGATCGGTTCAGGCACGTTATCTAAAAGCATTAATGTTCTAAATCAAACTACAGTTCTTTGTATACGGAACACACACAAGAGGAAGAGTTCAGAAATGAACGGATTCTTCTTGAGGTATTGTAGACTAGGTCAGATCAATGTGACCCGACTAGCTGAAGTTACATTTAGATGTATATTTAAATAAGTTTGAATTTATATCTTTTGAAACTTGCCAGTCATGTCACAAAGATAAGATGACCAGAGCTCTGTTTAATGGAAACAGAGAAAGAGTTAGTGAACTCTTGGGATTGATACATGATGATGTATGAAAGGTCCCCTGTCTACACATGCCAGGAATGGTTCTTTATACTTCATTACATTCTCTGATGATCTTTCGAGATTCAGACCTATGTTCCTGTTGAAACACAAGTCCGAACCTTTTGAGATATTCACAGAATATGATTTAGAAGTAGAGAACCAAAACACGGGTATAAGTATTATGTCCTTTGATGTGATCAAGGAGGAGAATACTTGAGCACGAAAATCCTGGATTATTCCAAAGGAGAATGAGATTCTCTCTCAGCATTACTCCTCCGTATACACCATAGCACGATGGTGTATCGAGGCGGAGCAATCACACCCTATATGATAAGGTGTGCTCTATGATGAGTACTACTGAGTTACCTATTTCCTTTTTGGGAGTTATACACTTAAGAAGCTGCATACCTATTGAATAGGGTTCGAATCAAATCAGTTGCCTACCATTTCATATGTGATATGGAAAGGGAAGAGCCCATGTCTTAAGCTAGTTAAGATTTGGGGTTGACCGGCCTATGTCTGAAAGCAAAATCCGGACAAGCTCGAGGCAAAGTCTGTAATGTAGAACTGGAAAGGTTCCAGCTATACAAACAACAGCAGATGATTTGGTAGAACCAAAGGATTCAGTAGATTCCAACGAACCTCAGCCTGTCCGCCGATCTAGTAGGCTTCCTCACCCACCTGAGCGATACTTCGGTTTCTCTATGACAGTGGGAGCGAGGATTGCATCATGAGATGATGACCCAACTAGTTTCGAGCTGGCCATCAGGAGTGGGACTCTGTAAGAATGGCTGGATGTTTAGCGATCTGAGATGGAATCCTTATACACCAACAAAGTATGGACTTTGGTTGCTATATATGAAGGGTTAAATCCCTATCAGGAACAAGTATATCTTGAGAAGATTACTTGGTGTACATGGAAAAGTTGAGACTTTCAAAGCTAGACTTGTTAAAGGTTTGCATCATTGACCAGGTGTGGATCATGATGAAACTTTTTCTAAGGATCTATGCTTAAGTCCATCCAGATCCTACTTGTCACGGCTACATACCATAACTACGATATCTGGGGGTTGGGTGTCATGACTACTTTTCTAAATATTGATTTAAAAAGGTGCGTCTGTAAGTACACAGCCAGAGGGCCTCGTAGACAGTGGGAGCAGCGGAAACGTGTGCAAGATGCTTTATAGGATAAAGCAGGCATCGCGGAGTTGGAACGTCGGTTTTGATGAATTAGTCAAAAAGTTTGACATCATCAAAATGGTAGATGAACCTTGTATATACAAAAAGGTAGTAGGGAGTATGGTGATGATCCTCATAGAGTACGTGGATGACATACTCTTGATAGGGAAGGAGTTTCCTATGCTACGCTCGGTCAATGTCCGCTTATCACAATGATTCTCCATATAGGATCAAAGTGATACCTCCTAAATCCTGGATTTGGATCTATGAGATAGATCTAAATGGATGTTAGGATTCTCACTAGTTGTAGTGAGATGGTATCAATCGATCCTGGGGAGAATCACTGGAAGTGTTCCAGGGTGATAAAGACGACTGAATGTCAGTCGCAGGCATTGTCTTTACCCTCAATCGAGGGACGGTATGTTGGAAGAGTTCCAAGCTAGATACCATGACATACTAGACGATAAAGGCAGGATACATCGCTACTTAAGATACTACCAAAGAGGCTGTTTGGATGTATAAAGGTTCGTGAGATGAACTATGTTCCTACCATTGTGAGACAATGGAGTTGTGGCTTATGCCATGGAACGCCGGTCCCATCAGTGATCCAGACATATTCTAAGGCAGTATCACTTGATCATGGAGATGGTTGATCTCCAGGGAGATCGAGGTTAGGAGAGTAGACTCAGAGGACAACACAGCGGATCCACTCACAAAGGCCTGTTCCCAGAGAGAGACTTTTATGGGATGGTTGAGTATGAGATACTACAACCACTGCTACAGATGGCCCTAGTGCAAGTGGGAGATTGTTAGTTATATGTATGCCCTAGAGGCCATTACTGTACATTGGATGTATATTGTAGTGGATGCTGGGACATATATAGGGAGGACTTTCTTGCTCGACATGATAGTATGCTATCTGGTTGATCTTTACCTTAACGTGTATACTATTTGTCTCTCTGTTACATGTTGGTAAAGCCCTTAGGATGTGTACTTGACTACCTGGACTATGATGCGGATCATACTAGTGTGGACATGGTAGTCTATAAGTACATCCTTCAAAGTCCCTAGTCGTGGGTGTATCGAGACAGGGCATCGATATACCAGAGTAGACTAGCGTGTACCTTCTCGACCCATACAGATGGGCGATGGATGATCCCATATCCATTGGTGTTTGACATCAGAGGAGATATACGGGTGCTCAGTAGAGACTGGGTACACTGGACGGACTCGCCGAGAACTCCCAGATGGTATTATACCATACGTCAGATGGCAGTTCTCTGGTGACACTGGTACAGAGTAGTCTGTTGACCCGAGATCGTCATAGAGTCTTGTGTGGTTCCCACTGTGCTTTGATTTCCATCTTACCACGTTCAAGAGGGCGTGCAAAACGGTGGTTTTTGGGTACAGTCCCGAGTCACATGGAGGCAATGAGCGATAGGAGGGGATTCGTCTCTCCCGGTATAGGGAGTTGATGTTGCACTGTGTTCGATTGGCTATAACAGGAAATCCCTGGCCAGGGTTGCTGAGATTTACTGGTAAGTGTTACCAGTAGTTTCTCGAATTGTTATAGACCTCATATCGACACGACTTATTGAGCTATTGGGGTCTGACGTTTACCACCCCTAGGCGAGATATGCGACATATCAGACGATCAGACCGGACTGTACGGTAGTGTTACTGGTTGGATTCACTGGAGTGTGAGCGGGCTTGCTCGTCGATCTTCAGATCGCTCAATACCCGGGTGGCCGTTACGTTTAGCAGACCTCTTGCGGCTTGTGGGTGTTTGATATGATCATCACCTGCTGCCGGCGTATTGACGAGTCTTTAGAGTCCTACACAGAGGTTTCCTGGCTCAAGCGAAACGAAATAGGAGTGCATATGAGATATGTGCGGGACCGAGAATGATACCAGTATGTGACACTGTATTCGATTCTCGCGATATGTGACATTGATCGGTTATATGCGATATAGCCGGGTTATCGGATCAAGTGTTGATTCGATAAGTTGTTACTGTTGATATTAGTCGGTTATATGCGATATGACCGGATCATTAAATCATGTGTTGATTTAATGATTTAATGCATAATTATATATTTGATATATTACTTTGCATTAACTAGTATCGGTTCACTTAAGATGGATTTTCTCACTCGGCTGTGCGCATTGCATATGCGATATGATTTTGTGCACTTGCTTGTGTCATGTTTGATGATACATGCCTTTTGGTTAAGTGTAAAGAATTAAACCTTGGTTAATGAAATGGTTAGGGTTTACTTTTTCCTTATTCATTAAATCATTAAATCAAAACTTGATTCAATGATCCGGTCATATCGCATATAACCGACTAATATCAACAGTAACAACTTATCGAATCAACACTTGATCCGATAACCCGGCTATATCGCATATAACCGATCAATGTCACATATCGCGAGAATCGAATACAGTGTCACATACTGGTATCATTCTCGGTCCCGCACATATCTCATATGCACTCCTATTTCGTTTCGCTTGAGCCAGGAAACCTCTGTGTAGGACTCTAAAGACTCGTCAATACGCCGGCAGCAGGTGATGACCATATCAAACACCCACAAGCCGCAAGCGGTCTGCTAAACGTAACGGCCACCCGGGTATTGAGCGATCTGAAGATCGACGAGCAAGCCCGCTCACACTCCAGTGAATCCAACCAGTAACTCTACCGTACAGTCCGGTCTGATCGTCTGATATGTCGCATATCTCGCCTAGGGGTGGTAAACGTCAGACCCCAATAACTCAATAAGTCGTGTCGATATGAGGTCTATAACAATTCGAAAAACTACTGGTAACACTTACCAGTAAATCTCAGCAACCCTGGCCAGGGATTTCCTGTTATAGCCAATCGAACACAGTGCAACATCAACTCCCTATACCGGGAGAGACGAATCCCCTCCTATCGCTCATTGCCTCTATGTGACTCGGGACTGTACCCAAAAACCACCGTTTTGCATGCCCTCTTGGACGTGGTAAGATGGAAATCAAAGCACAGTGGGAACCACACAAGACTCTATGACGATCTCGGGTCAACAGACTACTCTGTACCAGTGTCACCAGAGAACTGCCATCTGACGTATGGTATAATACCATCTGGGAGTTCTCGGCGAGTCCGTCCAGTGTACCCAGTCTCTACTGAGCACCCGTATATCTCCTCTGATGTCAAACACCAATGGATATGGGATCATCCATCGCCCATCTGTATGGGTCGAGAAGGTACACGCTAGTCTACTCTGGTATATCGATGCCCTGTCTCGATACACCCACGACTAGGGACTTTGAAGGATGTACTTATAGACTACCATGTCCACACTAGTATGATCCGCATCATAGTCCAGGTAGTCAAGTACACATCCTAAGGGCTTTACCAACATGTAATAGAGAGACAAATAGTATACACGTTAAGGTAAAGATCAACCAGATAGCATACTATCATGTCGAGTAAGAAAGTCCTCCCTATATATGTCCCAGCATCCACTACAATATACATCCAATGTACAGTAATGGCCTCTAGGGCATACATATAACTAACATATAGGGAGGACTTTCTTTCTCGACATGATAGTATGCTATCTGGTAACTCTTTATCTTAACATGTAATCTTATTGTCTCTATGTCACATGTTTATAAAGCCCTTAGGATGAGTACTTGACTACCAGGACTATGATGCAGATCATACTAGTGGGGACAGTTTAGTCGCCAAGTACATCCTTCAAATGTTCCTAGTCATGGGAGTACCGAGATAGGGCATCAATACTCCAGAGTAGACTAGCGTATGTGCTTCTTGACCCATATGATAGGCGATGGATGATCCTATATCCATTGGTGTTTTACATCAGAGAAGGTATACGGGTGCTTAGTGGAGACTGGGTACACTGGACGGACTCGCCGAGAACTCCCAGATGGTATTATACCTCACGTCAGATGGCAGATCTCTGGTGACACTGGTACAGTTTAGTCTGTAGACCCGAGATCGTCATAGAGTCTTGTATGATTCCCACTGTTCTTTGATTTCCATCATACCACGTCTAAGAGGGCGTGCAAAAAAGTGGCTTTTGGATATAGTCCCGAATCACATGGAGGCAATGAGCGATAGGAGGGGTTTCGTCTCTCCCGGTATAAGGAGTTGATGTTGCGCTGTGTTCGATTGGCTATAACTGGAAATCCCTGGCCAGGGTTGCTGAGATTTACTCGTAAGTGTTATCAGTAGTTTCTCAAACTATTATGGACCTCATATCGACACGACTTATCAAGCTACTGGGGTCTGACGTTTACCACCCCTAGGCGAGATATGCGACATATCAGACGAAGAGATCATACTGTACGGGAGTGTTACCGGTTGGATTCACGGGAGAATGTACATGCTTGCTTGTTGATCTTCTGATTTCTCAATACCTGGGTGGCTGTTACGTTTAGCTGACCGCTTGCAGCTTGTGGGTGTTTGATATGATCATAACCTACTGCATGCGTATTGACGATTCTTTAGAGTCCTATACAGAGGTTTCCTGGCTCAGGCAAAACGGAGTAGGAGAACATATGTGATATATGCGGGACCGAGAATAATATGTGTATGCGATACCTTATTAGATTCTCACGATATGTGATATCGGCCGGGTATATGTGATATAGCCGGGTCATCGGATCAAGTGCTGATTCGATGAACTGATACAGATTATATTAGTCGGTTAATTATGAAATAGGGATCAAGTGCTGATTCGATGAACTGATACAGATTATATTAGTCGGTTATTTATGAAATAGCCGGATTATCGGATCAAGTGTTGATTCGATAATTTATTGTATAATTATATATTTGATATATTATATTACGTTAACTAATATTAGCTCACTTAAAGATTCTTTTTCTCACTTGGATAATACATTAATATATATGTGATATATGTTAATTGTATTATTTTATTTTGTTACAATAAATATTGTATATGTGATTTATAATATTGTAACATGTTATGGTTACAAATGCAACATGTTTTGTGGAGTTTAAATATGGTTAGGGTTTGGATTAGGGTTAAACTTACATGAAGCTTTCAAGAAGCTTCTTGAAGCTTTGACTTTGACTTATGATATTTTGTGTAGATATTTCCTTAACCCAACCCAAACCCTTTACTATGGTAAAATCTCTACAAGGGTTAAGTCATTATTCTTAACGCATGGTTGCATTTCTAACCTCACACTTGATTTCATTATTCATCACAAATGGATTTGCTTCATCTTCTTCTTCTTCCTCTTGATAAAAAGCTTTCTAGCTTTTTATAAAGTGATGAAAATAAGTGAGAAATTGAAAACAAAAGAGAACTAAATTCCTACTTCATCATCCTCATCTATTCTAGCCACTTAGATTAGGGTGTTTCCTTTGCTAATACTTGATTATCAAAGAAAGAGCTTGGGTTTGAGTTTCTTCAAGGTAGATCATCTTAGTTATTGAAGATCGGAAGCAAGCTTGCTTCTTTCTCTTCATGGAGCCTCTCTTGGGTCCGGGTACTCGATGATCACAGCGAAGAGACCTCAACATGGAGCTTTAGAAGTGAAGGAACGGACTACAAAGGTTGTAATCCCTAACTCTTAGAAGTAAAGTTGTTTACTTGCTCTTTGTTTCGCTTAATCTCTAGTCTAAGATCTTGGTTAGGGTTGTTCGGCACATGAAAAATTTGATTTTGGCATGGTTTATGCCTTGTAAAACCTTGTTCTAGTGCCTAGCAACCCTACAGTGGTATCAGAGCCAAGCTAGAGCTTTAGGCGTTGTCTAGACGAAGTTTAAAGTCCTATCGAACCCCGAAATGTCGATATACACCCCTCTCTGGAAATTTTTTAAAATGTTGATTTTTTCTGTATTAAAAATTCTCATAAAATTAAGCAGGGAATTATAACAAATACTGTGAAGTGCGTACCCATGAACCCTTCAAGAGACCGCGGAACCACGACCAAACCATGCGTTTGGCGGTGGTTCCGCGGCCAACTTAGGGTGTCAGGGGAGAATACTTCACGGTATGATTCTTGGGTACTTTTGCATACTTCTGGGAATTTTTAATTTTACTCAAGTGTTGAGTTTTCTAGAAATCTTTTGTATTCGTTGATTCGATCGGAAAGTTTAACTTCGTTTAAGTTTGTCCGAGTAATTTAGAACGTGTTAAAAAGATCATCCGCATATCAATAACTCACTTTTTCCCCTGCCGGAAAATTTCCAAGTGTTGGACTTTTCCTTAGTTAAAGAACATTCACAGTCGTGCAAGTAACGCGGTGGACCCTCTAGAAGAACACAAACCTTAACTCGATTATGTGACCGTCTGAACCGTCTCTAAACCTTAGGGTTTGGGGCAGTACGGCGTTGCCACATGTGAGGCGTTGGTTTGACCCTTCTACGGCTGGACCATTGGTACTGTGGCATGTGATGGATACTTTTAAACTAATTTCAAGTGTTGAGCAAAAAGGAAAATTTTGGGTGTTTGTTTATTCGATTGGAATGTTTAACATTGTCTATTTATCTGGAATGTAATACAATATTTGGAATCCACAAGTAGTTATGAGATAACTAATTTGAATGTTATAAATCTAGCTGTTTAGTCTCAGACGATCGGTTGCCACGGGATTTTGATGCGATCAAAAGTACGTCGCAATCACGTAGCATACGCGGATACTCGTCGGGTAAACTTGATAGACGGACACACCCCATAGCCCTGAACAAGTGACTGTAGGAGAACCCCGTCGCCAAAAGCATCCGTTCGGGTGCTCGCGGCAGCGGTGTTCCACCTTAGTGCACTTCGTCAATGGCATCAGGGGTGCGGCCGTCTACTAAAGTTTCCGACGAGCATTCGATCAGGATGTCAGGGATCTTGTTGAATTGCCCGACTTGATATTGAAAAGAGTTTTCGATATTGAGACTAAAATGCGTGGTTTATAATTGTTAGGCATGCGATGTCTAAGGAATTCATTTGGTTAGGCATGCGATGTCTAAGGAGGTTGCGGATTCCAACTGTTGTAGTTTTACACTTTCTTTTCTGCGTCCGTAAGTGTAATATGTGGTGTATCGCCGGTTTCGTTGCTATACATCAACGACAATTGTGCAGGGTTCCTAGGCACTCTAGTGAGGTCTCCCAAGCCATCAACCATGGCAATTTCAAAAATTATGGTGCCTACAAACCCTAAACTACGGATCGATAACTAGATGTCTAGGCGAAAAGGAACTAGTTAACATTTAACTATGAGAATACGGAAATACAACCTTTGTAGATCCGGTCCTCCACCTCCACGGCTCCGCAACGAGGTCGTCTCCGCTGTCCAAATCAAATCCGGGCTCTAGAATCGGCTTCGTCGGAGAATAAGTGAGCTAGGTCGTCGATGTCCATGCCGAAGATGATCTACGTCGAAGCATCGCAAGATCAAGCTCTCACTTCACCAAGTCATGAAACTTGTGAAGAAAACACACTCTACTACTTGGCAAGAGGTAGAGGATGAAGAAATAGGAAGTGGGTTAACTTTAGAATTGGATTTCTCACTCATTTCCATCACTTGCCATTGATGGGGCAAGCTTTCTTCACTTGAAGAATGAAGAAGAAGAAGGAAAAAAGGTTATGATAAGTTAAAAGAAAAATGAAAAGAAAATGAATTCTTATCATAATTTTAACTTGAGTTAAGTGTAGAGAATGAATCATGGTTAGTGGGAATGGTTAGGGTTAAGGATGAGATAAGAATGGTTGACTTGAACAAAGCTTCATGAAGCTTCAACTAAAGAACAAAAGAAGCCACCATTCTTTTCTCATTTACTTTTATTCATTTATCAAAAATAAAAAGGATAATTAAATAGATAAATGAATAACAAATTATAAACCCTAACCATTTCATTAACCAAGGTTTGATCTTTACACTTGAACCCTAGCATGACATGTATCATCAAACATGATACAATCAAGTGCACAAAAACATATCGCATATGCAATGCACACGAACCAAGTGAGAAAATCCGTCTAAAGTGAACCGATACTAGTTAATGCAAAGTAATATATCAAATATATAATTATACATTAAATCATTAAATCAACACTTGATTCAATGATCCGGTCATGCGCACATAACCGACTGGTATCTAATATATCGGCTTATCGAATCAACGCTTGAATCGATAACTAGGTTATATCGCATACAACCATTCGATATATTTATCGCGAGAGTAGAATACGGTATCACATACACGCATTATTCTCGGTCCCGCACATATCTCATATGCGCTCCTATTTCGTTTCGCTTGAGCCAGGAAACCTCTGTGTAGGACTCTAAAGACTCGTCAATACGCCGGCAGCAGATGATGATCATATCAAGCATCCACAAGCCGCAAGCGGTCTGCTAAACGTAACGGCCACCCGGGTATTGAGCGATCTGAAGATCGACGAGCAAGCCCGCTCACACTCCAGTGAATCCGACCAGTAACACTACCGTACAGTCCGGTCTGATCGTCTGATATGTCGCATATCTTGCCTAGGGGTGGTATACGTCAGACCCCAATAGCTCAATAAGTCGTGTCGATATGAGGTCTATAACTATTCGAGAAACTACTGGTAACACTTACCAGTAAATCTCAGCAACCCTGGCCAGGGATTTCCTGTTATAGCCAATCGAACACAGCGCAACATCAACTCCCTATACCGGGAGAGACGAATCCCCTCCTATCGCTCATTGCCTCCATGTGACTCGGGACTGTACCCAAAAACCACCGTTTTGCACGCCCTCTTGGACGTGGTAAGATGGAAATCAAAGCACAGTGGGAACCACACAAGACTCTATGACGATCTCGGGTCAACAGACTACTCTGTACCAGTGTCACCAGAGAACTGCCATCTGACGTGAGGTATAATACCATCTGGGAGTTCTCGGCGAGTCCGTCCAGTGTACCCAGTCTCTACTGAGCACCCGTATATCTCCTCTGATGTCAAACACCGATGGATATGGGATCATCCATCGCCCATCTGTATGGGTCAAGAAGGTATACGCTAGCCTACTCTGGTATATCGATGCCCCGTCTCGATACACCCACGACTAGGGACTTTGAAGGATGTACTTATAGATTACCATGTCCCCACTAGTATGATCCGCATCATAGTCCAGGTAGTCAAGCACACATCCTAAGGGCTTTACCAACATGTAACAGAGAGACAATCAGCATACACGTTAAGGTAAAGGGTAACCAGATAGCATACTATCATGTCGAGCAAGAAAGTCCTCCCTATATATGTCCCAGCATCCACTACAATATACATCCTATGTACAGTAATGGCCTCTAGGGCATACATATAACTAACAATCTCCCACTTGCACTAGGGCCATCTGTAGCAGTGGTTGCAGTATCTCATACTCAACCATCCCATGAAAGTCTCTCTCTGGGAACAGGCCTTTGTGAGTGGATCCGCTGTGTTGTCCTCTGAGTCTACTCTCCAAACCTCGATCTCCCTGGAGATCAACCATCTCCATGATCAAGTGATACTGCCTTAGAATATGTCTGGATCACTGATGGGACCGGCGTTCCTTGGCATAAGCCACAACTCCATTGTCACACAATGGTGGGAACGTAGTTCATCTCATGAACCAATATACACCCAAACAGCTTCTAGGGTAGCATCTTAAGTAGCGATGTATCCAGCCTTTATCGTCTAGTATGTCACGGTATCTAGTTTGGAACTCTTCCAACATACCGTCCCTTTACTGAGGGTAAAGACAATGCCTGCGACTGACATTCAGTCGTCTTTATCACCCTGGAACACTTCCAGAGATTCTCCTCAGGATCGATTGACACCATCTCACTACATCTAGTGAGAATTCTAACATCCATTTAGATCTATCTCATAGATCCAAAATCCAGGATTTAGTAGGTATCAATTTGATCCTATATGGAGAATTATGGTGATAAGCGGAGATTGATCGAGCGTAGCATAGGAAACTCCTTCCCTATCAAGAGTATGTCATCCACGTACTCTACGAGGATCGTCACCATACTCCCTACTACCTTCTTGTTTATACAAGGTTCATCTACCATTTTGATGATGTCAAACTCTTTGACTAATTCATCATAACAGATGTTCCAACTCCGCGATGCCTGCTTTATCCTATAAAGCATCTTGCACACGTTTCCGCTGCTCCCACTGTTTACGAGGCCCTCTGGCTGTGTACTTATAGACGCTCTCTTCTAAATCATCATTTAGAAAAGCAGTCAAGACACCCAACCACCAGATATCGTAGTCATGGAATGTAGCCGTGGCAAGTAGGATCTGGATGGACTTAAGCATAGCCACTTGAAAAGGTTTCATCATGATCCACGCCTGGTCATTGACGAAAAGCTTTAACAAGTCTAGCTTTGAAAGTCTCAACTTTTCCATGTACACCAAGTAATCTTCTCAAGATATACTTGCTCCTGATGGGGATTTAACCCTTCAGATATAGCAACTAAAGTCCATACTTTGTTGGTGTATAAGGATTCCATCTCAGATCGCTAAACATCCAGCCATTCTTACAGAGTCTTACTCTCGAAGGCCAGCTCGAAGCTAGTTGGGTCATCATCTCATGATGCAATCCTCGCTCCCACTGTCATAGAGAAACCAAAGTATCTCTCAGGTGGGTGAGGAACCCTACTAGATCTGCGGAGAGGCTGAGGTTCGTTGGTTACTATTGAATCCTTTGGTTCTATCAAATCATCTGCTGTAGTTTGTATAGCTGGAACCTTTCCAGTTCTACATTACAGACCTTGCCTTGAGCTTGTCCGGATTTTGCTTTTAGACATAGGCCGGACAACCCCAAATCTTAACTGACTTAAGACATGGGCTCTTCCCATACCATATCACATATGAAGCGGTAGGCAACTGATTTGATTAGAACCCTATTCAATAGGTATGCGGCTTCTCAAGTGCATAACTCCCTAAAGGAAATAGGTAACTCAGTAGTACTCATCACAGAGCACACCATATCATATAGGGTGTGATTGCTCCGCCCCGATATACCATCGTGCTATGGTGTATTCGGAGGAGTAATGCTGAGAGAGAATCTCATTCTCCTTTAGAATGGTCCAGGAATTCCGTGCTCAAGTATTCTCCTCCTTGATCTCATCAAAGGACATAATACTTATACCCGTATTTTGGTTCTCTACTTCTAACTTATATTCTGTGAATATCTCAAAAGGTTCGGACTTGTGTTTCAACAGGAACATAGGTCTGAAACTCGAAAGAGATCATCAGAGAATGTAATGTAGTACAAAGAACCGGTCTTGGCATATGTAGACAGGGGACCTACATACATCAACATGTATCATCCCAAGAGTTCACTAACTCTTTCTCTGTTTCCATTAAACAGAGCTAAGGTCATCTTATCTTTGTGACATGACTGGCGAGTTTCACAAGATGTAAATTCAAACTGATTTAAATATGCATCTTTATGTAACTCTAGCTAGTCGGGTCACATTGATCTGACCTAGTCTACAATGCCTCAAGAAGAATTCGTTCATTTCTGAACTCTTCCTCTTGTGTGTGTTCCTTATACTAAGAACTGTAGTTTGATTTAGAACATCAATGCTTTTAGATAACGTGCCTGAACCGATCAACTTTTGATATAGGAAATGTTCAAAACATTATCCAACAATACAAAATTTTATCATTTCTTTACTGATAAAGAGATAAATATGATTTTGTATATCAGGTTCGGTATCTAATAACATTCGTTCAGAATCAATGTATCGGTAATACTGGGTGACAGTGACCGACAGACTTGGCTGCAACTCTTGCCCCGTTTTCTGCCTCATGAAACTTATCACCCGTTCTCAGTTCTCTACCTATCTGTAGCCCTATGTAACATTTTACATATCTGGGATCCTGATCTGGTATCACATACCCAGGACGTAAAGGATACTGAGAACAGTTCTCTGTAATGAACACACCCGAAGATGATGCATCAGCATGCACTCTCTTCGTTTGGGCGGCACGGGAATTCTGGTATTCCCCAATTTCCTGCTCTGTCTTATAACATTTATAAGTTGGAGCGGGATCAACATTCCCCAGCTCAGTATAACAAGCGGGTTCGGTCAATAATCCGTATTATTATCTTGATTAAGGCGTGATATGGTCGCTACCTGGAGAGAGAGAGAAGAAAACACTCAGCGTGCGCTCTGTCAAGAATAGATTGGTTTTTATTTTATCTAATCAGGATGGCTCCCACTGCTTTTTATCAAATCTTCCTTCAAACCCTAAAAGGAAAGACTAGCCGGGATTAATTACACACTACAAGTTCGCCAATCTTTCTGCCAGGCCAGTGTCGGTACTTTGAGGGAGGTCCCCCGTGCTTTCGCACGAACCTAATTACTGTAAACCTCGTTTTCCCAGAGGCGTAACCTCGTTAACACCTTTCTAGACACCTACTTGATCGGCTAATTATAATGTATAAAACTCTCCCAGGAGTAACTCTTACTCGCAGTGGGTATCGGGATCCAACTATCTCATAGAAGGTATGCAATCTCATTGCAAATTTCAACACTTGAAATTCCCGATAATATTTTGCCCCTAGCTCGCTATGACCTTGACGCATGCCAAACAACCCATAGTCTGCTAGTCAAGTTCAACCCGTCATTTCTTGATTGAATTAAACCCACCCGCACGACCTTTGACGCATGCCAAACAACGCCGTACGAATACCCTAATCCAATCGCATCATATGCTAGCAGATAAGCACTAGTTAGCTACCGTACACTATGCCTTGACGCATGCCAAACAACCGCAGCACGAATACTAACTAGTACTTATCTGAAATGACAGAGGGCTACGACAGGTTTTTCTGAAAACCTATTGCGTAATGAACTTGATATCGTTGTAGGATCGAATGAATTTTGAAATGGAGTGCTTTTGAGGCTTTTCTAGTTTTGCTAAAGGAGTCACTCCCGGTGAAGGGATCGTCGGTCCTTTCCTCGTCGAATGAGGTGCGGGATATATCATATATATCACTGTGCAAAGCAAAAACAATTAAAAGCAATCAAAAGACAAACCGAGTGTGTAGCATCTGCCAGTTATTGCTAAAGGAGTCACTCCCGGTGAAGGGATCTCGGTCCTTTCCTCATCGAATAAGGTGCAGGATATATCGCATATACCGCTGTGCAAAGCAACAACTGTAGCTACCTATTTTTATTTTGAAATTCGATTCTACAACATCTTAGGTTTCTTTTAATTCATTAATCACATTAATGAAGTCCCATCATTTAAGTACCTAAACATCACAGATAGATATGACGTACACTTATGCCATCCGCATTCACCTCGATGTCCCCTCGTGCACCGTTAGGTTAGGTAACTAACGGCAGAGCAGGGCAGGGCTAGCGCGGGTCTAAAACATAAGTAACATCTATATAATATATCATATATACTATATACTATATCCATCACAGAAACATCACATGATCTCATCACAGATATCGCAGCAGAAGAATCATATGAAATATTGGATATACTAGGACGTCCGTGTTTTCAATACGAGCCAGTATAAAACACGGATTCCACGGTCGTGATGAATAGCCAAACCCACACGCCTAGACCCCTACGAGTGCGGCAAGCAACCCTACCAATTCTGGAGTTAGGAGACCCGGACTCGACTCCTCGAGTTGGTCTCCCACTGGACTCCAGAACCCGGTTACTTGTGCCCTCCTCCTTGGGTCTATCCTAGTGCGGAAAAGTAAATAATATACAACAGGTGACAACTCCCGCAACCTGGAAGCGCCCCAAATAAAAGAATATTACATACAAGTTTTTACATGAATGAAAATGAAAAACACTCATCTCACATAAAAACCCCCGGCTATTCAAACACGACGATCCAATATAACATATCCAGCAACACATAACATCACATGTCATCAACGTAAGTAAATATGCACATCCCAATTGTCGTTGACATATAGCAACGAAACCGGCGATATCACATATTACACTTACGGTCACAGAAAAGAAAGTGTAAAACTACAACAGTTGGAATCCGCAATCTACATAGACATCGCATGCCTAATCAAATGAATTACTTAGACATCGCATGCCTAACAATTATAAACCCCGCATTTTAGTCTCAAAATCGAAAAAAACTTTTCAATATCAAGTCGGGCAAATCAACAAGATTCCCGACATCCTGATCGAATGCTCGTCGCAAACTTCAGTAGGCGGCCGCACCCCCGACGCCGTCGACGAAGTGCACCAAGGCGGAACACCGCTACCGCGAGCACCCGAACGGATGCTTTCGGCGACGGGGTTCTCCTACAGTCATTTGGTCGGGGCTATGGAGTGAGGCTGTCTATTAAGTTTACCCGGCGAGTATCCGCGTACGCTACGTGATTGCGACGGACTTTTGATCACATCAAAATTCCGTGGCAACCGATCAAGTGAGACTAAACTGCTACGTTTATAACATTCATTCAGTTATCACATAACTGTTTGTGAATTCCAATTATTGTATCCCATTCCAGATAAACAGAAAATGTTAAACTTTTCGATCGAACATTCGAACACCCAAGTTTTCCCGATACAGATCAACACATGAAATAAGTCTAACAACATTCCGTTCGTACCTCAGTACCAATGGTCCAGCCGTAGAAGGGTCAAGCCAACGCCTCACATGTGGCACGCCGTACTACCCCAAACCCGAAGGTTCAAAGGGCAGTTCAAGACGGTCACATAATCGAGTTAAGGTTTGTGTCTTCTAGAGGGACCATCGCGTTACTTGCACTACTTAGAACGTCGTTAAACTACGGAAAAATCCAACACTTGGAAATTTCCCGACAGGGGAAAAGTTGGGTATTGTATCCGGTCGAACTTTTTAACATATTCTAAAATTTATCCAGAAAGCCACACAGACAAAATTTGATACCCCGATCAAAACACCGAATTCCCAAAACAACCCAGAAAAATTCAACTCTTGAAAAATTATTAAAAATACCCAGGAAAACCACCCCTGGAAATTAAAAATTACTGTATAAATTTTGATCCCAGAAAAGACAAAACGGCCGCCCTTCCGCCGCACGAGCCAAGCTCGTGCCGCGGAAGCGCGGCGCATTAAAGGAATTGGGTGCACGAATTTTACAGTGTTTCTTAGATTTGCCTGCTGATTTTTCTGAATATTTTTAATGTTGAAAAATCCCAGATTTTAAAAATTGTACAGAGAGCATGTTTTGGGTTTCGGTTTTGTGTCGTTCGGACTTCAAATTCCGTCTACGCTTCGCCTAAGGCTCTAGCTAGGCTCTGATACCACTGCAGGGTTCCTAGGCACTCTAGTGAGGTCTCCCAAGCCATCAACCATGGCAATTTCAAAAATTATGGTGCCTACAAACCCTAAACTACGGATCGATAACTAGATGTCTAGGCGAAAAGGAACTAGTTAACATTTAACTATGAGAATACGGAAATACAACCTTTGTAGATCCGGTCCTCCACCTCCACGGCTCCGCAACGAGGTCGTCTCCGCTGTCCAAATCAAATCCGGGCTCTAGAATCGGCTTCGTCGGAGAATAAGTGAGCTAGGTCGTCGATGTCCATGCCGAAGATGATCTACGTCGAAGCATCGCAAGATCAAGCTCTCACTTCACCAAGTCATGAAACTTGTGAAGAAAACACACTCTACTACTTGGCAAGAGGTAGAGGATGAAGAAATAGGAAGTGGGTTAACTTTAGAATTGGATTTCTCACTCATTTCCATCACTTGCCATTGATGGGGCAAGCTTTCTTCACTTGAAGAATGAAGAAGAAGAAGGAAAAAAGGTTATGATAAGTTAAAAGAAAAATGAAAAGAAAATGAATTCTTATCATAATTTTAACTTGAGTTAAGTGTAGAGAATGAATCATGGTTAGTGGGAATGGTTAGGGTTAAGGATGAGATAAGAATGGTTGACTTGAACAAAGCTTCATGAAGCTTCAACTAAAGAACAAAAGAAGCCACCATTCTTTTCTCATTTACTTTTATTCATTTATCAAAAATAAAAAGGATAATTAAATAGATAAATGAATAACAAATTATAAACCCTAACCATTTCATTAACCAAGGTTTAATCTTTACACTTGAACCCTAGCATGACATGTATCATCAAACATGATACAATCAAGTGCACAAAAACATATCGCATATGCAATGCACACGAACCAAGTGAGAAAATCCGTCTAAAGTGAACCGATACTAGTTAATGCAAAGTAATATATCAAATATATAATTATACATTAAATCATTAAATCAACACTTGATTCAATGATCCGGTCATGCGCACATAACCGACTGGTATCTAATATATCGGCTTATCAAATCAACGCTTGAATCGATAACTAGGTTATATCGCATACAACCATTCGATATATTTATCGCGAGAGTAGAATACGGTATCACATACACGCATTATTCTCGGTCCCGCACATATCTCATATGCGCTCCTATTTCGTTTCGCTTGAGCCAGGAAACCTCTGTGTAGGACTCTAAAGACTCGTCAATACGCCGGCAGCAGATGATGATCATATCAAGCATCCACAAGCCGCAAGCGGTCTGCTAAACGTAACGGCCACCCGGGTATTGAGCGATCTGAAGATCGACGAGCAAGCCCGCTCACACTCCAGTGAATCCGACCAGTAACACTACCGTACAGTCCGGTCTGATCGTCTGATATGTCGCATATCTTGCCTAGGGGTGGTATACGTCAGACCCCAATAGCTCAATAAGTCGTGTCGATATGAGGTCTATAACTGTTCGAGAAACTACTGGTAACACTTACCAGTAAATCTCAGCAACCCTGGCCAGGGATTTCCTGTTATAGCCAATCGAACACAGCGCAACATCAACTCCCTATACCGGGAGAGACGAATCCCCTCCTATCGCTCATTGCCTCCATGTGACTCGGGACTGTACCCAAAAACCACCGTTTTGCACGCCCTCTTAGACGTGGTAAGATGGAAATCAAAGCACAGTGGGAACCACACAAGACTCTATGACGATCTCGGGTCAACAGACTACTCTGTACCAGTGTCACCAGAGAACTGCCATCTGACGTGAGGTATAATACCATCTGGGAGTTCTCGGCGAGTCCGTCCAGTGTACCCAGTCTCTACTGAGCACCCGTATATCTCCTCTGATGTCAAACACCGATGGATATGGGATCATCCATCGCCCATCTGTATGGGTCAAGAAGGTATACGCTAGTCTACTCTGGTATATCGATGCCCCGTCTCGATACACCCACGACTAGGGACTTTGAAGGATGTACTTATAGACTACCATGTCCCCACTAGTATGATCCGCATCATAGTCCAGGTAGTCAAGCACACATCCTAAGGGCTTTACCAACATGTAACAGAGAGACAATCAGCATACACGTTAAGGTAAAGGGTAACCAGATAGCATACTATCATGTCGAGCAAGAAAGTCCTCCCTATATATGTCCCAGCATCCACTACAATATACATCCTATGTACAGTAATGGCCTCTAGGGCATACATATAACTAACAAATTGGGATACGCATATTTACTTACGTTGATGACATGAGATATTATGTGTTGCTGTGATATGTTATATTGTATCGTCGTGTTTTGAATAGCCGGGGGTTTTATGTGAGATGGGGATTTTTATTTTCATTCATGTAAAATTCATTGTATGTAATATTCTTTTATTGGGGCACTTCCGGGTTGAGGATGATGTCACCATTGTATATTATTTACTTTTCCGCTTTGGGTAGACCTAAGGCGGGGAGCAGAAGTAACCGGGTTCTAGGGTCCAGTGGGAGATCATCTCGAGGAGTCGAGACCGGGTCTCCTAACCCTAGAATTGGCAGAGTTGCTTGCCGCTCTCGTTGGGGTCAAGGGATGTGGGTTTGTCTATTCATAGCGATTGTGGAATCCGCGTTTTATACAGGCTCGCATAAAACACGGAAATCCTAGTATATCCAATATTTCATATGTTATCTTCTGCTGCAATGTTCTGTGATGAGGTCATATTTTTGTCTGAGACGAATGTTTATATTATATATATGAGATATATGTTATATTGCTGATTACGTTTCAAATGTGATGCTTGTGAAGCATAATAAAATGGGACTTCATTAATGAGTTTAATGAAACTAAAAGAAACCTAAAGATGTTGTTGAAACTTGTCTCAAAAACTGGTAGCTCTAGTTCTTGCTTTGCATAGCGGTATTCCTTGTAGAATATCCAGCACCTTATTCGATAAGGAATGAGCCGAGATCCCTTCACCGGGAGTGACCTCTTTAGCGAAACTAGTAGATGCTACAAACTCGGTTTGCCTTTTGATTGTTTTTATTGTTTTTTCTTTGCATAGTGATATTTGTGAAAAATCCTGCACCATATTCGATGAGGAAAGAACCGAGATCCCTTCACCGGGAGTGACCTCTTTAGAAAAACTAGAAAAGGCCTCAAAAACATTCCATTTAAAATCATTCGATTCTACAACGATATCAAGTTCATTACGCAAAGGGTTTTGTTAAAAACCTGTCGTAGCTCTCCGTCATTTCAGATAAGTTCTACTTAGTATTCGTGCTACGTTTGTTGACCTTAGCCAAGGCGTAGTGTGCGGTAGCTAATTAGTGCTTATCTGTATAAGCATATGATGAGATTGAGTTAGGGTAGTCGTGCGACTTTGTTGACCTTAGCCAAGGATCGAGCGGGTGGGTTTAATTCAATCGGGAAATGACGGGTTGAACTTGGCTAGCGCTTATGATTTGTTGACCTTAGCCAAGGTCATATGTTGCTAGGGGCAACATATTATCGGGAATTTCAAGTGTTAAAATTTGCAATGAGATTGCATACCTTCTATGAGATAGTTGGATCCCGATACCCACTGCGAGTAAGAGTTACTCTTGGGAGAGTTTTACACATTACAATTAGACGATCAAGTAGGTGTCTAGAAAGGTGTCAACGGGGTTATGCCTCTGGGAAAACGAGGTTTATTTTAATTAGGACCGTGCGAAAGCACGTGGAACCTCCCTCAAAGTACCGGCACTGGCCTGACTGGAAGATTGGCGAACTTGTAGGGTGTAATTAATCCCGGCTAGTCTTTCCTTTTAGGGTTTGAAGGAAAATTTGACTAAAACAGTGGGAGACATCCTGATTAGATATATAAATAACCAATCTAATTTTGCAAGAGCATACGCTGAGTATTTTCTTCTATCTCTCTCCAGGTAGAGACCATGTCAAGCCTTAAATCAAAATAATAATACGGATGTATTGATCGTACCTGCTTGTTATACTGCGCTAGGGAACGTTGGTCCCGCTCCAACTTATATTTGTTATAAGACAGAGCAGGAAATAGGGGATTACCAGAATTCCCGTGCCTCCCAAACGAAGAAAGTGCATGCTGATGCATCATCTTCAGGTGTGTTCATTACCGAGAACTGTTTCTCAGTATCCTTTACGTCGTGGGTATGAGATACCGGATCAGGATCCCGCAAATGTAATCTGTTACATCGGCTACAGAAAGGTAGAGAACTGAGAACGAGTGATAAGTTTCAAGAGTTGGAAATGATGCAAGTGTTGCAGCCAAGTGTGTTGGCAGTTATCACCCTGTATTATCAGAATACATTGATTCTGAACGAATGTTATTAGATACCGAACCTGATATACAACATCATATCAGTCTCTTTATTAGTAAAGAAGGATATAATTTTGTATTGTTGGATAATGTTTTGAACATTTCCTATATCAAGAGTTGATCAGTTCAGGCACGTTATCTAAAAGCATAGACGTTCTAAATAAAACCACAGTTCTTAACATACAGAACACACACAAAAGGAAGAGTTCAGATATGAACGAATCCTTCTTGAGGCATTGTAGACTAGATCATATCAATGCGACCCGACTAGCTGATGTTACACAAAGTTGCATATTTAAATTAGTTTGGATGTACATCTTGTAAAACTTGCCAGTCATGTCACAAAGATAAGATGAGCACAGCTCCGTTTATTAGAAACAGAGAAAGAGTTAGTGAACTCTTGGGATTGATACATGCTGATGTATGAAAGTCCCCTGTCTACATATGCCAGGACCGGTTCTTTGCACTTCATTACATTCACTGATGATCTCTCAAGATTCAGACATATGTTCCTGTTGAAACACAAGTCCGAAACTTTTGAGATAATCACAGAATATAAGTTAGAAGTAGATAACCAAAAACTGGGTATAAGTATTATATCCTTTGATGTGATCAAGGAGGAGAATACTTGAGCACGGAATTCCTGGACTATTCTAAAGGAGAATGAGATTCTCTCTCAGCATTACTCCTCCTAATACACCACAGCACCTCGGTGTATCGGGACGGAGCAATCACACCCTATGTGATATGGTGTGCTCTATGATGAGTACTACTGAGTAGCCTATTTTCTCTTGGGGTTATTCACTTGAGAAGTTGCATACCTATTGAATAGGGTTCCAACCAAATCAGATGCCTACCACTCCACATGTGATATTGTATGGGAAGAGCCCATCTCTTAAGAAAGTTAAGATTTGGGTTGTCCGGCCTATGTCAAAAGCAAAATCCGGACAAGCTCGAGGCAATGTCAGTTCTGTGGAAGTTTGTTGGATATCCCAAGCATTCGCAAGGGAATAAGGGAATATCTTCTACTACACCGAGGAACAAAAGAAGTTTTATTTCTCGGCATACCACTTTTTGTATAAAAAAAAGGGAATTTCTTGTGAAGAAATTAGTGGTCATGAGGTAGAACTGGAAGGAGTTCCAGCTATATAAACTGCAGCTGATGATTTGGTAAACCCGGAGGATTCAATAGTTTCCAATGAACCTCAGCCTCTCCGCCGATCTGGAAGGGTTCCTCATCCGCTTGAGAGATACTTCGGTTTCTCTAAGAAAGTGGGAGCGAGGATTGCATCATGAGATGATGACCCAACTAGTTTCGAGCAGGCCATCAGGAGTGGGGACTCTGTGAGAATGGCTGGATGCTTAGCGATCTGAGATGGAATCCTTATACACCAACAAAGTATGGACTTTGGTTGCTTTATCTGAAGGGTTAAATCCCCATCAGGAGCAAGTATATCTTGAGAAGATTACTTGGTGTACATGGAAAAGTTGAGACTTTCAAAGCTATGCTTAAGTCCATCCAGATCCTACTTGCCACGGCTACATACCATGACTACGATATCTGGCGGTTGGGTATCATGACTACTTTTCTAAATATTGATTTGGAAGAGAGCGTCTATAAGTACACAGCCAGAGGGCTTCGTAGACAGTGGGAGCAGCGGAAACGTGAGCAAGATGTTTTATAGGATAAATCAGGCATCGTGGAGTTGGAACGTCTGTTTTGATGTGCTAGCCAAAGAGTTTGACTTCATCAAAATGGTAGATGAACCAAGTATATACAAAAAGGTAGTAGGGAGTATGGTGGTGATCCTCGTATAGTACGTGGATGACATTCTCTTGATATGTAAGAAGTTTCCTATGCTACGCTCGGTCAATCTCCTCTTATCATAAAGATTCTCTATAGGATTAAGGTGATACCTCCTAAATCCTGGGTAATGGATCTATGAGATAGATCTAATTGGATGTTAGAATTCTCACTAGTTGTAGTGAGATGGTATCAATCGATCCTGGGGAGAATCACTGGAAAGGTTCCAGGGTGATAAGGATGACTGAATGTTAGTCGCAGGTATTGTCTTTACCCTCAGTGGATGGACGGTATGTTGGAAGAGTTCCAAGCTAGATACCGTAACTTACTAGACGATTAAAGGCAAGATACATCGTTACCAAGGATGCTGCTAAAGAGGCAGTATGGATATATATGAGTTCATTAGATGAATCTCGTTCCTACCATTGTGTAACAATGAAGTTGTGGCTTAGGCCTTGGAACCCCCGTCCCATCTGTGATCCCGACATATTCTTAGGCAGTATCACCTGTGTTAGTTATATGTATGTTCTAGAGGCCATTACTATACATGTGTTGTATATTGTAGTGGATGCTTGGACATATATAGGGAGGACTTTCTTGCTCGACATGATAGTATGCTATCTGGTTACTCTTTACCTTAACGTGTACACTGATTGTCTCTCTGTTACATGTTGGTAAAGCCCTTAGGATGTGTACTTGACTACCTGGACTGTGATGCGGATCATACTAGTGGGGACATGGTAGTCCATAAGTACATCCTTCAAGGTCCCTAGTCGTGGGTATATCGAGACGGGGCATCGATATACCAGAGTAGACTAGCGTATACCTTCTCGACCCATACAGATGGGCAATGGATGATCCCATATCCATTGATGTTTGACATCAGAGATGATATACGGGTGCTCAGTGGAGACTGGGTACACTGGACGGACTCGCCGAGAACTCCCAGATGGTATTATACCTTACGTCAGATGGCAGTTCTCTGGTGACACTCGTACAGGTTATTCTGTAGACCCGAGATCGTCATAGAGTCTTGTGTGATTCCTACTGTGCTTTGATTTCCACCTTAACACGTCCAAGAGGGCGTGAAAAATGATGGTTTTTGGGTACAGTCCTGAGTCACATGGAGGCAATGAGCGATAGGAGGGGTTTCGTCTCTCCCGGTATTGGGGGTTAATGTTGCGCTATGCTCGATTGGCCATAACAGGGAAGTCCCTGACCAGGGCTGGTTTAGAGATTTACTGGTAAGTGTTACCAGTTGTTTCTCGACCCGTTATGAGCCTCTCATCGGCATGACTTATCGGTTATTGGGGTCTGACGTTTACCACCCCTAGACTTGATATGCGACATATCAGACGAGGAGACTGGACTGTACGGTAGTGTCACTGTCAGGCTTTTTGCAGGAGTTGGAGCGGGCTTGCTTGCAGATCTTCTGATCGCTCAATACCCGGGTAGTCGTTACGTCCAGCTAGTACCGCTGACGGCTTGTGGGTGCTTAATATGATCATCACCTACTGCCGGCGTATTGACGAGTCTTTAGAGTCCTACATAGAGGTTGTACTGGCTCAGGCAAAACGAGATAGGAGCGCATATGTGATATGTGCGGGACCGAGAATGATACGAGTATGTGATACCTTATTCTATTCTCGCGATGATTGTATCGATTGGTTGTATGCGATATAACCTAGTTATCGAATCAAGTGTTGATTCGATAAGTCGATACATTGATATTAGTCGGTTATATGCGATATGACCGGAACGTTAAATCAAGTGTTGATTTAATGATTTAATGTATAATTATATATTTGATATATTACTTTACATTAACTAGTACTGGTTCACTTAAGATTGATTTTCTCATTTAATGTGCACAAGTTGTATATGTGATATATTTTTGTGCACAACTTTGTATCATGTTTGATGATACATGCAAACTTGGGTGTGTGTATGATTTACACCATGTTTAGGTTAAAGGTTTGGGTTTTTATTTATTTTGGTAAAATAAAATGGTGGATTGCTTTGTCTTTGCTTGAAGCTTCATGAAGCTTTCAAGCTTCTTTGACAAAGTCCACCATTTTGTTTTGCATGTCATTTTCCTTAACCTAACCATTAACCTAAACTCAAGTTTAGTCTCTACAATGGTTCAACTCACCCATGGTTGCATTATGATAGATATCACTTGATAATTCTTTTTATGATTATTCTTATTCTTTTCTTTTCTTCTTCTTCTTCTTGAAAAAAAGAAAAAGTTCGCTAGAAAATTATCAAGTGAAGATTAAGTGTGAGAAATCAAAATCTAAAGAGTACCCATTTCCTATCTCACCATCCTTTACTAGACTAGTACTTTAGTTTAGGGTGTTTGCTTGACTAATTCTTTGATTAGTGAGGTAGAAGCTTGAGTCCGTATTCCCTCGACGTAGATCATCTTCGGCACCGAAGACTTCAAGCGATCCGTTGCAATTTCCTCTTGGAGCCGCCCGAGAATCCGGGAGTTGGTTGATCGCAGCGAAGGGACGTCGTCATGGAGCTTTGGAAGTGGAGGACCGGATCTACAAAGGTTGTAGTCCCTTCCCTTAGTGATAATTGTTATCTACTAGCTTTATGTTTCGCCTAATCTCTAGTTAACGATCTTGCTTAGGATTGTTAAGCACCTAAAAATTTTTATCCGGCATGGTTGATGCCTTGTTGAGCCTCCTTGGTGTGCCTAGTAACCCTTCAGTGGTATCAGAGCCTAGCTAGAGTTTTAGGCGATGTGTTTACGGAGTTAAAACCCCGATCGAAACCCGGAACGCAAGATCAACCCCCTCTCTGGAAATTTTTTGAAATCTGGGATTTTTCTGTATTAAAAATATCTAAAAAATTCAGCAGGCTTTTCTAAGAATTACCATGAAAAACGAGCCTCTAAGTCCTCCACGTGGCCGCGAACCGCGACAATAACCCACCTTTGGCGGCGGTTCCGCGGCAGGGTAATGGAATTAGCGACGGGTTTTTGCACAGTAATTCTTGCCTCTGTTGTTTCTATTTTCTGGGTATTTTTAACAGTGACTCAAGTGCTGAGTATTCTTAGGGTTTATTTTGTATTCGATGATTCGATCGGAATATTTAATTTCGTAATGTTTTCTGGATATTTAGAATATGTTAAAAGGTTCGACCGGATATAAATACCCACTTTTTCCCCTGCCGGGAAATTTCCAAGTGATGGATTTTTTCGTAGTTTAATAACGTTCTAAGTAGTGCAAGTAACGTGATGGTCCCTCTAGAAGACAACAAACCTTAACTCGATTATGTGACCTGTAGGGTTCCTAGGCACTCTAATGAAGTCTCACAAGGCATCTACCATGCCAATTTCAAATTTTACGGGTGCCGAGAAACCCTAATACGGATCGTTGACTAGAAGTTTAGGCGAAATACGAATCTAGTTAACAACTTAACTAAAGATAAGAAGCTACAACCTTTGTAGATCCGGTTATCCACTTCCTTAGCTCCACGTAGACGTCTTCTCGCTGTCCGTCTCGAATCCCGAACTCAAGCATCGGCTTCATCGGAGAAATGGGCGGGCAAGGTCGTCGGCTTCGTGCCGAAGATGATCTACGTCGAGGCTTCACAAGATCAAGCTCCGACTTCACCAAGTTGTGAAACTTGTGAAGAAAACACCCTATACTACTTGGCAAGAAGTAGAGGGTGAAGAAATAGGAGGTGGGTTCACTTTAGATTTGGATTTCTATCACTTTTTCTCAAGTTGCTATTGATGGACTTAAGCTTTTTCTTGAAGAAGAAGATGATGATCAAAATAGAATATGATAAGTGTTGGATTTAAAATGAAAATAAATCAATACATATCATAAGCTAACCTTGGTAAAGTGTAGAGAATGAACTAGGGTTAGTTCAAATGGTTAGGGTTAAGCATGAGACAAGAATGGTTACAAAGTCAAAGCTTCATGAAGCTTCAACTAGAAACAAAGAAAGCCACCATTCTTATCATAATCTTTTCAAAATAAACAAACAAATAAATAAATGAAAAAGCAAAACCCTAATCATCAACTTAACCATGATTTAATTCTTTACACTTAACCAAATGAGCAAGTATCATCAAACATGATACAAATATGTGCACAAAAGTATATCACATATACAATTTGCACTTCGAGTGAGAAAAACCATTTAAAGTGAACCAATACTGGTTAATGGAAAGTAATATATTAAATATATAATTATACATTAAATCATTAAATCAACACTTGATTTAACGATCCGGTCATATCGCATATAACCGACTAGTATCCTATGTATCGGCTTATCGAATCAATCCTTGATTCGATATCTAGGTTATATCACATATAACCAATCGATACATTCATCGCGAGAATGGAATACGGTATCACATACACGCATTATTCTCGGTCCTGCACATATCTTATATGCGCTTCTATTTCGTTTCGCTTGAGCCAGGAAACCTCTGTGTAGGACTCTAAAGACTCGTCAATACGCCGGTAGCAGATGATGATCATATCAAGCACTCACAAGCCGCAAGCGGTCTGCTAAACGTAACGGCCATCCGGGTATTGAGCGATCAGAAGATCGACGAGCTAGCCCGCTCACACTCCTGTGAATCCAACCTATAACACTTACTGTACAGTCCGGTCTGTTCGTCTGATATGTCGCATATCAAGTCTAGGGGTGGTAAACGTCAGACCCCAATAACCGATAAGTCGTGCCGATGTGAGGCTCATAACGGGTCGAGAAACTACTGGTAACACTTAACAGCAAATCTCTGATCAGCCCTGGCCAGGGACTTCCCTGTTACGGCCAATCGAGCACAGCGCAACATCAACCCCAATACCCGGAGAGACGAAACCCCTCCTATCGCTCATTGCCTCCATGTGACTCGGGACTGTACCCAAAGACCACCGTTTTGCACGCCCTCATGGACGTGGTAAGGTGGAGATCAAAGCACAGTGGGAATCACACAAGACTCTATGACGATCTCGGGTCTACAGACTAACCTGTACAAGTGTCACCTGAGAACTGCCATATGACGTGAGGTATAATACCATCTGGGAGTTCTCGGCGAGTCCGTCCAGTGTACCCAGTCTCCACTGAGCACCCGTATACCATCTCTGATGTCAAACACCAATGGATATGGGATCATCCATCGCCCATCTCATGGGTCGAGAGGCGTATACGCTAGTCTACTCTGGTATATCGATGCCCCGTCTCGATACACCCACGACTAGGGACCTTGAAGGATGTACTTATGGACTACCATGTCCCCACTAGTATGATCTGCATCATAGTCCAGGTAGTCAAGTACACATCCTAAGGGCTTTATCAACATGTAACTATAAGACAGTTTAAAGAGACAAGTGTACATGTTAAGATAAAGAGTAACCAGATAGCATACTATCATATCGAGAAAGAAAGTCATCTCTATATATGTCCAAGCATCCAATATAATATACATCATCTGTACAATACTGGCCTCTAGGGCATACATACAACTAACAATCTCCCACTTGCACTAGGGCCAGCTGCTGTAGTATCGCATACCGAGCATCCCGAAGAGTCTCTCAAACTGTATCTGGGGAATGGCCTTCGTGAGTGGATCCGCCGTGTTGTTCTTCGTGTTAACTCTCCTGACCTCGATCTTCCGGCGATCAACTATCTCCCGGATCAGGTGATACCGCCTCAGAATATGCCTGGATCGCTGATGAGACCTGGGTTCCTTGGCCAAAGCCACCGCTCCATTGTTATCGCAATACAAAGGTATTGGATGCTCAATGGATGGAACCTCTCCAAGTTCAGTAATGAACTTCTTGATCCAGACAGCCTCTTTGGCAGCATCGTTGGCAGCGATGTATTCAGCCTCCATTGTCGAGTCTGCCACGGTTTCCTGCTTGGAACTCTTCCAGCTAACCGCCCCTCCGTAAAGGGTAAAGTCAAAGCCCAACTGCGACTTAGAGTCGTCCTTATCACTCTGGAAGCTCGAATCGGTAAAGGACTCTACTTGGAGTTCTCCGTTACCATACACCAAGAGCATCTCTTTAGTCCTTCGCAAGTACTTGAGAATGCTCTTCACAGCTGTCCAGTGATTCTCTCCAGGATCAGCTTGATACCTGCTCACTACACTTAGTGAGTATGCTACATCGGGTCTGGTACATAGCATCGCATACATGATAGAGCCTACAGCCGAAGCATAGGGTATCCCTTGCATGCGAGCTCTCTCCAAATCAGTCTTGGGAGACATCTCTTTGGAGAGAGTGACTCCAGAGATCGTGGGCAAGTTCCCACGCTTGGATTCTTCCATACTAAACCTCTTTAGTATGGTGTCAATGTACCTGGATTGGGACAATCCCAATATCCGTTTGGATCTATCTCTATAGATCCTGATTCCCAATATGCAGGAGGCATCACCAAGATCTTTCATTGAGAATCTTTGTGATAAGAAGAGCTTGACCGATTGCAGCATAGGAATATCATTTCCTATCAAGAGTATGTCGTCCACGTACAATATGAGGAAGACCACCTTACTCTCTGCTACCTTCTTGTAGATACAAGGTTCATCTGGGTTTTTGACGAAATCAAACTCTTTGATAACGACGTCAAAGCAGGTGTTCCAACTCCGCGATGCTTGCTTTAATCCATAAATGGATTTAAGCAGCTTGCACACCTTCCCGCTGCTCCCACTGTCTACGAAGCCCTCTGGCTGAGTCATGTACACGTACTCTTCTAAATCACCATTTAGAAAGGCGGTCTTAACATCCATTTGCCAGATTTCGTAATCATGATATGCAGCGATGGAAAGCATGATCCGGATGGATTTAATCATAGCCACTGGAGAAAAGGTTTCGTCATAGTCCACACCTGGTCTTTGACGAAAACCCTTTGCTACAAGTCGAGCTTTGAAAGTCTCCACTTTCCCATCTACACCAAGTTTTTTCTTGAAGATCCACTTGCTCCCGATGGGTTTTACCCCTTCAGGAGCAACATCCAAAGTCCATACTTTGTTGGTGTACATGGATTCCATCTCGGACCGCATAGCATCCAGCCATTTCACTGAGTCCCTACTCGTGATGGCCTGCTCGAAACTAGTTGGGTCATCATCCTCCATGATGCAATCTTCGCTTCCACCGTCAATGAGAAAACCGTAGTATCTCTCAGGTGGACGAGAAACCCTACTAGATCGGCGGAGAGGCTGGGGTTCGTCGAGTACTACTGAATCCTCTGGTTCTACTAAATCATTAGTTATAGTTTGTGGTGCTGGAACCTCTTCCAGCTCTACCTCTTTGCCACTAATTTCTTTTGCAAGAAATTCCCTTTCCAAAAAGGTGGCATGTTGAGCAACAAACACTCTTTGTTCCTTAGCTTGGTAGAAAAAATATCCTTGAGAATTCTTTGGATATCCCACAAACTTGCAAAGAACTGATCGTGCCTCGAGTTTGTCCGGATTTTGCTTTTTGACATAGGCCGGACAACCCCATATCTTAATTCGTTTAAAATATGGTCTCTTCCCACTCCATATCTCATATGGTGTGGTAGGTACAGATTTAGACAGAACCAGATTCAATAGGTATATGGCTGTCTCAAGCGCATACCCCCAGAAGGAAATAGGTAACTCAGCTGTACTCATCATAGAGCGCACCATATCTAATAGGGTGCGATTCCTCCGCTCCGATACACCGTTGTGCTGTGGTATATAAGGAGGAGTAAGCTGAGAGAGAATCCCATTCTCTTTTAGATAATCTAGGAACTCATTGCTTAAGTATTCACCTCCTCGATCAGATCGAAGAATCTTAATACTTTTGCCCGTTTGGTTCTCCACCTCGTGCTTATATTCTTTGAATTTCTCAAAAGCTTCAGACTTGTGTTTCAACAGGAACACATGCCCGTATCTAGAGAGATCGTCAGTGAATGTAATGAAGTAGGAAGAACCATTTCTGGCATGTGTAGACATAGGACCGCATACATCACTATGTATCAGTCCCAAGAGTTCAGTAACTCTTTCACCGTGTCCCGTAAACGGAGTTTTGGTCATCTTTCCTTTAAGACATGAATGGCAAGTGTCATAAGATGATAATTCGAATGAATTCAAATATCCATTCTTATGTAACTTAGCTAGTCGTGTCTCATTGATATGACCAAGTCTACAGTGCCACAAGAAGGATTCGTTCATTTCTGAGCTTTTCCTCTTATGTGTGTTTTGTATATTGAGGATTGTATTTTGATTGAGAATGAATATGCCATTATGTAACGAGCCTGATGCAATCAACTTTTGATCTAGGAATATGTTCATAACATTATCCTTTACTACAAAATTATATCTTTCTTTACTCAATAAAGAGACTGATATAATGTTGCACATCATGTTCGGTATATAATAGCACTCATTCAGAACTAGCGTATCACCATTTGGTAATACCAGGTGATATATGCCAACAGCTTTGGCCGCAACATTTGCCCCATTCCCTACTTGAACGGAATGATCACCTTTACCCAGTTCTCTACCTTTCCGTAGCCCATGTAACTGCTTACATATGTGGGATCCTGATCCGGTATCTAATATCCAGGATGTAGGGTGAACTGAAAAACAGTTCTCAATGACTAACACACCCGAAGAAGATGCATCAACATGCATGTTCTTTTGGGCGGCTTGAGAATCTAGATATTCTGCTATTCCATGTTCAGTCTTATAACTCTTATAAGAAAGAACGGGTCCAACGTTCCCCTGCACAGTATAACATGCGGGTTAGGTCAATACATCCATATTATTATCTTTATTAGGGCATGACATGGTCGCTACCTGGAGAGAGAGAGAAGAAAACACTTTAGCGTAAGCTCGTGCAAGATCAGATTGGTTATTATCTTATCTAATCAGGATGGCTCCCACTGTTTTTATCAAATCTTCCTTCAAACCCTAAAAGGAAAGACTAGCCGGGATTAATTACACACTACAAGTTCGCCAATCTTTCAGCCAGGCCAGTGTCGGTACTTTGAGGGAGGTCCCCCGTGCTTTCGCACGAACCTAATTAATGTAAACCTCGTTTTCCCAGAGGCGTAACCCCGTTGACACCTTTCTAGACACCTACTTGATCGGCTAATTGTAATGTGTAAAACTCTCCCAGGAGTAACTCTTACTCGCAGTGGGTATCGGGATCTAACTATCTCATAGAAGGTATGCAATCTCATTGCAAATTTCAACACTTGAAATTCCCAATAATGCTTTTGCCCCTAGCGATCTATGATCTTGACTAAGTCAACAAACCATAAAACGCTAGTCAAGTTCAACCCGTGCATTTCTCGATTGAATTAAACCCACCCGTACGACCCTTGACTGAGTCAACAAGGCCGTGCGAATGCCCTAATCCAATCACATCTCATGTTGTAGCAGATAAACATTATTTAGCTACCGTACACTATGCCTTGGCTAAGTCAACAAACATAGTACGAATACTAAATAATATCTATCTGAAATGACGGAGGGCTACGCAGGTTTTTCAGAAAAACCATGAGCGTAAAGAACTTGATATCGTTGTAGAATCAAATGAAGTTTTGAAATGGAGTGATTTTGAGGCTTTTCCAGTTTTGCTAAAGGGGTCACTCCCGGTGAAGGGATTGTCGGCCCTTTCCTCGTCGAATGAGGTGCGGGATATATCATATATATCACTGTGCAAAGCAGAAACTATAGAAGCAATCAAAAGTCAAACCGAGTGTGTAGCATCTGCCAGTTATTGCTAAAGGAGTCACTCCGGGTGAAGAGATCTCGGTCCTTTCCTCATCGAATAAGGTGCAGGGTATATCATATATACCGCTATGCAAAGCAAGAACTGTAGCTACCTGTTTTATTTTAAAATTTGATTCTACAACATCATTTAGGCTTCTTTTCTTTCATTAATCACATTAATGAAGTCCCATCATTTAAATACCTAAACATCACAGATAAATACGACGTACACTTATGCCATCCGCATTCGCCTCGATGTCCCCTCGTGCACCGTTAGGTTAGGTAACTAACGGCAGAGCGGGGCAGGGCTAGCGCAGGTGTAAAACATAAGTAACGTCCATATAATATATCATATATACTATATAAAGTATCTATCACAGAACATCACATGATCACATCACAGATATCGCAGCAGAAGAAACATATGAAACATTGGATATACTAGGATGTCCGTGTTTTCAATACGAGCCAGTATAAAACACGGATTCCACGGTCGTGATGAATAGCCAATCCCACACCCCTAGACCCCTACGAGAGCGGCAAGCAACCCTACCAATTCTAGGGTTAGGAGACCCGAACTCGACTCCTCGAGATGGTCTCCCACTGGACCCTAGAACCTGGTTACTTGTGCTCCCCTCCTTGGGTCTATCCTAATGCGGAAAAGTAAATAATATACAAAAGGTGACAACTTCCACAACCTGGAAGTGCCCCAAATAAAAGAATATTACATACAAGTTTTTACATGAATGAAAATAAAAAACACTCATCTCACATAAAAACCCCCGGCTATTCAAACACGACAATCCAATATAACATATCCAGCAACACATAACATCACATGTCATCAACGTAAGTAAATATGCGCATCCCAATTGTCGTTGACATATAGCAACGAAAACGGCGATATCACATATTACACTTACGTTCACAGAAAAGAAAGTGTAAAACTTCAACAATTGGAATCCGCAACCTCTTTAGACATCACATGCCTAATCAAATGAAATACCTAGACATCACATGCCTAACAGTTATAAACCCCGCATTTTAGTCTCATTATCGAAAACTCTTTTCAATATCAAGTGAGACTAAACCGCTAGATTTATAACATTCATTCAGTTATCTCATAACCGTTTGTGAATTCCAATTATTGTATCCCATTCCGGATAAATAGAAAATATTAAACTTTCCGATAGAAAATTCGAACACCCAAGTTTTCCCGAAACTGTTCAACACATGAAATAAGTTCAAAGACATTCACTTCATGCCTCAGTACCAACGGTCCAGCCGTAGAAGGGTCAAGCCAACGCCTCACATGTGGCACGCCGTACTGCCCCAAACCCGAAGGTTCAAAGGGCAGTTCAAGACGGTCACATAATCGAGTTAAGGTTTGTTGTCTTCTAGAGGGTCCATCGCGTTACTTGCACTACTTAGAACGTCTTTAAATCTCGAAAAAATCCAACACTTGAAAATTTTCCGGCAGGGGAAAAGTTGGGTATTTATATCCGGTCGAACTTTTTAACATATTCAAAAATTATCCGGTAAACACATAGACAAAATTTGATAATCCGATCGAATATACGAACTCCCAATACAACCCAAAAAACTCAACCCTTGAGTTCAAATTAAAAATTCCCAGGAAAACCAACACTAAAAACTAGGAATTACTGTGCAAACAAAATCGTCTGAAGAGACAAACTGGCCGCGGAACCGCCGCAATAGGCATGCTATTGCCGCGGTTCCGCCGCTCCTTTAGCGATTCAGGTTCTCGAACTTCACAGTAATTCTTAGAAATACCTGCTGATTTTTCTGCATATTTTTAATTCTCAAAAATCCACGATTTCAGAAAATGTACAGAGAGCATTTTGGATTTAGGGTTTCAGGTTCGTTCGGGTTTCAAACGTCGTCTAGACTTCGCCTAAGGCTCTAGCTAGGCTCTCATACCACTGTAGGGTTCCTAGGCACTCTAATGAAGTCTCACAAGGCATCTACCATACCAATTTCAAATTTTACGGGTGCCGAGAAACCCTAATACGGATCGTTGACTAGAAGTTTAGGCGAAATACGAATCTAGTTAACAACTTAACTAAAGATAAGAAGCTACAACCTTTGTAGATCCGGTTATCCACTTCCTTAGCTCCATGTAGACGTCCTCTCGCTGTCTGTCTCGAATCCCGAACTCAAGCATCGGCTTCATCGGAGAAATGGGCGGGCAAGGTGGTCGGCTTCGTGCCGAAGATGATCTACGTCGAGGCTTCACAAGATCAAGCTCCGACTTCACTAAGTTGTGAAACTTGTGAAGAAAACACCCTATACTACTTGGCAAGAGGTAGAGGGTGAAGAAATAGGAGGTGGGTTCACTTTAGATTTGGATTTCTCTCACTTTTTCTCAAGTTGCCATTGATGGACTTAAGCTTTTTCTTGAAGAAGAAGATGATGATCAAAATAGAATATGATAAGTGTTGGATTTAAAATGAAAATAAATCAATACTTATCATAAGCTAACCATGGTAAAGTGTAGAGAATGAACTAGGGTTAGTTCAAATGGTTAGGGTTAAGCATGAGACAAGAATGGTTACAAAGTCAAAGCTTCATGAAGCTTCAACTAGAAACAAAGAAAAAGCCACCATTCTTATCATAATCTTTTCAAAATAAATAAACAAATAAATAAATGAAAAAGCAAAACCCTAATCATCAACTTAACCATGGTTTAATTCTTTACACTTAACCAAATGAGCAAGTATCATCAAACATGATACAAACATGTGCACAAAAGTATATCACATATACAATTTGCACATCGAGTGAGAAAAACCATTTAAAGTGAACCAATACTGGTTAATGGAAAGTAATATATTAAATATATAATTATACATTAAATCATTAAATCAACACTTGATTTAACGATCCGGTCATATCGCATATAACCGACTAGTATCCTATGTATCGGCTTATCGAATCAATCCTTGATTCGATATCTAGGTTATATCACATATAACCAATCGATACATTCATCGCGAGAATGGAATACTGTATCACATACACGCATTATTCTCGGTCCTGCACATATCTTATATGCGCTCCTATTTCGTTTCGCTTGAGCCAGGAAACCTCTGTGTAGGACTCTAAAGACTCGTCAATACGCCGGAAGCAGATGATGATCATATCAAGCACCCACAAGCCGCAAGCGGTCTGCTAAACGTAACGGCCATCCGGGTATTGAGCGATCAGAAGATCGACGAGCTAGTCCGCTCACACTCCTGTGAATCCAACCTGTAACACTTACCGTACAGTCCGGTCTGTTCGTCTGATATGTCGCATATCAAGTCTAGGGGTGGTAAACGTCAGACCCCAATAACCGATAAGTCGTGCCGATGTGAGGCTCATAATGGGTCGAGAAACTACTGGTAACACTTACCAGCAAATCTCTAATCAGCCTTGGCCAGGGACTTCCCTGTTACGGCCAATCGAGCACAGCGCAACATCAACCCCAATACCGGGAGAGACGAAACCCCTCCTATCGCTCATTGCCTCCACGTGACTCGGGACTGTACCCAAAGACCACCATTTTGCACGCCCTCATGGACATGGTAAGGTGGAGATCAAAGCACAGTGGGAATCACACAAGTCTCTATGACGATCTCGGGTCTACAGACTAACCTGTACAAGTGTCACCTGAGAACCGCCATCTGACGTGAGGTATAATACCATCTGGGAGTTCTCGGCGAGTCCGTCCAGTGTACCCAGTCTCCACTGAGCACCCGTATACCATCTCTGATGTCAAACACCAATGGATATGGGATCATCCATCGCCCATCTCATGGGTGGAGAAGCGTATACGCTAGTCTACTCTGGTATATCGATGCCCCGTCTCGATACACCCACGACTAGGGACCTTGAAGGATGTACTTATGGACTACCATGTCCCCATTAGTATGATCTGTATCATAGTCCAGGTAGTCAAGTACACATCCTAAGGGCTTTATCAACATGTAACTATAAGACAGTTTAAAGAAATAAGTGTACATGTTAAGATAAAGAGTAACCAGATAGCATACTATCATATCGAGCAAGAAAGTCATCTCTATATATGTCCAAGCATCCAATATAATATACATCATCTGTACAATACTGGCCTCTAAGGCATACATACAACTAACATGACCGTCTTGAACTGCCCTTTGAACCTTAGGGTTTGGGGCAGTACGGCATCCCATATGTGAGGCGTTGGCTTGACCCTTCTACGGCTGGACCGTTGGTACTGTGGCATGAAGTGAATGTTTTTAAACTTATTTCATGTGTTGAGCTGTTTCGGGAGAACTTGGGTGTTTGATTATTCGATCGGAATGTTTGTCATTTTCTATTTATCTGGAATGTGATACAATATTTGGAATCCACAAGTAGTTATGAGATAACTGATTTGATTGTTATAAACATAGCAGTTTAGTCTCAAATGATCGGTTGCCACGGAATTTTGATGCGATAAAAAGTCTGTCGCAATCACGTAGCGTACGCGGATACTCGCCGGGTAAACTTAATAGACAACCATGCCCCATAGCACCGACCAAGTGACTGTAGGAGAACCCCGTCGCCGAAAGTATCCGTTCGGGTGCTCACGGTAGCGGTGTTCCGCCTTAGTGCACTTCGTCGACGGCGTCCGGGGGTGCGGCCGTCTACTAAATTTTGCGATGAGCATTCGATCAGGATATCGGGAATCTTGTTGAATTGCCTGACTTAATATTGAAAAGTGTTTTCGATACAGAGACTAAAATGCAGGGTTTATAATTGTTAGGCATGTGATGTCTAAGGAGGTTGCGGATTCCAACTGTTGTAGTTTTACACTTTCTTTTCTGCGACCGTAAGTGTAATATGTGATATCGCCGGTTTCTTTGCTATATGTCAACGAAAATTGGGATGCGCATATTTACTTACGTTGATGACATGTGATGTTATGTGTTGCTGGATATGTTATATTGGATCGCCGCGTTTTGAATAGCCGGGGGTTTTATATGAGATGAGAGTTTTTATTTTCATTCATGTAAAATTATTTGTATGTAATATTCTTTTATTGGGGCACTTCCGGGTCGAGGTTGCTGTCACCATTTGTATATTATTTACTTTTCCGCACTAGGATAGACCCAAGGAGGAGGGCATAAGTAACCGGGTTCTAGAGTCCAGTAGGAGACCAACTCGAGGAGTCAAGTCCGGGTCTCCTAACTCTAGAATTGGTAGGGTTGCTTTCCGCTCTCGTAGGGGTCTAGGGGTGTGGGTTTGGCTATTCATCGCGACCGTGGAATACGTGTTTTATACTGGCTCGTATTAAAAACACGTACGTCCTAGTATATCCAATGTTTCATATGTTTCTTCTGCTGCGATATCTGTGATGTGATCATTTGATGTTCTGTGATAAATACTGTATATAGTATATATGATATATTATATAGACATTACTTATGTTTTACACCCGCGCAAGCTCTGCCCCGCTCTGCCGTTAGTTACCTAACCTAACGGTGCACGAGGGGACATCGAGGCGAATGCGGATGGCATAAGTGTACGTCGTATTTATCTGTGATGTTTAGGTAACTTAAATGATGGGACTTCATTAATATGATTAATGAAAGAAAAAGAAACCTAAAAGATGTTGTGGAATCGAATTTTCAAAAACAGGTAGCTACGGTTCTTGCTTTGCATCGCGGTGTTCCTTGTAGAACATCCTGCACCTTATTCGATAAGGAGAGGGCCGAGATCCCTTCACCGGGAGTGACCCCTTTAGCAATGACTGGCAGATGCTACACCCCTCGGTTTGTCTTTTGATTGCTTTTGGAGTTTTTGCTTTGCATAGTGATATATATGATATATCCTGCACCTTATTCGATGAGGAAAGGGCCGACGATCCCTTCACCGGGAGTGACCCCTTTAGCGAAACTAGAAAAGCCTCAAAAACACTCCATTTCAAAATCATTTGATTCTACAACGATATCAAGTTCATTACGCAATAGGTTTTCTGAAAAACCTGTCGTAGCCCTCTGTCATTTCAGATAAGTAGTAGTTAGTATTCGTGCTGCGTTTGTTGGCCTTTGTCATGGCGTAGTGTGCGGTAGCTGACTGGTGCTTATCTGCTTATGCATATGATGCAGATTAGGTTAGGGTAGTCGTGCGACCTTGTTGGCCTTTGTCAAGGGTCGTGCGGGCGGGTTTAATTCAATCAGGTAATGACGGGTTGAACTTGACTAGCATCCTATGGTTTGTTGGCCTTTGTCAAGATCATAGGAGGTTAGGGGCAAAATTATCGGGAATTTCAAGTGTTGAAATTTGCAATGAGATTGCATACCTTCTATGAGATAGTTGGATCCCGATACCCACTGCGAGAAATTGTTACTCCTAGGAGAGTTTTACACATTACAATTAGCCGATCAAGTAGGTGTTTAGAATGGTGTCAACGGGGTTACGCCTTTGGGAAAACGAGGTTTACTTTAATTAGGTCCGTGCGAAAGCACGGGGAACCTCCCTCAAAGTACCGACACTGGCCTGGCTGAAAGATTGGCGAACTTGTAGCGTGTAATTAATCCCGGCTAGTCTTTCCTTTTAGGGTTTGAAGGAAGATTTGATAAAAATAGTGGGAGCCATCCTGATTAGATAAAATAATAACCAATCTGATCTTGCAAGAGCGCACGCAGAGTGTTTTCTTCTCTCTCTCTCAAGGTAGCGACCATATCACGCCTTAATCAAGATAATAATACGGATATTTGACCGGATCCGCTTGTTATACTGAGCTAGGGAACGTTGGTTCCGCTCCAACTTATAAATGTTATAAGACAGAGCAGGAAATTGGGGAATACCAGAATTCCCGTGCTGCCCAAACGAAGAAAATGCATGATGATGCATCATCTTCGGGTGTGTTCGTTACAGAGAACTGTTTCTCAATGTCCTTTACGTCCTGGGTATATGATACCGGATCAGGATCCCGCATATGTAATCTGTTACATGGGCTAAAAATGGGTAAAGAACTGAGAATGGGTAATAAGTTTCATGAGATAGAAAACGGTGCAAATGTTGCAGCCAAGTCTGTTGGTCACTATCACCCTGTATTACCAGAATACATTGATTCTGAACAAATGTTATTAGATACCGAACCTGATATACAAAATCATATCTGTCTCTTTATCAGTAAAGAAAAGATATAATTTTGTATTGTTGGATAATGTTTTGAACATTTCCTACATCAAAAGTTGATCGGTTCAGGTACGTTATCTAAAAGCATTGACGTTCTATATCAAACTACAGTTCTTAGTATACAGAACACACACAAGAGGAAGAGTTCAGAAATGAACGAATCCTTCTTGAGGTATTGTAGACTAGGTCATATCAATGCGACCCGACTAGATGAAGTTACATAAAGATGCATATTTAAATTAGTTTAAATTTACATCTTGTGAAACTTGCTGGTCATGTCACAGAGATAAGATGAGCATAGCTCCGTTTATTAGAAACAGAGAAAGAGTTAGTGAACTCTTGGGATGATACATGTTGATGTATAAAGGTCCCCTGTCTACACATACCAATACCGGTTCTTTGTACTTCATTACATTCTCTGTTGATCTCTCAAGATTCAGACATATGTTCCTGTTGAAACACAAGTCCGAACCTTTTGAGATATTCACAGAATATAATTTAGAAGTAGAGAACCAAAATAGGTACAAGTATTATGTCCTTTGATGCAATCAAGGAGGAGAATACTTGAGCACGGAATTCCTGGATTATTCTAAAGGAGAATAAGATTCTCTCTCAGCATTACTCCTCCGTATACACCACAGCACGTCGGTATATCGGGGCGGAGAAACCACACCCTATTTGATATGGTGTGCTCTATGATGAGTACTACTGAGTTTCCTATTTCCTTATAGGGAGTTATGCACTTATGAAGTTGCATACCTATTGAATAGGGTTCCGATCAAATCAGTTGCCTACCACTTCATATGTGATATGGATTGGGAAGAGCCCAAATCTTAGGTTTGTTAAGATTTGGGGATGTCCGGCCTATGTCTAAAAGGCAAAATCCGGACAAGCTCGAGGCAAAATCAGTTCTGTAGAAGTTTGTTGGATATCCTAAGCATTCGCAAGGGAATATCTTCTACCTAACCGAGGAACAAAAATGTTTTGTTTCTCAACATGCCACTTTTGTGAAAGGGAATTTCTTGAGAAGAAATTAGTGGTCATGAGGTAGAACTGGAAAAGGTTCCAGCTATACAAATTACAGCAGATGATTTGGTAGAACCAAAGGATTCAGTAGATTCCAACGAACCTCAGCCTCTCCGCCGATCTAGTAGGGTTCCTCACCCACCTGAGAGATACTTCAGTTTCTCTATAACAGTGGGAGTAAGGATTGCATCATGAGATGATAACCCAACTAGTTTCGAGCTGGCCATCAGTAGTATGACTCTGTAAGAATGGCTGGATGCTTATCGATCTGAGATGGAATCCTTATACACCAACAAAGTATGTACTTTGGTTGCTTTTTCTGAAGGGTTAAATCCCCATCAGGATCAAGTATATCTTGAGAAGATTACTTGGTGTACATGGAAAAGTTGAGACTTTCAAAGCTAGACTTGTTAAAGGTTTGCATCATTGACCAGGTATGGATAATGATGAAACCTTTTCTGGGGCCTATGCTTAAGTCCATACAGATCCTACTTGCCATGACTACATACCATAACTACGATATCTGGCGGTTGGTTGCCATGACTTCTTTTCTAAATGATGTTTTAGAAGAGTGAGTCTATAAGTACACAGCCAGAGGGCCTCATAGAAAGTGGGAGTAGCGGAAACGTATGCAAGATGTTTTATGTGATAAAGCAGGCATCGCGGAGTTGGAACATCTGTTTTGATGTGGTAGTCAAAGGGTTTGACTTCATCAAAATGGTAGATGAACCTTGTATATACAAAAAGATAGTAGGGAGTATGGTGGTGATCCTCGTAGAGTACGTGGATGACATACTCATGATAGGGAAAGAGTTTCCTATTCTACGCTCGATCAATCTCCGCTTATCACAAGGATTCTCCATATAGGATCAAAGTGATACCTAATAAATCCTGGATTTTGGATCTATGAGATAGATCTATATGGATGTTAGGATTCTCACTAGTTGTAGTGAGATGGTATCAATCGATCCTAGGGACAATCACTGGAAGGGTTCCAGCGTGATAAGGACGACTGAATGTCAGTCACAGGCATTGTCTTAACCCTCCATAAAGGGACGGTATGTTGGAAGAGTTCCAAGCTAGATACCGTGGCAAACTAGACGATAAAGGCTGGATACATCGCTACATAAGATGCTACCAAAGAGGCAGTCTGGATGTATATTGGTTCATGAGATGAACTTTGTTCCCTCCATTGTGTGACAATGGAGTTGTGGCTTATGCCGAGGAACGCCCGTCCCATCAGTGATCCAGACATATTCTAAGGAAAGTGTCACCTGATCATGGAGATGGTTGATCTCCAGGGGATCGAGGTTACGAGAGTAGACTCAGAGGACAACACGGCGGATCCACTCACAAAGGCCTTTTCCCAGAGAGAGACTAGTTATGTGATGGTTGAGTATGAGATACTACAACCACTGTTATCAGATGGCCCTAGTGCAAGTGGGAGATTGTTAGTTATATGTATGCCCTAGAGGCCATTACTATGCATGTGTTGTATATTGTAGTGGATGCTTAGACATATATAGGGAGGACTTTCTTGCTCGACATGATAGTATGCTATCTGGTTACTCTTTACCTTAACGTGTACACTGATTGTCTCTCTGTTACAAGTTGGTAAAGCCCTTAGGATGTGTACTTGACTACCTGGACTGTGATGCAGATCATACTAGTGGGGACATAGTAGTCCATAAGTACATCCTTCAAGGTCCCTAGTCGTGGGTATATCGAGACGGGGCATCGATATACCAGAGTAGACTAGCGTATACCTTCTCGACCCATACAGATGGGCAATGGATGATCCCATATCCATTGATGTTTGACATCAGAGATGATATACGGGTGCTCAGTGGAGACTGGGTACACTGGACGGACTCGCCGAGAACTCCCAGATGATATTATACCTTACGTCAGATGGCAGTTCTCTGGTGACACTGGTACAGGTTAGTCAGTAGACCCGAGATCGTCATAGAGTCTTGTGTGATTCCCACTGTGCTTTGATTTCCACCTTACCACGTCCAAGAGGGCATGCAAAACGGTGGTTTTTAGGTACAGTCCCGAGGCACATGGAGGCAATGAGCGATAGGAGGGGTTTCGTCTCTCCCGGTATTGGGGGTTGATGTTGCGCTGTGCTCGATTGGCCATAACAGGGAAGTCCCTGGCCAGGGCTGGTTTAGAGATTTACTGGTAAGTGTTACCTATAGTTTCTCGACCCGTTATGAGCCTCTCATCGGCATGACTTATCGGTTATTGGGGTCTGACGTTTACCACCCCTAGACTTGATATGCGACATATCAGACGAGGAGACCGGACTGTACGGTAGTGTCACTGTCAGGCTTTTTGCAGGAATTGGAGCGGGCTTGCTTGCTGATTTTCTGATCGCTCAATACCCGGGTAGCCGTTACGTCCAGCTAGTACCGCTGACGGCTTATGGGTGCTTGATATGATCATCACCTACTGCCGGCGTATTGACGAGTCTTTAGAGTCCTACATAGAGGTTGTACTGGCTCAGGCAAAACGAGATAGGAGCGCATATGTGATATGTGCGGGACCGAGAATGATACGAGTATGTGATACCGTATTCTATTCTCGCGATGATTGTATCGATTGGTTGTATGCGATATAACCTAATTATCGAATCAAGTGTTGATTCGATAAGTCGATACATTGATATTAGTCGGTTATATGCGATATGACCGGATCGTTAAATCAAGTGTTGATTTAATGATTTAATGTATAATTATATATTTGATATATTACTTTACATTAACTAGTATTGGTTCACTTAAGATTGATTTTCTCACTTAATGTGCAGAAGTTGTATATATGATATATTTTTGTGCACAAGTTTGTATCATGTTTGATGATACATGCAAACTTGGGTGTGTGTATGACTTACACCATGTTTAGGTTAAAGGTTTAGGTTTTTATTTATTTTGGTAAAATAAAATGGTGGATTGCTTTGTCTTTGCTTGAAGCTTCATGAAGCTTTCAAGCATCTTTGACAAAGTCCACCATTTTTGTTTTTCATGTCATTTTCCTTAACCTAACCATTAACCTAAACTCAAGTCTAGTCTCTACAATGGTTTAACTCACCCATGGTTGCATTATGATAAACATCACTTGATAATTCTTTTTATGATTATTCTTATTCTTTTCTTTTCTTTTCTTCTTCTTCTTCTTGAAGAAAAGAAAAAGCTTGCTAGAAAATTATCAAGTGAAGATTAAGTGTGAGAAATCAAAATCTAAAGAGTACCCATTTCCTATCTCACCATCTTCTACTAGACTAGCACTTTAGTTTAGGTTGTTTGCTTCACTAATTCTTTGATTAGTGAGGTAGAAACTTGAGTCTGTATTCCCTCGACGTAGATCATCTTCGGCACCGAAGACTTCAAGCGATCCGGTTGCAATTTCCTCATGGAGCCGCCCGAGAGTCCGGGAGTTGGTTGATCGCAGCGAAGGGACGTCGTCACGGAGCTTAGGAAGTGGAGGACCGGATCTACAAAGGTTGTAGTCCTTTCCCTTAGTGATAATTGTTATCTACTAGCTTTATGTTTCGCCTAATCTCTAGATAACGATCTTGCTTAGGGTTGTTAAGCACCTAAAAAAGTTTATCCGGCATGGTTGATGCCTTGTTGAACCTCCTTGGTGTGCCTAGTAACCCTTCAACCTTATCATGGATATGGTTGATCTCCAAGGAGATCAAGGTTAGGAGAGTAGACACAGAGGACAACATCGCGGATCTACTCACAAAGGCCTATTTCCCAGTAGAGACTTTTATGGGATGGTTGAGTATGAGATATTTCAACCACAGCTTATTGTTGGGTATGAGATACTACAACAGATGGCCCTAGTGCAAGTGGGAGATTGTTAGTTATATGTATGCCCTAGAGGCCATTACTGTACATACGTTGTATATTGTAGTGGATGCTTGGACATATATAGGGAGGAATTTCTTTCTCGGCATGATAGTATGCTATTTGGTAACTCTTTATCTTAACATGTACTCTGATTGTCTCTATGTCACATGTTAATAAAGCTCTTAGGATGAGTACTTGACTACCAGGACTGTGATGCAGATCATACTAGTGGGGACAGTGTAGTCGCCAAGTAAATCCTTCAAATGTTCCTAGTCGTGGGAGTACCGTGATAGGGCATCGATACTCCAGAGTAGACTAGAGTATGCGCTTCTTGACCCATATGATGGGCGATGGATGATCCCATATCCATTGGTGTTTGACAACAGAGAAGGTATACGGGTGCTTAGTGGAGACTGGGTACACTGGACGGACTCGCCGAGAACTCCTAGATGGTATTATACCTCACGTCAGATGGCAGTTCTCTGGTGACACTGGTACAGGTTAGTGTGTAGACCCGAGATCGTCATAGAGTCTTGTGTGATTCCCACTGTTCTTTGATTTCCATCATACCACGTCCAAGAGGGCATGCAAAACGGTGGATTTTGGGTACAATCCCGAATCACATGGAGGCAATGAGCGATAGGAGGGGTTTCGTCTCTCCTGGTATAGGGAGTTGATGTTGCGCTGTGTTCGATTGGCAATAACAGGAAATCACTGGCCAGGGTTGTTGAGATTTACTGGTAAGTGTTATCAGCAGTTTCTCGAACTGTTATGGACCTCATATCGACACGACTTATCAAGCTACTGGGGTCTGACGTTTTCCACCCCTAGGCGAGATATGTGACATATCAGACGAAGAGACCGGACTGTACGGGAGTGTTACTGGTTGGATTCATGGGAGAATGTACAGGCTTGCTTATTGATCTTCTAATTGCTCAATACATGGGTGGCTGTTACGTTTAGCTGACCGCTTGCAGCTTGTAGGTGTTTGATATGATCATCACCAACTGCCGGCGTATTGACGATTCTTTAGAGTCCTACACAGAGGTTTCCTGGATCAGGCAAAACGGGGTAGGAGCACATATGTGATATGTGCGGGACCAAGAATAATACGTGTATGCGATACCGTATTAGATTCTCGCGTTATGTGATATCGGCCGGGTATATGTGATATAGCCGGGTCATCGGATCAAGTGCTGATTCGATGAACTGATACAGATTATATTAGTCGGTTATTTATGAAATAGCCGGATTATCGGATCAAGTGTTGATTCGATAATTTAATGTATAATTATATATTTGATATATTATATTACATTAACTAATATTAGCTCACTTAAAGATTCTTTTTCTCACTTGGATAATACATATATATATATGTGATATATGTTAATTGTATTATTTTATTTTGTTACAATAAATATTGTATATGTGATATATAATATTGTAATATGTTATGGTTATAAATGCAACATGTTTTTTGGAGTTTAAATATGGTTAGGGTTTGGATTAGGGTTAAACTTACATGAAGCTTTCAAGAAGCTTCTTGAAGCTTTGACTTTGACTTGTGATATTTTGTTTAGATATTTCCTTAACCCTACCCAAACTCTTTACCATGGTAAAATCTCTACAAGGGTTAAGTCATTATTCTTAACCCATGGTTGCATTTCTAACCTCACACTTGATTTCATTATTCATCACAAATGGATTTGCTTCATCTTCTTCTTTATAAAAAGCTTTCTAGCTTTTTGTAAAGTGATGAAAATAAGTGAGAAATTGAAAACAAAAAAGAGCTAAATTCCTATTTCATCATCCTCATCTATTCTAGCCACTTAGATTAGGGTGTTTGCTTTGCTAATACTTGATTAGCAAAGCAAGAGCTTAGGTTTGAGTTTCTTCAAGGTAGATCATCTTAGTATTGAAGATCGGAAGCAAGCTTGCATCTTTCTCTTCATGGATCCTCTCTTGGGTCCGGGTACTCGATGATTGCAGCGAAGGGACCTCAACACGGAGCTTTAGAAGTGAAGGAACAGAGTACAAAGGTTGTAATCCCTAACTCTTAGAAGTAAAGTTGTTTACTTGCTCTTTGTTTCGCCTAATCTCTAGTCTAAGATCTTGGTTAGGGTTGTTCGGCACATGAAAAATTTGATTTTTGCATGGTTGATACCTTGTAGAACCTTGTTCTAGTGCCTAGTAACCCTACGTCACTAAAGCATCCTTCCTCCAACAGGATTCGGACACACCAAAGCAAACGAAGCAAAGGCCAAATTCCTAGCTTCAGGGTCTTGACGACAACTCATATAAAACCTAAAGACTATCGGAGATCATCCCACGCTAGCGCGGAGTGGTCACCACCTCGACGTTCGTCTCGATACAGCAGACGAGATGTCACTACAGTGTTCTTCCTCCAGCAGGATTCAGACGCGACAATCAAACAACGGAGCCACGGCAAAATCCCTAGTTCCATACCTCGACGGTTCACCAGCAACCTAGTGACAACCGCGACATTCGTCTCGATACAGCAGACGCAATGCCAGCAAACGAAGCGAAGGCCAAATTCCTAGCTTCAGGGTCTTGACGGCAACTCATATAAAACCTGAAAGACTATCGGAGATCATCCCACCCCAGCGCGGAGTGGTTATGACTCATCGGGGCTCTCCAAAAATGGGCCTAACCTCAAGTAAAAAGCGGCATGGCAAAATTCCTAACGCTTGCTCTTCCGACAGTCAAACTTCCTAGAAGGATTGCTTAAAGACATCTTGTCCAGCCCCCGAAGGGATCAGAGACACGGCAGTTGCAAGGCTACTCGAACAGCAAGATTTCCTATCGAGGAATACATCAGCCAACGCGACGGTACGACGGACAAAACCCTAGTACCACAAACCCTAACGGACCTCTGTCGTAAAGAGTAAAGGTTAACTGTGACGTTAGGATATTCTTGCAAGAACTGCTCGATTCGTCTCGACTCGTGAGGAAATTAGTATCTTTGCGAGAACTTCTCGATTCGTCTCGACTCGTATGGAAAAGCCTTAGGCAATGGGGATAAGAACCGATTTCCTATGCACTGGGGCCCTGCAAGTCGGTCCAAAATGGACTCTTGCATACTATTCATGGGCCACACTCTCCAAAGTCGAATCTCGACAAGGAGGGAAACAACCGCTTGCGGGTCCTCTCGACTTGTAGGAGGGAAAATTCTCTTGTGAGATCCTTACTACTCTCAAGAGAAAACACGCATAGGAATCCTCACGATTCTTAAGGAGAAAATACACCTGCGGGATCCTCTCGACTCGTAGAGAGAAAAGTCTTTATGAGACCCTCACGGCTCATGAAGTTGAAAAGTCTTAGGTAGCAGATCTGAACCTGCTTCCTAAGCCATCACTACCTCTCGGAGAGTTCAAGATGAAATGTTCTTTATTATCTACAGGCCACACTTGCCAGAGTGACATACCAACAACACAACAAAGAGAAGAAAATTATAGTGGGAGATAAGAAAAATGTGTCTTTATTCATGAGCTCAATTGAATACAAGATACATCGTATAAAAGAATAAAAAAATGGATACATGTTATTCAAAAATTACAAGTGTTTAATTGATACAAAAACATCTACTGAGAAGGAAGCGTTATCAACAAGTCCGCTAGCTGCTCTCGCACTCCTTTCAGTGCCTTCTCGTGATCAGCCGCCGCAGCCAGCTCCGCTTCAATTCGAGACCTTTGCTGCAAGCATGATGAAATCTTCTCATCGATTTCCCGTTGGGCAGCTTCACGACTCTGCGTAACCCGCTCGATAGAGTCGAGCTTCCGCCTTAATACAAGCCCATCCGAGATACATTGCTGCAAGGTGTCAAAAACAACTCTCAGTTGCGTAGCGTTCGCTTTAACTTGGGCGCGCAGCGGGGAAGATTCACCCGAAGCCTCCTCATATTCCTTCCGCCTCAAGGACGCTTCTTGTTCGAAATGGCGGAGGAAGGACACACTCTGCTCGACCCATGCGGCCTGCTGGAAGTTCAAAGCCTGAATCTCAGGGGCAGGACGCATAACCCAAGACTCAACGACGCCCTCACTATGAAAGTTCATAAGCGTCGCCAGCATGGGATTAACCTCCGCGGCAAAATCCGCAGCGAATGTGGGAGTCTCCACGTCAAGCTCCTCGATGTAGTCACTCAACATGCGCAGACTATTCGCGGCGCCTTTCGAGGATGCACGTCGAGAAAAGGGGCCCACTGGCATTGTGACTCGAGACTCGAACGGGGCTGGAATCGATATGACCGCTACAAAACAAATCACAATCAGATGTCAGCTTAAGAAATAAAATATATACAAACATAAGAGTCTATTATACCGGCTGCAACAGGGGGCAAAGCTGGGAGTTCCGGTGGCGCGGCGATACCCTTGACCCCTCCTTCGATTTGTAAGGCTACGAGCAACGCAAAGAAGAATTAGCAATAACATGACTGGCCGTTAAAGAAAAGAAAGGACGTCAGTTAGAAAAGATACTCACCGACACCAGCGGGCGGACTAATCTCCGATAGGAAAGAGAAGTGCGGGTTCAGCGCCTGATACAAATGATTAAGAAGAACTCCTGCGAGATCACGATTATACATGGTCAGTACACGAAAGATGCTGTCCCAGATTTAAATTTATCACAAACCCATACCTTCCAATATTTGAGAAGAAATAAGAGAAGATGGAGGGGCGGTCACCGTCAAAGCGGTAACTGGTGGCGCTTCCTCGGGTGGCACAACCTCAATGCCCACCGCAGCTGCATTCAAAAACAAAAGCACTGCCGGAAAAGGTGGAAAAGGGATTGCAGAATAAAATAGAAAGCAACAACCTGAAATTTACCTGGTAAGTCACCGGTCGAGACCACAACAAGGGTATCACTGGATGCAGCGACTGCCTCACCCTCCTCCGTGCTCCCGAGCACATCATCAGGGATGTAGGCCGGTTTAATAACTTCCGGTGGAGAAGCAGTAACCATCGCTACAGGCTCCAATGGAAGGACAGTGGCCTTGACTACATGTCCCGTAGTCTCCGGGCCATCCCCAGAAAGACCCGTTGAACCCGCGGCCAATGAAGATGCCTCTTCCGAAGGAGCAATCACCTGGGGAGAAGGAATTACCAAGGGAAGCTCCATCGCAGGAGAAACAATTATGTCAACACCCTCCACGCTGATTAGTGCCTCATCGGGGATGTCTGCGACTTCCATAGTCAGGGCGCGACTTGGACTCAGCTCCTCTGCCATCGCCGAAGTCCCTGCAAAGTTTGTACGAGGATAAGGATATATATATATATATATATATATATGTATGTATATAAGCAATACAAAATATTATAACGAGATACATGAACATACCGATGCACAAGGGAGCTTCTAGTATGGCTTGTTCAAGCCGACGCTCCTTCCTGAGGAGGTATGCTCGCCGAGGTTCGAGAGTAGACTCGTGGATACCGGTCCACAATGAAAGTGCGTCCTCGACGTCGGCTGAGACGGCCTGCTTAAGAGCCCTTTCGCCCCAATCTTCCAACGGGCCTATGAATAGCCGCCGTATCCGTAGAGGGTCTTCATAAAAGATGACGGCAGGGTAAGGCCTCTTCGGGATCTTTACATTCTCGGATTCGTTTTGTGAGCGTCTTATAGCCTCAGCCAATTGTGCGGCTTCCTCGGCAGATGAACCGGGAAAAAGAAAACTGTCTTCCGGCGGATTAGTAGCGGTCTTCTTCCCACGCTTTGGCCCAGAGTGTAAGTCCATGCTACCTCTCCCGGTACTTTCGGGAATGCGGAATTTGGTAAAAAAACAATTTTACGGAGGTGGTAACATGGACCTATAACCCGGATCTTGGTTAAACATCTATCTAACACCTAACTATGAGTTTTTAGCTACTCGGTTAGGGGGTTATACCTTGCTTGTCTTGAACTCCTTCGTCTTCAAGACTCCGATGGTGGTCCGATGGCTTCTTCTCGTCGTCTCCGTACGCCGAAGATAGATCCACCTGAAAGCTCTAACCTTTAGCTCCTTCTTCGTTCTTTGAAGAAACTAGTTCACTTGGTTTGCTAAACCTAGTGAACTAGAATGAGTAGAGAAGAAATAGAATGGGATTTTATCTATGGTTCTTGATTCTCAACTCATGAGACAAGAGAACCATAGATCAAGAGAGGGAGCAAGAGGTTGAGGGTGAGAGCAAGAGGAGAGCTCAAGAACAAGAGAGAGAATGAGCAAGAAAGAATGAGCAAGTATTTTGTCTCTCACCCTCTCATAATCCAAAGCAATGATAACTCATCATATTAACAAAAGTCTTATGTGATGGTTTGAAGCAACCACAACCATATCATTTCATGCACTCATTTTACACAAATGAGCAAGTAAACAAAAGTCTTTGCCATGAAATGATGGCTATGGTTATCATGATGGTCAACTAGTCAAGCCTAGTCAACCGGTCAACAAGTCAACAAAAGTCAACAAGTCAACAAAGTCAACAAGTCAACAAAAGTCAACAAGTCAACAACCATATCACCATAATACATAATTAATATAATAGTTAATCACATATCATATTCTCATTAGGGTTGAGCATAAAGTCAAATAGTCAACGGTCAACTGTCAACAACCCTAATGAGAATCCGCTGCCTCTGCCTCCCTGTCAACTGTGCATACACACCCGCATCCGCGTTCCGAGGAACACGAATGCAAACTGGATAAATCCAATCCTATAAGGTACACTAGGATCTGGCTTAAACCAAAGCCCGCTAGTGTAAACTGTCCGGACACTGTACGTGCACAAGTGCACGGATGTGACCGAACCCTGTCGCAAAACCATGCGACCTGTCGCAATACCATGCGACCTCTACTCTTTTGCCTAAAGGCGAAAAGCTTCCTGTGTGGGACTCTAAAGACTCGACACTACGCTGGCAGTGGGTTTAACCACAGACCGCAAGCGGCACTAGCTGTGCGTAACGGTCCCCAGGTAATGCCGATAAGAAGACCGACGAGGCGAAACCCATCTAAACTCCTACTGAGCCTGAGTGTGACATTCTCCGTACAGTCCGGTCTGTTCGTCTGATACATCGCATGGCGGGCCTAGGGGGCGGTAAACGTCAGTCCCCCAATAGCGGTACAAGTCGTGCCGGAGCGAAGCCCAAAACACCCTGAGATAACACTGGAAACCTTCCAGTATATCTCGTTTGCCCTGGCCAGGGACTACTCGTGTAATGGCTCTCCTAGACACAGCGCGATGTCAACCCCCAATACCGGGAGAGACGAATCCTGTCTAACCGTCACTGCCTCCAAGTGCTTCGGGACTGCACCCAACCACCACCTGTTTGCACGACTCCTTTGAGCCGTGGTAGGGTAGTGATCAAAGTACAGTGGGAACACACCCGAGGCGAAGTGACAGTGTCAAGTCAGCGGACTAAGCTGTACTCATATCACCTGGGAACTGATAACTGACGATAGGTATAATACCAACTAGTCAGTTCCCGACGAGTCCTGTCCAGTGTACCCGTAACCTAACGAGCACCCACATACTATCTCAAGTACGACGTACTGACGGCTGTGGGAAAGACCGTCTCCCACACTGGGATGAGAAGCGCATGCGCTGGTCTACTCCGGAGTATCGATGCCCTGTCTCGATAGTCCTGCGACCAGGGACCTGCATAAGGATGTGCTTATAGATTACCCAGCCCCACTAGTGTGACGGCCATCACATCGCTGGTAATCAAGCAAAGATCCTAAGGGCTCTACTAATGTGTATAGGCGATATACAAAAATAAACACATGTACACATTGAAGTAGAAACAAACCAAGTAGCATACTACTATTTTGAGCAAGATTGTATATACAAGGTGAATATCCCAAGCATCCATTAAGTAATATACAAACTAGTATGATACAGTAATGGCCTCTAGGGCATATACACTAACACAGAGCCAGTGACTGTAGAAGCCCATTTCTGTCCCCTCGCCGCCCGCTTTCTAAGCTACTTCTCGGTTTTGACAGAGAGGGAAGACTTCTTCAGGACCTCCGCCAAGGGAACATTATCATCAGAGCTGGGTTTTACCTCTGGAACCGTTACGGTATCCATCATCGGTCGTTCAAGTGAAGCCTCTATTGGTAATTAGGCGCGAAGCCTTTCCTCCTCTTCAAAGGTTTTAAGCGAAGCAGCAATAGCTTCTTCTGTAGAGGCACCCGTTGAAACTGCAAGCGTAAGTCAAATCATAATAAAAGAAGAGTGAAATAAATAGCAGAGAAATAAGGGTAAAGTATACCTGCGCAAGGGCGGCCAATTCATTTTCGAGGGTGGCCGACTATTTGGAAGCTTCAATGGCAACCTCCAAATCAGTATCATCAAGCATCCTGAATAAACCCTCGTTGGTTCCATATTCGCTCAAGCCTTCACTAGACGGAGCAGGGGGCGTCGAGCCTAATATGGTGTCCAAAGAAAGTACTTGCTTCTTTTTCTTTTGAGGACGGGCGCCGGTGGCCGATGACACGAGTTTGCGTTTGGTAGACGCCTTTGGACGACGAGACCCAATTTCTTTTCCTACATCCGACTCGGGGGACACGGCAGCCAGCTCCTTTTTCGGCGCGCTGGATGGGGGCAACCCACACGTAGGGCTTAGCACATATGGAGGCTCAACTATATTTATCTCTCTCAGGGGAGGATGAACAATGTTCCATCTCTTAAGAGGAACATTTCGATCACCATCCCGCACTGCACCCTTGTGATCGAGCAACAATCGTTTCTCCTCCCTGATGATGGTGCCCATTGAATGCTGATACCAGGCTACGTACACATTAAGGGCCTTTGGGACGCAGCTCGGTTCGTTGATAAAGAAGTTGGACCCTGTGTTCAAGCGCATGAAATGATGTAGTGCGCCCCACATTCCCTCTTCGGTAGCGGCAGGTTCGGCCAAGAAAGCCTCAAGTAGGACACCCTGATTGTAACTGTTAGTGATATGTATGCCCTAGAGGCCATTACTGTACATACGATGTATATTATAATGGATGCTTGGACATATATAGGGAGGACTTTTTGCTCGACATGATAGTATGCTATCCGGTTACTCTTTATCTTAACATGTACTATGATTGTCTCTATGTTACATGTTGATATAGCCCATAGGATGAGTACTTGACTACCAGGACTATGATGCAGATCATACTAGAGGGGACAGTGTAGTCGCCAAGTACATCCTTCAAATGTTTCTAGTCGTGGGAGTACCGAGATAGGGCATCGATACTCCAGAGTAGACTAGCGTATGCGCTTCTTGACCCATATGATAGGCGATGGATGATCCCATATCCATTGGTGTTTGGCATCAGAGAAGGTATACGGGTGTTCAGTGAAGACTAGTTACACTGGACGGACTCGCCGAGAACTCCCAGATGGTATTAAACTTCACGTCAGATGGCAGTTCTCTGGTGACACTGGTACAGGTTAGTCTGTAGACCCGAGATCGTCATAGAGTCTTGTGTGATTCGTACTGTTCTTTGATTTCCATCATACCACGTCGAAGTGGGCGTGCAAAACGGTGGCTTTTGGGTACATTCTCGAATCACATGGAGGCAATGAGCGATAGGAGGGGTTTCGTCTCTCCCGGTATAGGGAGTTGATGTTGCACTGTGTTTGATTGGCTATAACTAGAAATCCCTGGCCAGGGTTGCTGAGATTTACTGGTAAGTGTTATCAGTAGTTTCTCGAACTGTTATGGACCTCATATCGACACGACTTATCAAGCTACTGGGGTCTGACGTTTACCACCCTTGGCGAGATATGCGACATAACGAAGAGACCGGATTGTATGGGAGTGTTACTGGTTGGATTCACGGGAGAATGTACAGACTTGCTTGTTGATCTTCTGATTGCTCAATACCTGGGTGGCTGTTACGTTTAGCTGACGGCTTGCAGCTTGTGGGTGTTTGATATGATCATCACCTAATGCCGGCGTATTTACGATTCATTAAAGTCCTACACAGAGATTTTCTGGCGTAGGCAAAATGGAGTAGGAGCACATATGTGATATGTGCGGGACCGAGAATAATACGAGTATGCGATACCGTATTAGTTTCTCACGATATGAGATATCGGCCGGGTATATGTGATATAGCCGGGTCATCGGATCAAGTGTTGATTCGATGAACTGATACAGATTATATTAGTCGGTTGTATGTGATATAGCCGGATTATCGGATCAAGTGTTGATTCGATAATTTAATATATAATTATATACGTGATATATTAAGTTACATTAACTAATATAAGCTCACTTAAAGATTCTCTTTCTAACTTAGATAATACATTGATATATATGCAATATATATTAAATGTATTATTTTATTTTGTTACAAAATATATTATATATGTGATATATAATATTGTAACAAGTTAAGGTTACAAATGCAACATGTTTTGTGGAGTTTAAACATGGTTAGGGTTTGGATTAGGGTTAAGCTTTCTTGAAGCTTCTAAAAGCTTTGTTTTTGTTTTTAAGAAAATATATTTTGTAAAGATATTTGGTTGATATTTCATAACCAAACCCAAACCCTTTACCATAGTAAATTCTCTACATGGGTTAAGTCTTCATTCTTAACCCATGGTTGCATTTCTAACCTCACACAAGTTTTCATTATTCATCACAAATGGATTTGCTTCATCTTCTTGTTCTTCCTCTTGATAAAAAGCTTTCTAGCTTTTTGTAAAGTGATGGAATGAGTGAGAAATTGAAAAAAAAAGAGAGCTAAATTCCTACTTCATCATCCTCATCTATTCTAACCACTTAGATTAGGGTGTTTGCTTTGCTAATACTTGATTAGCAAAGCAAGAGCTTGGGTTTGAGTTTCTTCAAGGTAGATCATCTTAGTTATTGAAGATCGGAAGCAAGCTTGCATCTTTTTCTTCATGGAGCCTCTCTTGGGTCCGGGTACTCAATGATCGCAGCAAAGGGACCTCAACACGGAGCTTTAGAAGTGAAGAAACGGACTACAAAGGTTATAATCCCTAACTCTTAGAAGTAAAGTTGTTTACTTGCTCTTTGTTTCGCCTAATCTCTAGTCTAAGATCTTGGTTAGTGTTGTTCGGCACATGAAAATTTTGATTTTGTCATGGTTGATGCATTGTAGAACCTTGTTCTAGTGCCTAGTAACCCTACAGTGGTATCAGAGCCAAACTAGAGCTTTAGGTGAAGTCTAGACGAAGTTTAAAGTCCGATCGAACCCCGAAACGTCGCAATACACCCCCTCTCTGGAAATTTTTTAAAATGTTGATTTTTTCTGTATTTAAAATACTCAAAAAATTAAGCAGGGATTTCTATGGATTACTGTGAAAAACGAACCACTAATCCCCTCAAGTCGCCGCGTGAACCGCGGCAATACCATGCCTTGCGCGGCGGTTCCGCGACCGAACTTAGGTATTAGGGTTAGATTTTTCACAGTAACATCCGTAGGTATTTCTACATGCTTCTGGGAATTTTTAATATTACTCAAGTGTTGAGTTTTCTGAAGATCTTTTGTATTCGTTGATTCGATCGGAATGTTTAACTTCGTTTAAGTTTTTCCGTATAATTTAGAACGTGTTAAAAAGTTCGAACGGATATCAAAAACTCACTTTTTCCCCTGCCGGAAAATTTCCAAATGTTGGATTTTTCCTTAGTTAAAGAACGTTCAAAGTCGTGCAAGTAACGCTGTAGACCCTCTAGAAGAACACAAACCTTAACTCGATTATGTGGCCGTCTGAACCGCCTCTAAACCTTAGGGTTTGGGGCAGTACAGCGTTGCTACATGTGAGGCGTTTGTTTGACCCTTCTACGGCTGTACCATTGGTACTGTGTCATGTGATGGATGCTTTTAAACTAAGTTCATGTATTGAGAAAAAAAAGGGAAATTTTGGGTGTTTGTTTATTCGATTGGAAAGTTTAACATTGTCTATTTATCTGGAATGTGATACAATATTTGGAATCCACAAGTAGTTATGAGATAACTAATTTGAATGTTATAAATCTAGCATTTTTTGGTCTCATATGATCGGTTGCCACGTGATTTTGATGTGACCAAAAGTCCGTCGCAATCACGTAGCGTACGCGGACACTCGCCGAGTAAACTTAATAGATAGCCATGCCCCATAGCCCCGACCAAGTGACTGTAGGAGAACCCCGTCGCCAAAAGCATCCGTTCGGGTGCTCGCGGCAGCGGTGTTCCGCATTAGTGCACTTCGTTGACGGCATCGGGGATGCGGCCGTCTACTAAAGTTTCCGACGAGCATTCGATTAGGATGTCGGGAATCTTGTTGAATTGCCCGACTAGATATTGAAAAGTGTTTTCGAGATCGAAACTAAAATGCGGGGTTTATAATTGTTAGGCATGCGATGTCTAAGGAATTCATTTGGTTAGGCATGAGATGTCAAAGATGGTTGCGGATTCCAACTGTTGTAGTTTTACACTTTCTTTTCTGTGACCGTAAGCGTAGTATGTGGTGTATCGCCGGCTTCGTTGCTATACATCAACGACAATCGGGATACGCATGCTTGCTTACGTTGATGATATGAGATATTATATGTTTCTTTGATATGTTGAATTGGATCGTCGCGTTTTGAATAGCCGGGGATTTTATGTGAGATGAGGGTTTTTATTTTCATTAATGTAAAATTCATTGTATGTAATATTCTTTTATTGGGGCACTTCCGGGCTGAGGATGATGTCACCATTGTATATTATTTACTTTTCCGCATTAGGTAGATCCAAGGCGGGGAGCACAAGTAACCGGGTTCTAGGGTCCAGTGGGAGACCATCTCGAGGAGTCGAGACCGGGTCTCCTAACCCTAGAATTGGCAGAGTTGCTTGCCGCTCTCGTAGGGGTCTAGGGATGTGTGTTTGGCTATTCATCGCGACCGTGGAATCCGCGTTTTATACAAGCTCGCATAAAACACGGAAATCCTAGTATATCCAATATTTCATATGTTAACTTCTGTTGCAATGTTCTGTGATGAGATCATATTACTGCCTGAGATGAATGTTTATATTATATATATGAGATATATGTTATATTGCTGATTTCATTTCAAATGTGATGCTTGTAAAGCATAATAAAATGGGACTTCATTAATGAGATTAATGAAACTAAAAGAAACCTAAAGATGTAGAAACTTGTCTCAAAAACAGGTAGCTCTAGTTCTTGCTTTGCATAGCGGTATTCCTTGTAGAATATCCAGCGCTTTATTCAATAAGGAAAGAGCCGAGATCCCTTCACTGGGAGTGACCTCTTTAGCGAAACTAGCAGATGCTACAAACTCGGTTTGTTTTTTTTTATTGTTTTTATAGTTTTTGCTTTGCATAGTGATATTTGTGAAATATCCTGCAACTTATTCGATGAGGAAAGAGCCGAGATCCCTTCACCGGGAGTGACCTCTTTGGCAAAACTAGAAAAGGCCTCAAAAACATTCCATTCAAAATCACTCGATTCTACAACGATATCAAATTCATTAAGCAAGGGTTTTCTTAAAAACCTGTCGTAGCCCTCCGTCATTTCAGATAAGTAGTATTTAGTATTCGTGCTACGTTTGTTGGCCTGCGTCAAGGCGCAGTGTGCGGTAGCTAACTAGTGCTTATTTGCAGCATACGATGCGATTGGATTAGGGTAGTCGTGCGACTTTGTTGGCCTGCGTCAAAGGTCGTGCGGGTGGGTTTAATTCAATCAGGAAATGTACGGGTTGAACTTGACTAGCGGACTATGGTTTGTTGGCCTGCGTCAAGGTCATAGGACGCTAGGGGCAAAATATTATTGGGAATTTCAAGAGTTGAAATTTGAAATGAGATTGCATACCTTCTATGAGATAGTTGAATCCCGATACCCGCTGCGAGTAAGAGTTACTCCTAGGAGAGTTTTACACATTACAATTAGCCGATCAAGTAGGTGTCTAGAAAGGTTTCAACGGGGTTATGCCTCTGGGAAAACGAGGTTTACTTTAATTAGGTCCGTGCGAAAGCACGGGGAACCTCCCTCAAAGAAACGGCACTGGCCTGGCTGAAAGATTGGCGAACTTGTAGGGTGTAATTAATCCCGGCTAGTCTTTCCTTTTAGGGTTTGAAGAAAGATTTGACTAAAATAGTGGGTGACATCCTGATTAGATATATTAAAAACTAATCTAATCTTGCAAGAGCATACGCTGAGTATTTTCTTCTATCTCTCTCCAGGTAGCGACCATGTCACGCCTTAATCAAGATAATAATACGGATGTATTGACCGAACCCGCTTGTTATACTGCGCTAGAGAACGTTGGTCCCGCTCCAACTTATAATTGTTATAAGACAGAGCAGGAAATAGGGGATTACCAGAATTCCCGTGACGCCCAAACAAAGAAAGTGCATGCTGATGCATCTTCTTCGGGTGTGTTCATTACCGAGAACTGTTTCTCAATATCCTTTACGACCTGGGTATGAGATACCGGATCAGGATCCCGCAAATGTAATTTGTTACATGGGCTACGGAGAGGTAGAGAACTGAGAACGGGTGATAAGTTTCAAGAGTTGGAAATGATGCAAGTGTTGCAGCCAAGTCTGTTGGCAGCTATCACCCTGTATTATCAGAATACATTGATTCTGAATGAATGTTATTAGATACCGAACCTAATATACAACATCATATCAGTCTCTTTATTAGTGAAGAAGGATATAATTTTGTATTGTTAGATAATGTTTTGAACATTTCCTATATCAAGAGTTGATCGGTTCAGGCACGTTATCTAAAAGCATAGACGTTCTAAATTAAACTATAGTTCTTAACGTACAAAACACACAGAACAGGAAGAGTTCAGAAATGAACGAATCCTTCTTGAGGCATTGTAGACTAGGTCATATCAATGCGACCCGACTAGCTGAAGTTACATAAAGATGCATATTTAAATTAGTTTGGATTTACATCTTGTAAAACTTGCCAGTCATGTCACAAAGATAAGATGACTACAGCTCCGTTTATTGGAAACAGAGAAAGGGTTAGTGAACTCTTGGGATTGATACATGATGATGTATGATAGTCCCATGTCTACATATGCCAGGACAGGTTCTTTGTACTTCATTACATTCACTGATGATCTCTCAACATTTAGACATATGTTCCTGTTGAAACACAAGTACGAAACTTTTGAGATAATCACAGAATATAAGTTAGAAGTAGAGAACCAAAAACGGGTATAAGTATTATGTCCTTTGATGTGATCAAGGAGGAGAATACTTGAGAACGGAATTCCTGGACTACTCTAAAGGAGAATGAGATTCTCTCTCAGCATTACTCCTCCGAATACACCACAGCACGTCGGTGTATCGGGGCGGAGCAATCACACCCTATGTGATATGGTGTGCTCTATGATGAGTACTACTGAGTAGCCTATTTTCTTTTGGGGATATGCACTTGAGAAGTTGCATACCTATTGAATAAAGGTTCCAACCAAATCAAATTCCTACCACTCCATATGTGATATGGTATGGGAAGAGCCCATCTCTTAAGGAAGTTAAGATTTGGGGTTGTCCGGCCTCTGTCAAAAGCAAAATCTGGACAAGCTCGAGGCAAGGTCAGTTCTGTGGAAGTTTGTTGGATATCCCAAGCATTCGCAAGGGAATATCTTCTACCAAACTGAGGAACAAAAGATGTGTTGTTTTCTTAGCATGAGCATGCCACCTTTGGGAAAGGGTATTTCTTGTGAAGAAATTAGTGGTCATGAAGTAGAACTGGAAGGAGTTTCAGCTATACAAACTAAAACTGATGATTTGGTAGAACCGGAGGTGTAACGTTTTGAAAATCGTTTCGGTGAAATTTTGGAAAATCGGTAAAATAATGGGGGTTTTCTGTAAAAAGTCAAAATACAAATATCTTTATTATAAAATTAAATATACATATTCTAGCTATGTAATTGCTAGTATTTGGTATTTATAGAGCCACTGGTGAAATTTCAAATTTTCTGAAAATTTTTCCGAAATTAATTATTTTAATATTATTTTAAGCCGTCACTAATACATTTAATTAGGGAAAATTACAAATTGGAATGGGTTGATACAAATTTTATAATTCATGACACACTAAACTGACATGTAAAATATTGTTTCTGAAAGGAAATGGTTTGCCAAAACGGTTTGGAAAATATCGAAGAAAAAGGGCTTATTTAGTGAATGTTGTGTTAGCGGGAATTGGGATAATACATTTATCTTTTTCCCTAACCCACACACCCACACCTCACCCTCTCTCCCTCTCCCTATGTGGCCAGCCCTACCTTGACAGCCCTCCCCCCCCCCTCTCTCCCCAATCACCTCACTTTTCAAAAGAAAAGAAAAGAAAAGAAAAGAAAGAAGTCAATGTGGACTTTGACTTTTCACCCACTTTCTCCACCTCAATCTCTCTCCTCCCTCACCCCCCCCCCCACACCCACCTGACCGAAATTTCAGTCCCTCAAACAGCAGCCCCTCTTCTCTCTTCTCCCCTCATTTTCCCTCAAAAAAATTCACCAATTTCCATCAAAATCTAAACTAAAATTCAAATCAAAGCCCTACCCATTTTTCCTCATCTCTTTTAGCATGGATCTTGGTGCAAGGATTTCAAATTGGAGGTCTAGATCTTGAGTTTGATCTCAACATGGGAGGTATAATCTCATGTTTTTGTTAAATTTGTTGTCTAGTTGCTTTAATCTAAGTTAACTAAGTGATTAATTAGGTTTTAGATGAGTTTAATTGCATGATTAAGGAATTCAAGTTAGGGTTTTGTTGTGGAATTGGGTTGTGATAAATTGTGCATAGTTTTGTGATGTGGATTAACATCTTAAGTCTTCTAGAAAGCTAATCTAGTTGTTAATTACAAACCATTATTTATAAAATGTCCTACTTAAGCTATTTTGCTAACTAGGGTTTTTGGAAAATTATGAAATGCTTTAGATTAGAATATAATTATGGTTTCATGTCATTATTAATATTATTAATGAGTGGTTTAATGCATTGGGACCATGCAAAACCAAGCGTAGTTGTTGTTTTGTGCATTTTTAGTTGAAATTGTTAAAATTAGATAAATTGCAAAACTAGAATTTTTAGTTTTATAAGAATTGATGAGATTAAATTTTGAAATGGGTTGTATGACTTATTTAAGATGTTTAAGAAGTATTATGGCCGCTAGATTTGTTTAAATGTCGAGTTTTGTACTAAAACGGGTAATTTTTGCTTGCTAGATTTTCGGAAAAATGACTTTTAAAGTGAGTTTGGGTTTTTTTTTAATTTTAACCTATTTTATATTATAATTAGTGTTCGTGAATGCGCAAATGAGTGCGTTTGGGTTTTTCCCGATGGTTTGATGTTCGTACATCGACATCGAGGGTTCGTTTGGCTATTCTTGCATGCGTAGGCGATAGGTTTTGACCTATGCGTGATACGCGTGCCGATGTGATTTTCGTATGCCGTTTCGATTTCGAATTTGGTTTTAATGCGATACGGTGCGTTATGATATGTAGTTACCCCATGTGGACTTCGAGACGACAAGCTAGCGCGTAGCGACGTCGACACTGGCGAGCGAGGACCGGGTGAGTAGATTTATATCTACGGGGAGAAGTCGGGTGGTTGGCGTATAGCACCCCCGCAGTTCGTGGTGATGTATACGAATACGTATACACACATATATATTGATTACATATTGTTGAGTTTATTGATGATAAGGATAGATTTTAGATGTGATTGGTTAGGTTTAGTGTTGTGAGACCCTAGAGTAGAGGTTGCATCACATTTACACACACACACCCATACTTGCATACATTCTTCTTTCATATGTGCTTATATGGGGTTATATTGTTATGTGTTCACTTGGGTATGGGACTATGTGTTCACATACTGGATTTGAGGATAGTATTTGGGATTTGTGATGAGTTGATGAGATTTGATTGAGACCGCGAGAACGGTGATATGGCAGGATTCGTACTTGAGATACGTCCTGATATTATAGCGGATCTGGGGACGACGTTACATGTGAATAGTGTTATACATCGAATGGTTGACATGTGATCGTGATATGAGATAAGATATATTAAGACATTCATAATAGGCCTCATTAGGCGATGTATACCTCTTTATGACGATATATGATGATGATATCGGTTTGTACGAGGCTGTAGATCAACAGTCAGATCATGACTATATTGATGATATTAGTATCGTACTAGACGTAGATCAGTACCCAGATTATGATCTTGGATAAAGAGGATACCAGATGAATAATGTGATATTGACCCGTACCCAGATTTGGGGATGCCGTACGACGGATTTACGTACGATCTATATATTGATGATTGATCCGCACCCTTGACTTGGGATGTTTGATTATAGATATGGTATCGGATATGATATTATTGAGGCGGGATCACCGACTATATATATACAGGTATGTATACGTATCGACTCAGATGTTAGGCGGTTTCCTTACCTGTAGTTCGGCTTGTTAGTTCAGCCGTATAGTTTAGTGTTGTTCTTAGACTAGATTAGACTCCTACCTATTTCAAAACTAACGGATCGCGGGTATTTTAAAAGACAGGTCAAGGGATTCTACGGATATTTCAAAAGGCGTATCTTTTCTTAAAAACACCGTAGCCCTTATTTCCAAAACCCCACGATTTGTGTTATTTCAAATGGCACCATAGTATGACGCATATATATATTAAATGCAGATTAGTTACCGTTGTGTCTAGTATTTAGCTCCCGCTCATTATTGATGTTCGCCTCGCATCGTATACTTACATTGCTATTTCAGATTGCATTGTTGATATTATGTTGTTAGGACACCAGCACCATTACCGATGATGCGGATGTACCACGTACACTTACTTGCTGGCTCACACACATCTTCATCGGTAATTGCCATGTCACGTACACCTTAGAAAATATTATTGCTTGACTTAGCTTGTTAGTTAGTAGTTTGACATGATATTAGTGTACCTGCCTTATATGCCAGTTTAGACATTGTAGTTATTACTTGTCACTTCATGCATACTGTTATTCATTGTTATGCCGCATTCATAGATTTTCATGCCTATATTTATGGTTTTACGTGCTATTGATGATTTGGATTCGGATTTCATGAGATTTCTTGGATTTGGAGGAAAACCGCAAAAACATAAATAAACTTCTTCTCTCTCTTTTAAATAAAAAGCGCGGTTTTCCCACGATGTATGAGTCGTCCACCATGAGTTTGCTGATGGATTTCGAGACCCGAGTTCGAGGAGTAGAGGAACCGTTTCGGGTACATGGTCGACCCGGTGCGGTACCCCGGGGCAAGGGGATTGCAGATGATGGCGTTGAGCCTGGTAAGGGAGCACTACAGACAAGTGATTTTACCCGCCGCGTTGGATATCCGGAGGATACCGTCGTAGTCTTGAGATGGATGGTAGGGGCCGATCTGGACTGACGGCGCCCTAAATATTGAGATTGAGACATTGAGGTTTCGAGATATTGAGGTACTGAGATTTGATGATACATGCCAGTCTGGATAGCCGGAGCCTGAGATTTTGAGACATTGAGATTTATGTTTTGTGTCGATGCTAGGCACTGTTTATGCTGATTTCATTTATGATACCTCTTTTAAAAAGATACAGAAATCTCACTAATTTATGAAAGCATTTTTCTCCAGTACATGCATTCTGTTTCATGCATTCATACATCATCCATATGATACATTGCTACCTGAGGCACTGACACGAGCAATTGGTATTACCGTTGTTTAGAGGTATACCCTAGCTATTGTTATAGGCTGCTGGTTATATATTTGAGGATATATTATGATTGTATGACTTAGGATTGCGTTGTTCATGCGATTTCTGTTCGTAGATGTTTCTATTCACGAGTTGGCAACTCACTCCCGTTGTACCACAGTTTCTTGCAGGTTTTGCCGTACAGGTTTCATTACGTCTTTGCTTGAACTACTTCCATTTCCGGGTGATTTGCTAGTAGGTGGGTTTATTGTGTCGTACCCATCAGTATACTTTGTATATATTATTATTCAGTTGTATCTAGAAGTTCCATCAACCAAACATGTATTTATTTTTGAGATAGAGACCAGTGATGTTATTCTTTCGACCTTAGAGTCGCGCGTTATATTTCTGTGGATTTCTTGTTGTTTTGAGTTTCCTTTTGAGTTTTGATTCTCGCCATTGGCGTTGTATATTATATTGCTTATGTGGTTGTGACCGTTGTTTGACGAAGAGCTAGCTCCTGCTCGTGGATGCCTTTTATTGATTTCGTATACTATTCATGTTGTATCCCGTTTTGTGGCCAGTATTTACAAAGGAGACTCTGCCGAAATTTTCAGTAAATATTTGATGTTTTTAAAAACGCATAATTCGTCTTATGCTATTAAAACTACTTGATTTAAATCGGTTTTCCTTCACTCTACAACTTTTCTTGGTTGGGATTTCTGAGTTTTCAGCTTACTTAAATTACGTACGCCTCGAGAAGTTTCATAGTTTAAGTGCCGGTCATGTTCCGTACTTTCGGGACGTGACAAATTTGATATCAGAGCGTTAGGTTTTACCTTCGGAGCGTAAGATGACCCTTGGTTGTGGAATAGATGACTAAAGTAGAGTGACGTACCGTGGGTATGTTCCGTGGCATACTTACGATACGCTACTCCACTTAAGGAGCCTTAGGATGTACATTTCTTGTTCAGTGTTATATTCCTTCCTATGATCTAGCCTCATCGGTATAAGTTATGGTTTTGCTGCCACGATTACGGGCAGGGAGAGCTACGTCTACAGTTGCGGTCAGCACAAGCTCGTTAAGAACGAGGACTGACCAGGGCGTAATTTCGACGACACACGATTGCAGAGATGTGTCTTTTTACTATGTTTTCGCGCCACGAGCGTTTGGCGGATCGCCTTTACGAGATTTCTCGAACGTGCCGATCAGTACCAGAGGATCGAGCCAATGATAGAGGCCAGCCAGATTTTGATGACCGTTGGCGTATTGCTTACTCCTGATGATTGAGGCACTGTTCAGCGTGCAGACGAGTGAGCCAGTCATTGCTGCAAATGACGAGATATTGCCCCAGATGTTGGAGCTATTGCAGTACGAGTTGTACTAAGAGATGATAGAAGGTCGCTAGTCACCCGAGGATGAATGACTAGGACATGTGATTCGTTCGCTACCCCGATGCGAGGTCATCAGATAGATTGATTCCAGCTAGAGACGACTTCACGCGGAGACGTTGAGAGTCGACAGAGACGATCGAATGTCAGAAACCTATTATTCCAAATTTAAAGTATTTGGAAAGACATGCAGGCAATTCTATGGACCCTCTAGAAGAATGAAACCCTAACTCGATTTAATGACCGTGTGGAAGCCTTTGAAACTTAGGGTTTGCGGTAGTTCCGCGGCGCCATCGGTGAGTCTTGGGTTTGCCCTTCTATGGCTGGACCATCGATGCTGTGGTATGTACTCAATACGGTTAAACTGTACTCAAGATGTTGAGATCTTGGGGGATTATGGGGTTTTGACGAATCGATCGGATGGTTCGACTTCATTCGGATGCTAGGTGGTGAGATGCATTTCCTGGGAGACTCCAGATACGAGGATAGCCGTTGGAGCTCAGTCCATGCAGCCACGACGAGACGAGTCCGAAGCAGTCGACATTACTGAAAAGTGGAGTAAAGAGGTCCGTACAAGATCTGGATAAGATGACGTTCCACTCCGCCGACATCAGAGATGCGATACGCATGCCGAGGCATTGTGCTTGGATATACCTTCCAAAAAGAGTCGCAATGAGTATACAGCCGTTCCGGAACAAGAAACAGATATAGTAAAGGACGATGACTTCTGGACAGTTCGGCAGAGACATGATTTGGGAGAGACCTCGACAGGATCTTTCTGGAATAAATTACGAGAAGACTTGGACCGAGGGGTGGTCATGTTACGCACACCGGCAGGCCAAAGTTCAGGATCGTCGACGAGACATGTTATGAGTGAGCACGACAGTTGGCCAGAGATTCTTGGAGGATGTGCTTGAGCAGGACTATTCCGCCATACTTGATTTTGGTATTTTAAGCGATATATTCGCATGACATGGTTTTGATGATTGAGTTTCATGATATCGTTTTCATGCGCCATGGTTGCACCTACTGAGTATTTACGATTTTTGCACAGTTGTTGCACTTGAGATAGTTTTCGTGCCTTGGATTTTCGCGCATGTTTGAGATGCGATTTTGGTGCACACCAGATGCACTAAATCGAGATTTTTCGTGCATGTCAGATGCACCAGATTTTTCCGTCAGGCACACACGTTGCCCATGACAAATGTTGTGTGCACACACGATGCACTTAGATGTTGTTTCTGTGTACATATATCTGTGCACATATATGGATTTTGATTTCCGTGCGCACCAGACACACGTAGTATTCATATTCATATTTCCGGATTGATTTTTTATAGAGCAATACGTTTTTATGATATTTGCTATGTGTTTTCATACTGAGCAGGACTAGTCAGAGGACAGTACCTGAATGTATTTTGCATGCATTGATAGCTATCGAAGGGAATCCCAAAAAGTGAGCTATAGTCTCAGTATTTACCTACGTGTCTGATATGACACGAAACGTTTAAAATAAGGAAACCCATCTAAATTGTTTCCCAAAACGGCGGAACGTACATCTTAAACAAAAGGTATATATATATGGTTATTTTCTTATGATAGACGTCTGCCACTGTGCAGTGTTATGCGCATTGCACAGCGACTTTAAGAGATTTGGCATGCATTTCCTTCAGATATTTACATATATAAATTTGATATTTACGTGTATAGTTTCGAGTTATATCATATTGGTTTTGTCTTGGATTTGACATTTGTGTCTTTACCATGACTCCGATGATTGCGAGATGCTAGACGGAGTTTTGATTTTGAGTTATATGCTCATTTTTCATGCGCATGCACTGCGCTACTATTTGTTTTATGCTTAGCGATCTGAGATGGAATCCTTATACACCAACAAAGTATGGACTTTGGTTGCTTTATCTGAAGGGTTAAATCCCCATCAGGAGAAAGTATATCTTGAGAAGATTACTTGGTGTACATGGAAAAGTTGAGACTTTCAAAACTATGCTTAAGTCCATCCAGATCCTACTTGCCACTGCTACATACCATAACTACGGTATCTGGCGGTTGGGTGTCATGACTACTTTTCTAAATATTGATTTGGAAGAGAGCATCTATAAGTACACAGCCAGAGGGCTTCGTAGATAGTGGGAGTAGCAGAAACGTGAGCAAGATGTTTTATAGGATAAATCAGGCATCGCGGAGTTGGAACGTCTGTTTTGATGTGCTAGTCAAAGAGTTTGACTTCATCAAAATGGTAGATGAACCAAGTTTATAAAACAAGGTAGTAGGGAGTATGGTGGTGATCCTCGTATAGTACGTGGATGACATACTTTTGATAGTGAAGAAGTTTCCTATGCTACGCTCGGTCAATCTCCTCTTATCACAAAGATTCTCTATAAGATCAAGGTGATACCTCCTAAATCCTGGGTTATGGATCTATGAGATAGATCTAATTGGATGTCAGGATTCTCACTAGTTGTAGTGAGATGGTATAAATCGATCCTGGGGAGAATCACTGCAAAGGTTCCAGGGTGATAAGAACGACTGAATGTCAGTCGCAGGCATTGTCTTTACCCTCAGTGGAGGGACGGTATGTTGGAAGAGTTCCAAGCTAGATACCATGACATACTAGACGATTAAAGGCAAGATACATTGTTACCAAGGATGCTACCAAAGAGGCAGTCTGGATATATATATAAGTTCATGAGATGAACTTCGTTCCTGCCATTGTGTGACAATGGAGTTGTGGCTTAGGCCTAGGAACCCCCGTCCCATCAGAGATCCTGACATATTCTTAGGCAGTATCACCTGATCATGGAGATGGTTGATCTCTAGGGAGATCGAGGTTAGGAGAGTAGACACAGAGGACAACAGCGCGGATCCACTAACAAAGGCCTATTTCCCAGTAGAGACTTTTATGGGATGGTTGAGTATGAGATACTTCAACCACAACTGATTGTTGGGTATGCGATACCACAACAGATGGCCCTAGTGCAAGTAGGAGATTGTTAGTGATATGTATACCCTAGAGGCCATTACTGTACATACGATGTATATTGTAATGGATGCTTGGACATATATAGGGAGGAATTTCTTGCTCGACATGATAGTATGCTATCTGGTTATTCTTTATCTTAACATGTACTCTGATTGTCTCTATGTTACATGTTGATAAAGCCCTTAGGATGAGTACTTGACTACTAGGACTATGATGCAGATCATACTAGTGGGGACAGTGTAGTCGCCAAGTACATCCTTCAAATGTTCCTAGTCGTGGGAGTACCGAGACAGGGCATCGATACTCCAGAGTAGACTAGTATGCGCTTCTTGACCCATATGATGGGCGATGGATGATCCCATATCTACTGGTGTTTGACATCAGAGAAGGTATACGGGTGCTCAGTGAAGACTGGGTACACTGGACGGACTCACCGAGAACTCCCAGATGGTATTATACCTCACGTCAGATGGCAGTTCTATGGTGACACTGGTACAGGTTAGTCTGTAGACCCGAGATCGTCATAGTCTTGTGTGATTCCCACTGTGCTTTGATTTCCATCATACCACGTCCATGAGGGCATGCAAAATGGTGGCTTTTGGGTACAGTCCCGAATCACATGGAGACAATGAGCGATAGGAGGGGTTTCGTCTCTCCCGGTATAGGGAGTTGATGTTGCGCTGTGTTCGATTGGCTATAACTAGAAATCCCTGGCCAGGGTTGCTGAGATTTACTGGTAAGTGTTATCAGTAGTTTCTCGAACTGTTATGGACCTCATATCGACACGACTTATCAAGCTACTGGGGTCTGACGTTTACCACCCCTAGGCGAGATATGCGACATATCAGACGAAGAGACTGTACTGTACAGGAGTGTTACTGGTTGGATTCACGGGAGAATGTACAGGCTTGTTTGTTGATCTTCTGATTGCTCAATACCTGGGTGGCTGTTACGTTTAGCTGACCGCTTGCAGCTTGTGGGTGTTTGATATGATCATCACCTACTACCGGCGTATTGACGATTCTTTAGAGTCCTACACAGAGGTTTCCTGGTGCAGGCAAAACGGAGTAGGAGCATATATGTGATATGTGCGGGACCGAGAATAATACGAGTATGCGATACCGTATTAGTTTCTCACGATATGAGATATCGGCCGGGTATATGTGATATAGTGTAACACCTCAGGATGTGTTTAGTGGCTATTTATATTTAAATAAAGGGTTTTTAAAAAAAAGTTTACCAAATTGAGTTTCAAATATTTTTCCAAATTTAATTAATATTTTTCTAGAATTTTCCTAGGCTTGCACACTCATGTGCATGTAAACTAGGGTTTAAAATGAGGTTATACCATGATTAGTAACCATGGTGGGTTTAATAATGGGGATTAAGTCTTTTGGGTTTTAATTAAGTCTATTTAGTTAATTGATTGTGGTTTTAATTTGAATTTTCTTTTGAAGTGTTGACTTGGTGAGAATGAGAGAGAGAGAATGCATCATGGCAAAGCCCATGCTTGCATTTAATGATGAGAGAGAAAGGAGGGGTTGACATTGGGAGTTATCATTTCCTCTCATTCTTGTGCTCATTTCTCTCAACCTCACTCTCACACTCACACACCCACATCCACAGCAGTAGCACTGCAGCAAGCAGTACAGCAACAGCAAGCAGCACAGCAGCAGCAACAGTGAGCAGCAGTAACAGCAACAACTTCAACTGCAGCTCCTTCTACTCGTTCTTCCTCCAGCTTCCTAAGGTCGAGTGTGGGGTATACTTCTTGAACTTACCCCCTAGTTTGCTTAATTAGTGTAGCTTAGCTTTGAATAGTAATTAATGGTGCGTTTTAGTGCGATATGTGGTAATTAGGGGGAACCTTTATCAAGTGAAGTGTGTATTGGTTTAAGTAAGTTGATGGAGTGTTGTTTGGGCCATGTTAACCTAGCTTAGCCCCCAATTGCACTAAAATACCACCAGATTGCTATTTGATGCAAAATTCATCGTTTTTGAGCAAAATCTAGCTTTCTGCAAACTGCTATCGACCCAGTGAGTTCTGATTAAAATTAAGAAGACTGCAGTATAGTTGTGAGGTGCTGATCCCATGTGTAGAACACGACACCCATATGCTATGTTCAGGCCGCCGGAAAATTGATTCTGGCCGCAATTTGCGGCCAGATGGGGAGGGAATGGGTTTGGGTTTGGCTCTGTAGGTTCCTGCCGCAATCCTTAGACTCATGGCATGTGTAATTTTATTTAATTGTTGCTGTAGAAAAATCTGGAGCTAAATACCTGTTTCTCGTATTTTTAAACCTTCGTGACACGCGTGATACGTGTGTGGGTTTGGGGTTTCTGCGTATCATGACGCGTCGATGTAGTTTCAGGCGCGTAATCACACGTTTTAACGTATCGCGCACACGCGCGCTTAGTTTGCGACGCGGGTTTCTAGTTTGACCTTAATATCACGTTTTTGTGGATTTGAGCTTATGTGTGATATATTGTGTGATTCTAGGTGCGCAGGCGAGTGAGACGGACGCTGCGAAGAAGGGGAAGCAAGTCGTCGGCTACACTTAGCGCGAGACTTCGGCGAGTAAATTTAACATCTACGGGGATATCGCCCGGATGGCGTTATGCGTCAGGGCTGATAGGACCTTATAGCTATATGTTGCATTTACCCCATTGACTGTCATGGATACTGTTGTTGCATACTGCATTCCCTGCTATATGTATGTAAACGTAGAATTGATAGAACACCGCACTATTACTAACGGTTCATGTTGCACGAGCACTAATCTGCATGTTACACACACACCGTTAGTAATTGCCATGACACACTCACTGTAGAATTGCCATGATTATATTGTTGTAGTTCACTTCATATATGATTCGGTATGATTTTCATAGAAATTGGGAGCCCCATGATGTCTTTAAAAACTGAAACTATTTTAAAAAGAGGTTTCCCCTTGTACCTATATTATGGCTTGATGTACATAGCACATCGCATTTGATTTACTTATTGGTGTTGGATTTTCATGTGATTTCTGGTTTTGAGAACCGTGGGATTATTTAAGAAAAGATGCACTATTTGAAAAACCCGGTTTCTCGTGATATGATATTTTGGTGCGTCCACCACGCGTTTTCTCGGTGCTGAGACGTGTGCTTGAAACCCGATTCGAGGTGTTGGATGATCCGTTTGCGGGTTCGTGGTGGACCCGGTATGGTCCCCCTCGGCAAGATAATCGATGGACTTTGCCGATTGAGCCTGGAGGTAGGCGAGTACCTACCGGTGATTGGTTGGACCTGGCGGTTATCCGGAGGATACTGACCAGAGTCGAGAGATGGATGCGGGAGATCCGTACTGCCGGGGCCGAGGGCCGATACCGCGGACGGAGCCCGTGAGCTGATCTGGACTTACGAAGCCCGATATATGAGGATTTACGTGTCGATGCTGGACACGAGTATTTTATGATATTTTGAGTGCCGATGTTGGGCACTCATGGTTCTCAGAGATTTACAGGATTTGAGGGACGAGGAGAGTACCGGTGCCTGAGTTTATTTGGGATTTGGGTGCAGTTTTAGGCACCGATTATTTCTCCACGTTGATATTCCGTGTAGATGTTATTTATCCCACGCTCAGCATTGATTATCATGTATCTCATCCTGTAGCTATTTTACCTGACAGAGCATTTGCATGATTATTGCACCTACTGCTTGTCGCATACAGATCTTACTTGTTGGCATATGATAGAGTAGCGCAGTACGTGCATACTCGCGATTACCTTTATATGTTATCTCCATTCACGAGTTGGCAACTCACCCCCGTTGTGCTACAGTATTTGCAGGTTGCCCCTCAGAGTAGTCACGGCAGGCTTCCTTTTGCATCTTTTAGCTACAGATACCACTACAGTTGGTGCGAGAGCTGTTTTACTTTTAGGTGGGTTGTGGTATCTGATTACTTTTATTGTACCCCTTTTTGTATCTAGTATTCTCCATCTACCATATATGTACTGGACTTAGATACAGTGTGAGGACGATGATGTATATTTTGTATTCTAGTGTCGAGCTCGTGGGAGCCGACTGTTTTTATAAGCAGTTTATTATTCTGTGATGTTTACTTATTGCTCATTCTTCGCTACGGCGTCGTATATTACTCTTGTGATGATGGTTTCCGCCGTTGGGCGTGATTGCTCCCGTTTGGGAATGTTTTGTTTCATTATATCTCATTTTCACTCATATCCTGTTTTATACCCGATTTCGGGGTTACTTTTATAAAGGAAATGCTACCAAAATTATTTAAATGATGACGTAACTTTAAAAGAACTTATTGAACTATTTAAGGTTTTCTAAATGTTTTAACTAAATGTTTTCAACACTCGCTACTTTTATATGGTTTTGGTTTTTGGGTTCGGCTTACTTAGTCGCGTTACGCCTGTAGACGTTGCGTGGTTAAGTGCCGGTCACGAGTCGAAATATTCGGGTCGTGACAAAGTTGGTATCAGAGCGTAGGTTTTACCTTTCGGAGTGTAGGATGACCTTGGTACGATGGAGTAGGTAGCTGAAGCAGAGTGGCGTTGCGTGTGTATGTTCCGCGGCATACTCACGACACGGTACTCCGCCAAGGTGACCTTAGGACTTATTGATTTAAATTCCTTCTTGAGTATATATATTCTTTTGATTCGATTTCCGTATTCTTATCGAATCCTAATTTCCTTTCAGCCATTATGCCGCCAAAGACTACGAGGGCACAGATTCGAGTTGATTCGTCTGAGATGAGGACCGATCCGGGCAGTACACCGGTTGTACCCGAGCAGGTTGTTCCTCCCGTGACAGATCAGATCGCTACGCTAGGGGCTGGTATGCAGGAGATGCGCCTGACGGTGGGATCCAGCATGCAGGAGATGCGCCAGATGATAGGATCGCTAGTTGAGACGCTTCGAGCGCAGCGACCAGAGGTAGCTCCACCCGTTACAGAGACCGCGATGGTACCTACCGTACAGCCAGTTGCCCCTGCAGCCACGGAGGTGATTACAGTATCGCTATCAGAGTTCATGAGGCTGAAGCCTCCGGTCTTCACAGGAACCTATACAGTCGAGGACCCACAGTCTTTCATTGATAGGATGGCTCGGATATGCCGTTCCCTCAGATGCACAGATGCGAGATGGGTTGAGTTCGCGAGCTTTCGCCTGGAAGGTCTTGCGCAGAAATGGTGCGAATCAGTTGAGAAGGGTAGAGCAGCAGGTCTTCCTCCTATGACCTGGACAGAGTTCGTGGCACTGTTCCTTGCCCGCTTCCTCCCACTGAGTGTCAGAGATGCTAGAGCACGCAGGTTCGAGTCCTTACGCCAGACTCCGGAGATGTCAGTGGCAGAGTATGACATGCTGTTTACAGAGCTAGCAGTTTATGCCCCGTATTTAGTGGCTACCGAGGAGTTGCGAGTCAAGAGATTTGTTCGAGGCTTGGTTACACCACTGTTCCTTGCGATCAGCGCGCAACATTACGAGACATATGCAGCAGCGGTAGACGCAGCCCTATTAGTCGAGGAGCACCTTCCTGAGACTTCGGTAGTTCCAGAGCCGAAGAGAGTTCGTACTGGTATATCAGCACGGAGACAGACATTCAGACGCCGCGGAAGGTATCGTTCAGATACGAGGAGTGGCAGAGATTCGGGATGAGGCCAGATGTTTAGTTCGTATCCACAGGAGAGTCAGCAGTCATCGTGAGGTTGTTATAGATGCGGCAGTCTACTTCACCTCATCAGAGATTGTCCTGAGAAACACCGGAGGGAGACTTTAGCACCGCATGTTACCTTACCACCTTCACCACCCAAGAGGGCGTTGCCGGTTGTACCTATTGTCGCTCCGCGTCAAACTCATACACAGAGAGGTCATGAGCGTGGAGGAGTTGCTCAGAGAGGACGGGATGACCGAGGCAGAGGGTAGTCAGTCACCGGTGGAGGACAGGCACGGGTTTTCGCTTTGATGCATCGGGACGCGCAGGCGTCCAATGCGGTGGTTTCAGGTATCCTTCAAGTATGTTCTGTTGATGCACACGTGTTGTTCGTGTTAGTTGTATGTATGCCCTAAAGGCCAGTATTGTACAGATGATGTATATTATATTGGATGCTTGGACATATATAGTGAGGACTTTCTTGCTCGATATGATAGTATGCTATCTGGTTGCTCTTTACTTTAACAAGTATACTTGTCTCTTTATACTGTCTTATCGTTACATGTTGGTAAAGCCCTTAGGATGTGTACTTGACTACCTGGACTATGATGCGGATCATACTAGTGGGGACATGGTAGCCCATAAGTACATCCTTCAAGGTCCCTAGTCGTGGGTGTATCGAGACGAGGCATCGATATACCAGTGTAGACTAGCGTATATGCTTCTCGACCCATGAGATGGGCGATGGATGATCCCATATCCATTGGTGTTTGACATCAGAGATGGTATACGTGTGCTCAGTGGAGACTGGGTACACTGGACGGACTCGCCGAGAACTCCCAGATGGTATTATACCTCACGTCAGATGGCAGTTCTCTGGTGACACTTGTGCAGGTTAGTCTGTAGACCCGAGATTGTCATAGAGTCTTGTGTGATTCCCACTGTGCTTTGATTTCCACCATACCACATCCATGAGGGCGTGCAAAATGGTGGTTTTTGGGTACAGTCCCGAGTCACATGGAGGCAATGAGCGATAGGAGGGGTTTCGTCTCTCCCGGTATTGGGGGTTGATGTTGCGCTGTGCTCGATTGGCCGTAACAGGGAAGTCCCTGGCCAGGGCTGATTAGAGATTTACTGGTAAGTGTTACCAGTAGTTTCTCGACCCGTTATGAGCCTCACATCGGCATGACTTATCGGTTATTGGGGTCTGACGTTTACCACCCCTACACTTGATATGCGACATATCAGACGAGGAGACCGGACTTTACGGGAAGTGTTGCCGGCAGGCTTTTCACAGGAGTTGGAGTGGGTTTGCTTGCTGATCTTCTGATCGCTCAATACCTGGGTAGACGTTACGTCCAGCTAGTACCGCTGACGGCTTATGGGTGCGTGATGTGATCATCACCTACTGCCGGAGTATTGACGAGTCTTTAGAGTCCTACACAGAGGTTTTACTAGCTCAGGCAAAACGAAATAGGAGCGCATATGTGATATGTGCGAGACCGAGAACAAATATGTGTATGTGATACCGTATTATATTCTCGTGACTTTTTGTATCGGTCGGTCATATATTATATGACCGGGTTATCGAATCAAGCGTTGATTCGATAAGTCGATACGATGGATGTTAGCCGGTTATATGAGATATGACCGGATTATTAAGTCAAGTGTTGATTTAATAATTAAGTGTATAATTGTATATTAGATATACTAATTTACATTTTCTAACACTTATTCACTTTAGGGTTTTTCTCAGACTTGCACACTTGAATATATATATATGATATATATATTAAAAGTGTTTTGGTTTGTATCATGGTTGATGATACACTAAACATGGGTGTACAAGACACACACTATTATATTTTTAAATGGTGGTTTACATTTATTTAAGGTAATTACAAATTAGTGGAATTTCTTTCATAAGCATGAAGCTTGTAGAAGCTTGTGGTTGCTTTGAAAAAGTCCACTTGTTTTGTTTTACCATAGATCTTTGTTTAACCTAACCATTTACACTTAGCTATGGTAAAGTCTCTACAAGGGTTAGTGTATGATACTCTCTCACCATGGTTAGCAAACTCACTTGATCATTATCCTTTCCTTTTTCTTTTGTTCATTTTCTTCATTGTGAAAAGGAGAAACAAAACTAGGGTTTGATCCAAAGTGAGAAAGAGTGTGAGAATTAAAAATCCAAAGAGAACCCACTTCCTATTTCTCCATCCTCATCAAGACTAGCATTCTTGTATAGGCTGTTTGCTTCACTAATTCTCAAATTAGTGAAGTAGGAGCTTGAGTCGGAATTCCCTCGACGTAGATCATCTTCGGCCTCGGAGATTTCAACCAAGGCCGCATCCTTCGCGTCGTGAAGCCATGCAAGAGTCCTGGAGAATCTTGATCGCAGCCAAGGGACTTCATCAAGGAGCTTTAGAAGTGAAGGATCGATCTACAAAGGTTGTATTTCGTATTCCCTTTAGAGTAAAGTTGTTTACTTGCTAATTGTTTCGCCTAAACTCTAGTTAACGATCTTGCTTAGTGTTATTCGGCACATAAAAATTTAATTTTGGCATGGTCGATGCCTCGTTTAGCCTCATTAGTATGCCTAGTAACCCTACAGTGGTATCAGAGCCTAGCTAAAGCATTAGACGATGCGTTAACGAAGTTAAAACTCCGAACGAACCCGAATACGACAAAACGACCCCCTCTCTGGACAATTTTTAAAATCTGGGATTTTTGTGAATTAAAAATACTTAACAAATACAGCAGGGATTTATAAGAATTACGGAGCAAAAATTATGACGTAATCTTTACGTACCACCGCGGTTCCGCGGCAGTACCTTGCTTGTGCCGCGGAACCGCGGCTGTACAATGAGATGTTGATTGTTTGTTTGCACAGTAATTCTTTTTTCTGATTGTGTTATTTTATGGATATTTTCAAACTGAATCAAGTATTGAGTATTCAGGGGTTCATTTTGTAACCATCGATTCGATCGGAGAATTTAATTTTGTTATGTTTTTCCGGATAATTTAGAAAGTACTAAAATGTTCGAACGGATATCATTAACTCAATTTTTCCCGGTACGAAAAAATATTCAAGTGTTGAATTTTTCTCGGGTTTAAATCTTTCGGAAAAACGTGCAAGTAATGTGATGGACCCTCTAGAAGACAACAAACCTTAACTCGATTATGTGACCGTCTTGAACTGCCCTTTGAACCTTAGGGTTAGGGGCAGTACGACATGCCACATGTGAGGCATTGGCTTGACCCTTCTACGGCTGGACCGTTGCTACTGTGACGTGTTGGAGATAGTGCCCTCAGAGTCAATTATTGGATCACAGGCACGTGATTGCAATGATTGAGGGAGGACCTATCCCAGTAGGACAGTCTTACTCGAGATGATAGTATGCTATCTGGTTTCTCTTTATCATCGTGTACTGCTTTAGGTGACCCGACAGGTCGCTATTACACGTTGATAGAGCCCCTAGGATTCATGCTTGACTGCCAGCAGTATGAGGGCGATCATATACGTGGGAGCTGGTAGTCTACAAGCACATCCTTAAATGGTCCCTAGTCGTGGGAGTTTCGAGACAGGGCATCGATACTCCAGAGTAGACTAGTGTATACAGTCGAGACCCCGACGAGGGGTGGTGGCCGGTCTCACAAGCCATTGGTGTCAGTTGGTTCACCTAAGATGTATACAGGTGCTCATTTGGTTATGAGTACACCGGACAGGACTCGCCGGGAACATGCTAGTTGGTCTTATACCTGACGTCAGATAGCAGTTCCCTGGTGACATGTGTACAGGTTAGTTCATCGACCTGGGGATCGTCATTTGTCTCGTGTGAGTTCCCACTGTACTTTGATTACTACCCTACCACGCTCAAAGGAGACGTGCAAACAGGTTTTAGTTGGGTACAGTCCCGAGCCACATGGAGGCAGTGAGCGGATCTTCAGGGGTTCGTCTCTCCCGGTATTGGGGGTGAGGTCGCGCTGTGTCTAGGAGAGCCCTTACACGAAGTCCTTGGCCAAGGCAGGAGATTTACTGGTAGGTATTCCAGTAGTATCTCAGGGTGTTCTGGGCTACACTCCGACACGACTTGTACCGCTTTTGGGGGTCTGAGTTTTACCAACCCCCTAGGCCCGCCATGCGATGCTCATAGACGAATGGACCGGACTGTACGGATATTGTCACTGACAGGCTCAGTAGGGTGTCAGGATGAGTTCGCTCATCGACGTCCCTTTTGGTCAATAGCTGGTAGCCCGTCACGTATGGCTAATACCTCTGACGTGCTAGTGGTTAAATCCACAGCCATAGTATTGACGAGTCTTTAGAGTCCCCCACATTCAGTTGCTCAAGTTTTCGGGCGAAACGCTGTAGAGGCCGTATGGAGATATGGCAGGGTTTGATCAGATACGTGCGGCATTGCACGGATCAGGATCGGACGGTTAATACTAGCGGGCTTTGGTTTAAGCCGGATCCTAGTATTGTACAGTGTAGACTTTGTCTCATTGCATTTGTATTTCGGTCGGAATACAAATGCGGGTATGTATATACAGTAGCGGGGTTTTCCTATAATTTATTACGGGATCAGTTTTTCGGAGTTGCCAGTTTGTTTTCCGTTTCAGCCATATTTCTTTGTATCTTTCATTGGCTGAAGTTTGGTAGAGGAGGGCTTATTTGCATTTGTGCAAATAAGCATTTTAGAGGGTTGCCTTTGCTTATCTTTGTATCATGATAATTCTTCCACCATTTGATTTCTTCTTCTTCTCATCATGGTTGTTGATGATTAGTTGATGGAGTATTGGTTTTGGTTGTTGATCATTGCTTGGCTTTGGAGTAATGATGATGGTTGGTTGAGTGTGGGTTTGAGTGTGTGATCATTTCCTTTCATGATAACTTTTTTGATCTCTCTCTCTTGCATTATTCTTGTGAGACTCTCCCTCATTCTCCCTCTCTCTTCTCCTCACCTTGTCATGGCCGGCCAAGCCATGTAGGGGCTGTCCAATTTTTGGTAGTGGGGATTTTTTCTCTTCATGCTTGCTAAAAGCCCAAGTTCATCACAAAATTCCACCACTTCATTTCCTCCACCAAAATGGCAACCTCCTACAACCCCAAATGAGACATAACACTCTACACTATATTCTACAGCAAATCTTGGGCACGTCGACTCGCCAGCTTCGTGCCCGAGTTGCCTCGGACCAGAGGCGGGAGCCCGTAAAAGAAGCCGGCGACGTGGTGCCCTTCCGGCGACTTGGTGGAGACCGGAGATTCCGCGGGGAGATCGGGACGACGACAAGAAGACCGAAGGACACGGATCCCTCGGTATATCTCTCTAACACTTCTCTTGATAGCTAGGACTAGTTTAATGGCACGATCCGGATTTATAGTGCGCGGTGGTTCCGGTTTTAAAGTTTAAAGAAAAGCATCGCTTCCGCATTCCGGCATCGGATTGACGGCCGGGCCGCCGCCGTGCGTTTACATAACGTATTCTGGAATCTTTAAACTCCGCTCAAGTGTTGAGCTATTATGGAAATCTTGAGTATTTGATTATTCGATCGGAAAGTTTAATATTGTCTATTTATCTGGAATGTGATACAATATGTGGAATTCATACATGTTAGGCATGAAATGCGAATTATGTGATATTTCGGATTTACGATGTCTAAAGAGATTGTGGATTCCAAATGTTGTAATTTTACACTTTCTTTTCTGTGACCGTAAGTGTAATATGTGATATCGCCAGTTTCGTTGCTATATGTCAACGATAATTGGGATGCGCATATTTACTTACGTTGATGACATGTGATGTTATGTGTTGCTGGATATGTTATATTGGATCGTCGCGTTCTGAATAGCCGGGGGTTTTATGTGAGATGAGAGTTTTCTTTTTCATTCATGTAAAATAAAATGTATGTAATATTCTTTTATTGGGGCACTTCCGGGATGAGGTTGATGTCACCTTTTGTATATTATTTACTTTCCCGCACTAGGATAGACCCAAGGAGGGGAGCACAAGTAACCAGGTTCTAGGGTCCAGTGGGAGACCAACTCGAGGAGTCGAGTCTGGGTCTCCTAACCCTAGAATTGGAAGGGTTGCTTGCCGCTCTTGTAGGGGTCTAGGGGTGTGGGTTTGGCTATTCATCGCTACCGTGGAATCCGTGTTTTATAGAGGCTCAAAATAAAACACGGACGTCCTAGTATATCCAATGTTTCATATGTTTCTTCTGCTGCGATATCTGTGATGTGATCATTTGATGTTCTGTGATAAATACTGTATATAGTATATATAATATATTATATAGGCGTTACTTATGTTTTACACCCGCGCTAGCCCTGCCCTGCTCTGCCGTTAGTTACCTAACCTAACGGTGCACGAGGGGACATCGAGGCGAATGCGGATGGCATAAGTGTACGTCGTATTTATCTGTGATGTTTAGGTGACTTAAATGATGGGACTTCATTAATGTGATTAATGAATGAAAAGAAACCTAAAAGATGTTGTAGAATCAAATTTTAAAATAAAAAAGGGGGTAGCTACAGTTTTGCTTTGCAAAGCGGTATATATGATATACCCTGCACCTTATTCGATGAGGAAAGAGCCGAGATCCCTTCACCGGGAGTGACCTCTTTAGCAAAACTGGCAGATGCTATAACACTCGGTTTGACTTTTTGACTGCTTTTGGAGTTTTGTTTTGCATAGTGATGTATATGATATATCCTGCACCTTATTCCATAAGGAAAGAGCCGAGATCCCTTCACCGGGAGTGACCTCTTTAGCAAAACTAATAAAAGCCTAAAAATCACTCCATTTCAAAATTCATGCGATTCTACGACGATATCAAGTTCATTACGCAATAGGTTTTCAGAAAAACCTGTCATAGCCCTCCGTCATTCAGATAAGTCCTGCTTAGTATTCATGCCGCGTTTGTTAACCTTGTCAAGGCGTAGTGTGCGGTAGCTGACCAGTATTTATCTGTTTACGCATATGATGCAGATTGTTTTAGGGTAGTCGTACGGCCTTGTTGACTTTGTCAAGGGTCGTGCGGGTGGGTTTAATTCAATCAAGAAATGACGGGTTGAACTTGACTTACGGTCTTTGGTTTGTTGACCTTGTCAAGGTCATAGATCGTTTGGGGCAAAATATTATCGGGAATTTCAAGTGTTGAGATTTGCAATGAGATTGCATGCCTTCTATGAGATAGTTGGATCCCGATACCCACTGCGAGTAATTGTTACTCCCGGGAGAGTTTTACACAGGACAATTAGCCGATCAAGTAGGTGTCTAGAAAGGTGTCAATGGGGTTACGCCTCTGGGAAAACTTGGTTTACTTTAATTAGGTCCGTGCGAAAGCACGGGGAACCTCTATCAAAGTACCGACACTGGCCTGGCTGAAATATTGGCGAAGTTGTAGGATGTAATTAATCCCGGCTAGTATTTCCTTTTAGGGTTTGAAGGATGATTTGATAAAAACAGTGGAAGCCATCCTGATTAGATAAGATAATAACCAATCTAATCTTGCAAGAGAATACGCTAAAGTGTTTTCTTCTCTCTCTCTCCAGGTAGCGACCATATCATGCCTTAATAAAGATAATAATATGGATGCATTGACCGAACCCGCATGTTATACTGTGCTGGGGAACGTTGGTTCCGTTCTTTCTTATAAGAGTTATAAGACTGAACAGGATATAAGGGAATACCAGGATTCTCATGCCACCCGAATGAAGAAAGTACATGTTGATGCATTTTATTCGGATGTGTTCGTTACAGAGAACTGTTTCTCCATTTCCTCTACGTCCTGGGTATTAGATACCGGGTCAGGATCCCATATATGTAATCAGTTACATGGGCTTAGGAAAGGTAGAGAACTTGGAGAAGGTGATAAAGACATAAGGGTTGGAAATGGTGCAATTGTTGCAGCTAAAACCGTCGGGGAATATCACCTTGTATTGCCAACTGGTAATACATTGATTCTGAACGAATGCTATTACATGCCGAACCTGATATGCAACATTATATCGGTTTCTTTGTTGAGTAAAGAGGGATATAATTTTGTATTACAGGATAATGTTATGAACATTTTCCTAAACCAAAAGTTGGTCGGATCAGGCACGATGTGCAATGGCATTTATGTTCTAAATCAATAACCTGTTCTGAGCATAACAAACACACACAAGAGGAAGAGTTCAGAACTGAATGAATCCTTCTTGTGGCATTGTAGACTGGGTCACATCATTGCGACACGACTCGCTAAGTTTCATAAGGATGGATATTTGAATCCGTTTGAATTTCCATCTTATGACACTTGCCAGTCATGTCTCAAAGGCAAGATGACCAAAACTCCGTTTACGGGACACGGAGAAAGAGTTACCGAACTCTTGAGACTGATACATAGTGATGTATGCGGTCCCATGTCTACACATACCAGGGATGGTTCTTCGTACTTCATTACATTCACTGACGATCTCTCTAGATTCGGATATGTGTTCCTGATGAAACACAAATCAGAAGCTTTTGAGAAATTTAGAGAATATAAACAAGAAGTCGAGAACCAAACCGGGAAAAGTATTAAAATCCTACGATCTGATCGAGGAGGTGAATACTTGAGCAATGAATTCCTGGACTTCCTAAAAGAGAATGGGATTCTCTCTCAGCAGACTCCTCCATATACACCACAGCACAACGGTGTATCTGAACGAAGGAACCGCACCCTATTAAATATGGTGCGCTCTATGATGAGCACAGCTGAGTTACCTATTTCCTTCTGGGGGTATGCACTGCAGACAGCAGCATACCTATTGAATCAAGTTCCATCTAAATCTGTACCTACCATACCATATGAGATATGGAGTGGGAAGAGACCATATCTTAAACTAGTTAAGATATGGGGTTGTCCGGCCTATGTCAAAAGAAAAAATCCGGACAAACTCGAGGCACGGTCAGTTCTTTGCAAGTTTGTGGGATACCCAAAGAACTCATATGGGTATTTTTTTCTACCACAGTGGGGAACAAAAAGTGTTTGTTGCTTAACATGCCACCTTTTTAGAAAAGGAATTTCTTGTAAAAGAAATTAGTGGCAAAGTGGTAGAGCTGGAAGAGATTCCAGATACACAAACTGCAACTGAAGATTTAGTGGAACCAGAGGATTCGGTAGTTCCCAACGAACCTCAGCCTCTCCGCCGATCCAGTAGGCTTCCTCACCCACCTGAGAGATACTACGGTTTTCTAATAGATGGTGGGAGAGAGGATTGCATCATGGTTGATGATGACCCAACTAGCATCGAGCAGGCCATCACGAGTGGGGACTCAGTGAAATGGCTGGATGCAATGAGGTCCGAGATGGAATCCATGTACACCAACAAAGCGTGGACTTTGGAAGTTGCTCCTGAAGGGGTAAAACCCATTGGGAGCAAGTGGATCTTCAAGAAAAAACTTGGTGTAGATGGGAAAGTGGAGACTTTCAAAGATAGACTTATTGCAAAGGGTTTTCGTCAAAGACCAGATGTGGACTATGACGAAACCTTTTCTCCAGTGGCTATGCTTAAATCCATCCGGATCATGCTTGCCATCGCTGCATATCATGACTACGAAATCAGGCAAATGGATGTTAAGACCGCCTTTCTAAACGGTCATTTAGAAGAGTGCGTGTACATGACTCAGCCAGAAGGCTTCGTAGATAGTGGGAGCAGCGGCAAGGTGTGCAAGCTGCTTAAATCCATTTATGGATTAAAGCAAGCATCGCGGAGTTGGAACATCTGCTTTGACGTCGTTATCAAAGAGTTTGATTTCGTCAAAAACGTAGATGAACCTTGTATCTACAAGAAGGTAGCAGAGAGTAATGTTGTCTTCCTCGTATTATACGTAGACGACATACTCTTGATAGGAAATGACATTCCTATGCCGCAATCGGTGAGGCTCTTCTTATCACAAAGATTCTCAATGAAAGATCTAGGTGATGCCTCCTGCATATTGGGAATAAGGATCTATAGAGATAGATCTAAACGGATATTGGGATTGTTCCAATCCAGGTACATTGACACCATACTAAAGAGGTTTAGTATGGAAGAGTCCAAACGTGGGTTTTTACCCACGATCTCAGGGCTCACTCTCTCCAAAGAGATGTCTCCCAAGACTGATTTGGAAAGAGCTCGCATGCAAGGGATACCCTATGCTTCGGCAGTAGGCTCTATCATGTACGCGATGCTATGTACCAGACCCGATGTAGCATACTCACTAAGTGTAGTGAGTAGGTATCAAGCTGATCCTGGAGAAAGTCACTGGACAGCTGTGAAGAGCATTCTCAAGTACTTGCGAAGGACTAAAGAGATGCTCTTGGTGTATGGTAACGGAGAACTCCAAGTGGAGTCCTTTACCGATTCGAGCTTCCAGAGTGATAAGGACGACTCTAAGTCGCAGTCGGGATTTGTCTTTACCCTTTACGGAGGGGCGGTTAGCTGGAAGAGTTCCAAGCAGGAAACCGTGGCAGACTCGACGATGGAGGCTAAATACATCGCTGCCAACGATGCTGCCAAATAGGCTATCTGGATCGAGAAGTTCATTACTAAACTTGGAGTGGTTCTATCCATTGAGCATCCAAAACCTTTGTATTGCGATAACAATGGAGCAGTGGCTTTGGACAAGGAACCCAGGTCCCATCAGCGATCCAGGCATATTCTGAGGTGGTATCACCTGATCCGGGAGATAGTTGATCGCCGGGAGATCGAGGTCAGGAGGGTTGACACGAAGAACAACATAGAGGATCCACTCACGAAGGCCATTCCCCAGATACAGTTTGAGAGACTCTTCGAGATGCTTGGTATGCGATACTACAGCAGCTGGTCCTAGTGCAAGTGGGAGATTGTTAGTTGTATGTATGCCCTAGAGGCCAGTATTGTACAGATGATGTATATTATATTGGATGCTTGGACATATATAGAGAGGACTTTCTTGCTCGATAAGATAGTATGTTATCTGGTTTCTTTTTAATTTAACATGTATACTTATCTCTTTATACTGTCTTATCGTTACATGTTGGTAAAGCCCTTAGGATGTGTACTTGACTACCTGGACTATGATGCGGATCATACTAGTGGGGACATGGTAGTCCATAAGTACATCCTTCAAGGTCCCTAGTCGTGGGTGTATCGAGACGGGGCATCGATATACCAGTGTAGACTAGCGTATATGCTTCTCGACCCATGAGATGGGCGATGGATGATCCCATATCCATTGGTGTTTGACATCAGAGATGGTATACGGGTGCTCAGTGGAGACTGGGTACACTGGACGGACTCACCAAGAACACCCAGATGGTATTATACCTCCCGTCAGATGGCAGTTCTCTGGTGACACTTGTGCAGGTTAGTCTGTAGACCCGAGATCGTCATAGAGTCTTATGTGATTCCCACTGTGCTTTGATTTCCACCTTACCACGTCCATGAGGGCGTGTGAAACGGTGGTTTTTGGGTACAGTCCTGAGTCACATGGAGGCAATGAGCGATAGGAGGGGTTTCGTCTCTCCCGGTATTGGGGGTTGATGTTGCGCTGTGCTCGATTGGCCGTAACAGGGAAGTCCCTGGCCAGGGCTGATTAGAGATTTACTGGTAATTGTTACCAGTAGTTTCTTGACCCGTTATGAGCCTCACATCGGCAATACTTATCGGTTATTGGGGTCTGACGTTTACCACCCCTAGACTTGATATGCGACATATCAGACGAGGAGACCGGACTGTACAGGAAGTGTTGCCGGCAGGCTTTTCACAGGAGTTGGAGCGGGCTTGCTTGCTGATCTTCTGATCGCTCAATACCCGGGTAGCCGTTACGTCCAGCTAGTTCCGCTGACGGCTTGTGGGTGCGTGATGTGATCATCACCTACTGCCGGAGTATTGACGAGTCTTTAGAGTCCTACACAGAGGTTTTACTGGCTCAGGCAAAACGAAATAGCAGCGCATATATGATATGTGCGAGACCGAGAATAAATGCGTGTATGTGATACCGTATTCTATTCTCGCGACTTTTTGTATCGGTCGTTCATATATGATATGACCGTGTTATCGAATCAAGCGTTGATTCGATAAGTCGATACGATGGATGTTGGCCGGTTATATGAGATATGACCGGATTATTAAGTCAAGTGTTGATTTAATAATTAAGTGTATAATTGTATATTAGATATACTAATTTACATTTTCTAACACTTATTCACTTTAGGGTTTTTCTCACACTTGCACACTTGAATATATATATATATGATATATATATTAAAAGTGTTTTGTTTTGTATCATGGTTGATGATACACTAAACATGGGTGTACAAGACACACACCAGTCTATTTTTAAATGGTGGTTTATATTTATTTATGGTAATTACAAATTAGTGGAATTTCTTTCATAAGCATGAAGCTTGTAGAAGCTTGTGGTTGCTTTGAAAAAGTCCACTTGTTTTGTTTTACCATAGATCTTTGTTTAACCTAACCATTTACACTTTGCTATGGTAAAGTCTTTACAAGGGTTAGTATATGATACTCTCTCATCTTGGTTAGCAAACTCACTTGATCATTATCCTTTCCTCTTTCTTTTGTTCATCTTCTTCATTGTGAAAAGGAGAAAGAAAACTAGGGTTTGATCCAAAGTGAGAAAGAGTGTGAGAATTAAAAATCCAAAGAGAACCCACTTCCTATTTCTCCATCCTCATCAAGACTAGCACTCTTGTATAGGGTGTTTGCTTCACTAATTCTCAAATTAGTGAAGTAGGAGCTTGAGTCGAAATTCCCTCGACGTAGATCATCTTCGTCCTCGGAGATTTTAAGCAAGGTCGCATCCTTCGCGTCGTGAAGCCATGCAAGAGTCCGGGAGAAGCTTGATCGCAGCGAAGGGACTTCATCAAGGAGCTTTAGAAGTGAAGGACCGATCTACAAAGGTTGTATTTCGTATTCCCTTTAGAGTAAAGTTGTTTACTTGCTAATTGTTTCGCCTAAACTCTAGTTAACGATCTTTCTTAGTGTTATTCGGCACATAAAAATTTAATTTTGGCAAGGTCGATGCCTCGTTTAGCCTCATTAGTGTGCCTAGTAACCCTACTGTTCGATCCCGGATCCACGCACTCGTACGTATCCACACCTTTGTGCCGAGTTTGGGTAGAGAGTCCGGTTTGCTTGATCAGCCGCTTGTGGTGACCACTCCTGTGAGAGAGTCGTTTGTTGCTAGGGACGTGTTCCGATCCTGTACCATCTGTATTGGCGAGAGAGAGTTGCATGTCGACTTGATCCTTTTTGAGATGTTGGACTTCGACGTTCTTTTGGGCATGGATTGGTTAGCTACGTGCTATGCTTCTGTGGACTGCCGTGAGAAGACAGTTAGATTCTGTTTTCCTGGAGAGTCGGTTTTTTTTGTGTTGGGGGGACCGTGGTGCCGCCCCTCACAGTGTGATTTCTTCCTTTCGCGCTGGACAGCTTTTGAGGAAGGGATGTCAGGGATTTCTCGCCTATGTTTGCGATGCTAGCGCTACAGAGGTTCCATTGGATCAGGTTCTGGTTGTTAGCGAGTTTCCTGATGTGTTCCCTGACGAGCTTCCTGGGCTACCGCCCGAGCGCGACATTTCTTTCTGTATTGATTTGGTTCCTGGCACGGGGCCTATTTCCATACCGCCTTATCGGAGGGCCCCGGCGGAACTTCGAGAATTGAAGGGCCAGTTGCAAGATTTGCTGGATAAGGGACTTATTCGACCCAGTGTTTCTCCTTGGGGTGCTCCAGTCCTGTTCGTCAAGAAGAAGGACGGCAGTTTGCGTCTGTGTATCGACTACCGCCAGCTGAACAGGGTGACAGTGCGGAACATATATCCCTTGCCACGTATCGACGATTTGTTCGACCAGCTTCAGGGGGCAGGATACTTTTTGAGGATCGATTTACGATCGGGCTATCATCGGCTGCGGGTTCGACGGGAGGATATTCCTAGGACAACTTTCCGTACGCGCTACGGCCATTATGAGTTCTTGGTGATGTCGTTCGGACTCACCAATGCCCCAGCAGCATTCATGGACTTGATGAACCGTATTTTCCGGCCATATCTGGATCTGTTCATCATAGTATTCATTGACAATATCTTGGTGTATTCCCGGAGTAGTGAGGAGCACGAGCAGCACCTGCGGATTACACTGCAGACTTTGAGGGAGCACCAGCTTTATGCGAAATTCTCTAAGTGTGCTTTCTGGCTGGACAGCTTAGACTTCTTGGGTCATGTGATTTCACGAGACGGTATATGTGTAGACCCGAGGAAGATCGAGGCCGTTCAGCGTTGGCCCAGACCTACATCAGTTACGGAGATTCGCAGCTTTTTGGGGTTGGCCGGTTACTACAGGCGATTCATGTTAGTTGTATGTATGCCCTAGAGGCCAGTATTGTACAGATGATGTATATTATATTGGATGCTTGGACATATATAGAGAGGACTTTCTTGCTCGATATAATAGTATGCAATCTGGTTGCACTTTACCTTAACATGTATACTTGTCTCTTTATACTGTTTTATAGTTACATGTTGGTAAAGCCCTTAGGATGTGTACTTGACTACCTGGACTATGATGCGGATCATACTAGTGGGGACATGGTAGTCCATAAGTACATCCTTCAAGGTCCCTAGTCGTAGGTGTATCGAGACGGGGCATCGATATACCAGTGTAGACTAGCGTATACGCTTCTCGACCCATGAGATGGGCGATGGATGATCGCATATCCATTGGTGTTTGACATCAGAGATGGTATACAGGTGCTCAGTGGAGACTGGGTACACTGGACGGACTCACCGAGAACTCCCAGATGGTATTATACCTCACGTCAGATGGCAGTTCTCTGGTGACACTTGTGCAGGTTTGTCTGTAGACCCGAGATCGTCATAGAGTCTTGTGTGATTCCCACTGTGCTTTGATTTCAACCTTACCACGTCCATGAGGGCGTGCAAAACGGTGCTTTTTGGGTACAGTCCCGAGTCACATGGAGGCAATGAGCGATAGGAGGGGTTTCGTCTATCCCGGTATTGGGGATTGATGTTGCGCTGTGCTCGATTGGCCGTAATAGGAAAGTCCCTGGCCAGGGATGATTTAGAGATTTACTGGTAAGTGTTACCAGTAGTTTCTCGACCCATTATGAGCCTCACATCGGCACGACTTATCGGTTATTGGGGTCTGACGTTTACCACCCCTAGACTTGATATGCGACATATCAGACGAAGAGACCGGACTGTACGGGAAGTGTTACCGGCAGGCTTTTACAGGAGTTGGAGCGGGCTTGCTTGCTGATCTTCTGATCTCTCAATACCCGGGTAGCCGTTATGTCCAGCTAGTACCGCTGACAGCTTGTGGGTGCTTGATGTGATCATCACCTACTGCCGGCGTATTGACGAGTCTTTAGAGTCCTACATAGAGGTTTTACTGGCTCAGGCAAAACGAAATAGGAGCACGTATGTGATATGTGCGGGACCGAGAATAATGCGTATATGTGATACCGTATTCTATTCTCGCGACTTTTTGTATCGGTCGGTTATATATGATATAGCCGGGTTATCGAATCAAGTGTTGATTCGATAAGTCGATACAATAGATGTTAGTCGGTTATATGAGATATGACCGGATTATTAAGTCAAGTGTTGATTTAATAATTAAGTGTATAATTGTATATTAGATATACTAGTTTACATTTATTAACACTTGTTCACTTTAGGTTTTTTCTCACATGAGCACAACTTTAATGTATATATGATATATATTAAAAATGTGTTTTCGTATTGTATCATGGTTGATGATACACATGACATGGGTGTACAAGACATACACCATTCTATTTTTATGGTGGGTTATAATTATTTAAGGTAATTACAAAATTGGTGAAATTTTGGAAAGAGCATGAAGCTTGTAGAAGCTTGCTTTGCTTTTACAAAGTCCACTACCTTTGTCTTCACCTTAGATTTGTTATTTGAAAGGTTCCTAGGCACCCTAGTGGGTTCTCACAAGGCATCGAACATGCCAAATTAAAATTTTTAGTGCCGAGAAACCCTAGACTACGGATCTTTAACTAGATGTTTAGGCGAAATAGAAAGCTAGTTAACAGTTAACTACTGTGATACGGAAATTACAACCTTTGTAGATCCGGATATCCACCTCCACGGCTCCGCAACGTCATGTCCTCGCTGTCCATCATGAATCTTCGACTCGATCATCGGCTTCATCGGGAAAGCAAGCGGAATAGCTCGTCGGCTTTGTGTCAAAGACGATCTACGTCGAGGTTGCACAAACTCAAGCTCCGACTTCACAAACTTGTGAAACTTGTGAAGTAAACACCCAAAACAACTTGGCAAGAGGTAGAGGGTGAAGAAATAGGAGGTGGGTTCACTTTAGATTTGGATTTAACTCACTAGATCTCAACTTGCCATTGGAGTAGCAAGCTTGAAGAAGAAGAAGAAGATGAGCTCAAGAAAAAAAAATTATGATAAGTGTTATGATAAAAATAAATATAAATCAAATACTTATCATAACTTGAACTAGGGTTAAGTGTAGAGAATTAACCATGGTCACTTTGATGGGTTAGGGTTAAGCATGAAGATAAGGATGGTTAGCAAAGTCAAAGCTTCATGAAGCTTCAACATAAAACAAACTTAGCCACCATTCTTATCATAACTTATTTCAAATAAATAAATGAATAAATAAATAAATAAACAAATATGCAAAACCCTAATTATCAATTAACCATGGATTAATTCTATAAACTTAACTAATGATCAAGTATCATCAAACATGATACAAAAAGTGCACATAAGTATATCACATATACAATGTGCAATCCAAGTGAGAAAAATCCGTTTAAAGTGAACCAATACTAGTTAATGCAAAGTAATATATCAAATATATAATTATACATTAAATCATTAAATCAACACTTGATTCAATGATCCGGTTATATCGCATACAACCGACTAGTATGCAATGCATCGATTTATCGAATCAATGATTCGATAACTAGGTCATATCGAATATAACCAATCGAAACATATATCGCGAGAATGAAATGCCGTATCACATACACGCATTATTCTCGGTCCTGCACATATCTCATATGCGCTCCTATTTCGTTTCGCTTGAGCCAGGAAACCTCTGTGTAGGACTCTAAAGACTCGTCAATACGCCGGTAGCAGATGATGATCATATCAAGCACCCACAAGCCGCAAGCGGTCTGCTAAACGTAACGGCCACCCGGGTATTGAGCGATCAGAAGATCGACGAGCTAGCCCGCTCACACTCCTGCGAATCCGACCAGTAACACTTACCATACAGTCAAGTCTCTTCGTCTGATACGTCACATATCAAGTCTAGGGGTGGTATACGTCAGACCCCAATAACCCAATAAGTCATGCCGATGTGAGGCTCGTAACGGGTCGAGAAACTACTGGTAACACTTACCAGCAAATCTCTGATCAGCCCTGGCCAGGGACTTCCCTGTTACGGCCAATCGAGCACTGCGCAACATCAACCCCAATACCGGGAGAGACGAAACCCCTCCTATCGCTCATTGCCTCCATGTGATTCGGGACTGTACCCAAAGACCACCGTTTTGCAGGCCCTCATGGACGTGGTAAGGTGGAGATCAAAGCACAGTGGGAATCACATAAGACTCTATGACGATCTCGGGTCTACAGACTAACCTGTACAAGTGTCACCTGAGAACTGCCATCTGACGTGAGGTATAATACCATCTGGGAGTTCTCGGCGAGTCCGTCCAGTGTACCCAGTTTCCACTGAGCACCCGTATACCATCTCTGATGTCAAACACCAATGGATATGGGATCATCCATCGCCCATCACATGGGTCGAGAAGCGTATACGCTAGTCTACTCTGGTAAATCGATGCTCCATCTCGAGATACCCACGACTAGGGACCTTGAAGGATGTACTTATGGACTACCATGTTCCCACTAGTATGATCTGCATCATAATCTAGGTAGTCAAGTACAAATCCTAAGGGCTTTACCAACATGTAACTATAAGACAGTATAAAGAGACTAGTGTACATGTTAAGATAAATGGCAACCAGATAGCATACTATCATGTCGAGCAAGAAAGTCATCTCTATATATGTCCAAGCATCCAATATAATATACATCATCTGTACAATACTGGCCTCTAAGGCATACATACAACTAACAATCTCCCACTTGCACTAGGGCCAGCTGCTGTAGTATCTCATACCGAGCATCCCGAAGAGTCTCTCAAACTGTATCTGGGGAATGGCCTTCGTGAGTGGATCCGCCGTGTTGTTCTTCGTGTCAACTCTCCTGACCTCAATCTCCCGGCGATCAACTATCTCCCGGATCAGGTGATACCGCCTCAGAATATGTCTGGACCGCTGATGGGACCTGGGTTCCTTGGCCAAAGCCACTGCTCCATTGTTATCGCAATACAAAGGTATTGGATGCTCAATGGATGGAACCACTCCAAGTTCAGTAATGAACTTCTTGATCCAGACAGCTTCTTTAGCAGCATCGTTGGCAGCGATGTATTCAGCCTCCATCGTCGAGTCTGCCACGGTTTCCTGCTTGGAACTCTTCCAGCTAACCGCCCCTCCGTAAAGGGTAAAGACAAACCCCGACTGCGACTTAGAGTCGTCCTTATCACTCTGGAAGCTCGAATCGGTAAAGGACTCCACCTGGAGTTCTCCGTTACCATACACCAAGAACATATCTCTAGTCCTTCGCAAGTACTTGAGAATGCTCTTCACAGCTGTCCAGTGACTCTCTCCAGGATCAGCTTGATACCTGCTCACTACACTTAGTGAGTATGCTACATCGGGTCTGGTACATAGCATCGCATACATGATAGAGCCTACTGCCGAAGCATAGGGTATCCCTTGCATGCGAGCTCTCTCCAAATCAGTCTTGGGAGACATCTCTTTGGAGAGAGTGACTCCAGAGATCGTGGGCATATTCCCACGCTTGGACTCTTCCATACTAAACCTCTTTAGTATGGTGTCAATGTACCTGGATTGGGACAATCCCAAAATCCGTTTGGATCTATCTCTATAGATCCTGATTCCCAATATGCAGGAGGCATCACCAAGATCTTTCATTGAGAATCTTTGTGATAAGAAGAGCTTGACCGATTGCAGCATAGGAATATCATTTCCTATCAAGAGTATGTCGTCCACGTACAATACGAGGAAGACAACCTTACTCTCTGCCACCTTCTTGTAAATACAAGGTTCATCTGGATTTTTGACGAAATCAAACTCTTTGATAACGACGTCAAAGCAGATGTTCCAACTCCGCGATGCTTGCTTTAATCCATAAATGGATTTAAGCAGCTTGCACACCTTCCCGCTGCTCCCACTGTCTACGAAGCCCTCTGGCTGAGTCATGTACACGCACTCTTCTAAATCACCATTTAGAAAGGCGGTCTTAACATCCATTTGCCAGATTTCGTAGTCATGAAAGGCAGCAATGGCAAGCATGATTCGGATGGATTTAAGCATAGCCACTGGAGAAAAGGTCTCGTCATAGTCCACACCTGGTCTTTGACGAAAACCCTTTGCTACAAGTCTAGCTTTGAAAGTCTCCACTTTCCCATCTACACCAAGTTTCTTCTTAAAGATCCACTTGCTCCCAATGGGTTTTACCCCTTCAGGAGCAACTTCCAAAGTCCATACTTTGTTGGTGTACATGGATTCCATCTCGGACCGCATAGCATCCAGCCATTTCACTGAGTCCCCACTCGTGATGGCCTGCTCGAAACTAGTTGGGTCATCATCCTCCATGATGCAATCCTCGCTGCCACCATCAATGAGAAAACCGTAGTATCTCTCAGGTTGGCGAGAAACCCTACTAGATCGTCGGAGAGGCTGGGGTTCGTCGGGAGCTACTGAATCCTCTGGTTCCACTAAATCTTCAGTTTGAGTTTGTGTTGCTGGAATTTCTTCCAGTTCTACCTCATCGCCACTAATTTCTTTTGCAAGAAATTCCTTTTCCAAAAATGTGGCATGTCGAGAAACAAACACTTTTTGTTCCTCTGTATGGTAGAAAAGATATCCATGTGAATGTTTTGGATATCCCACAAACTTGCATAGAACTGACCGTGCCTCGAGTTTGTCCGGATTTTGCCTTTTGACATAGGCCGGGCAACCCCATATCTTAACTCGTTTAAGACATGGTCTCTTCCCACTCCATATCTCATATGGTGTGGTAGGTACAGATTTAGATGGAACTTGATTCAATAGGTATGCTGCTGTCTCCAGCGCATGACCCCAGAAGGAAATAGGTAACTCAGCTGTACTCATCATTGAGCGCACCATATCTAATAGGGTGCGGTTTCTCCGTTCAGATACACCATTGTGCTGTGGTGTATAAGGAGGAGTCAGCTGAGAGAGAATCCCATTCTCTTTTAGGAAGTCCAGGAATTCATTGCTCAAGTATTCACCTCCCCGATCTGATCGAAGGATTTTAATACTTTTTCCGGTTTGGTTCTCGACTTCTTGTTATATTCTCTAAATTTCTCAAAAGCTTCTGATTTGTGTTTCATCAGGAACACATATCCGAATCTAGAGAGATCGTCAGTGAATGTAATGAAGTACGAAGAACCATCCCTGGCATGTGTAGACATGGGACTGCATACATCACTATGTATTAGTCCTAAGAGTTCGGTAACTCTTTCTCTGTGTCCCGTAAACGGAGTCTTGGTCATCTTGCCTTTGAGACATGACTGGCAAGTGTCATAAGATGAAAATTCAAACGGATTTAAATATCCATCTTTATGCAACTTAGCTAGTCGTGTCGCATTGATGTGACCCAGTCTACAATGCCACAAGAAGGATTCGTTGAGTTCAGAACTCTTCCTCTTGTGTGTGTTTGTTATGCTCAGGACTGTTGATTGGTTTAGAACATAAATGCCATTGCACAACGTGCCTGATCCAACCAACTTTTGGTTATGGAAAATGTTCATAACATTGTCCTGTAATACAAAATTATATCCCTCTTTACTTAATAAAGAAACCGATATAATGTTGCATATCAGGTTCGGCATGTAATAGCATTCGTTCAGAACCAATGTATTACCAGTTGGTAATACAAGGTGATATTCCCCGACAGTCTTGGCTGCAACAATTGCACCATTTCCAACTCTTATGTCTTTATCACCTTCTCCAAGTTCTCTACCTTTCCTTAGCCCATGTAACTGATTACATATATGGGATCCCGACCCGGTATCCAATACCCAGGACGTAGAGCAAATGGAGAAACAGTTCACAGTAACGAACACACCCGAAGAAAATGCATCATCATGAACTTTCTTCATTCGGGTGGCATGGGAATCCTGGTATTCCCCTATATCCTGTTCATTCCTATAACTCTTACAGGAAAGAACGGAACCAACGTTCCCCAGCACAGTATAACATGCGGGTTCGGTCAATACATCCATTTTATTATCTTTATTAAGGCATGAAATGGTCGCTACCTGGAGAGAGAGAGAGAAGAAAACACTTTAGCGTAAGCTCGTGCAAGATCAGATTGGTTATTATCTTATCTAATCAGGATGGCTCCCACTGCTTTTTATCAAATCTTCCTCCAAACCCTAAAAGGATAGACTAGCCGGGATTAATTACACACTACAAGTTCGCCAATCTTTCAGCCAGGCCAGTGTCGGTACTTTGAGGGAGGTCCCCCGTGCTTTCGCACGAACCTAATTAATGTAAACCTCGTTTTCCCATAGGCGTAACCTCATTAACACCTTTCTAGACACCTACTTGATCGGCTAATTGTAATGTATAAAACTCTCCCAGGAGTAACTCTTACTCGCAGCGGGTATCGGGATCCAACTATCTCATAGAAGGTATGCAATCTCATTGCAAATTTCAACACTTGAAATTCCCGATAATATTTTGCCCCTAGTGTCCTATGACCTTGACAAAGGCCAACAAATCACAGGATGCTAGTCAAGTTCAACCCGTCATTTCTTGATTGAATCAAACCCACCCGCACGACCCTTGACAAAGGCCAACAAGGTCGTACGACTACCCTGAAACAATCTGCATCATATGCATAAACAGATAAGCACTATTCAGCTACCGCACACTACGCCTTGACAAAGGCCAACAAACGCAGCACGAATACTAAACAGTCTTTATCTGAAATGACGGAGGGCTACGCAGGTTTTCATAAAACCATGAGCGTAATGAACTTGATATCGTTGTAGAATCAAATGTAGTTTTGAAATGGAGTGATTTTGAGGCTTTTCTAGTTTTGCTAAAGGAGTCACTCCCGGTGAAGGGATCTCGGTCCTTTCCTCGTCGAATGAGGTGCGGGATATATCATATATATCACTGTGCAAAGCAAAAACGCAAAAGCAGTCAAAAGCAAACCGAGTATGTAGCATCTGCCAGTTATTGCTAAAGGAGTCACTCCCGGTGAAGGGATCTCGGTCCTTTCCTCGTCGAATGAGGTGCGGGATATATCATATATATCGCTGTGCAAAGCAAGAACTGTAACTACCTGTTTTATTTTAAAATCTGATTCTACAACATCTTAGGTTTCTTATCTTTCATTAATCACATTAATGAAGTCCCATCATTTAAATACCTAAACATCACAGATAGATATGACGTACACTTATGCCATCCGCATTCGCCTCGATGTCCCCTCATGCACCGTTAGGTTAGGTAACTAACGACAGAGCAGGGCAGGGCTAGCGCGGGTGTAAAATATAAGTAACGTCTATATAATATATCATATATACTATATACTATATCCATCACAGAATCACATCACAGATATCGCAGCAGAATAAACATATGAAATATTGGATATACTAGGACGTCCGTGTTTTTAATACGAGCCAGTATAAAACACGGATTCCACGGTCGTGATGAATAGCCAATCCCACACCCCTAGACCCCTACGAGAGCGGTAAGCAACCCTGCCAATTCTAGGGTTAGGAGACCCGGACTCGACACCTCGAGTTGGTCTCCCACTGGACCCCAGAACCCGGTTACTTGTGCTCCCCTCCTTGGGTCTATCCTAGTGCAGAAAAGTAAATAATATACAAAGGGTGACAACTCCCGCATCCTGGAAGTGCCCCGAATAAAAGAATATTACATACAAGTTTTTACATGAATGAAAATGAAAAACACTCATCTCACATAAAAACCCCCGGCTATTCAAATACGACGATCCAATATAACATATCCAGCAACACATAACAACACATGTCATCAACGTAAGTAAGTATGCATACCCCAATTGTCGTTGACGTATAGCAACGAAACCGGCGATATGAACATACTACACTTACGGTCACAGAAAAGAAAGTGTAAAACTACAACAATTGGAATCCGCAATCTCTTTAGACATCACATGCCTAACAGTTATAAATCCCGCATTTTAGTCCCATCATCGAAAACTCTTTTCGATATCTTGTGAAACTAAACTGCTAGATCTATAACATTCATCCAGTTATCTCATAACCTTTTGTGAATTCCAATTATTGTATCCAATTCCGGATAAATAGAATATATCAAACTTTCCGATCGAACTTTCGAACACCCAAGTTTTCCCGACACCGATCAACACATGAAATAGGTTCAAAGACATTCACTTCATACCTCAGTACCAACGGTCCAGCCGTAGAAGGGTCAAGCCAACGCCTCACATGTGGCACGCCGTACTGCCCCAAACCCGAAGGTTCAAAGGGCAGTTCAAGACGGTCACATAATCGAGTTAAGGTTTGTGTCTTCTAGAGGGACCATCGCGTTACTTGCACTACTCAGAACGTCTTTTAACCACACAATAATCCAACACTTGGATATTTTGGCAGGGGAAAACCTGGGTATTTTTATCCGGTCGAACTCTTTAACATATTCTACAGTTATCTGGAAAAACACTTAGACAAAGTTTGATATTCCGATCGAATTCATCGATTCCCAATATAACTCCAGAGCACTCAACCCTTAAATTAATTTAAAAATATCCAGAAAACTCACCAGAATTTATCAGGTATTACTGTACAAAAAAAATGGGATGAAGTCACTATTTGACCGCGGAAGGGCGGCAGAAAGCATGCTTCTACCGCGCTTCCGCGGCAGAATGAACAGTTGATGGGATCGTTTTGCACAGTAATGCTTAGAATTCTATGCTGAATTTTTTAGACATTTTTAATATCAAAAATTCCCAGATTTATGAAAATGTCCAGAGAGCTCTAAAATTCTAGGGTTTCGAGTTCGTTCGGACTTCAAACGTCGTCGGGACTTCGCCTAAGGCTCTAGCTTGGCTCTGATACCAGTGAAAGGTTCCTAGGCACCCTAGTGGATTCTCACAAGGCATCGAACATGCCAAATTAAAATTTTTAGTGCCGAGAAACCCTAGACTACGGATCTTTAACTAGATGTTTAGGCGAAATAGAAAGCTAGTTAACAGTTAACTACTGTGATACGGAAATTACAACCTTTGTAGATCCGGATATCCACCTCCACGGCTCCGCAACGTCATGTCCTCGCTGTCCATCATGAATCTTCGACTCGATCATCGGCTTCATCGGGAAAGCAAGCGGAATAGCTCGTCGGCTTTGTGTCAAAGACGATCTACGTCGAGGTTGCACAAACTCAAGCTCCGACTTCACAAACTTGTGAAACTTGTGAAGTAAACACCCAAAACAACTTGGCAAGAGGTAGAGGGTGAAGAAATAGGAGGTGGGTTCACTTTAGATTTGGATTTAACTCACTAGATCTCAACTTGCCATTGGAGTAGCAAGCTTGAAGAAGAAGAAGAAGATGAGCTCAAAAAAAAAAATTTATGATAAGTGTTATGATAAAAATAAATATAAATCAAATACTTATCATAACTTGAACTAGGGTTAAGTGTAGAGAATTAACCATGGTCACTTTGATCGGTTAGGGTTAAGCATGAAGATAAGGATGGTTAGCAAAGTCAAAGCTTCATGAAGCTTCAACATAAAACAAACTTAGCCACCATTCTTATCATAACTTATTTCAAATAAATAAATGAATAAATAAATAAATAAAAAAATATGCAAAACCCTAATTATCAATTAACCATGGATTAATTCTATAAACTTAACTAATGATCAAGTATCATCAAACATGATACAAAAAGTGCACATAAGTATATCACATATACAATGTGCAATCCAAGTGAGAAAAATCCGTTTAAAGTGAACCAATACTAGTTAATGCAAAGTAATATATCAAATATATAATTATACATTAAATCATTAAATCAACACTTGATTCAATGATCCGGTTATATCGCATACAACCGACTAGTATGCAATGCATCGATTTATCGAATCAATGATTCGATAACTAGGTCATATCGAATATAACCAATCGAAACATATATCGCGAGAATGAAATGCCGTATCACATACACGCATTATTCTCGGTCCTGCACATATCTCATATGCGCTCCTATTTCGTTTCGCTTGAGCCAGGAAACCTCTGTGTAGGACTCTAAAGACTCGTCAATACGCCGGTAGCAGATGATGATCATATCAAGCACCCACAAGCCGCAAGCTGTCTGCTAAACGTAACGGCCACCCGGGTATTGAGCGATCAGAAGATCGACGAGCTAGCCCGCTCACACTCCTGCGAATCCGACCAGTAACACTTACCATACAGTCAAGTCTCTTCGTCTGATACGTCACATATCAAGTCTAGGGGTGGTATACGTCAGACCCCAATAACCCAATAAGTCATGCCGATGTGAGGCTCGTAACGGGTCGAGAAACTACTGGTAACACTTACCAGCAAATCTCTGATCAGCCCTGGCCAGGGACTTCCCTGTTACGGCCAATCGAGCACTGCGCAACATCAACCCCAATACCGGGAGAGACGAAACCCCTCCTATCGCTCATTGCCTCCATGTGATTCGGGACTGTACCCAAAGACCACCGTTTTGCACGCCCTCATGGACGTGGTAAGGTGGAGATCAAAGCACAGTGGGAATCACACAAGACTCTATGACGATCTCGGGTCTACAGACTAACCTGTACAAGTGTCACCTGAGAACTGCCATCTGACGTGAGGTATAATACCATCTGGGAGTTCTCGGCGAGTCCGTCCAGTGTACCCAGTTTCCACTGAGCACCCGTATACCATCTCTGATGTCAAACACCAATGGATATGGGATCATCCATCGCCCATCACATGGGTCGAGAAGCGTATACGCTAGTCTACTCTGGTAAATCGATGCCCCGTCTCGAGATACCCACGACTAGGGACCTTGAAGGATGTACTTATGGACTACCATGTTCCCACTAGTATGATCTGCATCATAGTCTAGGTAGTCAAGTACAAATCCTAAGGGCTTTACCAACATGTAACTATAAGACAGTATAAAGAGACTAGTGTACATGTTAAGATAAATGGCAACCAGATAGCATACTATCATGTCGAGCAAGAAAGTCATCTCTATATATGTCCAAGCATCCAATATAATATACATCATCTGTACAATACTGGCCTCTAGGGCATACATACAACTAACATTATTAACCCAGCCATTTAGATTAGCCATGGTTATGTCTCTACATGAGTTAGTATATGATACTCACTCACCATGGTTAGCTTTCTCACTTGATCATTATCCTCATCTCTTTCTTTTGTTCATCTTCTTCTTCATTGCTAAAAAGAAAAGGGTTGCTAGGGTTTGATCAAAAGTGAGATAGATTTTGAGAAATAAAATTCTAAAGAGAACCCACTTCCTATTTCTCCATCCTCTGCTAGACTAGCACTTTAGTTTAGGGTGTTTGCTTCACTGATTCTCGAGTTAGTGAAGTAGAAGCTTGAGTTGGCATCCCCTCGACGTAGATCATCTTCGGCCTCAAAGACTTCAAGCAAGCACGCGTCTTTCGCATCATGAAGCCATACAAGGGTCCGGGAGAACCACGATCGCAGCGAAGGGACTTCAACAAGGAGCTAAAGAAGTGAAGGACCGATCTACAAAGGTTGTATTTCGTATTCACTTAGTCGTAAACGTAGTTTACTAGCATATGAAACCCTAATTTTCTAGCAACGATCTTGTTTAGGGTTATTCGGCAGGGCTAAAATTTGAAACGAGCATGGTTGATGCATTGTAGAACCTTATTAGAGTGCCTAGTAACCCTACAATGGTATCAGAGCCTAGCTAGAGCATTAGGTGATGTGTTAACGAAGTTAAAACTCCGAACGAACCCGAACACGTCAAAGTTAACCCTCTCTCTCTACATTTTTTCAAAACTATGTGTTTTTAGAATTAAAAATACCTAAAAAATTCAGCAGGGTTTTCTAAGAACTACGGTGAAATTTGAGCGCACCATCCGTACAAACCGCCGCGGAACAGCAGCCGTACCTCCCTAGGGCCGCAGATCCGCGGCAATAATGAGGAAGCATGCACTAAAGTTTTCACTGTAATTTCTATCTCTGTTATTTGTATTTTCTGGGTATTTTTAAATTAACTCAAGTGTTGAGTATTTTGGGGTTTATTTTGTAATCGTCGATTCGATCGGAGATTTTAATTTTGTTATGTTATTCCGGATAATTTAGAAAGTACTAAAATGTTCGAACGGATATCATTAACTCAATTTTTCCCGGCACGAAAAACATTCAAGTGTTGAATTTTTCTCGGGTTTAAATCTTTCGGAAAAACATGCATGTGACGCGATGGACCCTCTAGAAGAAAACAAACCTTAACTCGATTATGTGACCGTCTTGAACTGCATTTTGAAACTTAGGGTTTGTGGCAGTACGGCGTGCCATATGTGAGGCGTTGGCTTGACCCTTCTACGGTTGGACCGTTGCTACTGTGACGTATTCTGGAATTTTTTGAACTCCGCTCAAGTGTTGAGCTATTATGGAAATCTTGGGTATTTAATTATTCGATCGGAAAGTTTAATGCTGTCTATTTATCTGGAATGTGATACAATATGTTGAATTCATACAGTTAGGCATGAAATGCGAAATATGTGATATTTCGGATTTACGATGTCTAAAGAGATTGTGGATTCCAAATGTTGTAGTTTTACACTTTCTTTTCTGCGATCGTACGTGTAATATGTGATATCGCCGGTTTCGTTGCTATATGTCAACGACAATTGGGATGCGCATATTTACTTACGTTGATGACATGTGATGTTATGTGTTGCTGGATATGTTATATTGGATCGTCGCGTTCTGAATAGCCGGGGGTTTTTATGTGAGATGAGAGTTTTTATTTTCATTCATGTAAAATTAAATGTATGTAATATTCTTTTATTGGGCACTTCCGGGATGAGGTTGATGTCACCTTTTGTATATTATTTACTTTTCCGCACTAGGATAGACCTGAGGAGGAGAGTACAAGTAACCGGGTTCTGGAGTCCAGTGGGAGACCAACTCGAGGAGTCGAGTCCGGGTCTCCTAACTTTAGAATTGGTAGGGTTGCTTGCCGCCCTCGTAGGGGTCAAGGGGTGTGGGTTTAGCTATTCATCGCGACCGTGGAATCCGTGTTTTATAGAGGCTCAAAATAAAACACGGACGTCCTAGTATATCCAATGTGTCATATGTTTCTTCTGCTGCGATATCTGTGATGTGATCATTTGATGTGTTGTGATAAATACTGTATATAGTACATATGATATATTGTATAGGCGTTACTTATGTTTTACACCCGCGCTAGCCCTGCCCCGCTCTGCCGTTAGTTACCTAACCTAATGGTGCACGAGGGGACATCGAGGCCAATGTGGATGGCATAAGTGTACGTCGTATTTATCTTTGATGTTTAGGTGACTTAAATGATGGGACTTCATTAATGTGATTAATGAAAGAAAAGAAACCTAAAAGATGTTGTAGAATCAAATTTTTCAAAAAGGGTAGCTACAGTTTTGCTTTGCATAGTGATATATATGATATATCCCGCACCTTATTCGATGAGGAAAGAGCCGAGATCCCTTCACCGGGAGTGACCTCTTTAGCAAAACTGGCACATGCTACAACACTCGGTTTGCTTTTGATTGCTTTTGGAGTTTTCCTTTGCATAGTGATGTATATGATATATCCTGCGCCTTATTCCATAAGGAAAGAGCCGAGATCCCTTCACCGGGAGTGACCTCTTTAGCAAAACTAATAAAAGCCTCAAAATCACTCCATTTCAAAATTCACATAATTCTACAATGATATCAAGTTCATTACGCAATAGGTTTTCAGAAAAACCTGTCGTAGCCTTCCGTCATTTTAGATAAGTCCTACTTAGTATTCGTGCTACGTTTGTTGACCTCCATCAAGGCGTAGTGTGCGGTAGCTAACTAGTATTTATCTGCTTATGCATATGATGCAGATTGGATTAGGGTAGTCGCACGACCATGATGACCTCCGTCAAGGGTCGTGCGGGTGGGTTTTATTCAATCAAGAAATGACGGGTTGAATTTGACTTGCACCCTGTGGTTTGTTGACCTCCGTCAAGGTCATGGGATGCTTGGGGCAAAATATTATCGGGAATTTCAAGTGTTGAGATTTGCAATGAGATTGCATACCTTCTATGAGATAGTTGGATCCCGATACCCACTGCGAGTAATTGTTACTCCCGGGAGAGTTTTACACAGGACAATTAGCCGATCAAGTAGGTGTCTAGAAAGGTGTCAACGGGGTTACGCCTCTGGGAAAACGAGGTTGACTTTAATTAGGTCCGTGCGAAAGCACGGGGAACCTCCTTCAAAGTACCGACACTGTCCTGGCAGAAAGATTGGCGAAATTGTAGGATGTAATTAATCCCGGCTAGTCTTTCCTTTTAGGGTTTGAAAGAAGATTTGATAAAAACAGTGGGAGCCATCCTGATTAGATAAAATAATAAACAATCTGATCTTGCAAGAGCATATGCTAAAGTGTTTTCTTTTCTCTCTCTCCAGGTAGCGACCATATCATGCCTTAATAAAGATAATAATATGGATGTATTGACCGTACCCGCATGTTATACTGTGCTGGGGAACGTTAGTTCTGTTCTTTCTTATAAGAGTTATAAGACTGAACAGGATATAGGGGAATACCAGGATTCTCATGCCACACGAATGAAGAAAGTACATGTTGATGCATTTTCTTCGGGTGTGTTCGTTACAGAGAACTGTTTCTCTATTTGCTCTACGTCCTGGATATTAGATACCGGCTCAGGATCCCATATATGTAATCAGTTACATGAGCTTAGGAAAGGTAGAGAACTTGGAGAAGGTGATAAAGACATGAGAGTTGGAAATGGTGCAATTGTTGCAGCTAAAACCGTCGGGGAATATCACATTGTATTGCCAACTGGTAAAACATTGATTCTGAATGAATGCTATTACATGCCGAACCTGATATGCAACATTATATCAGTTTCTTTGTTAACTAAAGAGGGATATAATTTTGTATTACAGGATAATGTTATGAACAATTTCCTTAACCAAAAGTTGGTTGGATCAGGCACGTTGTACAATGGCATTTATGTTCTAAATCAATCAACAGTTCTGAGCATAATAAACACACACAAGAGGAAGAGTTCAGAACTGAACGAATCCTTCTTGTGGCATTGTAGACTGGGTCACATCAATGCGACACAACTAGCTAAGTTGCATAAGGATGGATATTTAAATCCGTTTGAATTTTCATCTTATGACACTTGCCAGTCATGTCTCAAAGGCAAGATGACCAAAACTCCGTTTACGGGACACGGAGAAAGAGTTACCGAACTCTTGGGACTGATACATAGTGATGTATGCGGTCCCATGTCTACACATGCCAGGGATGGTTCTCCGTACTTCATTACATTCACTGACGATCTCTCTAGATTCGGATATGTGTTCCTGATGAAACACAAATCAGAAGCTTTTAAGAAATTTAGAGAATATAAACAAGAAGTCAAGAACCAAACCGGGAAAAGTATTAAAATCCTTCGATCTGATCGAGAAGGTGAATACTTGAGCAATGAATTCCTGGACTTCCTAAAAGAGAATGGGATTCTCTCTCAGCTAACTCCTCTATATACACCACAGCACAATGGTGTATCGGAACGAAGAAACCGCACCCTATTAGATATGGTGCGCTCTATGATGAGTATAGTTGAGTTACCTATTTCCATCTAGGGATATGCACTGGAAACAGTAGCATACCTACTGAATAGGGTTCTTACCAAATCTGTGCCTACCACCCAATATGAGATATGGGAGGGGAAGAGACCATATCTTAATTTTATTAAGATATGGGGTTGCCCGGCCTATGTCAAAAGACAAAAACCGGACAAACTCGAAGCAAGGTCTGTTTTGTGTAAGTTTGTTGGATATCCCAACCATTCGCGAGGGTATATCTTCTACCACAGTGAGGAACAAAGGGTGTTTGTTGCTCAACACGCCACCTTTTTAGAAAAGAAATTTCTTGCAAAAGAGATTAGTGGCTCTGAGGTAGAACTGGAAGAGGTTCCAGCTGTACAAACCACAACAGAAGATTTGGTAGAACCAGAGGATTCGGTAGTTCCCGATGAGCCCCAGCCACTCAGCCGATCTAGTAGGGTTCCTCACCCACCTGAGAGATACTACGGTTTTCTCATGGATGGTGGGAGTGAGGATTGCATCATGGTTGATGATGACCCAACTAGCTTCAAGCAGGCCATCACGAGTGGGGACTTAGTGAAATGGCTGGATGCAATGCGGTCCGAGATGGAATCCATGTACACCAACAAAGTATGGACTTTGGAAGATGCTCCTAAAGGGGTAAAACCCATTGGGAGAAAGTGGATCTTCAAGAAAAAACTTGGTGTAGATGGGAAAGTGGAGACTTTCAAAGCTAGACTTGTTGTAAAGGGTTTTCGTCAAAGACCAGGTGTGGACTATGACGAAACCTTTTCTCCAGTGGCTATGCTTAAATCCATCCGGATCATGCTTGCCATCGCTGCATATCATGACTACGAAATCTGGCAAATGGATGTTAAGACCGCCTTTCTAAACGGTCATTTAGAAGAGTGCGTGTACATGACTCAGCCAAAGGGCTTCATAGATGGTGGGAGCAGCGACAAGGTGTGCAAGCTGCTTAAATCCATTTATGGATTAAAGCAAGCATCGCGGAGTTGGAACATCTGCTTTGACGTCGTTATCAAAGAGTTTGATTTCGTAAAAAACGTAGATGAATCTTGTATCTACAAGAAGGTGGCAGAGAGTAAGGTTGTCTTCCTCGTATTGTACGTGGACGACATACTCTTGATAGGAAATGACATTCCTATACTGCAATCGGTCAAGCTCTTCTTATCACAAAGATTCTCAATGAAAGATCTTGGTGATGCCTCCTGCATATTGGGAATTATGATCTATAGAGATAGATCAAAAAGGATATTGGGATTGTCCCAATCCAGGTACATTGACACCATACTAAAGAGGTTTAGTATGGAAGAGTCCAAACGTGGGTTTTTACCCACGATCTCAGGGCTCACTCTCTCCAAAGAGATGTCTCCCAAGACTGATTTGGAGAGAGCTCGCATGCAAGGGATACCCTATGCTTCGGCTGTAGGCTCTATCATGTACGCGATGCTATGTACCAGACCCGATGCAGCATATTCACTAAGTGTAGTGAGTAGGTATCAAGCTGATCCTGGAGAGAGTCACTGGACAGCTGTGAAGAGCATTCTCAAGTACTTGCGAAAGACTAAAGAGATGCTCTTGGTGTATGGTAACGGAGAACTCCAAGTGGAGTCCTTTTCCGATTCGAGCTTCCAGAGTGATAAGGACGACTCTAAGTCGTAGTCAGGATTTGTCTTTACCCCTTACGGAGGGGCGGTTAGCTGGAAGAGTTCCAAGCAGGAAACCGTGGCAGACTCGACGATGGAGGCTGAATACATCGCTGCCAACGATGCTGCCAAAGTGGCTGTCTGGATCAAGAAGTTCATTACTGAACTTAGAGTGGTTCCATCCATTGAGCATCCAATACCTTTGTATTGCGATAACAATGGAGCGGTGGCTTTGGCCAAGGAAACCAGGTCCCATCAGCGATCCAGGCATATTCTGAGGCGGTATCACCTGATCCGGGAGATAGATGATCGCCGGGAGATCGAGGTCAGGAGGGTTGACACGAAGAACAACACAGCGGATCCACTCACGAAGGCCATTCCCCTGATACAGTTTGAGAGACTCTTCGGGATGCTTGGTATGCAATACTACAGCAGCTGGCCCTAGTGCAAGTGGGAGATTGTTAGTTGTATGTATGCCCTAGAGGCCAGTATTGTACAGATGATGTATATTATATTGGATGCTTGGACATATATAGAGAGGACTTTCTTGCTCGATATGATAGTATGCTATCTGGTTGCACTTTACTTTAACATGTATACTTGTCTCTTTATACTGTTTTATAGTTACATGTTGGTAAAGCCCTTATGTGTGTACTTGACTACCTGGACTACGATGCAGATCATACTAGCGGGGACATGGTAGTCCATAAGTACATCCTTTAAGGTCCCTAGTCGTAGGTGTATCGAGACGAGGCATCGATATACCAGTGTAGACTAGCATATACGCTTCTCGACCCATGAGATGTTAGTGTATATGCCCTAGGGGCCATTATTGTATCATACTAGCATGTATATTACTTAATGGAAGCTTGGGATATTCACAGTTGTATATACAGTCTTGCTTAAAAATGGTAGTATGCTACTTGGTTTGTGTCTACTTTAATATGTTCATATGTTTCTTGTAACGTATCACTTATACATATTCGTAGAGCCCATAGGATCTTTGCTTGATTACCAGCGTCGTGATGGCAGTCACACTAGTGGGGGCTGGGTAGTCTGTAAGCAACATCCTATACAGGTCCCTGGTCGTTGGATTATCGAGATAGGGCATCGATATTTCGGAGTAGACTAAGTGTGTACGCTTCTCGTCCTAGTTGGGGAGATGGTCTGTCCCACAGCCATCAGTACGTAGTACTGGAGATAGTATGCAGGTGCTCGTTAGGTTACAGGTACACCGGACAGGACTCGCAGGGGAACTGATTGGTTGGTATTATACCCATCGTCTGTTAACAGTTCCCAGATGACATGAGTACAGCATAGTCCGCATACTTGACACTGCTACTTCGCCTCGAGTGTGTCCTACTGTTCTTAGATTGCTACCCTACCATGGCTCAAAGGAGTCGTGTAAACAGGTAGCAGTTGGGTGCAGTCCCGAGCACTTGGAGGCAGTAGTGGTTAGATAGGATTCGTCTCTCCCGGTATTGGGAGATGATATTGCGCTATGTTAGAGAGCCATTACGCAAAGTCCCTGGCCAGGGCAAGCGAGATATACTGGTAGGTTCCAGTAGCTTCTCAGGGTGTAATGGGCTTCGCTCCGACACGACTTATACAGCTATTAGGGGACTGACGCTTGCCGCCCCCTAGGCTTGATATGCGACAGTCTTAGACGAACAGACCGGACTGTACGGAGATTGTCACATCAGGCTCAGTAGGGGTTCGGATGGTTTTCCTCATCGGCCTTCTTATCGATATCTACCTGGGGACCGTTACATACAGCTAGTGCCGCTTGCGGTCTGTGGTTAAACCCACTGCCAGCGTAGTGTCGAGTCTTTAGAGTCCCACATAGAGAGTTTCCCTGCTCTAGGCGAAACGATATTGAGGTCGTGTGGTTTTACGACAAGGGTTCGGATGCGTACGTGTGTTTACGCACGTACGACTTTTCGGACAGTTTTTACTAGCCGGCTTTGGTTTAAGCCAGTTTCTAGTATCGGGTTATTGGATTTATACAGTCTAAAGTTTTTTCGTGTTTTCACGGATTGGAGGGGCGTTCTCGTAATTTGTCGGGAAGCTTGTAGAAGAGTGGTGACTAAGGGGTTAAGGTGGCATTGCATTAAATGAGATTAGTGACTCATTTGTGTGATTCATCCAAGTCATTAATGCATCATAAATGCTTAATGACTCATGGAGATGAATCACTCATAGATATTTGTGAAGCATGGTTGTTAATTGTATTATTTGATTTTTGGATAAATAATAATGCTTCATATATATCATGATAAGATCATTATCTCATTTGATTATCTTCTTCACCTTTTCTCTCCTCAAGTTCACTCTCTCTTCAAACCCTAACCCTAGCCTCTCATGTGTTGAGATCAAGGGTTAGCTAGACTAATACATCCATAACCTCACACTATATCCCCTAGGTAGCTTAGATTAGCACTTTAAGCAACCTAGTTATCTCAAGTTTGAGATTAAGCTTGGCGTAGGAGATTTCTGGTGGATCGTCTTTGATTCGAGGAGGCCGTTGAGGTGCCGATGTTCCAAGGAGCCTATGAGGAGTGGAGGGCAGCGATGAAGATCCGAAGGACATGTAACGTGAGGTATAACTTCGAATCCGAGTAGTTAAACCTCTAGTCAATTGTTAGCAATGGTTTAGATAATGATTCATGCGCTCAAGTCCGTGTTACGAAGCTTTGCTAATCGTTTTTCATATATTCCGCCTCCCCGCAAGTTCGTGGGGTGCGTGACATGGACTTAAAGTGGTATCAGAGCCAACTAAACCATTTCTAGCTTGTTAGCAACTGATTAGAAGTTCGATCGACGGAAAACACGAAAACAAAAATCCGAAAACCCTAAGTTTTTGTTAATTTTAAAAGTGTCTGAAAAATAATTTGACATACCTTAAAATTCACAGCAGGGAATTATATGAATACTGAGAAAATACGAGATCACAACACGATAAAACGGCCGCGGATCCGCGGCCATATGGTGCTTTTGGCCGCGGATCCGCCGCCGAGTCAACTCGGCGTTGACTCGGATTTGCTCTAATATTCATATTTTGGTGTTTTTTTGTTTTCCTGTATGTTCTGTTTTTACCCAGGTTACTTCAGTGCAGGTTTGCTTTTGGGGTAGACACGGAATATGGTATTCGATCGATGTTCTAAGATATTTGCTAATTGGGTTTTTATCTGTAATGTTTAATGTGTTCGTAAACCTCCCCTAACTGCTAGTATGTCGGTTGGCATGGGGTTGCACATTTCTGAAATGTTTACTGTTTGTGTATATGAACTGTGTTGGGTTGTTGTGATGATTAGCCGGGGTTTGAGATGTGTTTAATATTCATTCATTCAATGTAAATGTAATTTGATGTAATATTCTTTTGCGGGGCACATCCAGGTTGCGGTTGTAGCCACCGTTGTATTATTATTTCTTTTTACTATTTATGCTCCTAGGATAGACCTAAGGTGGGGTACACAAACTACCAGGTACGTTGAAGTGTTTAGTGGCCTACTCACGTTGTTGAGGGAGACCGCTTCACTTCGGGTACTTGGCGGGTAGTTTGCCGTACCCGTAGGGGTCTGGGGTGGGGTAATGGCTATTCATCACAACTGTGTAATCCGTCTTTTATTGCAGGCTCAAAGCAAATGCGGATTGCTAGTATATCCAATAAAGTTCATCTGTGATCTGGAATGCTTATTATTGCGTCTGACGAATGTACAATATCTATATATGATAGCTATTAGACGTTACTTATGTTTTACACCCACGCTAGCCCAGCCCCCGCTCTGTCGTTAGTTAAGTAACCTAACGGGTGATGACGGGACCCAGTGGCGAATGCGGATGGCATAAGAGGACGTGGTATTTTCGTTGTTTTCTGTAATGATAAGATTAATGATGGGACGCATTATAATAATGCAAAGAAAATAAACCAAAGTTTAATCGTTGGAACAAATTTAAAAGAAACCACACTGTTATTTTAAAAGATCAGAATTTTTAAATTACGGAGCTTTAACCACTCCTTTTAAAAAGTATCAGGTTCCTTCGATTATATCAAGTTCACTACGTTCACGGTTTTGCCAAAACGATTCGTAGCCCTCCGTCATTTCTTATGGATGGTCAGTAGTATTCAAGCTATGTTTGTTAGCCCTTAGTCAAAGGCATAGTGTTTGGTAGCTGCTGGAGTATTCATTTGTTGCATAGATAGATGCGTTGGTTTGGGACAGTCGTATTACTTTCTTGGCCCTTAGTCAAGAGTATGTACGGGTGGGTTCAAATTAACCTGGACAATGACGGGTAGAACTTGACATGTGACTTATGATTTGTTGGCCCTTAGTCAAGGTCATAAGACCATGGGGCAAAAATCCACATCGGGAATTTCTAAAGAAACTGAAATTTGCAGAGAGATGCATACCATTTTGGAGTTTGATGAATGTTGGTAGGATTCCTTCAACATTATCATACGATGATATTTTGGATCCTGATCCTACTGTGAGTACAAGCTACTTATCAGGAGATTCGTCACTTAACGATCAATGTTATAAACCAACTAGGTGTCTAGAAAGGTGTCAGCGGGGTTATGCCCCCAGAGAAAAGAGCTTATTTAATTAAGGAACATCGCGAAAGCGTTGGAAAACCTCCCTCGAAGTATCGACACTGGCCTGGCTGAACGGTTAAGCAAGTATTGTACGGTGAGAATAGTCCTGGCTAATTCTTCTTTTATGGTTTGAGGAAGGATTCGAGAAACAGTGGGAGCCATCCTATTTAGATAAATTAAAAACCAATCTAAGCTTGTAATAGCATCATACTAAAGTGTTTTCTTCTCTCTCTCTCTCTTAATTGCAGCGGCCTTGTGACCACACATAGGTTACATCTAGATAATAATTTGACTGAATCTGACTTATATGACCGGCAAAAGTCTGTCCAGATGTCCATTGCCTATGACAAGCTGGACCATCCTATTGAGGGACAATCCTATTGTTATGGGATCGGGCATTGGCAGAATGATTGCAGGGTTTTAGAAGCCAGTAGCCAGGATACGAAGCATGTTGTGGCTTCAATTTCGGGTGTGTTTATGACTGAGAACTGTATGTCAGTTAACCCTACTTCCTGGGTATTGGATACCGGATCAGGAACTCACATCTGTAATTCATTACAAGCTCTGAGAAATCGTAGGGTTATCGGGATAGGTGATATGACCTCACAGTTGCTAACGGAATGAGCATGAACGCTGAATCCGTAGGGGAATATCATCTTGGACTGACAACTGGGCAAATATTGATTCTACGTAACTTTTTTTATGTACCAGGTACGACCTGTAATATCATATCTGTACCCTTACTTTCTAAAGAAGGATATGATTTTACTTTTACAAGAGATGTAGTTCACATCCACCTAAATCAAGATTTGATTGGGTCAGGTACATTAGAAAACGGAATATACGTATTAAATCAAGTTCAAATTTTCAGTGTCCAGAACACACTTAAAAGAAAGTCTCCGGAAACAAATCAGGCTTTCTTATGGCACTGTAGACTAGGTCACATCAATGAGAGAAGGTTGACTAAGTTACATAAAGAAGGATATTTGAATCCGTTCGAATATCAATCTTATGCTACTTGTGAATCTTGACTCATGGGAAAGATGACAAAGACTCCGTTCACTGGACACGGAGTAAGAGCAAGCGAGCTCTTGGGAATTGTACACAGTGACGTGTGCGGTCCTATGTCTACGCATGCCCTAGAGGCCATTACTGTATCATACTAGTTTGTATATTACTTGATGGAAGCTTGCGTATTTATAGTTGTATATACAATCTTGCTCGAAATGGTAGTATGCTACTTGGTTTGTCTCTGCTTTAATATGTGCATGTATTTCTTTTAGCATATCGCTGATTTACATATTAGTAGAGCCCTTAGGATCTTTGCTTGATTACCAGCGTTGTGATGGCGCTCACACTCGTGGGAGCTGGGTGATCTATAAGCACTTCCTTATACAGGTCCTTAGTCGTTGGACTATCGAGACAGGGCATCGATACTCCGGAGTAGACTAGCGTATGCGCTTCTCATCCCAGCGTGGGAGACGGTCTGTCCCACAGCCGTCAGTACGTCGTACTTGAGATAGTATGCGGGTGCTCGTTAGGTTACGAGTACACTGGACAGGACTCATCGGGAACTGTTGGTTGGTATTATACCTATCGTCAGTTATCAGTTCCCAGGTGACATGAGTACAGCTTAGTCCGCTGACTTGACACTGTCACTTCGCCTCGAGTGTGTTCCCACTGCACTTTGATTGCTACCCTACCACGGCTCAAAGGAGCCGTGCAAACAGGTAGTTTTTGGGTGCAGTCCCGAAGCGCTTGGAGGTAGTGACGGTTAGACAGGATTCGTCTCTCCCGGTATTGGGGGTTGACATCGCGCTGTGTCCAGGAGAGCCATTACACGAGTAGTCCCTGGCCAGGGCAAGCGAGATATACTGGTAGGTTTCCAGTGTTATCTCAGGGTATTCTGGGCTACACTCCGACACGACTTGTACCGCTATTAGGGGACTGACGTTCACCGCCCCCTAGGCCCGCCATGCGATGTATCAGACGAACAGACCGGACTGTGCGGAGTCTGTCACATACAGGCTCAGTAGGAGTTCAGATGGGGTTCACCTCGTCAGTCTTCTTATCGACATCTACCTGGGGATCGTTACGTACAGCTAGTGCCGCTTGCGGTCTGTGGTTAAACCCACTGCCAGCGTAGTGTCGAGTCTTTAGAGTCCCACACAGAGAGCTATTCGCCTTTAGGCAAAATGAGTAGAGGTCGCATAGTTTTGCGACAGGGTTCGTTCACATCCGTGCACTTGTGCACGTTTGCTGTCCGGACAGCTTATACTAGCGGGCTTTGGTTTAAGCCGGATCCTAGTAAATGATTTGGGATTGGTTTTATCTCTTTGTATTCGTGTTCCTCGGATCACGAATACGGGTGCGTATGCACAGTTGCTTGAGACAGAGGGAGAGGACTTTGATTAGGGTTAATGACTATTGTCATTTTATTAATCCTAATGCTTATATGTGTATTATTGTTAATTGATATTAGTTTAAATAATTGTGCATGGTTATTGTTGTTGACCATTTGACCTCCTTGACTTGTTGACCTTGGTTGACACTTTGACCATCATCATTTCATTTGGAAGATGCTCTTTGATCCTTGCAATTTGCATTAAAAATGAAATGATAGTGGTCATGTCTTGATTAACCATGACAATTATCTAGCTAATTATCTAATTACAATAATTCACACATATATGTGAGAATGGTTTATTTTTCTCTCATTCTATTATTCACTTTCTCTCTCTTGTTCTTCCTCTCCCTCAAGCTCTCCCCTCTCATGTGTTAAGAAACACTTGAGCTTGAGAAAAACCCTTTCTTGATAATCTCTACTCTCATCTAGGGTTCAAGGATTAGCACTTCTTGCACCCTAGTTACTTCTAGCTTGGAGTTGAAGCCAAAGGTCGAGGCTTTCGGGTGGATCTTTCTTCGACGTGAGAAGACGACTAAGGTGACCTCCTTCCACCACTCCAAGGAGCAAGGAGAGAAGGACATAAAGCCCAAGGTATAACCTTTCTAGCACTTAGCTAGTTTCTAGTTAGCTTTAGCTTGTTTTTGTTTAGCAAAGATCCTTCATAGTCAAGTCCATGTTACCTAAGCTCAAAAAAACTTGATTTTTATTCCGTTTTCCGCCACCCCGCAAGTACCGGGGCGGGCAACGTGGACTTACAGTGGTATCAGAGCCTAACTAAACATAAACTACCTAGGTAGTAAAGTGTATCGAAGTTCGAATCGGAAAAATCGAAAAACCGAGTTTTCAAAACCCTAAGTTTCTGTTAATTTTTTTCTGTTCAAAACAAAATAAATTATACTCCAAAAATCATCTCAGGGTTTTGTGAAGAAAGCCACCAAAAACGATCCAGTGATTCGACCAAAGAGCCGCGGTTCCGCGGCAATAGCAAGCTATTGCCGCGCAACCGCGGCCGTCTTGGCTATTCACTGGGTCGAGTTTGGTGCAGTGTATTTCTGGCTTGGTTTTAGGATTTTTAAGATGGTTTATATGTGCCCAGGTTTTCCAGAATAGAAATTTGTTTTTGGGGGCCTATAAATCCGTATTTTTTCCGAACTTCAATACACTTTGACTAAAAGGTTATATCTGTGATGTTTATATGTATTGAACGTCGGCTAGTCGCTATATGTCGATTAGTCGGGGTTATACATATCTGTGATCTGTGATTGATGATGGTATGTGTATATGAATGTGTTGGATTGTCGCGGATGAATAGCCGGGGTGGATGTGAGATGAGTGTTGCTTTTTCTTTCATTCATTGTAATATGTAAATTGATGTGATAATATTATTTGTATGGCCGCACAACTGGGTCGGGGTTGTAGCCGTCATTGTATAATTCTTTTTACTGTTTTTGCTCCTAGGATAGACCCATGGAGGGGGTGCACAAACTACCGGGTATCTCGAAGTGCCGAGTGGCCTACTCACGGTGGTGAGGGAGGTTGCTTCGCTTCGGGTACTTGGCGGGTAGTTTGCCGCACCCGTAGGGGTCTTGGGTGGGGTATTAGCTATTCACCGCGACCGTGTAATCCGCTTTTCGTTGCAGGCTCGAACGGATTGCGGATTCCTAGTATATCCAATGTATTCATCTGTGATCTGTAATGTCTATCATTGCTATATATTTATATATGATAACTATTTAGGCGTTGCTTATGTTTTACAGCCGCGCTAGCCCAGCCCCCGCTCTGTCGTTAGTTAAGTAACCTAACGGGTGATGACGGGGCCCCGTGGCGAATGCGAATGGCATAAGCGTACGTCATATTTTGGTTGTTTTCTGCAATGGTAGGATTAAATGATGGGACGCATTAAAAGAACTAATGCAAGAAAATAAACCAAGTAAAAGTCGATTGGAACACTTTGAAAACCACTCGGTTCTTTTCAAAACTAAACTTTTAAACGCGGAGCTTGAACCACTCTTTTTAAAAGCTATCTCGTTCCATCGATTATATCAAGTTCACTACGTTCACGGTTTCGCCAAAACCATTCGTAGCCCTCCGTCATTCCACATGAATGGTCAAAAAGTATTCAAGCTATGTATTTTGGCCAAAGTCAAGGCATAGTGATTGGTAGCTATTGGGTATTCATGTGCAGCATAGATAGATGCGTTGGTTTGGGACAGTCGTGCTGCCATTTTGGCCAAAGTCAAGGGTAGGTACGGGTGGGTCCAAATTAACCAGGAGAATGACGGGTAGAACTTGACATGTGACTTATGATATTTTGGCCAAAGTCAAGGTCATAAGAGCATGGGGCAAAAATCCACATCGGGAGTTTCATATGTACTGAAACTTGCTAGCACTGCATACCATTTGGAGTGTGATAATTCTGGTAGGATTCCTTCGGTTTTATCACGCGATGATATTTGGATCCCGATCCTACTGTGAGTATATGCTACTCCTCGGGAAAACTCTCACTTAACGATCAATGCTATAAACTTAGTAGGTGGCTAGAAAGGTGTTAGCGGGGCTACGCCCACAGGGAAAAGAGGTTACTTAATTAAGGAACTTCGCAAAAGCGTTGGAAAACCTCCCTCGAAGTACCAACACTGGCCTGGCTGAACGGTTAAGCAAGTATTGTATGGTGAGATTGATCCTGACTAATCCTTTCTTTACGGTTTGAGAAGGGATTCGAGAGACAGTGGGAGCCATCCTGTTTAGACAAACTAGAAACCACTCTAAACTTGCAAGAGCATCATGCTAAAGTGTTTCTTTTCTCTTTGCTAATTGCAGCGACCATTCAACATGACCGGACTTAAGTTATTACTAGATAAAAACATACTGACAGGGCCAAACTACAAAGATTGGCTCAGGAATGTCAAGATGGCAATCACTTATGACAAGTTGGGGTATGTCCTTACCACCAAAGCTCCCCCTGTCCCAGGTCCCAAAACCAGTGTCGCAGATAGGGAAATCCGTAAGACATGGGAAATAGATTGCGCGAAGGCCAAATGCCTCGTACTTGCCTCGATGGACAACGAACATCAGAGGTGGCACGAGAATATGGACCTAGAGTCCATATTTCTTCATACAAAAGAACTGTATGGAGAGCGGTCTCGTATAGCAAGATACGAAGTGTCGAAGAAATTGTTTTCGGCAAGGTTGGCCGTCGGATCATCGGTAGCGGAACACGTGCTTAAGATGATTAGCTACATAGAGGAGCTCGCGGACCTTGGGACCACGTTGGAGAATGAACTCTATACTGATTTGATTCTCCAGTCCCTTCCTTCCACTTATGCCCAGTTTATTCTTAACTTCAACATGCAAGGAAAGGAGGTTGAACTTTCCGAACTTCTGAACATGTTGAGGAGTGCTGAGGGCACCCTACAGAAGGGTAGGGAGACATCCACTTTGTTTGTAGGAGGATCTTCCTCTTCTAGGTCCAGGGCGAAAGCCAAGGGCAAGAAGAAGAAAGCCCCCACCAAACCAAGAGGCGGTGTCAGTAAAGTGGATACGAAGGGAAAAGGAAAAGCAACAAAGGTAGCGGGAAAGCTGGTGGGGAAGGAAGAATGCTTCTATTGTCACAAAAGTGGTCACTGGAAACAGGATTGCAAGGCTTGGAAGGCCAGAACACTGGATTTGAAGCGAGTTGCAGCTTCAGCTTCAGGTGTGTATGTTATTGAAAACTGTCTATCAATAAACTCTACATCCTGGGTATTGGATACAGGGTCAGGATCTCATATCTGTAATTCTTTGCAGGCGTTGAGAAAGCGTAGAGTTTTGAAGGCAGGTGACATGACCCTCAGAGTTGCAAACGGTGCTAGCATGGATGCTGAGGCCGTGGGGGACTATCACCTGGGATTGTCAGATGGACACTTTTTGGTTTTGCGTAGTTGTTATTATGTACCAAATGCAACCTGTAATATCATTTCTGTATCTTTATTATCTAAAGAAGGTTATGAATTTGCATTTATAAGTAATGTAGTGAACATTCACCTTAATCAAGTTTTGATTGGGTCAGGTACATTGAACAACGGTATATACGTATTAAACCAACCAAAGATTTTCAATGTCCAGAATACACAAAAAAGAAAGTCTCCAGATATCAATAAAACTTTCTTATGGCATTGTAGACTGGGTCACATCAATGAGAGAAGGTTGACTAAGTTACATGCAGAAGGATATTTGGATCTGTTCGAATATCAATCGTTTGCTACTTGTCAATCCTGTCTCAAAGGAAAGATGACAAAGACTCCGTTTACTGGACACGGAGTAAGAGCGAGCGAGCTCTTGGGACTCGTACACAGCGACGTGTGCGGTCCAATGTCTACACATGCGCAAAGCGGTTATTCTTACTTCATTACTTTTACGGATGACTTTTCAAGGTACGGTTATTTCTTCTTAATGAAACATAAATCCGAGGCTTTTGAAAAATTCCAGGAATATAAGAATGAAGTAGAAAAACAAACAGGCAAAAGTATCAAGGCAATGAGATCTGATCGAGGTGGTGAATACTTGAGTACCGAGTTCCTGGGTTACTTAAAAGAGAATGGAATTCTCTCTCAGCTTACTCCTCCATACACTCCACAACATAACGGTGTATCGGAGAGACGGAACCGAACCCTATTGGATATGGTACGGTCCATGATGAGTAACGCTGAGTTGCCGCGATCGTTCTGGGGATATGCGCTAGAATCAGTTGCATACCTTTTGAACCGAGTTCCAACTAAGACTGTGCCTACTACACCATATCAGATGTGGTGTGGGAAGAGACCTTATCTTAATCACATTAAGACATGGGGATGTCCAGCTTTTATAAAAAAGCAGCATGCGGACAAGCTCGAGGCACGCTCAGTACAGTGTAAGTTTGTAGGATATCCAAAGAACTCCATGGGATATTTCTTCTATTGCGGAGAGGAACAAAAGGTGTTTGTTTCTCGCCATGCCCACTTTCTAGAACACCAGTTCATAGAAAAAGAATTAAGTGGGAGCACAATAGAACTGGAAGAAATTCCAGAACCACGAGCTATTACTGAAAGCTTAGTAGAACCAGAGGGTTCGAAAGATCAGGACATTCCCACGCCACTCCGCAGGAGTAGTAGGCAGTCTCATCCGCCCGAGAGATACTACGGTTTTCTCATTGACGGGGATAGAGAGGATTGCATCATAGATTGTGATGAGCCTACTAGCTTCCAGCAAGCCATTCAGAGCGTCGACTCGGTAAAATGGCTGGATGCAATGCGGACCGAGATGGAGTCCATGTACACTAACAAAGTATGGACGTTGGACATTGCTCCAGATGGGGTAAAACCCGTAGGATGCAAGTGGATCTTCAAAAGGAAGATTGGTGTAGATGGACAGGTTGAGACCTATAAAGCTAGACTGGTAGCAAAGGGTTTTCGTCAGCGACCTGGTTTGGACTATGACGAAACCTTTTCTCCAGTAGCTATGCTGAAATCCATTCGGATCCTTCTTGCCATTGCTGCCTTCCACGATTATGAGATTTGGCAGATGGACGTAAAGACAGCTTTTCTAAATGGACATTTAGAGGAGTGTGTCTATATGGACCAGCCAGAGGGTTTCATTCAGAGTGGGAGCAGCGGAAAGGTGTGCAAGTTGCTTAAGTCCATTTATGGACTAAAGCAGGCATCGCGAAGTTGGAACATCTGTTTTGATGAGACGGTCAAGGAATTTGGCTTTATCAAAAATCTAGATGAACCATGCATCTATTGTAGATTTGTAGCGAGAACTGTAGTATTCCTCGTTTTATACGTGGATGACATTCTCTTAATAGGAAACGACATTCCTATGCTACAATCTGTCAAGGGGTTCTTGTCACACAGGTTCTCCATGAAAGACCTGGGTGATGCCTCATACATTCTGGGTATCCGGATCTACCGTGACAGATCCAAGAGGATATTAGGACTTTCACAGTCCAGGTACATCGACACCATACTGAAGAGATTCAGTATGGAAGATTCCAAGCGCGGTAATCTACCGGCTTGTCACGGGATCACCCTCTCCAAAGAGATGTCTCCCAAGACTTATTTGGAGAGGGATCGCATGTCTATTATACCCTACGCTTCTGCGGTAGGCTCTATAATGTATGCGATGTTGTGTACCAGACCGGATGTGGCTTATGCACTGAGTGTGGTAAGCAGGTATCAGTCAAACCCTGGGGAGAAACATTGGATAGCAGTAAAGAACATTCTCAAGTACCTGAGAAGGACTAAGGAGATGTTCTTGGTATATAGCGGAAAAGACCTCCAGATTGAGGCCTTTGCTGACTCCATCTTCCAGAGTGACAAGGATGATTCCAAGTCCATGTCGGGTTTTGTCTTCACCCTCAATGGAGGGGCGGTGTGTTGGAAGAGCTCCAAACAGGAAACCGTTGCTGACTCGACTATGGAAGCGGAATACATCGCTGCATCTGATGCCGCAAAAGAAGCTGTCTGGATGAGGAAGTTCTTGAGAGAACTTCAGGTGGTTCCGTCTATTGTTGACCCAATACTTCTGTATTGCGACAACCATGGGGCTATAGCTTTAGCGAAGGAACCCAGGTCCTATCAGAAATCCAGACACATCTTGAGGCGGTATCACCTGATCAGGGAGATCGTGGATCACCAGGAGATCGAGATTTGGAGGGTTGCTTCAGAAGATAACACAGCAGATCCATTCACCAAGGCCTTGCCCCAGACTCAGTTCGAGCGGCTGATCGAGATGATAGGTCTTCGATACGCCAGTACATGGCCTTAGTGCAAGTGGGAGATTGTTAGTGTATATGCCTTAGAGGCCATTACTGTATCATACTAGTTTGTATATTACTTGATGGAGGCTTGGGATATTCACAGTTGTATATACAATCTTGCTCGAAATGGTAGTATGCTACTTGGTTTGTCTCTGCTTTAATATGTGCATGTGTTACTTTTAGCATATCGCTGATATACATATTAGAAGAGCCCTTAGGATCTTTGCTTGATTACCAGCGTTGTGATGGCGCTCACACTCGTGGGAGCTGGGTGATCTATAAGCACATCCTTATACAGGTCCCTAGTCGTTGGACTATCGAGACAGGGCATCGATACTCCGGAGTAGACTAGCGTATGCGCTTCTCATCCCAGCGTGGGAGACGGTCTGTCCCACAGCCGTCAGTACGTCGTACTTGAGATAGTATGCGGGTGCTCGTTAGGTTACGAGTAGACTGGACAGGACTCGTCGGGAACTGTTGGTTGGTATTATACCTATCGTCAGTTATCAGTTCCCAGGTGACATGAGTACAGCTTAGTCCACTGACTTGACACTGTCACTTCGCCTCGAGTGTGTTCCCACTGCACTTTGATTGCTACCCTACCACGGCTCAAAGGAGTCGTGCAAACAGGTAGTTTTTGGGTGCAGTCCCGAAGCGCTTGGAGGCAGTGACGGTTAGACAGGATTCGTCTCTCCCGGTATTGGGGGTTGACATCGCGATGTGTCCAGGAGAGCCATTACACGAGTAGTCTCTAGCCAGGGCAAGCGAGATATACTGGTAGGTTTCAAGTGTTATCTCAGGGTGTTCTAGGCTACACTCCGACACGACTTGTACCGCTATTAGGGGACTGACGTTCACCGCCCCTTAGGCCCGCCATGCGATGTATCAGACGAACAGACCGGACTGTGCGGAGACTGTCACATACAGGCTCAGTAGGAGTTCAGATGGGGTTCACCTCGTCAGTCTTCTTATCGACATCTACCTGGGGACCGTTACGTACAGCTAGTGCCGCTTGCTGTCTGTGGTTAAACCCACTGCCATCCTAGTGTCGAGTCTTTAGAGTCCCACACAGAGAGCTATTCGCCTTTAGGCAAAATGAGTAGAGGTCGCATAGTTTTGCGACAGGGTTCGTTCACATCCGTGCACTTATGCACGTTTGCTGTCCGGACAGCTTATACTAGCGGGCTTTGGTTTAAGCCGGATCCTAGTATATGATTTGGGATTGGTTTTATCTATTTGTATTCGTGTTCCTCGGATCACGAATACGGGTGCGTATGCACAGTTGCTTGAGACAGAGGGAGAGGACTTTGATTAGGGTTAATGACTATTGTCATTTTATTAACCCTAATGCTTATGTGTGTATTATTGTTAATTGATATTAGTTTAAATAATTGTGCATGGTTATGGTTGTTGACCATTTGACCTCCTTGACTTGTTGACCTTGGTTGACACTTTGACCATCATCATTTCATTTGGAAGATGCTCTTTGATCCTTGCAATTTGCATTAAAAATGAAATGATAATGGTCATGTCTTGATTAACCATGACAATTATCTAGCTAATTATCTAATTACAATAATTCACACATATATGTGAGAATGGATTATTTTTCTCTCATTCTATTATTCACTTTCTCTCTCTTGTTCTTCCTCTCCCTCAAGCTCTCCCCTCTCATGTGTTGAGAAACACTTGTGCTTGAGAAAAACCCTTTCTTGATAATCTCTACTCTCATCTAGGGTTCAAGGATTAGCACTTCTTGCACCCTAGTTACTTCTAGCTTGGAGTTGAAGCCAAAGGTCGAGGCTTTCGGGTGGATCTTTCTTCGACGTGAGAAGACGACTAAGGTGACCTCTTTCCACCACTCCAAGGAGCAAGGAGAGAAGGACATAAAGCCCAAGGTATAACCTTTCTAGCACTTAGCTAGTTTCTAGTTAGCTTTAGCTTGTTTTTGTTTAGCAAAGATCCTTCATAGTCAAGTCCATGTTGCCTAAGCTCATAAAAACTTGATTTTTATTCCGTTTTCCGCCTCCCCGCAAGTACCGGGGTGGGCAACGTGGACTTACACGTGCAAGAAATGTGACGGACCCTCTAGAAGACAACAAACCTTAACTCGATTATGTGACCGTCTTGAACTGCTCTTTGGACCTTAAGGTTTGGGGCAGTACGGCGTGCCACATGTGAGGCGTTGGCTTGACCCTTCTACGGCTAGACCGTTGCTACTGTGACGTATTCTTGAATTTTTGAACTCCACTCAAGTGTTGAGCTATTTAGGAAATCTTGGGTATTTGATTATTCGATCGAAAAGTTTAATACTGTCTATTTATCTGGAATGTGATACAATATGTGGAATTCACACGGTTAAGCATGAAATGCGAAATATGTGATATTTCGGATTTACGATGTCTAAAGAGATTGTGGATTCCAAATATTGTAGTTTTACACTTTCTTTTCTGCGACCGTAAGTGTAATATGTGATATCGCCGGTTTCGTTGCTATATGTCAACGACAATTAGGATGCGCATATTTACTTACGTTGATGACATGTGATGTTATGTATTGCTAGATATGTTACATTGGATCGTCGCGTTCTGAATAGCCGGGGTATTTTTATGTGAGATGAGAGTTTTTATTTTCATTCATGTAAAATTTAATTGTATGTAATATTCTTTTATTGGGGCACTTCCGGGTCGAGGTTGATGTCACCTTTTGTATATTATTTACTTTTTCGCACTAGGATAGACCGAAGGAGGAGAGCACAAGTAACCGGGTTCTGGAGTCCAGTGGGAGACCAACTCGAGGAGTCGAGTCCGGGTCTCCTAACTCTAGAATTGGTAGGGTTGCTTGCCGCTCTCATAGGGGTCTAGGGGTGTGGGTTTGGCTATTCGTCGCGACCGTGGAATCCGTGTTTTATAGAGGCTCAAAATAAAACACGGACGTCCTAGTATATCCAATATTTCATATATTTCTTCTGCTGCGATATCTATGATATGATCATTTGATGTTCTGTGATAAATATTGTATATAGTATATATGATATATTATACATGCGTTACTTATGCTTTACACCCGCGCTAGCCCTGCCCTGCTCTGCCGTTAGTTACCTAACCTAACGGTGCACGAGGGGACATCGAGGCGAATGCGGATGGCATAAGTGTACGTCGTATTTATCTGTGATGTTTAGGTGACTTAAATGATGGGACTTCATTAATCTGATTAATGAAAGAAAAGAAACCTAAAAGATGTTGTAGAATCAAAAATTTATAAAAGGGGTAGCTACAGTTTTGCTTTGCATAGCGGTATATATGATATACCCTGCACCTTATTCGATGAGGAAAGAGCCGAGATCCCTTCACCGGGAGTGACCTCTTTAGCGAAACTGGCAGATGCTACAAAACTCGATTTGTCTTTTGATTGCTTTTAGAGTTTTGCTTTGCACAGTGATATATATGATATGTCCTGCACCTTATTCAATGAGAAAAGAGCCGAGATCCCTTCACCGGGAGTGACCTCTTTAGCAAAACTAATGAAAGCCTCAAAAACACTCCATTTCAAAATTTCACATGATTCTACGACGATATCAAGTTCATTACGCTCATGGTTTTCTGAAAAACTTGCGTAGCCCTCCGTCAATTCAGATAAGTAATATTTAGAATTCGTGCTGCGGTTGTTTGGCATGCGTCAAGGCGTAGTGTACGGTAGCTGATTATTACTTATCTGTAGCATGAGATGCGATTGGATTAGGGTATTCGTACGGCGTTGTTTGGCATGCGTCAAGGGTCGTACGGGTGGGTTTAATTCAATCACGAATTGTACGGGTTGAACTTGACTAGCGGACTATGGGTTGTTTGGCATGCGTAAAGGTCATAGCACGCTAGGGACAAAAGCATTATCGGGAATTTCAAGTGTTGAAATTTGCAATGAGATTGCATACCTTCTATGAGATAGTTGGATCCCGATACCCACTGCGAGTAATTGTTACTCCTGGGAGAATTTTACACAGGACAATTAGCCGATCAAGTAGGCGTCTAGAAAGGTGTCAACGGGGTTACGCCTATGGGAAAACGAGGTTTACTTTAATTAGGTCCGTGTGAAAGCACGGGGAACCTCCCTCAAACTACCGACACTGGCCTGGCTGAAATATTGGCGAAGTTGTATGGTGTAGTTAATCCCGGCTAGTCTTTCCTTTTAGGGTTTGAAGGAAGATTTGATAAAAACAGTGGGAGCCATCCTGATTAGATAAGATAAATAACCAATCTGATCTTGCAAGAGCATACGCTAAAGTGTTTTCTTCTCTCTCTCTCCAAGTAGCGACCATATCATGCCTTAATAAAGATAATAATATGGGTGTATTGACCGAACCCGCATGTTATACTGTGCAGGGGAACGTTGGACCCGTTCTATCTTATAAGTGTTATAAGACTGAACAGGAATCAGGAGAATATCTGGATTCTCATGCCGCCCAACGGAGAACATGCATGTTGATGCATCTTCTTTGGGTGTGTTAGTCATTGAGAACTGTTTTTCAGTTCACCCTACGTCCTGGGTATTAGATACCGGATCAGGATCCCACATATGTAAACAGTTACATGGGCTACGGATAGGTAGAGAACTGGGAAAAGGTGATCATTCCGTTCAAGTAGGGAATGGTGCAAGTATTGCAGCCAAAGCAGTTGGCGAATATCACCTTGTATTACCAAGTCATAATACACTGATTCTGAATGAGTGCTATTATATACCGAACATGATGTGCAATATTATATCAGTTTCTTTACTGAGTAAAGAAGGATATAATTTTGTAGTACAGGATAATGTTATGAACATCTTCCTAGATCAAAAGTTGATTGCATCAGGCCCGTTACATAATGGAATATTCATTCTCAATCAAAATACAGTCCTTGATTTACAAAACACACACAAGAAGAAGAGTTCAGAACTGAACGAATCCTTCTTGTGGCATTGTAGACTAGGTCACATCAATGCGACACGACTAGCTAAGTTGCATAAGGATGGATATTTGAATTCTTTTGAATTTTCATCTTATGACACTTTCCAGTCATGTCTCAAAGGCAAGATGACCAAAACTCCGTTTACGGGATACGGAGAAAGAGTTACCGAACTCTTAGGGCTGATACATAGTGATGTATGCGGTCCCATGTCTACACATACCAGGAACGGTTCTTCCTACTTCATTACATTCACTGACGATCTCTCAAGATTCGGACATGTGTTCCTGATTAAACACAAGTCTGAAGCTTTTGAGAAATTCAGAGAATATAAGCACGAAGTAGAGAACCAAACGGGCAAAAGTATGAAGATCCTTCGATCTGATCGAGGAGGAGAATACTTGAGCAATGATTTCTGGATTATCTAAAAGAAAATGGGATTCTCTCTCAGCTTACTCCTCCTTATACACCACAGCACAACGGTGTGTCGGAACGGAGGAATCGTACCCTATTAGATATGGTACGCTCAATGATGAGTACAGCTGAGTTACCTATTTCCTTCTTGGGGTATGCGCTTGAGATAGCCATAGACCTATTGAATAGAGTTCCTACCAAATCTGTGCCTACCACTCCATATGAGATATGGAAAAGGAAGACACCACATCTTAATTACATTAAGATATGGGGTTGTCCGGCCTATGTCAAAAGACAAAATCCAGACAAACTCGAGGCAAGATCTGTCTTATGTAAGTTTATAGGATATCCCAAAAATTCATAAGGGTATATCTTCTACCACCCCGAGGAACAAAAGGTGTTTGTTTCTCGACATGCCACTTTCTTAGAAAAAAGTTTTCTTATAAAGCAGATTAGTGGCATTGAGGTAGAACTGGAAGAGATTCCAGCGACACAAACTATAACAGAAGACTTGGTAGAACCAGAGGATTCAGTAGTACCCGGCGAACCCCAGCCTCTCCGCCGATCTAGTAGGGTTTCTCATCCACCTGAGAGATACTACGGTTTTCTCATTGATGGTGGGAGCGAGGATTGCATCATGGTTGATGATGACCCAACTAGCTTCGAGAAGGCCATCACGAGTGGGGACTCAGGGAAATGGCTGGATGCAATGCGGTCCGAGATGGAATCCATGTACACCAACAAAGTATGGACTTTGGAAGTTGCTCCTGAAGGGGTAAAACCTATTGGGAGCAAGTGGATCTTCAAGAAAAAACTTGGTGTAGATGGGAAAGTGGAGACTTTCAAAGCTAGACTAGTTGCAAAGGGTTTTTGTCAAAGACCAGGTGTGGACTATGACGAAACCTTTTCTCCAGTGGCTATGCTTAAATCCATCCGGATCATGCTTACCATCGCTGCATATCATGACTACGAAATCTGGCAAATGGATGTTAAGACCGCCTTTCTAAACGGTGATTTAGAAGAGTGCGTGTACATGACTCAGCCAGAGGGCTTCGTTGATAGTGGGAGCAGTGGGAAGGTGTGCAAGCTGCTTAAATCCATTTAAGGATTGAAGCAAGAATCACGGAGTTGGAACATCTGCTTTGACGTCGTTATCAAAGAGTTTGATTTCGTCAAAAACGTAGATGAACCTTGTATTTACAAGAAGGTGGCAGAGAGTAAGGTTGTTTTCCTCGTATTATACGTGGACGACATACTCTTGATAGGAAATGACATTCCTATGCTGCAATCGGTGAAGCTCTTCTTATCACAAAGATTCTCAATGAATGATCTTGGTGATGCCTCCTGCATATTGGGAATTAGGATCTATAGAGATAGATCAAAAAGGATATTGGGATTGTCCCAATCCAGGTACATTGACACCATACTAAAGAGGTTTAGTATGGAAGAGTCCAAACGTGGGTTTTTACCCACGATCTCAGGGCTCACTCTCTCCAAAGAGATGTCTCCCAAGACTGATTTAGAGAGAGCTCGCATGCAAAGGATACCCTAAGCTTCGGCTGTAGGCTCTATCATTTACGCGATGCTATGTACCAGACCCGATGTAGCATACTCACTAAGTGTAGTGAGCAGGTATCAAGCTGATCCTGGAGAGAGTCACTGGACAGCTGTGAAGAGCATTCTCAAGTACTGGCGAAGGACTAAAGAGATGCTCTTGGTGTATGGTAACGGAGAACTCCAAGTGGAGTCCTTTACCGATTCGAGCTTCCAGAGTGTTAAGGACGACTCTAAGTCGCAGTCGGGATTTGTCTTTACCCTTTACGGAGGGGCGGTTAGCTGGAAGAGTTCCAACCAGGAAACCGTGGCAGACTCGACGATGGAGGCTGAATACATCGCTGCCAACGATGCTGCCAAAGGGGCTGTCTGGATCAAAAAGTTCATTACTGAACTTGGAGTGGTTCCATCCATTGAGCATATAATACCTTTGTATTGCGATAACAATGGAGCGGTGGCTTTGGCCAAAGAACCCAGGTCCTATCAGCGATCCAGGAATATTCTGAGGCGGTATCACCTGATCTGGGAGATGGTTGATCGCCAGGAGATCCAGGTCAGGAGGGTTGACACGAAGAATAACACAGCGGATCCACTCACGAAGGCCATTCCCCAGATACAGTTTGAGAGACTCTTTGGGATGCTCGGTATGCGATACTACAGCAGCTGGCCCTAGTGCAAGTGGGAGATTGTTAGTTGTATGTATGCCCTAGAGGCCAGTATTGTACAGATGATGTATATTATATTGGATGCTTGGACATATATAGAGATGACTTTCTTGCTCGATATGATAGTATGCTATCTGGTTGCTCTTTATCTTAACATGTATACTTGTCTCTTTACACTGTCTTATAGTTACATGTTAGTAAAGCCCTTATGATTTATACTTGACTACCAGGACTATGATGCGGATCATACTAGTGGGGACATGGTAGTCCATAAGTACATCCTTCAAGGTCCCTAGTCGTAGGTGTATCGAGACGAGGCATCGATATACCAGTGTAGACTAGCATATACGCTTCTCGACCCATGAGATGGGCGATGGATGATCCCATATCAATTTGTGTTTGACATCGGAAATGGTATACGGGTGCTCAGTGGAGACTGGGTACACTAGACGGACTCGCCGAGAACTCCCAGATGGCATTATACCTTACGTCAGATGGCAGTTCTCTGGTGACACTTGTGCAGGTTAGTCTGTAGACCCGAGATCGTCATAGAGTCTTGTGTGATTCCCACTGTGCTTTGATTTCCACCTTACCACGTCCATGAGGGCGTGCAAAACGGTGGTTTTTGGGTACAGTCCCGAGTCACATGGAGGCAATGAGCGATAGGAGGGGTTTCGTCTCTCCCGGTATTGGGGGTTGATGTTGCGCTGTGCTCGATTGGCCCTAACAGGGAAGTCCCTGGCCAGGGCTGATTAGAGATTTACTGGTAAGTGTTACCAGTAGTTTCTCGACCCATTATGAGACTCACATCGGCACGACTTATCGGTTACTGGGGTCTGACGTTTACCACCCTTAGACTTGATATGCGACATATCAGACGAGGAGACCGGACTGTACGGGAAGTGTTACCGGCTGGCTTTTACAGGAGTTGGAGCGGGCTTGCTTGCTGATCTTCTGATCGCTCAATACCCGGGTAGCCGTTACGTCCAGCTAGTACCGCTGACGGCTTGTGAGTGCGTGATGTGATCTTCACCTACTGCCGGCGTATTGACGAGTCTTTAGAGTCCTACATAGACGTTTTACTGGCTCAGGCAAAACGAAATAGGAGCACGTATGTTATATGTGCGAGACCGAGAATAAATGCGTGTATGTGATACCGTATTCTATTCTCGCGACTATATGTATCGGTCGGTTATATATATGATATGGCCGGGTTATCGAATCAAGTGCTGATTCGATAAGTCGATACAATAGATGTTAGCCGGTTATATGAGATATGACCGAATTATTAAGTCAAGTGTTGAATTAATAATTAAGTGTATAATTGTATATTAGATATACTAGTTTACATTTACTAACACTTGTTCACTTTAGGGTTTTTCTCACTTGTACACTACTTTAACATATATATGATATATGTTTAAAATGTGTTATCATATTGTATCATGGTTGATGATACATAATTCATGCATGTATGAGACATACACCATTCTATGTATTATGAAGGGTTAAGATTATTTAAGATAATTACAAAATTAGTGGAGTTTTGGAATGAGCATGAAGCTTGTAGAAGCTTAACTTGCTTTGACAAAGTCTACTAGCTTTGTCTTTACCTTAGATTCCTTTTAACCCAATCATAATCAATTAGCTATGGTTATGTCTCTATAAGGGTCAGTATATGATACTCACTCACCATGGTTACTCTTCTCACTTGATCATTATCCTCATCTCTTTCTTTTCTTCTTCTTCTTCATTTTTGCAAAGAAAGAAAAAGCTTGCTAGGGTTTGATCCAAAGTGAGAAAGAGTGTGAGAAAAAAAATTCTAAAGAGAACCCACTTCCTATTTCTCCATCCTCTACTAGATTAGCACTTTAGTATAATTTGTTTACTTCACTAATTCTCAAGTTAGTGAAGTAGAAGCTTGAGTCGGAATTCCCTCGACGTAGATCATCTTCGGCCTCGGAGACTTCAAGCAAAGGTCGCACCTTTTCGCCTCGTGAAGCCATGCAAGGGTCCGGGAGAACCACGATCGCAGTGAAGGAACTTCATCAAGGAGCTAAAGAAGTGGAGGACCGATCTATAAAGGTTGTATTTCGTGATCTCTTAGAGTAAAGTTGTTTACTTGCCTTTCGATTCGCCTAAACTCTAGTATACGATCTTGCTTAGTGTTATTCGGCACATAAAAATTTAATTTTGGCATGGTCGATGCCTTGTAGAGCCTTGTTAGTGTGCCTAGTAACCCTACACACAGCAGCAGCAACAGTGAGCAGCAGCAACAGCAACAACTTCAACTGCAGCTCCTTCCCTCTACTCCTTCTTCTTCCTCTAGCTCCCTAGGGTCGAGTGTGGGGTATACTTCTTGAACTTACCCCCTAGTTTGCTTATTTAGTGTAGCTTAGCTTCGATTAGTGATTAATGGTGCGTTTTAGTGCGATATGTGGTAATTAGGGGGAACCTTGATCAAGTGAAGTGTGTATTGGTTTAAGTAAGTTGATGGAGTGTTGTTAGGGCCATGTTAACCTAGCTTAGCCCCCAATTGCACTAAAATACCACCAGATTGCTATTTGATGCAAAATTCATCGTTTTTGAGGAAAATCTAGCTTTCTGCAAACTGCTATCGACCCAGTGAGTTCAGATTAAAATTAAGAAGACTGCAGTATAGTTGTGAGGTGTTGATCCCATGTGTAGAACATGACCCCCATATGCTATGTTCAGGCCGCCGAAAAATTGATTCTGGCCGCAATTTGCGGCCAGATGGGGAGGGAATAGGTTTGAGTTTGGCTCTGTAGGTTCCTGCTACTATCCTTAGACTCATGGCATGTGAAATTTTATTTAATTGTTGCTGTAGAAAACTCTGGAGCTAAATACCTGTTTCTCGTATTTTTAAACCTTCGCGATACGCGTGATACGTGTGTGGGTTTGGGGTTTCTGCGTATCGCGACGCGTCGGGGTAGTTTCAGGCGCGTAATCACACGTTTTAGTGTATCGCGCACACGCGCGCTTGGTTTGCGACGCGGGTTTCTAGTTTGACCTTTATATCACATTTTTGTGGATTTGAGCTTATGTGTGATATATTGTGTGATTCTAGGTTCGCAGGCGAGTGAGACGGACGCTGCGAAGAAGGGGAAGCAAGTCGTCGGCTACACTTGGCGCGAGACTTCGGTGAGTAGATTTAACATCTACGGGGATATCGCCCGCATGGCGTTATGCGTCAGGGCTGAGAGGACCTTATAGCTATATGTTGCGTTTACCCCATTGTCTGTCATGGATACTGTTGTTGCATACTGCATTCCCTGCTATATGTATGTAAACTTAGAATTGATAGAAAACCGCACTATTACTAACGGTTCATGTTGCACGAGCACTAATCTGCATGTTACACACACACCGTTAGTAATTTCCATGACACACTCACTGTAGAATTGCCATGATTATATTGCTGTAGTTCACTTCACATATGATTCGGTATAATTTTCATAGAATTTGGGAGCCCCATGATGTCTTTAAAAACTGAAACTATATTAAAAAGCGGTTTCCCCTTGTACCTATATTATGGCTTGATGTACATAGCACATCGCATTTGATTTACTTATTGGTATTAGATTTTCATGTGATTTCTGGTTTTGAGGACCGTGGGATTATTTAAGAAAAGATGCACTATTTGAAAAACCCGGTTCCTCGTGATATGATATTTTGGTGCGTCCACCACGCGTTTTCTCGGTGCTGAGACGTGTGCTTGAAACCCGATTCGAGGTGTTGGATGATCCGTTTGCGGGTTCGTGGTGGACCCGGTATGGTTCCCCCGGCAAGATGATCGATGGACTTTGCCGATTGAGCCTGGAGGTGGGCGAGTACTTACCGGTGATTGGTTGGACCTGGCGGTTATCCGGAGGATACTGACTAGAGTCGAGAGATGGATGCGGGATGATCCGTACTGCCGGGGCCGACAGCCGATACCGCAGACGGAGCCCGTGGGCTGATATGGACTTACGGAGCCCGATATATGAGGATTTGCGTGTCGATGCTGGACATGAGTATTTTATGATATTTTGAGTACTGATGTTGGGCACTCATGATTCTCAGAAATTTACAGGATTTGAGCGTCGAGGAGAGTGCCGGCGACTAAGTTTATTTGGGATTTGGGTGCAGTTTTGGGCACCGATTATTTTTCCACGTTGATATTCCGTGTAGATGTTATTTATCCCATGCTCAGCATTGATTATCATGTATCTCATCCTGTAGCTATTTTACCTGACAGAGCATTTGCATGATTATTGCACCTACTGCTTGTAGCATACAGATCTTACTTGCTGGCATATGATAGAGTAGCGTAGTACGTGCATGCTCGCGATTACCTTTATATGTTATCTCTATTCACGAGTTGGCAACTCACTCCCGTTGTGCCACAGTATTTGAAGGTTGCCCCTCAGAGTAGTCGCGGCAGGCTGCCTTTTGCATCTTTTAGCTACAGATACCACTACAGTTGGTGCGAGAGCTGTTTTGCTTTTAGGTGGGTTGTGGTATCTGATTACTTTTATTGTACCCCTTTTTGTATCTAGTATTCTCCATCTACCACATATATACTGGACTTAGATACAGTGTGAGGACGATGATGTATATTTTGTATTCTGGTGTCATGCTCGTGGGAGCCGACTGTTTTTATATGCAGTTTATTATTCTGTGATGTTTACTTATTGCTCATTCTTCGCTACGGCGTCGTATATTACTCTTGTGATGATGGTTTCCGCCGTTGGGCATGATTGCTCCCGTTTGGGAATGTTTTGTTTCATTATATCTCATTTTGACTCATATCCTGTTTTATACCCGATTTCAGGGTTACTTTTATAAAGGAAATACTGCCAAAATTATTTAAATGATGACGTAACTTTAAAAGAACTTATTGAACTATTTAAGGTTTTCTAAATGTTTTAACTAAATGTTTTCAACACTCGCTACTTTTATATGGTTTTGATTTCTGGGTTCGGCTTACTTAGTCGCGTTACGCCTGTAGACGTTGCGTGGTAAAGTGCCGGTCACGAGTCGAAATATTTGGGTCGTGACATATAGCCGGGTCATCGGATCAAGTGTTGATTCGATGAACTGATACAGATTATATTAGTCGGTTGTGTGTGATATAACCAGATTATCGGATCAAGTGTTGATTCGATAATTTAATGTATAATTATATATGTGATATATTAAGTTACATTAACTAATATAAGCTCACTTAAAGATTCTTTTTCTCACTTGGATAATACATTGATATATATGTGATATATATTAAATGTATTATTTTATTTTGTTACAAAATATATTATATATGTGATATATAATATTGTAACAAGTTAAGGTTACAAATGCAATATGTTTTATGGAGTTTAAACATGGTTAGGGTTTGGATTAGGGTTACGCTTTCTTGAAGCTTTTAGAAGCTTTGTTTTTATTTTTAAGCAAAGATATTTTGTAAAGATATTTGGTTGATATTTCTTAACCAAACCCAAACCCTTTACCATAGTAAATTCTCTACATGGGTTAAGTCTTCATTCTTAACCCATGGTTGCATTTCTAACCTCACACAAGTTTTCATTATTCATCACAAATGGATTTGCTTCATCTTCTTCTTCTTCCTCTTGATAAAAAGCTTTCTAGCTTTTTGTAAAGTGATTAAAATGAGTGAGAAATTGAAAACAAAAGAGAGCTAAATTCCTACTTCATCATCCTCATTTATTCTAGCCACTTAGATTAGGATGTTTGCTTTGCTAATACTTGATTAGCAAAGCAAGAGCTTGGGTTTGAGTTTCTTCAAGGTAGATCATCTTAGTTATTGAAGATCAAAAGCATGTTTGTATCTTTCTCTTCATGGAGCCTCTCTTGGGTCCGGGTACTCGATGATCGCAGCGAAGGGACCTCAACACGGAGCTTTAGAAGTGAAGGAACGGACTACAAAGGTTGTAATCCCTAACTCTTAGAAGTAAAGTTGTTTACTTGCTCTTTGTTTCGCCTAATCTCTAGTCTAAGATCTTGGTTAGGGTTGTTCAGCACTTGAAAATTTTGATTTTGGCATAGTTGATGTCTTGTAGAACCTTGTTCTAGTGCCTAGTAACCCTACAGTAACTCAGCTGCTGGGCGAAACGATGCGGGTTGTATCTCATGAGTAACGCCGCATCATTTTGCCTGAATACGAGAAATCCCGGCCGGACAGAGTACAGATGAAGAATCTACTGAGCCTTCAAGACGGAGAACCCATCTTTAAATATGTGCTGCAGTGGCAGCACCGTCTTCCCCGACTCTTGGCCGATGGTCAAAACTTTATAAGTAAAAGACATGCCAGCCCCAACCGTGCGCGGGTGAAGAAGCAAGCTCTAGCTTCCCGTTGAGTCGGTGTTACGATAGAAGCGCCAACCAGTCGCATGATTCGAGGGAACCTGCACCTGTCATAAAAACCCGGCCTCTTGTGGATGCCGAAGACGCCTAGCACGTGTAACTCGGGCCATGACGTGAAATAATGCATCGGGAAATTTACCGACTGCACCCCTGGCTCAGTGGTATCAGCTGCCAAGCTGAGGCCGTGATACATATGGGCTAACCCAGCAATCCCCACAGCCACTTGTATCCCGGCAACCATTCGATGCGCAGGATAGAGGACGGACGGTCTCATACGGCGAGGGTGCATGGGAAGCGCGAACCAACTCAACCACAACCCAAGGAAACCTAAAAAGAAGTTTCTTCGTCAATCCCGGGAGCCACCAGCTCTGTAATAGGGATGACCGGGGTATCAGGTAGAAAGAAGCTCTTCTGATCCGCCTCCGTCGCTGGCAGATTGCCTAAACCCATGGCGAAGGGGTCGTCAAGAATGGCGAATTTGTCAACTTCTTCCTTGAATATTTCCAGGCGAAGAAAATCAGCGATAAAAGCCGTAAAATTAACTCCACGACCTTCGGATGCGAGAGAGAGGTTTTCATACATATTCAACACCTTTATCAAGCTCGGAAACTGGTGTTGAATAGTATTCTCGGGAGTAAGGCCCATCACCATGGATTTGGTAGCGAAAACATACTCATCCGGGGGAAGCAATTCCTCATAATGTTCCCCCCTAACGGGTAAACCTGAGACCTCTGAAAACTCCTCCAAAGAAATGGAGACTTCTCGATCTGATAAGTGGAAGGTGTGGGTCGAAATGTTCCACTGTTCTAGAAACGCCCTAGCCCACCATGTAGGAGGCAGGGAATATTGAAACAAAGAAGCGTAAACGGCGGGATACAATCCAATCTTCATCAACTAGGATTTCTTCGCCGATAAGATATACCGAGCCCACTGCAAATACCCGACCGGGTGATGGGGAGTTAGTCCTACTGTAACGTTTTGAAAATCGTTTCGGTGAAATTTCGAAAAAACGGTAAAATAAGGGGGGTTTCTGTAAAAAGTCAAAATGCAAATATCTTTATTATAAAATTAAATATACATATTCTAGTTATGTAATTGCTAGTATTTGGTGTTTATTGAGCCACTGCTGAAATTTCAAATTTTCTGAAAAATTTTCCGAAATTAATTATTTTAATATTATTTTAAGCCGGTAAGAAAATACATTAAATTAGCGATAAATACAAATTTAAATGGGCTAATTTTAATCTTTAAAATCATGTTAATTAAAATCTAGTTGTAATATAATTTTTTAGTATTTTATTTCAAGTTTTAATTGATATATTATATGGAAAACAAAAATATAGTTATTTTGAACTAAAACTTGCAAATATGGTATTGTGGGGGGTCTTATTGCATAGAATTTTTTTGTAAAGTCTCTCACACTCACCCTCACTCCCCTTGGCCGGTCCCACACTATTGTAGAAGCCCAAGAATTTTATTTCCCTCTTTTTGACCTTAAATCATGTGAGAAATGGGTTAAAATAAGGTTTTTATATATAGTAAAGTAGGTAGGGGTATTATGGTAATTTGGGAGGGGCTTTGACTTGGATTCTTTTCCACGACTCCCCCACACCTCTCCCCACTCCCTCTTCAGCCGAAATTCTGCTACAACAGCCCCCATCTTTTCCCCCCATTTTCCATCTCTTTTGCTTCAAAAATTGCCTCAAAATCCATCAAATAAATCCCAAAATCCAAATCCAACTCCTACCCATTTCTCATTAGCCAAACTTACATGGATCTAGGAGCATGGAAGCTACTTTTGGAGGCTAGAATTTGCATGCTAGATCCTTGATCTTGTGAGGTATAAATCAAGACCTTTTGTTAAATTGTTGTTTGAATACCTTAAATCAAGCATTATTAGTTATTAATTTGGGTTTAATTGTATGTTCAGAAAAACTTAGTAAGGGTTTATGAAATTCAAGTTAGGTTTTGTGTATGTAATTGTGGTTGCAATTGTAGTTATTCATATTGTGAAATGAAAGCCTAATCAAATTTCTAATTGCAAATTGTTAGTTTGGAATTGTAATATTTAAGCTATATTGCTAGCTAGGTTTTTGTAAACCATGAATTTGATTATGAGAAAAATATAATTAGGTTTTTTCATGACTTCATTAACATTATTAAGTGTATTTTAATACTTTAGTTCATGAAAATCCAAGCTAGATTGTAGTTTGTGCATTTTGCTATAAAATTGTTAAAATTGGTTAATATTGCAAACTAGGTTTTTGAAATCGAATTAAATTGTGGGTTTAAAATTTACGTAATGGTTTCTATGGCATAATTAAGATATTAAGTTATCATCTTGGTCACTAGAATTGTTAAAACATCATGTTTTGTACAAAAACGGCGAATTGTGCTTGCTAGATTTTCGGAAAAATGACTTTTTAAGTGAAATTGGGGTTTTTGTGAATTTTAACCTATTTTATATTAAAATTAGTGTTCGTGAATGTGAAAATGAGTGTGTTGGGAGTTTTCTCGATGGTTTGGCGTTTGTACGCCGACGTCGAGGGTTTTTGGGTCGATTTGCGAAAGCAACCATAGGTTTTGACCTATGTGGGATTCGTGCGTCGTTTTGGTCATGAGTCGGATTTTAATGCGGTATGGTGCGTTATGATATGTAGGTACCCCATGTGGACTTCGAGACGACAAGCAAGCGCGTGGCGACGTCGGCACCGACGAACGAGGACCAGGTGAGTAGATTTATATCTACGGGGAGAAGTCGGGTGGATGGCGTATAGCACCCCCACAGTCCGTGGTGGTGTATACGGATGCGTATACACACCAACAATTAGTATATGTTATTTGGGATTAATAACGATGTTAGGATGGATATTGGTGTGTTGGATTACTTTAGTGTTGCGAACCCTAGGGTAGTGTTGCACTACACATACACACATACATACTTGCATACATTCCTTTTTATATGTGCTCATGAGATTCTTTATAGTTATGTGTTCACATGGGTATGGGACTATATGTTCACATACGGATTTGAGGATGATACTTGGGAGTGAGCTGAGTCGATGAGATTTGTTTTGTGGTTGTGATATCGGTGATATGGCAGGATTCGTACTTGAGGTACGTCCTGGTGTTATAGCGGAACTTGGGGCGGCGATACGGGTGAATAGTGTTATAAATAAAATGGTCGACATGTGATCGTGATATGAGGCATGATATGCTAGGATGTTGATATTAGGCCGTATCGGGCGATGTATACCCTTGATGATGCTATGTGCTGACGGTATCGGTTTGTACGAGATTGTCGATCTGTAGTCAGATCATGGTTATATTGAGGATATTAGTATTGTACTAGAAATAGGTCAGTACCCTAGACTATGATCTTAAATAAAGAGGATACCAGAGGAATGGTTTGAGGAATATGATATTGACCCGTACTCAGATTTGGGGATGCCGTACGACGGATTTAAGTACGAGCTATATCTTGATGATTGATCCGCACTCTTGACTTGGGATGGCTGATTGTAGATATGGTATCGGATATGATATTATTGAGGCGGGATCACCGACTAATATATATACAGGTATGTATATGGATCGACTCAGATGTTAGGCGGTTTCCTTACCTGTAGTCCAGCTTGTTAGCTTAGCCCTTTAGTTTATTTTAGTTGTTAGATTAGATTCGATTCTTACCTATTTCAAAAACTAACGAATCGTGGGTATTTTAAAAGACAGCCCAAGGGATCCTACGGATATTTCAAAAGACGTATCTTTTCATAAAAACACCGTAGCCCCTATTTTCAAAACCCCATGATTCGTGTTATTTCAAAAGGCACCATTTGTAGGACTTATATTAGATTAATGCAGGTTACTTACAGTTGCGTCTAGTATTCAGCTCCCGCTTATTATTGTGGTTCGCTTCGCATCGCATACTTATGTTATAATTTCTTATTGCAATGTTGATATCATATTGTTAGGACACCAGCACCATTACCGATGATGCGTATGTACCACGTACACTTACTTGCCGGCTCACACACATCTTCATCGGTAATTGCCATGTCACGGACACCTTAGAAAATATTATTGCTTGACTTAGCTTGTTAGTTAGTAATTTGACATGATATTAGTGTGCCTGCCTTATATGCCAGCTTAACATTGTAGTATTTACGTGTCACTTCATGCATACTGTTATTCATTGTTATGCCTATATTCATGGTTTTTACATGCTATTGATGATTTGGATTCGGATTTCCATGAAATTTTCTGGATTTGGGGGGAAAACCGCAAAACTTATATAAACTGATTTCTCTCTTTTTAAATAAAAAGTGCGGTTTTTCCCATGATGTATGAGTCGTCCACCATGAGTTTGCTGATGGATTTCGAGACCCGATTCGAGGAGATGGATGAACCGTTTCGGGTACATGGTGGACCCGGTAAGGTACCCCGAGGCAAGAAGCGCGTGATGATGATGATGTGAGCCTGGCAGGGGAGCACTACCTATCGGTGATTTTACCCGACGCGTCGGATATCCGGAGGATACCGTCGTGGTCTTGAGATGGATGGTAGGGGCCGGTCTGGACTGACGGCGCCCTAGATATTGTGATTGAGACATTGAGATTTCGAGATATTGAGGTACAGAGACTGTGATACAGAGATATCGAGATATTGGGATTACGTTTTGTGCCGATGCTAGGCACTGTTTTATGCTGATTTCATTATGATACCTCATTTTAAAAATGCAAAGGAAATCTCACTAAATTATGAAAACAGTTCTTCATTTACATGTATTCTATTTTCATGCATTCATACCTCATTCATATGATATATTGCTACTTGAGGCACTGACACGGGCACATGAGATTACACTCGGGTTAGATATTTACCCTAGCCTTGTTATAGGCTACGTGTTATTCATATATTTGAGTATATATTATGATCATTGACCTAGGTTGCGTTATTTATGCGATTTCTGTGCGTAGATATTTTTCTATTCACGAGTTGGCAACTCACCCCCGTTGTGCCCCAGTTTCTTGCAGGTTTGCCGTACAGGTTTTATTACGGCTTTGCGGGCATAGTTTCCTTCGGGTGATTTGCTAGTAGGTGGGTTTACTTGTATCGTACCCCCATTATATATCTTGTATATCATTATTCTGTTGTATCTAGAAGTTCCATCAACCAAACATGTATTTATTTGAGATAGAGACCGGTGATGTTTATTCTTTCGACTTTAGAGTCACGCGTTGTATTTATGTGGTTTTCTTGTGGTTTTTGAGTTTCCTTTTGAATTTTGATTCTCGCCCTTGGCGTTGTATATTATATTGCTTGTGTGGTTGTGACCGTCGATTGACGAAGAGCTAGCTCCCGCTTGGGGATGCCTTTTTACTGATTTCGTATACTATTCATGTTGTATCCCATTTGGGGGCCAGTATTTTCAAAGGAGACTCTGCCGAAATTTTCGGGAAATTTTTGATGTTTTTAAAACCGCCTAATTCGGTTTATGCTATTGAAACTACTTGCTTTAAGTTGGTTTTTCCTGCACTCTACATCTTTCTTGGTTTGGATTTCTGGGTTTTCGGTTTACTTAGATTACGTACGCCTCGAGACGTTCGTAGTTTAAGTGCCGGTCATGTTCCGTACTTTCGGGTCGTGACAAAGTTGGTATCAGAGCGTTAGGTTTTACCTTCGGAGCGTAGGATGACCCTTGGTTGATGGAATAGGTGACTAAAGTAGAGTGACGTACCGTGGGTATGTTCCGCGGCATATTTATGATACGCTACTCCACTTAAGAAGCCTTAGGATGTACATTTCTTTGCTCAGTATTATATTCATTCCGATCTAGCCTCATCAGAACCAGTTATGGTTTTGCTGCCACGATTACGGGCAGGGAGAGCTATGGCTAGAGTTGCGGTCAGCACGAGCTCGTCACGAACGAGGACTGACCAGGGCGAAATTCCGGCGACACTCGATTGCGGAGATGTGTCTTTTTACTGTGTTTCCATGCCACGAGCGTTTGGCTGATCGCCTTTATGAGATTTCTCGGACGTGCCGATCAGTATCAGAGGATTGGGCCACTGACAGAGGCCAGCCAGATTTTGATGACCGTTGGTGTGTTGCTTATCCATGATGGTTGAGGCACTGTTCAGCGTGCAGACGAGCGAGCCAGTTATTGCTGCGAACGACGAGATATTGCCCCAGATGCTGGCGTTAATGCAGAACGAGTTGTACTAAGAGATGATAGAAGGTCGCTAGTCATCGAGGATGAATGACTAGGACATGTGGATCGTTCGCCTACCCCGATGCGAGGTCATCAGATAGATTGATTCCAGCTAGAGACGACTTCACGCGGAGACGTTGGGAGTCGACAGAGACGATCGAATGTCAGAAACCTATTATTCCAAGTTTAAAGTAGTCGGAAAGACATGCAGGCAATTCTATGGTCCCTCCAGAAGAATGAAACCCTAACTCGACTTAATGACCGTGTGAAAGCCTTTGAACCTTCGGGTTTGCGGCAGTTCTACGGCGCCATTAGTGAGGCTTGGGTTTGCCCTTCTACGGATGGACTACCTATGCTGTGGTATGTACTCGATACTATTAAACTGTGCCCAAGATATTGAGCTCTTGGGGGATTATGAGGTTTTGACGACTCGATCGGATGGCTCGACTTAATTCGGATGCTAGGTGGTGAGATGCATTTCTGGGGAGACTCCAGATACGAGGATAGCCGTTGGAGCTCAGTCCATGCAGCCGCGACGAGACGAGTCTAAAGAAGACGACATTAGAGAAAAGTGAAGTAAGAGGTTCGTACCAGATCTAGATGAGATGACGTTCCACTCCGCCGACATCAGAGATGCGATGCGCATGCCGAGGCATGGTACTTGGATTTACCTTCCAGAAGGAGTCGTGATGAGTATGTAGCCGTTCTGGAACGAGAACAGATCTAGTAAGGAACGATGACTTTCGGATAGTTCGGCAGAGGCGAGATTTGGGAGAGACCTCGACAGGACCTTTCTGGGACAAATTACGAGAAGACTTGGACCCAGGAATGGTCGTGTTACGCACACCAACAGGCCAGAGTTCATGATCATCGACGAGACGCCCCACTAGTGTCCGCGACAGTTAGCCCGAGATTCTTAGAGGATGCACTTGAGCGGTACTATTCCGCCATTATTGATTTCGATGTTTTGGGTGATTTATTCGCATGATTTGATTTTAATGATTGAGGATTTACGATCTTTGCACAGTGTTGCACTTGATATCGTTTTCGTGCTTGGTTTCACATGTTTGCGATTTTATAGTTTTAGACATTTGAGTTGATTTTGTGCGTATATACGCACACTATTTGGTTTTTGCACGCGGTATAGTTCATATATGCTTGCAGTGCAGTGTTACGTATGTTGTGCATTTAGATGCCCTGGACTTTGATTTTGATGGTGATGTTCGATATTTGTTTTGTGCTCCTTGTGCACCTGATTTGATTTTGCGCATGTTCGGCACTTGATATTGGATTTCATGATTTCGTGCACGATGGATGCACCTGATTTGGATTTTCGCGCATGTTGGGCGCATGTTTTGAAGTGTGATTTTGGTGCACACCAGATGCACTAAATCGAGATTTTTCGTGCATGTCAGATGCACCTGATTTTGCTGTCAGGCACACATGTTGCCTATGACAGATGTTTCGTGCACACCCGATGCACTTAGATGTTGTTTCTGTGCATATGTATGGCACATATTTGGATTTTGATTTCCGTGCGCACAAGACGCACATAGTATTCATACGCGTATTTTGGGGATTGATTTTTCTTATAGAGCAGTACGTTTTTATGATATTGCTATGTGTTTTCGTACTGAGCAGGACTAGTCAGAGGACAGTACCTGAATATATTTTACATGTATAGTTTCGAGTTATATCATATTGGTTTTGCTTTGGATTTGGTATTGATGTCTTCCCCATGACTCCGATGATTGCGGGATGCTTGACGGAGTTCTGGTTTGAGTTATATGCTCATTTTTCATGAGCATGCGTTGCGCTACGAGTTGTTTTATGTATTTATGATTTCGGAGCCCCGGCGATTTGATGGTTTTGGCTGAAATATTTTAGTATTTGGGGAAAGTTTTAATTTAAATTTGGGGACCGAATTTCTTTAAGGGGGGAAGATTGTAACGTTTTGAAAATCTTTTCGGTGAAATTTCGAAAAAACGGTAAAATAAGGGGGGTTTCTGTAAAAAGTCAAAATGCAAATATCTTTATTATAAAATTAAATATACATATTCTAGCTATGTAATTGCTAGTATTTGATGTTTATTGAGCCACTGCTAAAATTTCAAATTTTCTGAAAATTTTTCCGAAATTAATTATTTTAATATTATTTTAAGCCGGTAAGAAAATACATTAAATTAGCGATAAATACAAATTTAAATGGGCTAATTTTAATCTTTAAAATCTTGTTAATTAAAATCTAGTTGTAATATAATTTTTTAGTATTTTATTTCAAGTTTTAATTGATATATTATATGGAAAACAAAAATATAGTTATTTTGAACGAAAACTTGCAAATATGGTATTGTGGGGGGTCTTTTTGCATAGAATTTTTTTGCAAAGTCTCTCAGACTCACCCTCACTCCCCTTGGCCGTCCCCACACTATTGTAGCAGCCCAAGAATTTTATTTCCCTCTTTTTGACCTTAAATCATGTGAGAAATGTATTAAAATAAGGTTTTTATATATAGTAAAGTAGGTGGGGGTATTATGGTAATTTAGGAGGGGCTTTGACTTGGATTCTTTTCCACAACTCCCCCACACCTCTCCCCACTCCCTCCTCAGCCAAAATTCTGCTACAACAGCCCCCATCTTTTCCCCCCATTTTCCATCTCTTTTGCTTCAAAAATTGCCTCAAAATCCATCAAATAAATCCCAAAATCCAAATCCAACTCCTACCCATTTCTCATTAGCCAAACTTACATGGATCTAGGAGCATGGAAATTACTTTTGGAGGCTAGAATTTGCATGCTAGATCCTTGATCTTGTGAGGTATAAATCAAGACCTTTTGTTAAATTGTTGTTTGAATACTTTAAATCAAGCATTATTAGTTATTAATTTGGGTTTAATTGTATGTTTGGAAAAACTTAGTAAGGGTTTATGAAATTCAAGTTAGGTTTTGTGTATGTAATTGTGGTTGCAATTGTAGTTCTTCATATTGTGAAATAAAAACCTAATCAAATTTCTAGTTGGAAATTGTTAGTTTGGAATTGTAATATTTAAGCTATATTGCTAGCTAGGTTTTTGTAAACCATGAATTTGATTATGAGAAAAATATAATTAGGTTTTTTCATGACTTCATTAACATTATTAAGTGTATTTTAATACTTTAGTTCATGAAAATCCAAGCTAGATTGTAGTTTGTGCATTTTGCTATAAAATTGTTAAAATTGGTTAATATTGCAAACTAGGTTTTTGAAATCGAATTAAATTGTGGGTTTAAAATTTACGTAATGGTTTCTATGGCATAATTAAGATATTAAGTAATCATCTTGGTCACTAGAATTGTTAAAACATCATGTTTTGTACAAAAACGGCGAATTATGCTTGCTAGATTTTCGGAAAAATGACTTTTTAAGTGAAATTGGGGTTTTTGTGAATTTTAACCTATTTTATATTAAAATTAGTGTTCGTGAATGTGAAAATGAGTGTGTTGGGAGTTTTCTCGATGGTTTGGCGTTTGTACGCCGACGTCGAGGGTTTTTGGGTCGATTTGCGAAAGCAACCATAGGTTTTGACCTATGTGGGATTCATGCGTCGTTTTGGTCATGAGTCGGATTTTAATGCGGTATGGTGCGTTATGATATGTAGGTACCCCATGTGGACTTCGAGACGATAAGCAAGCGCGTGGCGACGTCGGCACCGGCGAACGAGGACTAGGTGAATAGATTTATATCTACGGGGAGAAGTCGGGTGGATGGCGTATAGCACCCCTGCAGTCCGTGGTGGTGTATACGGATGCGTATACACACCAACAATTAGTATATGTTATTTGGGATTAATAACGATGTTAGGATGGATATTGGTGTGTTGGATTACTTTAGTGTTGTGAACCCTAGGGTAGTGTTGCACTACACATACACACATACATACTTGCATACATTCCTTTTTATATGTGCTCATGAGATTCTTTATAGTTATGTATTCACATGGGTATGGGACTATATGTTCACATACGAATTTGAGGATGATACTTGGGATTGAGCTGTGTCGATGAGATTTGTTTTGTGGTTGTGATATCGGTGATATGGCAGGATTCGTACTTGAGGTACGTCCTGGTGTTATAGCGGATCTTGGGGCGGCGATACGGGTGAATAGTGTTATAAATAAAATGGTCGACATGTGATCGTGATATGAGGCATGATATGCTAGGATATTGATATTAGGCCGTATCGGGCGAAGTATACCCTTGATGATGCTATGTGCTGACGGTATCGGTTTGTACGAGATTGTCGATCTGTAGTCAGATCATGGGTATATTGAGGATATTCGTATTGTACTAGACATAGGTCAGTACCCTAGACTATGATCTTGAATAAAGAGGATACCAGAGGAATGGTGTGAGGAATATGATATTGACCCGTACCCAGATTTGGGGATGCCGTACGACGGATTTACGTACGAGCTATATCTTGATGATTGATCCGCACTCTTGACTTGGGATGGCTGATTGTAGATATGGTATCGGATATGAGGGATCACCGACTAATATATATACAGGTATGTATATGGATCGACTCAGATGTTAGGCGGTTTCCTTACCTGTTGTCCAGCTTGTTAGCTTAGCCCTTTAGTTTAGTTTAGTTGTTAGATTAGATTCGATTCTTACCTATTTCAAAAACTAACGAATCGTGGGTATTTTAAAAGACAGCCCAATGGATCCTACGGATATTTCAAAAGACGTATCTTTTCATAAAAACACCGTAGCCCCTATTCTCAAAACCCAATGGTTCGTGTTATTTCAAAAGGCACCATTTGTAGGACTTATATTAGATTAATGCAGGTTACTTACAGTTGCGTCTAGTATTCAGCTCCCGCTTATTATTGTGGTTCGCTTCGCATCGCATACTTATGTTATAATTTCTTATTGCAATGTTGATATCATAGTGTTAGGACACCAGCACCATTACCGATGATGCGTATGTACCACGTACACTTACTTACCGGCTCACACACATCTTCATCGGTAATTGCCATGTCACGTACACCTTAGAAAATATTATTGCTTGACTTAGCTTGTTAGTTAGTAATTTGACATGATATTAGTGTGCCTGCCTTATATGCCAGCTTAACATTGTAGTATTTACGTGTCACTTCATGCATACTGTTATTCATTGTTATGCCTATATTCATGGTTTTTACATGCTATTGATGATTTGGATTCAGATTTCCATGAAATTTTCTGGATTTGGGGGGAAAACCGCAAAACTTATATAAACTGATTTCTCTCTTTTTAAATAAAAAGTGCGGTTTTTCCCATGATGTATGAGTCGTCCACCATGAGTTTGCTGATGGATTTCGAGACCCGATTCGAGGAGACGGATGAACCGTTTCGGGTACATGGTGGACCCGGTAAGGTACCCCGGGGCAAGAAGCGCGTGATGATGACGATGTGAGCCTGGCAGGGGAGCACTGCCTACCGGTGATTTTACCCGACGCGTCGGATATCCGGAGGATACCGTCGTGGTCTTGAGATGGATGGTAGGGGCCGGTCTGAACTGACGGCGCCCTAGATATTGTGATTGAGACATTGAGATTTCGAGATATTGAGGTACAGAGACTGTGATACAGAGATATCGAGATATTGGGATTACGTTTTGTGCCGATGCTAGGCACTGTTTTATGCTGATTTCATTATGATACCTCATTTTAAAAATGCAAAGGAAATCTCACTAAATTATGAAAACAGTTCTTCATTTACATGTATTCTATTTTCATGCATTCATACCTCATTCATATGATATATTGCTACTTGAGGCACTGACACGGGCACATGAGATTACACTCGGGTTAGATATTTACCCTAGCCTTGTTATAGGCTACGTGTTATTCATATATTTGAGGATATATTATGATCATTGACCTAGGTTGCGTTATTTATGCGATTTCTGTGCGTAGATATTTTTCTATTCACGAGTTGGCAACTCACCCCCGTTGTGCCCCAGTTTCTTGCAGGTTTGCCGTACAGGTTTCATTACGGCTTTGCGGGCATAGTTTCCTTCGGGTGATTTGCTAGTAGGTGGGTTTACTTGTATCGTACCCCCATTATATATCTTGTATATCATTATTCTGTTGTATCTAGAAGTTCCATCACCCAAACATGTATTTATTTGAGATAGAGACCGGTGATGTTTATTCTTTCGACCTTAGAGTCGCGCGTTGTATTTATGTGGTTTTCTTGTGGTTTTTGAGTTTCCTTTTGAATTTTGATCCTCGCCCTTGGCGTTGTATATTATATTGCTTGTGTGGTTGTGACCGTCGATTGACGAAGAGCTAGCTCCCGCTTGGGGATGCCTTTTTACTGATTTCGTATACTATTCATGTTGTATCCCATTTGGGGGCCAGTATTTTCAAAGGAGACTCTGCCGAAATTTTCGGGAAATTTTTGATGTTTTTAAAACCGCCTAATTCGGCTTATGCTATTGAAACTACTTGCTTTAAGTTGGTTTTTCCTGTACTCTACATCTTTCTTGGTTTGGATTTCTGGGTTTTCGGTTTACTTAGATTACGTACGCCTCGAGACGTTCGTAGTTTAAGTGCCGGTCATGTTCCGTACTTTCGGGTCGTGACACCTACATTGTATGGCTGTCCCCAAGGGCGTGACTCGCCCTGACTTATACACCGTTCTAGGATGACCAAAGACACCGGCGGCTGCACGGGTACGGCGGCGATCGAAGGCTGAAAAAGACCCTCCGAAGTCCAATTAAGCACCTCCACGGCATAGTTCACCGGGGGTGCATCTGTATACGGGATCGCCGAGATAGGCTCCGAAGGCGTCGCATAAGAAAAGCTCCGGCGGCCTTTGATAATCTGATCGTACCATCTACCCCACAGGTGAAGAATTTTGTGTTCCGGGCCGTGGTCTTGGATCAGCGCGAGAATCTCTCTGTCTAAAGGCGCCTCAGGAAATCCGCCTTCTGATCGAATGAACGGAAAGGAGGTGTCGAAAGACATGTCGCCTGCGCAAAAAGGGACAAGAGTCAACTGTCAGCGCAATAATTTAATTTAAACTCTGACATTTGGTACGTTAAAATCCGTACCGTACTGCAATGCAGTTAAAAGGGACTAAAGAGGACCCACAAAATCAAGATGACAGTTCATCATTAATAAAACAGCCTTATCATTGGATGAGGCTATCATTAAAAGTGGAAATCCCCAAGAGATTCTCATTAAATGAGAAATCCCTCGGGCAGAGGAGTAAAACTCGTATTGAGAGCATCGCTCTTCACTAGATAGACATCTGTCAAAGTCTAATGATGAAGAAATAAAATTTCACAAGAAGAGCCTTGCTCTGAGAAGATGATCCATCAAAAATAAAATTTCATCTTTGATCTTCAAGATCCATGAACAGACTCTTAAGAGTTCTTCACAAGAGTTAAAAAAAAATCTACAGAGCAAAGCTCTATTAATGAAACACTAAAAGGGTTTTCTTTAAATCAAAGATCTATGAAGAGCATGGCCCTGTTAATGGGTAAAACCCTAGTTTATTAAAAGATTTATATTTTACCTAAAATCTTAACAGAGTTTTTACTCTTAAAAAGTTCTGAAACAGGAGAGCAATGCTCTGAAGAAGAGATAATTCTCAAAGAAGAAGATGAAAATCATCTAAGGGACCAAAGGTCCTATTTATAGGCATTGAAACGTCTCTTCAACTTCTGAGTTGATCCAAGGGCGCAGATGCTGCCACCGCTGCACTCACGTGTGGGCCACGTGAGCGCAACGGTGGGGAGGGAATTTGTTTTCCCCAATTAGAGCAAAGCTCTGTTTTGAAATTCAAAATTCAAATATTGAAGCAACGCTTCAGATCCAGTGCTAGGCGCGCTGCGTGCCACGTGTCAAACACGGATGCGCTAGCGCCAGGTGCGCTGCGCCCTAGGTAGTGCACCATGTGTGCGCTAGCGCTAGCCGCGCTGCGAGCCACGTGTCAAACACGGGTGCGCTAGCGCAGGCTGCACTGCACTCTGAGCAGCTTACCACGTGTCAAACACAGGTGCGCTAGCGCAAAGTGCGCTGCGATCTGAGCAGCGCACCACGTGCAAAGCACAGGTGCGTCAGCGCTGGAATTATAAAATTCCCCACCGTTAGATCAAAAGATCTAATAATAATGATAAATCATTAATTAATCAGTATTAAAATTCTGTTATGGAAAGATTTTCTCAATCTTCTTAAAAACAAGAAGATTGCTTTCTGTAAAACAGAAGCCCTAGGATCAAAGATCCAACGGTGGGGAAACTTCTCCAAATCAATCAGAGAAAGATCTCTTTAACTGATTCAACAAATCAACTTGCCCTGTATAAAGGCCCTAAGACTTCAAGTTTGATATGGAGAACCCCCCGATAAACTTTGAGAAAATTAGAAGAAAGAAGAGCAAGCCCTTGAAAGAAGATCATTTCGTCAAGGTAACAAGAATGATTCTTGAACAAAGAGATGAAATCATCTCATTAAAATAGAAGAATTATCTTATTAAAAGATCATAGATCTATAAAGACCAAGGTCTTTCATAAAAGAGATCAAAAGATCTCATCACATAATAAAGGAGAACATTTTCTTCACACAGATCATTGATCTACAAAGGCAAAGCCCTTTCAAAAATAAGAACTGTTGTTCTTGAAATTTGAGGCAAAGACTCCTTTAAAAAGAATATAAATTTGTTCACAAATCATAAATTCGATCAAATACGCTTTGCGCTATTGAAAAGTGCCTTGCACTCTTGAACTGCGCTTCTGCGCTCCTTGGACCGACGCTCAGCGCCAAAATGCATCACGTGTCAACCACGTATGCAACTTGTGCTTTGCGCTTCTGAAACAGCGCACAGCGCTCATGGGCTGGCGCTCAGTGCCAAGCGCGCCATGTTAGTTATATGTATGCCCTAAAGGCCATTACTGTATTTACGATGTATATTGTAGTGGATGCTAGGACATATATAGGGAGGACTTTCTTGCTCGACATGATAGTATGCTATCTGGTTATACTTTATCTTAACATGTACTCTGACTGTCTCTATGTTACATGGTGATAAAGCCCTTAGGATATGTACTCGACTACTGGGACTATGATGAGATCATACTGGTGGGGCCACGGTAGTCGACGAGTACATCCTATAACTGTTCCTAGTCGAGGGTGTATCGAGACAGGGCATCGATACACCAGAGTAGACTAGCGTATACGCATGTTGATCCATATGATGGGCGATGGATGATCCCATATCCATCTGTGTTTGACATCAAGGATGGTGTACGGGTGCTCAGTGGAGACTGGGTACACTGGACGGACTCGCCGAGAACTCCCAGATGGTATTATACATCACGTCAGATGGCAGTTCTCCGGTGACACTGGTACAGAGTAGTCTGTTGACCCGAGATCGTCATAGAGTCTTGTGTGATTCCCACTTTGCTTTGATTTCCATCATACCACGTCCAAGAGGGCGTGCAAAAAGGTGGCTTTTGGGTACAGTCCCGAATCACATGGAGGCAATGAGTGATAGGAGGGGATTCGTCTCTCCCGGTATAGGGAGTTGATGTTGTGCTGTGTTCGATTGGCTATAACCGGAAATCCCTGGCCAGGGTTGCTGAGATTTACTGGTAAGTGTTACCAGTAGTTTCTCGAACTGTTATAGACCTCATATCGACACGACTTATCAAGCTACTGGGGTCTGACGTTTACCACCCCTAGGCGAGATATGCGATATATCGGACGACGAGACCGGACTGTACGGGAGTGTTACTGTTTGGATTCACAGGAGAATGTACAATCTTGCTTGTTGATCTTCTGAGCGCTCAATACCTGGGTAGCTGTTACGTTTAGCTGACCGCTTGCAGCTTGTGGGTGTTTGATATGATCATCACCTACTGCCGGCGTATTGACGATTCTTTAGAGTCCTACACAGAGGTTTCTTAGCTCAGGCAAAATGGAGTAGGAGCACATATGTGATGTATGCGGGACCGAGGATAATGTGGTATGTGATACCGTATTGGATTCTCGCGATATGAGATATCGGCCGGGTATATGTGATATAGCCGGGTCATCGTATTAGTCGGTTATATGCGATATAGCCGGATTATCGGATCAAGTGTTGATTCGATAATTTAATGTATAATAATATATATGATATATTAAATTACATTAACTAATATTTGCTCACTAAAAGATTCATTTTCTCACGGGATACTACATTGATATATATGCGATATATGTTAATTGTATTATTTTCTATTGTTACAAAATATATTGTATATGTGATATATAATATTGTAACATGTTAGGGTTACAAATTTAACATTGGATTAGGGTTTAAACTTGGTTAGGTTTAGGATTAGGGTTAGCTTTTGCATGAAGCTTCCATGAAGCTTCATGAAGCTTTGACATTGTGGTTGCTTGATATTTTTGTAAGATATTATGTTAACCCAATCCAAACAATTAACCCTAGTTAACTCTCTACAAGGGTTAACTCTCGCATGCTTAACCCTTGGTTAGATTTGTAACCACTACAATAATTCATTATTCATCACAAAAGGAAAAAGGTTATCTTCTTCATTCTTATTCTTCATGCTTGAGTTCTTTGATGAAAAAGCTTTCTTTTGTGATGAAAGTGAGTGAGAAAAAGATGATAAATGAGAGTAAAAATCCTACTTCATCATCCTCATATATCCTTGCCATTTGGATGAAGGTGTTCACTACATATTATGAGTGTTAGCTTGTGTTATCGAAACTTCAAGGTAGATCATCTTGGTATCGAAGATCGGAAGCAAAGATTGCATCAATCTCTTCGTGAAGCCTCTCGAGAGTCCAGAACACGATGATCGCAGCGAAGGGACCTCAATATGGAGCTTAAGAAGTGAAGGACCGGATCTACAAAGGTTGTAATCCCTCTCACTTAGTGTTAAAGTGTTTAACACGCATGTTTTCGCCTAAACCCTAGTGTAAAGATCCGGCTTCGGGTTGTTCGGCACGGCTAAAATTTTAATCGGGCATGGTTGATGCCTCGTAGACCCTTGTGCGCGTGCCTAGCAACCCTACACGCCACGTGTCACTCACTTGTGCGCCACTAAACTAGCGCAATGCGCTCATAAACTAGCGCAATGCGCCCATCATCTGGCGCTTAGCGCCAAGCACGACACGTGTCCTTTTCGTGTGTGCTACTTGGCAGAAGCGCAATGCGCTCTTTAATTGGCATAAAGCGCTTGGCGCGCCATGTGGTGCACTGTCAGAATACACATTGTTCTGATGAATGCTATGCATTCTATACAAGACAAAAAAAATGTCAGGATCTAATACTTAGTATTATTAAAAGGGCCAAGCCCAAATAAAAGGCTCAACAGCCCAGAACAATAAAATGTTAAACATTTTAATCTTATTGGACTTAGCCCAATATTGGCCATAAGTCCTCAACTTATATTGAACTGAGCCCTCCGCTCACGAATATTTAACAGATCTCAGTCCCAAACTGGACTACAGATCTTTCAACCAACTCACACCGGCTCAAGGGTACATCACTTTACTCCTCTGATATCTGTCATTGTAATCCTTCAATATCTTCAGAGAGGTGACGGGTCCCAACAACCACACATTTCTACGGACTGTAGGGTCCTTTAACTCATGGACTATGATGTCCTTAAACTTTATAGACTATGATGTCTTTAAACTACGGACTGTGGGGTCCTTAAACTCACGGACTATGATGTCCTTAACCTGGACTGTGGGGGTCCTTAAGCCCATTGACTATGATGTCCTTAACCTCAGACCGTGGGGTTCCTTTAAACCCACAGACTATAATGTCCTTAACCTTGGACCACCATGTCCTTAAACTGGTAATCGACCGTAATGTCTCTAAACTAAACAATAGAGTCCAAATGCTTTGTTGTTGGATCTAAACGATCCCGTTAAGTTGATCTTAGTCTAAAAATTAGACTAACGTATCCTTAACAAACGTTTAAGTTGATCTTAGTCTCAAATGAGACTAACGTATCCTTAAACCTAAACCAAAACCCAAATCTAAGAAAATATGGATTTAGACTAATCCACACCCTACGAGCGACAACATAAATTAGTCTTCGTATACAATCCACGGGCAACCACAAACAAAACAAACACCCACGATACAAAGTGACCATGTGGAGAAGGAGAAAGTTGTTACCGCGATGCGGTAACGTAATTAACTATAAGGGCTTGCACCTGCAGGGAAGAGCGTCCTCACAATAAAAAAAATCCCTCATCAACGAGGGGGAATCTGACGAAGTCTGCTACATCGGCCGCATCCGTTTAAACCTTCGATACACGGTGCCATAAATCAACTTGGCATCTTCGGAGAGGTGGACAGATAGCACCAATTAGCATCTGCCCCTAAATTCAGGCAAGACGTATGTCTTCCCGGTTTTCGGTGGTAAACACCGGTATGGTTCCCCGGGGCAAGAGGTGATTTTCGTGGTGTAGAAGAAGAGCCTGGCAGAGGGAGTATTACTGATTGGTATGGATTCTGCGTTTTCAAGTTTAGTTAATTACCGCAATCAAAACGGTTTCGCTTGTAGCTAGCCGGTTGAGTACGGGTCGTCCGCAGGGAGATGGGAATCTTTTTCTATGTGCTTTAACGAGTTAAGTCCAGTTTTCCAGATTTGTTTGTGATTATCTAAGTGTTAAAATGATATGTAAAGAGAGCTTGTTAGGGTTAGGATTAGGTTAGTTTGAGTTAGGAGTCCCTCACTTCTTTCATTGCCACTCTTAATATCTGTGTTACGGTAATCGGCAACAACGGGAATTAGCACGACTAGGAAGGAACTTGCGAGTATAAGCTAGGCTTTCCAACGCTTAAGTTCTTCCTTTTGGTGCTTGTCCGTCCGTTCTTGGCTCTTAACCATAACCTCCGGTTAATTCAACCACAACCGGTCTCACTACGGAATCACCGCTATCATGTAGGATAGGGTGCCGTAAGGAGCGGATTGTGGTTCAATTAACGGGAGTCGATTTAAGATGTTGGGCAAGGAAAGAGTGAGAGAGATTTCCTTCTCTCAAACTTCCCTTATCCTACCCTAACAAGTATGAAACTACTCACACATCATAATGAAAAGAAAACAAAACAAAAGAGGAAGATAGAAAGAAGGAGATTAGAAGATAACAACTAGCTATTTACGACCTCATCTTGGCAAGGATCAAGCGTAAGCATCATGGTTGTTTTAAGGATAAAGAAAAAGAGAAAGAAAGAAACAACAAGAAATAACAACAACTAAGTTAACAAATGTAAATTACAAGCATTTAACATAAGAGCAAGACAAGTATGATAATAAAATGAACTTCTTTATTCATCATTCTTCACTCACAAAAGCTCACTACAAGTTTTTCAATGGAGAAGAGATGAGAAGAGGAAGAAGAAATAAGTATTCTAAACCTAGAAAAATACAAGATTATGCCCCCTTGGCTTCACAAGGTTCTGGGCTATTTATAGGTTGGAGAATGAAATCCTAAGGCAAAATTCTGGACCCTCACAAAAAGACCAACATACCCCTAAAATCCCAACTGCTGCCGCCACCGTACGGCCGCGGTTCCGCGGCCTAAACATTCATAGGCCGCGGTTCCGCGGCCTAATAGAGTAGTTGGCTCCTCGGTTTTGTTGTGCTTCCCTGGTTCTGTGTGCCCTTTATTCTGGTATATGTATTTTTTCATATTTTCTTCACGATTTTTCCAGAATTTCTGTTGAGCAAAAGGTGATTTGATGTGGATCATTTTGTCATGATTTCCTCGAGCTCCGTGTAGATTTCTTGGATCTTGTGCTGCCATTGAGCCTTGTGCATGAAAACGACATTGATTTGCCATTTTGTCTCTTAAACTGGTGTGTGGCAACAGACGGATAAAGAGTGGAGATCCGTGTTTTTTCTGTGGTTGGCAGGAACCCGGGTTTTGTCGTGTTTTTCCATGAATTTCACCGTTTAGAGCCGAGAACCTGTATCCTGCAATTGACTAGCAAACACGGCTCAAAAGTATCTACCGATATGCAATGTGATAAAAATTGGGCGGTATGAAAATGCAAAAATCTGATATGAACAAATACCCCCAAACTTATCATTTGCTCGTCCCGAGCAAAGCCAATTTATTCACAAAAAATCCTAACCTCACTTTCGCAGGGAACGCGATTGCACTGAGCATGTGCAACAAGCCGTTAAACCTCTAGGTGTCCCTAGTAGGAGGAGTGTTGTCTCCTGAGGGTTTTCAGCGGATACTGCCCACAAAATCCGGTCAAGTTGGTTTTGTAAAATAACTAAGATTCAAACCCTAAAGTTTTGTTTCAGAAAATAACAATTCTATTATCCTAAGTCCAGACTGTCGAACATTTATTTTTCACACCTCGCTTCTTATTTAACTACAGATTTTATATGTCTTTACGTGCAGTGCAAATAGTGTCGTTAAGTTTCCAGAAGGATCGATTTACGTCATCATGTCACACAATAAAGCCCAGATAAAAATTTTGAAAGGATCACATAAGTTTTATAAAGAGTTAAGCATTTTTCAAGTTTCGTTTTCCAGTAAAGTTTCAACTTTAGAATTTCTATCTTCCTTAACAGGAAACTAGGTCTTATTTTTCACTCCACCTTTTTCTTGTTTTCATTTCATACACACCTCTGTGAACGTGCAATAGTCTTTATCATAGAATAAAACCTTCATATCTCCGCTAAAATTTTTATAAAAGCCTGTCTTTTATCAAGATTATTCTCACACAAAGAAGCGTTAGGAATTTTAACTCGGAGAGAACACTTGCTTGACTTTGTTTTAATCTGGACTTTCTAGGCTTCTTAGCGAGCTTTGGGCCAATGCTCCCAAACCAGTTGGCTTTAGGGCATTAGGTGTAAAAACACCCCAGCGGACTTAATTACTCAAGTTACCTAGGTCCACAAACAAAAGACAGTTTGGCGTGAAAATCATGATGATTTAATACGAACGGAGATATAGCCGGCAGTTCAATTATTTTTTTGGATAAAAGACGTGTTTAGTGGGTTTTGGTGTGTAATCATTCCAATCAAGTTCCAGATGGGTTATTTTTAGTTCCAATTAAGGCATCAATAACATTCCTTCATATTCACTCACTTCATAAACTATTCTTGATATTACTTATTTCCGAACAAACCTATTTGATCCTCAGAAAATCATTTATCCATTTAAAAGTTTTTCGACATAAAAGACTTGTCATCTAATTCCCAAAAACTCACGGCACGTGTAGTGTGATGTAAAGACGTATATCAGCTATAGTTAACTTCAAAGGAGAGTTATCTTTCAGGTTTTCAAAATCTAAACATAAGATTTACTTATTTTTATTTTATCAAACAAAACTGTCGAAATGTTGAATCAGAGTCCTCCCATTAGCTAACTTGACAGAAAAGTTTTTATATTTTTAGAATTTTTTTTAGATTTTTATGGATTTTATTTAATATGCAGATGCAAAATATACATATGAATGCGAAGCTTAGAAATGCATACCGAGCGTACCCCCAAACTTAAACTGGACAGTGTCCTCACTGTCATTGCATGAAGAGATCATTTGAAGGGTCAAAATTGTCGGTTAGCGATATACAATTTTTTTTTTGTTTTTGTTTTTAAAGAAAAGAAAAAGAAAAAGAATATCCACAAATATATACAAAATGGTATATACATACCCCCAAACTTATTTGGAACAGTGTCCACTGTTCTTGGCTGGATAACCGAAGTTTGGGGGTAGGCAGAGGAAGATCAAGCAGGGTAAACCGGCTCCTGTAAGAACAGGAGCTCCTCTGTTGGTTCTGCGCTAAGGTACGGTTTTAGTCGGTGTCCGTTCACTTTGAAGAATGAACCGTCCTTTGGATTTTCCAAATCCACAGCGCCTTGCGGATATACATTCCGCACAAAATACGGCCCTTTCCAGCGAGATCTGAGCTTTCCTGGATGGAAGTGAAGTCGGGTGTCGTAAAGCAGTACCTGCTGACCAGGTACGAAGGTTTTGCGCAAAAGGTGTTTATCGTGAAACACCTTCGTTCGATTCTTAATGACAACCGCGTTATCGTAAGCCTCATCCCTAAGCTCGCTCAGTTCGTTTAGTTGCAGCTTCCGATGGCTGCCCGCATCTTGGAGAGACAGATTCAGCTCCTTTATCGCCCAAAATGCGCGATGCTCTATTTCGACAGGTAGGTGGCAGGCTTTTCCGTACACAAGCCGATAGGGAGACATGCCAAGGTCGGTCTTATAAGCGGTTCGAAATGCCCAAAGGGCATCAGTGAGTTTCAGCGACCAATCCTTACGGTTCTTGGAAACCGTCTTCTCCAATATCTGCTTGATTTGCCGATTTGAAACTTCGGCCTGCCCGCAGGTTTGGGGGTGGTAGGGCGTAGATAGCTTATGATTAATGGAATATTTCCGCATCAAGGCCTCGAAAGTCTTGTTGCAGAAATGACTTCCATTGTCGCTAATGATTGCTCGGGGGTGCCCAAAACGGGAGAAAATGTTTTCTTTAAGAAACCTAACGACAACTTTGTTGTCGTTAGTTCGGCTGGGCACAACCTCGACCCATTTAGAGACGTAATCAACAGCGAGAAGGATGTACAAGTTCCCGAAAGAGCTGGGAAACGGCCCCATGAAATCTATCCCCCAAACATCGAAAATCTCCACAACCAAGATCGGTTGGAGCGGCATCTCGTTCCTCCGGGATATCCGGCCCATGTGTTGGCACCGGGAGCAAGTCTTGCAATAGTCATGAGCGTCTTTGAAGAGTTGTGGCCAGTAGAAACCACATTGCAAGATCTTCTCAGCTGTCTTTCTGGGGCCAAAATGCCCGCCACACGCTTGATCGTGGAAAAATGATAGCACACTCTTGAATTCCTCGTCAGGGACACACCGACGAATAATCTGGTCGGGACAGTACTTGAACAAATAGGGTTCGTCCCAGTAAAAGTGTTTTACTTGGGATAAGAAGCGAAGTCTGTCCTGACTTGACCATTTAGTCGGTAGTAATCCCGTGGCCAAATAGTTCACAATATCTGCGAACCAGGGTTCGCAAGATACTGTCAAGAGCTGTTCATCCGGGAAAACGTCGTTGATCGGAATTAGAAGCGAAGGCGAAGAAGGAAGTCGTGAGAGATGGTCGGCAACTACGTTTTCACATCCTCGTTTGTCCTTAATGACAAGGTCAAACTCTTGAAGCAAGAGGATCCAACGTATTAACCGAGATTTTGCATCTTTCTTCGCAAAAAGATGGCGCAGAGCAGAATGGTCGGTGTAGACAATGACTGGAGAGCCGATGAGGTAGGGCCTGAACTTTTCTAAAGCAAATACAACAGCCAAGAATTCCTTCTCAGTTGTTGTATAATTGAGTTGGGCGTCGTTCAGGGTTCGGCTTGCATAATAGATTACGTGCGGCATCTTGTTGATGTGTTGTCCAAGGACAGCACCAATGGCAAAGTCTGATGTATCGCACATAATCTCAAATGGGTGCGTCCAGTCAGAGGAAGAAAGAACGGGAGCAGAAGTGAGTGAGCGTTTCAATGACTCGAATGCAGTCACACAGCTCAAGTTGAATTCGAATGGCGTATCCTTGGCCAGCAAAAGAGTCAAGGGCCTAGCAATCTTGCTAAAGTCCTTGATGAACCGTCTATAAAAACCGGCATGGCCAAGGAAGGCTCGGATATCTCTGACGCATCGGGGAGGAGGTAGATTGGAAATGACCTCAATCTTTGCTTTGTCAACCTCTATGCCATTTTGCGAGATGATATGTCCTAAGACAATACCTTCGCGTACCATGAAGTGGCACTTCTCCCAATTCAAAGTGAGATTCTTGTCCTTACATCGGGTAAGGACAGCGTCAAGATGCAGCAAACACTCGTTGAAGGAATCGCCGAAGATGGAGAAATCATCCATGAAAATCTCCAGAAATTTTTCCACCATGTCTGAGAATATTCCCATCATACACCGCTGGAAGGTAGCGGGCGCATTGCATAACCCAAAGGGCATGCGACGATATGCAAACGTGCCGAAAGGATAAGTGAAAGTGGTCTTGTCCTGGTCTTTTTCGGCGATGGGAATTTGATTATAGCCAGAGTAGCCATCAAGAAAGCAGTAGTACTCGTGTCCGGCCAATCGTTCAAGCATTTGGTCAATGAAAGGTAGCGGAAAGTGGTCCTTCCGCGTTGCGGCGTTGAGTTTTCTGTAATCAATGCATACTCGCCACCCAGTTTGGGTGCGAGTAGGGATTAACTCGTTTGCCTCGTTGGTTATGACCGTGATGCCCGACTTCTTGGGGACAACATGAATGGGGCTAACCCACTGGCTATCAGAGATAGGGTAAATGATACCACTATTTAGATATTTTACGATCTCCTTCTTCACAGCCTCTTTCATGACTGGATTGAGACGTCTTTGTGGATCCCGGGCTGGTTTGGCATCATCCATCAGATGAATGTGATGCTCAACGATCAGGGGACTAATCCCCTTGATGTCCGCCATGGACCAGCCAAAAGCTTGCCTGTTGCTGTGCAAGACCGTGAGAAGGGTTTTCTCTTGCTCGGGATCTAGAGAAGCCGAGATGATGACAGGGAGGGTCTCGTTCTCACCTAAGTAAGCGAACTTAAGGTGAGACGGCAAAGGCTTGAGTTCGAGCGATGGAGGTGAAACGATTGAAGGCAAGATTGGTGCAGAGGTCTCGAACTCAAAGGACTCCAGCAAAGGTTCAAAACGAGTATAGGCGACCGAGTTGGATGGTTCAGGTAACTCATCCGGAAATTCGAAGGATTCAAACTCGGGTTGTGAGCGGCTAAGATCGTTCGAGAACGTGAAACACCCGTAGTCGTTGTCGGGCGCAGAAACAGCACCAGGTTCGAGGAGGAACGCACTAGTGGCGTCAAGATTATCGTGATCAAACAGAAACTCCTCGAATTCACATTCTTCTGGGGTGATCTCCTGGATCGAGCAGACGTCCAGTATATGAGTATTAGGTTCGGCGGGCTGATTCCCCAACCTAAAAATGTTGAGTTCAATTGTCATGTTTCCAAAAGAGAGGTTCATCGAACCATTGCGACAATTGATCACAGCATTTGAGGTTGCAAGGAATGGGCGACCGAGTATCACCGGAATTTGATTCCGGGGGTTAGCTACAGGCTGTGTGTCTAATACAATAAAGTCAACGGGGAATATGAAGTCCCCTACTTTGATTAACACATCCTCTAGCTCACCCCTAGGATGGGTGATCGATCGGTCGGCCATTTGGAGAGTGCTGTGCATGGGTTTCAGCTCTCCTACGCCTAATTGCTTGTATACTGAGTACGGAAGCAGGTTAACACTGGCACCAAGATCTAATAGTGCGCGGTTGATGTTCTTATCCCCAATGTTAATAGAAATCGTAGGACAGCCAGGGTCCTTCCGTTTTTGTGGTAAAGATTGGGTAAGGGCATCACTCACAGCACTAGCCAAGAAAACTTTCTTGGGTACCTGAGACTTCCTCTTTTTCGTGCACAAGTCCTTTAAGATTTTCGCGTAGGACGGGACTTGTTGGACAACATCTAAAAGAGGAATGTTAATGTTAACCTGCTTAAATAACTCCAGAATCTTCTCCATTTGAGGATTTTGTTTATTAGACCTCAACCGGTTTGGAAATGGGACGTTTTTAAAATTGGTTGAGTCTAATGCTTGTGGAGGAGATTGTGGAGTAGGAACGGATCCCAGAATAGGTGTTTTCGTGGAGTGAGAAGTGGGTCCATTCAAAGCAGAAGAAGAGGAAGGAGAGCCTTGTGAAGAACGGAGAATAGGCTCATAAGACGAAGAAGCAGGAGACGAAGAAGAAGAAGTAGAAGAAGAAGCGGCCGGGGTGTCATCATTGATCCGTGTGCCGATGTTGTTTTGCAGCATCCTTCCCGATCTCAATGTGGTCACGGCACTCACATTATGATTCTGTTGTTCAAGAGCAACATGTACATTCTGTGGGTGACCGGGATTTGGGAGTGGTTGGGACGGGAGCTTCCCCTTCTCTCGCTCGCTTAAGGCCGCATTCAGTTGTGCAATCTGGGCCTCGATGGTTTTGATGCTTTGCCCGTGAGCGGCAGTGTGTTGCACTAAGGACTGAATGGAAGACTGGATGTTTGCGGTGGATTGAGTCGATTGTTTGACGAACGCCTCCAGACTTCGTTCGAGCGAGGAAACCTTATCGTTGTTTGACGGAACAAAGTTGTTTGGTGGAAAAGAATTGTTGGGTGCAAAGTTGTTCGTCTGATTTTGGAAAGGTTGGGGTTGGAAGGGTTGCTAAAACTGCTGTTGAGTTTGTTGTTGCGCTTGTTGTTGCGGCGGAGGGGCCCTTTGGAAATTGTTGCCTTGGAATTGATTCTGATTCTGATTCCAGGCGAAATTGGGGTGGTTCCTCCAACCGGGATTGTAGGTGGAAGAGTATGGATCATTCCTCGGTCTTTACTGAAATGCAGCATTAACCTGATCCTATCCTTGCGATGGTGGATTGTAAGGACACTCTTCGGTCAAGTGAGAAGGATCGGAACAACAAGGCAAATGGTACGAAAGGGAAGAACAGGGGTAGGAGCAGGAGAAGAGAATTTGCTCTCTATCGCTTCAAGCTTTCTCGTTATTGCAGCCATTTCATCTTTCATCGCAATAGAGACATCAAGTTGGTGAATTCCTACCCTAGACTGACTGGTAGAAGTGGAGGTAGAAGAAGAAGAAGTCGGTCTGGTGCTCTCCCATTGTAGCGTTTGCTCCGCAAGGTCGTCAAAGAACTGCCACGCTTCCTCGTCAGATTTCGATAGGAAGTGGCCCTGACAGATGGTTTCCAATAACTGCTTCGTTGCTGGGTTCAGGCCCTCGTATAAGGTTTGGCAAAGTTTCCATTTCTCTATACCGTGGTGAGGACACTGAACAAGAAGGTCTTTGTACCGGTCAAAGCACTTCCAGAAGGGTTCAGAAGGAAGCTGAGAGAATTGGTTGATTTCATTGCGAATCCTTGCGGTTTTATGATTCGGATAAAACTTTTTGAGAAATGCTTTAACAAACTCGTCCCAACTGGTTATGGAGTGGGAAGCGGTGCTATACAGCCATTTTTCAGCAAGATCGCATAGAGTGAACGGAATGACCCGTAGACGTATAGCATCGTCCGACAGCTGGGTGGTTTTCATCATGGCACAAACGTTTTGAAATTTATTGATGAAGATATAGGCATCTTCAGATTCAAGCCCATGAAATCGTGGAAGCATGTTGATGAAGTGGGGCTTAATTTCAAAATTATCCCTATTGGCCGGTGGAAGAGAAAGGCAGGTGGGAAGTGCAGAACGGGTGGGATAGAAACGATCCTAGAGCGCGATTCGCTGCGGCACTACAACAGGCGGTGGTGGTGGGTTATTGGTCTCCGTAGGAGGTGGAGCCAATCCAGGGGTAGTCAAAGAGATGTTTGGATTAAATCCTGACATCGCGGAAGAAGAGGTTGGTGAAGGTGAAGGTGAAGATGTATGAACAAAATTCCGGTCAACGTCGGAGTTGGCCGGCAAAGGTAAAGGTGAAAGAGGAGTGGACGGAGTTTCGACGTCTGAGTCGATCACGTAGTCGGTAGCGACTAACGTAACACGGACTAGACGGGCGCTAGTGTCCCGAGTCCAAGCGGACATACACTAAACGAGTTTAGTATAGTTAAAGCGGAGAAGGTGGGGGTAAGAAAACGTCAATGGAGAAAGGCGATGGGTGGTGGGTGAAAAATGGATTTTTGGCGACAAAGGGCAAGTTTTTATAAAAGTTTTTGATTTTTTCCTTTTTTTTCTTATTTTATTTTTAGAAAGAGCTTTACAGAAATAAGTACGGATTTACGGCTTTAAGCAATCACAAACAAGATATGCACAATCACACCTAGATCTAGGGTCACCTAGGTCAGCTAGACAGCTCCTAACTGTTCCAAAGAACTAGAAACAGGACCTCAAACCGCCTCTTCTCCGCCAATTGCGGCCAGATAAGTGCCAGGTAAGTGGGAGGTTGTCCAACGCTTTCGCGAAGTTCCTTAATTAAATAACCACTTGCCTTCGTCACACTTGCCTAGACACCGCAAAGTCAGGATAGGATAAATAGCCGATGTCTGTAATTAGTCCTCTGTCCTATTGAGCGCGAAGTCCTTAGGGCTGAGTCTAGTATTTTTTAATTTAACAATGGTCAATGCATATGCTTTTTGTGATTTCTGGGGTCCTGGGAAGGGTGATGAAATCCCCACCCAATCTGAATTGGTTTCAAGCCCCTTAAGTCCGTATTAATGAATGCAAAGCGATAACAAATCAACTGCAAACAATTTTTATTTTAGCGCGGCGCAAAGAATCCTGCACAAGAACAGTTTATTGGAAGGGGGAAGAGAATTTGCGCAAAGAATGCTGCAGAAAACACAGTTTATTGGAGTCCAGAGGAGTGGGGAGGAGGAGAGAGACTTACCCAAATTTTTTGGCACACTAAAGAGACCAAACGGCCGCGGTTCCGCGGCCTAAGCTGGCTTATGCCGCGGTTCCGCGGCAAGATGGTGGGATTGGGCTTCTGAAATTTTTGGGCATGCTCTGTTGGGTGTCCTCTGCTTGTCTGGATGTGCTGAATTTTGACTTGCTTACTGTATCTGTTCCAGATTTTTACAGTAGACCGTTTGCTTCGTTTTGATCCGTCGCGGTGTAGCCGCGAAATGTGGGTCTATCTTCCCACATCTTTGGCACTGAACCTGAATTTCGAATATCCCACGTCTTTGGCACTGAACTCGAATTCCGTATTATCTTGCACACTTGCACAAAAACTAATCAAAAATAACAAGATTCTTTTTCTTTACAAAGTAATTTTTTTTGTTTTGGTTATATTTATATTCACAAGTTAACCCGAAATTACACAAAGAAATAAACTACCGTCTCCCCGGCAACGGCGCCATTTGATTGGTAGGGATTCTGCGTGTTCAAGTTTAGTTAATTACCGCAATCAAAACGGTTTCGCTTGTAGCTAGCCGGTTGAGTACGGGTCGTCCGCAGGGAGATGGGAATTTTTTTTTCTATGTGCTTTAACGAGTTAAGTCCAGTTTTCCAGATTTGTTGTGATTATCTAAGTTTTAAAATGATATGTAAAGAGAGCTTGTTAGGGTTAGGATTAGGTTAGTTTGAGTTAGGAGTCCCTCACTTCTTTCATTGCCACTCTTAATATCGGTGTTACGGTAATCGGCAACAACGGGGATTAGCACGACTAGGAAGGAACTTGCGAGTATAAGCTAGGCTTTCCAACGCTTAAGTTCTTCCTTTTGGTGCTTGTCCGTCCATTCTTGGCTCTTAGCCATAACCTCCGGTTAATTCAACCACAACCGGTCTCACTACGGAATCACCGCTATCATGTAGGATAGGGTGCCGTAAGGAGCGGATTGTGGTTCAATTAACGGGAGTCGATTTAAGATGTTGGGCAAGGAAAGAGTGAGAGAGATTTCCTTCTCTCAAACTTCCCTTATCCTACCCTAACAAGTATGAAACTACTCACACATGATAATGAAAAGAAAACAAAACAAAAGAGGAAGATAGAAAGAAGGAGATTAGAAGATAACAACTAGCTATTTGCGACCTCACCTTGGCAAGGGTCAAGCGTAAGCATCATGGTTGTTTTAAGGATAAAGAAAAAGAGAAAGAAAGAAATAACAACAACTAAGTTAACAAATGAAAATTACATGCATTTAACATAAGAGCAAGACAAGTATGATAATAAAATGAACTTCTTTATTCATCATTCTTCACTCACAAAAGCTCACTACAAGTTTTTCAATGGAGAAGAGATGAGAAGAGGAAGAAGAAACAAGTATTCTAAACCTAGAAAAATACAAGATTATGCCCCCTTGGCTTCACAAGGTTCTGGGCTATTTATAGGCTGGAGAATGAAATCCTAGGGCAAAATTCTGGACCCTCATAAAAAGACCAACATACCCCTAAAATTCCAACTGCTGCCGCCACCGTACGTCCGCGGTTCCGCGGCCTAAGCATGCTTAGGCCGCGGTTCCGCGGCCTAATAGAGCAGTTGGCTCCTCGGTTTTCTTGTGCTTCCCTGGTTCTGTGTGCCCTTTATTCTGGTATATGTATTTTCTCATATTTTCTTCACGATTTTTCCAGAATTTCTGTTGAGCAAAAGGTGATTTGATGTGGATCTTTTTGTCATGATTTCCTCGAGCTCCGTGTAGATTTCTTGGATCTTGTGCTTCTATTGAGCCTTGTGCATGAAAACGACATTGATTTGCCATTTTGTCTCTTAAACTGGTGTGTGGCAACAAACAGATAAAGAGTGGAGATCCGTGTTTTATCTGTGGTTGGCAGGAACCCGGGTTTTGTCGTGTTTTTCCATGAATTTCACCGTTTAGAGCCGAGAACCTGTATCCTGCAATTGACTAGCAAACACGGCTCAAGAGTATCTACCGATATGCAATGTGATAAAAATTGGGCGGTATGAAAATGCAAAAATCTGATATGAACAATTACCTACCATTGATTGTATAGTGGATGGATATAAGGACCGATATGAGGATGCGGCGCCTGAGACATGAGGATTAACGTGTCGATGTTGGATACGGGTTTCATGAGGTTTCGAGTGTCGATATTGGACACTCAAGTTCCATGATTTGATGTGTTGTTGATAGACACACGAGGTAGATATTCTCATACACACACACACACACAGGCATATGTTTTCATGATGTTTCGGACGTCGATGTTGGACACTCAGGTTCTATGAGATTTACAGATTGAGGGCCGATCAGAGTGACGGCGCCTGAGGTATTGGGATTTGGGGTGTCGTTGATAGACACCAGTATTTTCCACGATGATGATTCATTGATGATGTTATGTTGTATTCTATACCCATAAATGATATGCATTTTTATTCATGTAGATGTAGTACCCTGATGGTGTACCTTGATCATGATTGTTGCATATCTATATTGCCATACTTATTCTATCAGATTACATGTGATAGATTATCGTTGTTCATGCATACTTGCGATTACAGTATGATGTTATTTACTATTCACGAGTTGGCAACTCACCCCCGTTGTGCCACAGTGTTTTGCAGGATTTACCCTCAAAGTAGTCGCGGCAGGGCTTCATATTATCTCTACTTTTGCGGATACCGCTCTGGTTAGCTGTGAGGTCTTTTGCTTAGGTGGGTTTTGCGGTTATCCGATGATGTTCATTGTTTATCTTTTGTATCTAGTACTCTCCATCTACCACCTTCATGTATTTGACTTAGACACGAGTTGTGAGGATCGATGTTGTATTATTTTGTGACTCTGGGTGCCGTGCTCGTCGGAGCCGGCCTTGTTATAGAGTTTTACCTCTTTATGCTATTTTCATTTATATTTCTTCGCTACGGCGTCGTATATATGCTTGTGGTGGTTGTTTCGGCCGTTGGGCATGATTTGCTCCCGTTTGGGGATGCTTTATTTATATTCTATGTTGTACCCGTTTTCCGGGCTAGTTTTTACAAAGGAGGTGCTGCCGAAATTTTTAAGAAAGTAAACTTAAGTTTAAAGATTTTTACTTGAGATTTTCGAAGGTTTTTAACTATGTTTTCTTCTCTTATCCTTTTTTGGGTGGTTTAGATTTCTGGGATTCGGCTTACTTAAATTGCATACGCCTGTTGACGTCATGTGGTTTAAGTGCCGGTCACATGCCTAAATTTGTGTCGTGACAAAGTTGGTATCAGAGCGCTAGGTTTTACCTTTCGGAGTGTAGAATGACATTGGTATAATGGAGTAGGTAGCTTAAGCAGAGTGATGTAGCGTGTGTATGTTCCGCGGCATACTTACGAAACGGTACTCCGCCTAAGTGACCTTAGGACTTATTGCATAAAATTCCTTCAGTGATTATATACATCCTTGCGATTCGATTTCTATGTTCTTATCGAATCCTATTTTTCATTTATAGCCATTATGCCGTCGAAGACTATGAGGGCGCAGAGAGCGGCCATGAGGGTCAAGGTCAGAGTTGACTCGTCGGAGACGAGGACTGACCAGGGCGGTACGCCGGTTGTATCGGAGCAGATTGATCCACCATCGACAGACCGTATTACGAGGCTAGAGGCCGGTATAGAGGATTTGCGCCAGATGATGGGCTCTTTGGTTGAGGCCATTCGGGCACAGAGACAGGATGTTGTTCCACCTGTTACGGGGACCGCGATGGTGCCTACTATTCAGGCAGTTGTACCTGCAGCTACAGAGGTGATCACCGTATCGTTATCTAAGTTCATGAGGCTGAAGCCTCCGGTTTTCATAGGCCCTGATGCAGCTGAGGATCCGCAGTCGTTTGTCGATCGGATGTCCAGGATATGTCGTTCGCTGAGATGCTCCGACGCGAGATGGGTAGTGTTCGCGAGTTTTCGTCTGAAGGATCTTGCCCAGAAGTGGTGCGAGTCATTAGAGAAGGGCAGAGCCACATGTCTTTCTCTTATGACCTAGGCTGAGTTCATGACGGTGTTTCTCATCGTTTTCTTCCGCAAAGCGTCAGGGATGCTCGAGCGCGCAGTTTCGAGACGTTACGCCAGACTCCGGGTATGACAGTGGCTGAGTACGATGTGCAGTTTACCGAGCTAGCTGTGTATGCTCCGTATTTGGTAGCTACTGAGGAGATGCGGATTAAGAGGTTTGATCGAGGCCTGCTTACCCAGTTGTTCCTCGCTATCCGCGCACAGAATTATGACACGTATGCAGCAGCGGTGGACCAGCCCCTATTGGTTGAGGAGCGTCTTTCTGAGTCATCGGTTGTTCCAGAACCGAAGAGGGTTCGTATTGGTATATCAGCCCGGAGACAGATGTTTAGACGCCGCGACAGCGTTCGTTCAGGCACGGGGAGTAGCAGAGACGTGGGACGAGGCCAGTTATTCAGCACTTATCCCCAGGAGGGTCACCAGTCGACGTATGTGTGCTTTGGATGTGGCAGTCTACATCACCTCGTTAGGGATTATACCGCGATACGCCAGAGAGCGGCAGACGTACCACATGTTACCTTACCCCCTTCTCCACCTCAGAGAGCGTTGCCTCTTGCGCCTGTTGTTGCTTCGCATCAGACTTACGCTCAGAGAGGTCATGGTCGTGGAGGGTTTGTTTAGAGAGGACAGGGTGGCAGAGACAGAGGACAGCCAGTTGCCTGTAGAGGGCAGGCTTGAGTGTTTGCCTTGACACATCAGGACGCGCAGGCGTCCAATGCAGTGGTTTCAGGTACTCTTTCTGTATGTTCTTTTGATGCACATGTTTTATTTGATCCGGGATCTACGCACTCGTATGTTTCTACACACTTCGTGCCGAGGTTGGGCCGAGAGTCATGTTTGCTAGATCTTCCGCTTGTCGTGACTATTCATGTTGGCGATTCGTTTGTTGTGCGACACGTGTTTCGGTCATGTGTTGTTCGTATAGGAGATAGAGATTTGTCCGTCGACTTGATCCTTCTTGAGATGTTAGACTTCGACGTTCTCCTGATCATGGACCGGTTAGCTACTTTCTATGCGTCCGTGGAATGTCGTGAGAAGACAGTCAGGTTTTGTTTTTCCGGCGAGTCAGTTCTTGTTGTGCAGGGGGACCGTTGTGCCGCCCCTCACAGTTTGATTTCAGCCCTTTGCGCTAGTCGTCTTTTAAAGAGGGGATGTTAGGGATTCTTGGCTTTCATTCATGATACTGGAGCAATAGTAGAGTCGTTGGACCGGGTTCCTATCGTGCGAGAGTTTTCAGATGTTTTTCCCGATGAGTTACCTGGTTTGCCGCCAGAGCGCGATATTGAGTTTTGCATTGATCTGATTCCCGGCACGGGGCCTATTTTTATACCGCCTTACCAGATGGCCACGGCAGAGCTTAGAGAGCTTAAAGATCAATTATAAGAGTTGCTTGATAAGGGACTTGTGCGTCCGAGTGTTTCTCCTTGGGGAGCTCCTGTTCTGTTTGTCAAGAAGAAGGACGGCGGTTTGAGGTTGTGTATGGATTATCGTCAATTGAACCGAGTTACGGTGCAGAATAGGTATCCTTTACCTCTCATTGGTGATTTGTTTGATCAGCTCCAGGGTGCGAAACATTTTTCTATGATTGAATTGCGATCGGGTTATCATCAGTTGCGGGTTCGGAATGATGACATTCCGAAGACTGCTTTTCGTACGCGCTACGGGCATTATGAGTTTTTGGTGATGTCATTCGGACTCACCAATGCGCCAGCAGCGTTCATAGATCTGATGAACCGGATTTTCATGCCGTTCCTCGACCAGTTTATTATTGTGTTTATTGATGACATTTTGGTCTACTCTAGGAGTCGAGAGGAGCATAAGCAGCACTTGAGGTTTGCTTTGCAGACATTGAGAGAGCACCAGCTGTATGCTAAATTCTCAAAGTGCGCATTTTGGCTTGATAGAGTTGACTTCCTGGGTCATGTGGTGACGGGATACGGTATTTTTGTAGACCCGAGGAAGATTGAGGCTGTACAGCTTTGGCCCAAACCTGTATCTGTGACAGAGGTCTGCAGCTTTTTGGGCTTAGCTGATTATTACCGCTGTTTTGTACAGGATTTCTCGAGTATCTCTGCACCGCTGACCAGAATGACCAGGAAGGGAGTTCCTTTTTTTTTTGGACTGAGGCATGCGAGCAGAGTTTTCAGCAGTTGAATACTCGGTTGATGACTGCACCAGTTTTATCCTTGCCTTCTGGATCGGGCGGCTATGTTGTTTACTGTGATGCTTCTCGAGTGGGGCTTGGTTGTGTATTGATGAAGCATAATATAGTTATCGCTTACGCTTCTCGGCAGCTGATGAAGCACGGGCTGAATTATCCCACTCACGATCTTGATATGGCCGCGGTGGTCATTGCGTTGAAGATTTGTAGACACTACTTGTACGGGGAGTCGTGTCAGATTTTCACGGACCACAAGAGCTTGAAGTATATCTTCTACCAGCGGGATCTGAATCTGAGACAGCGTCAGTGGATGGAGATTGTGAAGGATTATGATTGTGAGATCCTTTATCACCCGGGCAAGACAAATGTGGTAGCTGATGCTTTGAGTCGTAGGCCCAGGGGTAGGTTGTCCCAGTTGAGTGCAGTTCAGTGACAGTCTTCTGCAGATTGGTAGATCTTGTACGACAGTAGAGTACAGTTTGAGTTCATATCCACTGGGGGATAGCTTGCTCACGTCCGCGCCCGTCCATTTCTACTTGATCGTATCCGTGAGGTGCAGCCCAGAGATGCCCATTTATCTGAGATTCTTGAGCTTGTTCGGCAGGGTACAGATTCGGAGTTCATGATTGATGACCATGGTGTGCTACGTTACGGGACTCGCTTGTGTTTACCAGATACCGATGGGTTGAGACACGGGATCCTAGAGCAGGCACATCAGTCAGCCTTTAGCGTTCATCCAGGTCCCACCAAGATGTACCGTGACTTGAGAGATATTTACTGGTGGGAAGGGATGAAGAGTGATGTTTCGGACTTTCTTTCGAGGTGCCTGACTTGTCAGCAAGTCAAGGCTGAGCATCAGAGACCGGCTGGAGAGTTGCAGCCTTTACCCGTTCCGGAGTGGAAATGGGAACAGATTTCCATGGACTTCGTTTTGGGTCTACCTAAGTCCAGTCGAGGGTATGACTCCATTTAGGTGATTGTTGACCGGTTGACGAAAGCGGCACACTTCCTTCCAGTGAAGACCACTTTCGGTTTTGCTCAGTATGCTCAGTTGTATATAAATGAGATTGTGCGTTTGCACGACGTTCCCACATGCATCGTATCCGACAAAGGCACCCATTTTACTAGGCATCTTTGGCAAAAGCTTCAGGAAGCTTTGGGTACCCGGTTGAGTTTTAGCACTGCTTTTCATCCGCAGACCGATGGTCAGTCGGAGCGGACTATACAGACTCTGGAGGATATGCTTCGTGCGTGTGTGCTTGATTGTGGGGGCAGTTGGGATCGTCACTTGCCGTTGATTGATTTCTCCTATAATAAAAGTTATCAGGAGACGATTCAGATGGCGCCTTTTGAGGTTTTGTATGGTAGAAAGTGTCGATCGCCAGTCTATTGGACCGAACTCAGCGAGAGTAGGATTTTGGGACCCCAGCTAGTTCAGGAGACTATGGAGAAGATCCAGCTGATTCAGGACAGGATGACAACAGCCAAGTGCAGACAAAAGTTTTATGCCGACCGTCGTCGTCGCAGACTTGAGTTCGCAGTGGGGGATCATGTATTCGTACGGATTTCTCCGATGAAGGGGGTGATGAGATTTGGGAAGAAGGGGAAGCTCAGTCCCAGATTTATGGGTCCTTTCGAGATCTTTGAGCGAGTTGGTGTCGTTGCCTATCGTTTGGCACTTCCGCCCAGTTTTTTGGATGTTCACCCCGTTTTCCATGTGTCGATGCTTCGTAGATACCTACATGATCCTTCTCACATGATTCAGCACCAGACCATTCAGTTAGAGCGCGATCTTTCGTTCACCGACCGGCCGGTAGTTATATTGGATCGGCAGGTGAAGAAACTTCGGTCAAAGGTCTTGCCATCTGTGAAGGTTCTTTGACCTGGCCCTACTAGTGAAGAGATCACTTGGGAGGCCGAGAGAAAGATGCGGAAGAAATGTTAGTTATATATTTTCCCTAGAGGCCATTACTGCACATACGGTGTATATTGTAGTGGATGCTTGGACATATATAGGGAGGACTTTCTTGCTCAACATGATATTACGTTATCTGGTTGCTCTTTATCTTAACATGTACTCTGATTGTCTTTATGTTACATGTTGATAAAGACCTTAGGATGAGTACTTGACTACCAGGACTATGATGCGGATCATACTAGTGAGGACAGTGTAGTCGCTAAGTACATCCTTCAAATGTTCCTAGTCATCGGAGTACCGAGACAGGGCATCGATACTCCAGAGTAGACTAGCGTATGTGCTTCTTAACCCATATGATGGGCGATGGATGATCTCGTATCCATTGGTGTTTAACATCAGAGAAGGTATACGGGTGCTCAGTGGAGACTGGGTACACTGGACGGACTCGCCGAGAACTCCCAGATGGTATTATACCTCACGTTAGATGGCATTTCTGTGGTGACACTGGTACAGAGTAGTCTGTATACCCAAGATCGACATGGAGTCTTGTGTGATTCCCACTGTGCTTTGATTTCCATCATACCACGTCCAAGAGGGCGTGCAAAAAGGTGTATTTTGTGTACAGTCCCGAATCACATGGAGGCAATGAGCGAAAGGAAGGGATTCGTCTCTCCCGGTATAGGGAGTTGATGTTGCGCTGTGTTCGATTCGCTATAACTAGAAATCCCTGGCCGGGGTTGCTGAGATTTACTGGTAAGTGATATCAGTAGTTTCTCGAACTGTTATAGACCTCATATCGACACGGCTTATCAAGCGACTGGGGTCTGACGTTTACCACCCCTATGCGAGATATGCGACATACCAGACGAAGAGACCGGACTGTACGGGAGTGTTACTGATTGGATTCGCGGGAGAAAGTACGGTCTTGCTTATTGATCTTCTGGTCGCTCAATACCTGGGTGGCTGTTACGTTTAGCTGACCGTTTACAGCTTGTGGGTGTTTGATATGATCATCACCTACTGCCGGCGTATTGACGATTCTTTAGAGTCCTACACAGAGGTTTCTTTACTCAGACAAAACGGAGTAGGAGCACATATATGATATGTGCGTGACCGAGAACAATACGTGTATGTGATACCGTATTAGATTCTCGCGATATGAGATATCGGCCAGGTATATGTGATATAGCCGGTGTAGGGTTCCTAGGCACTCTAGTTAAGTCTCACAAGTGATCAAACATGCACAAATAAAATTTTACGGGTGCCTACAAACCCGACTACGGATCGTTTACTAGATATTTAGGCGAAACAAGCAAACTAGTTAACACTTAACTACAAGATACGGAAATACAACCTTTGTAGATCCGGTGCTCCACCTCCATAGCTCCGCAACAAGGTCCTCTCCGCTGTCCAAATCAAATCCGGGCTCTAGCGTCGGCTTCGTCGGAGAATGGGCAAGCTAGGTCGTCGATGTCCATGCCGAAGATGATCTACGTCGAGGCATCGCTAGATCAAGCTCCACCTTCACCAAACCATGATGACTTGTGAAGGAAACACACTCTACTACTTGGCAAGAGGTAGAGGATGAAGAAATAGAAAGTGGGTAGACTTTAGAATTGGATTTCTCACTCATTTGCTCAATTCACCATTGATGAAGAAAGCTTTTTCTTCCTTGCTCATGAAGAAGAAGAAGAAAGAAATATATGATAAGATAATAGAATAAGAAAAGAAAATGAATTCTTATCATAATTTTAACTAGAGTCAAGTATAGAGAATGAATCATGGTTAGTGGGAATGGTTAGGGTTAAGGATGAGATAAGGATGGTTGACTTGAACAAAGCTTCATGAAGCTTCAACTAAAGAACAAAAGAAGCCACCATTCTTTTTCTCATTTTCTTTTATTCATTTATCAAAAATAAATGGATAACTAAATAAGATAAATGAATAATAAATAATAAACCCTAACCATCAACTTAACCTTGGTTAAATCTTTACACTTGAACCCTAGCAGGACATGTATCATCAAACATGATACAATCAAGTGCACAAAAGTATATCGCATATACAATGCGCCCATCCGAGTGAGAAAATCCATCTTAAGTAAACCGATACTAGTTGATGCAAAGTAATATATCAAATATATAAATATGCATTAAATCATTAAATCAACACTAGATTCAATGATCCGGTCATGTCGCACACAACCGACTAGTATAGAATGTATCGGCTTATCGAATCAATCCTTGATTCGATAACTAGGTTATATCACATACAACCATTCGACACATTCATCGCGAGAATGGAATACGGTATCACATACACGCATTATTCTCGGTCCCGCACATATCTCATATGCGCTCCTATTTCGTTTCGCTTGAGCCAGGAAACCTCTGTGTAGGACTCTAAAGACTCGTCAATACGCCGGCAGCAGGCGATGATCATATCAAACACCCACAAGCCGCAAGCGGTCTGCTAAACGTAACGGCCACCCGGGTATTGAGCGATCTGAAGATCGACGAGCAAGCCCGCTCACACTCCAGTGAATCCAACCAGTAACACTACCGTATAGTCCGGTCTGTTCGTCTGATATGTCGCATATCTCGCCTAGGGGTGGTAAACGTCAGACCCCAATAGCTCGATAAATCATGCCGACGTAGGGTCCATAACATTCGTGAAACTACTGATAACTCTTACCAGTATATCACTGCAACCCTGGCCAGGGATTTCCTGTTATGGCCAGTCGAGCATTGCACAACATCAACCCCCAATACCGGGAGAGACGAATCCCCTCCTATCGCTCATTGCCTCCATGTGAATCGGGACTGTACCCAAAAACCACCTGTTTGCACAACTCAGTAGAGCCGTGGTAGGGTGGAAATCAAAGCACAGTGGGAGACACATAAGACTCTATGACGATCTCGGGTCAACAGACTAAGCTGTACCAGTGTCACCAGAGAACTGCCATCTGACGTGAGGTATAATACCATCTGGGAGTTCTCGGCGAGTCCGTTCAGTGTACCCAGTCTCCACTGAGCACCCGCATACCATCTTCGATGTCAAACACCAATGGATATGGGATCATCCATCGCCCATCGCATGGGTCAAGAAGATATGCGCTAGTCTACTCTGGAATATCGATGCCCCGTCTCGATATTCCCTCGACTAGGAACATTTCAAGGATGTACTCTTGGACTACCCAGGCCCCACTAGTATGATCTACATCATAGTCCTGGAAGTCGAGTACACATCCTATGGGCTTTATCAACATGTAATCAGAGAGACAGAAAGTATACATGTTAAGATAAAGAGCAACCAGATAGCGTACTATCATGTCGAGCAAGAAAGTCCTACCTATATATGTCCCAGCATCCACTACAATATACATCCAATGTACAGTAATGTCCTCTAGGGCATACATATAACTAACAATCTCCCACTTGCACTAGGGCCATCTGTAGCCGTGGTTGCAGTATCACATACTCAACCATCCCCTAAAAGTCTCTCTTTGGGAAAAGGGCCTTCGTGAGTGGATCCGCCGTGTTGTCCTCTGAGTCTACTCTCCTTACCTCGATCACCCTGGAGATCAACTATCTCCATGATCAGGTGATGCTGCCTCAGAATACGTCTGGGTCACTGATGGGACCAGGGTTCCAAGGGCCAAAGCCACACTTCCATTGTCATACAATGGCAGGAACCTAGTTCATCTTATGAACCAATATACACCCAAACTTCCTCTTTGGTAGTATCTTTAATAGCGATGTTACCAGCCTTTATCGTCTAGTTTGTCACGGTATCTAGCTTGGAAATCTTCCAACATACCGTCCCTTTACTGAGGGTAAAGACAATGCCTGTGACTGACATTCAGTCGTCTTTATCACCCTGGAACACTTCCAGTGATTCTCCCCAGGATCGATTGATACAATCTCACTATACCTAGTGAGAACTCTAATATCCCTTTAGATCTATCTCATAGGTCCAAATCTCAGGATTTAGGAGGTATCATCTTTATCCTATTTGGAGAATCCTTGTGATAATAGGAGATTGACCGATCATAGTATAGGAAACTCTTTTCCTATCAAGAGTATGTTGTCTACGTACAATACGAAGATGACTACCTTACTCTCTACTACCCTTTTGTATATACAAGGTTCGTCTATCATTTTGATGAAGTCAAACACTTTGACTATGACATCAAAACAGACGTTCCATCTCCGCGATGCCTGCTTCATTGTGTAAAGCAACTTGCACACGTTTCCGCTGCTCCCACTGTTTACGAAGCCCTCTGGCTGTGTTCTTATAGACGTTCTCTTCTAAATCAGTATTTAGAGAAGCAGTCATGGCACCCAACCGCCAGATATCGTAGTCATGGTGTGTAGCCGTGGTAAGTAGGATCTGGATAGACTTAAGCATAGCTACTGGAAAAAGGTTTCATCATTATCCATGCCTGGTCGATGACGAAAACCTTTAACAAGTCTAGCTTTGAAAGTCTCAACTTTTCCATCTACACCAAGTAATCTTCTCAAGATATACTTGCTCCTGATGGGGATTTAACCCTTCAGATATAGCAGCTAAAGTCCATGCTTTGCTGGTGTACATGGATTCCATCTCAGATCGCTAAGCATCCAGCCATTCTTACAGAGTCCCTACTCTCGATGGCCTGCTCGAAACTAGTTGGGTCATCATCTCATGATGCAATCCTTGCTCCCACTGTCATCGAGAAAACGAGGTATCTCTCAGGCGGATGAGGAACCCTACTAGATCGGCGGAGAGGCTGAGGTTCGTCGGGAACTATAGAATCTTATGGTTCAGTCAAATCATCAATTGCAGTTTTGTATAGCTGGAACCTTTCCAGTTCTACAGAACTGATCCTGCCTCGATCTTGTCCGGATTTTGCTTTAAACATAGGCCGGACAACCCCAAATCTTAACTCACTTAAGAGATAGGCTCTTCCCATACCATATCTCATATGGAATGGTAGGCAGTGATTTGATTCGAACCTAATTCAATAGGTATGCAGCTTCTCAAGCGCATAACACCCAAAAGGAAATAGGTAACTCAGTAATACTCATCATAGAGCACACGATATCTAATATTGTGTGATTGCTCCGCCCCGATACACCGTTGTGCTGTGGTGTATGCAGAGGAGTAATACTGAGAGAGAGTCTCATTTTCCTTTAGAATAGTCCAAGGATTCCATGCTCAAGTATTCTCCTCCCTGATCTCATCATAGGACATAATACTTATACCCGGTTATTGGTTCTCTACTTCTAACTTATATTCTGTGAATACCTCAAAAGGTTCGGACTTATGTTTCAACAGGAACATACGACTGAATCTTAAGAGATTATCGGAGAATATAATGAAGTACAAAGAACCAGTCCTGGCATGTGTAGACTGGAGACTTTACATACATCATCATGTATCAGTCCCAAGAGTTTACTAACTCTTTCTCTTTTCCAGTAAACAGAGCTGGTGTCATTATATCTTTGTGACATGACTGGCAAGTTTCACAAGATGTAAATTCAAACTGTTTTAAATATGCATCTAAATGTAACTTCAGCCAGTCGGGTCGCATTGATATGACCTAGTCTACAATACCTTAAGAAGAATTCGTTCATTTCTGAACTTTTCCTCTTGTGTGTGTTCTGTATACGAGGAACTGTAGTTTGATTTAGAACGTCAATGCTTTTAGATAACGTGCCTGAACCGATCAACTTTTGATATAGGAAATGTTCAAAACATTATCCATCAATACAAAATTATATCCTTTCTTTACTAATAAAGAGACTGATATGATTTTGTATATCAGGTTCGGTATCTAATAGCATTTGTTCAGAATCAATGTATTCGTAATACAGGGTGACAGTGACCAACAGACTTGGCTGCAACACTTGCCCCGTTTTCTGTCTCATGAAACTTATCACCCGTTCTCAGTCTTTCTACCTTTTTGTAGCCCTATGTAACAGATTACATATCTGGGATCCTGATCCGGTATCATATACCCAGGATGCAGAGGATACTGAGAAACAGTTCTTTGTAATGAACACACCCGAAGGAGATGCATCATATGCACTTTCTTCGTTTGGGCGGCATAGGAAATCTGGTATTCCCCTATTTCCTGCTCGGTCTTATAACAATTATAAGTTGGAGCGGGTTCAACGTTCCCCAGCTCAGTATAACAAGCGGGTTCGGTCAATACATCCGTATTATTATCTTGATTAAGGCGTGATATGGTCGCTACCTGGAGAGAGAGAGAAGAAAACACTCAGCGTGCGCTCTTGCAAGATCAGATTGGTTATATATTTTATCTAATCAGGATGGCTCCCACTGTTTTTATCAAATCTTCCTTCAAACCCTAAAAGGAAAGACTAGCCGGGATTAATTACACTCTACAAGTTCGCCAATCTTTCAGCCAGGCCAGTGTCGGTACTTTGAGGGAGGTTCCCCGTGCTTTCGCACGGACCTAATTACTGTAAACCTCATTTTCCCAGAGGTGTAACCCCGTTGACACCTTTCTAGACACCTACTTGATTGGCTAATTGTAAAGTGCAAAACTCTCCCAGGAGTAACAATTACTCGCAGTGGGTATCGGGATCCAACTATCACATAGAAGGTATGCAATCTCATTGCAAATTCCAACACTTGAAACTCCCGATAAAGGTTTTTACCCCTAGCACCTATGACCTTAACTATGGTCAACAAATCATAAGTACTAGTCAAGTTCTACCCATCATTTCGTGATTAATTAGACCCACCCACATGACCCTTAACTAAGGTCAACAAAGTCACGCGACTGTCCTAACTAATCGCATCATATGCGGTGTAGGAAGACATCACTTAGCTACCGTACACTGTGCCTTGACTATGGTCAACAAACACAGCACGAATACTAAGTACTCTACTTCCTAAAATGACGGAGGGTTGCGGCTGGTTTTTGTGAAAACCTTTAACGCTTTGAACTTGATCTCGTTGCGGAATCAAATGATTTTTAAATGGAATGTTTTTGAGGCTTTTCTAGTTTTGCTAAAGGGGTCACTCCCGATGAAGGGATCGTCGGCCCTTTCCTCGTCGAATGAGGTGCGGGATATATCATATATATCACTGTGCAAAGCGGAAACTATAGAAGTGATCAAAGACAAACCGAGGGTTGTAGCATCTTCCAGTTATTGCTAAAGGAGTCACTCCCGGTGAAGGGATCTCGGTCCTTTCCTTATCGAATAAGGTGCAGGATGTTCTACAATGAACACCGCGATGCAAAGCAAGAACTGTAGCTACCTGTTTTATTTTGAAATTCGATTCCACAACATCAATTAGGTTTATTTTCTTTCATTAATCTCATTAATGAATATCCCATCATTTAAGTCCACCTAACCATCACAGATAAATACAACGTACGCTTATGCCATCCGCATTCGCCTCGATGTCCCGTCTGCACCGTTAGGTTAGGTAACTAACGCCAGAGCAAGGCAGGGCTAGCGCGGGTGTAAAACATAAGCAACGTCCATATAATATATCATATATACTATATATAATACCTGTCACAGAACATCACATGATCACAGATAAATCACAGCAGAAGAAACATATGAAATATTGGATATACTAGGACGTCCGTGTTTTCAATACGAGCCAGTATAAAACACGGATTCCACGGTCGTGATGAATAGCCAATCCCACACCCCAAGACCCCTACGAGAGCGGCAAGCAACCCTACCAATTCTAGGGTTAGGAGACCCGGACTCGACTCCTCGAGTTGGTCTCCCTCTGGACCCTAGAACCCGGTTACTAGTGCTCCCCTCCTTGGGTCTATCCTAGTGCAGAAAAGTAAATAATATACAAACGGTGACAACTTCCGCAACCTGGAAGTGCCCCAATAAAAGAATATTACATACAAGTTTTTACATGAATGAAAATGAAAAACACTCATCTCACATAAAAAACCCCGGCTATTCAAACACGACGATCCAATATAACATATCCAGCAACACATAACATCACATGTCATCAACGTAAGTAAATATGCGCATCCCAATTGTCGTTGTCATATAGCAACGAAACCGGCGATATCACATATTACACTTACGGTCACAGAAAAGAAAGTGTAAAACTACAACAGTTAGAATCCGCAACCACCTCAGGCATCGTATGCCTGACCAAATGAATTCTCAAGACATCGCATGCCTAACAATTATAAACCCCGCATTTTAGTCTCATTATCGAAAACACTTTTCAATATCAAGTCGGGTAATTCAACAAGATTCCCGACATCCTGATCGAATGCTCGTCGCAAACTTCAATAGACGGCTGCACCCCTGATACCGTCGACGAAGTGCACCAAGGCGGAACACCGCTACCGCGAGCACCCGAACGGATGCTTTCGGCGACGGGGTTCTCCTACAGTCACTTGGTCGGGGCTATGGAGTGAGGCTGTCTATTAAGTTTACCCGGCGAGTATCCGCGTACGCTACGTGATTGCGACGGACTTTTGATCACATCAAAATTCCGTGGTAACCGATCAACTGAGACTAAACTGCTATGTTTATAACATTCATTCAGTTATCTCATGACTTCTTGTGAATTCCAATTATTGTATCACATTCCGGATAAATAGGAAATGTTAAACTTTCCGATCGAACAATCGAACACCCAAGTTTTCCCGATACAGATCAACACATGAAACAAGTCTAAAAACATTCAGTTCGTGCCTCAGTACCAACGGTCCAGCCGTAGAAGGGTCAAGCCAACGCCTCACATGTGGCACGCCGTACTGCCCCAAACCCGAAGGTTCAAAGGGTAGTTCAAGACGGTCACATAATCGAGTTAAGGTTTGTTGTCTTCTAGAGGGACCATCGTGTTACTTGCACTACTTAGAACGTGATTAAACTACAGAAATATCCAACACTTGGAAATTTCCCGACAGGGGAAAAATTGGGTATTTATATCTGGTCGAACTTTTTAACATATTCAAAAATTATCCGGAAAAACACATAGACAAAATTTGACAATCCGATCGAATGTACGAACCCCTTATACAACCCATAATACTCAACTCTTGATTTCAGAACAAAATATTCCAGGAAAACCAACACTGAAAAATAGGAGTTACTGTGCAAAATTGAGTGCCTAATAAGACAAAACGGCGGCGGAAGGGCCGCATTAGCACGCTAATGCCGCGGTTCCGCCGCACTTTTGAGGGATCATTAGGTAATTTTTGCACCGTAATTCTTAGATTTACCTGCTTGTTTTTCTGCATATTTTTAATTTGCAAAAATCCACATTTTACAAAAAAGTACAGAGAGCAATTTGGAAATCAGATTTCGGTTCGATCGGACTTCAAAATCCGTCTACGCTTCGCCTAAGGCTCTAGCTAGGCTCTGATACCACTGTAGGGTTCCTAGGCACTCTAGTTAAGTCTCACAAGTGATCAAACATGCACAAATAAAATTTTACGGGTGCCTACAAACCCGACTACGGATCGTTTACTAGATATTTAGGCGAAACAAGCAAACTAGTTAACACTTAACTACAAGATACGGAAATACAACCTTTGTAGATCCGGTGCTCCACCTCCATAGCTCCGCAACAAGGTCCTCTCCGCTGTCCAAATCAAATCCGGGCTCTAGCGTCGGCTTCGTCGGAGAATGGGCAAGCTAGGTCGTCGATGTCCATGCCGAAGATGATCTACGTCGAGGCATCGCTAGATCAAGCTCCACCTTCACCAAACCATGATGACTTGTGAAGGAAACACACTCTACTACTTGGCAAGAGGTAGAGGATGAAGAAATAGAAAGTGGGTAGACTTTAGAATTGGATTTCTCACTCATTTGCTCAATTCACCATTGATGAAGAAAGCTTTTTCTTCCTTGCTCATGAAGAAGAAGAAGAAAGAAATATATGATAAGATAATAGAATAAGAAAAGAAAATGAATTCTTATCATAATTTTAACTAGAGTCAAGTGTAGAGAATGAATCATGGTTAGTGGGAATGGTTAGGGTTAAGGATGAGATAAGGATGGTTGACTTGAACAAAGCTTCATGAAGCTTCAACTAAAGAACAAAAGAAGCCACCATTCTTTTTCTCATTTTCTTTTATTCATTTATCAAAAATAAATGGATAACTAAATAAGATAAATGAATAATAAATAATAAACCCTAACCATCAACTTAACCTTGGTTAAATCTTTACACTTGAACCCTAGCATGACATGTATCATCAAACATGATACAATCAAGTGCACAAAAGTATATCGCATATACAATGCGCCCATCCGAGTGAGAAAATCCATCTTAAGTAAACCGATACTAGTTGATGCAAAGTAATATATCAAATATATAAATATGCATTAAATCATTAAATCAACACTAGATTCAATGATCCGGTCATGTCGCACACAACCGACTAGTATAGAATGTATCGGCTTATCGAATCAATCCTTGATTCGATAACTAGGTTATATCACATACAACCATTCGACACATTCATCGCGAGAATGGAATACGGTATCACATACACGCATTATTCTCGGTCCCGCACATATCTCATATGCGCTCCTATTTCGTTTCGCTTGAGCCAGGAAACCTCTGTGTAGGACTCTAAAGACTCGTCAATACGCCGGCAGCAGGCGATGATCATATCAAACACCCACAAGCCGCAAGCGGTCTGCTAAACGTAACGGCCACCCGGGTATTGAGCGATCTGAAGATCGACGAGCAAGCCCGCTCACACTCCAGTGAATCCAACCAGTAACACTACCGTATAGTCCGGTCTGTTCGTCTGATATGTCGCATATCTCGCCTAGGGGTGGTAAACGTCAGACCCCAATAGCTCGATAAATCTTACCGACGTAGGGTCCATAACATTCGTGAAACTACTGATAACTCTTACCAGTATATCACTGCAACCCTGGCCAGGGATTTCCTGTTATGGCCAGTCGAGCATTGCACAACATCAACCCCCAATACCGGGAGAGACGAATCCCCTCCTATCGCTCATTGCCTCCATGTGAATCGGGACTGTACCCAAAAACCACCTGTTTGCACAACTCAGTAGAGCCGTGGTAGGGTGGAAATCAAAGCACAGTGGGAGACACATAAGACTCTATGACGATCTCGGGTCAACAGACTAAGCTGTACCAGTGTCACCAGAGAACTGCCATCTGACGTGAGGTATAATACCATCTGGGAGTTCTCGGCGAGTCCGTTCAGTGTACCCAGTCTCCACTGAGCACCCGCATACCATCTTCGATGTCAAACACCAATGGATATGGGATCATCCATCGCCCATCGCATGGGTCAAGAAGATATGCGCTAGTCTACTCTGGAATATCGATGCCCCGTCTCGATATTCCCTCGACTAGGAACATTTCAAGGATGTACTCTTGGACTACCCAGGCCCCACTAGTATGATCTACATCATAGTCCTGGAAGTCGAGTACACATCCTATGGGCTTTATCAACATGTAATCAGAGAGACAGAAAGTATACATGTTAAGATAAAGAGCAACCAGATAGCGTACTATCATGTCGAGCAAGAAAGTCCTACCTATATATGTCCCAGCATCCACTACAATATACATCCAATGTACAGTAATGGCCTCTAGGGCATACATATAACTAACAGCCGGGTCATCGGACCAAGTGTTGATTCGATGAACTGATACAGATTATATTAGTCAGTTATTTGTGAAATAGCCGGATTATCGGATCAAGTGTTGATTCGATAATTTAATGTATAATTATATATTTGATATATTAAATTACATTAACTGATATAAGCTCACTAAAAGATTCTTTTTCTCACTCGGGTAATACATTGATATATATGCGATATATGTTAATTGTATTATTTTATTTTGTTACGATAAATATTCTATATGTGATATGTATAATATTGTAACATGATTACTAATGCAACAAGTTTAGTGGAGATTAAACAGGGTTAGGGTTTGATTTGGGTTAGTTCTTTCTTGAACCTTCTAGAAGGTTTCCTTTTTGTTTTTGCAAAGATATTTTGCAAGATATTTACTTAACCCATTCCACACCCTTTACTATGGTTAGATCTCTACAATGGTTAAGTCTTTTCTTGACTTAACCATGGTTGCATTTGTAATGATATTATCACAATTCATTATTCATCACAAAAGGATTGATTGTTCTTCTTCTTCCTTCTTCTTTCTTTCATGAAAAGCTTTTTAGCTTTTTATGAAGTGATGAAAATGAGTGAGTTAAAGAAAATAAATGAGAGCTAAAATCCTACTTCATCATCCTAATCTATCCTAACCATTTAGATTAGAATGTTCACTTCATTTAGTGAGTGAGAGCTTGTGTTAAAGAAACTTCAAGGTAGATTATCTTTGTTATCGAAGATCGGAAGCAAGTTTGCATCATTCTCTTTGTGGAGCCTCTCTAGAGTCCGGAAACTCGATGATCGCAGCGAAGGGACCTCAACACGGAGCTTTAGAAGTGAAGGACCGGACTACAAAGGTTGTAATCCCAAACTCTTAGTGTTAAAGTGTTTAACATGCTTTGTTTCGCCTAATCTCTAGTTTAAAGATCTTGGTTAGGGTTGTTCGGCACGTCTAAATTTTAAATCGGGTATGGTTGATACCTTATAGACCCTTGTGAGAGTGCCTAGTAACCCTACAGTGGTATCAGAGCCAAGCTAGAGCTTTAAGCAAAATCTGGGCGATGTTTAAAGTCCGATCGAACTTTGAATACCTGTAAAACCCTAGTTTCTGGAAAAAATTTCAAAAGTTGACATTTTTCATATTAAAAATACTCAAAAAAATTAGCAGGGAATTCTATGGACAATTGTGAAAAACGACCCACTAATTCCATTAATACGTCGCGGAACAGCTGCAAAGACATGCCTTGCGCGGCGGTTCCGCTGCTGAACAGTGGACTTAGGGTTTCAATTTTCTACAGTTACGTCCGTATGTCTTTCCTGATGCTTCTGGGAATTTTTAATTCTTACTCAAGTGTTTAGTTTTCTGGGTTGTATTGGGAACTCGTTGATTCGATCAGAAAGTTTAACTTCGTTTAAGTTTTTTTCGGGTAATTTTAGAACGTGTTAAAAAGTTCGAACGGATATCAATAACTCACTTTTCCCCCTGTCGGAAATTTTTTCAAAAGTTGGATTTTTTCTCGAGTTTGAAACTTTTGGAAAATCGTGCAAGTAACGCGGTGGCCCCTCTACAAGAACACAAACCTTAACTCGATTATGTGACCGTCTGAACCGCCTCTGAACCTTAGGGTTTGGGGCAGTACGGCGTTGCCACATGTGAGGCGTTGGCTTGATCCTTCTACGGCTGGACCATTGGTACTGTGGCATGTGATGGATACTTTTTGAACTCTGCTCAAGTGTTGAGCTAATTGGGAAATCTTGGGTGTTTGTTTATTCGATCGGAAAGTTTAACATTGTCTATTTATTTGGAATGTGATACAATATTTGGAATCCACAAGTAGTTATGAGATAACTAATTTGAATGTTATAAATCTAGCAATTCAGTCTCAAATGATCGGTTGCCACGGGATTTTGATGCGATCAAAAGTCCGTCGCAATCACATAGCGTACACGGATACTCGCCGGGTAAACTTAATAGATAGCCACGCCCCATAGCCCCGACCAAGTGACTGTAGGAGAACCCTGTCGCCAAAAGCATCCGTTCGGTTGCTCGCAGTAGCGGTGTTCCGCCTTAGTGCACCTCATCGACGGCATCCGGGGGTGCGGCCGTCTACTAAAGTTTGCGACGAGCATTCGATCAGGATGTCGGGAATCTTGTTGAATTGCCCGACTTGATATTGAAAAGAGTTTTCGATAATGAGACTAAAATGCAGGGTTTATAATTGTTAGGCATGAGATGTCTAAGGAATTAATTTGGTTTGGCATGCGATGTCTAAGGAAGTTGCGGATTCCAACTGTTGTAGTTTTACACTTTCTTTTCTGCGACCGTAAGCGTAGTATGTGGTGTATCGCCGGCTTCGTTGCTATACATCAACGACAATCGGGATACGCATACTTGCTTACGTTGATGATATGAGATATTATGTGTTGCTGTGATATGTTATATTGGATCGTCGTGTTCTGAATAGCCGGGGGTTTTATATGAGATGAGAGTTTTTCTTTTTCATTCATGTAAAATTCATTTGTATGTAATATTCTTTTATTAGGGCACTTCCGGTCTGAGGATGATGTCACCATTGTATATTATTTACTTTTCCGCATTAGGTAAACCCAAGGCGGGGAGCACAAGTAACCGGGTTCCAGGGTCCAGTGGGAGACCATCTCGAGGAGTCGAGACCGGGTCTCCTAACTCTAGAATTGGCAGTGTTGCTTGCCGCTCTCGTAAGGGTTTAGGGATGTGGGTTTGGCTATTCATCGCGACCGTGGAATCCGTGTTTTATACAGGCTCGTATTAAAAACACGGACCTCCTAGTATATCCAATATTTCATATATGTTCTTTTGCTGCAATGTTCTGTGATGAGATCATATTACTACCTGAGAAGAATGTTTATATTATATATATGAGATATATGTTATATTGCAGATTTCGTTTCAAATGTGATGCTTGTGAAGCATAATAAAATGGGACTTCATTAATGAGATTAATGAAACTAAAAGAAACCTAAAGATGTTATAGAAACTTGTTTAAAAACTGGTAGCTCTAGTTCTTGCTTTGCATAGCGGTGTTCCTTGTAGAACATCCAGCACCTTATTCGATAAGGAAAGAGCCGAGATCCCTTCACCGGGAGTGACCTCTTTAGCGAAACTAGCAGATGCTACAAACTCGGCTTGTCTTTTGATTGTTTCTATAGTTTTTTGCTTTGCACAGCAGTATTTGTGAAATATCCTGTACCTTATTCGATTAGGAAAGAGCCGATATCAAGTTCATTACGCTATGGTTTTCTGAAAAACCTGCGTAGCCCTCTATCATTTCAGATAAAGACTGTTTAGTATACGTGCTACGTTTATTGGCCTGCGTCAAGGCGTAGTGTGCGGTAACTAACTAGTACTTATCTGTAGCATACGATGCAATTAGATTAGGGTAGTCGTACGACTTTGTTGGCCTGCGTCAAGGGTCGTGCGGGTGGGTTTAATTCAATCAGGAAATATACGGGTTGAACTTGACTAGCGGACTATGGTTTGTTGGCCTGCGTCAAGGTCATAGGACGCTAGGGGTAAAATATTATTGGGAATTTCAAGTGTTGAAATTTGCAATGAGATTGCACACCTTCTATGAGATAGTTGGATCCCGATACCCGCTGCGAGTAAGAGTTACTCCTGGGAGAGTTTTACACGTTACAATCAGCCGATCAAGTAGGTGTCTAGAAAGGTGTCAACGGGGTTACGCCCATGGGAAAACGAGGTTTATTTTAATTAGGTCTGTGCGAAAGCACGGGGAACCTCCCTCAAAGTACTGGCACTGGCCTAGCTGAAAGATTGGCGAACTTGTAGGGTGTAATTAATCCCGGATAGTCTTTCCTTTTAGGGTTTGAAGGAAGATTTGACTAAAACATTGGGAGACATCCTGATTAGATAAATTGATTACCAATCTAATCTTGTAAAAGTGCACGCTGAGTGTTTTCTTCTCTCTCTCTCCTTGTTGCGACTATGTCACGCCTTAATCAAGATAATAATACGGATGTATTGACCGAACCCGCTTGTTATACTGGGCTAGGGAACGTTGGCCCTGCTCCAACTTATAATTGTTATAAGACAGAGCAGGAAATAGGGGATTACCAGAATTCCCATGCCACCCAAGCGAAGAAAGTGCATGCTGATGCATCATCTTCGGGTGTGTTCATTACCGAGAACTGTTTCTCAGTATCCTCTACGTCCTGGGTATGAGATACCGGATCAGGATCCCGCAAATGTAATTTGTTATATGGGCTACAGATAGGTAGAGAACTGAGAATGAGTGATAAGTTTCAAGAGTTGGAAATGATGCAAGTGTTGCAGTCAAGTCTGTTGGCAGTTATCACCCTGTATTACCAGAATATATTGATTCTGAACGAATGTTATTAGATACCGAACCTGATATACAACATCATATCAGTCTCTTTATTAGTAAAAAAGAATATAATTTTGTATTTTTGGATAATGTTTTGAACATTTCCTATATCAAGAGTTGATCGGATCAGGCACGTTATCTAAAAGCATAGACGTTCTAAATCAAACCACAGTTCTTAATGTACAGAACACACACAAGAGGAAGAGTTCAGAAATGAACGAATTCTTCTTAAGGTATTGTAGACTAGGTCATATCAATGCGACCCGACTAGCTGAAATTACATTTAGATGCATATTTAAATTAGTTTGAATTTACATCTTGTGAAACTTGCCAGTCATGTCACTAAGATAAGATGACCACAGCTCCGTTTATTGGAAACAGAGAAAGAGTTAGTGAACTCTTGGGATTGATACATGTTGATGTATAGAGGTCCCCTGTCTACACATGCCAGGACCGGTTCTTTGTACTTCATTACATTCACTGATGATCTCTCAAGATTCAGGCATATGTTCCTGTTAAAACAAAAGTCTGAAACGTTTGAGATAATCACAGAATATAAGTTAGAAGTAGAGAACCAAAAACGGGTATAAGTATTATGTCCTTTGATGAGATCAAGGAAGAGAATACTTGAGCACGGGATTCCTGGACTATTCTAAAGGAGAATGAAATTCTCTCTCAGCATTACTCCTCCATATACACCACAGCACGTCGGTGTATCGGGGCGGAGCAATCACACCCTATTTGATATGGTGCGCTCTATGATGAGTAATATTGAGTTTCCTATTTCCTTTTGGGAGTTATGCACTTGTGAAGCTGCATACCTATTGAATAGTGTTCCAATCAAATCAGTTTCCTAACACTTCATATGTGATATGGAATGGGAAGAGCCCATATCTTAAGTAAGTTAAGATTTGGGGTTGTCCGGTCTATGTCTAAAAGAAAAATCCGGACAAGCTCGAGGCAAAGTAAATTCTATGGAAGTTTTTTGGATATCCCAAGCATTCACAAGGGAATATCTTCTACCAAACCGAGGAACAAAAGATGTTTTGTTTCTCTGCATGCCACCTTTGTGAAAGGGAATTTCTTATGAAGAAATTATTGTTCATGAGGTAGAACTAGAAAGAGTTCCGGCTATACAAACTGCAGCTGATGATTTGGTAGAACCAAAGGATTCAATAGTTTCCAACGAACCTCGACCTCTCCGCCGATCTAGTAAGGTTCCTCACCCACCTGAGAGATACTTCGGTTTTCTCTATGACAGTGGGAGCGAGGATTGCATCATGAGATGATGACCCAACTAGTTTCGATCTGGCCTTCAGGAGTGGGACTCTGTAAGAATGGCTGGATGCTTAGCGATCTGAGATGGAATCCTTATACACCAACAAAGTATGGACTTTGGTTGCTTTACCTGAAGGGTTAAATCCCCATCAGGAGCAAGTATATCTTGAGAATATTACTTGGTGTACATGGAAAAGTTGAGACTTTCAAAGCTATGCTTAAAGTCCATCCAGATCCTACATGCCACGGTTACATACCATGACTACGATATCTGGCGGTTGAGTGTCATTACTGCTTTTCGAAATGATGATTTGGAAGAGAGCGTCTATACGTACACAGCCAGAGGGCTTCGTAGACAGTGGGAGCAGCGGAAGCGTGAACAAGATGTTTTATGTGATAAATCAGGCATCGCGGAGTTGGAACATCTGTTTTGATGTGGTAGTCAAAGAGTTTGACTTCATCAAAATGGTAGATGAAACTTGTATATACAAAAAGGTAGTAGGGAGTATGGTGGTGATCCTCGTATTATACGTGGATGGCATACTCTCGATAGGGAATGAGTTTTCTATGCTACGCTCGGTCAATCTCCGCTTCACAAGGATTCTCCATATAGGATCAAGGTGATACCTCCTAAATCCTAGGTTTTATATCTATAAGATAGATCTAAATGGATGTTAGGATTCTCACTAGTTGTAGTGAGATAGTATCAATCGATTTTGGGGAGAATCACTGGAAAGGTTCCAGGGTGATAAGGACGACTGAATGTCAGTCGCAGGCATTTTCTTTACCATCAGTGGAGGGACGGTATGTTGGAAGAATTCCAAGATAGATACCGTGACTTACTAGACGATTAAAGGCAAGATACATCATTACCAAGGATGCTACCAAAGAGGCAGTCTGGATATATATTAGTTCATGAGATGAACTTCGTTCCTACCATTATGTGACAATGGAGTTGTGGCTTAGGCCAAGGAACCCCCGCCCCATCAGAAATCCAGACATATTCTTAGGCAGTATCGCCTGATCATGGAGATGGTTGATCTCCAGGGAGATTGAGGTTAGGAGAGTAGACACAGAGGACAACAGCGTGGATCCACTCACAAAGGCCTTTTTCCCAGTAGAGACTTTTATGGGATGGTTGAGTATGAGATACATCAACCACAACTAATAGTTAGGTATGTGATACCACAACATATGGCCCTAGTGCAAGTGGGAGATTGTTAGTTATATGTATGCCCTAGAGGCCATTACTGTACATACGATGTATATTGTAGTGGATGCTTGGACATATATAGGGAGGACTTTCTTGCTCGACATAATAGTACGCTATCTGGTTGCTCTTTATCTTAACATGTACTCTGATTGTCTCTATGTTACATGTTGATAAAGCCCTTAGGATGAGTACATGACTACCAGGACTATGATGCGGATCATACTAGTGAGGACAATGTAGTCGCCAAGTACATCCTTCAAATGTTCCTAGTCGTGGGAGTACCGAGAATAGACTAGCGTATGCGCTTCTTGACCCATATGATGGGCGATGGATGATCTCATATCCATTGGTGTTTGACATCAGAGAAGGTATACGGGTGCTCAGTGGAGACTGGGTACACTGGACGGACTCACCGAGAACTCCCAGATGGTATTATACATCACGTCAGATGGCAGTTCTCTGGTGACACTGGTACAGAGTAGTCTGTAGACCCGAGATCGTCATAGAGTCTTGTGTGTTTCCCACTGTGCTTTGATTTCCATCATACCACGTCCAAGAGGGAGTGCAAAAGGTGGCTTTTGGGTACAGTCCCGAATCATATGGAGGCAATGAGCGATAGGAGGGGATTCATCTCTCCCGGTATAGGGAGTTGTTGTTGCGCTGTGTTCGATTGGCTATAACTAGAATTCTCTGGCCAGGGTTGCTGAGATTTACTGGTAAGTGTTATCAGTAGTTTCTTGAACTATTAAAGAGCTCATATCGACACGACTTATCAACATATTGGGGTCTGACGTTTACCACCCCTAGGCGAGATATACGACATATCAGACGAAGAGACCGTACTGTACGGGAGTTGTCACGCCCCGCTTCCCAGAGTACGCTAGATTGGGCACGTGACATAGCCAACCATGCTACCTGTGGGTAGGAAGTATCCATCCACAGTCACATTACGCCTTTAGAGATATCAAGAACAAGATAAAACTATCTAAAACATGTCCATAATCCAGAATAACAGGAGTCAATAATAAATAAATGCGGAAGCAAATGATCCAATACAAATAACTGGAAAGTATGTCCCATAATGCGGGCTCACATCAGGAAATAAATGCAGGAAATAAAACTAACTACTACTGAACTCACAGCTCAGCCTGCTGCTTGAAGTACTCCTGCTCGGACTGCGACAGCGGTACAGAATCTGGGCCATGCAAAACCCAGACGTCAGCACATCATGTCAACAAGTAATAAAAAATGAGCAATGTAACAGGCAATGCAAAAGAAACATGAATAAATCGAGAGTAGCAATAATGTGAATCAAGCAACGCGGGGTAGTGTACAGTTGGTAACTAACTGTTTATCAGGTATTCTATTCTAAAGTCTTTGAAATCAATTGATGAATCATCGATGTAACTCAATAGTATCTCGTGCGTGCCCGGGACCACGGTCAAGATTCTCGGGGCTGAATCCGAGACATGCCGCTAGGCAGTAACAGGTAGCAGGATGGGCGAGTGATGTCAGCATCATCACTCCGGGGCTGGCCTAGCCCGTAAGACTGATCAGAACATGTATCGAACTGTTGAGTTACAAATCGGTTTCACATTTGATTTCCCCATACCCCCAAGTTATGTATGTCGAGTCACGTATTCAGTAATCAAGAGCTAATGCCAACACCGGATCAGGTAAAAACATGTTTGTCTGGATAGACAACAGGAACGGTCCATGAGGGCTACATGTCAGGTTTGTTGGCATTAGACACAAGATCAGGTAACGGGTCGGGTCATGGTACATCAGGTCAAGTCAACAGTATACGGTACCATGTCAGGTATATCAATATATATATATGTGTAGCAATGTCTGGTCAAGATGTAAACAATATCGTGGGTGTGCTCACAATCAGATATATAATCAAACCTGGGTATTAACAATCATGAGATGAGCAATGAATTAAGTAATAAGCAGTTTCATTCAATTTGCAATACAGATATCAATTTGTTACAGAGATGATTACAAGTGTGCAGTAAGACAAATATAGCCGGTTAGTCATGTTAACAGGTTTAAGAACCCTTAGAGGTGCAATAATTTATGTAACGGTTCAGTACAGCTATTTCAGGTTAAATGCATACGAGTGTCCGAATGTAACAGAACTACAGGGATAAATGCCACAAGCTACATTAACATTATAAATGTGATTAAACAGGTAAATATGGTGATTTGTTTCAATTTTGCAACTGTAGGTTCCATGTTTAAGAGTAAAATGATATAATGCAATTTTGTACCGGAAATGGGAAGCGATCGTACCAAGTTAAATTTACAGGTTTTAGGGTGTCATAATATATTAGTAAATATTGTATAGCATGTAGCAAGGGGCACTTGCTTCGACGGGTTGCGAACCAGGAAAAACGGGACGTAACGTCGGCGGGGAAACTCGCGACGGGCGCACGGTTCCCGGATTGAACCCAAACAACGAATAATGGAACCACACGGGTCAGAGCACCTTGCTGGATCGTTTGGACACGTCACCGGCACGGCCGGATTCCGGCGAGAATGGGAACAGTAAAGATCAAGAATTGCAATCAAGAAAAGAAAGAAACAAAGAAGGAGGGGAGAAGAAGGTCTTACTGGTAGGGTTTCTGAGATTTCAGGGGAGTCGGCACGGGGCGACGGCGATGAAGGTTGGCGGCTTGGTGATACTCCGGCGAAGGCAGTAGGTTATGGTGTGCAGCCGCGGCCGTGGGGGGTCTGTAGAGGGAGATGGAAGCGGTTTGGAAGGCCGGGATGTGGAGAGGGATGCGAGGAGGAGACGAGGGCGACGACAGCGAGTCACCGGCGAGGTTGGGCTCGCTGGGGAATGCACGGGTGGCCTTGTCGGGTGTGCAGGTGCTCGAGAGCGTGGGGAAAAATGGAGGAAGGAGGTGCTTGTGGCTGCGATTAGGGCGAGGAGGCAAGGATGCTGGCGTCGTTCGTGTCAGCGTTGGTGCGGCAGCGGCAAGGGGAGAGGTGGATGGGGTTGCAAGGTGATAGGTTTACGTTGTGAGGGAAAAGAAAAGGAGGGGAAAAGATTTAAAAGAAGAGAGAGAGAAAGATTATGGGAGAGAGAGAGAGAGATTTGAGGAAGAGGAGAGAGAGAGAGAGAGACGGGTAGAGAGAGGAGAGATAGAGAGAGAGAGAAAGAGACGAGAGAGAGAAAGGAAAAGAAGTGTGGGGCCCACGAGTTTGGAGAGCCATGATTGGCTGAGAAGAAGATTTAATTGGTAGGAAAAATATTAAAAAGGATTTAAGGATTTGAAATGAACAGTAAGATATAAGATTAGCTAGAAATATGTGCTGGTTAAATATTTTAAGATTTGGGTTTTTGGCCCAAAGTAAAACATTTCCAAATCGCGCCCGGGTCGAGTCCAAAAATTCGAAATTGAAATAATAGGATTTTAAGCGGGTTCCAAATTTCAAAATTATGTGTCTTATGATTAAAAAGTATACCCCCAAGACGGACACATGTACGCGCGCGTAGCCGTCCAAACTTGCCCGTTTCACTGAACGGAACGAGAACACGATACACAGACGCTACCACAAGGCTAGGGGTGTCGAGTAGGCCAAGATGAATATCTTTAATTTTATTTTAGATGCTAAAATTTGTTATATGCAGAAATGACTTTGCTAGGTAAAATTTTACAGTAAGTGACAATCAAACAGGCTAAATGAAATGAGTACCACATTAATGCTCAAACAGTAACTGAAAAACAGTAGCATTGGGCTCGGGTGTTACATCATACCCAACTACAAAAAGAATTTCGTCCTCGAAATTCCACGAATACAAAAAAACTACAAGAAAAGGTGAGGAAACTTCTCTCGGATTTCATCTTCTCGTTCCCAAGTGGACTCTCCATGCAAGCGATTACCCCAAGAGACAAGCACAAGGGGGATAACCTTGTTCTTGTGAACCTTTTCCCGTCGATCCACGATTTCAATCGGTCGCTCCTCAAAAGTCATGTCTTCCCGTACTGTTAGCTTCGAATGATCCAATACGTGCGTTTCATCTCGAACATACCTTCGTAGTTGAAATACGTGAAACAGATCGTGCACATTTGCCAAGGTCTGAGGTAACGCCAAATGGTACGCTACCTCACCAACACGATCGAAGATCTCAAAGGGTCCAACGAATCGAGGACTAAGCTTTCCTCGACTCCCAAAACGAATCACCCCTCTAGTCGGTGATATCTTCAAGAACACCAAATCACCCACGGCGAACTCTAGAGGTCTTCTTGACGTGTCTGCCCAACTCTTCTGTCGGTCTTTTGCTGCCTTCATATGATTTCTGATAGTGTTAACCTTCTCAACTGTCTGCACAACCAAATATGGTCCCAATAATCTTCGTTCACCGACATCATCCCAACAAGCAGGTGAACGGCATTTACGACCATACAAAGCTTCAAACGGAGCCATCTGGATAGTTGCTTGAAAACTGTTGTTGTAAGAAAACTCCACCAAGTGTAGATGATCCTCCCACAAACCCTTGAAGTCCAACATGCATGCTCTCAACATGTCTTCAAGAGTTTGGATCGTTCTCTCCGACTGACCATTAGTTTGAGGATGATAAGCTGTGCTAAACTTCAATCGAGTCCCCAAACTTTCCTGTAAACTCCTCCAGAAGTGTGATAAGAACCGAGTGTCCCGATCGGACACGATGCTCACCGGTACTCCATGCAATCTCGCAATCTCTTGCATGTACCGCTCTGCCAAAGTCTCTATTGATTGACCAACCCGGAAAAAAATAAAGTGAGCAGCCTTGGTCAACCGATCAACAATCACCCATACAACATTGTTGCCTTTTGGACTCCGCGGTAAAGCCGTCACGAAATCCATGGTTATATGTTCCCACTTCCACTAAGGAATCGGAAGTGGTTGCAATAAACCAGCAACCCTTTGATGTTCAGCCTTAACTTGCTGACACACCAAGCACTTAGCCACAAAGCGAGCAATCTCCCGTTTCATGCCTTCCCACCAGAAATGCTGTCGAATATCTCGGTACATCTTTGTGCCTCCTGGATGTACAGAATAAGCTGAACTGTGTGCCTCCTTCATAAGCTCTTCACGAACATCTCCCTTTGGCACACACTAACAGCTACCATACCTCAACGAACCATCTTCGTGGATCAATAAATCTGTTCGTAGTCCAGCTTCAACCTGCTCTCGAAACTTTTGTAGTCTAGGATCCTGCGATTGTGCTGCTTTAATATTCTCGATCGATGACGAATGTACTTGCAGCTGCATCAACTGTCCCGTAGAACGCGGTAGCACAACCTCCAAGTCAAATCTTCGAAAATCTGCAACGATCTCCTTCTGCGTAGTTAACACCTGAATTGCTGGTAACCGACTAAGCGCATCCAGCACAACATTAACCTTTCCCGGATGGTACTTAAGATCAAGATCGTAGTCAGCCATCAGCTCCAACCATCTACGCTGCCTCATATTAAGCTCCTTTTGTGTGAACACGTACTTCAAGCTCTTATGATCTGTAAAAACTTCGACCCTTTCGCCCAAAAGGTAGTGTCTCCAAATCTTCAAAGCGAAAATCACAGTCGCAAGCTCCAAGTCATGAGTCGGATAATTCTTCTCTTGGGTCTTCAATTGTCTCGATGCGTAGGCTACAACCTTCCCATGCTGCATCAAAACACATCCCAATCCTTTCCCAGATGCGTCGCTGTGAATCACCAATCCTCCGGAATTGTCTGGCACGGTCAGAATAGGGGCGGTTATCAACTTCTGCTTCAACGTCTCAAAAGCTAACGCACATTTATCCGTCCATACAAAAGGTACCTCCTTGCGCGTAAGCTTGGTCAACGGCTCTGCCAGACGAGCAAAGTTCTCCACAAATCTCCTGTAGTATCCGGCTAATCCAATAAAACTTCTTATCTCAGCAACATTCTTTGGAATAGGCCAATCTTGAACTGCTGCAATCTTTTCTGGATCGACGGCGATTCCATCGCCCGACACAACATGCCCCAAAAACTTCACTTCCTCCAGCCAAAACTCGCACTTACTCATCTTCGCATACAATTTCTCCTGTCTCAACGTCTGCAGTGCGATCTTCAAATGTCCAGCATGCTCTTCAAAACTCTTCGAGTAAACCAGAATATCGTCGATGAATACCACAATAAACTGGCCCAAGAACGGTGAAAAGATTCGGTTCATCAAGTCCATGAATACTGCCGGCGCATTCGTTACTCCGAAGGGCATCACTAAGTATTCGTAATGTCCATACCGAGTTTGGAACGCCGTCTTGCAAATATCATCTGCTTTCACTCGAACCTGATGATATCCGGATCACAAATCCAGCTTCGAGAATACCCTCGCGCCACTAAGCTGCTCAAAAAGTTCTCCAATGCGAGGGATCCGGTACTTGTTCTTAATAGTCACCCGGTTTAATTCTCTATAGTCGATGCACATTCTTCTTGTGCCATCCTTCTTCTTTACTAGAAGAACTGGAGCTCCCCAAGGTGAGTTACTGCTTCGAATCCAACCCTTCTCAAGCAATTCAGCAACCTGTTTCTTAACTTCTTCCAACTCTACTGGTGCCATTGGATAATACGCTTTAGATACTGGCGCTGCAACAGGAATAAGATCAATTGCGAACTCCACGTCTCGCTTCGGCGGTAAACCCGATATATCTTCAAATACGTCCATAAAATCGCGAACAACCACCGGCTCATCACCACTATCAACTTCCATTGCTGCAAGAATATTGTTTGTCGGCCTAGCCCTAAACTCGACTGGCCCGACAGAACTGCTTCCTCCAGTGAAGGTAAACTCGGGATGTCCGGGAATCTGGAAAATTACTTTCTTTGCCCTACATTCAATGTGAGCGTGGAAAGTGCCAAGGAAATCCATTCCCAAGACGACTTCATAGCTGCCCGTATCAATCACCAAGAAATCTGCAAAGAGTTCTCGTCCGCACACAACAACTGTACAATCTTTACACTCCCTACTAGATATGATTTTCCCGTTCCCAGAGTGTATTTCCCAGAAACTAGACAGGGTCGTTCAGGTAATCGAGTATGTAGTTATAAACTTAGATGACATAAAACAATGGGATGCACCAGAATCAAATAATGCCACTGCGGGAAAACCATGAACGAGTAGAATACCTGAAACCACTTCTCCTGATGCCTTAGCTTCCTCAGCTGTCAAGGTAAAAGCTCGAGCCTAATTAGGTCCTTAAGTCAGCTGTTTCTGCCCTTGGAATGGTTTCTGCGGAGGCTTCTGAATATCATCCCTCGTACGAAGATTCGACGGACAGGCACCAACTGCGTGATCAGCCGCCCCACAAACCAAACAAAGTCCCAGCCTTCTTCGACAATCCTTCTGCACGTGCCCAGGTAAACGGCAGTAGTCACAAATCAGCTTATTTCTTCGATCAACAATCACAGGCTTCTTCATGGGTGCTACACCACGACGGTCCACTGGAATACCCTTGCGACCGTGAGCTCGGTTAGGTACAACTGCGGGTTTCCTGGCCGCAACTGCTGTCTGCTGCAAGCTCCCTTTCATCCCAGATAAACTCTATTGTTCCCGAGTTGCCGTAAGAACCTGTGAGAAAGTGGTCAAACCCAGAGAGACAATCTGCCTCTGGATGTCCACATCCAAGCTGCGCATGAACCTTCGTGCCCTATCTGCATCGTTGGCGACTAAAGGTCCAGCGAATCTGCTGAGTCTCGTCCACTCTGCTGCATGCATGTCCACGGGTGCTCCATTCTGCCTTAGCCCAATAAATTTCTCTACCATTTCCTCCCGTGCAGTCTGCGGGAAGAACTTCTCCAGGAAACTATTAGAAAAATCCGCCCACTTGATCGGCTTGGGCAAGCGGGTCTCCTCCACAAGCCACCACTCTCGGGCGTAGTCCACTAATTGAATGCGTACCACATCAACTCTTTTGTCATCTGGAACCTATGCCGCAATCAACAAATTCTCCGTATCAACTAGCCACTGCTCAGCTGGCAACGGCTCCTCCATACCAGTGAATGTAGACGGACCCAAACGTCTAAAGTCTGCCACGGTCCCTACTCGGTCAACTGGTTTAGCTCCAACGTTGTTTACAGACTGCTGAACGATCTGCAAACCTTCCTGGAACGAGTCTGCTTGCTGCTGGATCAGCTCGGTCTGTCTCTTTTGATTCTCTAGCATTCCCCTTATTACTCCAAGCATGGAGGCTTCGTCCACACGCCTCTGGTACGTCTTCAAATTCTTATCTGCCATATTCCTGAAATCAAAACACCCAACATTAGCATGATGATAGATTCAATATATAGATCAAAGCTAGAACTCCAAGATACTTAAATAGAGTACCGCATTGTAACTATGCCGCGGTATCATAGCCACAATTACTTAACTCCACCCAAGTCGCCTAAGTCCTAGAGATAACAAGGAATCAGGTTTTCGAGTCGATATGCAAGGGAAGTTTGCACATCGTAAAAGATATAATCAGGAAGAATGTGATTCAAGAATGGTAAACGGCAAGGTGGCAGGACATGTTTCCTAAACACGGGTATTCTGATTCGTGTATTGGGTACAATACCCAACTACAAAAGAATCAACCCAACTAACCTATGGCTCTGATACCAAAAGAACCATGTCACGCCCCGCTTCCCAGAGTACGCTAGATTGGGCACGTGACATAGCCAACCATGCTACCTGTGGGTAGGAAATATCCATCCACAGTCACATTACGGCTGTAGAGATATCAAGAACAAGATAAAACTATCTAAAACATGTCCATAATCCAGAATAACAGGAGTCAATAATAAATAAATGCGGAAGCAAATGATCCAATACAAATAACTGAGAAGTATATCCCATAATGCGGGCTCACATCAGGAAATAAATGCAGGAAATAAAACTAACTACTACTGAACTCACAGCTCAGCCTGCTAGCTGAAGTACTCCAGCTCGGACTGCGACAGCGGTACAGAATCTGGGCCATGCAAAACCCAGACGTCAGCGCGTCGTGTCAACAAGTAATATAATATGAACAATGTAACAGGCAATGCAAAATAAACATGAATAAAACGAGAGTAGCAATAATGTGAATCAAGCAACGCGGGGTAGTGTACTGTGGGTAACTAACTGTTTATCAGGTTTTCTATTCTAAAGTCTTTGAAATCAATTGATGAATCGTCGATGTAACTCAATAGTATCCCGTGCGTGCCCGGGACCACGGTCAAGATTCTTGGGGCTGAATCCGAGACATGCCGCTAGGCAGTAACAGGTACCAAGATGGGCGAGTGATGTCAGCATCATCACTCCAAGGCTGGCCTAGCCCGTAAGACTGATCAGAACAGGTATCGAACTGTTGAGTTACAAATTGGTTTCACTTTTGATTTCCCCATACCCCCAAGTTATGTATGTCGAGTCAGGTATTCAGTAATCAAGAGCTAATGCCAACACCGGATCAGGTAAAAACAAGTTTGTCTGGATAGACAACAGGAACGGTCCATGAGGACTACATGTCAGGTTTGTTGGCATTAGACACAAGATCAGGTAACGGGTCGGGTCATGGTACATCAGGTCAAGTCAACAGTATACGGTACCATGTCAGGTATATCAATATATATATATATATATGTAGCAATGTCAGGTCAAGATGTAAACAATATCGTGGGTGTGCTCACAATCAGATATATAATCAAACCTGGGTATTAACAATCATGAGATGAGCAATGAATTAAGTAATAAGCAGTTTCATTCAATTTGCAATACAGATATCAATTTGTTACAGAGATGATTACAAGTGTGCAGTAAGAAAAATATAGCCGGTTAGTCATGTTAACAGGTTTAAGAACCCTTAGAGGTGCAATAATTTATGTAACGGTTCAGTACAGCTATTTCAGGTTAAATGCATACGAGTGTCCTAATGTAACAGAACTACAGGGATAAATGCCACAAGCTACATTAACATTATAAATGTGATTAAACAGGTAAATATGGTGATTTGTTTCAATTTTGCAACTGTAGGTTCCATGTTTAACAGTAAAATGATATAATGCAATTTTGTACCGGAAATGGGAAGCGATCGTACCAAGTTAAATTTACAGGTTTTAGGGTGTCATAATATATTAATAAATATTGTATTGCATGTAGCAAAGGGTACTTGCCTCGACGGGTTGCGAACCGGGAAAAACGGAACGTAACGTCGGCGGGGAAACTCGCGATGGGCACACGGTTCACGGATTGAACCCAAACAACGAATAATGGAACCACACGGGTCAGAGCACCTTGCTGGATCGTTTGGACACGTCACCGGCACAGCCGGATTCCGGCGAGAATGGGAACAGTAAAGATCAAGAATTGCAATCAAGAAAAGAAAGAAACAAAGAAGGAGGGGAGAAGAAGGTCTTACTGGTAGGGTTTCTGATGTTTTAGGAGAGTCGGTACGGGGCGACGGTGATGAAGGTTGCCGGCGTGGTGATACTCCGGCGAAGGCAGTGGGTTATGGTGTGCAGCCGCGGCCGTGGGGGGTCTGTAGAGGGTGATGGAAGCGGTTTGGAAGGCTGGGATGTGGAGAGGGATGCGAGGAGGAGACGAGGGCGACGACGGCGAGTCACCGGCGAGGTTGGGCTCGCTGGGGAATGCACGGGTGGCCTCGTCGGGTGTGCAGGCGCTCGAGAGTGTGGGAAAAAATGGAGGAAGGAGGTGGTTGTGGCTGCGATGAGGGCAAGGAGGCAAGGATGCTGGCGTCGTTCGCGTCGGCGTTGGTGCGGCAGCGGCGAGGGGAGAGGTGGCCGGGGTTGCAAGGTGATGGGTTTACGTTGTGAGGGAAAAAGAAAAGGAGGGGAAAAGATTTAAAAGAAGAGAGAGAGAAAGATTATGGGAGAGAGAGAGAGAGATTTGAGGAAGAGGAGAGAGAGAGACGGGTAGAGAGAGGAGAGATAAAGAGAGAGAAAGAGACGAGAAAGAGAAAGGAAAAGAAGTGTGGGGCCCACGAGTTTGGAGAGCCATGATTGGCTGAGAAGAAGATTTAATTGTTAGGAAAAATATTAAAAAGGATTTAAGGATTTGAAATGAACAGTAAGATATAAGATTAGCTAGAAATATGTGTTGGTTAAATATTTTAAGATTTGGGTTTTTGGCACAAAGTAAAACATTTCCAAATCGCGCCCGGGTCGAGTCCAAAAATTCGAAATTGAAATAATAGGATTTTAAGCAGGTTACAAATTTCAAAATTAAGTGTCTTATGATTAAAAAGCATACCCCCAAGATGGACACATGTACGCGCGCGTAGCCGTCCAAACTCGCCCGTTTCACTGAACGGAACGAGAACACGATACACGGACGCTACCACAAGGCTAGGGGTGTCGAATAGGCCAAGATGGATATCTTTAATTTTATTTTAGATGCTAAAATTTGTTATATGCAGAAATGACTTTGCCAGGTAAAATTTTACAGTAAGTGACAATCAAGCAGGCTAAATGAAATGAGTACCACATTAATGCTCAAACAGTAACTGAAAAACAGTAGCATTGGGCTCGGGTGTTACAGGAGTGTTACTGATTGGATTCACGGGAGAAAGTACAGGCTTTCTTGTTGATCTTCTGGTCGCTCAATACCTGGGTGGCTGTTACGTTTAGCTGACCGCTTGCAGCTTGTGGGTATTTCATATGATCATCACCTACTGCCGGCGTATTGATGATTCTTTAGAGTCCTACACAGAGGTTTCTTGACTCAGGCAAAACGGAGTAGGAGCACATATATGATATGTGCGGGACCGTGAAAAATACATGTATGTGATACCGTATTAGATTCTCACGATATGAGATATCGGCCGAGTATATGTGATATAGCCGGATCATCGGATCAAGTGTTGATTCGATGAACTGATACAGATTATATTAGTCGGTTGTTTATGAAATAGCCGGATTATCGGATCAAGTGTTGATTCGATAATTTAATGTTTATTTATATATTTGATATATTAAATTACATTAACTGATATAAGCTCACTAAAAGATTCTTTTTCTCATTCGGGTAATACATTGATATATATACGATATATGTTAATTGTATTATTTTATTTTGTTACGATAAATATTGTATATGTGATATATATAATATTGTAACATGATATGATTACTAATGCAACAAGTTTAGTGGAGATTAATCAAGATTAGAGTTTGATTTTGGTTAGTTCTTTCTTGAACCTTCTGAAAGGTTTCCTTTTTGTTTTTGCAAAGATATTTTGCAAGATATTTACTTAACCCAACCCATACCCTTTACTATGGTTAGATCTCTATAATGGTTAAGTCTTTTCTTGACTTAATCATGGTTGCATTTGTTAGTTATATGTATGCCCTAGAGGCCATTACTATACATAGGATGTATATTGTAGTGGATGCTGGGACATATATAGGGAGGACTTTCTTGCTCGACATGATAGTATGCTATCTGGTTGCTCTTTACCTTAACGTGTACACTGATTGTCTCTCTGTTACATGTTGGTAAAGCCCTTAGGATATGTACTTGACTATCTGGACTATGATGCGGATCATACTAGTGGGGACATGGTAGTCCATAAGTACATCCTTCAAGGTCCCTAGTCGTGGGTATATCGAGACGGGGCATCGATATACCAGAGTAGACTACCGTATACCTTCTCGACCCATACAGATGGGTGATGGATGATCCCATATCCATTGGTGTTTGACATCAGAGATGATATACGGGTGCTCATTAGAGACTGGGTACACTGGACGGACTCGTCGAGAACTCCCAGATGGTATTATACCTTACGTCAGATGGCAGTTCTCTGGTGACACTGGTACAGAGTAGTCTGTTGACCCGAGATCGTCATAGAGTCTTGTGTGGTTCCCACTGTGCTTTGATTTCCATCTTACCACGTCCAAGAGGGCGTGCAAAACGGTGGTTTTTGGGTACAGTCCCGAGTCACATGGAGGCAATGAGCTATAGGAGGGGATTCGTCTCTCCCGGTATAGGGGGTTGATGTTGCGCTGTGTTCGATTGGCTATAACAGGAAATCCCTGGCCAGGGTTGCTGAGATTTACTGGTAAGTGTTACCAGTAGTTTCTCGAATTGTTATAGACCTCATATCGACACGACTTATCGAGCTATTGGGGTCTGACGTTAACCACCCCTAGGCGAGATATGCGACATATCAGACGATCAGACCGGACTGTATGGTAGTGTTACTGGTTGGATTCACTGGAGTGTGAGCGGGCTTGCTCGTCGATCTTCAGATCGCTCAATACCCGGGTGGCCGTTACGTTTAGCAGACCGCTTGCGGCTTGTGGGTGTTTGATATGATCATCACCTGCTGCCGGCGTATTGACGAGTCTTTAGAGTCCTACACAGAGGTTTGCATATGAGATATGTGCGGGACCGAGAATAATACGTGTATGTGATACCGCATTCTATTCTCGCGATGAATGTATCGGAAGGTTGTATGCGATATAACCTAGTTATCGAATCATGGATTGATTCGATAAGCCGATACATTGGATATTAGTCGGTTATATGTGATATGACCGGATCGTTAAATCAAGTGTTGATTTAATGATTTAATGTATAATTATATATTTGATATATTACTTTGCATTAATTAGTATCGGTTCACTTTAAATGGATATTCTCACTCGGATGTACACATTGTATATGTGATATACTTTTGTGCACTTGCATGTATCATGTTTGATGATACATGTTTGCTAGGGTTTGTGTAAAGAATTAAACCTTGGTCAAGTAAATGGTTAGGGTTTTTATTTTGTTATTCATTCATTTATCATTTTAATTGGATTAAAAAGAAATGGATAAGAAAACAAAATGGTGGCTTTCTTTGTTTGCATCTTGAATCTTCATGAAGCTTTGACCAAAGTCACCACTTTGTCTTCATCTTTAACCCTAACCATTCATCTAACCTTAGTCAATTCTCTACACTTGACCATGGTTGATTATGATAAGTATTCTTTTATTTTCTATTTTCTAAAATACTTATCATAATATTATCTTCATCTTCTTCTTCTTCTTCACTTGAAGAAAACCTTTCTTCATCAATGGAGATTGGTGAAAATGAGTGAGAAATCCAATTCTAAAGTCTACCCACTTGCTATTTCTTCATCCTCTTCCTCTTGCCAAGTAGTAGAGTGTGTTTCCTTCACAAGTTTTCTTGACTTGGTGAAGTTGGAGCTTGATCTAGCGATGCCTCGCCGTAGATCATCTTCGGCACGTCGTCGATGACCTAGCCCGCTTCTTCTCCGATGAAGCCGACGCTAGAGCCCGGGATTGCATGAGGACAGCAGAGAGGACTTCATCATGGAGCCATGAAGGTGGAGGACCGGATCTACAAAGGTTGTATTTCCGTATTCTTGTACTTAAGTGTTAACTAGTTTGTTTTTCGCCTAAACTTCTAGCCAACGATCCGTATTAGGGTTTCTCGGCACCGTTAAATTTTGAAATTAGCATAGTTGATGCCTTGTGAGACCTCTTGAGAGTGCCTAGGAACCCTACAGTGGTATCAGAGCCTAGCTAGAGCCTTAGGTGAAGTCTAGACGAAGTTTGAAACCCGAACGAACCCGAAACCCCAACACAAACATGCTCTCTGGACTTTTTCCAAAACCTGGAGTTTTTCAATATTAAAAATATGCAGAAAAATCAGCAGGTGATTTTAAGAGTTTCTGTGAAATTCGTGTTCCTAAATCCATTAAACTGCCGCGGTTCCGCGGCACGAGCATGGTTCGTGCGGCGGTTTGTTTATGTGGCTTTCCGGATAAATTTTAGAATATGTTAAAAAGTTCGACCGGATATAAATACCCAATTTTTCCCCTGTCGGGAAATTTCCAAGTGTTGGATTTTTCCGTAGTTTAAAGACGTTCTAAGTAGTGCAAGTAACTCGATGGACCCTCTAGAAGACAACAAACCTTAACTCGATTATGTGACCGTCTTGAACTGCCCTTTGAACCTTCGGGTTTGGGGCAGTACGGCGTGCCACATGTGAGGCGTTGGCTTGACCCTTCTACGGCTGGACCGTTGGTACTGAGGCACGAACTGAATGTTTTTAGACTTGTTTCATGTGTTGATCTCTATCGGGAAAACTTGGGTGTTTGAATGTTCGATCGGAAAGTTTAACATTTTCTAATTATCTGGAACGGGATACAATAATTGGAATTCACAAGAAGTTATGAGATAACTGAATGAATGTTATAAACATAGTACTTTAGTCTCACTTGATCGGTTGACACGGAATTTTGATGTGATCAAAAGTCCGTCGCAATCACGTAGCGTACGCGGATACTCGCCGGGTAAACTTAATAGACAGCCTCAGTCCATAGCCCCGACCAAGTGACTATAGGAGAACCCCGTCGCCGAAAGCATCCGTTCGGGTGCTCGCGGTAGCGGTGTTCCGCCTTGGTGCACTTCGTCGACGGTATTAGGGGTGCAGCCGTCTACTGAATTTTGCGACGAGCATTCGATCAGGATGTCGGGAATCTTATTGAATTACCCGACTTGGTATTGAAAAGTGTTTTCGATAATGAGACTAAAATGCGGGGTTTATAATTGTTAGGCATGCGATGTCTAAGTAATTCATTTGGTCAGGCATGCGATGTCTGAGGTGGTTGTGGATTCCAACTGTTGTAGTTTTACACTTTCTTTTCTGTGACCATAAGTGTAATATGTGATATCGCCGGTTTCGTTTCTATATGTCAACGACAATTGGGATGCGCATATTTACTTACGTTGATGACATGTGATGTTATGTGTTGCTGGATATGTTATATTGGATCGTCGTGTTTGAATAGCCGGGGGTTTTTATGTGAGATGAGTGTTTTTCATTTTCATTCATGTAAGAACTTGTATGTAATATTCTTTTATTGGGGCACTTCCAGGTTGCGGAAGATGTCACCGTTTGTATATTATTTACTTTTCCGCACTAGGATAGACCCAAGGAGGAGGGCACAAGTAACCGGGTTCTGGAGTCCAGTGGGAGACCAACTCGAGGAGTCGAGTCCGGGTCTCCTAACTCTAGAATTGGTAGGGTTGCTTGCCGCTCTCGTAGTGGTCTAGGGGTGTGGGTTTGGATATTCATCGCGACCGTGGAATCTGTGTTTTATACTGGCTCGTATTGAAAACACGGACGTCCTAGTATATCCAATATTTCATATGATTCTTCTGCTGCGATATCTGTGATGTGATCATGTGATGTTCTGTGATAGATACAGTATATAGTATATATGATATATTATATAGGCGTTACTTATGTTTTACACCCACGCTAGCCCTGCCCCGCTCTGCCGTTAGTTACCTAACCTAACGGTGCACGAGGGGACATCGAGGCGAATGCGGATGGCATAAGTGTACGTCGTATTTATCTGTGATGTTTAGGTACTTAAATGATGGGACTTCATTAATGTGATTAATGAAATAAAAGAAACCTAAGATGTTGTAGAATCGAATTTCAAAAATAAAACAGGTAGCTACAGTTCTTTCTTTGCACAGCGGTATATATGATATATCCTGCACCTTATTCGATAAGGAAAAGACCGAGATCCCTTCACCGGGAGTGACTCCTTTAGCAATAACTGGCAGATGCTACACACTCGGTTTGTCTTTTGATTGCTTTTAAGAGTTTTTGCTTTGCACAGTGATATATATAATATATCCCGCACCTCATTCGACGAGGAAAGGACCGACGATCCCTTCACCGGGAGTGACTCCTTTAGCAAAACTAGAAAAGCTTCAAAAACACTCCATTTTTAAAATCATTTGATTCTACAACGATATCAAGTTCATTACGCAATAGGTTTTCAGAAAAACCTGTCGTAGCCCTCCGTCATTTCAGATAAGTACTAGTTAGTATTCGTGCTGCGGTTGTTTGGCCTCCGTCAAGGCGTAGTGTACGGTAGCTAACTAGTGCTTATCTGCTTGCATATGATGCGATTGGATTAGGGTATTCGCACTGCGTTGTTTGGCCTCCGTCAAGGGTCGTGCGGGTGGGTTTAATTCAATCAGGAAATGACGGGTTGAACTTGACTAGCGGACTATGGGTTGTTTGGCCTCCGTCAAGGTCATAGGACGCTAGGGGCAAAATATTATCGGGAATTTCAAGTGTTGAAATTTGCAATGAGATTGCATACCTTCTATGAGATAGTTGGATCCCGATACCCGCTGCGAGTAAGAGTTACTACTGGGAGAGTTTTATACATTACAATTAGCCGATCAAGTAGGTGTCTAGAAAGGTGTTAACGAGGTTACGCCTCTGGGAAAACGAGGTTTACATTAATTAGGTTCGTGCGAAAGCACGGGGGACCTCCCTCAAAGTACCGACACTGGCCTGGCTGAAAGATTGGCGAACTTGTAGTGTGTAATTAATCCTGGCTAGTCTTTCCTTTTAGGGTTTGAAGGAAGATTTGATAAAAAGCAGTGGGAGCCATCCTGATTAGATAAAATAATAACCAATCTATTCTTGCAAGAGCGCACGTTGAGTGTTTTCTTCTCTCTCTCTCCTTGTAGCGACCATATCACGCCTTAATCAAGATAATAATACGGATGTATTGACCGAACCCACTTGTTATACTGAGCTGGGGAACGTTGGTCCCGCTCCAACTTATAATTGTTATAAGACAGAGCAGGAAATTAGGGAATACCAGATTTCCCGTGCCGCCCAAACGAAGAGAGTGCATGCTGATGCATCATCTTCGGGTGTGTTCATTACAGAGAACTGTTTCTCAGTATCCTTTACGTCCTGGGTATGTGATACCAGATCAGGATCCCAGATATGTAATTTGTTACATAGGGCTACAGAAAGGTAGAGAACTGAGAACGGGTGATAAGTTTCATGAGGCAGAAAACGGGGCAAGTGTTGCAGCCAAGTCTGTTGGTCACTGTCACCCTGTATTACCAATACATTGATTCTGAACGAATGTTATTAGATACCGAACCTGATATACAAAATCATATCAGTCTCTTTATTAGTAAAGAAATGATAAAATTCTGTACTGTTGGATAATGTTTTGAACATTTCCTATATCAAAAGTTGATCGGTTCAGGCACGTTATCTAAAAGCGTTGATGTTCTAAATCAAACTACAGTTCTTTAGTATACAGAACACACACAAGAGAAAGAGTTCAGAAATGAACGAATTCTTCTTGAGGCATTGTAGACTAGGTCATATCAATGTGACCCGACTAGCTGAAGTTACATAAAGATGCATATTTAAATGAGTTTGAATTTACATCTTGTGAAACTTGCCAGTCATGTCACAGAGATAACATGACCACAGCCCTGTTTATTGGAAACAGAGAAAGAGTTAGTGAACTCTTGGGATGATACATGTTGATGTATGTAGGTCCCCTGTCTACACATGCCAAGACCAATTCTTTATACTTCATTACATTCTCTGATGATCTCTCAAGATTCAGACATATGTTCCTGTTGAAACACAAGTCCGAACCTTTTGAGATATTCACAGAATATAAGTTAGAAGTAGAGAACCAAAATACGGGTATAAGTATTATGTCCTATGATGAGATCAAGGAGGAGAATACTTGAGCACGGAAATCCTGGACTATTCTAAAGGAGAATGAGATTCTCTCTCGGCATTACTCCTCCGTATACACCATAGCACGTTGGTGTATCGGGGCGGAGCAATCACACCCTATATGATAAGGTGTGCTCTATGATGAGTACTACTGAGTTACCTATTTCCTTTTTGGGAGTTATGCACTTGAGAAGCTGCATACCTATTGAATAGGGTTCAAATCAAATCAGTTGCCTACCATTTCATATGTGATATGATAAGGGAAGAGCCCATATCTTAAGTTGGTTAAGAATTGGGGTTGTCCGGGCTATGTCTAAAAACATAATCAGGACAGGCGCGAGGCAAGGTCTGTTATGTACAACTGGAAATGTTCCAGCTATACAAACAACAGCAGATGATTTGGTAGAACCAAAGGATTCAATAGATACCAACGAACCTCAGCCTCTCCGCCGATCTAGTAGGGTTTTCTCACCCACCTGAGAGATACATCGGTTTCTCAATGACAGTGGGAGCGAGGATTGCATCATGAGATGATGACCCAACTAGCTTCGAGCCGGCCATCAGGAGTGGGACTCTGTAAGAATGGCTGGATGCTTAGCGATCTGAGATGGAATCCATGTACACCAGCAAAGTATGGACTTTGGCTGCTATATCTGAAGGGTTAAATCCCCATCAGGAGCAAGTATATCTTGAGAAGATTACTTGGTGTAGATGGAAAGGTTGAGACTTTCAAAGCTAGACTTGTTAAAGGTTTTCGTCATCGACCAGGCGTGGATAATGATGAAACCTTTTCCAGTGCCTATGCTTAAGTCCATCCAGATCCTACTTGCCACGGCTACGTACCATGACTACGATATCTGGCGGTTAGGTGTCATGACTGCTTTTCTAAATGATGTTTTAGAAGAGTGTGTCTATAAGTACACAGCCAGATGGCTTCGTAGACAGTAGGAGCAGCGGAAACGTGTGCAAGATGCTTTATAGGATAAAGCAGACATCGCGGAGTTGGAACGTCTGTTTTGATGAATTAGTCAAAGAAGTTGACATCATCAAAATGGTAGATGAACCTTGTATAAACAAAAAGGTAGTAGGGAGTATGGTGACGATCCTCGTAGAGTACGTGGATGACATACTCTTGATAGGGAAGGAGTTTCCTATGCTACGCTCGATCAATCTCCGCTTATCACAATGATTCTCCATATAGGATCAAAGCGATACCTACTAAATCCTAGGTTTTGGATCTATAAGATAGATCTAAATGGATGTTAGAATTCTCACTAGTTGTCGTGAGAAAGTATCAATCGACCCTGGGGAGAATCACTGGAATGGTTCCAGGGTGATAAAGACGACTGAATGTCAGTCACAGGCATTGTCTTTACCCTCAGTAAAGGAACGGTATGTTGGAAGAGTTCCAAGCTAGATACCGTGACATACTAGACGATAAAGGCAGGATACATCGCTACTTAAGATGCTACCAAGATGGATGTTTGGGTGTATATTGGTTCATGAGATGAACTACGTTCCAACCATTGTGAGACAATGGAGTTGTGGCTTATGCCAAGGAACGTCCGTCCCATCAGTGATCCAGACATATTCTAAGGCAGTGTCACCTGATCATGGAGATGGTTGATCTCCAGGGAGATCGAGGTTAGGAGAGTAGACTCAGAGGACAACACAGCGGATCCACTCACAAAGGCCTGTTCCCAGAGAGAGACTTTTATGGGATGGTTGAGTATGAGATACTACAACCACTGCTATCAGATGGCCCTAGTGCAAGTGGGAGATTGTTAGTTATATGTATGCCCTAGAGGCCATTACTATACATAGGATGTATATTGTAGTGGATGCTGGGACATATATAGGGAGGACTTTCTTGCTCGACATGATAGTATGCTATCTGGTTGCTCTTTACCTTAACGTGTACACTGATTGTCTCTCTGTTACATGTTGGTAAAGCCCTTAGGATATGTACTTGACTATCTGGACTATGATGCGGATCGTACTAGTGGGGACATGGTAGTCCATAAGTACATCCTTCAAGGTCCCTAGTCGTGGGTATATCGAGACGGGGCATCGATATACCAGAGTAGACTAGCGTATACCTTCTCGACCCATACAGATGGGCGATGGATTATCCCATATCCATTGGTGTTTGACATCAGAGATGATATACGGGTGCTCAGTAGAGACTGGGTACACTGGACGGACTCGCCGAGAACTCCCAGATGGTATTATACCTTACGTCAGATGGCAGTTCTCTGGTGACACTGGTACAGAGTAGTCTGTTGACCCGAGATCGTCATAGAGTCTTGTGTGGTTCCCACTGTGCTTTGATTTCTATCTTACCACGTCTAAGAGGGCGTGCAAAACGGTGGTTTTTGGGTACAGTCCCGAGTCACATGGAGGCAATGAGCGATAGGAGGGGATTCGTCTCTCCCGGTATAGGGGGTTGATGTTGCGCTGTGTTCGATTGGCTATAACAGGAAATCCCTGGCCAGGGTTGCTGAGATTTACTGGTAACTGTTACCAGTAGTTTCTCGAATTGTTATAGACCTCATATCGACACGACTTATCGAGCTATTGGGGTCTGACGGTAACCACCCCTAGGCGAGATATGCGACATATCAGACGATCAGACCGGACTGTACGGTAGTGTTACTGGTTGGATTCACTGGAGTTTGAGCGGGCTTGCTCGTCGATCTTCAGATCGCTCAATACCCGGGTGGCCGTTACGTTTAGCAGACCGCTTGCGGCTTGTGGGTGTTTGATATGATCATCACCTGCTGCCGGCGTATTGACGAGTCTTTAGAGTCCTACACAGAGGTTTCCTGGCTCAAGCGAAATGAAATAGGAGCGCATATGAGATATGTGCGGGACCGAGAATAATACGTGTATGTGATACCGCATTCTATTCTCGCGATGAATGTATCGGAAGGTTGTATGCGATATAACCTAGTTATCGAATCATGGATTGATTCGATAAGCCGATACATTGGATATTAGTCGGTTATATGTGATATGACCGGATCGTTAAATCAAGTGTTGATTTAATGATTTAATGTATAATTATATATTTGATATATTACTTTGCATTAACTAGTATCGGTTCACTTTAAATGGATATTCTCACTAGGATGTGCACATTGTATATGTGATATACTTTTGTGCACTTGCATGTATCATGTTTGATGATACATGTTTGCTAGGGTTTGTGTAAAGAATTAAACCTTGGTTAAGTAAATGGTTAGGGTTTTTATTTTGTTATTCATTCATTTATCTTTTTAATTGGATTAAAAAGAAATGGATAAGAAAACAAAATGGTGGCTTTCTTTGTTTGCATCTTGAATCTTCATGAAGCTTTGACCAAAGTCACCACTTTGTCTTCATCTTTAACCCTAACCATTCATCTAACCTTAGTCAATTCTCTACACTTGACCATGGTTGATTATGATAAGTATTCTTTTATTTTCTATTTTCTAAAATACTTATCATAATATTATCTTCATCTTCTTCTTCTTCTTCACTTGAAGAAAACCTTTCTTCATCAATGGTGATTGATGAAAATGAGTGAGAAATCCAATTCTAAAGTCTACCCACTTCCTATTTCTTCATCCCCTACCTCTTGCCAAGTAGTAGAGTGTGTTTCCTTCACAAGTTTTCTTGACTTGGTGAAGTTGGAGCTTGATCTAGCGATGCCTCGACGTAGATCATCTTCGGCACGTCGTCGATGACCTAGCCCGCTTCTTCTCCGATGAAGCCGACGCTAGAGCCAGGGATTGCATGAGAACAGCGGAGAGGACTTCATCATGGAGCCATGAAGGTGGAGGACCGGATCTACAAAGGTTGTATTTCCGTATTCTTGTAGTTAAGTGTTAACTAATTTGTTTTTCGCCTAAACTTCTAGCCAACGATTCGTATTAGGGTTTCTCGGCACCGTTAAATTTTGAAATTGGCATGGTTGATGCCTTGTGAGACCTCTTGAGAGTGCCTAGGAACCCTACAGTATTTGTAATGATATTATCACAATTCATTATTCATCACAAAAGGATTGATTGTTCTTCTTCTGCCTTCTTCTTTCTTTCATGAAAAGCTTTCTAGCTTTTTATGAAGTGATGAAAATGAGTGAGTTAAAGAAAATAAATGAGAGCTAAAATCCTACTTCATCATCCTAACCTATCCTAGCCATTTAGATTAAGGTGTTCACTTCATTTAGTGAGTGAGAGCTTGTGTTAAAGAAACTTCAAGGTAGATCATCTTTGTTATCGAAGATCGGAAGAAAGTTTGCATCATTCTCTTCGTGGAGCCTCTTTAGAGTCCGGAAACTCGATGATCGCAGCGAAGGGACCTCAACACGGAGCTTTAGAAGTGAAGGACCGGACTACAAAGGTTGTAATCCCAAACTCTTAGTGTTAAAGTGTTTAACATGCTTTGTTTCGCCTAATCTCTAGTTTAAAGATCTTGGTTAGGGTTGTTCGGCACGTCTAAATTTTAAATCGGGCATGGTTGATGCCTTATAGACCCTTGTGAGAGTGCCTAGTAACCCTGCAAGAAATTCCCGCATCTCTTCGAAGGTACGCGTACATAAAATTTTTAAATTCGGGGACCGAATTTCTTTAAGGGGGAAGATTGTAACGTTTTAGAAATCGTTTAGGCGAATTTTTCGATATTAGGTAAAATAAATTGTGTTTTCGTTAAAAACCTAGAAGTGATCTTTTTTCAGTATAGACTTAACTACACCTAGTTTAACTAGGAAATTGCTAGTTTGCGGTATTTAGTTAGTCACATGAAAATTTTAGTTCACTTAAATATTTTTCCTTAATTAAAATATTATATTAAGCTTTTAATTATGCACTTAATTAGTGGTAATTACAAATTTGATTGGGTTAATTATGCTAATGTGAATCCTTGCTAACTTAATCATAAGATTAAGCACTTTGACTTCTTTGCAAAATATTCTAGAAATATCTAGAAATTTTGTTGAAATTAAAGGAAATTTTAAATAAAGGATTAAGAGGTGGCATAGTGAGGTGTATTATTGAGCTTTATTATTGTTTTAAACCTAGATCTTTCCACAACTTTCCCCTATTTTCCTCTAGCTTTGGCCGAAACCCCCCTTTTGCCCTATCATTTTCCTCACCCCATTTTCACTTCTAAAAGTTCTAATAATTCATCAAAAATCATCAAATAATCCCACAAACTCAAAAAAAAATCTATACCCATTATTCTTTAACCTTAACAAAACTTGGATCATTGATGAAAGTTAGCATTTTTGTCACGACCCGAAGTTCGGCCCGTGACCGGCACTTAACCACGTAACGTTTACTGGCGTAACGCGACTAAGTAAGCCGAAACCCAGAAATCAAAACCATTAAAAGTACTGAGTGTTAAAACATTTGGTGAAAACATTTATTAAACATTTAGAAAACCTTGAGTAATTTAGTAAAATTCCTTTAAAGTTTAAGTTGTTTTCTTAAAAAATTTCGGCAGCATCTCCTTTGTAAAAACTAGCCCGAAATCGGGTACAAGACATGATATAAGAAAAATGACATATAATATGAATAAAACATCCCCAAACGGGAGAAATCATGCCCAACGGCGGAAACAACCACCACAATAATAATATACGACACTGTAGCGAAGAAATGAGCAATATAAGTGGAAAATGTCATGAAAGGTAAAACTGCATAAATAAAGTCGGCTCACAACGAGCTCGACACCAGAGTATAAAATAATATACATCGTCCTCACAACTGGTCTCTAAGTCAATACATGAATAGTAGATGGAGAGTACTAGATATAATAGAGAGCACAACTGGAAAATAAACGGATACCGCAAAAACCACACCTATCAGCAAAAGGGCTCACATGCCAACTACATGGTATCCGTAGCAAAAGATACAAGAAAGTAGCCCTGCCGCAACTACTCTGAGGGGCAACCTGCAAATACTGTGGCACAACGGGGGTGAGTTGCCAACTCGTGAATACTAGATAACATATAAAGGTAACCGTGAGTATGCACATACTGCGATACTCTAACATATGCCGACAGATAATATCTATATGATGAACTGTATACGCAATAATCATGCATAACAAGTGCAATCTAATAACATCTATATATGATGAGTAGGGTATGCAATAATCAAGCCAAAGTACTCTATCAAGTACTATAACAACAGGATGAAGTGCGTAATAATGAATACTGAGCATGGGATAAAATAACATCTACACGGAATGTTAACGTCGAAAAATAACCGGTGTCCATCAATGCACCCAAATCCCAATAACAACTCAGGCCCCGTCACTCTAATCGGCCCTCAAATCCTGTACATCTCATGGAATCATGAGTTCCCAGTATCGGCACTCGAAATGTCATGAAATCATCATGTCCAGCTCGACACGCAAATCCTCAAGTATCAGGCTCTGTCAGTTCGGATCGGCCTACGGGCTCCGTCTGCGGAATCGGCCTTCGGCCCCGGCAGTACGGGTCGTCCCGTATACATTTATCGACTCTGGTCAGTATCCTCCGGATAACCGCCAGGTCCAACCAATCACCGGTAGGTAGTAGTCCCTCTGCCAGGCTCACCGTCCACTGCACAGCGATCCGTTCTCGCCCCGGGGTACCATATCGGGTCCACCATGTACCCGCAATCGGCCTCATCCAGCTCCTCGATTCGGGTTCACATGTCACACGTCTCAGCACCGAGAAAAAGCATAGTGGACGCACTGAAATATCATATCAAGAGAAACCGGGTTTTTAAAACAATGCATATTTTCTTAAAATAATACCACGGTTCTCAAATCCAGAAATCACATGAATCCAAAACTCAATGCGTAAATCCATTCAATGTGTCGTATGACACTAAGAGTAAAAAGGGGAAACCGCTCTTTTAAAACGATCCAGTTTTGAAAATATTTCATGCGGTCCCTAATTTCTAGAAATCAAGTCAATATCATCCATGTATGTAACATATGTATGTATACAGGTATGGATGTGCAAGTGGATATATACGCAAATATGAGTGTAGCATTGTAAATGTGCACTAATATGGATACACAGTGTGTATGTGCGCAAGTATAGATATGTCAAGGTATGTGTGCACCAATATGGATATACAATGTGTATGTGCACAAGTATAGGTATATCATGTATGTGTGCATCAATGTCGATATACAATATGAATGTGCGCAATTTAGGTATATCATGTATGTGTGCATCAATGTCGATATACAATATGAATGTGCGCAATATAGGTATATCATGTATGTCTGCATCAATGTCAATATACAATATAAATGTGCGCAATATAGGTATATCATGTATGTGTGCATCAATGTCAATATACAATATGAATGTGCGGGTGTCATGGCAATCACTAACGGTGTGAGTGTAACATATAATTAGTGCTCGTGCAGCTTGAACCGTTAGTGACAGTGCGGTGTCAAATAACTACCATTTCTATATGCAACAAAAGAGGGGTATGCTACAACAGTACATATGGACGAACAATATACATATAAGTATACATGCGACTACAATATCCTATTACGCCCTGACGCTTAACGCCATACGGGCGATTTCCCCGTAGATGTTAAATCTACTCACCTGGTCTCGTGCTAAGTGTAGCCGACTATCAGCTTTCCCTTCTTTGCGGCGTCCGACGTACTTGCCTGCGAACCTAGAATTTACACAAAGAATACATATAAGCTAAAATCCTGCAAAAACGCGATATAAAAACCAAACGAGAAACTCGCGTCATGAACTAAACGCGTGTGTATACGTAACGTGTGTGCATGCGCCAAAACCCAACGCGACACGCTGTGGCACACAGCGACACGCTTTGATACACAGCAAACTAATTCAACTCGTATCGTACCTGTCGCGTAAGTCCCGCTACGCAAATTATAGGTAATAGGTCCCAGATTTAATCTGGAGCAAAAATAAGAAAATCAAACAAGAACAAACATCTTATAATACCTACAGATAGCTACCAGCAAAAACTCAATAAATTCTCAAACAATTGGGTCGGCGGCTTGGGGTAGGGTATTGGCCAAAAACCGGTGAAAGGGATCCAGGTTTCTACACTACGATCCTAGCACAAATCATAGCCTATTGTATAAGTTTGCTTACCAAAGTTACTACCCTAGTAACAGCAGATTCTATGTATCATATAGTTTAGCTTAAAACGTTTTAAAACATCTAGTTTGCAACATTATGGTATTTTGGGGAATTAGGTGAATTTACAGGAATTTAGTGATACCTAACAGCACAATTTAGAGCTAGTCTAACCATAACCACTCTGAATCATCTAGTCTCCAACTAAACCATCACATTACCGTCAAAGTCCCCAAAACACTAAAACTAACCCAAACTCTCCCAGATTTCTACCTGCAAACAATTAGAGAAAATAAATAATACCAAACACTGTAAAAATTACACAGACACTACCCTGCAAAACACCAACACCCAAAGCACAGGAGGCGGCCGGCAACGCCGGAAATACTGGGGATGTCGCCGGAATTTTAGGAAGGGTAAGGGCTCGAATTACAACACACCAGTCTAAACTGCCTGCACACCATTCTGTACATGTTTGCTAAGATAGAAAATGACTACAGGTATAGCGGATCACCAATATCCTACAGTTTGCTTCAAAACCGTATTTTAAATTTCAAGTTTTAGACTTTAAGGAGATTTAGTGAAATCTAGTGAAACTACTAGGTTAACACAGCACTAATAACACCTACCAAGTCAATAAAGCCATAAAAACTCTAACTTGGCCAAAAACCCACTTAAAATACAAACTAGCACTAAACTCATATTAAACACTAACCGAAGCTAAATAACATATAAGCTTAGAAAAAGGAGTTGAGTTTAGAGATTATACCCCACTAGAACCTAGGATGCAGGAGGAAGGAGAAGAAGAAGAAGAAGAGAAGGGGCTGTTGCTGCTGCTGATGCCTGTTGTTGCTGCTGCTTGTGCTGTTGTTGCTTGGGCTGCTGCTGCTACTACTTGTTTTTGTTGTTGTTGCTAGCTGCTGCTGCTGCTGCTGAAGATGTTGTTGCTGCTGCTTCAGCTGCTGCTGGAGCTGATGTATGTGTGTGTGAGTGAGAGAGAAGTGAGAAAAAAAGAATGAGTGAGGGAAAAGAAACAAATGAGAGATATGAGAGAGTCAAACCCCCCTCTCTCTCACCTCATTAAATGCAAGCATGGCCAAGCCATCATGCCCACTCTCTCACCCCTTCTCTCTTTCCAAGTCAACCCACAACTAATTCATTTTTCATTTTAAAAATAAAACAAAACACTTAATAAAATTCAAATTAGCTTAATGAGAATAGTTTAGTCCACCATGGTTGTTAAACATGGTTTTACCCTAATTTAACCCTAGTTTATATGCACAAGTGTATGCAAGCCTAATAAAATTCTAATAAAATATTCATTAATTTTTATAAAATATTTGAAAATCGATTTGGTAAACTTTTTACTAAATACCACACGTTAAAGTATAATTAGCCACTAATCACAGTCTAAGGTGTTACAATCTTCCCCCTCTTAGAGAAATTCGTCCCCGAATTTAAATATATATAGCTACGCATACCTTTAAAGAGATGAGGGAATTTCTTCAGCATCTCGCCCTCGGACTCCCAAGTGATCTCTTCACCATTTGGGCTGCGCCAAAGCACCTTCACATATGGCAAGACCTTCGATCGAAGTTTCTTCACCTGCCGGTCCAATATCACGACTGGCTGCTCGGTGAACGAAAGATCGCGCTCGAGCTGAACGGTCTGATGCTGAATCATGTGAGAAGGGTCATGCAGGTATCTGCGAAGCATCGACACGTGGAATATGGGGTGAACATCTGGGAAGTCGGGTGGAAGAGCCAAACGATATGCAACTGCGCCCACACGCTCGAGGATCTCGAAGAGACCTATAAATCTGGGGCTAAGCCTCCCTTTCCGCCCAAATCTCATCACGCCCTTCATCGGAGATACCCTCAGAAAAACGTGATCGCCAACTGCGAACTCTAAACTACGGCGGCGTTTGTCAGCATACGATTTCTGCCTGCCCTGAGCTGTCCTCATCCTATCTCGAATCAACTGTATCTTCTCGGTCGTCTCCTATACGATCTGCGGCCCCAAAATACTGCTCTCACTGAGCTCTGTCCAACAGACGGGCGATCTACATCTCCTCCCATACAAGGCCTTGAAAGGTGCCATCTGAATAGTATCTTGGAAACTATTGTTGTAGGAGAACTCCACCAAGGGTAAATGATGATCCCAGCTACCACCAAAGTCTAAAACGCACGCTTGGAGCATGTCCTCGAGAGTCTGAATATTCCGCTCTGACTGGCCGTCGGTCTGCGGATGAAATGCTGTGCTGAAACTCAAGCGGGTGCCCAAAGCCTCCTGAAGCCACTGTCATAGTCGGCTGGTAAACTGGGTGCCTCGGTCGGACACGATACATGTCGGGACTCCATGCAGTCGTACAATCTTGTCAATGTATATCTGGGCATACTGAGCAAATCCGAAAGTGGTCTTCACCGGCAAGAAGTGAGCTGCTTTCGTCAATCGGTCCACGATCGCCCAAATGGAGTCATACCCTCGACTAGTCCTGAGTAGACCCATAATGAAGTCCATAGAAATCTGTTCCCATTTCCACTCCGGAATGGCCAACGGCTGTAGCTCTCCCGCGGGCCTCTGGTGCTCGGCCTTGACTTGCTGACAAGTCAGGCATCTCGACACGAAGTCTGTGACGTCCCTCTTCATCCCGTCCCACCAGTAAACATCTCTCATATCATGGTACATCTTGGTGGAACCCGGATGAACACTATACACCGATCGATGTGCCTCCTCAAGAATTTCACGCCGCAGTCCCTCGGCATCTGGTACGCACAGTCTAGTCCCAAATCGCAGTATCCCCTGGTCATCAATCATGAACTCGGAAAATCCGCCCTGTCAAATCTGTGCCATGATCTCTGAACAACGGTCATCACTGTATTGTGCCTTATGTATACGATCAAGCAACTGTGGGCGTGCACGAATATGCGCAAGCTATCCCCCGATCGGAGTGAACTCGAACTGCACTCGGCTGTCGCATAAAATCTTCCAATCTGCCGACGACTGCCTCTACACTGCACTCAAACAAGATAGACTACCCCCGGGCCTCCTACTCAAAGCATTCGCCACTACATTTTCCTTGCCCGGGTGATACAAGATCTCGCAATCGTAGTCCTTTACTAGTTCCATCCAACGGCGCTGTCTAAGATTCAGGTCTTGCTGCTGAAATATATACTTTAAGCTCTTGTGATCAGTGAATATCTGGCAGGACTCGCCGTATAGGTAATGTCGCCAGATCTTGAGTGCAAAGACCACTGCAGCCATCTCTAAATCGTGAGTGTGGTAGTTCTGTTCGTGTTTCTTCAGCTGCCGAGAAGCATACACGATCACCCTATCGTGTTGCATCAATACGCACCCTAGCCCCACTCGAGAAGCGCCACAATAGACCACAAATCCGCCCGATCCCGAAGGCAATGATATCACCGGCGCCATAGTCAAACGAGTCCGCAACTGCTGAAAGCTATCCTCGCACTCCTCTGTCCAATCAAAAGGAACTCCCTTCCGGGTCAACCCGGTCAACCGTGCAACAATACGGGAGAAGTCCTGTACAAATCGTCTGCAGTAGCAGGCCAGTCCTAGAAAGCTGCGGATCTCTGTAACTGATGCGGGTCTGGGCCAACTCTGAACGGCCTCGATCTTCTTCGGGTCCACACATATACCATCTCGTGTAATCACGTGACCCAAGAAGTCTACGCTGTCAAGCCAGAATGCGCACTTGGAGAATTTTGCGAATAGCCAGTGCTCCCTCAAAGTCTGCAGTGTGATCCGCAGGTGCTGCTCGTGCTCCTCTTGGCTCCAGGAATACACCAAAATATCGTCAATGAATACGATGATGAAAAAACAAGATACGGCCTAAAAATACGGTTCATCAATTCCATAAATGCTGCTGGGGCGTTGGTGAGTCCGAACGACATCACCAAAAACTCATAGTGGCCGTAACGCGTGCGGAAAGTCGTCCTCAGAATATCCTCCTGTCGAACCCGTAGCTGATGGTAGCCTGATCGCAAGTCGATCCTCGAAAAGTATCCTGCACCCTGAAGCTGGTCGAACAACTCATCGATGCGTGGCGAAGGATATCTGTTCCGCACGGTAACCCTATTCAGCTGGCGGTAGTCGATACAAAAACGCAAACTGCGGTCCTTCTTCTTGACAAACAGGGCCGGAGCACCCCAAGGAGACACACTGGGTCGAATAAGTCCCTTATCCAGAAATCTTGCAACTGACCTTTCAACTCTCTAAGCTCCGCCGGGGCTATCCAATAAGGCGGTATAGAAATAGGCCTCGTGCCGGGAATCAAGTCAATGTAGAAAACAATATCGCACTCAGGCGGTAGCCCAGGAAGCTCGTCAGGGAAAACATCAGGGAACTCATGAACAATCGGAACCTGGTCCAACGGAACCTCTGTAGCTCTAGTATCGCAAACATAGGCTAGAAATCCCTGACATCCCTTCTCAAAAGCTGTCCAGCGTGAAGAGAAGAAATCAAACTGTGAGGGGCGGCACCATGGTCCCCCTGCACAACAAAAGCCGACTCGTCAGGAAAACAAAACATAACTGTCTTCTCGCGGCAGTCCATAGACGCATAGCATGTAGCTAACTAATCCATTCCCAGAAGAACGTCGAAGTCCAACATCTCGAGAAGGATCAAGTCGACAGGCAACTCTCTCTCGCCAATACGGACAACACACGATCGAAACATGTGTCTAGCAATAAACGACTCGCCCATAGGGGTGGTCACCATAAGCGGCTGACCAAGCAAACCAGACTCTCTACCCAAACTCGGCACGAAGTGTGTGGAAACGTACGAGTGTGTGGATCCCGGATCAAACAACACGTGTGCGTCAACAGAACATACTGATAGGGTACCTGAGACCACTGCATTGGACGCCTGCGCGTCCCGGTGCATCAAAGCGAAAACCCATGCCTGTCCTCCACTTGCGACTGGCGGTCCCCTACCAGCAACTGGCTGTACTCTGCCGGCAGCTGGCTGTCCTCTGCCTTGGCCACCTCGTCCTCTATGAGCAAATCCTCCGCGACCACAACCTCTCTGTGCATGAGTCTGACGCGGAGCAACAGTAGGTACAATAGGCAATGCCCTCTGGGGTGGAGAAGGTGGAAGTGTGACATGTAGTACGGCAGTCTTGCCCTTACGTGGCTTCGGACAATCTCGCACACGATGATAGGTACTCCCGCATCGGAAACATCTAGATGGTGTCGGCTGACCCTCCTGGGGATAAGAGCTGAACAACCGGCCTCGCCCTAAGTCTCTTCCACCTGCGAGGTGTCTGTCGCGGCATCTAAATGGCTGTCTCTGTGCCGGTGTACCAGTACGAACTCTTTTTAGCTCTGGAACTACCGAAGTCTCAGCAAGGCGCTCCTCGACTAATAAGGCTGCGTCTACGGCTGCTGCATAAGTCTCGCAATGCTGTGCGCTGATCGCAAGGAACAGTGGGGTAAGCAAGCCTTGAACAAACCTCTTGACTCGCATCTCCTCTGTAGCCACTAAATATGGTGCATAAACTAATAGCTCGGTAAACAGTACGTCGTACTCTGCCACTGTCATCTCCGGCGTCTGACGTAAAGACTCGAACCTATGCGCTCGGGCATCCCTAACACTCTGGGGAAGGAAAGGGCTAGAAATACCGTCACAAACTCGGTCCAGGTCATAGGAGGAAGACCTGCTGCTCTGCCCTTCTCGACCGACTCACACCATTTCTACGCAAGACCTTCCAGGCGAAAGCTCACGAACTCTACCCATCTCGCATCTAAGCATCTGAGTGAACGACATATCCGGGCCATCCTATAAATAAAAGACTGTGGGTCCTTGGCTGCATCGGTGCCTGTGAAGACCGGAGGCTTCAGCCTCATAAACTCTGATAGCGATACTGTGATAACATCTGTGGCTGCAGGTGCAACTGTCTGATCTGTAGGTACCATCGCGGTCCCCGTAACGGGTGAAATTACCTCTGGCCACTGCGCTCGAAGTGTCTCCACTAACGATCCTATCATCTGGCGCATCTCCTGCATACCGGCCCCTAGTATGGCGATCTGATCTGTCGAAGGAGGAACAGTCTGCTCTGGTACAACGGGTGCACTGCCCGGGTGAGTCCTCGTGTCAGACGAGTCAGCTCTAATCTCGGCTCTCGCGGCCGCTCTCTGTGCCCTCGTAGTCTTTGGCGGCATAATGGCTGAAAAGAAAGTAGGATTCGATAAGGATACGGAAATCGAATCGCAAGAATGTAAATAATCATGAAGGAATTTCAATCAATAAGTCCTAAGGTCACTTAGGCGGAGTACCGTGTCGTGAGTATGCCGCAGAACATACACACGCTACGCCACTCTGCTTCAGCTACCTACTCCATCATACCAGGGTCATCCTATACTCCGAAAGGTATAACCTATGCTCTGATACCTATTTTGTCACGACCCGAAGTTCGGCTCGTGACCGGCACTTAACCACGTAACGTCTACAGGCGTAACGCTACTAAGTAAGACGAAACCCAGAAATCAAAACCATTAAAAGTAGTGAATGTTAAAACATTTGGTGAAAACATTTATTAAACATTTAGAAAACCTTGAGAAATTTAGTAAAATTCCTTTAAAGTTTAAGTTGTTTTCTTAAAAAATTTCGGCAGCATCTCCTTTGTAAAAACTAGCCCCGAAATCGGGTACAAGTCATGATATAAGAAAAATGACATATAATATGAATAAAGAATCCCCAAACGGGAGCAATCACGCCCAATGGCGGAAACAACCACCACAATAATAATATACAACGCTGTAGCGAAGAAATGAGCAATATAAGTGGAAAATGTCATGAAAGGTAAAACTGCATAAATAAAGTCGGCTCACAACGAGCTCGACACCAGAGTACAAAATAATATACATCGTCCTCACAACTTGTCTCTAAGGCAATACATGAATAGTAGATGGAGTGTACTAGATACAATAGAGAGTACAACTGGAAAATAAACGGATACCGCAAAAACCCACCTATCAGCAAAAGGGCTCACGCACCAACTGCATGGTATCCATAGAAAAAGATACAAGAAAGTAGCCCTGCCGCAACTACTCTGAGGGGAAACCTGCAAACACTGTGGCACAACGGGGGTGAGTTGCCAACTCGTGAATAGTAGATAACATATAAAGGTAATCGCGAGTATGCACGTACTGCGATACTCTAATATATGCCGACAGATAATATCTATATGATGAACTGTATACGCAATAATCATGCATAACAAGTGCAATCTAAAAACATCTATATATGATGAGTAGGGTATGAAATAATCATGCTAAAGTACTCTATCAAGTACTACAACTACAGGATGAGGTGAGTAATAATGAATACTGAGCATAGGATAAAATAACATCCACACGGAATGTCAACGTGGAAAAATAACCAGTGTCCATCAATGCACCCAAATCCCAGTAACAACTCAGGCGTCGTCACTCTAATCGGCCCTTAAATCTTGTACATCTCATGGAATCGTGAGTGCCCAGCAGCGGCACTCAAAATATCATGAAATTATCGTGTCCAGCATCGACACGCAAATCCTCAAGTATCGCGCTCCGTCAGTCCGGATCAGCCTACGGGCTCTGTCTGCGGAATCGGCCCTCGGCCCTGGCAGTACGGGTCGTCCCGTATCCATCTATCGACTCTGGTCAGTATCCTCCGGATAACCGCCAGGTCCAACCAATCACCGGTAGGTAGTAGTCCCTCTGCCAGGATCACCGTCTACTGCACAGCGATCCGTTCTCGCCCCGGGGTACCATACCAGGTCCACCATGTACCCGCAATCGGCCTCATCCAGCTCCTCGATTCGGGTTCACATGTCACACGTCTCAGCACAGAGAAAACGCATGGTGGACGCATTGAAATATCATATCAAGAGAAACCGGGTATTTAAAACAGTGCATATTTTCTGAAAATAATACCACGGTTCTCAAATCCAGAAATCACATGAATCCAAAACTCAATGCGTTAATCCATGCAATGTGTCGTATGACACTAAGAGTAAAAAGGGAAAATCGCTCTTTTAAAAGGATCCGGTTACGAAAATATTTCATGCGGTCCCTATTTTCTAGAAATCAAGTCAATATCATCCATATATGTAACATATGTATGTATATAGGTATGGATGTGCAAGTGGATATATACGCAAATATGAGTGTAGCAATGTAAATGTGCACTAATATGGATACACAGTATGTATGTGCGCAAGTATAGATATGTCAAGGTATGTGTGCACCAATATGGATATACAATGAGTATGTGCACAAGTATAGGTATATCATGTATGTGTGCATCAATGTCGATATACAATATGAATGTGTGCAATAAAGGTATATCATGTATGTGTGCATCAATGTCGATATACAATATGAATGTGCGCAATAAAGGTATATCATGTATGTGTGCATCAATGTCGATATACAATATGAATGTGCGCAATATAGGTATATCATGTATGTGTGCATCAATGTCCATATACAATATGAATGTGCGCAATATAGGTATATCATGTATGTGTGCATCAATGTCAATATACAATATGAATGTGGGGGTGTCATGGCAATCACTAACGGTGTGAGTGTAACATACAATTAGTGTTCGTGCAGCTTGAACCGTTAGTGACAGTGCGGTGTCATATAACTACCATTTCTATATGCAACAAAAGAGGGGTATACTACAACAGTACATATGCACGAACAATATACATATAAGTATATATGCGACTACAATATCCTATCACGCCCTGACGCTTAATGCCATATGGGCAATTTCCCCGTAGATGTTAAATCTACTCACCTGGTCTCGTGCTAAGTGTAACCGACTATCTGCTTTCCCTTCTTTGCGGCGTCAGACATAATCGCCTGCGAACCTAGAATTTACACAAAGACTACATATAAGCTAAAATCCAGCAAAAACGCGATATAAAAACCAAACGAGAAACTCGCGTCGCGAACTAAACGCGTGTGTATACGTAACGTGTGTGCATGCGCCAAAACCCAACACGGCACGCTGTGGCACACAGCGACACGCTGTGATACACAGCAAACCAATTCAACTCGTATCGTACGTGTCGCGCAAGTCCCGCTACGCAAATAATAGGTAATAGGTCCCAGATTTAATCTGGAGCAAAAACAAGAAAATCAAACAAGACCAAACATCTTATAATACCTACAGAAAGCTACCGGCAAAAACTCAATAAATTCCCAAACAATTGGGCCGGCGGCTTGGGGTAGGGTATCGGCCAAAAACCGGTGGAAAGGGTCCAGATTTCTACACTACGATCCTAGCCCAAATCATAGCCTATTGTATAAGTTTGCTTACCAAAGTTACTACCCTAGTAACAGCAGATTCTATGTATCATATAGTTTAGCTTAAAACATTTCAAAACATCTAGTTTGCAACATTATGGTGTTTTGGGGAATTAGGAGAATTTACAGAAATTTAGTGATACCTAACAGCACAATTTAGAACTAGTCTAACCATAACCACTATTAATCATCATAGTCTCCAACCAAACCATCACATTACCGTCAAAGTCCCCAAAACTCTAAAACTAACCCAAACTCTCCCAGATTTCTACCTGCAAACAATTAGAGAAAATAAATAATACCAAACACTGTAAAAATAACACAGACACTACCCTGCAAAACACCAACACCCAAAGCACAGGAGGGGGCCGGCGACGCCGGAAATACTGGGGATGTCGCCGGAATTTTGGGAAGGTTAAGGGCTCGAATTACATCACACCAGTCTAAACTGCCTGCACACCATTCTGTACGTGTTTGCTAAGCTAGAAAATGACTACAGGTATAGAAGATCACCAATATCCTACAGTTTGCATCAAAACCGTATTTTAAATTTCAAGTTTTAGACTTTAAGACGATTTAGTGAAATCTAGTGAAACTACTAGCTTAACACAGCACTAATAACACCTACCAAGTTAATAAGGCCATAAAAACTCTAACTTGGCCAAAAACCCACTTAAACTACAAACTAGCACTAAACTCATATTAAACACTAACCGAAGCTAAATAACATATAAGCTTAGTAAAAGGAGTTGAGTTTAGAGATTATACCCCACTAGAACCTAGGATGCAGGAGGAAAAAGAAGAAGAAGAAGAAGAGAAGGGGCTGCTGCTGCTGCTGCTTGTGCTGTTGTTGCTTGGGCTGCTGCTGCTGCTACTTGTTGTTGTTGTTGTTGCTAGCTGTTGCTGCTGCTGCTGAAGATGCTGTTGCTACTGCTTCAGCTGCTGCTGGAGATGATGTGTGTGTGTGTGAGTGAGAGAGAAGTGAGAAAAAAAGAATGAGCGAGGGAAAAGAAACAAATGAGAGATATGAGAGAGTCAAACTCCCCCTCTCTCACCTCATTAAATGCAAGCATGGCCAAGCCATCATACCCACTCTCTCTCTCTCTCTCTCTCCCCAAGTCAACCCACAACTAATTCGTTTTTCAGTTTAAAAAAATACCAAAACACTTAATAAAATTCAAATTAGATTAATGAGAATAGTTTAGTCCACCATGGTTGTTAAACATTGTTTAACCCTAGTTTACATGCACAAGTGTGTGCAAGCCTAATAAAATTCTAATAAAATATTCATTAATTTTTATAAAATATTTGAAAATCGATTTGATAAACTTTTTACTATATACCACACATTAAAGTATAATTAGCCGCTAATCACAGTCTAAGGTGTTACAATTTTGGAGGCTATTTTGATGATCTAGTTGTAAGTTTGTGAATCTAGTGTGAGGTATAAAATCCTAACCCTAAGCTTTAGTGTTGTTTAAATACGTTAATCTAGTTATTAGATGTTTGAATATGGATTTAATTAGCATGTTTTGGAAATTCTAGAAAGGGTTATGAAGATCAAGTTAGGGTTTTAATTGTTTGAAATGGTTAATCGAGAAGTTTAGACTTAGAAAACTTAACCTAGTTATGAGATTGTTAATTGTTATTTTCCTAATTGTCTAATTAACCTTAATTGCAAACTAACTTTTACTAAATCTTATATGGGTGAGATTAAAATTGTAGTAAAGGTTTGTGTGACTTAATTAAGCTACTTTGTGATGATTGTGATCGCTAGAATTGTTTTCACTTCTAGACTTGAGCTAAAATGATTAAAAGTTGCTTACTAGGTTTTCGGTTAAATTAGGCGTGGGTTTCAACTGACGTTGCGATGTTATATATATTATCTTCTATGATATTTATTATGTTGTGAATACGCGATCGGTACGATCGGGGTCTAGGCTTGGTGGTTATGTCATCCTAGCTAAGGTTGTGCCGATGTCGTGCGTGTTTTTTGCACTAAGTGCACAGTGTGTATATCTTGTGGACGTTATCCTTGCGTTTTGTTATCTTTGTGTCGGTGCAGGATATTTAGCCTTAAGTGTTGTGTTTGTGAAATTTTAGGATCGCAAGCGGGAACTTCGGACGCTGCGAAGAAAGGGAAGCAGGTGGTCGGATTTTCTTAGCTCGAGATCATCGGTGAGTAGATTTAACATCTACGGGGAAATTGCCCGTATGGCGTTATGCGTCAGGGCTGGATATGATATTATAGCTGCATGTTTATACGCATATGAGTTGATTGCGCATGAGCATCATTGCATGCTATTACCTGTTGTGCCTTGACTTGGTACCTAATGGACACTGCACCATTACTGACGGTTCATGTTACACGAGCACTAAATTGTATGCTACACCCACACCGTTGGTAATTGCCATGACACGCGCAACATATACCTTGCTATAGCTACTTGTACATCATCCATACATACTTACATATACACCCACATACCTTGCTATAGCTGCTTGTACATCATGCATACATACTTACATGTACACCCACATACCTTGCTATAGTTACATATACCCCTATATGGTATTGTATTGTCATTGACATTGAGACGTTGATTATTGTGTAATTGCGCATATGAAATACATCATACATACATGATTACATATAGATACACATAACTTGCTATAGCTACATGTACACCTCATATGATGTTGCACTTGATTTAAGAGGAATTGGGAACCGCATGATATATTAAATAACTTGATGCATTTAAATAACGGTTTTCCCTTGATATGCTCATATTACTGTTCTATATTGCATATATCATGTTTTCGTGGATTTACGCATTGAGATATGGATTTCATGTGATTTATGGATTTGAGAACCGTGAGGGTATTTCAAGAATTTATGTATTGTTTGAAAACCCATTTTCTCTTGATATGATATTTCAGTGCGTCCACCATGAGTTCTCTCGGTTCTGAGACTTGTGTTAGAAACCCGATTCGAGGAGCGGGAGGCACCGTCTGCGGGTACATGGTGGACCCGGTATGGTTCCCTGGGGCAAGAGGTGATTTTCGTGGTGTAGACGATGAGCCTGGCAGAGGAAGTATTACCTACCGGTGATTGTATAGTGGATGGATATGAGGACCGATCTGAGGATGCGGCGCCTGAGATATGAGGATTTACGTGTCGATACTGAACACGGGTTTCATGAGGTTTCGAGTGTCGATGTTGGACACTCAGGTTCCATGATTTGATGTGTCGTTGATAGAAATACGAGGTAGATATCCTCATACACACACACACATACACGCACACACACATGCATACGTTTTCATGATGTTTCGGGTGTCGTTGTTGGACACTCAGGTTAAATGAAATTTACAGATTGAGGGACGATCAGAGTGACGGCGCCTGAGGTATTGGGATTTGGGGTGTCGTTAATAGACACCAGTATTTTCCACGATGATGATTCATTGATGATGTTATGTTGTATCCCATACCCAGCATTTATTTGATATGCATTTTTATTCATGTAGATGTGTACCCTGATGGTGTACCTTGATCATGATTGTTGCATATCTATATTGCCATACTTATGCTATCAGATTACATGTGATAGATTATCGCTGTTCGTGCATACATGCGATTACAGTATGATTTTATTTACTATTCACGAGTTGGCAACTCACTCCCATTGTACCACAGTGTTTTGCAGGATTTACCCTCAGAGTAGTCGCGGCAGGGCTTCATATTATCTCTACTTTAGCGGATACCGCTACGGTTGGATGTGAGGCCTTTTGCTTTAGGTGGGTTTTTTAGTTATCCGAAGATGTTCATTGTTTATTTTTTTTTATCTAGTACTCTCATTCTACCACTTTCATGTATTTGACTTAGAGACGAGTTGTGAGGATCGATGTTGTATTATTTTGTGACTCTGGGTGCCGTGCTCGTGGGATCCGGCCTTGTTATAGAGTTTTACCTCCTTATGTTGTTTTCATTTATATTTCTTCGCTACGGTGTCGTATATATGCTTGTGGTGGTTGTTTCCGCCGTTGGGCATGATTTGCTCCCGTTTGGGTATGCTTTATGTATATTCTATGTTGTACCCATTTTCGGGGCTAGTTTTTACAAAGGAGGTGCTGCCGAAATTTTTAAGAAAGTAAACTTAAGTTTAAAGATTTTTACTTCAGATTTCCAAAGGTTTTTAACTATGTTTTCTTCACTTATCCCTTTTTGGGTGGTTTAGATTTCTGGTTTTCAGCTTATTTAAATTGCGTACGCCTGTTGACGTCACGTGGTTTATGTGCCGGTCACGTGTCTAAATTTGGGTCATGACAGCTTTGCACGTGAGGCGTTGCCTCAGAGTCTTTGACTCTTAGCGCTGGCGCTTTTGGCGCCAGCGCCCTCGTGCTTTGCACGTGAGGCGCTGCCTCAGTTCAAATTTTAATTTTTGAACAGAGCTTTGCTCTGATTGGGGGAAACAACACTGTCGGCAGGACATCAATTTGATTTGTTTAATTTCTGTCTTCTTCGGCGGGACTTTTGAACTTGGAACCATTGTCGAGTGAGACTTGGAATTCGGACTTTTGTTTGACATCAGCACGGCTAGCACTGAAGCACTCGTGCCTGGAGCGACTCATCATTTGCCTTTGGAAGATTGGTAATTTTGATTTTTGTTCGGCATCAGTACCGCTAGCATTGAAGCTTGCGTGCCAGGAGCGACTTATCATTTTCCTTGGAATTTAGAATTTTTGTTGGCATCAACATTGCTAAAACTAAAGTATAGTTTCAGGAGCGAATTTTCATTTGCCTTTAGAGGATTTTATTTATTCCTATTTTAACAACCTAGGAGTCATCTATTTTGTGTATAGTTTAACGACTTAAGGGTCATCTTGGCTTGATTTCCTTATTTGGTAGTTTTGGCGTATTCTTGCATGGCTATTTGCGATTAGCTTATCCGCGATTTAGTGTATTTATGTATAATATTTCTTGAGATATAAACCGTTGATGGGCGGCATAAACTTATTTCCCTCAACGGTTATCAGTTTACATGAACCTCCATCAAACAATTTCTCGATGATATACGACCTTTTCTAGTTCGATTCGAACTTTCCTTTTGCATGTCAGCTGATGATGAATGGTCTTCTAAACACCAACGCCAATTCACCTTTCTTGAAAACTATCACGACCCAAAATATTGTTCGTGACCGGCCTTAATTCACGCCACGTCTAAAGGCACAACGTAAATCAAGTAAGCCGAAGCCCAGAAATCTAAACCTTTTTAAGAAAATAAAGAGGTGAAGTTTTGAAATAAAGGTATGATGAAATCAAAAGTTTTCTTAAATTCATAGATAAAGGAACATGAAAAATACAAGTGGATTTACTAGTTGAAAAACATGTTTCGTCTTTTAAAAATTTGGGCAGCACCCCCTTTGTATATTTTGATCGAAAACCACAAATACATAATGATAATAAAGGCATCCCCAAGCGAGAGCTAGCTCTTCGCCAATCGGCGGATTCATAACCACGCAAGTCATAAAACATGTATACGACGCCCAATGGCGAATATCAACACAAAGGATAATGAATAAAGCAAGACATCAACCCAATAAGCGAACATAAACCCTCGCTCTAAGTCTCGTAACCACAAGTCTCACTACTTATACAAATACTAGTTTCTGATTTGATGGAGTTAACTAGATACAACAGGTATAATAAATACAAGAGGGGTACGATCTAACATGTACCACCTACCAAAGCAAAACACCCGAATGCAGCTGTGTGCCAGCGATGCCGCTACTGATCTATGCGGTCAACCTGCAAGAACTGTGGCACAACGGGGGTGAGTTGCCAACTCGTGAGTAGAAAACATCATCAAGTAGAAATTGAACAAATAATGATTCCTAGGTCAACTATATCATAAAAGTAATACTATGGTATCTAGGGTGACCGTATCTGTATATGTGCCAACAATATACTCAATGCCTATGTGCAAGTGGATCTCATCCACGTGTCAACCAATGACACAACAACATCATGCATGTAAATAACATGAAAGCATATGCATGTAAATATGAGGATATAAATCAACGTGTGTCCCTCTCGACACATCAAAATCATGGAACCTGAGTGTCCAGTATCGACACTCGAAACATCATGAAACCCGTGTCCAACATCGACACGTAAATCCATATATATCTCGGGCTCCATCAGTCCGAATCAGCCCACGGACTCCGTCTGTGGGATCGTCCTTCAGGCTCCGGCAGAACGGGTCGGCCCATATCCATCTCTCGACTCCGATCGGTATCCTCCAGATAACCATCAGGTCCAACCAATCACCGGTAGGTAGTGCTGTCCCTGCCATGCTCATCGTCATCCCCATGAAATCTCTCTCTCTCCCCCCGGGGTACCATACCGGGTCCACCATGAACCCGCAAACGGATCATCCAGCTCCTCAAATCGGGTTTCACATATCACACGTCTCAGAACCGAGAAAACGCATGGTGGACGCACTGAAATATCATATCAAGAAAAACCAGGTTTTTAAAACAATACATACTTTCTTTTGAAATAACCACGGTTCTCAAATCCAGAAATCTCATGAAAACAACATATCTCAATGCGTATAATCGTAAAGCATGATGCATGCGACATATAACAGAATGTAAGCATATCCGTATATCATGCAACATGGAACATTGATGTGAGCATGGGCATATCATCATAATATGAGTATAGCAATATAATAGCATGATGTAGCAATCCTACTGTGTGAGTGACATAGCAATTATAGATGATGAAGTGTGTGAGCCGGCTGATCTGTATAAGTGTAACATATGTATCATCGATAATGGTGTAGGTTTACTAACACAGGTATATATAATGCAATGAGAATGACATAAACATAGCATAAGGTAAATCGCCAGCTAAATGCTATAAGGTATACGTATCTAACATGACCGAGTCGGTGAATCTATCAATCGGCATCCATCCTCACAACATCACGTACGGTATAATCCATAGTACGGCATCCTCTAGTCAAGGGTATGGATCAATCATCATAAACTCATCACGTATGGTAAATCATCGTACGGTGGCATTAAACCATTAGGGATCGTATCAACCTATATGACTCTGAGGGTACGGACCTAACGTCTCGTACGACATATCACTCATGATTTACAACATTATATATATCTATATACCTATATCCCATGCCGCATCCATAACAATCTCATATTAGGGGACCGGCAAAGGTATCAATCCTCTCATATTGACTCCCATTCGTATACCGACATATCAATCAAGTCATCATATCACATCGTATATCCTTTTCATCGCATTAAGTCATCATACATCAAGTCAATTTTATATATACATTCTACCTTATACATCAACGTCATGCTACTCTAAAACTCATACCTATTCTAGTGCAACTACATATCTATAAGTCGTGATTCACATTCACTTTTCATATCCCTAAGCTTTCATCTCATATCTCAATATATATATTCAATCACTCATATCATCTCTAACTATCTTTTTAACCATATCCCTAGTTTTCTAATCTAGGTTTTTACGACTATATCATAAGATCAGTTTCCATTTATAAATTGCGCGAGTGCTATACGCCATCCACCCGACTTCCCCCGTAGATATAAATCTACTCTCCTGCGGATCTTCTTATTCAGCTGTAGTCGATGTGCTTCGTCGTCTCGGAACCCACGCGAAGGTACCTACAATAATACACAAATCGCAAAGGTACCTACAATAATTCTAGTGCAACAAAATCTAAGTGCAACGGGTGTGCACGAAACACCTGTCAAGGGCAACAGGTGTGCCTGACAGCAATATCAGGTGCATCTGATATGTATGAAGAATCCCGATTTAGTGCATCTGGCGTGCACCAAAATCGCATCAAGCGCGTCAAGTATCCGCAAGAATCCGTATCAAGTGCACAAGGTGCATGAAAACAAATATCGAGTATTACAATTGAAATCGATGGTATACAACACATTTCAATCCAAATCAAAATCAGGTATACCATGGTATATAATCTCACAACCATGTGCATCAGTGTGCACAAATCGAATCAAAATACTAAAAGTGCATGAAAACTATGCCGAAAGCACAAGTCAAATCGCATGCATGCCATAGGTATGAAATCAAAATCAGCATCTCGAATGACATCAAATCCAAGTCAAGTGCAACTGTGGTGCACAAAATCTCAATCATGCAAATAAATCTCCCAAAATACCGAAATCAAAGATGGCGGAAATAGTCCCGCTCTGGCACATCCTCTAAAGATCTCTGGCCAACTATCATGGTCACTCATAACATGTCTCGTCGACGATGCTGAACTCTGGCCTACTGGGTGTGTGACTACTCCTGGGTCTAAGTCTTCTCGTATAGTATTCCAGAAAGGTTCTGTCGAAGTCTCCCCCAAATCTCGTTTCTGCCGAACTGCCCGGAAGTTATCATCCTTTACTAAATCTTTTTCTTGTTCCAAAACGGCTGCATACTCGTCATGACTCCTTCTGGAAGATATATCCATATACAACGCCTCTGCATGCATATCACATCTCTGATGTCAGCAGAGTAGAATGTCATCTCATCAAGATCTCGTACGAACCTCTTACTCCACTTTTCTCTAATGTCGACTGATTCAGACTCGTCTCTTCGTGGCTGCATGGACCGCGCTCCAACGATTATACTCATATCTGGAGTCTCCCAAGCAATATATCCCATCACATGATATCCGAACGACGTCGAACCTTTCGATCGATTAATCAAAGTTCCATAATCCCCCAAGAGCTCAACATCTTGAGTGCAGTTTAATAATATCCAATGCATACCACAGCACCTATGGACCAGCCGTAGAAGGGCAAACCCAAGCCTCATTAATGGCACCGCTGAACTGCTACAAACCCTAAAGTTTCAAAGCGTTCTCATAGTCATTATATCGAGTTAGGGTTTCATTCTTCTAGAGGGTCCATGGAATTACTTGCATGTTTCTCCGAATACTTTAAACTTGGAAAATGGGTTTCTGACATTCGATCGTCTTCTATCGACTCTCAACATACCTGCATGAAGTCGTCTCTAGCTGGAATCAATCAATCTGATGACCTCACATCGAGGTAGACAAAGAATCATATGTCCTAGTCATTCCTCCTTGGGTGACTAGCGATCTTCTATCATATCTCTAAGTAAAACTCGTGCGGCGTTAGCTTCAGCATCTGGGCGACATCTCGTCTGTCGCAACAACAACTGAATCATTCGTGCGCACGCTGAACAGTGCCTCAATCATCAAGAATAACCGGTGCATCGATGGTCATCACATTCTGGCTGGCCTCTAGCAGTGGCCCAAATCCTCTGGTGCTGATCTGCACGTTCGAGAAATTTGTAAAAGAGATCCATCAAACGCTCATGGCATGAAAAAACAATAGGACAATACATCTATGAAATTGTGTGTCCCTGGAATCATGCCCTGGTCAGTCCTCGTCCATGACGAGCTCGTGCTGACACAACTCTAGACGTAGCTCTCTCTGCCCGTGTAATCGTGGCAGCAAAAACTATAAACTGATATCGATGAGGATAGATCATAAGAATGAATATAATGCTGTGCAAGAAAATGTATATCCTAAGGCTTCTTAAGCAGAGTAGAGTATCGTAAATATGCCGCGGAACATACACACGGTACAGTACTCTCCTTAAGTCACCTACTCCATCAACTAAGGTCAACCTACGCGACGAAAGTTCGGGTCTAATACCCCCTCGACTAAGTCTAAGTTCCGTAAGGTCAAGCTTAGGTTCTGAATATATACAAATGCCCTAGGTTCCGCATAGTCAAACATAGACTCGAACCAAGGTTAACCTAGCGCTCTGATACCAATTTTGTCATGACCCGAAATGGATATGACTGGCACTGAAATCATATGAAGTCTATAGGACCCCGTCTAATTCAAGTAAGCCAAAAATCCCAGAAATCTAAACCATTTTAAATAGAAATGGAGAAAACTTGTTTTAAAACAAGTGGTTTTAATAACATAAGCTGAAGTATTGCATTTTAAAAATCTCAAGTCTTTTTTGAAAATTTCGGCAGAGTTTCCTTTGTAAATACTGGCCCCAAAAGGATACAACACATGAAATATATATAAAGGCATCCCCAAGCGGGAGCTAGCTCTTCGCCAATTAGCGGTCATAACCACGCAAGTAATATAATATACAACGCCGAAGGGCGAGGATCAAAACTCAAAAGGAAACTCAATATCATCTAGAAAATCCATAATAACACAACACGCGACTCTAAGGTCAAAAGAATAAACAACTGGTCTTCTAGGTCTAATAAATATACAAGTCTGGTTGATGGAGTTTACTAGATACAACTGAATATAAAATACAGTACAATGGTGGTCACGATGCGAGTGAACCCACCTACCAAAGCAATCACCCGGAAAGAAGCAGTGTGCCAGCAAAGCCGCCAAGGAAACCTGTACGGCAAAACCTGCAAGAAACTGTGGCACAACGGGGGTGAGTTTCCAACTCATGAGTAGAAAACATCACAGAGCAGAGATCGCATGTATGACTCAATCTTAGGTCATACGATCAGTAATATCCTCAAATAATATGGCCTGAAGCATGATAAAATGACAAGGGTAAACATCTATACATAAGTGTAATACCAAGTGCTCGTGTCAGTGCCTCAGGTAGCAACATATCATATATATGATGTATAAATGCATGAAAACAGAATACATCTAAATGAGAAAACTGTTTTCTATATATAATGAGATTTCTGTATATATATAAATCGAGGTATTATCAATGAAACCAACAAAAAATCATTGTCAAGTATCGACACAAAACATATATCCAATATCTCAATATCTCAGGCTCCGGCAATCCGAACTGGCCTGTATCCTCGAATCTCAATATCTAGGGCTCCGGCTATTCGGACTGGCCCATATCTGTCACGACCCGAAAGTACGGAACGTGACCGGCACTTAGATTACGAAACGTCTAGAGGCGCAACGTAACCTAAGTAAGCCGAAGCCCAGAAATCTAAACCATATAAAAGAAGAAGAAGAAAAGAAAACAAGAAGAAAAAAAAGTTTAAAAGTATCAGCAATTTCCCAAAAATTTCGGTAGAGTCTCCTCTGTAAAAACTGGCCCCCAAACGGGTACAACAAGTATAATATACATAAACAATAAAAAGCATCCCCAAACGGGAGCTAGCTCAACGCCAACAGGCGGAAACAACCACAACAATACACAATAGTATACAACGCCAAAGGGCGAGGCTCAAAACTCAAAATAAAACAAAACCACCAGATCAGAATAATACATGCGCGACTCTAAGGTCGAAATAAAAGACTGGTCCAATAAACTTATCAAGTAATACAAGTATGGTTGATGGAGCTTACTAGATACAAATGAAAGAATAAAAGTACAATGGTGGTTCAGATACAAGTGAACCAACCTACCGTGCAAATCACCCTGAATGAAATAATGTGCCAGCAACTGCCAGGGAAACCTGTACATCGAACCTGTAATAAAATTTGGCACAACGAGGGTGAGTTGCCAACTCATGAGTAGAAGACATCTACGAAAAGAAATCGAATGCACGACGCTATCCTAGATCATAATAATACACTACTAAGTCACAATCATCTAGTAATAGCAGGGTAATACTATGTGTAAGTGCAGATACTCCGTGCTCGTGTCAGTGCCTCATATAATACTATGTCATATGAATGGATATGCATGCACCATGAATATAAAATAATCAATCCTGAAATCCAGATATATCTATATAAGAAATCTTTAACTGTTATCATAGTAAAATGTGTATAGGAATCTGAAATCTCAACAATGAAATCCATGGAAATCCGTGTCAAGCATTGACACAAACATGTAAATCTCAAGTCTCATAGTCTTAATACCTCAGGCTCCGTCAGTCCGGATCGGCCCATATCATCAAATCTCACGACAACGGTCGGTATCCTCCGGATATCCGCCGCTCCAGACATCACCTGTAGGTAACCTTCTCCTGCCAGGTTCATCGTCTATAACTCGATCTTCTTGCCCCGGGGTACCATACCGGGCCCACCATGTACCCGAGACGGTTCATCCACTCCTCGAATCAAGTCTCGAAATCCAACAGAAAACATGAAATCTCATGGTGGACGACACATACATCACGAGAAAACCACATCTTATGTTTTAAAAAGAGAGGAGGAGAGAGAGAGAAGTTTTTATATATCCTTGCGGTTTTCCCCAAAATCCAGAAATCTCATAGAAAACTAAAATCCCAAACTCATGAGTAAGTATATGATAAGTGTCGGCATATGCCCATAATACTGCATGATAACATGAAAATATGAATGCATGAAATGTCTAAGTAATCAATGCCGTGTCAAGACTAACATCTGAGAGTAATCATAATGCTATATCGGTCTAGATTTTAGCTGAATGTATCAATAAAAGATATTATGATCTAAGTGTACGTGACATAGCAATTACCGATGATGATGTGTATGAGCCGGCAAATAAGTGTGCGTGGAATATGCGCATCATCGGTAATGGTGCTGGTGTCCTAACAGGCAGAGTTTTATACTGATTACAGAAATATATGTATGAACATGCAACATTATGATTACAGTATGAATGTGAAGACAGATGTGCATTATCCACTCCTCTGCGATATACGAGTACAACTACCACTATATGAATCGAACCTAAACTAGTGTCCATCTAATCTCCTAAGGAACTAAACCTAAGAAACTAGTCAAAGAAGCAAGAGTCTACCTAAGGTCTGAATCAATATCTCTAATAGTCGGCGATCCAGCCTCAATAGCGTCACGTACGTAGTACGGCTTCCTCGAATCAAGAGTGCGGATCAATCATCATATTTATGCCTCGTACAGTAAAATCCATCGTACGACATCCCAATATCGGGGTACGGGTCAAGTATCTCCTAGGTGTCTCATCATTCGTATAATGTCATCACCAACACATCTCATGATCAAGGTGCTAAACTGTAATCGCCTACATCAATCATATATCATTGCCATCATAATATGCATCATTAGTTTATCCTCAGAAATATCATGTCATATGTATCATATTGTGATTAAGTCATACTGATATCATATCTTCCTCAAGTCACACCTCTATGATATCGACATCAGGTCACACCTATATGATGTCGTAATCAAGTCATACATATCCCATATCGTGATCAATCACAAGTTACAGTCCGGGTACTATTTTAGAGTCCCATGTATCTCAATATCATCACCACCCATTATAATTTATGTATCCATGTTCGTTATCTCATTCTCTAATGATCCGCTAACACTTTAATACGACTATATAGTCAAGAATCACGGCATCAAGCCCAGTTATACTGTTTCATCACACCTCAGATATTATATCACATCAATGAATCCCATATACGTGTTGTATATATATATATATATACCTATACCTAGCCCTATATATACATACACATATACGTATACACCATGTCGAGTTTCAGTGTGTGCATGTGTGTTTCTATCTGAAACCTACGAACCTCTTCCAAGGTACTCATCCTCTGATATGGTTTCCCTAAATCAGTCTAGTCCAGCCTAGGGTTATTACTAGGGTCCTACGAATTAAGAATCTAGGGTCACATCTGGCTTCCTAATGTCAATAAGTACTATTCCTACTCTACGTTGCGGGGGTGCTAAACGCCATCCACCCGATTTCCCCCCGTAGATATACATCTACTCACCTGGTCCATGTCTGCCGAAGACGGTGTCGCCATCCTCCTCTTCATCGCCCGCAGTCCACATGAGGGGTACCTAAACGCAAACATATAAATAGAATCGTAAACTAAATCACATACAAAAGTCAAAACGACGCAAGGAACAAGCATAGGTTAAAACCTATGTCCCGTCCACGCAAAAGCACCAAATATCGCTCGAAATCGGCGTACAAACTCCGATGAATCGAGATAAACGTTAACAAATAACTCGTAGTTTTAAAACTCATTACTTATATTATAAAACATGATTAAATCCATCGAAACCCTAAAATCCATCGAACCGTCCAATTTCGTAAAACCCGAAAATGCCAATTTACCGTTTTTCATCAAAACTTGACATTTAAATGAATCCAATGGTTATAAAACTCATTTAATAGCATAACTAGACTATACAAACCGTTACTATATTTTTATTACACAAATTTGTATTAATTTGAAATTTCTAGTTTGCAACCTTTAACAATTTTCAACATTTTTCAAGCAAAACACCACAATTCCACCACAAAACATGATTTTGCATGAATTAATGTATTAAACCACAATTCATAATGATAATGATTTAATGAAACCATAAATTATATTTTTAATCACATTTATTTAAGAATTTCAAAAATCTAGTTAACAAATTTTCATTTTTCTCACAATTTATCAATCATCAATAAAACTAGTAACAAATTTGAGTTTTTCATTCCATCAACAAGTTAATATCCTCTTTAAAACCACACTCTAGTGTTATAAATATCAATTGGAATTTTATTCCACCTATATATACTATAAGTAGAAATCTAGTTTATAAAAAAATGGTTTAATTTAACAAATTTGGATCACAATTTGCAATATGTCAACTATGCATGATTTTCCATTTGTAAAAGTGTTAATCTAGTTATTATAACCCTAATGAATTAATAAAACCACAACTTAATTTTACAAACCCTAACTTGAATTTTTAAAAGTAGTAAATAGAATTAATATATTAAATCTAAATAAGCTTAAATGAACATCTAATAACAATAAATCAAAAGAAAGAAATTTATACCTCCAAATCATGAAATCCAAACAAGAAATAATCCTCCAAAATGCATGCTTTCCATCTCCAAAATCCATGTAAAAATGAGCAAATAATAAAGGATAGGAAATAAATAGGATTTTGTGGATTTTTAATTGAATTTTTAAAGGATTTTTGATGAATTTTGGAGAAAAATAAAATGAGGAAAATGGGGGCTACCATGGGGGGTGAGGCCGGCTATTTTTTTGGAGGTGAGGGAGAGAGAGAATAGGATGAGAAAATGTGTAGAAGTCTCCACCAAAATATCACTTCATTATGTCTTTTCATGCATTTCTTTATTTTCTTTTATTTCTTTACTATAGCAACTCAAGAAAACTCTAGAAAAATGGAAAAATTTGCAAATAAATTTTGCATGATACACACTAAATTCTAATATGCCATGGTTCATTTTTACAAATTAAAACCATTCAAATTTGTAATTTACACTAATTTAGTGTAAAAATAAAGCTTATGTTAATACTTAAAATAATTAATTTAGGAAAAATATTTAATTAAACTAAAAATTTATAAGTGGCTAAATAAACACCATTTACTAGTAATTACATAATTAAAATAGGTATTTTTGAAATTATAATGAAAAACAATCACGGTTTGGTTTTACGAAAAATACATTTTGCTTTACCGAAAATCATAAAATTCACTTAAACAACTTTATTCATTTAATTATTTATTTAATTATTTTTAAAACTGTACAATATCATCAAATCTCAAAACTTCAGGCTCCAGCAATCCGGACTGGACTATACACCGATCGGTATCTTCCGGATATCCGTCGAGTCACAATAAAATCACCAGTCGATAGTGCTCCCCTGCTAGGCTCAACGCCATCATCTGCGACCATCTTGCCCCGGGGTACCGCACCGTGTCCACCATTCACCCATAGAAGATTCCTCTTCCTCCTCGAATCGGGTGTATGATATCGCTCAAGTGCCGAGAAAACTCATGGTGGACATTACTAACATCATAACATGAGGAAACCGCAATTTCCTATCTTTTAAAAAAGATAATAAGTTTATAAAATCTTTGCGGTTTTTCCAAATCCATAAATCACATGGAAAATCCGAATCCACTAATCAAAAGTCAATAAACAGTGAATACTGGCATAAAGCCTGATAATATTGCATGACAAATGAAAATACATATGCATGAGATATCACAGTAATAAATGCAATGTCTAAAATATCATATAAAAGCAAGCTCACTAGTACCATGTCGAAACTATCAGCTAACATTTTATACTAATAAGTAGTATTTTCTAATGTGTACGTGACATGGCAATTATCGATGACGATGTGTGTGTGCCGGCAAGCAGGTGCACGTGGATCATACGCATCATCGGTAATGGTGCTGGTGTCCTGAAAGCATAGGTTTCATAATGACTAAAGAAAACACAATAAGCATGCAATGCAATGCGAAAAGTAAGAATATGCGGAAAATTAATAGTAAATGCAGAAATAAGGAATATACATTTATATAATCGAGTCATACAGTTTTGGAATTTAAAATGGCACGAATCGTGGTGTTTAGAAATAGGGGCTATGGTGTTTTTAAGAAAAAGGTATGTTCTTTGAAATATCCGTAGTATCCCTTGGCCTGTCTTTAAAATACTCACGATTCGTTAGTTTTGGAAATAGGTATGACTCGAGCCCGATCTAACATTTACTAAGTAAACTACAGAACTAAACTAACAGACTAATCGAAAAGTAAAGAAAACCATTTAAGTCTGAGTCGATATTTATATATATATCTAGTAGTCGATGATCCCGCCTCAATAGTATCACGTACGATACAATATATAAAATATGATATCCTCGAGTCAAGAGTGCGGATCTATCATCAATATATAGCTCGTACGGTAAATCCATCGTACGACATCCCAAATCTGGGTATGGGTCGAATATCACATTTATCTCATTATTTATTTGGTATCATCATCATCATATCCAAAATAAGGGTACTGATCTAAAGTCTAGTACATACTGATACCATCAACATATATCGGTGTGTGTATGAAACCACATCGCTAAATGATCCGCTAAAATATCAGGTCGTATCTCATCATACGAACCAAGGCACATCACCGATCTCGTGGCCTCTTGCCCAATCACACCGACTCATATCCAAGTACCATGTACTATCCTCAATATCCATGCATATGTATATATATATATATATACATACTCACAACATATATGTATATATATAAATATATATCCCCATATACGCACAAGAAAATAAAATGCATGAGAGTGTGTGTGTGTGTGTGAGTGTAAACCTTATTCTAGGGTTCGTGACTACAACTAACTAACGACGCTATCAATCAATTATACTAGAATTAACCCATGATATTCTAAGATCTTACTTACTAATCATCCAAGTTTCACAACACATAAACATATATATAACTATAATATATATATATATATATATATATCAAAGGCTACATTACGAACTGTGGGGGTGCTATACGCTATACACCCGACTTCCCCCGTACATATATATCTACTCATCTTGATCCTCGCTTGCCGAAGTTGATGTCGCCACGCTTATCCTTGTTGCTCCAAGTCCTCATGGGGGTACCTACATGTCATAACATATCGTGTCGCATTAAAATCCAATTCAAAACCAAAACGACACACGAATCACGCATAGGTTAATACCTATGATATACGCATGAAAGAAAGGAGAAACAAATCCTCGATGTCGATGTACACACATCAAACCATAGAGTTAAAACGTAAATACCCAAGTTCAAGTTAACAGAATCCGCAAAACCGAAATTAGTAACAATTTAAAACACTTCCATATTTTATCCTAGGTCAAATTAGCCAATTTTGCAGATATGGGAGGTCTAATTAGAGGGTATAGGAGCTATGGACCAAGCACGAAGCACTTGAGACAAGTCTTGGCCGCAAATTGCCGCCAGAAGGCATTTATTTGCGGCCTGGCAGTGGAGTTGGGGTCCAGGGTTTCAATGGTAGCTTCTAGGATGCCTGCTTGTATCACTGTATTTGCTAAATAATTTTCAGGTGCCCCGGGTGTTAGCATATCTCTAAATAACCTCACAATTTCCACAAATTCCCGATATCGGGGATTCTAAACTTCATGGTTTAGGGTCTAGCCTCTGGTTTTGTCCAGAATTCTAATACTAAAGGGGTTGTAAGGCCTCTACTAACCTCAATTACACTTCACATCACATAAATTTCCCTAACCCTCATCTTGGAAATTTCCAAGAACACTAACCCTCACTTAAACACTTATAAACATATATATATGCTAAAGAAAGTGGATTATTACACTAATGGTGATGAAATTACCTCATTTGGCAACTCAAGAAATTTCTTGAGTTGCCCCAACTGTTCAAAATCCTTGCTTTCTTGGTCCAAAGTGTTTTTGATGAGCTTGTGCATGTTTTTAATGAAGTGGGGATGAACTTTTGATGTGTTTTTGGGTGTCTTTTGAGGTGTTGAGATGGTGGAGGGAAGAGGGCAGCCAAGGATGAAGAAGGAGAAGAAAATGATGAAGGAAATGAAGTGAAAACAATGAAGGCCTTGGTCAAATGACCCCTCACCTCTCTCTCTCTTTTCTCTCTCATGCCCATACCCAATTCTTTATTCCCTTTTCTTTTTCTTTTCTTTTCTTTTCTTTTCTTCTCTCTTCTCTTTTAAAACCAAACCAAATGAAAAATAAAGAGAAGCCATAGTAGAAAAATGTAGAAATGTGAATATGACATGGTGCATGTCATGTGCACAAATCAAAGTTAATGCACGATTAACGATATTTAATCGCGATTAGCATCAAAATTGTATATAATTAATTATAAAAATTCATAATTTGCCTAAATCACATAAAACACCCTCATTTCAAAAATTACTACAATTTTCCAAATATTTCCCAATTTATTGGAAATTAATTATACCGCATTATCAAATATTCATAATATTTATTATTTAATTTTATAAATTCCCAAAAATAATATTTTATTTTTCTGAAATGTTACAGATGGGGTTCGTCTTCTCAGGGTGGTCTCCTATTGGTCCAATTAGGTCCCTGGTATTGTTTGTTTTTCTCAAAATTACCCCAGGTTGCTCCAGATTCCCTATAGGCAAACCAAACTTCACAAAACCGATATGGGATGATTCCTAAGTCTGTATTCTCTATTCTAGACCAGTAAAATCACCACTCAAGCCTTGTAACAGCCCCTACATCACCACATGTCCACACAATCACTCAACCTTTCTTTGGGAATTTCCAACATCACTAATCATCACTAAACCAATACTAAATAAAAATAGAAACTAAAGAAACTAAATTATTACGCTAATGGTGTAGGAAATACCTCCTTTGGGAAACTCAAGAAAAACCCTAGCTTTCCAAAATCTTCAAAATTCAACTTTGATTGGTCCATTGTGTTGAGGGTAGGGTGGGGATCAACTTTTGTGAAGGGTGTATAGGGTTTTGATGAAGATTTTGAGGTGATAATTTGAGGTGGAGGTGGAGGGAAGCTTGAGGATGAAGGAGGTGAAGAAAATAATGGGGGAGGAAATGGATATGGCTGTAGGGTTAGCTTAGCACCTTAGCAAGCATCAATCATGCTACTTTAAAATTTTTGGGGAGCTAAACAAACCCTAACCAAGATCTTAACTAGAGGCATAAGGAAAACAAAGCATGTAAACAACTTTACATCTACGAGTTAGGGATTACAACCATTGTAGTCCATTACTTTACTTCTAAAGCTCCGTGTTGAGGTCCCTTCGCTGTGATCATCGAGTACCCGGACTCAAGAGAGGCTCCATGAAGAGAAAGATGCAAGCTTGCTTCCAATCTTCAACAACAAAGATGATCTATCTTGAAGAAACTCAAGCTTAAGCTCTTGCTTTCCTAATCAAGTATTAGCAAAGCAAACACCCTAATCTAAGTGGCTAGAATAGATGAGGATGATGAAGTAGGAATTTATCTCTCATTTGTTTTCAATTTCTCACTAAAAATCATCACATAACAAAATGCTAGTAAGCTTTTTCATGCAAGAAGAAGGAAGAAGAACAGGCCAATCCTTTTGTGATGAATAATGAATTATTGTTGTGGTTACAAATCAACCATGGGTTATGAAAATGAAGGCTTAACCCTTGTAGAGAATTAACTAGAGTAAAGGGTTTGGGTTGGGTTAGAAAATATCTATACAAAATATCTTAGCAAAAAACAAAAGGAAGCTTCATGAAGCTTCATGCAAAAAGCTAACCCAAATGCTAACCCAAATCAAACCCTAACTTGTTTAATCTCCACAAATCATGTTGCATTTGTAACCCTAATTCGTTACAATATTATATATCACATACATAATATATTTTTGTAACAAAATAAAATAATACAATTAACATATATCACATATATATCAATAAATTATCCAAGTGAGAAAAAGAATCTTTAAATGAGCTTATATTAGTTAATGTAACTTAATATATCACATATATAATTATACATTAAATTATCGAATCAACACTTGATCTGACAATCCGGCTATATAGCATATAACCGACTAATATAACATGTACTGATTCATCGAATCAAAACTTGATCCGATGAACCGGCTATATCACATATACCCGGCCGATATCATATATCGCGAGAATGGAATACGATATCTCATATCGTAATATTCTCGGTCCCGCACATATCACATATGTGCTCCTACTCTGTTTTTCCTGAGCTAGGAAACCTCTGTGTAGGACTCTAAAGAATCATAAATACGCAGGAAGTAGGTGATGATCATATCAAACACCCACAAGTTGCAAGCGGTCAGCTAAACGTGACAGCCACCTAGGTATTGAGCAATCAGAAGATCAACAAGCAAGCCTGTACATTATCCTGTGAGTCCAACCAGTAACACTCCCGTACAGTTCGGTCTCTTCATCTGATATGTCGCATATCTTGCCTAGGGGTGGTAAACGTCAGACCCCAGTAGCTTGATAAGTCGTGTCGATATGAGGTCTATAATAGTTCGAGAAACTACTGATAACACTTACCAGTAAATCACAGCAATTCTGGCCAGGGATTTCCAGTTATAACCAATCGAACACAGCGCAACATCAACTCCCTATACCGGGAGAGACGAAACCCCTCCTATCGCTCATTGCCTCCATGTGATTCGGGACTGTACCCAAAAGCCACCGTTTTGCACGCCCTCTTGGACATGGTATGATGGATATCAGAGCATAGTGGGAATCACACAAGACTCTATGACGATCTCGGGTCTACAGACTAACCTGTACCAGTGTCACCAGAGAACTGCCATCTGACGTGAGGTATAATACCATCTGGGAGTTCTCGGCGAGTCCGTCCAGTGTACCTAGTCTCCACTGAGCACCCGTATACCTTCTCTGATGTCAAACACCAACGGATATGGGATCGTCCATCGCCCATCATATGGGTCAAGAAGCGCATACGCTAGTCTACTCTGGAGTATCAATGCCCTGTCTCGGTACTCCCACGACTAGGAACATTTGAAGGATGTACTTGGCGACTAGTCTGTCCCTACTAGTATGATCTGCATCATAGTACTGGTAGTCAAGTACTCATCCTAAGGGCTTTATCAACATGTGACATAAAGACAATCAGAGTACAAGTTAAGATAAAGGGCAACCAGATAGCATACTATCATGTCGAGCAAGAAAGTCATCCCTATATATGTCCAAGCATCCACTACAATATACATCGTATGTACAGTAATGGTCTCTACGGCATACATATAACTAACTATCTCCCACTTGCACTAGGGCCATCTGTTGTGGTATTGCATACCCAACAATCAGCTGTGGTTGAAGTATCTCATACTCAATCATCCCATAAAAGTCTCTACTGGGAAATAGGCCTTTGTGAGTGGATCCGCGCTGTTATCCTCTGTGTCTACTCTCCTAACCTCGATCTACCTGGAGATCAACCACCTCCATGATCAGGTGATACTGCCTAAAAATATGTCTGGATCTTAAATGGGATGGGGGTTCCTAGGCCTAATCCACAACTCCATTGTCATACAATGGTAGGAACGAAATTCATCTCATGAACTCATATATATCCAGACTGCCTCTTTGGTAGCATCCTTGGTAACGATGTATCTTGCCTTTAATCGTCTAGTAAGTCAAGGTATCTAGCTTGGAACTCTTCCAACATACCGTCCCTCCACTGAGGGTAAAGACAATGCCTGCGACTGACATTAAGTCGTCCTTATCACCACGGAACCTTTCCAGTGATTCTCCCCAGGATCGATTGATACCATCTCACTACACCTAGTGAGAATTCTAACATCCAATTAGATCTATCTCATAGATCCATAATCCAGGATTTAGGAGGTATCATCTTGATCCTATATGAAGAATCTTTGTGATAAGAGGAGATTGACCGAGCGTAGCATAAGAAACTTCTTCCCTATCAAGAGTATGTCATCCACGTACTATACGAGGATCACCACCATACTCCCTACTACCTTTTTGTATATACTTGGTTCATCAACCATTTTGATGAAGTCAAACTCTTTAACTAGCACATCAAAACAGACGTTCCAACTCCATGATGCCTGATTTATCACATAAAACATCTTGCATATGTTTCCGCTGCTCCCACTTTCTACGAAGCCCTCTGGCTGTGTTCTTATAGACGCTCTCTTCCAATTCATCATTTAGAAAAGCAGTCATGACACCCAACCACCAGATATCGTAGTCATGGTATATAGCAGTGGCAAGTAGGATCTGGATGGACTTAAGCATAGCTTTGAAAGTCTCAACTTTTCCATGTACACCAAGTAATCTTCTCAAGATATAGTTGCTCCTGATGGGGATTTAACCCTTCAGATAAAGCAACCAAAGTCCATACTTTGTTGGTGTATAAGGATTCTATTTCAGATCGCTAAGCATCCAGCCATTCTCATAGAGTCACCATTCCTGATGGCCTGCTCGAAACTAGTTGGGTCATCATCTCATGATGCAATCCTCTCTCCCACTGTCATAAAGAAACCGAAGTATCTCTCAGGTGGATGAGGAACCGTACCAGAACGGCGGAGAGGCTGAGGTTCGTTGGAAACTATTGAATCCTCTGGATTTACCAAATCATCAGCTGCAGTTTGTATAGCTGGAACTCCTTCTAGTTCTACCTCATGACCACTAATTTCTTCACAAGAAATTCCCTTTTTCTCAAAAAGTGGTATGCCGAGAAATAAAATATCTTTTGTTCCTCGGTGTGGTAGAAGATATTCCCTTGCGAATGCTTGGGATATCCAACAAACTTCCACAGAACTGACCTTGCCTCGAGCTTGTCCGGATTTTGCTTTTGACATAGGCCGGACAACCCCAAATCTTAACATCTTTAAGAGATGGGCTCTTCCCATACCATATCACATATTGAGTGGTAGGCATCTGATTTGGTTTGAAATAGGTATGCAACTTCTCAAGTGCATAAACCCAAAAGAAAATTTGCAACTCAGTAGTACTCATCATAGAGCACACCATATCACTTAGGATGCGATTGCTCCGCCCCGATACACTGACGTGCTGTGGTGTATTCGGAGGAGTAATGCTGAGAGAGAATCTCATTCTCCTTTAGAATAGTCCAGGAATTCCGTGCTCAAGTATTCTCCTCCTTGATCTCATCAAAGGACATAATACTTTTACCCGTTTTTGGTTCTCTACTTCTAACTTATATTCTGTGATTATCTCAAAAGTTTCGGACTTCTGTTTCAACAGGAACATATGTTTGAATCTTGAGAGATCATCAGTGAATGTAATGAAGTACAAAGAACCTGTCCTGGCATATGTAGACATGGGACTATCATACATCATCATGTATCAATCCCAAGTGTTCACTAACTCTTTCTCTGTTTCCAATAAACGGAGCTGTGGTCATTTTATCTTTGTGACATGACTGGCAAGTCTTACAAGATGTAAATCCAAACTAATTTAAATATACATCTTTATGTAACTTCAGCTAGTCGGGTCGCATTGATATGACCTAGTCTACAATGCCTCAAGAAGGATTCGTTCATTTCTGAACTCTTCCTCTTGTGTGTGTTCTGTACGTTAAGAACCGTGGTTTGATTTTAAACATCTATGTTTTTAGATAACGTGCCTGAACTGATCAACTCTTGATATAGGAAATGTTCAAAACATTATCCAAAAATACAAAATTATATCCTTCTTTACTAATAAAGAGACTGATATAATGTTGTATATCAGTTTCGGGATCTAATAATATTCGTTCAGAATCAATGTATTCTGGTAATACAGGGTGATAACTGCCAACAGACTTAGCTGCAACACTTGCATCATTTCCAACTCTTGAAACTTATCACCCGTTCTCAGTTCTCTACCTCTCTGTAGCCCATGTAACAAATTACATTTGCGGGATCCTGATCAGGTATTTCATACCCAGGACGTAAAGGATACTGAGAAACAGTTCTCGGTAATGAACACACCCGAAGAAGATGGATCAGCATGCACTTTCTTCGTTTGGGTGGCACGGGAATTCTGGTAATACCCTATTTTCTGCTCGGTCTTATAACAATTATATGTTGGAGCGGGACCAATATTCCTTAGCGCAGTATAACAAGCGGGTTCGGACAATACATCCATATTATTATCTTGATTAAGGCGTGACATGGTCGCTACCTGGAGAGGGATAGAAGAAAACACTCAGCGTATGCTCTTGCAAGATTAGATTGGTTATTAATATATCTAATCAGGATGTCTCCTACTGTTTTAGTCAAATCTTCCTTCACACCCTAAAAGGAAAGACTAGCCAGGATTAATTACACTCTACAAGTTCGCCAATCTTTCAGCCAGGCCAGTGCCGGTACTTTGAGGGAGGTTCCCTGCGCTTTCGCATGGACCTAATTAAAATAAACCTCGTTTTTCCAGGGGCGTAAGCCCGTTGACACCTTTCTAGACACCTGCTTGATCGGCTAATTGTAATGTGGAAAACTCTCCCGGGAGTAACTCTTACTCGCAGCGGGTATCGGGATCCAACTATCTCATAGAAGGTATGCAATCTCATTGCAAATTTCAACTCTTGAAATTCCTAATAATATTTTGCCCCAAGCGATCTATGACCTTGACTAAGTCAACAAACCATAGACTGTAGGTAAAGTTCAACCCGTCATTTCACGATTGAATTAAACCCACCCGCACGACCCTTGACTAAGTTAACAAGGCCGCATGACTACCCTAGTCCAATCGTATCATATGCTTTGCAGATAAGCACTAATCAGCTACCGCACACTACGCCTTGACTAAGTCAACAAACGCAGCACGAATTCTAAATACTACTTATCTGAAATGAAGAAGGGCTACGACAGGTTTTTAAGAAAACCCTTTGCGTAATGAACTTGATATCGTTGTAGAATCGAGTGATTTTAAATGGAATGTTTTTTAGGCCTTCTCTAGTTTTGCTAAAGAGGTCACTCCCGGTGAAGGGATCTCGGCTCTTTCCTCAACGAATAAGGTGCAGGATATTTCACAAATATCACTATGCAAAGCAAAAACTATAAAAAAAATCAAAAGACAAACCGAGTTTGTAGCATCTGCTAGTTTCGCTAAAGAGGTCACTCCCGGTGAAGGGATCTCGGCTCTTTCCTTATCGAATAAGGTGCTGGATGTTCTACAAGGAACACCGCTATGCAAAGCAAGAACTAGAGCTACCAATTTTTGATACAAGTTTGTATAATATCTTTAGGTTTCTTTTAGATTCATTAATCTCGTTAATGAAGTCCTATTTTATTATGCTTCACAAGCATCACATTTGAAACGAAATCAACAATATACAATATATATCTCATATATATAATATAAACATTCGACTCAGGCAGTAATATGATCTCATCACAGAAGATTGCAGCAGTAGAACATATATGAAATATTGGATATACTAGGAGATCCGTGTTTTAATACGAGCCTGTATAAAACACGGATTCCACGGTCGCGATGAATAGCCAAACCCACATCCCTAGACCCCTACGAGAGCGGCAAGCAACACTGCCAATTCTAGGGTTAGGAGACCTGGTCTCGACTCCTCGAGATGGTCTCCCACTGGACCCTAAAACCCGGTTACTTGTGCTCCCCGCCTTGGGTCTACCTAATGCGGAAAAGTAAATAATATACAATGGTGACATTATCCTCAACCCGGAAGTGCCCCAATAAAAGAATATTGCATACAATGAATTTTACACGAATGAAAAAGAAAAACTCTCATCTTACATAAAACCCCGGCTATTCAAGACGCGTTGATCCAATATAACATATCACGGCAACACATAATATCACATATCATCAACGTAAGTAAATATGCGTATCCCAATTATCGTTGATGTATAGCAACGAAACCGGCGATACACCACATATTATACTTACGGTCCCAGAAAAGAAAGTGTAAACTACAACAGTTGGAATCCGCAACCTCCTTAGACATCTCATGCCCAACCAAATGAATTCCTTAGACATCGCATGCCTAACAATTATAAACCCCGTATTTTAGTCTCGATCTTGAAAACACTTTTCAATATCTAGTCGGGCAATTCAACAAGATTCCGGACATCCTGATCGAATGCTCGTTGGAAACTTTAGTAGATGGCCGCACCACCGAATGCAGTCGACGGAGTGCACTAAGGCGGAACACCGCTGCCGCGAGCACCCGAACGGATGCTTTTGGCGACGAGGTTCTCCTGCAGTCACTTGGTCGGGGCTATGGGGCGTGGATATCTATTAAGTTTACCCGGCGAGTATCCGCGTACGCTACGTGATTGCGACGGACTTTTGATCACATCAAAATCCGGTGGCAACCGATCAAATGAGACTAAACTGCTAGATTTATAACATTCAGATTAGTTATCTCATAACTACTTATGAATTCCAAATATTGTATCACATTCCAGATAAATAGACAATGTTAAACTTTCCGATCAAATAAACAAACACCCAAGATTTCCCAAATATCTCAACACTTGAACTTAGTTTAAAAGCATCCATCATATGCCACAGTACCAATGGTCCAGCCGTAGAAGGGTCAAACCAACGCCTCACATGCGGCAACGCCGTACTTCCCCAAACCCTAAGGTTTAGAGGCGGTTCAGACGGTCACATAATCGAGTTAAGGTTTGTGTTCTTCTAGAGGGTCCACCGCGTTACTTGCACAACTTTGAACGTTCTTTAACTATGGAAAAATCCAACACTTGGAAATTTCCGACAGGGGAAAAAGTGAGTTATTGATATCCGTTCGAACCTTTTAACACGTTCTAGATTGCCTGGAAAAAGTTAAACGAAGTTAAACTTTCCGATCGAATCAATGATTTCCCAATATTTCCCAGAAAGCTCAACACTTGAGTAGAATTAAAAATTCCCAGAAGGATGAAAAAGTACCCAAGAATAAAGCACCGAAGTATTAACCCCTAATTCCTCATGGTGGCCGCGGAACCGCCACCAAACGCATTGTTTGGCCGCGGTTCCGTGGTCACGTGATGGTGTTATGGCTTCGTACTTCACAGTAATTCTTAGAATTCCCTGCATGATTTTCTGAGTATTTTTAATATGAAAAATTTCAACTTTTGAAAAAAAATCCAGAGAAGGGGGATATATCAGGTTTTCGGAGTTCGATCGGACTTCAAACTTCGTCTACACGACGCCTGAAGCTCTAGCTTGGCTCCGATACCACTGTAGGGTTAGCTTAGCACCTTAGCAAGGTTTTGGCAAGCATTAATCATGCTACTTTAAAATTTTTTGGGTGCTAAACAAACCCTAACCAAGATCTTAATTAGAGACATAGGGTAAACAAAGCATGTAAACAACTTTACATCTAAGAGTTAAGGATTACAACGTTTGTAGTCCGTTCCTTCACTTCTAAAGCTCCGTGTTGAGGTCCCTTCACTGCGATCATCGAGTACCCGGACTCAAGAGAGGCTCCATGAAGAGAAAGATGCAAGCTTGCTTCCAATCTTCAACAACAAAGATGATCTATCTTGAAGAAACTCAAGCCTAAGATCTTGCTTTACTAATCAAACACCCTAATCTAAGTGGCTAGAATAGATGAGGATGATGAAATAGGAATTTATCTCTCATTTTTTTTCAATTTCTCACTCAAAATCATCACATACTAAAAAGCTAGTAAGCTTTTTCATGCAAGAAAAAGGAAGAAGAAGAGGCCAATCCTTTTGTGATGAATAATGAATTATTGTTGTGGTTACAAATCAACCATGGGTTAAGAAAATGAAGGATTAACCCTTGTAGAGAATTAACTAGAGTAAAGGGTTTGGGTTGGGTTTGAAAATATCTATACAAAATATCTTAGCAAAAAACAAAAGGAAGCTTCATTAAGCTTCATGCAAAAAGCTAACCCAAATCAAACCCTAACTTGTTCAATCTCCACAAATCATGTTGCATTTGTAACCCTAACTTGTTACAATATTATATATCACATACATAATAAATTTTTGTAACAAAATAAAATAATACAATTAACATATATCACATATATATCAATAAATTATCCAAGTGAGAAAAAGAATCTTTAAGTGAGCTTATATTAGTTAATGTAACTTAATATATCACATATATAATTATACATTAAATTATCGAATCAACACTTGATCCGACAATCCGGCTATATCGCATATAACCGACTAATATAACATGTACCGATTCATCGAATCAACACTTGATTCGATGACCCGGCTATATCACATATACCCGGCCCATACCATATATCACGAGAATGGAATATGATATCTCTTATCGTAATATTCTCGGTCCCGCACATATCACATATGTGCTCCTACTCCGTTTTGCCTGAGCTAGGAAACCTCTGTGTAGGACTCTAAAGAATCGTCAATACGCCGGCAGTAGGTGATGATCAAATCAAACACCCACAAGTTGCAAGCGGTCAGCTAAACGTAACAGATACCCAGGTATTGAGCAATCAGAAGATCATTAACCAAGCCTGTACATTCTCCTGTGAATCCAACCAGTAACACTCCCGTACAGTCCGGTCTCTTAGTCTGATATGTCGCATATCTCGCCTAGGAGTGGTAAACGTCAGACCCCCGTAGCTTGATAATTTGTGTCGATATGAGGTCTATAACAGTTCGAGAAACTAATAATAACACTTACCAGTAAATCTCAGCAACCCTGGCCAGGGATTTCCAGTTATAGCCAATCGAATGCAGCTCAAAATCAACTCCCTATACCGGGAGAGACGAAACCCCTCCTATCGCTCATTGCCTCCATGTGATTCGGGAATGTACCCAAAAGCCACCATTTTGCACGCCCTCTTACATGTGGTATGATAGAAATCAAAGCACAGTGGGAATCACACAAGACTCTATGACGATCTCGGGTCTACAGACTAACCTGTACCAGTGTCACCAGAGAACTGCCATCTGACGTGAGGTATAATACCATCTGGGAGTTCTCGGCGAGTCCGTCCAGTGTACCCAGTCTCCACTGAGCACCCGTATACCTTCTCTGATGTCAAACACTAATGGACATGGGATCATCCATCGCCCATCATATGGGTCAAGAAGCGCATACGCTAGTCTACTCTGGAGTATCGATGCCCTGTCTCGGTACTCCCACGACTAGGAACATTTGAAGGATGTACTTGGCGACTACTGTGTTCCCACTAGTATGATCTGCATCATAGTCCTGGTTGTCAAGTACTCATCCTAAGGGCTTTATCAACATGTGGCATAGAGACAATCAGAGTACATGTTAAGATAAAGGGCAACCAGATAGCATACTATCATGTCGAGCAAGAAAGTCCTCCCCAGATATGTCCAAGCATCCACTACAGTATACATCGTATGTACAGTAATGGCCTCTAGGGCATTCATATTACTAACAATGGCTGCCCCCCCTCTCTCTTCTCTTATTCTCACCATCACTCTCATTTAAGCTATGCCCCACTCTCTCTCTTTCTCCAATAATTCACTTTTTCTTTCCTTTTCTCTTTTCTTCTCACAATAATAAAACCAAATACAATTAAAAAATCGTGTAACTAAAATGTAACATGACATGGTGCACTAGCCATGGAAAACTGTAGAAACACGGATTTGGCCTAATCGGGATTAGCAGTGCACTAATCAATTTTTATCCAAACTGCATATAATAAATTATAAAAATACCATATCTGATAAATATATTTTTAAATGAATAAATTATTTTAATCTCCAATTATTTCACAAATATTGGTATATATTTATACCATTTTATGAAAACCATAATTTCGCAAATCGGGTAGTTTTCGCGAAATATATTATTTTAATATTAAATTCCAAAAATAATATTTTATATTTTCTGAAATGTTACAAAAACATGTCATTTTTTCATAAACCTGTGACATTTGAGTTCGGTCCAACCCCAGATTTTTTTGTACTATGAGTCTTTTTTTGTTCGAGCGCATCGAACTCTTCAAGTCAAAAGAGAGCATTTTCCTCCTCCGTCATTGTTCTGGACGGCCATTCTTAAACTTGGAAATTTTACCTTGAGGGAGAGGATTGCTTCCACCCAAAGAGTATTGAGTATGGGGTAGATTGTGTTGGAGTGCGATGCGTGGTACGGTATCCCCACAATGCCTCGTGGAGCTTGAGATCCCAATCTCCTTTATTAGCAAAGGTTGTTTTTTAAGAGCTTGCATTGTTTTTTGTTGAAGGTTTTGGCCAACCCATTGGCTCTTGGGTTGTAGATAGAGAAATATCTCCAGTATATCTTATACTGAGAGGCGAATCTTGAGGTTTTGATGCTCCTGAAAGTAGGCCCGTTGTTAGAAACGATCCGTCTTGGTGCGCTAAAATGATATAGAAGGTTATGCTGGAAGAATGTCAGAATATTCTCTGTTTTGACTTCTTTTAAAGGGACAGACTCAGCCCATCTGGACAAGTAATCAGTAGCCGCCAGTATGAACCTATGGCCCTTAGATGACGGAGGGTCAATTGGTTCGACTATGTCGGTGCCCCACATTTCAAATGGTCATGATGCTACGGTAGGATGTAGCGGATTGGGATACTTGTGTAAGAAGTTGCCGTGTATTTGACAGATGTGACATTTCTTCGCATGTTCCTCATAGTTCCTTATCATGGTAGGACAATAATATCCTAACCACTTGATTTGAAGGCGCATTTTATGACCAGACTGATGTGATTCGCAGACGCCCGAGTGGATTTCTTTCATGACCTTTTGGGCTTCGGCCGAGGACAAACATTTAATCCATATCTAGTTATATGATCTTCAGTATAACATGTCATTTACAAACACGTATCGAAAAGCTCTCTTCTTTAGCTGAACCCTCACAGATTTTTCTTCCAGTAATTTATAATATCGGAGATACTCTATGAAGACCTCTCTCCAGTCAGGCTCGTCTTTAATTACCTAGTCTTCTTTAGCAGGATAATTCTCTTTTTCTATGATTGCATCTTCCCATAGAAAAACTGGAGGTAGAATTTGTCAGCTTTTGACCGTGATTAAAATTTCATCCATGTCGGGATCAGCCAGTTCTTTAGCTAGGAGAGCGAGTACATCCACTTTTCCGTTCAACATCTTAGGAATTCTCATCAATTCGATATAGATAAATTTCTCCATGAGTTCCATGACCCGGTTTCTATATTGAGCCAACTCGGATTTATATACTTTGTAGTTGCTACTTACTTGATTGATAACCAGCTGGGAATCTTCATAAACACGTAGCTGAGTGATCCTCATTTCTATGGCGAGCTCGAGACTAGCTATCAATGCTTCATACTCAGCTTTGTTGTTTGTACGAGGCTCGATAAGAGCGAAATAATATTGTAGGGTCCCCCTCTTAGTGTCTTGTGCTCGCGTCGCAGAAGCCGCGGCCAAAGTGGAAGCGAAAGCAATGATTTTAAGCAAGCACAAAACACATAAACCCAAGAATTCAAACCATACAACTAAACTAGAAAACTTAGCAACAAGGTTTAGAAAATTCAACCTTCGACGCGTGTCCACCTAATTGTGGAAGATCCCTCCAAGCTCGTAGATGCCGAGAACGAGCTTGAGAGGCAACTGCCCTTACCGAAGATGATCCACCCGAGAGAAACCGATCCAGGCTCCGATCGACGCTCCAAACTCGCTAGGTATGGATTGTGGGTGATGTAGGAATTTTTTCTCTAACGGTTTCTCTCAATTTTCATGCTCAAGAGAGAAAGAAGAAGAAGGAAGAGGGGGTTGAAGGAGACTAAGCCATGACATGAGAAAATGCGTAAGTATTTTTCTCTCAACTTTCATGCTCTTTCTTTTGTTGCTTTGTATTATTTACACATATTGATAAAGACTCGATACAGTAGCATACTATTATAGTCTATTTTTATCTTAACATGTGCATATGTTATACTCGATATCACATATGGCGGATACATGTTGATAAAGCCTGCAAGATATTGCTTGACTACCAGCGTTATGATGGCGATCATATTTGTGGGAGCTGGGTAGTCCATAAGTACATCCTTAAAGGTCCCAAGTCGAAGGAATATTGAGACCGGGCATCAATATTCCATAGTAAACTTGTGTATACGTTTCTAGACCCCGACAAGGGACGATGGTTAGTCCCACAGCCATTTGTGTGATTGCCTAAGATTGTATACAGGTGCTCACTGAGGGTGAAAACACTGGAAGGACTCGCCGAGAACCTCTAGATGGTATTATATCTATCATCAAATAGCGGTTCTCAGGTGACATGTGTACAGGTTAGTCTTTGGACCTGAGATCTGTTGGAGATAGTGCCCTCAAAGTCAATTATTGGATCGCAGGTACGTGATTGCAATGATTGAGGCAGGACCTATACCGATATGACAGTCTTACTCAAGATGATAGTATGCTATCTGGTTTGTCTTTATCATCGTATATATGCTTTAGTTCACTATTGCATAATGATAGAGCCCATAGGATTCTTGCTTGACTACCGGCAGTATGATGGCGATCATATACGTGGGAGCTGGGGTCTGTAAGCACATCCTTAAAGTGTCCCTAGTCCTGGGAGTTTCGAGATTGGGCATCGATACTCCAGAGTATACCAGTGTATACAGTCGAGACCCCGACGAGGGGCGATGGCCGGTCTCACAAGCCATTGGTGTCAGTTGGATCACCTAAGATGTATACAGGTGCTCATTAGGTTATGAGTACACCGGACAGGACTCGCCGGGAATCTGCTAGTTGGTATTATACATATCGTCAGATAGCAATTCCCTGGTGACATGTGTACAGGTTAGTTCATCGACTTGAGATCGTCATTTGTCTCATGTGAGTTCCCACTGTGCTTAGATTACTACCCTACCATGCTCAAAGGAGTTGTGCAAACAGGTTTTAGTTGGGTACAGTCCCGAGCCACATTGGAGGCAAGTGAGCGGATCGTCGGGGATTCGTCTCTCCCGGTATTGGGGGTTGATGTCGCGCAGTGCACGGGTGGCCATCACTAGGAATCCTCGGCCGAGGTAGTGGAGAATTACTGATTGGGATCTGTAGTTTCTCAGGTGGTGATGGGCTTCATGCCGACACGATTTATCGCGTTATTAAGGGTCTGACTTTATCCACCCCCCTAGACTCGATATGCGATACTCTTTAGACGAATGGACCGGACTATATATACATTGTCACTGTCAGGCTCAGTAGGGTTTATAGATGAGTTCGCTCGTCAGCTTCCCTTCCAATCGATACATAGGCAAACCGTTACGTACAGTTTGTACCACTGACGTGCTAAGGGTTATACCCAGTGCCGATATGTTGATGAGTCATTAGAGTCCCCCACAGACACTTTCCTAAGTTCGGGCGAAACGTTGTAGAGGCTGTATGGTGATATGGCAAGGTTCGGAAAAAGCACGTGCGTTTTCGCACGTGTCGTTTTTCGAGCAGATAATACTGGTAGGCTTTGGTTTAAGCCGGAACCCAATATTATACTGTGTAGATATAATATCTTTGTCTCAGTTGCATTTGTATTCGGTCGTAATACAAATGTGGGTATGTATATACCATTACGGGGTTATCCTGAAATTCGTTTCAGGATCAGATTTGGAAGTTGTCAGTTTCCAGTTTTCTATCTGCCGTATTTGACATTCGGTTAAATACGGATTTATCTTTTCTTGAGATTTGTGTGGAAGCTTCTGGAAGTGGTGACTAGGATGGTGAGGTGGCTTTGTTCATTAATGGTGTATTAATGTGTTGATGACTATGTATTATGATTCATCACTTGCATTAATGCATTCATACTAGGTGTTTTGATGACTCTTCTTTTCATTAATGGTTGTAGTCACCCCCCTCTCCTACACTCACCTCCCCCCTCTCCTTAAATGGCCGGCCACCCCCTTGGTGGGATAACATGGTTGTTCATTTGAAAAGATATAAGTTTTGGTGCATAAAAATTAGATGTGATCGGTTTTCTCTTTTCACCCGATTCCAAAAGCCAACTTCATTAACCGTTCGTCCATAGCCTTTGACGTCAAGAGACAAAGTGTTCTACTCATTCTCTACTTTATCTTGGTCATCTCTTTTAGCAAACTTGACGATCGAGTTGCCTTGGTTCAGAGGCGGGAGCCCATTTAAAGATCCGTCGACGTGGTGCCACCTGGACGACAAGACCGGAGATTGAGGAAATCGGAGCAGCCGCAACAAGCGTGGGATGATGGTTAAAGACCGAAGGACTCGGATCGTTCGGTATAACTCTTCTACCCACTTTGTAGTTTGTTAGTTTAGCTTTAATGGCAGATCCGGGTTACGGTACACGATAGCGCCAGTTGTAAAAAGTTTTTGTTCCGCATTTAGCGTCTGTTAGACGGCCGGGGCGCTACCGTGGACTTAAAGTGGTATCAGAGCCTCACCATTAAGCTCTACTAACTTGTGCTAACGCATTTAAAAGATCGATCGAACGGAATTTCCGAAATCACTTTTTTCAAGCACCTGGGTTTCTGTCAATTTTTAAAAGGGCTTAAAAATAATTTTACATATCACAGAAAAGTGTGCAGGGTTTTCTAAGAATTATGGAAAAAAATGGGTACATGATCACTCATTATGACCGCGGAAGCGCGGCCATTCTGTGGGAACAGTGCATCAATTTTTCCAGAATTCTTTATTTTGTAAATTGTGGTTTTTTGGTACTATTTGTTTGGGCCCAGATCTTGTTAGTGTACAGCAGATGTACGTGGGGCCCACTTCGGGAAATTTGGTCGATCGAAATTTTAAACTTGTTAGTATGCAGTACTTACTTTATATCTCCGACCGGGAATGTCATTTGATCGGTAAACCGCGTCTGATTGCTATAGTTCTTTTAGACGGGTTTGCGAACGTGACATTCGCGTTGATGTTTTGTGTTGCGCTGTATAGTTGCGGATATGTCGTGATGGATAGCAGGGTGCAATGGTAGTGCAGTTTGGATTTATTTGTACATTTGATATTGCGGTGCAAGCGTCCTACATATTGTATAATATTCTTTTGGGGCACGACCGGGTCGAGGTCGATGTACCCGTTGTACATATTTTATTTTCTGTACTAGGTTTATCCCACGAAGGAGTGCACGGATAGCCGGGTTCTGGAGGGCAACGGGTCCGTATCTCATGGCTTTGAGAGGCAGAGGGACCTCACTCTAGAATTGGCAGACTATTCGCCGCACTCGTAGGGGGTACAGGTTGACCCAAAGAGGGGTGCTCAATTTACCGGATTTCGTGAAGTGCCGGGTGTTCTATTCACTATATTGTGGGGACTACCTCCCTTCAGGTTTTGGCGGGTAACTTGCCGCACCCGTAGGGGTCTAGGTTTCATTGCACAAGCTATCCACACGACCAGGGGAACGTCAGGTTTCAGCAGCGGCTCTGTGAAACAAGGGGATCCCAGATTATCTGTATTGTTCTGTGATACTTATTACTTTTCTGTAATGTTGCATATTATCACGCCTGGAGCGATTATTGTGTATTGGTATATATACTATTAGATGTTGTATATGTTTTACACCCGCGCTAGTCCAGCCCCCGCTCTGTCGTTAGTTAAGTAACCTAACGGGTGATGACGGGACCCAGTGGCGAATGCGGATGGCATATACGTACATTTTATTTTCGTTCATTTCTGGTGTGATTGATTGATGGGACTGTATTGATTCTTATCAATGCAAGGATAAAACAAACCTATATTTGATGTTGTTGGAACAAATTTTAAAAGCTGTTATTACAAAGATGTTTCCTTTTGTTTTGCATAGTGATATTCAGTTGGAATATCCCGCACCTCATTCCACGAGGCCAGGGCTGATATCGCTTCACCGGGAAAAACCCCTTGGGCAGAAGTTTACGTCATGGTAGTAACTTTAATATAGTCGATTACAAGTTGCTTTGCATCGCGGTATTCAGATGGAATATCCTGCACCTCATTCCACGAGGAAAGAGCCGAGATCCCTTCACCGGGAGTGACCTCTTTAGCAAAACGTTTTCGTCACTATATTTTATAAAAAGCTATCTGGTTCCTTCAGCGATATCAAGTTCATTACGTTAAAGGTTTTTCGCCGAAAACCAACCGTAGCCCTCCGTCATTTCTTTTGGGTATTCAGTAGTATTCAAGCTATGTTTGTTTGGCCAAAGTCAACGCATAGTGTTTGGTAGTTGCTGGGTATTCATCTGTTGCGTAGATAGATGCGTTGGTTTGGGACAGTCGTTCTGCCTTGTTGGCCAAAGTCAAGGGCATGTGTGGGTGGGTTCAAATTAACCTGGACAATGACGGGCAGAACTTGGCATGTGACTTATGATGGGTTGGCCAAAGTCACGATCATAAGAGCATGGGGCAAAAATCAATATCGGGAGTTTCAAATATACAGGAAACTTGCCAGGAATGCGCATACCTTCTGGAGTGTGATAACTTGAGTGGCTTCCATCAAGTTATCATGCGATGATAGTTGGATCTCGTTTCTCACCGATGAGTTGGTTTACTCTTCGGGTGATCCCGACTAATTCTTCTTTCTGGTTTGGAGGAGAATTTGAGATTACAGTGTGAGGTTTCCTGATTAGATAAATTGATAACCATTCTAATCTAGGTTAGAGTGCACGCAGAGTGTTTCTTTTCTCTCTCTCTTTAGCAGCGACCTTTGACTGACCCTAGACTATGACTCAATGACCAAGTTGACCGAACCTTTTTAAATACTGGCCTGTAGATTGTCCAAGTTGCATAAGTCATTGTCGCTCCTTCTTTTACCCTTTGTATTTCTCAGAACACCCCGTATTACTACGGATATCCACTTCCATTAGATAGATCCATCGTATGGTTATATACGAACTCGAAGGTACTTCTTCGAGGATGGATCTAGGTTCAGGAGAAATAGAATTAGTTTATTCAGTTGTCGTTTATTATCACCTTCTCTCAGGTTGCGAGGGCTCCTTAGTCTAGGAGAGTACACTTATTACGCTTATTGGATAGTCTTATTCAAAACCATAGGCAGGTGCCGAAAGGTAGGGAATGAAGAAAACCAATTAGCCTAAGTAGGGTGTACAGAAGGTAATAACTAAAGGCAAAATAAAGGGATTAGAAAGAGGGCAAAGTAAATTGCGACTATTATCATTCACGACCAAACCGCGAACTTCATCGCTACTCCTATTTCACCTTTTGCTTTTTCCCCAGTTCGGGAGAAATAGAATAAGGTATTATTCAGATTGTCTTTTATCATCACCTTCTCTCAAGTTGCGAGTGTTGGAGATAGTGCCCTCAAAGTCAATTATTGGATCGCAGGTACGTGATTGCAATGATTGAGGAAGGACCTATACCGATATGACAGTCTTGCCCAAGATGATAGTATGCTATCTGGTTTGTCTTTATCATCGTATATATGCTTTAGTTCACTATTGCATGATGATAGAGCTCATAGGATTCTTGCTTGACTACCAGCAATATGATGGCGATCATATACGTGGGAGCTGGGGTCTGTAAGCACATCCTTAATGTGTCCCTAGTCGTGGGAGTTTCGAGACAGGGCATCGATACTCCAGAGTAGAGTAGTGTATACAGTCGAGACCCCGACGAGGGCCGGTGGCCGGTCTCATAAGCCACTGGTGTTAGTTGGATCACCTAAGATGTATACAGGTGCTCATTGGGTTATGAGTACACCGGACAGGACTCGCCGGGAATCTGGTAGTTGGTATTATACATATCGTCACATAGCAATTCCCTGGTGACATGTGTACAGGTTAGTTCATCGACCTGAGATCGTCATTTGTCTCATGTGAGTTCCCACTGTGCTTAGATTACTACCCTACCACCCTCAAACAAGTTGTGCAAACAGGTTTTAGTTGGGTACAGTCCCAAGCCACATTGGAGGCAAGTGAGCGGATTGTCGGGGATTCGTCTCTCCCGGTATTAGGGGTTGATGTCGCGCAGTGCACGGGTGGCCATCACTAGGAATCCTCGGCCGAGGTAGTGGAGAATTACTGATTGGGATCAGTAGTATCTCAGGTGGTGATGGGCTTCATACCGATACGATTTATCACGTTATTAGGGGTCTGACTTTTTCCACCCCATAGACTCGATATGCGATACTCTTTAGATGAATGGACCGGACTGAATATACATTGTCACTGTCAAGCTCGGTAGGGTTTATGGATGAGTTCGCTCGTCAGCTTCCCTTCCAATCAACACATAGGCAAACCGTTACGTACAGCTTGTACCTCTAACGTTCTAGTGGTTATACCCAGTGCCAGTGTGTTGATGAGTCATTAGAGTCCCCCACAGACACTTTCCCAAGTTTGGACGAAACGTTGTAGAGGCCGTATGGTGATATGGCAGGGTTCGGAAAAAGCACGTGCATTTTCGCACGTGTCGTTTTTCGGGCAGATAATACTGGTAGGCTTTGGTTTAAGCCGGAACCCAGTATTATACTGTGTAGATATAATATCTTTGTCTCAGTTCCATTTGTATTCGGTCGTAATACAAATACGTGTATGTTTATACTGATACGGGGTTATCCTGAAATTCGTTTCAGGATCACCTTTAGAAGTTGCCAGTTTTCAGTTTTCTATCAGCCGTATTTAATAGTCGTTTAAATACGGATTTATCTTTTTTTGAGATGAGTGTGGAAGTTTGTGGAAGCTTCTTGATGTGGTGATGAGGCTTGTGACTCATTAGTGTCATTAATGGTTCATTAATGATGGAGGATGACTAGGTTTATATTGATTGGTAGCATTTAATGAAATGGTGACTAAGGTTTATGAGTCACCATTTGCATTAATGCATTTTTGTTTATGCTTAGATATTTTCTTCATGATAAGCTTTGCTTCCACTCCCCCCCTCTCTCCTACACTCACCTCCCTCTTATAAATTTGTGGCCGGCCCCCCATTGCTCAAGAGAGGTTGTTCATTTGAGAGAAAAAGATTATGGTTCATGGAAATTAATCTACTCATTTCCATTTACCTGATTCCATAAAAGGAAACTTTATTAACCGTTCGTCCATAGCCTTGGACGTAAGGAGGCAAAGTGTTCTACTCATTCTCTACTTCATCTTGGTCGTCTCTTTTAGCAAACATGACGATCGAGTTGCCTCGGTTCAGAGGCGGGAGCCCGTTTAAAGATCCGTCGACGTGGTGCCACCTGGACGAGAAGATTGGAGATGCAGGAGATCGGAGCAGCCGCAACAAGCGTGGGATGATGGTTGAAAACCGAAGGACTCGGATCATTCGGTATAACGTTTCTACCTACTTTGTAGTTTGTTAGTTTAGCTTTAATGGTAGATCCGGGTTACGGTACACGATAGCGCCATTTGTAAAAAGTTTTTGTTCCGCATTTGGCGTCTGTTAGACGGCCGGGGCGCTACCGTGGACTCACAGTGGTATCAGAGCCTCGCCATTAAGCTATACTAACTTATGTTAATGCGTTTAAAACATCGATCGAACCGAATTTCGAAAATCACATTTTTCCAAGCACCTGAGTTTCTGTCGATTTTTTAAAGGGCCTAAAAATAATTTTACATATCACAGAAAAGCGTGCAGGGTTTTCTAAGAATTATGGGAAAAAATGGGCACGTGATCCCTCATTATGACAGCGGATCCGCGGTCAAACCTAAGGTTTGACCGCGGAAGCGCGGCCGTTCTGTGGGAACACTGCATAATTTTTTCCAGAGTTCTTTATTTTGGAAATTGTGGGTTTTTGGTATATTCTTTTGGGCCCAGTTTTTATTACTGTACACCAGTTGTTCGTGGGGCCCACTTCGTGATATTTAGTCGATCGAAATTTTAAACATGTTAGTATGCAGTATTTACATTATATCTCCGACAGGGAATGTCATTTGATCGGTAAACCGCGTCTGATTGCTATAGTTCTTTTAGACGGGTTTGCGAACGTGACATTCGTGTTGATGTTCTGTGTTGTGCTGTATTGTTGCGGATATGTCGTGGTGGATAGCAGGGTCCAATGATAGTGCAGTTTGGATTTATTTGTACATTTGATATTGCGGGGCGAGCGTCCAACATGTGGACTGCCGTCACTGCCTGTTTGTATAATATTCTTTTGGGGCACGACCAGGTCGAGGTCGATGTACCCGTTGTACATATTTTTTATTTCTGTACTAGGTTTATCCCGCGAAGGAGTGCACGGATAGCCGGTTTCTGGAGGGCAACGGGTCCGTATCTCATAGCTTTGAGAGGCAGAGGGACCTCACTCTAGAATTGGCAGACTATTCGCCGCCCTCATAGAGGGTACAGGTTGACCCAAGGAGGGGTGCTCAATTTACCGGATTCCGTGAAGTGCCGGGTGTTCCATTCACAATGCTGTGGGGGACTACCTCGCTTCAGGTTTTGGCGGGTAACTTGCCGCACCCGTAGGGGTCTAGGTTTCATTGCACAGGCTATCCACACGACCAGGGGAACGTCAGGTTTCAGCAGCGGCTCTGTGAAACCTGGGGATCCCAGATTATCTGTATTGTTCTGTGATGCTTATTACTTTTCTGTAATGTTGCATTTTATCACGCGTGGAGCGATTATTGTATATTGGTATATATACTATTAGATGTTGTATATGTTTTACACCCGCTCTAGTCCAGCCCCCGCTCTGTCGTTAGTTAAGTAACCTAACGGGTGATGACGGGACCCAATGGCGAATGCGGATGGCATATACGCACATTTTATTTTCGTTCTTTTCTGGTGTGATTGATTGATGGGACTGCATTGATTCTTATCAATGCAAGGATAAAGCGAACCAATATTTGATGTTGTTAGAACAAAATTTAAAAGGTGTTGTTACAAAGATATTTCCTTTTGTTTTGCAAAATGATATTCAGTTGGAATATCCTGCACCTCATTCGACGAGGCAAGGGCCGAGATCCCTTCACCAGGAGTGACCCCTTGGGCATAAGTTTACGTCAGGGTAATAACTTTACTATAGTCGATTACAAGTTGCTTTGCATCGCGGTATTCAGTGTGAATATCCTGCACCTCATTCCACGAGGAAAGAGCCGAGATCCCTTCACCGGGAGTGACCTCTTTAGCAAAAGTTTTTCGCCACTATATTTTTATAAAAAGCTATCAAGTTCCTTCAACAAGATCAAGATCATTACGTTAAAAGTTTTTCGCCAAAAACCAGCCGTAGCCCTCCGTCATTTCTTATGGATAGTCATGTAAGTGCACGGCGGCGCCCCGGCCGTCAATCCGACGGCCAAATGCGGAAGCGGTGATAAACTTAAATTTTACTATGAACTGGCAAACCGCCGCGCACTATAACCCGGATCGAACCATTAACTAGTCCTAGCTAGCTACAAGAAAGGGAATAGAGATATACCGACGATCCAAGTCCTCCGGTCTTCTCGTCATGGTCCCGATCTCCTGCGGAAAATCCTGTCTCCTCCTCGTCGCCGGAAGTGCACCACATCGCCTACTTTGTTTACGGGCTCCCACCTCAATGCCGAGGCAACTCGGGCACGAAGCCGGCTACTCGACGTGCCCAAGATTTGCTGTAGAATGTGTGAAGAACCATGTCTCACTTTTGGGGATTGTGGAATTGCCATTGGTGGAGGAAAAGAGAACAACTTTAGGAAATGAGCTAGAGGACTTTTCTAGCAAACATGAGAAGCAAAAATACCACACCTCAAAATGAACCCCATTCCATTCCCTTTCATAGGAATGGCCGGCCCCCCCTTCTCAAGTGTGATTGGAGAGAGAAAGAGAAAAGTCAAGGGGGTGGGTGGAAGCAATGATGAAAAGAGATGATGAGAGAACAAAACCCAACACTCCAAAAGCCAATCATAACCTACAATGGTCAAGCCATCATCATAAAGCTAGAAGTCAAAAGATGGGCTCCATCATGATATAAATATATGCAAAGAACCCCTTCCACTAATGCCTATTTGCAACAATGCAAATAAACCCTCCTCCACCACACTTCGGCCAATGAACGGAACAAAGGAAATTGGCCGAAACGGAAAGCAAACAGGCAACTCCAGAAAACTGATCCCGTAATAAATTACAGGAAAACCCCGATACTGTGCATACACACCCGCATCTGTATTTCGACCGAAATACAAATGCAATGAGACAAAATCTACACTGTACTATACTAGGATCCGGCTTAAACCAAAGCCGGCTAGTAATATTTGTTCGATCCTGATCCGTGCAATACCGCACGTATCTGATCGAACCCTGCCATATAACCATACGGCCTATAGTACAAACTGTCCGATCCTGATCCGTGCAATACCGCACGTATCTAATCGGACCTTGCCATATCTCCATACGGCCTCTACAACCTTTCGCCCGAAAGCTGAGTAACTGAATGTGGGGGACTTTAAAGACTCGTCAACACCTCGGTTGTGGATTTAACCACTAGCACGTCAGAGGTATAAGCCAATACGTAACGGGCTACCAAGTATTGACTAAAAGGGACGTCTGTGAGTGAACTCAGCCTGACAACCCTACTGAGCCTGTCAGTGACAATATCCGTACAGTCCGGTCCGTTCGTCTATGAGTATCGCATGGCGGGCCTAGGGGGTTGGTAAAAGTCAGACCCCCAAAAGCGGTACAAGTCGTGTCGGAGTGTAGCCCAGAACACCCTGAGATACTACTGGAATACCTACCAGTAAATCTCCTTGCCTTGGCCAAGGACTTTGTGTAATGGCTCTCCTAGACACAGCACGACCTCACCCCCAATACCGGGAGAGACGAACCCCTGAAGATACGCTCACTGCCTCCATGTGGCTCAGGACTGTACCCAACTAAAACCTGTTTGCACGACTCCTTTGAGCCGTGGTAGGGTAGTAATCAAAGTACAGTGGGAACTCACACGAGACGAATGACGATCCCCAGGTCGATGAACTAACCTGCACACATGTCACCAGGGAACTGCCATCTGACGTCTGGTATATGACCAACTAGCATGTTCCCGGCGAGTCCTGTCCGGTGTACTCATAACCCAATGAGCACCTGTATACATCTTAGGTGATCCAACTGACACCAGTGGCTTGTGAGACCGGCCACCGCCCCTCGTCGGGGTCTCGACTGTATACACTAGTCTACTAATGGAGTATCGATGCCCAGTCTCGAAACTCCTACGACTAGGGACCTTTTAAGGATAAGCTTATAGACCCCCAGCTCCCACTTATACGATCGCCCTCATACTGCTGGTGGTCAAGCAAGAATCCTAGGGGCTCTATCAACGTGTAATAGCGACGTGTCAGGTCGCCTAAAGCAGTACACGATGATAAAGGTAAACCAGATAGCATACCATCATCTCGAGTAAGACTGTCCTACCGGGATAGGTCCTCCCTCAATCATTACAATCACGTACCTGTGACCTAATAATTGACTCTGAGGGCACTATCTCCAACAATCTCCCACTTGCACTCAAGGCTAATTATTGCGATGTCGCATACTCACAGCCCGTGTGATACCGAACATCCAACTCCTCTACTAGTCAGTCTCACAAAGCTCGTTTGCGGAACTATTGCGTTCGAGGAATAGCCTCAGTGAGTGGATCCGCTTAGATGTTTCTTTCTATGTATCTCTATATCTCAAGTTCGCGGAGAAAGCCATCTCCCAAAAAGAGCAATACCTGTCTTAGAATGTGTCTGGATGTCTGATGGGACATAGCTCATAAATGAACTCCAAATCCAAACTTCTTAGACTGTATCGTCAACTGAACTTAATCAGTGTCCTGCGCGCCATGCCTCCCTCAGTATTGCCTTGGACCACCTGTCCAAAATACTGCCCCTCATTAGAAGGAAAACTATAACTCTGACAACCTCCTTGTCGTCCATGTCACCTTGGAAGCCTGGAATGATAACTGTCTCCTGAATGAGGCTGTCGTTATCATATCCCTAGAACATCCACTTATGTTCTAAAACTGCTTCTGACTGTTTCTCCAGGATTGGATTAATGTCAACTTATTGCATCTAGTGCAAGAACAACATCTGGTGTGGTACTTGACATCTCACGATTGACTCAATTGCCTGAGCAAGTGATCTGCCAATCATGCCCGTCCCTCTCCCCTTTAGTCTGTAAGACACCTTTGGAGAGGGTGACTCCATTACCTGCAGGTACACTACCGTGCCAGGAGTCGTCCATCCTAAATACTCTTAGAATGCTGTCAAGTACCCTGATTGGGAAACCACCCAAATCTAGATCTAAAACCATAGATCTAGTAACCAGTATGTCTGATATAAAATCCATTTCCTTTGTGGAGAAACAACTGTGTGACGACCAAAGTATAACCGATCGTAGTGTAGGAGTTTCTTTTCCTACTCTGTGTATATCATCCAAATACCAGGATATCACACCCTACTACCTTCTCAACAGATCCATTCCCTATTCTGATGAAGTCAAACCCATGACTGTCACGTCAGAAATAGATGATCTATCTCCGCTACATCTGCTCTAGTCTATAAATAGACAGAAGCAACCTGTCCACCAATGCTTCCGCTGCTCCCACTGACTACGACAACCCTCTGGCAGAGTCATATAGACGTACACTTCTAAAACTGGTTTAGAACGACGCTATACTCATCCTCCCGCCGGGTCTCGTAACCTGGAACAACAGCAATGGCAATTGTGGGTAAACAAGAACTTCCCTGTCACCGTCCTTGAGGCTACCGTAGTGCCTCTCGGGTGCCTGAAGTTACCCACCTTATCTGCGGAGTGGCCAATGGAATGTCAATCCAGATTGAATCTTTAGGTTCCTTATCAAATCTTCAGTAATCGTTTGTGGTTCTGGAATTACTTCCAGTTCTACCATACTCCCACTACTGTTTTCTGAAAAAATCCATTTTTAATAAAACTGTGGCGAGTCTAGAACAATATTGCTATTGTTCATCCAGATGGGAGAAAGTCAACCCGCGTCATAGCCTGGGTCAACCCACAAACAGCCATTACAGAAACGTGCCTTGAGTTATCCAGAGTCTGGTTTTAAGCATAATCCCGACAACTCCCCGTACCTTAACATCGTTAAGATACGAACTGTTCTATATCCAATATAGGACCAGAGGCACTGATTTAATTGAACCAGATTTAAATCATGCAGCTGTCTCCAGTGCATGTCAACTAAATGGAAGAAGGCCTGATCAGCGTTACCCAACTTAGGAATGCTTCCAATTATGAGTAACCTGAAAGAGAAGTAATTTCTCTTAATCATTACTATCAACTGAACACCATACACAAGTATCTACATCTTCGATCACTTTGAAGAATCCCGATACTTGTGACACCTGGTTCTCCACTCTATTCAAATACCAATAACTTCTCCAAATTCGGACCCTGTGTTTCCACGAAACACCTGTCTAAAAACTAGAGAAGTCATAAGTAAACTGAATGTAGTACGAGGACCAAACCCTCTGTCCTGATGGACCCTGGACAACATACAATACTCTGTATAAGTCCCTTGAGTCTGATAACTCATTCACTGTGTGTCGTAGGTTGAAAACTGTACTTATGGTTAAGAAGAATTACACCGCTGTTTAATGCTCCTTACCTAACCATCCACTGATATAGGTAAATGTTGTAGACATAATTTCAGAAAGGTATATCTCACTCTATTCAAATAGACGTACAGATATATCAATTTGAAATTGGTGCATAACAGCGGATATTCAAAACCAAAAATTTGCCGACCGGCAAACAGCCCAGGTGATTTCCTCAAATATCACCGATTACAACGAATCCCGATATAATGAGGATAATCACCCAATTCCGAATAACTTACTCCCACTCATCATCTGTAAAACCATACAGATGTGAGAATCGTACCTGGTAAATACATACCCTGGAGTAAGTATCTAATCGGGAAATCAGTTTTCCTTTAACAGTACACAGTGAGACTGAAACCTCGAAATGTTTCGATGGGGTATCCTGGTATTCCTAGTACTGCCTCTTCCAGATTCACAACTGTAACCGTATAGCTCTTTGCCACCTCTCCAAATCCCTTCATATGTCTTTAGTCTTTACCTTCTGTACACCCCTTTAGGCCAAATGGTTTTCTTCCTTCCCTACCGTTCGGCACCAGCCTATGGTTTGGAAGAAGACTATCCAATAAGCATAATGGGTGTACTGTCCCAATCCTAGGAACACTCGCAATGAGAGAGGGTGAAGATAAAAGACAACCGAATAAACCTTATTCCTATTTCTCCTGGACCAGAATCCATCCCCGAACTGGAACAAGTTCCATCCGAGTTCGTATATAACCATACGATGGAGTATCCAAATAAACTGTGGATCTTCGTAGTGATACGGAGTGTCCTGGAGAAATACAAAGGTGATGTGGGAGTGGTAACGAAATACCTGGTTTGGTCGTGAATATCTGTTGCAATTTACTTTGCCCTCTTACTAATTCCTTGCTTTGTCTTAACTTAATACCTTCTGCACACCATCGTTATGCTAATTGGTTTTCTTCATTCCCCACCGGTCGGCACCAGCCTAAGGTTTGGAAGAAGACAATCCAATTTGCGTAATAGGTGTACTACCCCTAAACCAAGGAGTACTCGTAACCTGAGAGAGGGTAAAAGGAAAAGACAACTGAATAATCCTATCCGTTTTCTCCAGAACCGGAAACCATCCTCGAATAAATTCTTTCGAGTTCGTATCTAACCATACGATGGTTTTGTCCAATGGAAGTGGACGTTCGTAGTAAAACGGGGTGTCCTGGAGAAAAGGGTAAAAGTAGGAGTGGCAATGAGGTTTGCAACTCTGACAATCCAAAAGCCAGTGTTAAAGAAGGTTCGGTCAACTTGGTCACTGAGTCATAGTCTAGGGTCGGGTCAATGGTCGCAGCCAAAGAGAGAGAAAAGAAACACTCAGCGTGCACTCTAACCTAGATCAGAATGGTTACCAATTTATCTAATCTGGAATCCTCCCACTGTACCTCAAATTCTCCTCCAAACCTGAAAGAAGAATTAGTCGGGGTTACCCGAGGAGTAAACTAACTCATCAGTGGGAATCGGGATCCAACTCTCATCGCATGACAACGTGACGGAATCCACTCACGGTGTCACACTCCAGAAGGTATGCGCATATCTGGCAAGTTTCAGTTCTTTTGAAACTCCGATGTGATTTCTGCCCCATGCTCTTATGACCTTGACGAAGGTCAACAAATCATAAGTCACATGTCAAGTTCTACCCGTCATTCTCCAGGTTAATTTGAATCCACCCATACAAGCCCTTGACGAAGGTCAACAAGGCTATACGACTGTCCCAAACCAACACATCTATCTATGCTGCAGAAAGGTAACAAGCAGCTACCATACACTATGCCTTGACGAAGGTCAACAAACATAGCATGAATACTACGTGCTACCCGTCTGGAACGACGGAGGGCTACGAATGGTTTCTGGCGAAAATCTTTAACGTAAAGAACTTGATATCGTCGAAGGAACGGATAGCTTTTTAAAATATAGTGACGAAAACCGTTGCTAAAGAGGTCACTCCCGGTGAAGGGATCTCGGCTCTTTCCCCGTAGAATGGGGTGCAGGATATTCCAAATGAATACCGCGATGCAAAGCAAAAGTAATCGGTTATAGTTAAGTTAATGCCCTGACGCAAACTTTTGTCCAAGGGGTCACTCCCGGTGAAGGGATCTCGGCCCTTGCCTCGTCGACTGAGGAGCAGGATATTCCAACTGAATACCGCGATGCAAAACAAAAGTGAACGTCCTTGCAATAACAGTTTTTTTTTTTTGAAAAGTGTTCCAACAACATCAGATTAGGTTTGTTTTTAACCTGCATCGATCTGAATCAATGCAGTCCCATCAATTGATCACACCACAAAGAACGAAAATATACTGATGTACGTATATGCCATCCGCATTCGCCACTGGGTCCCGTCATTACCCGTTAGGTTAGCTAACTAACGACAGAGCGGGGACTGGACTAGCGCGGATGCAAAACATATACAACATCTACTAATATATATACCAATATATTATATTTCGCTCAAGGCGTGAAAGAAATGCAACATCACAGAAAATGTACAGCATCACAGAAACAATACAGATATCTGGGATCCCCGGGTTTCACAGAGCCACTGCTAAAACCCGACGTTCCCCTGGTCGTGTGGATAGCCTGTGCAATGAAATCCTAGACCCCTACGGGCGCGGCAAGTCACCCGCCAAAACCTGAAGCGAGGAAGCCCCCTTCGGCAACGTGAATGGACCACCCAGCACTTCACGGAATCCGGTAACTTGGGCACCCCTCCTGGGTCAACCTGTACCCCCTACGAGTGCGGCGAATAGCCCGCCAATCCTAGAGTGAAGCCCCCTCCGTCTCAATGCCATGAGATGCGGGCTTGTTGCCCTCCAGAACCCGGCTATCCGTGCACCCCTCCGCGGGGCAATCCTAGTACAGAAAGTAAAATATACATACAACGGGTACATCGACCGCAACCTGGCCGTGCCCCAAAATAATAATACAAACAGGCAGTGACGGCAGTCCACATGTCGGACGCTCGCCCCGCAATATCAAATGTACATAATACAACAACACTGTACTAGCATTGCATCCAGGCTATCCCCCACGACCGATCCGCAACATCACAGCAAAAACAGAACATCAACGTGAAAGTCACGTTCACAAATCCGTCTAACCGGGCTATAGCAGTTAGATCGGATTTACCGATCAAGTGACATTCACGGTCGCAGATATAATGTAAATACTGTGAAAAATGTGTTTAAAATATCCGCTCAATCAAATTTTAACAAGTGGGCCCCCAAGCAATACTGTAGCAGTTAAAGAAATTCTGAGCCCAATGTTAATATTCCAAAACCCCTATTTTAAGCCCACAAGGCCACTGGAAAAACATGGTGAACTGAACCCAACTACCTGCGGCGGAACCGCGGCCAACAAGGGGTTAAGGCCGCGGTTCCGCGGTCGTACGGAGGGTTCAGGGATCCAAAATTTTCCAGTGGTCTTATGATACTCTATACATCATTCTGAAATCACCTGAAAAATTTTTGGACTTAAAAAAAATTCGACAGAAAACTGATGCAAGAAAAATGCAGTTTTGGAACTTTTTGATCGATCGGAAATGCAAACACATTACACAAAGCTAGACTAAGTTAATGGCGAGGCTCTGATACCACTGTAAGTGCACGGCGGCGCCCCTGCCGTCAATCCGACGGCCAAATGCGGAAGCGGTGATAAACTTAAATTTTACTATGAACTGGCAAACCGCCGCGCACTATAACCCGGATCGAACCATTAACTAGTCCTAGCTAGCTACAAGAAAGGGAATAGAGATATACCGACGATCCAAGTCCTCCGGTCTTCTCGTCATGGTCCCGATCTCCTGCGGAAAATCCTGTCTCCTCCTCGTCGCCGGAAGTGCACCACATCGCCTACTTTGTTTACGGGCTCCCACCTCAATGCCGAGGCAACTCGGGCACGAAGCCGGCTACTCGACGTGCCCAAGATTTGCTGTAGAATGTGTGAAGAACCATGTCTCACTTTTGGGGATTGTGGAATTGCCATTGGTGGAGGAAAAGAGAACAACTTTAGGAAATGAGCTAGAGGACTTTTCTAGCAAACATGAGAAGCAAAAATACCACACCTCAAAATGAACCCCATTCCATTCCCTTTCATAGGAATGCCCCCCCCCTTCTCAAGTGTGATTGGAGAGAGAAAGAGAAAAGTCAAGGGGGTGGGTGGAAGCAATGATGAAAAGAGATGATGAGAGAACAAAACCCAACACTCCAAAAGCCAATCATAACCTACAATGGTCAAGCCATCATCATAAAGCTAGAAGTCAAAAGATGGGCTCCATCATGATATAAATATATGCAAAGAACCCCTTCCACTAATGCCTATTTGCAACAATGCAAATAAACCCTCCTCCACCACACTTCGGCCAATGAACGGAACAAAGGAAATTGGCCGAAACGGAAAGCAAACAGGCAACTCCAGAAAACTGATCCCGTAATAAATTACAGGAAAACCCCGATACTGTGCATACACACCCGCATCTGTATTTCGACCGAAATACAAATGCAATGAGACAAAATCTACACTGTACTATACTAGGATCCGGCTTAAACCAAAGCCGGCTAGTAATATTTGTTCGATCCTGATCCGTGCAATACCGCACGTATCTGATCGAACCCTGCCATATAACCATACGGCCTATAGTACAAACTGTCCGATCCTGATCCGTGCAATACCGCACGTATCTGATCGGACCTTTCCATATCTCCATACGGCCTCTACAACCTTTCGCCCGAAAGCTGAGTAACTGAATGTGGGGGACTCTAAAGACTCGTCAACACCTCGGTTGTGGATTTAACCACTAGCACGTCAGAGGTATAAGCCAATACGTAACGGGCTACCAAGTATTGACTAAAAGGGACGTCTGTGAGTGAACTCAGCCTGACAACCCTACTGAGCCTGTCAGTGACAATATCCGTACAGTCCGGTCCGTTCGTCTATGAGTATCGCATGGCGGGCCTAGGGGGTTGGTAAAAGTCAGACCCCCAAAAGCGGTACAAGTCGTGTCAGAGTGTAGCCCAGAACACCCTGAGATACTACTGGAATACCTACCAGTAAATCTCCTTACCTTGGCCAAGGACTTTGTGTAATGTCTCTCCTAGACACAGCACGACCTCACCCCCAATACCGGGAGAGACGAACCCCTGAAGATACGCTCACTGCCTCCATGTGGCTCGGGACTGTACCCAACTAAAACCTGTTTGCACGACTCCTTTGAGCCGTGGTAGGGTAGTAATCAAAGTACAGTGGGAACTCACACGAGACGAATGACGATCCCCAGGTTGATGAACTAACCTGCACACATGTCACCAGGGAACTGCCATCTGACGTCTGGTATATCACCAACTAGCATGTTCCCGGCGAGTCCTGTCCGGTGTACTCATAACCCAATGAGCACCTGTATACATCTTAGGTGATCCAACTGACACCAGTGGCTTGTGAGACCGGCCACCGCCCCTCGTCGGGGTCTCGACTGTATACACTAGTCTACTAATGGAGTATCGATGCCCAGTCTCGAAACTCCTACGACTAGGGACCTTTTAAGGATAAGCTTATAGACCCCCAGCTCCCACTTATACGATCGCCCTCATACTGCTGGTGGTCAAGAAAGAATCCTAGGGGCTCTATCAACGTGTAATAGCGACGTGTCAGGTCGCCTAAAGCAGTACACGATGATAAAGGTAAACCAGATAGCATACCATCATCTCGAGTAAAACTGTCCTACCGGGATAGGTCCTCCCTCAATCATTACAATCACGTACCTGTGACCTAATAATTGACTCTGAGGGCACTATCTCCAACAAGTCAGTAGTATTCAAGCTATGTTTGTTGGCCAAAGTCAAGGCATAGTGTTTGGTAGCTGCTGATTATTCATCTGTTGCATAGATAGATACGTTGGTTTGGGACAGTCGTTCTGCCTTGTTGGCCAAAGTCAAGGGCATGTGCGGGTGGGTTCAAATTAACCTGGACAATGATGGGTAGAACTTGACATGTGACTTATGATTTGTTGGCCAAAGTCAAGGTCATAAGAGCATGAGGCAAAAATCACATCGGGAGTTTCAAACATACAGTAAACTTGCCAGATATGCGCATACCTTCTGGAGTGTGATAACTTGAGTGGCTTCCATCAAGTTATCATGCGATGATAGTTGGATCCCGATTCTCACTGATGAGTTGGTTTACTCTTCGGGTGATCCCGACTAATTCTTCTTTCTGGTTTGGAGGAGAATTTGAGATTACAGTAGGAGGTTTCCTGATTAGATAAAGTGATAACCATTCTGATCTAGGTTAGAGTGCACGCAGAGTGTTTCTTTTCTCTTTCTCTTTAGCAGCGACCTTAGACCGACCCTAGACTATGACTCAGTGACCAAGTTGACCGAACCTTCTTAAAATACAGGCTTTCGGATTGTCTAAAGTTGCATAAGTCATTGCCGCTCCTTCTTTTACCCTTTGTATTTCTCAGAACACCCCGTATTACTACGGACATCCACTTCCATTGGATAGATCCATCGTATGGTTATATACGAACTCGGAGGAACTTCTTCAAGGATAGATCCAGGTTCAGGAGAAATAGAATTGGTTTATTCAGTTATCTTTTATTATCACCTTCTCTCAGGTTGCGAGGGCTCCTTAGTTTAGGAGAGTACACCTATTACGCTTATTGGATAGTCTTATTCCAAACCATAGCCTGGTGCCGAAAGGTAGAGAATGAAGAAAACCAATTAGCCTAAGTAGGGTGTGCAGAAGGTAATATATAAAGACAAAATAAAAGGGATTAGAAAGAGGGCAAAGTAAATTGCGACTGTTATCATTCACGACCAAACCACGTACTTCATCGCCACTCTGATTTCACCTTTGCTTTTTCCCCAGTTCGGGAGAAATAGAATAAGGTATTATTCAGTTGTCTTTTATCATCACCTTCTCTCAAGTTACGAGTACTCCTTGGTTTAGGATGGTACACCTATTATGCTTATTGGATAGTCTTCTTCCAAAGCATAGGCTGGCGCCGAACGGTAGAGAAGGAAGAAAACCATTTAGCCTAACGATGGTGTATAGAAGGTAACGACTAAAGACAAATAAAGGGATTTGGAGAGATGGCAAAGAAATATACGGTTACAGTCATGAATAGGATTATGGAAGAGGCATTACTAGGAATACCAGGATACCCTTACGAAACATTTTCATGTTTCAGTTGCACTGTGCATTGTTAAAAGAAAACTGATTTCCCGATTAGATACTTACTCTAGGGTATGTATTTACCAGGTTACATTTTACATATCTGCATAGTTTTACAGATGATGAGTGGGAGTAAGTTATTAGGAATTAGGTGATCATCCTCATTATATCGGAATTCGTTGTAACTGGTGATATTTGAGGAAATCGTCGGGGTACAGTTTTCAACCTACGATGCACAGGTTTTGAGTTGTTCAAACTCAGCGGACTTATACAGAGTATTGTATATTGTCCAGTGTCCGTCAGGACAAAGGGGTAGGTCCTCGTACTATGTTCTGTTTACTTATAACTTCTCTAGTTTTTAGACAAGTGTTTCGTAGAAATACAATGTCTAAGTTTTGAGAAGTTGTGGGTATAAGAATAAAGTAGAGAACCAGGTATCGCAAGTATCGGGATTCTTCAAAAAAATCGAAGATGTAGATTCTTACGATAGTATTCAGATGATAGTAATGGTTTTTGAGAAACTTGTTTCTCTTTCAGCTTACTCATAATTGGATGGATTCCTAAGTTGAGTAATACTGAGTAGCCTCTCTCTATTAAGTTGATATGCACTGGTGACAGCTGCATGATTTGAATCTGGTTCCAATTAAATTAGTGCCTCTGTTTCTATATTGGATATAGAATGGTTCATATCTTAACGATGTTAAGGTAAGGGGAGTTGTCCAGCTTATGCTTAAAACCAGATACTGAATAACTCAAGGCACGTTTCTGTAATGGCAGTTTATGGGTTGACCCTGGCTTTGACGAGGGTTGACATTTCTACCATCTGGAAGATCAATAGTGATATTTTTCTTGACTCGCCACAGTTTTATTAAAATGGATTTTTTCAGAAAACATTAGTGGGAGTATGGTAGAACTGGAAGTGATTCCAGAACCGCAAACGATTACGGAAAATTTAATAGGACCTATATATTCAATCAGGTTTGACATTCCAATAGCCACTCCGCAGATATGGTGGGTAACCTCAAACACCCGAGAGGTACTCCGGTAGCCTCCAGGACGGTGACATGGAGGCTCTTGTTTACCCAGACTTGACACTACTGTTGTTCCAGACTATGAGACCCGGCAAGAGGATAAGTATAACGTCGTTCTAAACATGCTTTAGAAGTGTACGTAGATATTATTCTGCCAGAGGGTTGTCATAGTCAGTGGGAGCAGCGGAAGCATAGTGGGCAAGTAGCTTATGTCTATTTATAGACTTGAGCAAATATAGCGGAGATAAGATCATCTATTTTTGATATGACGGTCATGGCTTTGACTTCATCAGAATAGGGGATGGATCTGTTAAGAAGGTAGTAGGGTGTGATGTCCCGATATTTGGATGACATACACAGAGTAGGAAGTAAAATTCTTATACTATGATCGGTTGTACTGTGGTTGTTACACAGTTGTTTCTTCACAAAGGACATGGATATAATATCAGACATTCTGGTAACTAAATCTATGGTTTTTAGATCTAGATTTGGGTAGTTTCCCAATTTGGGTACTTTGACAGTATTCTAATGGTATTTAGAATAGATGACTCCTGGCATGGTTGTGTACCTGCAGGTGATGGAGTCACCCTCTCTAAAGGTGTCTTAGAGACTAAAGGAGAGAGGGATGTGCATGATTGGCAGATCACTTGCTTAGGCAATTGAGTCGATCATGAGATGTCAAGTACCACACCAGATGTTGTTCTTGCACTTGATGCGATAAGTTTATATTAATCCAATCCTGGAGAAACATAAGGAAGCGGTTCAAGAACATGAGTGTATGTTCTACGGATTTGATAACGGCAGCCTCCTTCGGAAGACGGTTATCATTCCAAGCTTCCAAAGTGACATAGATAACAGAGTGATTGTCAGAGTTATAGTTTTCCCTCTGACGAGGGACGGTATTATGGATAGGTGGTCCAAGAGGATACTGTGGGAGGCATGGTGCTGAATACTGATTAGGTTCAGTTATCGATACAGTCTAAGAAGTTTGGATTTGAAGTTTATTTATGAACCAGGTCTCATCAGATATTCAGACATATTCTAAGACAGGTATTACTCGATTCGGGAGATGGTTTTCTCTGCGAAGTTGAGATTAAGAGAGACATAGAAAGAAACATCAGGGCGGATCCACTCACTGAGGCTATTTCTCGAACACAAGAGTTTTACAAACTAGCTTTGTGAAACTGATTAGTAGAGGAGTTGGATGTTCGATATCACACGGGCTGTGAGTATGCGACATCACAATAATTAGCCTTGAGTGCAAGTGGGAGATTGTTGGAGATAGTGCCCTCAAAGTCAATTATTTGATCGCAGGTACGTGATTGCAATGATTGAGGCAGGACATATACTGATATGACAGTCTTGCTCAAGATGATAGTATGCTATCTGGTTTGTCTTTATCATCGTAAATTGCTTTAGTTCACTATTGCATTATGATAGAGCCCATATGATTCTTGCTTGACTACCAGCAGTTTGATGGCGATCATATACGTGGGAGTTGGGGTCTGTAAGCACATCCTTAATGTGTCCCTAGTCGTGGGAGTTTCGAAACAGGGCATCGATACTCCAGAGTATACTAGTGTATACAGTCGAGACCCCGACGAGGGGCGGTGGCCGGTCTCACAAGCCACTGGTGTCAGTTGGATCACCTAAAATGTATACAGGTGCTCATTGGGTTATGAGTACACCGGACAGGACTCGCTGGGAATCTGCTAGTTGGTATTATACATATCGTCAGATAGCAATTCCCTGGTGACATGTGTACAGGTTAGTTCATCGACCTGAGATCGTCATTTATCTCATGTGAGTTCCCACTGTGCTTAGATTACTACCCTACCACGCTCAAACGAGTTGTGCAAACAGGTTTTAGTTGGGTACAGTCCCGAGCCACATTGGAGGCAAGTGAGCGGATCGTCGGGGATTCGTCTCTCCCGGTATTGGGGGTTGATGTCGCGCAGTGCACGGGTGACCATCATTAGGAATCCTCGGCCGAGGTAGTGGAGAATTACAGATTGGGATCAGTAGTTTCTCAGGTGGTGATGGGCTTCATACCGACACGATTTATCGCGTTATTAGGGGTCTGACTTTATCCACCCCCCTAGACTCGATATGCGATACTCTTTAGACGAATGGACCGGGCCGTATATACATTGTCACTGTCAGGCTCAGAAGGGTTTATGGATGAGTTCGCTCGTCAGCTTCCCTTCCAATCAATACATAGGCAAACCGTTACGTACAGCTTGTACCTCTGACGTGCTATTGGTTATATCCAGTGCCAGTGTGTTGATGAGTCATTAGAGTCCCCCACAGACACTTTCCCAAGTTCGGGCGAAACGTTGTAGAGGCCGTATGGTGATATGGCAGGGTTCGGAAAAAGCACGTGCATTTTCGCACGTGTCGTTTTTCGGGCAGATAATACTGGTAGGCTGTGGTTTAAGCCGGAACCCAGTTTTATACTGTGTAGATATAATATATTTGTCTCAGTTGCATTTGTATTCGGTCGTAATACAAATGCGGGTATGTTTATACTGATACGGGATTATCCTGAAATTCGTTTCAGGATCACTTTTGGAAGTTGCCAGTTTCCAGTTTTCTATCAGCCGTATTTAACAGTCGGTTAAATACGGATTTATCTTTTCTTGAGATGAGTGTGGAAGTTTGTAGAAGCTTCTTGATGTGGTGATGAGGCTTGTGACTCATTAGTGTCATTAATGGTTCATTAATGATGGAGGATGACTAGGTTTATATTGATTGGTAGCATTTAATGAAATGGTGACTAAGGTTTATGAGTTACCATTTGCATTAATGCATTTTTGTTTATGCTTAGATATTTTCTTCATGATAAGCTTTGCTTCCACTCCTCCCCCCTCTCTCCTACACTCACCTCCCTCCTATAAATTTATGGCCAGCCCCCCATTGCTCAAGAGAGGTTGTTCATTTGAGAGAAAAAGATTATGGTTCATGGAAATTAATCTACTAATTTCCATTTACCCGATTCCATAAAAGGCAACTTCATTAACCGTTCGTCCATAGCCTTGGACGTAACGAAACAAAGTTTTCTACTCATTCTCTACTTCATCTTGGTCGTCTCTTTTAGCAAACTTGACGATCGAGTTGCCAAGGTTCAGAGGCGGGAGCCCGTTTAAAGATCTGTCGACGTGGTGCTACCTGGACGAGAAGATTGGAGATTCAGGAGATCGGAGCAGCCGCAACAAGCGTAGGATGATGGTTGAAGACCGAAGGACTCGGATCATTCGGTATAACGTTTCTACCCACTTTGTAGTTTGTTAGTTTAGCTTTAATGGTAGATCCGGGTTACGGTACACGATATCGCCAGTTGTAAAAAGTTTTTGTTCCGCATTTGGCGTCTGTTAGACGGCCGGGGCGCTACCGTGGACTCACAGCGAGTACTCCTAGGATTAGGAGGGTACACCTATTATGCTTACTGGATAGTCTTCTTCCAAACCATAGGCTGGTGCCGAACGGTAGGGAAGAAAGAAAACCACTTAGCCTATCGATGGTGTACAGAAGGAAATGACTAAAGAAAAATAAAGGGATTTGGAGAGATGGCAAAGAAATATACGGTTATAGTCATGAATTGGATTATGGAAGAGGCATTACTAAGAATACCAGGATACCCCTACGAGACATTTTAATGTTTCAGTTTCACTGCGCATTGTTAAAGAAAAACTGATTTCCCGATTAGATAATTACTCCAGGGTATGTATTTACTAGGTTTCATTCTCATATCCGTAAAGTTTTACAGATAATGAGTGGGAGTAAGTTATTGGGAATTAGGTGATTATCCTCATTATATCGGAATTCGTTGTAATTGGTGATATTTGAGGAAAACGCCTGGGTACAGTTTTCAACCTACGATGCACAGGTTATAAGTTATTCAACTCAGCGGACTTATACAGAGTATTGTATGTTGTCCAGTGTCTGTCAGGACAAAGGGGTCGGTCCTCGTACTCCGTTCTATTTACTTATGACTTCTCTAGTTTTTAGACAAGTGTTTCGTAGAAATACAACGTCTAAGTTTTGAGAAGTTGTGGGTATAAGAATAAAGTAGAGAACCAGGTATCACAAGTATCGGGATTCTTCAAAGAAATCGAAAATGTAGATTCTTGCGATTGGTATTTAGTTGATAGTAATGGTTTTGAGAAACTTGTTTCTCTTTCAGGTTACTCATAATTGGATGGAATCCTAAGTTGAGTAATGCTGATTAGCCTCTCTCCATTAAGATAATATGCACTGGAAACAGCTGCATGTTTTGAATCTTGTTCCAACTAAATTAGTGCCTCTGTTTCTATATTGGATATAGAATGGTTCATATCTTAACTATGTTAAGGTACGGGGAGTTGTCCAGCTTATGCTTAAAACCAGACACTGGATAACTCAAGGCACATTTCTCTAATGGCTGTTTGTGGGTTGACCCTGGCTTTGACGAGAGTTGACATTTCTACCATCTAGAAGATCAATAGTGATATTAATCTTGACTCGCCATAGTTTTAGTAAAATGGAATTTTTCAGAAAACAGTAGTGGGAGTATGGTAGAACTGGAAGTGATTCCAGAACCGCAAACGATTACGGAAAATTTAATAGGACCTGTATATTCAATCAGATTTGACAATCCAATAGCCACTCCGCAGATATGGTGGGTGACCTCAGATACCTGAGAGGTACTCCGGTAGCCTCAAGAACGGTGACGGGGAGGTTCTTGATTACCCAGACTTGACACTACTGTTGTTCCAGACTATGAGACCCGGCAAGAGGATAAGTATAGCGTCGTTCTAAACTAGCTTTAGAAGTGTACGAAGATATTATTCTGCCAGAGGGTTGTCGTAGTCAGTGGGAGCAGCAGAAGCATAGTGGTCAAGTAGCTTATGTCTATTTATAGACTTAAGCAGATATAGCGGAGATAAGATCATCTAATTTTGATGTGACAGTCATAGGTTTGACTTCATCAGAGTAGGGGATGGATCTGTTAAAGAAGGTAGTAGGGTATGATGTCCTAGTATTTGGATGACATACACAGAGTAGGAAGTAAAATTCCTATACTTCAATCGGTCGTACTTTGGTCGTCACACAGTTGTTTCTTCAGAAAGGATATGGATGTAATATCAGACATTCTAGTTACTAGATCTATGGTATTAGATCTAGATTTGGGTAGTTTCCCAATTTGGGTACTTTGACAGTATTCTAATGGTATTTAAAATAGATGACTCCTGGCATGGTAGTGTACCTGCTGGTGATGGAGTCACCCTCTCTAAAGGTGTCTTAGAGACTAAAGGGGAGAGGGATGTGCATGATTGACAGATCACTTGCTTAGGCAATTGAGTCGATCATGAGATGTCAAGTACCACACCAGATGTTGTTTTTGCACTTGATGTGATAAGTTTATAGTAATCCAATCCTCAAGAAACATAAGGAAGCAGTTTAAGAACATATGTGCATGTTCTACGGAATTGATGACGGCAGCCTCCTTCAGGAGACGGTTATCATTCCAGGCTTCAAAGGTGACATGGATGACAGAGTGATTGTCAGAGTTATAGTTTTTCCCTATGATGAGGGACAGTATTATGGACAGGTGGTCCAAGAGGATACTGTGGGAGGCACGGTGCTGGATACTGATTAGGTTCAGTTATCGATACAGTCTAAGAAGTTTGGATTTGGAGTTCATTTATGAATTAGGTCCCATCAGATATCCAGACATATTCTAAGACATGTATTACTCGATTCGGGAGATGGCTTTCTCCGCAAACTTGAGATTTAGAGAGATATAGAAAGAAACATCAGGGCGGATCCACTCACTGAGGCTATTTCTCGAACACAAGAGTTTTACAAACTAGCTTTGTGAAACTGATTAGTAGAGGAGTTGGATGTTCGGTATCACACGGGCTATGAGTATGCGACATCGCAATAATTAGTCTTGAGTGCAAGTGAGAGATTGTTGGAGATAGTGCCCTCAAAGTCAATTATTGGATCGCAGGTACGTGATTGCAATGATTGAGGCTGGACCTATACCGATATGACAGTCTTACTCAAGATGATAGTATGCTATCTGGTTTGTCTTTATCATCGTATATATGCTTTAGTTCACTATTGCATGATGATAGAGCCCATAGGATTCTTGCTTGACTGCCAGCAGTATGATGGCGATCATATACGTGGGAGATGGGGTCTGTAAGCACATCCTTAAAGTGTCCCTAGTCGTGGGAGTTTCGAGACAGGGCATCGATACTCCAGAGTAGACTAGTGTATACAGTCGAGACCCCGACGAGGGGCGATGGCCGGTCTCACAAGCCATTGGTGTCAGTTGGATCACCTAAGATGTATACAGGTGCTCATTAGGTTATGAGTACACCGGACAGGACTCGCCGGGAATCTACTAGTTGGTATTATACATATCGTCAGATAGCAATTCCCTGGTGACATGTGTACATGTTAGTTCATCGACCTGAGATCGTCATTTGTCTCATGTGAGTTCCCACTGTGCTTAGATTACTACCCTACCACGCTCAAAGGAGTTGTGAAAACAGGTTTTAGTTGGGTACAGTCCCGAGCCACATTGGAGGCAAGTGAGCGGATCGTCGGGGATTCGTCTCTCCCGGTATTGGGGGTTGATGTCGCGCAGTGCACGGGTGGCCATCACTAGGAATCCTCGGCCGAGGTATTGCAGAATTACTGATTGGGATCAGTAGTTTCTCAGGTGGTGATGGGATTCATGCCGACACGATTTATCGCGTTATTAGGGGTCTGACTTTATCCACCCTCCTAGACTCGATTTGCGATACTCTTTAGACGAATGGTCCGGACTGTATATACATTGTCACTGTCAGGCTCAGTAGGGTTTATAGATGAGTTCTCTTGTCAGCTTCCCTTCCAATCAATACATAGGCAAACCGTTATGTACAGCTTGTACCTCTGACGTGCTAAGGGTTATACCCAGTGCCGATGTGCCGATGTCCCCCACAGACACTTTCCTAGGTTCGGGCGAAACGTTGTAGAGGCCTTATGGTGATATGGCAAGGTTCGGAAAAAGCACGTGCGTTTTCGCACATGTCGTTTTTCGGGCAGATAATACTGGTAGGCTTTGGTTTAAGCCGGAACCCAGTATTATACTGTGTAGATATAATATCTTTTTCTTAGTTGCATTTGTATTCGGTCGTAATACAAATGTGGGTATGTATATACATTACGGGGTTATCCTGAAATTCGTTTCAGGATCACTTTTGGAAGTTGCCAGTTTCCAGTTTTCTATCTGCCGTATTTTGACATTCGGTTAAATACGGATTTATCTTTTCTTGAGATTTGTGTGGAAGCTTCTGGAAGTGGTGACTAGGATGGTGAGGTGGCTTTTTTCATTAATGGTGCATTAATGTGTTGATGACTATGTCTTATGATTCATCACTTGCATTAATGCATTCATACTAGGTGTTTTAATGACTCTTCTCTTCATTAATGGTTGTAGTCACCCCCGTCTCCTACACTCACCTCCCCCGTCTCCTTAAATGGCCGGTCACCCCCTTGGTGGGATAACATGGTTGTTCATTTGAAAAGATATAAGTTTTGGTGCATAGAAATTAGATGTGATCGGTTTTCTCTTTTCACCCGATTCCAAAAGGCAACTTCATTAACCGTTCGTCCTTAGCCTTGGACGTAACGAGACAAAGTGTTCTACTCATTCTCTACTTCATCTTGGTCGTCTCATTTAGCAAACTTGACGATCGAGTTGCCTCGGTTCAGAGACGGGAGCCCGTTTAAAGATTCGTCGACGTGGTGCCACCTGGACAACAAGACTGGAGATCGAGGAAATCGGAGCAGCCACAACAAGCGTGGGATGATGGTTGAAGACAGAAGGACTCGGATCGTTCGATATAACTCTTCTACCCACTTTGTAGTTTGTTAGTTTAGCTTTAATGGCAGATCCGGGTTACGGTACACGATAGCGCCAGTTGTAAAATGTTTTTGTTCAGCATTTGGCGTCTGTTAGACGGCCGGGGCGCTACAGTGGACTTACAGGATCATCATTTTTCTCATGTGAGTTTCCACTGTGCTTTGATCACTACCCTACCACAGCTCTACTGAATCGTGCAAACAGGTTTTGGTTGGGTATAGTCCCGAGCCACATGGATGCAATGGGTGATTGTCAGGGATTTGTTTCTCCCGGTATTGGGAGTCGATATTGCACTGTGTCCGGTTGGCCAGAACCATAATGTAAGTCGATGTCGCATACCCCACGCACTTGTGGGGAAGCGGAATTTACAAAACCGATTTTTATACTTGCAACACCGACCTATCATACAGGATCTTTTCGGAAATCTTAACCAGCTAAATACTTGGCGGTTCTAACTACTCTCATAGAGTTTTATACCTCCTTGAATCTAGTCCTTCGGGTCTTCTTCTCCTTTCCTTGAGCTCCTCGGAAGTGCGGATCTAGCTCGTTCATCGGCCACTTCGTGTCGAAGATGATCCACCCGAGAGTCAATGGTTCAAGATCCAACCTCTAAAACGAGGTAACTAAAGCACATAGTTCGCTAAACTAGGTATCTTAGGAGATGTAGAGAGTTAATTGGAGTGTTTTATCTCAAATGACTCTAGGGTTTATAACACATGTGAGGGTTAGGGTCTTGAAGAAGAAGGAGAAGAACAATGGAGAGAGAAAGGAAAAATGCAAATGAGCTAAGTCTTGTGCAAGTGAAGAATGGCTCATTCTTTTCTTACATGAAGCATGCAATAATTTTCAATAGAAATTTGTAGCCATGCTTCAATAGTAAGTCTAAACCAATAAAATAAATGAATAAGCCATGCTTCACCATGCCACAAATATATCCATTTTCCACCTCATTAATCTATTTTCCAAAATAGATAAATCCAATAATGAGGTGTCTCCTTCTAGAAGCATCTCTTGTAAAATTACAAGAATGCCCTCACCATATATACATAGATGTATTCGTACTGTAAATACGAATATGATGAGATAATAATAATCCAATAATATAATAATAGAATCCGGATTAAACCAAAGCCCATGAATATTATCCGCTCGAACAACATCCGTGCAACCAGTACACGTATATGATCGGAACCCTGCATATAAAACTATATGGCCTCTACATCATTTTTCCTGAACTAGGGAAACCCTGTGTGTGGGACTCTAAAGACTCGACAGTGGATTTAACCAAAAGTCCATCAACGGTACTTGCTGCATGTAACGGCTACCCAGGTATCTGTCGAAAAGAAGGCCGACGAGCGAACTCCTACTGAGCGTATCTATGGCAATCTCCGTACAGTCCAGTCTATTCATCTAAAATTATCGCATATCGGACCTAGGGGTGGTAAACATTAGACCCCAAATAGCGCAATAAGTTGTGTCGGTGTAGAGCCCAATACACCCTGAGAAACTAATGATGTACCAACCAGTAAATCTCACTTTCTCTGACCAGGACTTTGTGTAATGGCTATCCGAACATAGCACGATATCAACTCCCAATACCGGGAGAGATGAATCTTTTCTATCCACTACTTCCTTCAAGTGCATTGGGACTGCACCCAACTACTACCTATTTTCACTACTCATTTGAGCCGTAGTAGGGTAGTAATCTAAATACAGTAGGAACACACTTGAGACGAATAGTGATATCAAGTCAACGGGCAAACCTGTACTCATGTCACTCGGGAACTGCTAACTGACGATAGGTATAATACCAACCAGCAGTTCACATCGAGTCCATCCAGTGTAACTCATAACCTAATGAGCACCTATAGACTATCTTTGGTACGGCATACCAATAGCTGAGGGACAGGCCATCTCCCTTAACTGGAATGAGAACCATATACACTAGTCTACTCTTGAGTATCGATACCCTGTCTCGATAATCCTACGACTAGGGACAAGCTTAAGGATGTGCTTATAGACCACCCAGCCCCCGCTAGTATGACTGCCATCACAACGCTGGTAGTCAATCAAAGATCCTAAGGGCTCTATCAATATGTATTAGCGATATGCTAAAAGAAACATATACACATATTAAGATAAAATCAAACCAGATAGCATACTATCATATTGAGCAAGACTGTTATTATATCTGTGTATATCCCAAGCTTCCAAAATGTAATATACAACCTGGTACTATACAATAATGGCCTCTAGGGCATATATCACTAACACATAAGACCTTGGCCAAGGCAGTTGAGATTTACTGATGGTTAGATAAATAGTTTCTCGGATTGGTCCTGAGCTAAATCGTCACGACTTATCGGGTCAGTAGTGGTCTGACGTTTACCATCTCCTAGACCCGATATGCGATACTCCTAGACGAAGAGACAAGACTGTACAAAGATTGTCACGGATAGGCTCGGTAAGGGTTGGGATGAGCTTGTTCGTCGGCCTTCTTTTCGACAGGTACCTGGGTAGCCGTTACGTACAGGTAGTGCCGTTGACGTGCTTGTGGTTAAACCCACTGCCAGCATACCGTCGAGTCTTTAGAGTCCCACACAGAGGGTTTCTCTGATTTAGGCGAAACAATGTGGTGGCCGTATGTTTATACATGCAGGTTTTCGATCGAATGATAATACTAGCCGGCTTAGGATTTAGCCGGATTATTAAATCAGGTATTGATTTAATAATTTGCATATATGCATTTCGATATGTATATTCTAGTGTTATCCAGGCTTTCGATTGGACGGTTAATAATACTAGCAGGCTTAGAATTAAGCTGGTTTGTTAAATCAGGTATTGATTTAATGGTAGTATTATATTAGTAGTATTATTCTATCTCTTGTATATTCGTATTTTGGTACGAATACATGTATGTATATACAGTACAAAATATTTTGTATTTATACAAAATACCTTCTAGAATATGACACCTCATCATGCATTTTTCTATTTTCTTGAAAATAGAAAATGAGATGGAAAAGGGTGGTATAGACGAAGCATGGCTTTTTTATTCATTGAAAACACTATTGGAGTATAGTTGTATTTTTAAAAGGAAAAAGGAAAATGCTTTATAGAAAATGAGTGAGCCATTCTTCACATAGTTTTTCTTGATAGCCATTCTTCTTCTTTATGTGATGTTCTTCACTTGCTCTCCTCTCAACATCTTCTTGAGTTCATTCTCTTGTGAAAATCCTTATCATTCTCATGTGTTGAGAACCAAAGAATTTGAAATAGAAAACTACTACTAAACACTCACTACATCATCTTAGCAACCTAAATTAGCAAACTAGGTTGTTGAATTGTTTCATTAGTGAAGCTAAGCTTGGACTACAAACTCTCGGGTGGATTATCTAGGACCAAGGAGGCCGGCTATCGATGTTGATCTAGGAGACCCCAAGCAGCTTAAGAAGAGGAGTGAAGACCCGAAGGACACGAGCCTCTAGGTATAACTCCTTATCATAGTAGCTAGATTCTTCTAGTTAGCTAGTTTCAAAGTTTGGTTAGATTCTCGGATGTGTTTTCTAACGCCAAAGATTTTAAAAGTCAAAATTTTTTCGTTCTGCAGCGGCCGCTTACAGCGGCCGGGACGCTAGGAAAACCAACATGGTAACAGAGCCACCCAAACATTAGAAACTACCAGTAAACGATGTATTAGTTTCAAAACCGAAAAATTCCGATTTCGAAACCTACTCTCTGTCCCCAAAATTTTTTGGTCTCTGAAAAGTTTTTAGACAAGTGCAGAGACTTACTCTTGACATGTTTATGACACACAATGAAAATGAGGAAATTTGGCCGTACTAAAATCGCCAGAATTCCCTTTTGGCCCGCTATGGGCGGTTTTGATTGTGCCCTCTACTCCTCATTTTCATCCAGTGTTTTGGGTTTTGAAAATTAGGATTTTTGGTCTTGTTTGATTTGCCCCAGATTTCACCTAGTGTTATCTTTGCTTTGGGGCAACTCGAAAAGTTTAAAACTTGAAACTTTTGCATCTTTGATTTCTGTGATGTTGTGTATGTGTTTTTCAAACGTCGTCTATTTGCTATATGTCTTTTAGACAAGATTGCACATACTTCCTTATGCTGCTGTGATATGTATATCTGTGATAGCTTGTTTGGATTGTCATGTTGGATAGCCCCTAGTGCAATGGTAGATCTACAGTTTATATTCATTTGTATATTCATTATTGCGGGGCAAGCGTCCGACATGTGGACTACCGTCTTTGCCAGCTTGTATATTCTTTTATTGGGGCATGACTGGATTAAGGTCGATGTCACCGTCTGTATATATATATATTTTCTTTTCTGTACAAGGATTACCCCGTGGAGGAGTGCTCGAATAGCCGGGTTCTAAAGGGCAATGGGCCCGCATCTCATGGCGTTAAGACGGAGGGGCCTGACTCTAAAATTGGCGGGCTATTTGCTGCACTCGTATGGGGTATAAGATGACCCACGAAGGGGTGCTTAAGTTACCGGATTCCGTGAAGTGCTAGGTAGCCCATTCACTTTGTTGATTGGGGTTGCCTCACTTCCGGGATTGGTGGGTAGCTTGCCGCGCACGTAGGGGTCTAGGTTTTTCATTGTACGGGTTATCCACACGACTGTGGAACGTCGGGTTTCATTTGCGGCTCAAATGAAACGTGGGGCTCCTAGATTATCTGTTATTCTGTGTTGCTTATTTTTTTTCTATAATGTTGTTTATATATATCATGCCTGGGATGAATGGTTATATATATATTTATATATACAAGTAGATATTGTATATGTTTTGCATCCGCGCTAGTCCTGTCCCGGCTCTGCCGGTAGTTAAGTAACCTAACGGTGCACTACATGGCCCCGTGGAAAATGCGGATGGCATATACGTACATTTTATTTTTGTGTTTTTCTGGTGTGATAGGAGTTAATTGATGGGACCGCATTGATTTTAATTAATGCAAGGAAAAGAAACCTAAAAGATATTGTTGGAACAAATTTCGAAAAACTGTAGTTATATTCTTTTGCTTTGCATAGTGGTATTTGGTTAGAAATATCTAGCACCTCATTCAAGGAGGTAAAAGCCTAGATCCCTGTTGGATATAGGGCCCTTAAAGCAATTATTGTAATCGCAGGCAGGTGATTATAATAATTGAGAGATGACATATACAGGTAGAACAGTCTTACTCAAGATGATAATATACCATCTGGTTTGTCTCTATCATTATGTACATGCATTATATGATATTACATATCACTATTACATGTTGATAGAGCCCATAAGATTCTTGCTTGACTACCAGTATTATGATGGCGATCATATATGTGGGAGCTGGGTGGTCTATAAGCACATCCTTAAATGTCCCTAGTCAAGAGAGTATCGAAACTGGGGATCGATACTCTGGAGTAGACTGGTGTGTACTTTTCGAAACCGTGACGAGGGGCGGTGGCCGGTCTCACAATCCATTGGTGTCAGTTGTTAGGGTATATGCCCTAGAGGCCATTACTGTATCATACTAGTTTGTATATTACTTAATGGAAGCTTGGGATATTCACCATGTATAGACAATCTTGCTCAAAATAGTAGTATGCTACTTGGTTTGTTTCTACTTTAATGTGTACATGTGTTTCTTTTAGTATATCACCTATACACATTAGTGGAGCCCTTAGGATCTTTGCTTGATTACCAGCGTTGTTATGGCAGTCACACTCGTAGGGGCTGGGTAATCCACAAGCACATCCTTATGCAGGTCCCTAGTCGTAGGACTATCGAGACAGGGCATCGATACTCCGGAGTAGACTAGCGTATGCGCTTCTTATCCCAGCAGGGGAGACGGTTTGACACACAGCCGTCAGTACGTCGCACTTGAGATAGTATGCGGGTGCTCGTTAGGTTACGAGTATACTGGACAGGACTCGTCGGGAACTGTTGGTTGGTACTATACCTATCGTCAGTTATCAGTTCCCAGGTGACATAAGTACAGCTTAGTCCGCTGACTTGACACTGTCACTTCGCCTCGAGTGTGTTCCCACTGTACTTAGATTACTACCCTACCACAGCTCAAAGGAGTCGTGCAAACAGGTAGTAGTTGGGTGCAGTCCCGAATCACTTGGAGGCAGTGACGGTTAGACAGGATTCGTCTCTCCCGGTATTGGGGGTTGATATCGCGCTGTGTCTAGGAGAGCCATTACACAAAGTCCCTGGCCAGGGCAAGCGAGATATACTGGTAGGTTTCCAGTATTATCTCAGGATGTTCTGGGCTACATTCCGACACGACTTGTACCGCTGTAAGGGGACTGACGTTTACCGCCCCCTAGGCCCGCCATGCGATATTCTCAGGCGAACAGACCGGACTGTACGCAGATTGTCACATTCAGGCTCAGTAGGAGTTCAGATGGGTTTCACCTCGTCCGTCTTCTTATCGGCATCTACCTGTGGGCCGTTACGCACAGCTAGTGCCGCTTGCGGTCTGTGGTTAAACCCACTGCCAGCGTAGTGTCGAGTCTTTAGAGTCCCACACTGAGAGCTATTCGTCTTTAGGCAAAAGAGTAGAGGTCGCATGGTTTTGCGACAGGGTTCGGTCACATCTGTGCACTTGTGCAAGTTTAGTGTCCGGGCAGTTATCACTAGCGGGCTCTGGTTTAAGCCAGATCCTAGTGTATGTTTTGGGATTTGTTTTATCTCGTTTGTATTCGTGTTCCTTGGAACGCGGATGCGGGTGTGTATGCACGGTTGACAGAGACAGAGGCAGAGGATTCTCATTAGGGTTGTTGACTGTTAACTTTTGCTAAACCCTAATGAGAATAAGAAATATGATTAATGATAATATTAATTAAGTATTATTGTGCTATGGTTGGGTTGAAAGGTTGACTTTTTTGACTTGTTGACTTAGTGGACCGGTTGACTATGTTGGACTTGTTGACCATCATCATTACAATGGCTATCATTTCATGGCAAAGACTTTTGCTTGCTTGTTATTCTTTACAAAATGAGTGCATGAAATGATATTGCCATTTGACTTGAACCATCACATAATACTCAATTACTATTATTGTTATGATTATTTTGGATTATGAGAGCAAGGGTGAGAAAAGTCTTGCTCAATCTATCATTCTCATTCTCTCTCATCCTCAAGCTCTCCCTCTTCCTCTTGCTCTCTCTCTAGTTCATGGTTCTATTGTCTCATGTGTTGAGAAGCAGGAACCATAGAGATAAAACCCAAAAAACTTCTCTACTCATCCTAGTATGCAAGGTCTAGCAAACCAAGTGTTCTAGTTTCCTCAAGATTGAGGTTGGAGCCAAAGGTAGAAGCTATCAGGTGGATCCATCTTCGGCACAAGGAGACGACGAGGAGAGAACCATCCGACCACCACAAGGAGTTGAAGAGAAGGAGTTCAAGTTAAGGTATAACCCCCTAACCGAGTAGCTAAAACTCCTAGTTAGGTTGTTAGATAGTTGTTTAACAAAAATCCGTATATTGAGTCCATGTTAACCCCAAAAGAAAAATCGTTTTTCATCATTTCCGCAACCCCAAAGAACCGGGGATGGGTAACGTGGACTTTCAGTGGTATCAGAGCCTAGTTAAACACTATCTAACATGTTAGCAAAGTAACTAGAAGTTCGATCGGAGAAAAAGTCACAAAACATGCCCGGAATTAAAACTTTTTGTCGATTTTTAAACTGCCGTAAAAATTATTTGACATATACCAAAAATCGACTCAGGGTTTTTAATAAACACTGCAGAAAAACGATCCACTGAACCGACCAACTCACCGCGGAAACACGGCAAGAAGAGCTTCTTGCCGCGGATCCGCGGCCGAGTTGACTCGGCCGTGGATCAGCTTTGCTGCAGTGTATTTAATGGGGTGTTTTGGGATTTTCGGAATATGATTTTTCTGCCCAGATTTTCCAGAAAGAAAAATTTGTTTTTGGGGTTTAAAAATCCGTATTTTGATCGAACTTCTAAAGACTTAAGCTAACGGGTTATATCTATTATGTGATATATGTATTGAACGTCTGCTAATCGCTATACGTCGATTAGTGGGGGTTATACATATCTGTGATCTGTAATGTTGATGGTATGTGTATATGAATTCATTGGATTGTCACGGATGAATAGCCAGGGGGTTGTGAGATGAGAGTTTTCTTTTTCTTTCAATTCCTGTAATTTGTAATTGATGTAATATTATTTATATGGCCGCACAGGGGGTTGTAGCTATCATTGTATAATTTCTTTTACTGTTTTTGCTCCTAGGATAGACCCAAGGTGGGGTGCACAAACTACCGGGTATCTCGAAGTGCCGAGTGTCCTACTCACGGTGTTGAGGGAGGTTGCTTCGCTTCGGGTACTTGGCGGGTAGTTTGCCGCACCCGTAGGGGTCTAGGGTGGGGTCTTGGCTATTCATCACGACCGTGTAATCCGCTGTTCGTTACAGGCTCGTACGGAATGCGGATTCCTAGTATATCCAATGTGTTCATCTGTGATCTGGAATGGCTATCATTGCATGTGACGAATGTGTATATCTATATATGATATCTATTTAGGCGTTGCTTATGTTTTGCATCCGCGCTAGTCCAGCCCCCGCTCTGTCGTTAGTTAAGTAACCTAACGGGTAATGACGGGGCCCCGTGGCGAATGCGGATGGCATAAGTGTACGTCATATTTTCGTTGTTTTCTGCAATGGTAGGATTAAATGATGGGACGCATTAAATTAATGCAAGAAAATAAACCAAAGTTGAGTCGTTGGAACACTTTCAAAACCACTTGGTTTCTTTTCAAAAACAACTTTTAAACGCGGAGCTTAAGCCACTCCTTTTAAAAGCTATCCCGTTCCATCGATTATATCAAGTTCACTACGTTCACGGTTTCGCCAAAACCATTCGTAGCCCTCCGTCGTTTCACATGGATAGTCAATAGTATTCAAGCTATATTTGTTGGCCAAAGTCAAGGCATAGTGATTGGTAGCTATTGGGTATTCATGTGCAGCATAGATAGATGTGTTGGTTTGGGACAGTCATACTGCCTTGTTGGCCAAAGTCAAGGGTAGGTGTAAGTTCACGGTAGCGCCCCGGCCGTCTAACAGACGCCAATATGCGGAATAAAACTTTTACAACTGGCGCTATCGCGTACTATAACCCGGATCTGCCATTAAAGATGAACTAACAAACTACAAAGTGGGTAGAAATGTTATACCGAACGATATGAGTCCTTCGGTCTTCAACCATCATCCCACGCTTTGTTGCGGCGGCTTCGATCTTCTGAAACTCCAGTCTCGTCGTCCAGGTGGCACCACGTCGACGGATCTTTAAACGGGCTCCCGCCTCTGAACCGAGGCAACTCGATCGTCAAGTTTGCTAAAAGAGATGACCAAGATGATGTAGAGAATGAGTAGAATATTTTGTCTCGTTAGGTCTAAGGCTATGGACGAACGGTTAATGAAGTTTCCTTTTGGATCGGGTTGAAATGTGAAATGAGTATCTATCAAATTTCCATACACTTAAACTCTCATCTTTTTCTCTCAAGCAACCATATCCCTCACCATAGGGTGGCCGGCCATATATTGAGAGGAAAAGGGTGAGTGTAGGAAAAAGGGAGGGTGACCATAAGCTATCATACTTATCACTTCATTAAAAAAAGAATGACTCACAAATGACACCAAGTATGAACACAATAAATGAATCAATTAATGCTTAATGAGTCATGAAAACCTAGTCACCAAATAATCAATGCAAAAGAATGAGTCACTAATCTTGAAGCTTCCACACACAATGACTCACCCTCAAGACGAAAAGATAAATCCGTATTTAACCAAATGTTAAATACGGGTGATAGAAAACTGGAAACTGGCAACTTCCAAAAGTGATCCTGAAACGAATTTCAGGATAACCCCGTAATGGTATAAACATACCCGCATTTGTATTACGACCGAATACAAATGCAACTGAGACAAAGATATTATATCTACACAGTATAATACTGGGATCCGGCTTAAACCAAAGCCTACCAGTATTATCTGCCCGAAAAATGACACGTGCAAAAACGCACGTGCATTTTCCGAACCCTGCCATAAAACCATATGGCATCTACAACGCTTCGCCCGAACTTGGGAAAGTGTCTGTGGGGGACTCTAATGACTCATCAATACACCGGCACTGGGTATAACCACTTGCACGTCAGAGGTACAAGCTGTACGTAACGGTTTGCCTATGTATTAATTGGAAGGGAAGCTGACGAGCGAACTCATCTATAAACCCTACTGAGCCTGACAGTGACAATATCCGTACAGTCCGGTCCATTCTCCTTTGAGTATCGCATATTAGGCCTAGGGGGTCGGTAAACGTCAGACCCCCAATAGCTTGATAAGTCGTGTCAGAGAGCAGCCCATAACACCCTGAGATACTACTGGAATACCTTCCAGTAAATCTCGATTACCCTAACCAGGGATTTCGTGTAATGGCTCTCCTAAACACAGCGCGATCTCACCCCCAATACCGGGAGAGACGAATCCCCGACGATCTGCTCACTGCCTCCATGTGGCTCGGGACTGTACCAAAAATATACCTGTTTGCACGACTCCTTTGACCCATGGTAGGGTATAAATCAAAGTACAGTGGGAACTCACACGAGACAAATGACGACCTCAGGTCGATGAACTAACCTGTACACATGTCACCAGAGAACTGCTATCTGATGCTAGGTATAATACCAACCAGCAAGTTCCCCGCTAGTCCTGTCCGGTGTACTCATAACCCAATGAGCACCTGTATACATCTTAGGTGAACCAACTAACACCAATGGCTTGTGAGACCAGCCACTTCCCCTCGTCGGGGTCTCGAATGTATACACTAGTCTACTCTGGAGTATCGATGCCCTGTCTCGAAACTCCCACGACTAGGGACACTTTAAGGATGTGCTTATAGATCCCAGCTCCCACATATATGATCGCCATCATACTGCTGGTAGTCAAGCAAGAATCCTATGGGCTCTATCAACATCTACATGATGATAAAGTCAAACAAGATAGCACAATATCATCTCAAGTAAGACTGTTCTATCGGTATAGGTCCTCCCTCAATCATTGCAATCACGTATCTGCGATCCAATAATTGACTTAGAGGGCACTATATCCAACAATCTCCCACTTGTACTTAAGGCTAAATTTTGCGATGTCGCATACTCACAGCCCGTGTGATACCGAACATCCAACTCCTCTACTAATCAGTTTCACAAAGCTCGTTTGCAAAACTATTGTGTTCGAGAAATAGCCTCAGTGAGTGGATCCGCCCTGATGTTTCTTTCTATATCTCTCTAAATCTCATGTTCGCGGAGAAAACCATCTCCCGAATTGAGTAATACCTGTCTTAGAATATGTCTGGATATCTGATGGGACCTAGTTCAAAAATGAACTCCAAATCCAATCTTCTTAGACTGTATCGATTACTGAAAATAATCAGTGTCCAGCACTATGCCTCCCACAGTATCCTCTTGGACCGTCTGTCCATAATACTGTCCCTTTTCAGAGGGAAAACTATAACTCTGACAATCACTCTGTCATCCTAGTCACCTGTGAAGTCTGGAATAATAACTGTCTCCCGAAAGAGGCTGCCGTCATCAAATCCGTAGAACATGTACTTATGTTCTATAACTACTTCATTATGTTTCTTCAGGATTGGATTAATATAAACTTATCGCATCTAGTGCAAAAACGACATCTGGTGTGGTACTTGACATCTCACGATTGACTCAATTGCCTAAGCAAGTGATCTGCCAATCATGCATATCCCTCTCCCCTTTAGTCTGTAAGACACCTTTAGAGAGGGTGACTCCATCACCTACAGGTACTCCACCATGCCAGGAGTCAACTATTCTAAAATACTATTAGAATACTGTCAAAGTACCCACATTGGGAAACTTCCCAAATCTAGATCTAAAACCATATATCTAGTAACTAGAATGTCAGATATTATATCCATATCCTTTGTGGAGAAACAACTGTGTGACGACCACAGTACAACCGATCGTAGTATAGGAATTTTACTTCCTACTTTGTGTATGTCATCCAAATACCAGGACTTAACACCCTACTACCTTCTTAACAGATCCATCCCCTATTCTGATGAAGTCAAACCCATGACTGTCATATCAAAATTAGATGATCTATCTCTGCTATCATTGCTCAAGTCTATAATAGACATAAGCTACTTGCCCACTATGCTTCCGCTGCTCCCACTGACTACGACAACCCTCTGGCAGAATAATATATATATGTATACTTCTAAAACTAGTTTAGAACGACGCTATACTTATCCTCCTGCCGGGTCTCATAGTCTGGAACAATAGTAGTGTTAAGTCTGGGTAAACAAGAACCTCCCTGTCACTGTCCTTGAGGCTACCTGAGTACCTCTCGGGTGTCTGAGATTACCCACCATATCTGCGGAGTGGCTATTGGAATGTCAAACCTGATTGAATATATATGTCCTATTAAATTTTCCGTAATCGTTTACGGTTCTGGAATCACTTCAGTTCTACCATACTCCCACTACTGTTTTCTGAAAAAATCCATTTTATTAAAACTGTAGCGAGTCAAGAACAATATCGCTATTGATCTTCCAGATGGTAGAAAATCAACCCTCGTCAATGCCAGGGTCAACCCACAAACTGCCATTACAGAAACGTGCCTTGAGTTATCCAGTGTCTGGTTTTAAGCATAAGTTGGACAACTCACCGTACCTTAACATCGTTAAGATATGAAGTATTCTATATCCAATATAGAAACATTGGCACTTATTTAATTAGAACCAGATTCAAATCATGCAGCTGTCTCCAGTGCATATCAACTTAATAGAGAGAGGCTAATCAACATTACTCAACTTAGGAATCCATCCAATTAAGAGTAACCTGAAAGAGAAACAAGTTTCTCAAAATCATTACTATCAACTGAATATCAATCACAAGAATCTACATCTTCGATTTCTTTGAAGAATCCCGATACTTGCGACACATGGTTCTCTACTTTATTCCTATACCCACAACTTCTTAATACTTAGACATTGTATTTCTACAAAACACTTGTCTAAAAACTAGAGAAGTTACAAGCAAATAGAATATAGTACGAGGACTAACCCCTTGTCCTGATGGACACTGGACAACATACAATACTCCGTATAAGTCTGCTGAGTTTGAATACCTCAAAACCTGTGCGTCGTAGGTTGAAAACTGTCCACAGGCGATTTTCTCAAATATCACCAATTACAAAGAATTCCGATATAATGAGGATGGTCACCTAATTCCCAATAACATACTCCCACTCATCATCTGTAAAACTATACAGATGTGAGAATGAAACCTGGTAAATAGGTACCCTGGAGTAAGTATCTAATCGGGAAATCTGTTTTCTTTTAACAATGCATAGTGAAACTGAAACATGAAAATGTTTCGTAGGGGTATCCTGGTATTCTTACTAATGCATCTTCCATAATCCAATTCATGACTGTAACCGCATATTTCTTTGTCATCTCCCCAAATCCCTTTATTTGTCTTTAGTCGTTGCCTTCTGTACACCATCGTTAGGCTAAAATGGTTTTCTTCCTTCCCTACCGTTCGGCACCAGCCTATGGTTTGGAAGAAGAATATCCAGTAAGCATAATAGGTGTACCCTCCTAAACCTAGGAGTACTCACAACTTGAGAGAAGGTGATGATAAAAGACAACTGAATAAAACCTTATTCCTATTTCTCCTGAACCAGAATCCATCCTCGAAAAAATATCCTTCGAGTTCGTATATAACCATACGATGGTTTTATCCAATGGAATTGGATGTTCGTAGTGATACGGGTTGTTCTGGAGAAATTAAAGGTGAAGTAGGAGTTGCGATGAAATACGTGGTTTGGTCGTGAATGTTAGTAGTCGCAATTTACTTTGCCCTCATTCTAATTCATTTATTTGTCTTTACATATTACCTTCTGCACACCCTACTTAGGCTAATTAGTTTTCTTCATTCCCTACCTTTCGGCACCTGCCTATGGTTTGGAATAAGACTATCCAATAAGCGTAATAGGTGTACTCTCCTAAACCAAGGAGTCCTCGCAACCCGAGAGAAAGTGATAATAAAAGACAACTGAATAAACTAATTCTGTTTCTCCTGAACCTGGATCCATCCTCGAAGAAGTCCCTTCGAGTTCGTATATAGCCATACGATGGATCTATCCAATGGAAGTGGATGCCCGCAGTAATACGGGTTGTTCTGAGAAATACAAAGGGTAAAAGAAGGAGCGGCAATGACTTATGCAACTAGGACAATCCAAAAGCCAGTATATTAAGAAGGTTCGGTCAACTTGGTCACTGAGTTATAGTCTAGGGTCGGTCAAAAGTCGCTGCCAAAGAGAGATAGAAAAGAAACACTCTGCGTGCACTCTACTTCTAAAAGTGATCCTGAAAGGAATTTCATTTTATCTAATTAGGAAACCTACCACTGTAACCTCAAATTTTCCTCCAAACCTGAAAGAAGAATTAGTCGGGATCATTCGAAGAGTAAACCAACTCATCAGTGGGAATCGGGATCCAACTATCATCGCATGATAATCTTGATGGAAGCCACTCAAGTTAACACACTCCAGAAGGTTTGCGCAAGTCTGGCAAGTTTCCTGTATGTTTGAAACTCCCGATATAATTTTTATCCCATGCTCTTATGACCTTGAGGTAGGCCAACAAATCATAAGCCACATGTCAAGTTCTACCCGTCGTTGTCCTGATTAATTTAGGTCATCGTACATGCCCTTGACGTAGGCCAACAAGGCAATACGTCTGTCCTAAACTAATGCATCTATCTATGCAACAAATGAATACCCAGCAGCTACCAAACACTATGCCTTGACGTAGGCCAACAAACATAGCTTGAATACTACTGACCATCCATAAGAAATGACGGAGGATTACGGCTGGTTTTTGGCGAAAAACCTTTAACGTAATGAACTTGATCTCGTTGAAGGAACCTGATAGCTTTTTTTTAAATAAAAAATATAGTGGCGAAAAACTTTTGCTAAAGAGGTCACTCCTGATGAAGGGATCTCGGCTCTTTCCTCGTGGAATGAGCTGCAGGATATTCTAACAGAATACCTCGATGCAAAGCAACTTGTTCCAACAACATCAAATATAGGTTTGTTTTATCCTTGCATTGATAAGAATCAATGCAGTCCCATCAATCAATCACACCAGAAAAGAACGAAAATAAAATGTACGTATATGCCATCCGCATTCGTCACTGGGTCCCGTCATCACCTGTTAGGTTACTTAACTAACGACAGAGCGGGGGCTGGACTAGCGCGGGTGTAAAACATATACAACATCTAATAGTATATATACCAATATACAATAATTGCTCCAAGCATGATAATATGCAACATTACAGAAATGTAATAAGCATCACAGAACAATACAGATAATCTGGGATCCCCGGGTTTCACAGAGCCGTTGCTGAAACCCGACGTTCCCCTGGTCGTGTGGATAGGCTGTGCAATGAAACCTAGACCCCTACGGGTGCGGCAAGTTACCCGCCAAAACCTAAACCGAGGTAGTCCCCACAACATAGTGAATGGAACACCCGACACTTCACGGAATCCGGTAAATTGAGCACCCCTCCTTGGGTCAACCTGTACCCCCTACGAGTGCGGCGAAAAGTCTGCCAATTCTAGAGTGAGGTCCCTTTGCCTCTCAAAGCCATGAGATACGGACCCGTTGCCCTCCAGAACCCGGCTAACCGTGCACTCCTTCGCGGGATAAACCTATTACAGAAATAAAAATATGTACAACGGGTACATCGACCTCAACCCGATCGTGCCCCAAAAGAATATTATACAACAGGCAGTGACGGCAATCCACATGTTGGACGCTCGCCCCGCAATATCAAATGTATAAATAAATCCAAACTGCACTATCATTTCACCCTGCTATCCACCACGACAAATCCGCAACATCACAACACAACACAGAACATCAACGCGAATGTCACGTTCGCAAACCCGTCTAAAAGAACTATAGCAATTAGACGCGGTTTACCGATCAAATGACATTCTCGGATGGAGATATAAAGTATGTACTGTAAACTAACACGTTTAAATTTCGATCGACAAAATTTCCCGAAGTGGGCCCCACAAACATCTGCTGTACAGTAACAAAATATGGGCCCAAAAGAATATTTCCAAAAACCACAATTTCCTGTAAAGAAGCAACTGTAGAAATTTGGAGCAGTGTTCCCATAAAATGGCCGCGGATGCGCGGTCAAACACTAGGTTTGACCGCGGATCCGCGGCGCTTCTGTAGGATCACCTGTCCAAATTTGCACAGTGTGCTTCAAAAAGCCTGCTCTATTTTCTGAAGTGCTCAAAATAATTTTTAGACTTGATTTAAAATCTACAGAAACTTCGTGCAGAAAAAATGTAGTTTTCGAAAATCCGTTTGATCGATATTTTAAACGCGTTAGCCTAAGTTAGTATAGCTTAATGGTGAGGCTCTGATACCACTGTAAGTCCACGGTAGCGCCCCGGCCGTCTAACAGATGCCAATATGCGGAACAAAACTTTTACAACTGGCGCTATCGCGTACTATAACCCGGATCTGCCATTAAAGCTAAACTAACAAACTACAAAGTGGGTAGAAATGTTATACCGAAAGATCCGAGTCCTTTGGCCTTCAACCATCATCCCACGCTTTGTTGCGGTGGTTTCGTTCTTCTGAAACTCCAGTCTCGTCGTCCAGGTGGCACCACGTCGACGGATCTTTAAACGGGCTCCCGCCTCTGAATCGAGGCAACTCGATCGTCAAGTTTGCTAAAAGAGACAACCAAGATGATGTAGAGAATGAGTAGAACACTTTTTCTCGTTACGTCCAAGGCTATGGACGAACGGTTAATGAAGTTGCCTTTTGGATCGGGTGGAAATGTGAAATGAGTATCTATCAAATTTCCATACACTTAAACGCTCATCTTTTTCTCTCAAGCAACCATATCCCTCACCATAGGGTGGACGGCCATATATAGAAAGGAAGGGGTGAGTGTAGGAACAAGGGAGGGTGACCATAAGCTATCATACTTATCACTTCATTAAAGAAAGAATGACTCACAAATGACACCAAGTATGAACACAATAAATGAATCAATTAATGCTTAATGAGTCATGAAAACCTAGTCACCAAATAATCAATGCAAAAGAATGAGTCACTAATCTTGAAGCTTCCACACACAATGACTCACCCTCAAGACGAAAAGATAAATCCGTATTTAACCGAATGTTAAATACGGGTGTTGAAAACTGAAAACTGGCAACTTCCAAAAGTGATCCTGAAACGAATTTCAGGATAACCCCGTAATGGTATAAACATACCCGCATTCGGATTACGACCGAATACAATTGCAACTGAGACAAAGATATTATATCTACACAGTATAATACTGGGATCCGGCTTAAAACAAAGCCTACCAGTATTATCTGCCCGAAAAATGACACGTGCGAAAACGCACGTGCATTTTCCGAACCCTGCCATAAAACCATACGGCATCTACAACGTTTCGCCCGAACTTGGGAAAGTGTCTGTGGGGGACTGTAATGACTCATCAATTCACTGGCACTGGGTATAACCACTAGCATGTCAGAGGTACAAGCTGTACGTAACGGTTTGCCTATGTATTGATTGGAAGGGAAGCTAACGAGCGAACTCATCTATAAACCCTACTGAGCCTGACAGTGACAATATCCGTATAGTCCGGTCCATTCGTCTATGAATATCGCATATTAGGCCTAGGGGGTCGGTAAACGTTAGACCCCCAATAGCTGCATAAGTCGTATCAGAGAGCAGCCCATAACACCCTGAGATACTACTGGAATTGTCACGTCCCGAAAGTACGGAACAAGACCGGCACTTAAACTACGAACGTCTCGAGGCGTATGTAATCTAAGTAAACCGAAACCCCAGAAATCCAAACCAAGAAAAGTAGTAGAGTGAAGGAAAACCAATTTAAAACAAGTAGTTTTAATAGCATAAGCCGAATTATGCGGTTAAAAAAAATATCAAATATTTCCTGAAAATTTCGGCAGAGTCTCCTTTGTAAATACTGGCCCTAAAACGGGATACAACATGAATAGTATACGAAATCAATAAAAAGGCATCCCCAAGCGGGAGCTAGCTCGTCGTCAATCGACGGTCACAACCACACAAGCAATATAATATACAACGCCAACGGCGAGGATCAAAATTCAAAAGGAAACTCAAAACCATAAGAAAACCACAGAAATATAATGCGCGACTCTAAGGTCGAAGAAATAATATCACTGGTCTCTCTCTCAAAATAAATACATGTTTGGTTGATGGAACTTCTAGATACAACAGAGTAATAATATACAAGTTATAATGGGGGGTACGATACAAGTAAACCCACCTACTAGCAAATCACTCGAAGGAAACTATGCCCGCAAGCCGTAATGAAACCTGTGCGGCAAACCTGCAAGAAACTGGGGCACAATGGGGGTGAGTTGCCAACTTGTGAATAGAAAAACATCTACGCACAGAAATCGTATAAATAACGCGACCTAGGTCAATGATCAGAATATATCCTCAAATATATGAATAACATGTAGCCTATAACAATGGCTAGGGTAATATCTAACCCGAGTGTGATCTCATGTGCCCGTGTCAGTGCCTCAGGTAGCAATATATCATATGAATGAGGTATGAATGCAGGGAACAGAATGCATGTACTGACGAAAACTGCTTTCATAAATCAGTGAGATTTCTGTATTTTAAAAGTGAGGTACCATAAATAAAATCAGCATAAAACAGTGCCCAGCATCGACACAAAACAAGTGTCCAAATATCTCGATATCTCTGTATCACAATCGCTGTACCTCAATATCTCAAATCACAATATCTAGGGCGCCGTCAATCCAGACCGGCCCCAACCATCCATCTCAAGACCACGACGGTATCCTCCGGATATCCGACGCGTCGGGTAATATCACCGGTCGGTAGTGCTCCCCTGCCGGGCTCAACATCAACAACACATTCCTTTTGCCCCGGGGTACCGCACCGGGCCCACCTTGTACCCGAAACGGTTCCTCCACTCCTCGAATCGGGTCTCGAAATCCATCAGCAAACTCATGGTGGACGACTCATACATCGTGGGAAAACCGCACTTTTTATTTTAAAAGAGAGAAAAGGTTTATTTATGCTTTTGCGGTTTTCCTCCGAATCCAAGAAATCTCATGAAATCCGAATCCAAGTCATCAATAGCATGTAAACAGTGAATATAGGCATGAGAATCCATGAATGCGACACAACAGTGAATAATAACATGCATGAAGTAGTAGTCTATAACTACAATGTCTAACTAGCATATAAGGAAAGTACACTAATATCATGTCTAAACTATTAGCTAACAACCTATGTCAAATGAAATAGTATTTTCTAAAGTGTTCGTGACATGGCAATTACCGATGAAGATGTGTGTGAGCCGGCAAGTAACTGTACGTGGTACATACGCGTCATCCGTAATGGTGCTGGTGTCCTAACAGCATGATATTAATAATGCAATTAGAAATTATAATATAAGTATGCGATACGGAGCAAACAGTAAAAATGAGCGGGAGCTGAATACTAGATGCAACTATAACTAATCTGCACTAATCTAATATAAGTCCTACAAATGGTGCCTTTTCAAATAACACGACTCATGGGGTTTTGAAAGTAGGGGCTACGGTGTTTTTATGAAAAGATACGTCTTTTGAAATATCCGTAGGATCCCTTTGGCTGTCTTTAAAAATACCCACGATTCGTTAGTTTTTGAAATAGGTAAGAATCGAATCTAATCTAACAACTAAACTAAACTAAAGGGCTAAGCTAACAAGCTGGACTACAGGTAAGGAAACCGCCTAACATCTGAGTCGATACATATGCATACTTGTATATATATTAGTCGGTGATCCCGCCTCAATAATATCATATCCGATACCATATCTATAATCAGACGTCCCAAGTCAAGAGTGCGGATCAATCATCAAGATATAGCTCGTACGTAAATCCGTCGTACGGCATCCCCAATTCTGGATACGGGTCAATATCACATTCATCAAACTATTCACCTGGTATCCTCTTTATTAAATATCATGATAGGGGTACTGATCTACGTCTAGTACAATACTGATACCGCCTATGTATGCATGCACGTGTGTGAAACACTACGTCAAGGACCCGCTACAACGTCATGTCGTATCTCAAATACGAACCCTGCTATATCACCGATCCCACGGCCTCAAATCAAATCTCATCGACTCATCATGAATCCTAAGTACTATCCTCATTATCCATGCATGCGTATATGAATGTACATATGCATAGTCCCATACCCACGCATATATACATATATACACATCCCAATCTGCGCACAAGAAAGTAAGTATGCATGTCTGTGCGTGCGTATGTGGGTATAACAACTACTCTAGGGTTTCGCAACTAACCCAAAGCTAAACCATGAACACATAATCATAACATGAATAAACATTCTCGTATCATAAAACCCCTATATAAACATATATATATGAGCTACACTACGGACTGCGGGGTTGCTATACGCCATCCACCCGACTTCTCCCCGTAGATATAAATCTACTCACCTGGTCCTCGCTCGCCGGTGCCGACGTCGCCACGCGCTTGCTTGTCGTCTCGAAGTCCACATGGAGTACCTACATATCATAATGCACCATGTCGTATTAAAATCCGACTCATGACCAAAACGACTCACGAATCCCACATAGGGCAAAACCTATGGTTGCTTCCACAAATCAACCCAAAAACCCTCGACGTCGGCATACAAACGCAAGACCATCGAGAAAAACCCAAATACACTCATTTGCACATTCATGAACACTAATTTTAATATAAAATAGGTTCAAAAAAACTAGTTTGCAAAAATACCGACTTTAACTCTTTTTAATGTAAAATTCACAATTTTACAAATAAGCTTGGTTTTGCATGGTCCAAAGGTATTAAACCACTTATTATAATAATAATAGTGGCATGAAACCATAATTATATTTTAATCTAAACCATTTAATAAATTTCCAAAATACCTAGTTAGCAAAATTTAGCATAATTAGAACAAATTTAAAAATACAATTAGCAACCTAGTAATTAGCTTTGTTTTAGCATGCCCACTAGATGTTAACCACACAATTAGATCATGATCAATTGACCTAAACCCTTACTTAGTATTTAAACCCTTTTCTTTAATTTCCAAATCTTGAAATAGAACTATAATTAACACTTAATTAAATTTGCTTTAAGCAATAACTAACAATTTCATTATAGGTTTAAAATTTATACCTCTTAGAATCTTGATATTTAGCATGAATCTTAGCCTCCCAAATCATCATCTTGCTCATTGATTCATGCTAGCTTGGACAAAAGAAAAATGGGTAGAGATTAGATTAGGGATTAGTGATGTTTTATGTGGATTTTTGTAGCAATTTGTGGATTTTTTTGAAGAGGAAAAGAGGTGGAGAAAATTTGGGGCTGAAGTGAGAGGCCTCGGCCAAGTGAGAGGAGAGGAGAGAGAGAGTGAAATGTTTGTGATTAATTTACCCCAAGTCAAACAAAACCATACCTCTTTCTTTATTGCCTTTCTTTATTCATTTTCTTATTTTTTTCTTTCTTTGCAAGGAAAGATGTGAGGGGAAAGAAGGGGGTTGCTGCCTTGGTGGGGCCGGCCAAGGTAGAGAGGTGAGGGAATGTGAGTGTGTGGGTTAAGAATAAAGATAAATACTATACCCCAAACAACCATTTACACTAAAAAAAAAAGCCTTTTTTTCGTCAATAATTTCTAAACCGTTTTGGCAAACGATTTCATTTCAAAAACCACATGATAAAATTTTGTTTAATGTTTTATGATGCAAAAAATTTGTTTCAACTCATTCCAATTTGTAATTTTCCGTAATTAAATGTATTAGTGACGGCTTAAAATAATATTAAAATAATTAATTTCGGAAATTTTTTTCAGAAAATTTGAAATTTCACCCATGGCTCAATAAACACAAAATACTAACAATTACATATCTAGAATATGTATATTTAATTTTATAATAAAGATATTTGCATTTTGACTTTTTTACAGAAAACCCCCTTATTTTACCGTTTTTTCGAAATTTCACCGAAACGATTTTCAAAACGTTACAATCTTCCCCCCTTAAAGAAATTCGGTCGCCGAATTTAAATTAAAACTCCCCCCAAATACTAAAATATTTTAGCCAAAACCATCAAATCGCCGGGGCTCCGAAATCATAAATACATAAAACGCATCATAGCGCAATGCATGCGCATGAGTAATGAGTAGATAACTCGAAATCAAAACTCCATCAAGCATCCCGCAATCATCGGAGTCAAGGTGAAGACACGAATGCCAAATCTCAAGCAAGACCGATATGCTATAAATCGGAACTATACATGTAAATATCGAATCTATAAATGTAAATATCTGAAGGAAATGAATGCCAAATATATTCAGGTACTGTCCTCTGGCTAGTCCTGCCCAGTACGAAAACACATAGCAAATATCATAAAAACGTACTGCTCTATAGGTTAAATCAATCCCAAAATACGCATATGAATACTACGTGCGTCTGGTGCGCACGGAAGTCAAAATCCATATACGTGCCATACAAGCGCATAGAAACAACATCTAAGTGCATCGGTTGTGCACACAACATCTGTCATAGGCAACGTGTGTGCCTGACAGCAAGGACAGGTGCGTCTGACATGCACGAAGAATCTCGATTTAGTGCATCTGGTGTGCACCAAAATCGTATCTCAAGACATGCGCTCAACATGCGCGAAAACCCAAAACCAGGGGCATCCATCATGCACAAAGTCATGAAATCCAATATCAAGCGCCGAACATGCACAAAATCAAATCAGGTGCACAAGGTGCACAAAACAAATATCGAGTATCAAAATCGAAATCGAAGTCCAGTGCATCTGAGTGCATAAAAGGCGTATCACTGCACTGCAAGCATATATAAACTATACAGAGTGCAGGAACCAAATCGTGTGCGTGCATACGCACAAAATCAACTCAAATCTCAAAAACCGTAAAATCCCAAACATGTGAAACCAAAGCATGAAAACGATATCAAGTGCAACACTGTGCAAAGATCGTAAATCCTCAATCATCAAAATTAAATCATGCGAATAAATCACCCAAAACATCGAAATCAATAATGGCGGAATAGTACCGTTCAAGCGCATCCTCTAAGAATCTTGGGCCAACTGTCGCGGTCACTAGTGGGACGTCTCGTCGATGATCATGAACTCTGGCCTGCTGGTGTGCGTAACAATGACCACTCCTGGGTCAAGGTCTTCACTATGAATTACCAATCTCTCGGTCCATTGGCTCATCGGCCCTGTCAGGTGTGCTAACGGAGATGATCCCGTTCTGGCACTTCTCTGGTCATCTCTCGGTCAATCATCGTGACCACTCGTAAGACAGCATATCACTGGCGTCGGCCTCTGGCTCTCTGAATGTACGTGACACATCTGATCCTGAGTGCAAGTATCATTGCAGCAGTGTCCTGGAAGGAATCCTGCTCACGGTCTCTTCCATGTCTCGTCTCTGCCAACTGTCCGGAAGTCATCGTCCTTTTCTATATCTGCATCTTGCTCTGGAACGACTGCATACTCATCGCGACTCCCTTTGGAAGGTAAATCCAAGTACCATGCCTCGGCATGCGCATCGCATCTCTGATGTCGGCGGAGTGGAACGTCATCTCATCTAGATCTGGTATGAACCTCTTACTTCACTTTTCTCTAATTTCGTCTGCTTTGGACTCGTCTCGTTGCGGCTGCATGGACTGAGCTCCAACGGCTATCCTCGTATCGGGAGTCTCCTAAGAAATGCATCTCACCACCTAGCATCCGAATTAAGTCGAGCCATCCGATCGAGTCATCAAAACCTCATAATCCCCCCAAGAGCTCAACATCTTGGGCACAGTTTAATAGTATCGAGTACATACCACAACATCGGTGGTCCAGCCGTAGAAGGGCAAACCCAAGCCTCACTAATGGCGTCGCGGAACTGCCGCAAACCCGAAGGTTCAAAGGCTTTCACACGGTCATTATGTCGAGTTAGGGTTTCATTCTTCTAGAGGGTCCATATAATTGCCTGCATATCTTTCCGAATACTTTAAACTTGGAATAATAGGTTTCTGACATTCGATCGTCTTTGTCGACTCTAGCTGGAATCAATCTATCTGATGACCTCGCATCGGGGTAGGCGAACGATCCATATGTCCTAGTCATTCATCCTCGATGACTAGCTACCTTCTATCATCTCTTAGTACAACTCGTACTGCATTAGCTCCAGCATCTGGGGCAATATCTCGTCGTTCGCAGCCATAACTGGCTCACTCGTCTGCACGCTGAACAGTGCCTCGACCATCATGAATAAGCAATACACCAACGGTCATCAAAATCTGGCTGGCCTCTGTTGGTGGCCCAATCCTCTGGTACTGATCGGCACGTCCGAGAAATCTCATTAGGGCGATCCGCCAAACGCTCGTGGCGCGAAACACAGTAAAAAGACACATCTCCGCAATCGTGTGTCGCCGAAATCATGCCCTGGTCAGTCCTCATTCTTGACGAGCTCATGCTGACCGCAACTCTAGCCGTAGCTCTCCCTGCCCGTAATCGTGGCAGCAAAACCATAACTGGTACCGATGAGGCTAGATCAGGAATGAATATGATACTGAACAAAGAAATGTACATACTAAGGCTTCTTAAGTGGAGTAGCGTATCGTAAATATGCCGCGGAACATACCAACGGTACGTCACTCTACTTTAGTCACCTATTCCATCAACCAAAGGTCATCCTACGCTCCGAAAGTAAAACCTAACGCTCTAATACCAACTTTGTCACGTCCCGAAAGTACGGAACAAGACCGGCACTTAAACTACGAACGTCTCGAGGCGTATGTAATCTAAGTAACCGAAACCCCAGAAATGCAAACCAAGAAAAATAGTAGAATGAAGGAAAACCAATTTAAAACAAATAGTTTTAATAGCATAAGGCGAATTATGCGGTTAAAAAAAACATCAAATATTTCCTGAAAATTTCAGCAGAGTCTCCTTTGTAAATACTGGCCCAAAAACGGGATACAACATGAATAGTATACGAAATCAATAAAAATGCATCCCCAAGCGGGAGCTAGCTCTTCGTCAATCGACGGTCACAACCACACAAGCAATATAATATACAACGCCAACGGCGAGGATCAAAATTCGAAAGGAAACTCAAAACCATAAGAATACCACAGAAATATAACGCGCGACTCTAAGGTCGAAGAAATAATATCACTGGTCTCTATCTCAAAATAAATACATGTTTGGTTGATGGAACTTCTAGATACAACAGAGTAATAATATACAAGTTATAATGGGGGGTACGATACAAGTAAACCCACCTACTAGCAAATCACCCGAAGAAAACTATGCCCGCAAGCCGTAATGAAACCTGTGCGGCAAACCTGCAAGAAACTGGGGCACAACGGGGGTGAGTTGCCAACTTGTGAATAGAAAAACATCTACGCACAGAAATCGTATAAATAACGCAACCTAGGTCAATGATCAGAATATATCCTCAAATATATGAATAACATGCAGCCTATAACAATGGCTAGGGTAATATCTAACCCGAGTGTGATCTCATGTGCCCGTGTCAGTGCCTCAGGTAGCAATATATCATATGAATGAGGTATGAATGCAGGGAACAGAATGCATGTACTGACGAAAACTGCTTTCATAAATCAGTGAGATTTCTGTATTTTAAAAGTGAGGTACCATAAATAAAATCAGCATAAAACAGTGCCCAGCATTGACACAAAACAAGTGTCCAAATATCTCGATATCTCTGTATCACAATCGCTGTACCTCAATATCTCAAATCACAATATCTAGGGCGCCGTCAATCCAGACCGGCCCCTACCATCCATCTCAAGACCACGACGGTATTCTCCGGATATCCGAAGCGTCGGGTAATATCACCGGTCGGTAGTGCTCCCCTGCCGGGCTCAACGTCAACAACACATTCCTCTTGTCCCGGGGTACCGCACCGGGCCCACCATGTACCCGAAACGGTTCCTCCACTCCTCGAATCGGATCTCGAAATCCATCAGCAAACTCATGGTGGACGACTCATACATCACGGGAAAACCGCACTTTTTATTTTAAAAGAGAGAAAAGGTTTATTTATGTTTTTGCGGTTTTCCTCCGAATCCAAGAAATCTCATGAAATCCGAATCCAAGTCATCAATAGCATGTAAACAATGAATATAGGCATGAGAATCCATGAATGCGACACAACAGTGAATAATAACATGCATGAAGTAGTAGGCAATAACTACAATGTCTAACTAGCATATAAGGCAAGTACACTAATATCATGTCTAAACTATTAGCTAGCAACCTATGTCAAATGAAATAGTATTTTCTAAAGTGTTCGTGACATGGCAATTACCGATGAAGATGTGTGTGAGCCGGCAAGTAAGTGTACGTGGTACATACGCCTCATCGGTAATGGTGCTGGTGTCCTAACAGCATGATATTAATAATGCAATTAGAAATTATAATATAAGTATGCGATACGGAGCAAACAGTAAAAATAAGTGGGAGCTGAATACTAGACGCAACTATAACTAATCTGCACTAATCTAATATAAGTCCTACAAATGGTGCCTTTTCAAATAACACGACTCATGGGGTTTTGAAAGTAGGGGCTACGGTGTTTTTATGAAAAGATGCGTCTTTTGAAATATCCGTAGGATCCCTTTGGCTGTCTTTAAAAATACCCACGATTCGTTAGTTTTTGAAATAGGTAAGAATCGAATCTAATCTAACAACTAAACTAAACTAAAGGGCTAAGCTAACAAGCTGGACTACAGGTAAGGAAACCGCCTAACATCTGAGTCGATACATATGCATACCTGTATATATATTAGTCGGTGATCCCTCCTCAATAATATCATATCCGATACCATATCTATAATCAGACGTCCCAAGTCAAGAGTGAGGATCAATCATCAAGATATAGCTCGTACGTAAATCCGTCGTACGGCATCCCCAATTCTGGGTACGGGTCAATATCACATTCATCATACTATTCACCTGGTATCCTCTTTATCAAATATCATGATCGGGGTACTGATCTACGTCTAGTACAATACTGATACCGCCTATGTATGCATGCACGTGTGTGAAACACTACGTCAAGGACCCGCTACAACGTCATGTCGTATCTCAAATACGAACCCTGCTATATCACCGATCTCACGGCCTCAAATCAAATCTCATCGACTCATCATGAATCCTAAGTACTATCCTCATTATCCATGCATGCGTATATGAATGTACATATGCATAGTCCCATACCCACGCATATATACATATATACACATCCCAATCTGCGCACAAGAAAGTAAAGTATGCAAGTCTGTGCGTGCGTATGTGGGTATAACAGCTACTCTAGGGTTTCGCAACTAACCCAAAGCTAAACCATGAACACATAATCATAACATGAATAAACATTCTCGTATCATAAAACCCCTATATAAACATATATATATGAGCTACACTACAGACTGCGGGGGTGCTATACGCCATCCACCCGACTTCTTCCCGTAGATATAAATCTACTCACCTGGTCCTCGCTCGCCGGTGCCGACGTCGCCACGCGCTTGCTTGTCGTCTCGAAGTCCACATGGGGTACCTACATATCATAACGCACCGTGTCGTATTAAAATCCGACTCATGACCAAAACGACTCACGAATCCCACATAGGTCAAAACCTATGGTTGCTTCCACAAATCAACCCAAAAACCCTCGACGTCGGCGTACAAACGCCAGACCATCGAGAAAAACCCAAATACACTCATTTGCACATTCATGAACACTAATTTTAATATAAAATAGGTTAAAACTCACAAAAACCCCAAATTCACTTTAAAAGCCGTTTTTCCGAAAACTAGCTAGTAAAATTACCCGTTTTACTACAAAACTCGACGTTTAAACAATTCTAGCGGCCATAATACTTATTAAATAACTTAAATAATCCATACAAACCATTCCCACGATTTAATTTCACCAAATCACATACGTTCAAAAAAACTAGTTTGCAAAAATACCGACTTTAACTCTTTTTAATGTAAAATTCACAATTTTACAAATAAGCTTGGTTTTGCATGGTCCAAAGGCATTAAACCACTTATTATAATAATAATAGTGACATGAAACCATAATTATATTTTAATCTGAACCATTTAATAAATTTCCAAAATACCTAGTTAGCAAAATTTAGCATAATTAGAACAAATTTAAAAATACAATTAGCAACCTAGTAATTAGCTTTGTTTTAGCATGCCCACTAGATGTTAACCACACAATTAGATCATGATCAATTGACCTAAACCCTTACTTAGTATTTAAACCCTTTTCTTTAATTTCCAAATCTTGAAATAGAACTATAATTAACACTTAATTAAATTTGCTTTAAGCAATAACTAACAATTTCATTATATGTTTAAAATTTATACCTCTTAGAATCTTGATATTTAGTATGAATCTTAGCCTCCCAAATCATCATCTTGCTCCTTGATTCATGCTAGCTTGGACAAAAGAAAAATGGGTAGAGATTAGATTAGGGATTAGTGATGTTTTATGTGGATTTTTGTAGCAATTTGTGGATTTTTTTGAAGAGGAAAAGAGGTGGAGAAAATTTGGGGCTGAAGTGGGAGGGCTCGGCCAAGTGAGAGGAGAGGAGAGAGAGAGTGAAATGTTTGTGATTAATTTACCCCAAGTCAAACAAAACCATACCTCTTTCATTATTGCCTTTCTTTATTCATTTTCTTAATTTTTTCTTTCTTTGCAAGGAAAGATGTGAGGGAAAAGAAGGGGTCTGCTGCCTTGGTGGGGCCGGCCAAGGTAGAGAGGTGAGGGAATGTGTGTGTGTGGGTTAAGAAAAAGGATAAATACTATACCCCAAAAACCCATTTACACTAAAAAAAAGCCTTTTTTCGTCAATAATTTCTAAACCGTTTTAGCAAACGATTTCGTTTCAAAAACCACATGATAAAATTTTGTTTAATGTTTTATGATGCACAAAATTTGTTTCAACTCATTCCAATTTGTAATTTTCCCTAATTAAATGTATTAGTGACGGCTTAAAATAATATTAAAATAATTAATTTCGAAAAAATTTTTCAGAAAATTTGAAATTTCACCCGTGGCTCAATAAACACCAAATACTAACAATTACATAGCTAGAATATGTATATTTAATTTTATAATAAAAATATTTGCATTTTGACTTTTTTTATAGAAAACCCCCTTATTTTACCGTTTTTTCAAAATTTCACCGAAACGATTTTCAAAACATTACAGGAATACCTTCCAGTAAATCTTGATTACCCTGGACAGGGATTTCGTGTAATGGCTCTCCTAAACACAGCGCGATCTCACCCCTAATACCGGGAGAGACGAATCCCCGACGATCTGCTCACTGCTTCCATGTGGCTCAGGACTGTACCGAAAATATACCTGTTTGCACGACTCCTTTGACCCGTGGTAAGGTATAAATCGAAGTACAGTGGGAACTCACACGAGACAAATGACGACCTCAGGTCGATGAACTAACCTGTACACATGTCACCAGGGAACTGCTATCTGACGCTAGGTATAATACCAACCATCATGTTCCCGGTGAGTCCTGTCCGGTGTACTCATAACCCAATGAGCACCTGTATACATCTTAGGTGAACCAACTAACACCAATGGCTTGTGAGACCGGCCACCGCCCCTCGTCGGGGTCTCGAATGTATACACTAGTCTACTCTGGAGTATCGATGCCCTGTCTCGAAACTCCCACGACTAGGGACACTTTAAGGATGTGCTTATAGATCCCAACTCCCACATATATGATCGCCATCATACTGCTGGTAGTCAAGCAAGAATCCTATGGGCTCTATCAATATCTACATGATGATAAAGTCAAACCAGATAGCACAATATCATCTCGAGTAAGATTGTTCTATCGGTATAGGTCCTCCCTCAATCATTGCAATCACGTACCAGCGATCCAATAATTGACTTAGAGGGCACTATATCCAACAGTAGGTACGGGTGGGTTCAAATTAACCTGGAGAATGACGGGTAGAACTTGATATGTGACTTATGATTTGTTGGCCAAAGTCAAGGTCATAAGAGCATGGGGCAAAAATCCACATCGGGAGTTTCAAAAGAAACTGAAACTTGCTAGCGCTGCATACCATTTGGAGTGTGATGATTCTGGTAGGATTCCTTCAGTTTTGTCACGCGATGATATTTGGATCCCGATCCTACTGTGAGTATATGATACTCCTCGGGAAATTTCTCACTTAACGATCATTGCTATAAACCAAATAGGTGTCTAGAAAGGTGTTAGCGGGGCTACGCCCACAGGGAAAAGAGGTTATTTAATTAAGAAACTTCGCGAAAGCGTTGGAAAACCTCCCTCGAAGTACCAACACTGGCATGGCTGAACGGTTAAGCAAGTATTGTACGGTGAGATTGATCCCGACTAATTCTTCCTTTTTGGTTTGAGGAGGGATTCGAGAGACAGTGGGAGCCATCCTGTTTAGACAAATTAAAAACCACTCTAAACTTGCAAGAGCATCATGCTAAAGTGTTTCTTCTCTCTCTCCTAATTGCAGCGACCAAACATCATGACTGGACTTAAGTTACTACTAGATAAAAACATACTGACAGGGCCAAACTACAGAGATTGGCTCAGGAATGTCAAAATGGCAATCACTTATGACAAGTTGGGGTATCTCCTTACCACCAAAGCTCTCCCTATCCCAGGTCCCAAAACCAGCGTCACGGATAAGGAAATCCGTAAGACATGGGAAATCGACTGCGCGAAGGCCAAGTGACTCGTGCTTGCCTCTATGGACTATGAACATTAGAGGAGACACGAGAATATGGACCTTGAATCCATATTTCTCTATACAAAAGAACAGTATGGAGAGCAATCGCGTATCGCAAGATACGAAGTCTCGAAAAAGCTTTTTTCGGCGAGATTGGCCGTCGGATCATCGGTAGCGGAACACGTGCTTAAGATGATTCGCTTCATTGAGGAGCTCGCGGACCTTGGGACCACGTTAGAGAACGAGCTCTACACGGACTTGATTCTCCAGTCCCTTCATTCCACTTACGCCCAGTTTATCCTGAACATCAACTTGCAAGAAAAAGAAGTTGAACTTTCAGAACTCCTCAACATGCTGAGGAGTGCGGAGGGCACCCTACAGAAAGGTAGGGGAACATCCACTTTGTTTGTAGGAGGATCTTCCTCTTCTAGGTCCAAGGCGAAAGCCAAGGGAAAGAAGAAGAAAGCCCCCGCCAAACCAAGGGGCGGTGTTAGTAAAGTGGATACGAAGGGAAAGACAAAGGCAACAAAGGTGGCGGGAAAGCTTGTGGGACAGGAAGAATGCTTTTACTGTCATAAGAGTGGACACTGGAAAAAGGATTGCAGGGCTTGGAAGGCCAGAAATTAGGATCTGAAGCAAGTTGCGGCTTCAGCTTCAGGTGTGTATGTTATTGAAAACTGTCTATCAATAAACTCTATATCCTGGGTATTGGATACCGGATCAGGATCTCATATCTGTAATTCTTTACAGGCACTGAGAAGGCGTAGGGTTTTGAAGGCAGGTGATATGACCCTCAGAGTTGCAAACGGAGCTGGCATGGATGCTGAGTCCGTGGGGGACTATCACCTGGGATTGTCAGATGGACACGTTTTGGTTTTGCGTGATTGTTATTTTGAACCCAATGCTGTTGGAGATAGTGCCCTCAGAGTCAATTATAGGATCAGAGGCACGTGATTGCAATGATTGAGGGAGGACCTATCCCGGTTGGACAGTCTTACTCAAGATGATAGTATGCTATCTGGTTTACCTTTATCATCGTGTACTGCTTTAGGTGACCCTACAGGTCACTATTGCACGTTGATAGAGCCCCTAGGATTCTTGCTTGACTACGAGCAGTATGAGGGCGATCATATACGTGAGAGCTGGGGTCTATAAGCAAATCCTTAAAAGGTCCCTAGTCGTGGGGGTTTCGAGACAGGGCATCGATACTCCAGAGTAGACTAGTGTATAAAGTCGAGACCCCGACGAGGGGCGATGGCCGGTCTCACAAGCAACTGGTGTCAGTTGGTTCAGCTAAGATGTATACAGGTGCTCATTGGGTTATGAGTACACCGGACAGGACTCGCCAGGAACATTCTAGTTGGTCTTATACCTGACGTCAGATAGCAGTTCCCTGGTGACATGTGTACAGGCTAGTTCATCGACCTGAGGATCATCATTTGTCTCGTGTGAGCTCCTACTGTACTTTGATTACTACCCTACCACGCTCAAAGGAGACGTGCAAACAGGTTTTAGTTGGGTACAGTCCCGAGCCACATGGAGGCAGTGAGCCGATCTGCAGGGGTTCGTCTCTCCCGGTATTGGGGGTGAGGTCGCGCTGTGTCTAGGAGAGCCATTACACGAAGTCCTTGGCCAAGGCAGGAGATTTACTGGTAGGTATTCCAGTAGTATCTCAGGGTATTCTGGGCTACACTCCGACACGACTTGTACCGCTTTTGGGGGTCTGACTTTTACCAACCCCGTAGGCCCGCCATGCGATGCTTATAGACGAACGGACCGGACTGTACGGATATTGTCACTGACAGGCTCAGTAGGGTGTCAGGATGAGTTCGCTCATCGACGTCCCTTTTGGTCAATAGCTGGTAGCCCGTCACGTATGGCTAATACCTCTGATGTGCTAGTGGTTAAATCCACAGCCATAGTATTGACGAGTCTTTAGAGTCCCCTACAGACAGTTGCTCAAGTTTTCGGGCGAAACGCTGTAGAGGCCGTATGGAGATTTGGCAGGGTTCAATCAGATACGTGCGGTATTGCACGGATCAGGATCGGACGGTTAATACTAGCGGGCTTTGGTTTAAGCCGGATCCTAGTATTGTACTGTGTAGATTTGTCTCATTGCATTTGTATTTCGGTCGGAATACAAATGCGGGTATGTATATACAGTAGCGGGGTTTTCCTGTATTTTATTACGGGATCAGTTTTTTGGAGTTGCCAGTTTGTTTTCCGTTTCAGCCATATTTCTTTATATCTTTCATTGGCTGAAGATTGGTAGAGGAGGGCTTATTTGCATTTGTGCAAATAAGCATTTGTGGAGGGTGTTATTTGCATCTTGTTGTTTCATGATGATTCTACCACCCTTGACTTTCCTTTGTTCATGATGGTTCATGATAGCTTGACTTTGTGATGAGATGATGAGGTTGGTGGAGTGTTGGTTTTGTCTTGTGATCATTTCTTTGCATGATAGCCTTTTCTCTTTCTCTCCCTTGGATTATTGTTGGGGCTCCCTCATTTTTTTTGAGACAACCACTCTCTCTCTCACTCCCTACACCAGCCAAGGCTGGCCACTTTGAGATGGGGCTGTCCCAAATTCTAGGTGTGGGTTTTTTTTTCTTTTGGCTTTGCAAAAATCCCCAAGTTCCATCTCCATTAGCTTGTATCATTCCTCCACTCAAAAGGCAACTTCCATAAACCCCTAGAGACACAAAGAGCACTACACTATTCTACAGCAAACCTTGGGCACGTCGGCTCGCCAACTTCATGCCCGAGTTGCCTCGGTCCAGAGGTGGGAGCCCGTAAAAGAATCCGACGATGTGGTGCCCTTCCGATGAGGAGTTGAAGACCGGAGTTTCCGCGGGGAGATCGGGACGACGACGAGAAGACCGAAGGACTCGGATCGCTCGGTATATCTCTCTACCCCTTCTCTTGATAGCTAGGACTAGTTTAATGGCACGATCCGGGTTTATAGTGCGCGGTGGTGCCGGTTTTAAAGTTTAAAGAAAAGCATCGCTTCCGCATTCCGGCGTCGGATTGACGGCCGGGGCGCCGCCGTGCACTTACAAATGCAACTTGTAATATCATATCTGTATCTTTATTATCTAAAGAAGGTTATGAATTTGCATTTGTAAGCAATGTTGTAAACATTCACCTTAATCAAGTTTTGATTGGGTCAGGTACATTAAGCAATGGTATATACGTATTAAACTAACCACAGATTTTCAATGTCCAGAATACACACAAAAGAAAGTCTCCGAAAACAAATCAGGCTTTCTTATGGCATTGTAGACTGGGTCACATCAATGAGAGAAGGTTGACGAAGTTACATACAGAAGGATATTTGGATCCGTTCGAATATCAATCGTATGCAACTTGTCAATCCTGTCTCAAAGGAAAGATGACAAAGACTCCGTTCACTGGACACGGAGTAAGAGCGAGCGAGCTCTTGGGACTCGTACACAGCGACGTGTGCGGTCTAATGTCTACACATGCGCGAAGCGGTTATTCATACTTCATTACTTTTACGGATGACTTTTCAAGGTACGGATATGTCTTCTTAATGAAACATAAATCCGAAGCTTTTGGAAAATTCCAGGAATATAAGAATGAAGTAGGAAAACAAACTGGCAAAAGTATCAAGACACTGAGATCTGATCGAGGTGGTGAATACTTGAGTGCCGAGTTCCTGGATTACCTAAAAGTGAATGGAATTCTCTCTCAGCTTACTCCTCCAAACACTCCGCAACATAACGGTGTATCGGAGAGACGGAACCGGACCCTATTGGATATGGTACGTTCCATGATGAGTAACGCTGAGTTACCGCGATCATTCTGGAGATATGCACTAGAATCAGCTGCATACCTTTTGAACCGAGTTCCAACTAAGACTGTGCCTACCACACCATATCAGATGTGGTGTGGGAAGAAGCCCTATCTTAAGCACATTAAGACATGGGGATGTCCAGCTTTTGTCAAAAAGCAGCATGCGGACAAACTCGAGGCACGATCAGTACAGTGCAAGTTTGTGGGATATCCAAAGAACTCCAAGGGATATTTCTTCTATTGCGAAGAGGAACAAAAGATTTTTGTTTCTCGTCATGCCCACTTCTTGGAAACTGAGTTTTTGGAAAATCAGATAAGTGGGAGCGCAATAGAACTAGAAGAAATTCCAGAACCACGAGCTATTACTGAAAGCTTAGTAGAACCGGAGGGTTCGAAAGATCAGGACATTCCCGCGCCGCTCCGCAGGAGTAGTAGGCAGTCTCATCCGCCCGAGAGATACTACGGTTTTCTCGTAGACGGGGATAGAGAGGATTGCATCATTGATAGTGATGAGCCGACTAGCTTCCAGCAGGCCATTCAGAGCGTTGACTCGGTAAAATGGCTGGATGCAATACGGACCGAAATGGAGTCCATGTATACCAACAAAGTATGGACGTTGGACGTTGCTCCAGATGGGGTAAAACCCGTAGGATACAAGTGGATCTTCAAAAGGAAGATTGGTGTTGATGGACAGGTTGAGACCTATAAGGCTAGACTTGTTGCAAAGGGTTTTCGTCAAAGACCTGGTTTGGACTATGAAGAAACCTTTTCTCCAGTGGCTATGCTGAAATCCATTCGGATCCTTCTTGCCATTGCTGCCTTCCACGATTATGAGATTTGGCAGATGGACGTAAAGACCACTTTTCTAAATGGAAATTTAGAGGAGTGTGTCTATATGGACCAGCCAGAGGGTTTCATTCAGAGTGGGTGCAGCGGAAAGGTGTGCATGTTGCTTAAGTCCATCTATGGACTAAAGCAGGCATCGCGGAGTTGGAACATTTGTTTTGATGAGACGGTCAAAGAATTTGGCTTTATCAAAAATCCAGATGAACCATGCATCTATAGTAGATTTGTAGCAAGAGCTTTCGTATTCCTCGTTTTATACGTGGATGACATTCTCTTAATAGGATAAGACATTCCTATGCTACAATCTGTCAAAGGGTTCTTGTCACACATGTTCTCCATGAAAGACCTGGGTGATGCCTCTTACATTCTGGGGATCCGGTTCTATCATGACATATCCAAGAGGATATTAGGACTTTCACAGTCTAGGTACATCAACACCATACTGAGAAGATTCAGTATGGAAGATTCCAAGCGCGGTAATCTACCGGCTTGTCACGGGATCACCCTTTCCAAGGAGATGTCTCCCAAGACTGATTTGGAAAGGGATCGCATGTCTATTATACCCTACGCTTCTGCGGTAGGCTCTATAATGTATGCGATGTTGTGTACCAGACCAGATGTAGCTTATGAACTGAGTGTGGTAAGCCGGTATCAGTCAAACCCTGGGGAGAAGCACTGGATAGCGGTAAAGAACATTCTCAAGTACCTGAGAAGGACTGAGGAGTTGTTCTTGGTGTATGGCGAAAAAGACCTCCAGATCGAGGCCTTTGCTGACTCCAGCTTCCAGAGTGACAAGGATGATTCTAAGTCCATGCCGAGTTATGTCTTTACCCTTAATGGAGGGGCGGTGTGTCGAAAAAGTTCCAAAAAGGAAACCGTTGCTGACTCGACGATTGAAGTGGAATATATCGCTGCTGCAGATGCCGCAAAAGAAGCCGTCTGGATAAGGAAGTTCTTAACGGAACTTCAGGTGGTTCCGTCCATTGTTTATCCAATACCGCTGTATTGCGACAACAACGGGGATATAGCTTTAGCGAAGGAACCCAGGTCCCATCAGAAGTCCAGACACATCTTGAGGCGGTATCACCTGATCAGGGAGATCGAGGTTTGGAGAGTTACTATGGAAGATAACACTGCTGATCCACTCACGAAGGCCTTACCCCAGACTCAGTTCGAGCGGCTGATCGAGATGATAGGTCTTCGATACGCCAGTACATGGCCTTAGTGCAAGTGGGAGATTGTTAGTGTATATGCCCTAGAGGCCATTACTGTATCATACTAGTTTGTATATTACTTGATGGAAGCTTGGGATATTCACCTTGTATAGACAATCTTGCTCAAAATAGTAGTATGCTACTTGGTTTGTTTCTACTTTAATGTGTACATGTGTTTCTTTTAGTATATCACCTATACACATTAGTGGAGCCCTTAGGATCTTTGCTTGATTACCAGCGTTGTGATGGCAGTCACACTCGTGGGGGCTGGGTAATCCATAAGCACATCCTTATGCAGGTCCCTAGTCGTAGGACTATCGAGACAGGGCATCGATACTCCGGAGTAGACTAGCGTATGCGCTTCTCATCCCAGCAGGGGAGGCGGTCTGTCCCACAGCCGTCAGTACGTCGTACTTGAGATAGTATGCGGGTGCTCGTTAGGTTACGAGTACACTGGACAGGACTCGTCGGGAACTGTTGGTTGGTACTATACCTATCGTCAGTTATCAGTTCCCAGGTGACATGAGTACAACTTAGTCCGCTGACTTGACACTGTCACTTCGCCTCGAGAGTGTTCCCACTGTACTTAGATTACTACCCTACCACGGCTCAAAGGAGTCATGCAAACAGGTAGTAGTTGGGTGCAGTCCCGAAGCACGTGGAGGCAGTGACGGTTAGACAGGATTCGTCTCTCCCGGTATTGGGGGTTGATATCGTGCTGTGTCTAGGAGAGCCATTACACAAAGTCCCTGGCCAGGGCAAGCGAGATATACTGGTAGGTTTCCAGTGTTATCTCAGGGTGTTCTGGGCTACACTCCGACACGACTTGTACCGCTATAAGGGAACTGACGTTTACCGCCCCCTAGGCCCGCCATGCGATATTCTCAGATGAAAAGACCGGACTGTACGCAGATTGTCACATTCAGGCTCAGTAGGAGTTCAGATGGGTTTCACCTCGTCCGTCTTCTTATCGGCATCTACCTGGGGGCCGTTACGCACAGCTAGTGCCGCTTGCAGTCTGTGGTTAAACCCACTGCCAGCGTAGTGTCGAGTCTTTAGAGTCCCACACAGAGAGCTATTCGCCTTTAGGCAAAAGAGTAGAGGTCGCATGGTTTTGCGAAAGGGTTCGGTCACATCCGTGCACTTGTGCACGTTTAGTGTCCGGGCAGTTACCACTAGCGGGCTTTGGTTTAAGCCAGATCCTAGTGTACATTTTGGGATTGGTTTTATCTCGTTTGTATTCGTGTTCCTCGGAACGCGGATGCGGGTGTGTATGCACGGTTGACAGAGACAGAGGCAGAGGATTCTCATTAGGGTTGTTGACTGTTGACTTTTGCTAAACCCTAATAAGAATAAGAAATATGATTAATGATAATATTAATTAAGTATTATTGTGTCATGGTTGGGTTGAAAGGTTGACTTTGTTGACTTGTTGACTTAGTTGACCGGTTGACGAGGTTGGACTTGTTGACCATCATCATTACAACGGCTATCATTTCATGGCAAAGACTTTTGCTTGCTTGTTATTCTTTACAAAATAAGTGCATGGAATGATATTGCCATTTGACTTGAACCATCACATAATACTCAATTACTATTATTGTTATGATTATTTTGGATTATGAGAGCAAGGGTGAGAAAAGTCTTGCTCAATCTATCATTCTCATTCTCTCTCATCCTCAAGCTCTCCCTCTTCCTCTTGCTCTTTCTCTAGTTCATGGTTCTATTGTCTCATGTGTTGAGAAGCAAGAACCATAGAGATAAAACCCATAACACTTCTCTACTCATCCTAGTATACAAGGTCTAGCAAACCAAGTGTTCTAGTTTCCTCAAGATTGAGGTTGGAGCCAAACGTAGAAGCTTTCAGGTGGATCCATCTTCGGCACAAGGAGACGACGAGGAGAGAACCATCCGACCACCACAAGCAGTCGAAGAGAAGGAGTTCAAGTTAAGGTATAACCCCCTAACCGAGTAGCTAAAACTCCTAGTTGGGTTGTTAGATAGTTGTTTAACAAAGATCCGTATTTTGAGTCCATGTTAACCCCAAAAAAAAATCGTTTTTCATCATTTCCACAACCTCAAAGAACAGGGGATGGGTAACGTGGACTTACATCAGTTAGTCATGTAAGATAGTATATAGGTGCTCATTGGGTTATGAGTTACACTGGATGGACTCGCCGGGAACAATCTACATGGTATTATACCTATTGTCAGATAGCAGTTCTTAGGTGACATGAGTACAGGTTAGTCTATCGAGTTGAGATCTTCATTTTTCCCGTGTGAGTTTCCACTGTGGTTTGATTACTATCCTACCATGGTTCAAAAGAGTCGTGCAAACAGGTTTTAGTTGGGTACAGTCCCGAGCCACATGGAGGCAGTGAGCGGATCGTCGGTGATTCGTCTCTCCCGGTATTGAGGGTTGATGTCGTGCTGTGCAAGGGTGGCCATCACCAGAAATCCTTAGCCAAGGTGGATGAGAATTACTGATTTGGATCAGTAGTTTCTCAGTAGGTGATGGGCTTCACACCAACACGAAATGTCGCATTATTAGGGATCTGATTTTATCCACCCCTGGACCCGATATGAGATACTCTAAGACAAACAGACCGGACTATACGGATATTGTCACTGACAGGCTCAATACGGGTATGGATGATTTTTCTCGTCGGCCTTCCTTTCGTTCAATACCTAGGCAGCCGTTACGTACAGCTAGTGCCGCTGACGTGCTTGTGGTTAAACCCACTGCCAGTGTATTGACGAGTCTTTAGAGTCCCACACAAAGGGTTTTTCTGGTTTAGGCGATATGATGTAGATGACGTATGTTGGTACATACAGGTGTCCGATAAAATATATGTACAGGCTACACAGATTTTAATCGGACGGTTGAAAGTACTGGCGGCTTAGAATTAAGCCGGATTATTAAATCAAGTTTTGATTTAATAATTTATATATATTTAATTAGTATATGTATTCTAGTATTATTGTTCACTATTCATTTTCTCTCTTGGCTATTCGTATTTTTATACGAATACACGTATATGTATTTCGATACGTATACCGGGTTGTATTCCGTATTTATACGGAATATCTTCTAGAAGATGGACACCTCATTATATGTTTTTCTTTTAGAAAATCATTTGCAAATGAGGTGGAAAGTGAGGTGACATGAGCGTGCTTGGAGGTATATAGATAGGTATGGCCTTTGATTGTTTATTGTAAAAATATGAGATATTTTTTGCTTGGTTGAAAAATGAGGAGCCATTCTTTCTACATGCCACGTACACTCTTCATTTTATCATGCTTGATATTTTCTACACTTAGCTCTTTTTCATGAGTTGCTCATGCCTTGGTTTTCCTCACCTCCTCCTCCTTCCTCTTTAGTTGCTCACTTGAGCTTAAGAAATGAGAGAAAAAGCTAGTGAAAAATTTCTACATCCCCGCTCTCTATTGCTAGCGACCTTGGAGCGTCGGTTGCTTCGCTAGGTGAAGCTAGAGCCTGCATCGTTTCTCTCAGGTTGATCATCTTTGGCAAAGGAGGACCGGCTTGCAACCGCGATCCGGAGCACTTGAAGAAAACTTAAGGATGTGAGTATTCTATACATAGTAGATTAGTTTAGCTCACTAGGTTTTTGTATAAAATTTCTAGCTATTTAGTTCGATTCTTCGTTTGGGAATTTTGGCAAACTAGAAAATTTTGAAATCCATGTTGCCATCATCAAAAACTTGTTTGCTAGTGTGCTTAGGTTCCCAGCAGTGGTATCAGAGACAAGCTAAAAGCAAGACTTGTTTGCACTAGTTTAGAGTTTCGATCAACGGAATTTTCCGAATCGTATTTCCAAAACTGTTGCTTGCTGTTCGAATTTCAAAGTTGTTCAAAAAAAATTTCTTGTTGTATTAAAATTATGTTCAGGCAAAACTAGAGCTAGGAAAAAAATTTGGGCACCTAGTCCAAAAAAACGACCGCGGAATAGAAGCAAAATGGCACATTTGGCGGCTGAACCGCGGCCCTTTTTGAGCTACAGTGCCCCAAAATTTTTATGTGGCTCTAGTTCATGGAAATATGGTTTTTGGGATATTTGGTTTTGGCCCATATTTGTTTGTGTACTGGTTTGTACTTTGGGGGCCAATATGGAAAGTTTTAATCCATCGAAATTTTAAATTTGTGTTTTTCTGAGCATTTGTTTCTGCGACCGTGAATATCATAGCGCGGTATAATCCGACCGGTTGCTATATGCACAATCAGATGGGTCTACGAACATGATATTCACGTTGATGTTCTGTGTTGCTCTGTGATTATAGTTATGTTGTATTTGTCGTGATGGATAGCCCGGTGTACGTAGTATTAGATGTAGTTCTCTGTGATGTAATGTATTTTCATATAGCGCGGCGAGCGTCTGACATGTGGACTACCGTCATCGCGGCTTGTATTTTCTTTGGGGCGCGTCCAGGTTGCGGACGTATCCACCATTGTATATTTTGTTTTTCATTACATGCACCAGGATTACCCAGCGGCGGGATGCTCGAGTAGCCGGGTTCTAAAGGGAAATGGGCCTCTATCTCATGGGGTTGAGACAGGGGTGCTTCACTCTAGAATTGGCGGGCTATTCGCCGTACTTGTAAGGGGTATAGGATCGACCCGTGAAGGGGTGTCCAAGTCACCGGATTTCGGAAGTGTCTGGTGGCCCACTCACTTTGTTGATTGGGGTTGCCTTGCTTCTGGGATTAGCAGGTGGCTTTCCGAACTCATAAGGGTCTAGGGTCTGATACTACGGCCTATCCACACTACCGGGAAATTGCATTTCATATTTGGCTCCATTGAAATGAACTTTTCCTTGTTTATCCGCATTTCCATATTATGTTTGTTTCCGCTGTGATTCTGCTGTGATGCTTCTGTGATGCTACTTGATATCATGCATGAGACGAATATTCATATATTATATATATATAGTAGACATTGTATATGTTTTTCATTCGCGCTAGTCTTGTCCCTGTCCTGCCGTAAGTTAAGTAACCTTACGGTGAAGACCCAGGACCCTGTGGCGAATGCGGATAGCATATATGTGCATGATTATTTTCGTTTCTTTCTGGCATGATATGATTAAATGATGGGACCGCATTAATTCTCATTAAGGCAATGAAAACAAACCTAAATGATGTTGTTGGAACCAATTTTTGAAAATTGACATTACAGACATTTCCTTTTGCTTTGCACAGCGGTATTCGGTTATGAATATCCAACATTGTTAGTAATATGTATGCCCCAGAGGCCATTATTGATGATATAGTGGATGCTTGGACATATATATAGAGGACTTTCTTGCTCGACATGATAGTATGCTATCAGGTTACCTTGATCTTAACATGTAGACTTGTATTTATACTTTCTATCTCTTACATGTTGATAAAGCCCTTAGGATATGTGCTTGTCTACTAGAACTATGATGAGATCATACTAGTGGGGCCAGGGTAGTCTACAATTACCTCCTTTAATCAGTTCCTAGTCGTGGGAATATTGAGACCAGGGCATCGATATTCCAGAGTAGACTAGCGTATACACTTCTTAACCCATATGATAGGCGATGGATGATCCCACATCCATTGGTGTTTGACATCAAAGATGGTATACGGGTGCTCAGTGGAGACTGGGTACACTGAACAAGATTCGCCGAGGACTCCTATGTGGTAGTATACCTATCATCAGATAGCAGTCCTCTGGTGACACTGGTACAGGTTAGTCTGTAGACCCGAGATCGTCATAGAGTCTTGTATGGCTCCCACTGTGCTTTGATTTCCTCCCTACCACGGCTCAAAGGAGTCGTGCAAACAGGTGGATTTTAGGTACAGTCCCGAGTCACATGGAGGTAATGAGCGATAGGAGGGGTTTCGTCTCTCCCGGTATTGGGGGTTGATGTTTCATAATGCTCGATTGGCTATAACTGGAAGTCCCTGGCCAGGGCTGCAGCCGAGATTTACTGATAAGTGTTATCAGTAGTTTCTCGAGCCGTTATAGGCTAGACATCGACATGACTTATCACGTTACTAAGGTCTGGTTCTGACGATTTCCACCCCTAGACATGATATGCCACATATCAGACGAAGAGACCGGACTGTATGGTAGTATTACTGATAGGCTTCATAGAGAGTATGGACGAGTTTGCTTGTTGATCTTCATATCGCTCAATACCCGGGTAGCCGTTACGTCCAGCTAGTACCGCTGACGGCTTGTAGGTGACTGATGTGATCATCACCTACTGCTAGCGTATTGACGAGTCTTTAGAGTCCCACACAGAAGTTTTCTGGTTCAAGCGAAACGAAGTAGGACACATATGCGATATGTGTGTGGGCCTGATTTAATACATGTATGTGATACCGTATAGTAATCTGGCAGTTATCTGTCATCAGTCAGGTTATATGTGATATAACCGGATTATCGAATCAAATGTTGGTTTGATAATGTGATATTCAGATTAATGATATTAGTCGGTTATATGTGATATAACCGAATTATTAGATCAAGTGTTGATTTAATAATGTGATATATATTATATGTGATATAATTATATCTTAATTAATATCATTAGCTCACTAATTGCTTTATATATATATATTGTATATTTGATATAAATATATATATGTATATATATATATATATATATTATTGTATATTTGATATATATATATATATATACATATATATATATTATATGAAGCATGACATGTTTTTCTATTTTTTAGAAAATAGAAAAATGAGGTGTAAATTGTGGAGATATTTGTGGTATGGTTCAAGGCATGGGTTTATATGTTTTTATATTATTCTTGACTCACTATACAAGCATGGTTGCAATTTTAATTGCATTTTTATTCCATGCTTAAATGAGTGAGGAAAGAGATGATTCATTTTTATTCATTCTACACTTGCTTCATGGTTCATGCCTTAGCCATTTTTCAAGAGCTTTTTTCTTCTCTTGCTCTCTACAATTTTCTTCACCTCACCTCCAAGCTCAAAACCTTCACATGAGATGTGAATCATTGAGCTTGTGAGACCTTAGTGAGCTTTACTTATCCCCTACTTCATCATCCCACATCAAACTAGCGGTTTGGTGTGGTGTGTTTCCTACACTAAAAGTGTTTAGTGTAGTGAAAAGTGTTGGATATAGTGCCCTATAGGTCAATTATTGGATCGCAGGTACGTGATTGCAATGATTGAGGGGGGACCTATACCGATAGAACAGTCTTACCCGAGATGATAGTGTGCTATCTGGTTTGTCTTTATCATCATGTAGATGTTGATAAAGCCCATAGGATTCTTGCTTGACTACCAGCAGTATGATGGCGATCATATATGTGGGAGCTGGGGTCTATAAGCACATCCTTAAAGTGTCCCTAGTCGTGGGAGTTTCGAGACAGGGCATCGATACTCCAGAGTAGACTAGTGTATACATTCGAGACCCCGACGAGGGGCGGTGGCCGGTCTCACAAGCCACTGGTGTCAGTTGGATCACCTAAGATGTATACAGGAGCTCATTGGGTTATGAGTACACCGGACATGACTCGCAGGGAACATGCTAGTTGGTATTATACATATCGTCAGATAGCAGTTCCCTGGTGACATCTGTACAGGTTAGTTCATTGACCTGAGGTCGTCATTTGTCTCGTGTGAGTTCCTACTGAGCTTTGATTTATACCCTACCACGGGTAAAAGGAGTCATGAAAACAGGTATATTTTGGGTACAGTCCCGAGCCACATGGAGGTAGTGAGCAGATCTTCGGGGATTCGTCTCTCCCAATATTGGGGGTGAGATCGCGCTGTGTTTAGGAGAGCCATTACACGAAATCCCTGGCCAGGGTAATCGAGATATACTGGTAGGTATACCAGTAGTATCTCAGGGTGTTCTGGGCTGCTCTCTGACACGACTTATGCAGCTATTGGGGGTCTGACGTTTACCGACCCCCTAGGCCTAATATGCGATACTCATAGACGAATGGACTTTACTGTATGGATATTGTCACTGTCAGGCTCAGTAGGGTTTATAGATGAGTTCGCTCGTCAGCTTCCCTTCCAATCAATACATAGGCAAACCGTTACGTATAGCTTGTAACTCTGACATGCTAAATGGTTATACCCAGTGCCAGTGTGTTGATGAGTTATTAGAGTCTCCCACAGACACTTTCCCAAGTTCGGGCGAAACGTTGTAGATGCCGTATGGTATTATGGCAGGGTTCGGAAAATGCACATGCGTTTTCGCACGTGTCATTTTTCGGGCAGATAATACTGGTAGGCTTTGGTTTAAGCCGGATCCCAGTATTATACTGTGTAGATATAATATCTTTGTCTCAGTTGCATTTGTATTCGGTCGTAATACAAATGCGGGTATGTTTATACTGTTACGGGGTTATCCTGAAATTCGTTTCAGGATCACTTTTGGAAGTTGCCAGTTTCCAGTTTTCTATCAGTCGTATTTAACATTCGGTTAAATACGGATTTAACTTTTCGTCTTGAGGGTGAGTCATTGTGTGTGGAAGCTTCAAGATTAGTGACTCATTCTTTTGCATTGATTATTTGGTGACTAGGTTTTCATGACTCATTAAGCATTAATTGGTTCATTTAATGAGTTCATACTTGGTGTCATTTGTGACTCATTCTTTCTTCATGATAAGTATTGCTTATGGTCACCTCCCCTCTCCTACACTCACTCTCCCTCTTCTTTATAAGTGGCCGGCCACATTTGTGGAGGTTGATGGATTATTTGCTTGAAAAGATTAAGATAGTTTGGTGTATGGAAATTTCTTAGTTCATTCCATCACAATTTCAATTGGCAACTTCATTAACCGTTCGTCCATAGCTTTGGACGTAACAAGACAAAGTATTCTACTCATTCTCTACAACATCTTGGTCGTCTCTTTTAGCAAACTTGATGACCGAGTTGCCTCGGTTCAGAGGCGGGAGCCAGTTTAAAGATCCGTCGACGTGGTGCCTCCTGGACGACAAGACTGGAGTTTTAGAAGATCGAAGCTACCGCAACAAAGCGTGGGATGATGGTTAAAGATCGAAGAACTCGGATCATTCGGTATAACAATTCTACCCTCTTTACAATATGTTAGTTTAGCTTTAATGGCAGATCCGGGTTATAGTACGCGATAGCACCAGTTATAAAAGTTTTGTTCCGCATATTGGCGTCGGTTAGACGGTCGGGGCCCTACCATGGACTTACAGTGGTATCAGAGCCTCACCATTAAGCTATACTAACTTGTGCTAACGCGTTTAAAAAATCGATCGAACGGAATTTCCAAAATCACAATTTTCTGCACACAAGTTTCTGTCGATTTTTTAAAGGGCCTAAAAATAATTTTGCATATCACAGAAAAGTGCGCAGGGTTTTATAAGAATTATGGGAAAATTTGGGCACGTGATCCCAATTTTCCACCGCGGATCCGCGGTCAAACCTAGGGTTTGACCGCGGAACCGCGGCGACTCTGTGGGAACAGTGCTTCAAATTTTCCAGAGAGCTTCTAATATGAAATTGTGGTTTTTAGGTAGTATTCTTTTGGGCCCAGTTTTTGTTAGTGGGGCCTACTTCGGAAAATTTTGTCGATCGAAATCTAAACGTGTTAGTTTACAGTACTTACTTTATATCTCCGACCGGGAATGTCATTTGATCGGTAAACCGTGTCTGATTGCTATAGTTCTTTTAGACGGGTTTGCGAACGTGACATTCGCGGTGATGTTCTGTGTTGTGCTGTGATTTTGCGGATTTGTCGTGGTGGATAGCAGGGTGCAATGATAGTGCAGTTTGGATTTATTTGTACTTTTGATATTGCAGAGCGAGCGTCCGACTTGTGGACTGCATTCACTGCCTGTTGTATAATATTCTTTTGGGGCACGACCGGGTTAAGGTCGATGTACCCGTTGTACATATTTTTATTTCTGTACTAGGTTTATCCCGCGAAGGAGTGCACGGATAGCCGGGTTGTGGAGGGCAACGGGTCCGTATCTCATGGCTTTGAGAGGCAAAGGGATCTCTCTCTAGAATCGGCAAACTATTCGCCACACTCGTAGGGGGTACAGGTTGACCCAAGGAGGGATGCTCAATTTACCGGATTCCGTGAAGTGCCGGGTGTTCCATTCACTATGTTGTGGAGACTACCTTGGTTCATGTTTTAGCGGGTAACTTGCCGCACCCGTAGGGGTCTAGGTTTCATTGCACAGGCTATCCACACGACCAGGGGAACATCGGTTTTCAGCAGCGGCTCTGTGAAACCCGTGGATCCCAGATTATCTGTATTGTTCTGTGATGCTTATTACTTTTTTGTAATGTTGCATATTATCACGCCTGGAGCGATTATTGTATATTAGTCTATATACTATTAGATGTTGTATATATTTTACACCCGCGCTAGTCCAGCCCCCGCTCTGTCGTTAGTTAAGTAACCTAACGGGTGATGACAGGACCCAGTGACGAATGCGGATGGCATATACGTACATTTTATTTTCGTTCTTTTCTAGTGTGATTAAATGATGGGAATGCGTTGATTCTTATCAATGCAAGATAAAACAAACCTATATTTGATGTTGTTGGAACAAATTACAAAGATGTTTCCTTTTGTTTAGCACAGTGATATTCAGTTAGAATATCTTGCACCTCATTCGACGAGGCAAGGGCCGAGATCCCTTCACCGGGAGTGATCCCTTGGGCAGAAGTTTACGTCAGGGTAATAACTTAAATATAGTCGATCACAAGTTGCTTTGCATAGAGGTATTCAGTTAGAATATCCTGCACCTCATTCCACGAGGAAAGAGCCAAGATCCCTTCACCGAGAGTGACTTCTTTAGCAAAATGTTTTCACCACTATATTTTTATTCTATCAGGTTCCTTCGACGAGATCAAGTTCATTACGTTAAAGCTTTTTCGCCAAAAACCAGCCGTAATCCTCCGTCATTTCTTATGGATGGTCAGTAGTATTCAAGCTATGTTTGTTGTCCTACGTCAAGGCATAGTGTTTGGTAGCTGTTGGGGTATTCATTTGTTGCATAGATAGATGCATTAGTTTAGGACAGACGCACAGCCTTGTTGGCCTACGTCAAGGGCATGTACGATGACCTAAATTAATCAGGACAACGACGGGTAGAACATTGACATGTGGCTTATGATTTGTTGGCCTACGTCAAGGTCATAAGAGCATAGGATAAAAATTATATCGGGAGTTTCAAACATACAGGAAACTTGCCAAATTTGGGCATACCTTCTGAAGTATAATAACGTGAGTGGATACCGTCACGTTATCATGCGATGAGAGTTGGATCCCGATTCCCACTGATGAGTTAGTTTACTCTTCGGGTGATCCCGACTAATTCTTCTTTCAGGTTTGGAAGAGAATTTGAGATTACAGTGGGAGGTTCCTAAATTAGATAAAGTGATAACCATTCTGATCTAGTTTTTGAGTGCATGCAGAGTGTTTCTTTTCTCTCTCTCTTTTGGCAGCGACCTTTGACCGACCCTAGACTATAACTCAGTGACCAAAGTTGACCGAATCTTCTTAATTTACTGGCTTTTGGATTGTCTATAGTTGCATAAGTCATTGCCGCTCCTTCTTTTACACTTTGTATTTCTCAGAACAACCCGTATTACTACGGATATCCACTTCCATTGGATAGATCCATTGTATGGTTATATACGAACTCGAAGGAACTTCTTCGAGGATGGATCCAGGTTTAGGAGAAATAGAATTGGTTTATTCAGTTGTCTTTTATTATCACCTTCTCTCAGGTTGCGAGGGCTCCTTGGTTTAGGAGAGTACACCTATTACGCTTATTGGATAGTCTTATTCCAAATCATAGGCAGGTGCCGAAAGGTAGGGAATGAAGAAAACCAATTAACCTAAGTAGGGTGTGCAGAAGGTAATATGTAAAGACAAATAAAGGAATTAGAAAGAGGGCAAAGTAAATTGCGACTACTAACATCCACGACCAAACCACGTATTTCATCGCCACTCCTACTTCACCTTTGATTTCTCCAGAACAACCCGTACCACTATGAACATCCAATTCCATTGGATAAATCCATCGTATGGTTATATAAGAACTCGAAGGATATTTTTTCGAGGATGGATTCTGGTTCAGGAGAAAAAGGAATAAGGTTTATTCAGTTGTCTTTTATCATCACCTTCTCTCAAGTTGCGAGTACTCCTAGGTCTAGGAGGGTACACCTATTATGCTTACTGGATATTCTTCTTCCAAGCCATAGGCTGGTGCCGAACGGTCGGGAAGGAAGAAAACCATTTAGCCTAATGATGGTGTACAGAAGGTAACGAATAAAAACAAATAAAGGGAATTGGAAAGATGGCAGGGAAATATACGGTTAAAGTCATGATTTGGATTATGGAAGAGGCATTACTAAGAATACCAGAATACCCCTACGAAACATATTTATGTTTCATATTCACTGTGCATTGTTAATAGAAAATTGATTTCCCAATTAAACCCTTGCTCCAGGGTATGTATTTACCAAGTATGCTTCTCACATCTGTATGGTTTTACAGATGATGAGTGGGAGTAAGTTATTGGGAATTAGGTAATCATCTTCATTATATCGGAATTCGTTGAAATTGGTGATATTTGAGGAAATCGCCTGGGGACAGTTTTCAACCTACAACGCACAGGTATTGAGTTATTCAACTCAGCGGACTTATACAGAGTATTGTATGTTATCCAGTGTCCATCAAGACAAAGGGGGTGGTCCTCGTACTATATTCTATTTCCTTGTGACTTCTCTAGTTTATAGACAAGTGTTTCATAGAAATACAATGTCTAAGTATTGAGAAGTTGTGGGTATAGGAATAAAGTAGAGAACCATGTGTCGCAAGTATCGGGATTCTTCAAAGAAATCGAAGATGTAGATTCTTGTGATTGATATTCAGTTGATAGTAATGATTTTGAGAAACTTGTTTCTCTTTCAGGTTACTCATAATTGGATGGATTCCTAAGATGAGTAATGCTGATCAGTCTCTCTCCATTAAGTTGATATGCACTGAAGACAGCTGCAAGATTTGAATCTGGTTCCAATTAAATAAGTTCCTATGTTTCTATATTGGATATAGAATGCTTCATATCTTAACGATGTTAAGGTAAGGGGAGTTGTCTAGCTTATGCTTAAAAACAGACAGTGGAAAACTCAAGGCACGTTTCTGTAATGGCAGTTTGTGGGTTGACTCTAGCTTTGACGAGGGTTGATTTTTTACCATCTGATAGATCAATAGTGATATTGTTCTAGACTCGCCACAGTTTTAGTAAAATGGATTTTTTTTTCAGAAAACATTAGTGGGAGTATGGTAGAACTGGAAGTGATTCCAGAACCGCAAAAGATTACGGAAAATTTAATTGGACCTATATATTCAATCAGGTTTGACATTCCAATAGCCACTCCGCAGATATGGTGGGTAACCTCAGACACCCGAGAGGTACTCCGGTAGCCTCAAGGAAGGTGGCAGGGAGGTTCTTGTTTACCCAAACTTAACATTACTGTTGTTCCAGACTATGAGACCTGGCAGGAGGATATGTATAGCATCGTTCTAAACTAGTTTTAGAAATGTACGTATATATTATTCTGCCAGAGGGTTGCCGTAGTCAGTGGGAGCAGCGGAAGCATAGTGGGCAAGTAGCTTATGTCTATTTATAGACTTAAGCACATATAGCAGAGATAAGATCATCTAATTTTTGATGTGACAGTCATGGGTTTGACTTCATCAGAATAGGGGATGGATCTGTTAAGAAGGTAGTAAGGTGTGATGTCTTGGTATTTGGATGACATACACAGAGTAGGAAGTAAAATTCCTATACTACGATCGGTTGTACTGTGGTCGTCACATAATTGTTTCTCCACAAAAGATATGGATATAATATCTGACATTCTGGTTACTAGATATATGGTTTTAGATCTAGATTTGGGTAGTTTCCCAATGTGGGTACTTTGACAGTATTCTAATAGTGTTTTAGAATAGACGACTCCTGGCATGGTGGTGTACCTGCAGGTGATGGAGTCACCCTCTCTAAAGGTGTCTTACAGACTAAAGGGGAGAGGGACGTACATGATTGACAGATCACTTGCTTGGGCAATTGAGTCAATCGTGAGATGTCAAGTACCACACCAGATGTCGTTTTTTGCACTAAATGCGATAAGTTTATATTAATCCAATCCTGAAGAAACATACGGAAGCAGTTTTAGAACATAAGTGCATGTTCTACGGATTTGATGATGGCAGCCTCCTTCGGGAGACAGTTATCATTCCAGGCTTCAAAGGTGACATGGATGACAGAGTGTTTGTCTGAGTTATAGTTTTCCCTCAGACGAGAGACAGTATTATGGACAGGTGGTCTAAGGGGATACTGTGGAAGGCATGGGGCTGGACACTGATTAGTTTCAGTGATTGATACAGTCTAAGAAGTTTGGATTTGGAGTTCATTTATGAACTAGGTCCCATCAGATATTCAGACATATTCTAAGACAGGTATTACTCAATTCGGGAGATGGTTTTCTCCGCGAGGTTGAGATATAGAGAGATATAGAAAGAAATTCCGAAGCGGATCCACTCACTGAGGCTATTTCTCGAACACAATAGTTTTACAAACGAGCTTTGTGAAACTAATTAGTAGAGGAGTTGGATGTTCGGTATCACATGAGCTGTGAGTATGCGACATCGCAATAATAGCCTTAAGTGCAAGTGGGAGATTGTTGGATATAGTGCCCTCTAAGTCAATTATTGGATCGCAGGTACGTGATTGCAATGATTGAGGAAGGACCTATACCGATAGAACAGTCTTACTCGAGATGATAGTGTGCTATCTGGTTTGTCTTTATCATCATGTAGATATTGATAGAGCCCATAGGATTCTTGCTTGACTACCAGCAGTATGATGGCGATCATATATGTGGGAGCTGGGGTCTATAAGCACATCCTTAAAGTGTCCCTAGTCGTGGGAGTTTCGAGACAGGGAATCGATACTCCAGAGTAGACTAGTGTATACATTCGAGACCCCGATGAGGGGCGGTGGCCGGTCTCACAAGCCACTGGTGTCAGTTGGATCACCTAAGATGTATACAGGTGCTCATTGGGTTATGAGTACACCGGACAGGACTCGCCGGGAACATGCTAGTTGGTATTATATATATCGTCAGATAGCAGTTCCCTGGTGACATGTGTATAGGTTAGTTCATCGACCTGAGGTCGTCATTTGTCTCGTGTGAGTTCCCACTGAGCTTTGATTTATACCCTACCACGGGTCAAAGGAGTCGTGCAAACAGGTATATTTTGGGTACAGTCCCGAGCCACATGGAGGCAGTGAGCAGATCTTCGGGGATTCGTCTCTCCCGGTATTGGGGGTGAGATCGCGCTGTGTTTAGGAGAGCCATTACACGAAATCCCTGGCTAGGGTAATCGAGATATACTGGTAGGTATACCAGTAGTATCTCAGGGTGTTCTGGGCTGCTCTCTGACACGACTTATGCAGCTATTGGGGGTCTGACGTTTACCGACCCCCTAGGCCTAATATGCGATACTCATAGACGAATGGACCGGACTGTACGGATATTGTCACTGTCAGGCTCAGTAGGGTTTATGGATGAGTTCGCTCGTCAGCTTCCCTTCCAATCAATACATAGGCAAACCGTTACGTACAGCTTGTAACTCTGACGTGCTAAATGGTTATACCCAGTGCCAGTGTGTTGATGAGTCATTAGAGTCTCCCACAGACACTTTCCCAAGTTCGGACGAAACGTTGTAGATGCTGTATGGTATTATGGCAGGGTTCGGAAAATGCACGTGCGTTTTCGCACGTGTCATTTTTCGGGCAGATAATACTGGTAGGCTTTGGTTTAAGCCGGATCCCAGTATTATACTATGTAGATATAATTTCTTTATCTCAGTTGTATTTGTATTCGGTCGTAATACAATTGCGGGTATGTTTATACTGTTACAGGGTTATCCTGAAATTCGTTTCAGGATCACTTTTGGAAGTTGCCAGTTTCTAGTTTTCTATCAGCCGTATTTAACATTCGGTTAAATACGGATTTATCTTTTCGTCTTGAGGGTGAGTCATTGTATGTGGAAGTTTCAAGATTAGTGATTCATTCTTTTGCATTGATTATTTGGTGACTAGGTTTTCATGACTCATTAAGCATTAATTGGTTCATTTAATGAGTTCATACTTGGTGTCATTTGTGACTCATTCTTTCTTCATGATAAGTATTGCTTATGGTCACCTCCCCTCTCCTACACTCACTCTCCCTCTTCTTTATAAGTGGCCGGCAACATTTGTGGAGGTTGATGGATTATTTGCTTGAAAAGATTATGATAGTTTGGTGTATGGAAATTTCTTAGTTCATTCCATCACAACTTCAATTGGCAACATCATTAACCGTTCGTCCATAGCTTTGGACATAACGAGACAAAGTGTTCTACTCATTCTCTACATCATCTTGGTCCTCTCTTTTAGCATACTTGACGACCGAGTTGCCTCGGTTCAGAGGCGGGAGCCCATTTAAAGATCCGTCGACGTGGTGCCACCTGGACGACAAGACTGGAGTTTCAGAAGATCGAAGCCGCCGCAACAAAGCATGGGATGATGGTTAAAGACTGAAGGACTCGGATCGTTCGGTATAACAATTCCACCCTCTTTACAATATGTTAGTTTAGCTTTAATGGCAGATCCGGGTTATAGTACGTGATAGCGCCAGTTATAAAAGCTTTGTTCTGCATATTGGCGTCTGTTAGACGGCCGGGGTGCTACCGTGGACATACAAAAAGCTTGTACTTATGGACTTCGGGTGGATCGTCTTTGGCGCGAAGATCACGAAGGAGGTTCGTTCAACTCGGAGAGGAGCCTTGAAGAGTCGCGTGGACTTCATCCCAGAGCTTTTGAAGAGAAGGACACGAACTACAAAGGTTGTATGCTCTTAAACTTTCTCTTAAGTTTTATCACATCACAAAGAAAAAACCTAATATTCTAGTAGTGATCTTGATAGTCTAGCTTAGCACCTAAAAAATTAAAATTTGGTATGCTTGATGCCTCTTGAACCCCTTGACGGTGCTAAGGCCGACTTTCATGGTATCAGAGCCATGCTAGAACATTAGAATTACTTGTAGTGACGTTAGAAATCCGCTGTTTTTATCGCGCAAAAACTGCCGAAAAAACAGTTTCGAAATTTTTGTTTTGAGTTGTTTGCACACCCCGCGGGCTCACGGTTTGAACCAAGAAGCCGCAGGGTGGAACGTGCACACCCTGGGAACACCCCGGAGGGACCGAATGGCTGGGCCCACTCCCCAAGACCACCACAAGGTGGTCTTGGCGGTAGGGACCCGAAACTGCCCCACCTTGGGCAGTTTCGGGTCTGCCTCGCCCCCTGGCCACCTCGTGGTGGCCTCGGGTGTGGGGTACCCCATATAGGCCCCTCTTTTGACACTTATTTGTGGGTCTTCGCCCCCGTGAACATTCATGCGGGTTTCGAGTTCATTTCGACTCCCGGATTGGCTTAAAACGAACGGTTTTGGAACTTTAGCTCACTGTTTTTCAAGTGTTGGAAAAATTGGTTTAAGTTTGCTAATTGTGTGCGGAATTCTAATGTCGCGGTTACTTTACAAGCTTTTTGATGTGTGATACAATTATTAGAATCCGGATTAATTAGTTTTATAAAAACTAGTTAGTAAACCTAGTCGTTTAGTCTCAATTGATCGATTGCAACGATGTTTTGATTCGGATCAAAACTCCGTCACAGTTGCGTATTGAACGCGATCACCTAGTCGGGAATCTTGTTGAATTATCCAACACATTATTGAAAAGTGTTTTCAATTTGAGACTAAAATGCAAGTTTTACATGTTAGGCATGAAATTCGGAATATGTGATATTCCGGGTTTATAATGTCTAAGGATAATACGGATTCTAATCATTGTAGTTTTATGTTTCTTTTCTGCGACCGTAAGTGTAATATGTGGGGTATCCCGATCTCGTTGCTATATGTCAAAGAGTTTTCGGGATACGCATATTTACTTACGTTGATGACATGAGATGTTATGTGTTACTGTTAATATGATTTATTGGATCGTCGTGATTGAATAGCCGGGGGGTTGTGAGATGAGAGTTTTTACATTTTCATTCATGTAAAATTCAATGTAATATTCTTTTATTGGGGCACTTTTGGGTTGAGGATGATGCCACCACTGTTGTATATTATTTACTTTTCCACATTAGGATAGACCCAAGGTGGGGAGCACAAGTAACCGGGTTCTAGAGTCCAGTGGAAGACCATCTCAAGGAGTTGAAACCTTCCTAACACTAGAGTTGGTAGGGTTACTTGCCGCTTTCATAGGGGTCTATGGGATGTGGGTTTGGCTATTCATCATAACTGTGGAATCCGTGTATTACATTACTGGCTAATTTAAACACGGAAATCCTAGTATATCCAATATTTCATATGTTGCTTCTGCTGCTTGTTTCTGTGATGTGATCATGTTATATTATGTATATGATATATAATAAACGTTCCTTATGTTTTACACCCGTGCTAGTCCAGCCCCCGCTCTGCCGGTAGTTAAGTAACCTAACGGTGCATCACGGGGCCGCGTGGCGAATACGGATGGCATAAGCATACGTTCTATTTTCGTTTCTTTTCTATAATGTTTAGGAAACGTTAAATGACGGGATTTCATTAATGTGATTAATGAAAAGAAAGAAACCAAAAGATGTTGTAGAATCAAATTTTCTAAAAGGGTAGCTCTAGTTTTTCCTTTGCATAGTGGTATTCCTTGATGAATATCCAGCACCTCATTCGATGAGGAAAGAGCCGAGATCCCTTCACCCGGAGTGACCTCTTTAGAAAAACTAGCAAATGCTACGACACTCGGTTTTGTTTTTAATATATTTTCTAGTTCTTATTTTGCATAGTGGAATTCCTGAATATCCTACAACTCATTCGATGAGGAAAGAGCCGAGATCCCTTCACCGGGAGTGACCTCTTTGGCGAAACTAGCAAAAGCCTAAAAAACACTCCTTTTCAAAATAACTCGATTCTGCAACGATATCTAGTTCATTAAGCAAAAGGTTTTCTTAAAAACCTGCCGTAGCCCTCTGTTATTTCAGATAAGTAGTATTTAGTATTCGTGCTACGTTTTTTGGCTTTCGACAAGGCGTAGTGTGCGGTAGCTACTTACTGCATATATGTTGCATATGATGCGATTGGATTAGGGTAGTTGTACGACTTTGTTGGGTTTCGTCAAGGGTCATGCGGGCAGATTTAATTCAATCATGAAATGTACTGGTTGAACTTGACTAGCGTACTATGGTTTGTTGGCTTTCGTCAAGGTCATAGGACGCTAGGGGCAAAATATTATCGGGAATTTCAAGTGTTGAAATTTGCAATGAGATTACATACCTTCTATAAGATAGTTGGATCCCGATGCCCACTGCGAGTAAGAGTTACTCCTGGGAGAATTTTACACATCATAATTAGCCGATCAAGTAGGTGTCTAGAAAGGTGTTAACGGGGTTACGCCCCTGGGAAAACGAGGTTTATTTTAATTAGGTCCGTGCGAAAGCAAGGGGAACCTCCCTCAAAGTACCAACACAGGCCTGGCCAATAGATTGGCAAACTTGTAAGGTGTAATTAATCACGGCTAATCATACCTTTTAGGGTTTGAAGGAAGATTTGATAAAAACAGTGGGAGCCTTCCTGATTAGATAAAAATAACCAATCTAATCTTGCAAAGAGCGCACGCAAAGTGATTATCCTTCTCTCTCCCCTGGTACCGACCATTGACATGCCTTAATCAAGATAATAATATGGATGTATTGACCGAACCTACTTATTATACTGGGCTAGGTTCTGCTCTATCTTATGATTGTCATAAGTCTGAGCAAGGAATAAGGGAATATTCGGATTCCCACGCCACCCAAACGAAGAAAAAGCATGTTGATGCATTGTCTTCGGGTGTGTTCGTTACCAAGAACTGTTTCTCAGTTTACCTCTAAGTCCTGGGTATTGGTTACCGGATCAGGATCCTACAGATATAAATTGTTACGTGGGTTATAGACAGGTGGAGAACTGGGAAAGGGTGATATATCTCTAGTACTAGAGATGGTGCAATTGTTGCAGCCAAAGCAGTTGGCAAATATCACCTAGTGTTACCAACTGGTAATACATTGATTCTTAGCGACTGTTATTTCATACCAAAAATTATTGTGAATATTTTCCTAAATCAAGTGTTGATTGGGTAAGGTATGTTGTATAACAGTGTACACGTTTTGAATCAAACTACGGTTCTAAAACGTACACACACATGAGGAACAGTTCAGAAATGAACGAAGTCTTCTTGTGGCATTGTAGACTGGGTCATATCGATGAAACAAGACTAGCTAAAGTTCTATAAGGATGCATATTTGAATCCGTTCGAATTTACATCTTATGAAACATTCCAGTCATGTCTCAAAAACTAGGTGACCAAATCTCCGTTTACTGGAAACGGAGAAAGAGCTACTGAACTCTTGGACAGATACATGGTGATGTATGCGGTCCTATGTCTACACATGCCAGGGATGGTTCCTCGTAATTCATTACATTCACTGACGATCTCTTAAGATTCGGTCATGTGTTCCTGTTGAAACACAAGTCTGAAGCTTTTGAGAAATTCAAAGAATATAAGAATGAAGTTGAGAACCAGACGGGTAAAAGTATTAAAATCCTTCGATCTGATCGGGGAGGAGAATACTTAAGCATGGAATTCCGTGACTATCTAAAATAGACTGGGATTCTCTCTCAGCTTACTCCTTCGTATATACCACAGCACAACGGTATATCGGGGTAAAGGAATCGCACTCTATGAGATATGGTGCGCTCTATGATGAGTACTGCTGAGTTGTCTATTTCCTTTCAGGGACATGCACTTGAGAAGCTGCATACCTATTGAATAGAGTTTCGATCAAATCTGTTGCCTACCATTCCATATGAGATATGGAATGCGAAGAGACCATTTCTTAAACGAGTTATGATATGGGGTTGTCCGGCCTATGTTGAAAAGAAAAATCCGGACAAGCTCGAGGTAAGGACAGTTCTGTGCAAGTTTGTAGGATATCCCAACCATTCGTGAGGGTATATCTTCTACCATACCGAGAAACAAAAGATGTTTTGTTTCTCAACATGCCACCTTTTTAAGAAAAGGAATTTCTTGTGGAAGAAATTAGTAGCAATGACGTAGAACTAGAAGTAGTTCCAACAATGCAAACTATAACTAATGATTTGGTGGAACCGAAGGATTCAAAAGTCTCTGATGAACCGAAGCCACTCCATAGATCTAGTTGGGCTCCTCATCCACCTGAGAGATACTACGGTTTTCTCATAGACGATGGGAGCGAAGATTGCATCATGGAGATGATGACCCAACTAGAGTCTTGTGTGATTCCCACTATACTTTGATTTCCACCTTACCACGTTCATGAGAACGTGCAAAACGGTGGCTTTTGGGTACAGTCCCGAATCACATGGAGGCAGTGAGCGATAGGAGGGGTTTCGTCTCTCCCGGTATTAGGGGTTGATGTTGCGCTGTGTTCGATTGGCTATAACTGGAAGTCCCTGGTCAGGGCTGATATGGAGATCTACTGGTAAGTGTTATCAGTAGTTTCTCGACCCGTTATGAGCCTCGCATCGACACGACTTATCGGTTACTGGGGTTTGACATTTACCACCCCTAGACCGGATATGTAACATATCAGATGAAGAGACCGGACTGTACGGTAGTGTTACTGATTGGATTCACAGGAGTGTTTGCAGGCTTGCTTGTTGATCTTCTGATCGCTCAATACACTGGTGGCTGTTACGTTTAGCTAACCGCTTGCAGCTTGTGGGTGTTTGATATAATCATCACCTACTGTCGGCGTATTGACGATTCTTTAGAGTCCTACACAGGGGTTTCCTGGCTCAGGAAAAACGGAGTAGGAGCACATATGTGATATGCGCGGGACCGAGAATAACACGTGTATATGATACCGTATTCGATTCTCGTGATATGAGATATCGGCCGGGTATATATGATATAGCCGGGACATCGGATCAAGTGTTGATTCGATGAACTGATACAAGTTATATTAGTCGGTTATTTGTGTAATAGCCGGATTATTGGATCAAGTGTTGATTCTGTTAGTTATATGTATGCCCTAGAGGCTATTACTATACATAGGATGTATATTGTAGTGGATGTTGGGACATATATAGGGAGGGCTTTCTTGCTCGACATGATAGTATGCTATCTGGTTACTCTTTACCTTAACGTGTATACTGATTGTCTCTCTGTTATATGTTGGTAAAGCCCTTAGGATGTGTACTTGACTACCTGGACTATGATGCAGATCATACTAGTGGGGACATAGTAGTCCATAAGTACATCCTTCAAGGTCCCTAGTCGTGGGTGTATCGAGACGGGGCATCGACATACCAGAGTAGACTAGCGTATACCTTCTCGACCCATACAGATGGGCGATGGATGATCCCATATCCATTGGTGTTTGACATCAGAGATGATATACGGGTGCTCAGTGGAGACTGGGTACACTAGACGGACTCGCCGAGAACTTCCAGATGGTATTATACCTTACGTCAGATGGCAGTTCTCTGGTGACACTGGTACAGAGTAGTCTGTTGACCCGAGATCGTCATAGAGTCTTATGTGATTCCCACTGTGCTTTGATTTCCATCTTACCACATCCAAGAGGGCGTGCAAAATGGTAGTTTTTGGGTACAGTCCCGAATCACATGGAGGCAATGAGCGATAGGAGGGGATTCGTCTCTCCCGGTATAGGGAGTTGATGTTGCGCAGTGTTCGATTGGCTATAACCGGAAATCCCTGGCCAGGGTTGCTGAGATTTACGGGTAAGTGTTACCAGTAGTTTCTCGAACTGTTATAGACCTCATATCGACACGACTTATCGTGCTATTGGGGTTTGACGTTTACCACCCCTAAGCGAGATATGCGACATATCAGACGAACAGACCGAACTGTACGGTAAGTGTTACTGGTTGGATTCACAGGAGTGTGAGCGGGCTTGCTCGTCGATCTTCTGATCGCTCAATACCCGGGTGGCCGTTACGTTTAGCAGACCGCTTGCGGCTTGTGGGTGTTTGATATGATCATCACCTGCTGCCGGCGTATTGACGAGTCTTTAGAGTCCTACACAGAGGTTTCCTGGCTCAAGCGAAACGAAATAGGAGTGCATATGAGATATGTGCGGGACCGAGACTGATACCAGTATGTGATACTGTATTCGATTCTCGCGATATGTGACATTGATCGGTTATATGTGATATAGCCGGGTTATCGGATCAAGTGTTGATTCGATAAGTTGTTACTATTGATATTAGTCGGTTATATGTTATATGACCGGATCGTTAATTCAAGTATTGATTTAATGTATAATTATATATTTGATATATTACTTTGCATTAACTAGTATTGGTTCACTTAAGATGGATTTTCTCACTTGATTGTGCACATTGTATATGTGATATATTTTTGTGCACAAGATTGTATCATGTTTGATGATACATGCAAACTTGGGTTAGTGTGTGATTTAAACCTTGGTTAGTTAATGGTTAGGGTTTCATTTGATTTACTTATTCATTTATTTATTTTGTTTATTTATTTTGGCAAGGGAAAATGAAATGGTGGCTTGCTTTGTCTTTTCTTCGAAACTTCATGAAGGTTTGAAAGCTTGACAATTTTGTTTCTTTCCTTTAACCCTAACCATTCAACTAAACTCTAGTTAATTCTCTACACTAAACCATGGTTGCAAATATGATAAGTATCATCTTATTTTCTATTTTCCATAAGACTTATCATATTATCTTCTTCTTCTTCTCCTTCTTCAAGATGAAGAAAAGCTTGCTACCTTCAATGGTGACTTGATGAAAAGAGTGAGAAATCCAATTCTAAAGTGAACCCACATCCTATTTCTTCATCTTCTACCACTTGCCAAGTAGTATAGGGTGTTTTCTTCATAAGTTTCATGGCTTGGTGAAGTTGGAGCTTGATCTTGTGTTTCCTCGACGTAGATCATCTTCGGCATCGAAGTCGACGACCTAGCCCGCCCATTTCTCCGATGAAGCCGAAACTAGAGCCCGGGATCTGATGATCGCAGCGAGGGGACTTCATCACGGAGCTATGGAGGTGGAGGACCGGATCTACAAAGGTTGTATTTCCGTTCACTTAGTTAAGTTGTTAACTAGTTGCTTGTTTCGCCTAATTTCTAGTTAGCGATCCGTATTAGGGTTTCTCGGCACCGGAAAAATTTGAAAATGGCATGGTTGATGCCTTGTGAGACCTCATTAGTGTGCTTAGAAACCCTACAGTGGTATCAGAGACTAGCTAGAGCTTTAGGCGATGTGTAGACGAAGCTAGAAGTCCGATCGAACCCGATATTCCCCGATTTCAACCTTCTCTGTATAATTTTTCAAACAGTGGATTTTTGTGAATTAAAAATTCTCAAAAAATTAAGCAGGAAAAACTAAGAATTACTGTGAAGTACGGTCCCCTAAGTCAATAATTTGACCGCGGAACCCCGGCGAAACCATGGGTTTTCCGGCGGTTCCGTGGCCAAAATTTGGACTTAGTCCCTGAAATTTCATATATTTATTCTTAGGTCCTTTCTTGGCAATTTTTTATGGGAATATTTTAATTCCACTCAAGTGTTGAGTATTCTAGGGTTTTATTGGGGACTCGTTAATTTGATCGGATAATTTAACTTCGTTTAAGTTTTTCCGGATATTTTAGAAACTTTTTAAAAATTCGACCGGATATAAATACCCACTTTTTCCCCTGCCGGGAAATTTCGAAGTGTTGGATCTTTTCGTAGTTTAAGAACGTTCAAAGTAGTGCAAGTAACGCGATGGTCCCTCTAGAAGACAACAAACCTTAACTCGATTATGTGACCGTCTTGAACTGCCCTTTGAACCTTAGGGTTTGGGGCAGTACGGCGTGCCACATATGAGGCGTTGGCTTGACCCTTCTATGGCTGGACCGTTGGTACTGAGGCATGAACTGGATGTTTTTAAACTTATTTCCTGTGTTGAGCTGTTTCGGGAAAACTTGGGTGTTTGAATGTTTGATCGAAAAGTTTAACATTTTCTATTTTATTTGGAATGTGATACAATAATTGGAATTCACAAGTGGTTATGAGATAACTGAATGAATGTTATAAATCTAGCGGTTTAGTCTCAGTTGATCGGTTGTCACGGGATTTTGATGTGATCAAAAGTCCGTCGCAATCACGTAGTGTACGCGGATACTCGCCGGGTAAACTTAATAGACAGCTACACCCCTTAGCCTCGACCAAGTGACTGTAGGAGAACCCCGTCGCCGAAAGCATCCGTTCGGGTGCTCGCGGCAGCGGTGTTCCGCCTTAGTGCAGTTCGTCGACGGTATCGGGGGTGCGGCCGTCTACTAAAGTTTGCGACGAGCATTCAATCGGGATGTCGGGAATCTTGTTGAATTGCCCGACTTGATATTGAAAAGAGTTTTCGATAATGAGACTAAAATGCGGGGTTTATAATTGTTAGGCATGCGATGTCTAAGGAATTCATATGATTAGGCATGCAATGTCTAAAGAGATTGCGGATTCCAACTGTTGTAGTTTTACACTTTCTTTTCTATGACCGTAAGTGTAATATGTGATATCGCCGGTTTCGTTGCTATATGTCAACGACAATTGGGATGGGCATATTTACTTACGTTGATGACATATGATGTTATGTGTTGCTGGATATGTCATATTGGATCGTCGTGTTTGAATAGCCGGGTTTTTTTTATGTGAGATGAGTGTTTTTCATTTTCATTCATGTAAAAACTTGTATGTAATATTCTTTTATTGGGGCACTTCCAGGTTGCGGAAGATGTCACCTTTTGTATATTATTTACTTTTCCGCACTAGGATTGACCCAAGGAGGAAGGCACAAGTAACCGGGTTCTGGAGTCCAGTGGGAGACCAACTCGAGGAGTCGAGTCCAGGTATCCTAACTCTAGGATTGGAAGGGTTGCTTGCCGCTCTTGTAGGGGTCTAGGGGTGTGGGTTTGGCTATTCATCGCGACCATGGAATCCGTGTTTTATACTGGCTCGTATTAAAAACACGGACGTCCTAGTATATCTAATATTTCATATGATTCTTCTGCTGCGATATCTGTGATGTGATCATGTGATATGTTCTGTGATGGATACTGTATATAGTATATATGATATATTATATAGGTGTTACTTATGTTTTACACCCGTGCTAGCCCTGCCCCGCTCTGCCGTTAGTTACCTAACCTAACGATGCACGAGGGGACTTCGAGACGAATGCGGATGGCATAAGTATACGTCGTATTTATATGTGATGTTTAGGTATTTAAATGATGGGACTTCATTAATGTGATTAATGAAAGAAAAAGAAACCTAAAGATGCTGTGGAATCGAATTTCAAAATAAAACAGGTAGCTACAGTTCTTGCTTTGCACAGCGGTATATGTGATATATCCTGCATCTTATTCGATGAGGAAAGGGCCGACGATCCCTTCACCTGGAGTGACCCCTTTAGCAATAACTGGCAGATGCTACACACTTGGTTTTTTTTGATAGCTTCTATAGTTTCTGCTTTGCACAGTGATATATATGATATATCCCGCACCTCATTCGACGAGGAAAGGGCCGACGATCCCTTCACCGGGAGTGACCTCTTTAGCAAAACTAGAAAAGCATCAAAAACACTCCATTTCAAAATCATTTGATTCTACAACGATATCAAGTTCATTATGCAATAGGTTTTCAGAAAAACCTGTCATAGCCCTCCGTCATTTCAGATAAGTAGTAGTTAGTATTCCTGCTGCGTTTGTTGGCCTTTGTCAAGGCGTAGTGTGCGGTAACTGAGATTTACGGGTAAGTGTTACCAGTAGTTTCTTGAACTGTTATAGACCTCATATCGACACGACTTATCGAGCTATTGGGGTCTGACGTTTACCACCCCTAGGCGAGATATGCGACATATCATACGAACAGACCGAACTGTACGGTAAGTGTTACTGGTTGGATTCACAGGAGTGTGAGCGGGCTTGCTCGTTGATCTTCTGATCGCTCAATACCCAGGTGGCCGTTACGTTTAGGAGACCGCTTGCGGCTTGTGGGTGTTTGTTATGATCATCACCTACTGCCGGCGTATTGACGAGTCTTTAGAGTCCTACACAGAGGTTTCCTGGCTCAAGCGAAACGAAATAGGAGCGCATATGAGATATGTGCGGGACCGAGAATGATACCAGTATGTGATACTGTATTCGATTCTCGCGATATGTGACATTGATCGGTTATATGTGATATAGCCGGGTTATCGGATCAAGTGTTGATTCGATAAGTTGTTACTATTGATATTAGTCGGTTATATGTGATATCACCGGATCGTTAAATCAAGTATTGATTTAATGATTTAATGTATAATTATATATTTGATATATTACTTTGCATTAACTAGTATTGGTTCACTTAAGATGGATTTTCTCACTTGATTGTGCACATTGTATATGTGATATATTTTTGTGCACAAGATTGTATCATGTTTGATGATACATGCAAACTTGGGTTAGTGTGTGATTTAAACCATGGTTAGTTAATGGTTAGGGTTTCATTTGATTTACTTATTCATTTATTTATTTTGTTTATTTATTTTGGCAAAAGAAAATGAAATGGTGGCTTGCTTTATCTTTTCTTCGAAACTTCATGAAGGTTTGAAAGATTGACAATTTTGTTTCTTTCCTTTAACCCTAACCATTCAACTAAACTCTAGTTAATTCTCTACACTAAACTATGGTTGCAAATATGATAAGTATCATCTTATTTTCTATTTTCCATAAGACTTATCATATTATCTTCTTCTTCTTCTCCTTCTTCAAGATGAAGAAAAGCTTGCTACCTTCAATGGTGACTTGATGAAAAGAGTGAGAAATCCAATTCTAAAGTGAACCCACATCCTATTTCTTCATCCTCTACCACTTGCCAAGTAGTATAGGGTGTTTTCTTCAGAAGTTTCATGGCTTGGTGAAGTTGGAGCTTGATCTTATGTTGCCTCGACGTAGATCATCTTCGGCATCGAAGTCGACGACCTAGCCCGCCCATTTCTCCGATGAAGCCGACGCTAGAGCCCAGGATCCGATGATCGCAGCGAGGGGACTTCATCACGGAGCTATGGAGGTGGAGGACCGGATCTACAAAGGTTGTATTTCCGTTCACTTAGTTAAGTTGTTAACTAGTTACCTGTTTCGCCTAATTTCTAGTTAACGATCCGTATTAGGGTTTCTCGGCATCGGAAAAATTTGAAAATGGCATGGTTGATGCCTTGTGAGACCTCATTAGTGTGCCTAAGAACCCTACAGATTCGATAATTTAATGTATAAATATATATTTGATATATTACATTACATTAACTAATATAAGCTCACTTAAATGATTCTTTTTCTCACTTGATGATACATTGATATATATGTGATTTATGTTAATTGTATTATTTTCTTTTGTTACATTATATATTAAATATGTGATATATAATATTGTAACATGTTAGGGTTACACATGCAACTAGGGTTATGAGATTAAACCATGCTAGGGTTTAAATTAGGATTCACATTTTCTTTTTAATTATTTCTAAATTGTGGATTAAAGTTAAGATATTTTTTTGTGTTGACTAAAGTCCACCCTTTAGATAATATCTAGATATTTGTTGACCTAACCTCTTAACCCTAGCTTATGGTTTATTCTCTAGAAGGGTTAAGCATGCCACGCTTAACCCATGATTGTATTTCTAACCTCACACAATTCATTTCATCACAATTCATCTTCTTCTTCCTCTCACAAAAGCTCACTAGCTTTTTCATTTGTGATGAATTAAAGTGAGCAATAGAAAACAAAAGAGTGCAAAATTCCTACTCCATCATCCTCATCTATTCTAGCCACTTAGATTTGGGTGTTTGCTTCACTAATACCTCATTAATGAAGTGAGAGCTTGGGTTTGTGTTTCCTTAAGGTAGATCGTCTTGGATTTCGAAGACTTCAAGCAACATGCATCATTCACCTCATGGTGCCTCTCGAGAGTCCGAGAACTTGATGATCGCAGCAAAAGGACCTCAACTCGGAGCTTATGAAGTGAAGGAATGGACTACAAAGGTTGTAATCCCTAACTCTTATATGTTAAGTTGTTAACATATAGTTTTAGTTTGATTCTCTAGTTAAAGATCTAAGGTTAGGGTTATCTATAATGGCAAAAATTTAAACTTGGCATGTGTGATGCCTCCCGAAACCTTGTTGCCGTTGTAACTAACCCAACAATTCCAAGTGTAATGCCAATCCTGAGCAGCGATGCGGCAAAACTTTCGGAGCCAGCTGTTGTGGCCCCATCTCTCACATCATCCCAGCAGGAAGCTTTACTAAAGCAGCCAATGAAGGATGTCGTAACGGCTCCAGAGGCAGAGCTTGGTTCGGACGATGACGTCCTCTTATCAGAGGTCTTGATGAGATCTCTTCTCACTGCTCAGACCGAAAAGAAGCAGAGGAAGTGTGCGGTGAGGGAACGCGATGCCATTTTGGCCATGGGCGCATGCTCAAGCAGCGTCCCCCTTGCTGATACCCCTTCGGCAGATGTTCCCCCCGTGTTGTCTACCGTCCGTAGACAGGTTGCGCGTGCAGCTCGGGAAGAGACTGAAAAGCTGCTCCAAGGTAGCGTAATGCTGATTTTTTTTATTGGAACTAAATCTTTGAATTTTGACATATGCATTTTCTGCAGGTCCAATTCTCGGGGATGGGATGACGGGTGAAAGCCTGGTGATTACCGTGCCCGAAATTGCTACCCTTTCTCTAGAATCCGGGACCGTCCAGACCGCTGCTCTTTCCCCGTGTTGCTCCGTGTTATCGGAGGGCATCGCAAGCATCATGACGGCCCTCGTCGAGTTAGGGGATGAAGCAATGGGTATAGAGACTACTCCTCTGCGGGAGAGCGAAGAAGCCGCAACGCCTGGTGATGCTTCCGTCGCATTTTTTGTTGATGACCCATCAATTAATTCTCGAGTCAGTGTTCTCTTTTTATTTTACAATACCGTTCAGCTTCTTCTGATGATTTTTTGTTTGTAGGTGCAGTGAACGTTGAAATTGTTTCATCTGAAGCACCTCCGGTCGCCGCCATGACGGTTGTTGTTCCCCCGCCTTCTCCTATGTCCTCCAAAATGCTGGAAGGTATAGATTCGCGATTTATTTAGTTTCACTATGAACAACGTCTTCCTTGTGTTGACCGTGTATTGTCGTAATTCTGTAGGAGTCCTTTTCGACCATTTATACCAGGTGTTGAATCCGCACTTCTCCTTTCAGTCGGAAGTCATTCCGCCCGCTGGTATTGGTTAGTATATCCTTCAGCTATTATTTATTTCTTTCTTTTATATATAGCCAACTATTGCTATGTCTCCCTTTTATTGGTCGCAGCGTCACGGATTAGAGGAGGGGACGAGAGAATAATCGCGCCTTCGGTACTCCCAATCTTGCCATCTACCACAGCCAGTATAGTGGACTCTATTACTCGTGTATTTTTCTTTATCTCCCGAGTTGACATTTGACCATAATTTTTTTTGCAACAATCGCACCGGCTCCAGCTCCCTTCGAGTCTTGAATCCCAATGCCGGCAGGGCCCTTTGCTAAACGCCCATCTTCCAAGGGCGCTGCGACTAACCAGTGAATGTTGAGCGAGTTCGTCGAGGATCTTGACGCTGAGGCCCTCACATTCGCTGCAGATTTTGTTGCTGATGTTAATCCTATGCTGGCAACGCTCGTGAATTTCCATGACGAGGGTAGGTTAATTACTGCAGGAAGATCGAGGCCTGCCTGCATGAGATTGAGCTCAAGCGTCCTGCTCCTGAAGTATCATCTTTGAACTCCCAGCGAGCTGCATGGGTTGAGCAGAGTGTTCTTTTCCTTCGCTATTTTGAATAAGAGATGACCCTGAGGCGAAAGGAACATGAAGTGGCTTCAAGCGAATCTGCCCGGTTGCACGCCCAGGTCGAAGCGAGTGCTGCGCAGTTGAAAGCTGTCTTTGACAATCTGCAGCGATGCATTTCGGATGGGTTGACGCTGAGACGGGCGCTTGACGCTACAGAGCGGGTCGTGTAGGACCGCGAAGGACCGCGAAGATGCCATGCTAGGAACCGATGAAAAGCTTTCGTCTTGTTTATGACAACGGGCCCAAGTTGAAGCGTAGTTGGCCACGGCGGCCGATTATGAGAAAGGATTGAGAGGAGCGCACGAGCAGCTGGCTGATTTGTTGAAAACGCCTCCTCCTCATTAACCATCTTTGTACCCCATTTTTTTTACTGTATACTTTCGGTTTATGAATAACATGTATTCATTTTGATTCCTTGAATTCATGAATAAAAGACATATTTTATCTCATACTATCGTCTTCTTTTCTTTGTCGTGTCATTGGCATGTGACTTTAGCAAATGTGGCCTGTAGATGGTAGATAACAGATCATCTTTAACTCCTTGTAGGGTATCGATGGTTTAGGAAACAGGTTCAGGTCTGATGCCCAAGACTTTTCAACTTTATGAGCCGTGAGGGTCTCATAAGGAATTTTCTCCCTACGAGTCGAGAGGATCTCATAGGCGTAATTTCTCCTTGGGAATCGTGAGGATTCCTGAGCGCGTTTTCTCTTGAGAGTCGTAAGGATCTCACAAGAGAATTTTCTCCCTTACAAGTAGAGAGGACTCGTAAGTGGTTGGTGAGTTGACTTATTTCCGAATCGAAGCATTGCTCCGATGGGGAGGTCAAGGGTTGGTATATTTCTGATTCGAAGCGTTGCTTTATGACGGGGAGGTCATGGGTTGACGCATTTCTAAGTCGAAGCGTTGCTTTATGATTGGGAGGTCATTGGTTTACTTATTTCCGAGATGGAGCATTGATCCGGCGGGGAGATCATTGGTTGAATTGTTTCCGAGACGGAGCGTTGATCCGGCGGGGAGGTCATTGGTTGACTTTTTTCCGAGACGGAGGTCATTAGCCGATGTGTTTTCGAGACAGAAGTCATTGGCTGACTTGTTTCCGAGACGAAGGTCATTGGCCGACTTGTTTCCGAGATGGAGCATTGGCTGACTTGCTCCGCTTTCTGCGGTGTCGGAGTTGACTTGCTCCGCTTTCTGCGGTGTCTGGGTTGACTTCCTCCGCTTTCTGCGGTGTCTGGGTTGACTTGCTCCGCTTTCTGCGGTGTCTGGGTTGACTTCCTCCGCTTTCTGCGGTGTCTGGGTTGACTTCCTCCGCTTTCTGCGGTGTTAGGGTTGACTTGCTCCGCTTGCTGCAGTGTCGGGTTTGACTTGCTCCGCTTTCTGCGGTGTCGGGTTTAACTTGCTCCGCTTTCTGCGGTGTCGGGTTTGACATTCCCCACTTTCTACGGTGTCAGGGTTGAGTTGCTACGCTCGCTGCGGTGTCAGGTTTGACTTGCTCCGCTTTCTGTAGTGTCAGGGTTGACTTGCTCCGCTTGATGCGGTTTCAGGTTTGATTCTAGGTTTTCTGTGAACCGTAGAGTCTTAGAACTAGGGATTGTGCCGTAGCTCTGATTGGTGATGCTGTGTCCGTATCCTGCTGGAACAAGGATGAATGTCATTGCTGATCTCCTGGGATGCAGATGTTGCCGGTGAGATCTGGATCTCTGTTTGACAGAGTCTGTCCGGAAATGTGCTTCCCTTTTCGTTTATGCCTATGGATTGTATACATGGGTCAGTATGGACTCTCCTGTAGGGCAGAAGTTATATTCTTTCATCATTTTCATTTTTTTTATTTCCTTCCGCGATGCTCTATCATTTCATCTTTTTTCGCGGTGCACAATTATTTCGGCTATTTTTCTTTTTACTCGCTGCTTTTTATTGCAAGTTGCCCAATCATTTCGGCTATTTTTTGTATGCATATATTTTACTTACTGATTTTGTTGCAAGTTGCCCTATCATTTCTGCTATTTCATATGCATTTATCGCTCGCTGACTTTTTGCTGCGAGTATGGAACTTGGAATCTGATGCCAATCTTAGCATCAGCATCACTGCGACTGGAATATTGCCAGGAGCAAATCATCATTTGCCGTGAAAGGACATAGAATTTGATACCGATTTAGGCATCAGCATCGCTACCACTGGGACATTGCAAGGAGAGAATCATCATTTTCCTCTGTCGATTCAAACAAAGGTGGCTTAGCAAACAGGGTTAGGATCCTGTCGACTAAGGCTTTTGACTTCATGAGCCGTAAGGGTCTCATAAAGGTGTTTCTCCCTACGAGTCATGAGGATCTTGTAGGCGTGTTTTCTCCTTAGGAATCGTGAGGATTCTTATGTGTATGTTCTCGTATAAGTCGTAAGAATCTTACAAGAGTGTTTTCTCCTTATAAGTCGAGAGGACTTACAAGTGTCGTTCGCCAAATGGAGAAATTTCATGCTATTGATGGAACTTGGTAGTGGAGATGTTTATTTATGCCCATGGATTGTATACAAGGGTCAACATTGAACCATTTATAGGGCAGTCTGGGAAATGTGATGGCTTAAGAACATGTTCAGATCCCTGTAGCTTAAGGCTTTTGAATCTTATGAGTCGTGAGGGTCTCATAAGAGGGTTCTCCTTACGAGTCGTGAGAATCTCGTAAGTGTAATTTCTCCTCAGGAATCTTGGGGATCCCTAAGTGTGTTGCTCCCTTATGAGTCGTAAGGATCTCACGCAGGTATTTTCTCCTTACAAGGTCGAGAGGATCTTGCAAGTGTGCATGATTTTTTTTACGAGTCTGCGCCCTTTCGGGTTTTCATAAACATCGCCTGTAGCCTTTCTGTTTTCACTCACGGAGCCCATTCGGGTTTTCATCCGTGCCCATCTTGCTTGTGGACGCACCGTTTTTTTTTTGCGTCAGCCAAAGGATGCTGTGGTTTGTAGTAGTTTAAAGACGTTTCGGTCCGTAGCTAGTTTCAGGACATTGCGGTCCATTGTTAGTTTAAGGACGTTTCGGTCCATAGCTAGTCTCAGGACGTTTCGGTCCATTTTTAGTTTAGGAATGTTTTGGTCCATAAGGATTTTGAGGCGAGGTTTCACCGGATACTACTTATAGAGTTTGCACTTGGGAAGATAGTGAGCGGACATAGGCATTGTCATCTATCGTTGACATGGGCCGTGACTCGTCAGGCATAGTCTTTTTTTAGGAACCGGCCGTTTATTGGCCTGAAGGGTCTCTCGCCATGCATATCCATGAGCAAGTAAGCCCCACCTTGATAGGCTTTGTGTATGATATACGGGCCCTCATATTTCGGCTCGAATTTCCCCCGTTTGGCACGATTGGGGATCATAGGTCTCTTGACCACTAGCACGAGTTCACCTTAGCGAAATGTTCTCGGCCTAGTTAATCTTTCGTATGAGCGCGTCATCTTTTCTTTGTAAGCTTCTAAATTTTGCTTTGCCATGAGACGAGTTTCATCAAGGGCGTCGAGCTCCTCAAGTCGAAGATGAGCATTCTATTCGCCTGTTAGCTCGTAATGAACCGCCACTCGTAGAGAGGGTAGCTCTATCTCCAAGGGGATTACTGCTTCCGTGCCGAATACCAATGCATAAGGCGTTGTATTCGTAGCCGTTTTGCATGTAGTTCGATACGCCCAGAGAGCTTCATGCAGTCTTTCGTGCCAGTCCTTTTTAATTTTGGACACCGTCTTCTTTATGATCTTTGTCAAGGTTTTGTTGAAAGCCTCAGATAGACCATTAGCTCGGGGATTATAGACCGAAGAGTATCTCCAGTCTATGTTATTCTGCTGTGCGAAGAGGCTAATTCTGTGACTTCTGTAGGCCGGCCCGTTATCGGAGATAATCCACCACGGAGTGTTGAACCGATAGATGATGTGCGTCTTGAAGAAATGGAGGATATTCTCCGGCTTGACTTCTCTTAGCGGTACTGCTTCTGCCCACTTGGAGAAATAATCGGTTGTCGCCAATATAAACCGATGTCCTTTGAACAACGCCGGTTCGATGGGCCCAATTATGTCGATTCCCCACATTTCGAACGGCCAGCTAGCCACTGTTGGGTGTAGCGGGTTTGGATGCTGGTGGATAAAGTCTCCACGAATTTGGCACGAATGACATTGCTTCGCGCATTCAAGGCAGTCCTGAATCATCGTGGACTAGTAATAGCCCATCCTTTTGATCTTCAGCTTCATCTTTGGGCCGGCTTGATAAGAATCCCAGAGTCCATCATGAGTTTCTTGGACGACTTTCCTTGCTTCTTCTGGTCCCAGGCATCTTAGCCACAGAGAATCGAACGATCTCTTATACAGAGTATCATTGAGGAAGGCGAAAGACAGAGCTCGTTTCATGAGCGGGTGCCTTGAGGATGCATCTTCAGGTGTTCGACGGGATTTGAAGTAGTCTATAAAAACTTCTCTCCATTCCTTATCCTTTTCTTGATCATTTATTTGTAGGGTTGTTTGCTTGGTCGCTTCCTTTTCTTAAGACGACTATGGAGATATTTCCGCTGGTGCAAGAACCCGACGGCTTTGTACAATGATTCTTACATCATCAAGGTTTTCATCAGCCAGTTCTTTAGCGAGCTTGGCTAACGCATCCGCCTCGCTATTTTCTGCACGTGGTATGCTTTCTAGGGCATAGGAAGGGATTTGAGTCAGCAATTGTTTCACTCTCTCGCCGTACTTTACCAACTCTGGTTTGCACATTTGATAGTCGTCGTTTACTTGACAAATGACCAGCTGGGAGTCTCCGTATATGAGGAGGTCTTCGATTCCCATGTCTACAGCGATCTCAAAACATGCTATCAAAGCTTCATATTCTGCTTCATTGTTTGTTCTCGGCTCTGTTAAGGAAAAGGCAAAGCGCATTATCCCTCCTTGTGGAGTTACGAAGATGAGGCCTACTCCAGATTTGATTATGGGGGAGCTGTGCTTTTGCTTCTTCATGGAAGATGCCCCATCGAAGTAGAGTTCCCATCGGGTATCGCTCCCTCCTCTCTCCCTGTCGATCGTGTCAAACGTGTGCTCGTCTGGAAATTCGCAATTTAGGGGTGAATCGGCAGGTATCGGATGCTCAGCGAGGAAGTCGGTGATGGCCTGGCCTTTCAGTACCTTGTGAGGTCGGTATGTTATCAAGAATTCCAGTAAGAGTGGTGCCCATTTAGCGAGTCGTCCAGTTAGTATGGCTCTTGACATCAAATATTTGAGAGGATCCACTTTTGATATGAGATGGACCTCATGCGCCAAAGCATAATGCCGAAGCTTCGTTATCACGAAGATTAACGCCAGGCAGTGTTTTTCGATAGGGGAGTAGTTGTTTTCTTCCCCCAGGAGAACTCGACTCAGATAGTAGAGGGCTCTCTCCTTCCTTCGGTCGTTCTCCTGTGCCCATAGCACACCTAAAGAACCTTCAAGGGCGGTTGCGTACAGGATGATGGGCTTTCCCTTGACTGCAGCGGTCAGTACCGGCGGATTCTGCAGGTATTGCTTGATTTCGTCGAGTGCGCTTTGGCATTTACGATCCCAAACGAACGGGGTCCCCTTCTTCATTAAATGACTGTAGGAGCGGCATTTGCCGGAGAGGTTAGCTATGAACCACCGGATATACGCGTTCTTTCCTTGGAGAGACCGCAGTTGCTTGAGAGTTCTTGGCGGAGGCATTTCCATAATCGCCTTGATCTTTGATGGGTCTATTTTGATGCCCTGGTGTCGTACGATGAATCCTAGGAATTTTCCTGAGGAGACTTCGAACGCGCATTTCAGAGGGTTCATCTTCAGGTTGTATTTCCGAAGGTGCTGAAATACTATCTTCAGATGCTCCTAGTGCTCCTCATACGATTTTCTTTTCACCACGAGGTCATCAAGATAACATTTGACAATCTCGTGTATGAGGTCATCAAAGATCTTTGTCATGGCCCTCTGGTAGGTGGCTGTAACATTTCAAAAAAATAAAATATTATTTTTTGGGAATTTTTATAATTTAATATTATTTTATTGAATATTTTAATATTTAGGTATAATTAAATACAGAAAAATTTGGAAAAATTATGGAAAATTAAAAAATAGGTTATTTTATTGAATTATGCCATTTTTAAGTTTTTATAATTAGTTATATGCTAATTTAGTGCTAATCGCGATTAAAAATCGCTAATCGGGTTTTTAGCAATTTTGTGCAAAACATGCACATATCATTTTTATCACACTTGTGTATTTTCTATCATGTTATTTGGGGTTACTATTCTTGTGAGAAGGGTTTTTGGAGGAAAAGAAAAAGGAAAAAGAAAAGGAAAAGAGAAGGGAACATGAGCATTTAATGAGGCATGGTGCATTTTTGACTTGGATCTTTTTCTCTCTCTCCCTCTCATTTCCCTCATCTCTCCCTCTCCATTCTCAGCTGAAACTTCTGCCCTCTTCACCCTCCCCTCTTCAAGCCCTAAATCATCTCACAAACTACACCAAAACCCTACCCCCATTTCATTAAAAGTGTGCACAAGCTCAAGATCTACACATTGGACCAAGGCAGCAAGGATTTTGGCCACTAGGGGCAACTCAAGAAAATTCTTGAGTTGCCAAATGAGGTATTTACTGAACCCTTAACTTAGTTTTAGCATTACTTTCACCCCCATGTTGTGATAGAATCGATATTGTGTGTGTTTGTGGACTTAAAGAAAACCTAGTTAGGGTTTGAGGAAATTATGAGTTGTGATGGGAAATTGAGCTCAGTAGAGGTTACACCAACACCCTAGTGCATGAATTGAGACCTAAACCTGAAGCTTAAACCCAGAATATGGATTTGTAGAAACCGATATCAGAAAATTTATGAAATCTGTGAAGGTTATTTGGGATCTGCTATCAACCCGAGACTCTAAAATTTATATTGATTGGACAGTGACATGTGCAGGCACCTAGGAAGCTACCACCAAGACCCTAGCCTCTAACTCCATGACACGGCCGCCAATTAATTCCCTTTGGCCGCAATTTGCGGCCATACCTGCACCAAATTGAGTCGTTTTGGTTCTGCTGCTCCTCCATGTATAGATTAGACCCCTGGTATATATAGATTTGTCTAATTTGACCTAGGGTGAAATCTGGAGCCTATTTCCCTTGTTGCTGTTTTGGATTCGTTTTTTCGTATTCCGTATTTTTAATTCTGAATTTACGTATTGTGTTTACCTCGACTATTTGGCGTTTATACGACGATATCGAGGATTGATTGTTGGTTTTGGAGGCGTATCCATAGGTTCTAACCTATTGGCCCCATAGCGTATCGTTTTGGTTTTCGTATGCCGTTTTAGTTTGGATTTAGTTTTGATACGCATTTGCGATACGTTATTGTGTAGGTACCCCATGAAGACTTCGGGACGACAAGCAAGCACGTGGCGACGTCCACAAATGAAGACGCAAGGTGAGTAGATTATATCTACGGGGGAATTCGGGTGGATGGCGTATAGCACCCCCGCAGTCCGTAGTTGATATAGTATATTTTATTTATGATAGTTTAGTGTAGTGGATTATTTGAGATGTGTTAGCTGTGATTGGGTTAGAAGTAAACTAGAATATTTCCTAGTTGCGAACCCTAGGATAGGTTTACACCCACGCGCACATACATGTTGATTTGCTATACTTATACTGTGATGATGATGGATAGTGGATGACTTTGGAGATGAGTCGATGATTTTGGGTTTTGTGCCACGAGATCGGTGATTTGTTATGATTCGTATTTGGGATACGACATGTGATCTCTAGCGGGCCTTTGGATGTGTGTTTACAAACGCAGTCACATTGATGGTATCAGTTGTACTAGACTTAGATCAGTACCCCAGATTATGTGATATGATGATGATGATGATACCAAATAACTGATGAGCTGATTGTGATATTGACCCGTACCTAGCTATTGGGATGTCGTACAACGATTTACCGTACGAGCTTTATATTGATGATAGATCCGCACTCATGACTCGAGGATGTCAGATGATATACTGTATCGTACGCGATACTATTGAGGTGGGATCACTGACTATTATATATATATCGACTCAGATTTAGGCGGTTTCCATACACCTCCTGATGGACTTGGCTTAGTAGATGTTAGACCAGACCCGAGTCATACCTATTTCAAAACTAACGAATCGGGAATATCTTAAGGATAAGTAAAGGGATTCTACGGGTATTTTCAAAAGACGTATCTATTCTCAAAAACACCGTAACCCTTATTTTACCAAAACCCCAATTCGTCTTATTTCAAAAGGCACCACTGTAGGACATGTACATATTGGTGTAGATTCTTCACTGTTGCATTGATTATTCGATTCCGCATCGCATTGCATGTGTTTATTTCTATATTGCAATCATGCTGTTAGGACACCAGCACCATTATCGATGATGCATATATTCCACGTACACTTGCTTGTCGGCTCACACACTTCATCATCGATAATTGCCATGTCACTACACAGTAGTATTATTGCATCACGATATGACCTTGTATGTGCATGCTATTATTCTAGGTCATATACATCAAGCTTTCTAATTATACGCATTGAGATATTCGTTTTCATGATATTTCTGGATTTGGGAACCGTGGATAGTTTCAAAGGAGAGTATGTACTTATTTGAAATACCCGTTTTCCTTGATATGATATTTACGCAGCCACCATGAGATTTATCGGTTCTGATTAAATACCCCATACGAGGAGTGTGTGCCGTATGAGGGTACATGGTGGGGCCCGGTATGGTTCCCCTCGGCAAGATGATCGAAGGATTATGCCGATTGAGCATGGAGGTGGGCGAGTAGCTACCGGTGATTGTATTTGAGCTCGGCGGATATCCGGGGGATACCAACCGGAGTTGAGAAGTGGACATGGGTTGACCCGTGCTGCCAGGGCCGAGGGCCGCTACCGCAGACGGAGCCCCATATGGACGAGGATTTACGTGCCGATGCTAGGCACAGGTTTCATGATGTTTCCATGATTTTGATTATATCCTCATATTTACTTGCATGATGCTTATTGTAATTGGGTGACAGGTGGACGGGATCCACATATATACAAACTTTTATTACATTGATCATACTTCATTTGTATATATAACAGGGTATGAGGGCGCTGTTATATATACCCTTACACCAATATTAGTGGAATGGGACGCTAATATATGTGTATTGATATCCATTTTGATATTTCATCATATTTACTTCATGCAGACATACCTTATATGTATGACATGCTATTACCTGAGGCACTGGCACGGGTACTTGGCACTACATACACGATTAGATGTTACATTGCCACCTTATCATGCTTCAGGCTTATTCTTTGAGGTTTATATATCTGATTGTATTGACCTAGGATTATGTCATGCATTCGTTTTCTGCATGTAGATATTTTCTATTCACGAGTTGGCAACTCACCCCCGTTGTGCCACAGTTCTTGCAGGTTTTGCCGCACAGGTTCCATTGCGGCATTTCTGGCACATTGCTTTCCTTTGCGGGTGATTTTCTTGGTAGGTGGGTTCTTGCATCAGAACCACCCATGTATATGTATTATTCATTGTATCTAGAATTCCATCAACCAAAACTTGTAAATTGTTTCAGACTTAGACATTAGTGATGTATTGTTCGACCTTCGAGTCGCGCTTAGTAGTATTGCAGTTTTCATGCTTATTGCGTTTCTTTTGGATTTGATCCTCACCTTTCGGCGTTGTATATTATATTGCTTGTGTGGTTGTGACCGTCGATTGACGAAGAGCTAGCTCTCGCTTGGGGATGCCTTTTATCATTGCATATATATTTTTCTTGTTGTACCCCGTTCGTGGCCAGTATTTACAAAAGAAACTCTGCCGAAATTTTTAGAAAAGACTTTACATTTTTAAAATGCATATTCGTCTTAGATATTTAAAAACCTTGACTTCAAACATGTTTTTCTTCACTTCTTTAAACCGGTTTTCTTTATTTATCCTTAAAATAGTTTTAGATTTCTGGGCTTTTGGCTTACTTGGATCAGATGGAGTCCTATAGACTTCATATGGTTCAAGGGCCAGTCACGTGCTCTTTTGGGTCGTGACAAAGATGATTTTAGAGCGCTAGGTTAACCTTGGTTCGAGTCTAAGTTTGACTATGTTGAGCCTAGGGCGTCTATATATATACGGAACTTAGGCTTGACCTTACGGAACTTAGACTTAGTCGAGGGGGTATTAGACCCGAACTTTCATCGCGTAGGATGACCCTTGGTTGATGGAATAGGTTACTAAAGTAGAGTGATGTACCGTGGGTATGTTCCGCGGAATACTAACGATACGCTACTCCGCTTAAGGAGCCTTAGGATGTACATTTCCTTGCACAGTATTATATTCCTTCCTATGATCTATCCTCATCGATACTGGTTATGATTTTGCTGCCACGATCACAGGGGCAGAGAGAGAACTACGGTTAGAGCTGCGTCAGCATGAGCTCGTCGCAGACGAGAACTGACCAGGATGTGATTCCAGAGACTTACGATTGCATTGTGAGGCGTCGTCTTATTGTGTTTTCGCGCCAAGAGCGTTTGGTGGATCACCTTTACGGGATTTCTCGGACATGCCGATTGGTACCAGAGGATCAGGCTACTGCTAGAGGCCAGCCAGGATGTGATGACCTTAGATATATCGCTATTCAGGATGTCGCTTCCGGAGCTTACGAGCTGAGATCGCCAGAGCTACCAGGCAAATATGAGACAGATGATAGCTAGCCTACCCGATTTGAGAGGAGAAGGCGATTCGATCGATTTATGCGCCGGAGCAGGCCCAGTTGAGTTGAAGATTTCCAGTGTGGAGAGTCTTACTCAGATCTAGAGTAGACCGATTTAGAGATGACCGCCAATGTATCGCCTTTCCTGGAGGATTGAGGCGCTGTTTAGCGTACAGACGAATGGGCCAGTTGTTGCTGCAAATGACGAGATGTCGCCTAGATGATTGGAGCTACTGCAGCATGAGTATATACTTAGAGAGATTATAGTGAGTCGCTAGTCACCCGAGGATGAATGACTAGGACAGGTGTTCGTTCGCTTACCCCGATGCAAGGTCATCAGATAGATTGCTTCCAGCTAGAGGCTACTTCACGCAGGTTCGTTGAGAGTCGATCGAGACGATTGAATGTCACGAGCCCATTTTCCAAGTTAAAAGTATACGGAAAGACATGCAGGAGATTCCATGGACCCTCTAGAAGAATGAAACCCTAACTCGACTTAATGACCGTGTGAAAGCCTTTGAACCTTAGGGTTTGCGGCAGTTCCGCGGTGCCATTAGTGAGGCTTGGGTTTGCCCTTCTACGGCTGGACCACCGACGCTGTGGCATGTACTCGATACAATTAAACTGTACTCAAGATGTTGATCTCTTGGGGGATTATGAGATTCTGGCGAGTCGATCGGACGATTCGACATCATTCGGATATCATGTGATGGGACACTGCTTGGGAGACTCCAGATACGAGCATAGCCGTGGGAGCGCAGTCCGTGCAGCCATGATGAGACGAGTCCGAATCGGTCGACATTGAAGCAGAGTGAAGTAAAGAGTTCGCAAGAGATTTCGACGAGATGACGTTCCACTCCGCCGACATCAGAGATGCGATACGCACGCAGAAGTAATGTATATGGATATAGCTTCCAGAAAGAGGCGCGATGAGTATGCAACCGTTCCGGAACAAGAATTAGCTTCAGTAAAGGACGATGACTTCCGGGCAATTCGGCAGAAAAGAGATACGCAAGAGACTTAGGATGGACCATAGCCGAGAACGTTGCAGTGCGCAGATAAAGACGTGATGTCGATGTGGACGATGATACAGACAAGCGGGACAAGAGGTTCATGCGAGACGCTGATGAGCTGTCATTACTTTCCGTCGAGACCAGAGATCTGATATGCTTACAGAGGCGTTATGACGCGACCAGCTTCCGAGGAGATGTTGTGCTGAGAACGCAGATGTCCATCGAGCGAGAAGAGTTTATGCAAGAGTACCAACCTCCGTACAGACCGACATAGGCAAGATTGGAAGAGACCTTGAGCAGGATTCCTTGCTGGACACTGCTGTAATGATGTTTACCCAGGATCAGTTGTGATGTGCATTCAAGGGAATCAGAGGCTGACGCCAGTGACATGCTGCTTTACGAGTGGTCGTGAGGATTGACCGAGAGATGACCAGAGAAGTGCCAGAATGGAATCGTCCCCGTTAGCACACATGACAGGGCCGATGAGCCGATTGATTGTGAGATTGGTAATCCACAGAGAAGATAAAGACCCAGAGGCAGAGGACGCCATACCGTGAGCAAGAGGCAAGTAGATATCTTGCGCTGCTAGCATTGGATGTATTGACACCTTCTCGACTTTGAAGAAGTGACTATCGACGACGGTATTTATGATTTTGTGATTTGATTATGACGAATCCGTCTCTTTGGATTTCGGTATTTTGGGCGTTCTGTTTTCATGATTTAGTCTTGATGGCTGAGTTTCATGATATTTGTTTTATGCACCACGATTGCACCCACTGGGTATTTATATTTTGTGCATAGTTATTACGTTGAGGTGTTGATTGTGATTTCATACCTATTTTATGCCAGTTATTTGATTTACGCTTCCAGCATAGTTTTCGTGCACCTTTAGTGTTTTTGATTTGATTTGTGCATGCTGATGCACATGGTTATGAGCTTATACACCGCGGTATACCTGATTTTGAGTGAGCCGTATTGTATACCGTCGATTTTGGATTTTCGCGCATGTTGGGCGCATGTTTTGAGATACGATTTTGGCGCACACCAGATACACTAAATCGGGATTCTTTGTGCATGTCAGATACACCTGATTTTGCTGTCAGGCACACACGTTGCGTATGACAGATGTTTCGTGCACACCAGTTGTACCTAGATGTTGTTTTGTGCACCTGTATGACACATATATGGATTTTGATTCCTTGCGCACCAGACGCACAGGATATTTTTATATATACATTTTTGGGATTGATTTTTTTTTAGAGAAGTACATTTTTATGATATTCGCTGTGTATTGATGTTTTCGGAGCCCCGACAAATTGGATTTTTACTGAAATGTTTTAGTACTTAGGGGTTTAAATTTAAATTCGGGGACCGAATTTATTTAAGAGGGGAAGATTGTAACATTTCAAAAAAATAAAATATTATTTTTTGGGAATTTTTATAATTTAATATTATTTTATTGAATATTTTAATATTTAGGTATAATTAAATACAGAAAAATTTGGAAAAATTATGGAAAATTCTAAAATAGGTTATTTTATGGAATTATGCGATTTTTAAGATTTTATAATAAGTTATATGCTAATTTAATGCTAATCGCGATTAAAAATCGGTAATCGGGTTTTTAGCAATTTTGTGCAAAACATGCACATATCATTTTTATCACACTTGTGCATTTTCTATCATGTTTTTTGGGGTTACTATTCTTGTGAGAAGGGTTTTTGGAGAAAAAGGAAAAAGAAAAGGAAAAGAGAAGGGAACATGAGCATTTAATGAGGCACGGTGCATTTTTGACTTGGATCTTTTTCTCTCTCTCCCTCTCATTTCCCTCATCTCTCCCTCTCCATTCTCAGCTGAAGCTTCTACCCTCTTCACCCTCCCCTCTTCAAGCCCTAAATCATCTCACAAACTACACCAAAACCCTACCCCCATTTCATTAAAAGTGTGCACAAGCTCAAGATCTACACATTGGACCAAGGAAGCAAGGATTTTGGCCACTAGGGGCAACTCAAGAAAATTCTTGAGTTGCCAAATGAGGTATTTACTGAACCCTTTGCTTAGTTTTAGCATTACTTTCACCCCCATGTTGTGATAGAACCGATATTGTGTGTGTTTATGGACTTGAAGAAAACCTAGTTAGGGTTTGAGGAAATTATGAGTTGTGATGGGAAATTGAGCTCAGTAGAGGCTGCACCAACACCCTAGTGCATGAATTGAGACCCAAATCTGAAGATTAAACCCAGAATACGGATTTGTAGAAACCGATATCGGAAAATTTGTGAAATTTGTGAAGGTTATTTGGGATCTGCTATCAACCCGAGACTCTGAAAATTATATTGATTGGACAGTGACATGTGCAGGCACCCAGGAAGCTACCACCAAGACCCTAGCCCCTAACTCCATGACCCGGCCGCCAATTAATTCCCTTTGGCCGCAATTTGCGGCCATACCTGCACCAAATTGAGTCGTTTTGGTTCTGCTGCTCCTACATGTATAGATTAGACCCCTGGTATATATAGATTTGTCTATTTGACCTAGGGTGAAATCTGGAGCCTATTTCCCTTGTTGTTGTTTTGGATTCATGTTTCCGTATTCCGTATTTTTAATTCTGAATTTACGTATTGTGTTTACCTCGTCTATTTGGCGTTTATACGACGATATCGAGGATTGATTGTTGGTTTTGGAGGCGTATCCATAGGTTCTTACCTATAGGCCCCATAGCGTATCGTTTTGGTTTTCGTATGCCGTTTTAGTTTGGATTTGGTTTTAATGCGCATTTGCGATACGTTAATGTGTAGGTACCCCATGAAGACTTCGGGATGACAAGCAAGCGCGTGGCGGCGTCCACAAATGAAGACGCAAGGTGAGTAGATTATATCTACGGGGGAAGTCGGGTGGATGGCGTATAGCACCCCCGCAGTCCGTAGTTGACATAGTATATTTTATTTATGATAGTTTAGTGTAGTGGATTATTTGAGATGTGTTAGCTGTGATAGGGTTAGAAGTAAACTAGAATATTTCCAAGTTGCGAACCCTAGGATAGATTTACACCCACATGCACATATATGTTGATTTGCTATACTTATACTGTGATGATGATGGATAGTGGATGACTTTGGAGATGAGTCGATGATTTTGGGTTTTGTGCTGCGAGATCGGTGATTTGTTATGATTCGTATTTGAGATACGATATGTGATCTCTAGCGGGCCTTTGGACGTGTGTTTACACACGCAGTCACATTGATGGTATTAGTTGTACTAGACTTATACCAGTACCCCAGATTATGTGACATGATGATGATGATACCAAATAATTGATGAGCTGATTGTGATATTGACCCGTACCCAGCTATTGGGATGCCGTACGATGATTTACCGTACGAGCTTTATATAGAAGATAGATCCGCACTCATGACTCGAGGATGTCAGATGATATACTGTATCGTACGTGATACTATTGAGGCAGGATCACTGACTATTATATATATATATCGACTCAGATTTAGGAGGTTTCCATACACCTCCTGATGGACTTGGCTTAGTTGATGTTAGACCAGACCCGAGTCATACCTATTTCGAAACTAACGAATCGGGAATATCTTAAAGATAAGTAAAGGGATTCTACGGGTATTTTCAAAAGACGTATCTATTCTCAAAAACACCGTAACCCTTATTTTACCAAAACCCCGATTCGTCTTATTTCAAAAGGCACCACTGCAGGACATGTACATATTGGTTTAGATTCTTCACAGTTGCATTGATTATTCGATTCCGCATCGCATTGCATGTGTTCATTTCTATATTGCAATCATGCTGTTAGGACACGAGCACCATTATCGATGATGCATATGTTCCACGTACACTTGCTTGCCGGCTCACACACTTCATCATCGATAATTGCCATGTCACTACACAGTAGTATTATTGAATCAGGATATGACTTTGTTTGTGCATGCTATTATTCTAGGTCATATACATCATGCTTTCTGATTATACGCATTGAGATATTCGTTTTCATGATATTTCTGGATTTGGGAACCGTGGATAGTTTCAAAGGAGAGTATGTACTTATTTGAAATACCCGGTTTCCTTGATATGATATTTGCGCAGCAACCATGGGATTTATCGGTTCTGATTATATACCCCATACGAAGAGTGTGTGCCGTATGAGGGTACATGGTGGGGCCCGGTATGGTTCCCCTCGGTAAGATGATCGAAGGATTATGCCGATTGAGCTTGGAGGTGGGCGAGTACCTACCGGTGATTGTATTTGAGCTCGGCGGATATCCGGGAGATACCGACTAGAGTTGAGAGATGGACATGGGTTGACCCGTGCTGCCGGGGCCGAGGGCCGATACCGCAGACGGAGCCCCATATGGACGAGGATTTACGTGCCGATGCTGGGCACAGGTTTCATGATGTTTCCATGATTTTGATTATATCCTCATATTTACATGCTTGATGCTTATTGTCATTGGGTGACAGGTGGACGCGATCCACATATATACAGACTTTTATTACATTGATCATACTTCATTTGTATATATAACAGGGTATGAGGGCGCTGTTATATATACCCTTACACCAATATTAGTGGAATGGGACGCTAATATATGTGTATTGATATCCATTTTGATATTTCATCATATTTACTTCATGCAGACATACCTTATATGTATGACATGCTATTACCTGAGGCACTGGCACGGGTACTTGGCACTACATACAAGATTAGATGTTACATTGCCACCTTATCATGCTTCAGGCTTATTCTTTGAGGTTTATATATCTGATTGTATTGATCTAGGATTATGTCATACATTCGGTTTCTGCTTGTAGATATTTTCTATTCACGAGTTGGCAACTCACCCCCGTTGTGCCACAGTTCTTGCAAGTTTTGCCGCACAGGTTCCATTGCGGCATTTCTGGCACATTGCTTTCCTTTGCGGGTGATTTGCTTGGTAGGTGGGTTCTTGCATCAGAACCACCCTTTTATATGTATTATTCATTGTATCTAGAATTCCATCAACTAAAACTTGTATATTGTTTCAGACTTAGACATTAGTGATGTATTATTCGACCTTAGAGTCGTGCTTAGTAGTATTGCGGTTTTCATGCTTATTACGTTTCTTTTGGATTTTATCCTCGCCTTTCGGCGTTGTATATTATATTGCTTGTGTGGTTGTGACCGTCGATTGACGAAGAGCTAGCTCCCGCTTGGGGATGCCTTTTATCATTGCATATATATTGTTCTTGTTGTACCCCGTTCGGGGCCAGTATTTACAAAAGAAACTCTGTCGAAATTTTTAGAAAAGACTTTACATTTTTAAAATGCATATTCGGCTTAGTTATTTAAAAACCTTGACTTCAAACATGTTTTTCTTCACTTCTTTAAACCAGTTTTCTTTATTTATCCTTAAAATGGTTTTAGATTTCTGGGCTTTTGGCTTACTTGGATCAGATGGAGTCCTATAGACTTTATATGGTTCAAGGGCCAGTCACGTACTCTTTCGGGTCGGGACAGTGGCGCCAGTGTTCTTCAGACCAAAGGGCATCACTTTGTCACAGAATATGCCTAGAGGAGTCTGGAAAGCGGTATGCTTTTGGTCTTCGGGATGCATCTTTATTTAATTGTACCCTGATGATCCGTCCATGAAGGAAAAGACTTCATGAGTGGACGTGTTATCTATCATCAACTCGGTAATCGGTACTGAAAAATCATCCTTCGGGCAAGCTTTGTTGAGGTCCCGAAAGTCCACGCAGATGCACACCGTTCCATTTTTCTTCATCACTGGAACGATGTTGGCGATCCAGTCAGGGTACTGAACTTCTTGGATGATGCCGAAGTCGATTAGCTTCTTGACTTCGGCGTTATACAAATTTCAAGTTCAAGCCGCATTCATCTTGGAACTTGCTTGACTGGCTTGACGTCCGGAGATATCGCCAATTTATGCACAGCTATTTCTAGGTCTAGTCCCGGCATCTCGGAATAGTTCCATATGAAGCAGTCTTTATACTGCATAAGCACGTCTTTTAGCGTAGCCACCTGTTCTTTAGACAGCAGCTCACTGACGAACGTAGGCCACGGGTCGTTTGCCGTCCCCAAGTCGATTTTTCTCAGGTTATCCGCAGTAGTGTGTATTCCATCTTCCAGCTCTTTTGGCACCGGTGGAAATTCTGAGATTAACTCATCTTCATCCTTATTTTCGATGCACAAGGAGAGGTCGTCCATATTCTCGCGCTCTCCTTCTTCCGACAGTATTATCACATGACAGGTACAAGATCGTTTCCGAGACCGATATTGATCTGGTTCTACTCTTGCTACATACGTTGCTTTTGGCACATGCTCTTGCGGTAGGGCGACCTTCCAACCGTCGGATAGAGCGAATCTGCCGAATTGATATTGGTCTTCGACACAGTTTTTGAAAGTGAAGCAGTCTTCAAGATGATGTCCTATTGCTCGGTGATAGGAGCAATAATTCGGCTGACAGACTTCGTTTGCTTGTTCGGGGTGCATGGAATCCGGGAGCGTAATCATCTGATGTTTCATGACAAGGTCGAAGATTCTCCTTGTCTTGTCTCGAGGGAAAGAATATTCTCGACCCATCTTTTTCATAAGAGATGGATTCCGGCTGAACTTTTCTCGATCGCGTGGCCATTCGGATCCGTTTTGCCAATGTCGAACATTTTTTCCGTTCTTTAACTTGTTTTTGCCTCCGCATCGGGCCTTTCTCTTGTCTTGGGAGTGCATGGCGGGCTGACGGTAGAGGGCATTGTAGTCTGCTGAAGAAGGCGTTGCGTCTTGGCTTTCTCGTAAATGGACATTTCGCGGCTGTGATCATTCCGAACCTTTTGACTCACTTCCCTCACTAGCTTATCCATCTGTTCTTCAAACGATAGACTCGGCATATTTATGGAAGGACCGCGTTCTGGTTCAGTGTCAGCGTCTTTTAAAAGATCATCCTCTTCTTCATCAAGGTCTTTTATAACATGGCAGCCATGGAACTGCTCCCGTTTCTTGGACTGGACATATCCAAGCCCAACCGTTTCCATTTTTCCGTTGGGCAATTTTTTCTGAGTTCCGGGAACATTCTAAATCCTGTTTTAGAACTGAGCTTATCGAGCAGTCTGTTTAAAGGGTACACTTTGGCTTCTCAATAACCTTTTCAATCCCTTTGCGTAGTATTTGGGCAAACGGATGGGTTGGAGCCTATCGAGCGCAAAATCGGCACCATGCCAGACTTCTCTTTCGACTTTAGTCTCCCCGGATCGATAGAAGAGGATCGCCTTTTCACCTCTTCGCGTGGGAGGGACGTAGAATGTCTGCAGCTCTTACACACTATATGTCTCAAGCGCATCAAGCTCTCTGTCGTGCTGCCGCGGAACCATAGCGATTTGCAGACTCTGATCATCTCTAGTGAGGGCCTGCATTGATGGACGGACCGAGAACACTGTGTTGACTTCGTCTTCAGAGTCACTGCCAAAGACCAGAATAGGGGTAGATGATCCCGGCTTGTTACATTGGAGCGGCCCTCAAAAGACTATCTCTTCCTCCTCCTCGGTATCGCTCCCGAAGACCGGGATAGTGGTGATAGCCTTTTGCTTATTCTCCGGTTTGTGGTATCTTTCCGTGTCTTCAAAGTCTGGTAGAAAATACTTTGCATCTTCATACTTTCGGACTTCATTTACGGAGAATGGGTTTAGTTCCCCCGTCACGGTATACTTGAGACCAACTTTGAAATACTTCATAAACCGATGTTGTGTAGAAGGGATGATGTTGTATTCGTGTAACTAAGGCCTGCCGAGCAAAGCGTTGTAGCAGGTCTTCACGTCAATGACATGAAATTTGATGTCAGTGATGAGCAACCCAAAGCGTAACGTCAGTATCACAGACCCGAGCGTCCGTGATGACTGGGAGTCGAACCCGGAGATGGTGATTTTATCCCGAGCGAGGTGCTAAATGCTCATGCGGATTTCTTTTAGCACCCTCACATTCGGGAGGTTGACAGAGGACCCGTTGTCAACTAAGATTTTCGCTATCTTGATGTCATGGCAATACCCGGTGACATACAGGGGACTGTTGTGCTCGCACATTCCGAGGAGGAGATGTTCATCGCCGAAAGTGATGTCAGCTGTATGCACTTCTTCCAGCTCGTCCTTCATCTTTTCTTCGGCAAGGAAAGCTTGAAATTGGTCGGGCTCTTGTAATGCCTTGATCAGAGAATCTCACGCCTCTTTAGACAGCAAAAGGGCATCCAAAATGCTTAGCTGCGAGGGTATCTTCCTCAGCTATGCCAGGACATTGTAATCCACCTTGGTCCTCTTAGGCGGGCCCTTGGCTGCTAGCTCTTCGACGAGTCGATCATCGAGGGCGATATCCTCAGGGACTTTTTCCTTCTCCTTATCTTTTTTGTCTGATCCCTTGTTTGCAGGTCCGAGATTCTTTTCGGACAACGTACGACTGCGCAACTGAATGTTTTCACAGTTCTTTATCTCCTCCTCTTTTCCTGAGGTGGAAGCTTTGAAGAGAGGGCCGAGGGCTATTTCTTCATCAGAATCGCTTCCGAAGGTGAGAACATGCGATCCCCCAGAATCAACCATGTGACGGTTTCCGGAAGTTCTTTTGTGCTCATCTGTCGTGCTTCTCTACTCCCGATGAGCCTTATGTAGGGTTGTATAAAATGACAACAAAGTTTAGGAAAGCATCATCCATGCCATTTTATAAAATTTTGGGGTGCTATGAAACCCTAACCAAAATCTTAACTAGAGAATTAGGGTTAACTTTGCATGTAAACAACTTTGCATCTAAGAGAGAGAGATTACAAACTTTGTAGTCCGTTCCTTCGCTTCATAAGCTCCAAGTTGTGGTCCCTTCACTACGATCATCAAGCTCCCGGACTCTAGAGAGGCTCCATGAGGTGAATGATGCATCTTACTTGAAGTCTTCGAAATCCAAGACGATCTACCTTGAGGAAACACAAACTCAAGCTAACTCTTCACTAATTATGAATTAGTGAAGCTAACACACTAATCTATATGGCTAGTATAGAAGAGGATGATAAAGTAGGAATTTTGCTTTCTTTAGTTTTCTTTTTCTCACTTTATTTCATCACAAATGAAAAGGCTAGCAAGCTTTTTTTTAGGAAGAAGAAGATGAAGTGATGAGAATAATTATTGTGAGGTTAGAAATGAAACCATGGGTCAAGTATATCATCCTTAACCCTTGTAGAGACTTAACCATGAGGTATGGTTAAAGGTATGGTTGATAAATATCTTAAACTAGACAAAAAGAGTGGACAAAATCAAAGAAGACTACAAGTTTCCACAAGCTTCAACCATGACAAATATCCATAATATTTGAATTACTTAATGATAAATATTAACCCTAATCTTAACCCTAGCATGGTTTAACTCTCATAAACCATAGTTGCATTTATAACCTAGTATGTTACAATTATACATATCTCATATATATAATTTAGTAACCAAAAAAAAGAATACATTTAACATGTATCACATATATATATCAATATATCCAAAATGAGAAAAAGAATTACTTAAGTGAGCTTATATTAGCTAATGTAATGTAATATATCACATATATAATTATACATTAAATTATCGAATCAATACTTGATCCGATAATCCGGCTATATCACATATAACCGACCAATATAACATGTATCTTTTAATAGAATCAGTACATTGTCCGATAACCCGGTTATATCTCATACAACCGGCCGATATCCCATATCGCGAGAATAGAATACGGTATCACATATTATATTAATCTCGATCCCGTACATATCACATATGTGCTCCTACTCCGTTTCGCCTGAGCCAGGAAACCTCTATGTAGGACTCTAAAGACTCGTCAATACGCCGGCAGTAGGTGATGATCATATCAAACACCCACAAGCTGCAAGCTGTCAGCTAAACATAATAGCCACCTGGGTATTGAACGATCAGAAGATCAACAAGCAAGCTTGCTCACACTCCTGCAAATCCAATCAGTAACACTTACGTACAGTCCGGTCACTTCGTCTGATATGTCGCATATCCAGTCTAGGGGTGGTAAACGTCAGACCCCAGTAACCGATAAGTCGTGTCGATGTGAGGCTCATAACGGGTCGAGAAACTACTGATAACACTTACCAGTAGATCTCCATATCAGCCCTGGCCAGGGACTTCCAGTTATAGCCAATCGAGCACAGCGCAACATCAACCCCCAATACCAGGAGAGACGAAACCCCTCCTATCGCTCATTGCCTCCATGTAATTGGGAACTGTACCCAAAAGCCACCATTTTTCACATTCTCACGAACATGGTAAGGTGGAAATCAAAGCACAATGGGAATCACACAAGACTCTATGACGATCTTGGGTCTACAGACTAACCTGCACCGGTGTCACCAGAGAACTGCTATCTGACGATAGGTACAATACCATCTAGGGGTTCTCGATGATTTCTTTCAGTGTACCCAGTCTCCACTGAGCACCCGTATAGCATCTTTGATGTCAAACACCAATGGAGTGGGATCATCTATCGCCCATCATATGGGTCAAGATTCGTACATGCTAGTCTACTCTGGAGTATCGATGCCCTGTCTCGATACATCCACGACTATGAACAATTATAGGATGTACTCGTTAATTACCCTTGCCCTATTAGTATGATCAACATCATAGTCCTAGTAGTCAAATACATATCCTAAGGGTTTTATCAACATGTGAGTGCAAGAAAGTAACCCTATACAAGTCAACATGTTAAGATAAAGAGCAACCAGATAGCATACTATCATGTCGAGCAAGAATGTCCTCTCTATATATATCCAAGCATCCACTATAATATACATCATATGTACAATAATGGCCTCTAAGGCATATACATAACTAACAACCTCCCACTTGCACTAAGGCTAGCTGTTGTAGTATCTCATACCCAACATCCCGAAGAGTCTTTCAAATTGTATCTGGGGTATAGCCTTGGTGAGTGGATCCGCAGTGTTGTCCTTCGTGTCAACTCTCCTGACTTCGATCTCCCGGCGATCAACTATCTCCCGGATCAGGTGATACCGCCTCAGAATATGCCTGGATCTCTGATGGGACCTGGGTTCCTTGGCCAAAGCTACAGATCCATTGTTATCACAATACAAAGGTATTGGATGCTCAATGGAAAGAACCACTCCAAGTTTAGTTATGAACTTCTTCATCAAGACAACCTCTTTGGCAGCATCGTTGGCAGCGATGTATTTAACCTACATCGTCGAGTCTGCCACGGTTTCTTGTTTGGAACTCTTCCAACACACCACCCCTCCATTGAGGGTAAAGAAAAATCCCGAGTGCGACTTAGAGTCGTACTTATCACTTTGGAAGCTTGAATCGGTAAAGATCTCCACCTGGAACTCTCCATTACGATACACCAGAACATCTCTTTAGTCCTTCTCAAGTACTTGAGAATGTTCTTCACAGCTGTCCAGTGATTCTTTCCAGGATCTGCTTGATACATACTCACTACACTTAGTGAGTATGCTACATCGGGTCTGGTACATAGCATCGCATACATGATAGAGCCTACTGCCGAAGCATTGGGTATCTCTTGCATGCGAGCTCTCTCCAAATCAGTCTTGGGAGACATCTCTTTGGAGAGAGTGAGTCCAGAGATCGTGGGTAAGTTCCCACGCTTGGATTCTTCCATTCTAAACCTCTTTAGTATGGTGTCAACGTACCTAGATTGGGACAATCCTAGTATCCGTTTAGATCTATCTCTATAGATCTTAATCCCCAGAATGCTGGAGGCATCACCTAGATCTTTCATTGAGAATCTTTGTGATAAGAAGAGCTTGACCGAGTGCAGCATAAGAATATCATTTCCTATCAAGAGTATGTCATCCACGTACAATACGAGGAAGACAACCTTACTCTCTGCAACCTTTTTGTAAATACAAGGTTCATCTACGTTTTTGATGAAGTCAAACTCTTTGACTACAACATCAAAACAGATGTTCTAACTCCGCGATACCTGCTATAAACCGTAGATAGATTTAAGCAGCTTGCACACCTTTCCGCTGCTCCCACTGTCTACGAAGCCCTCTGGCTGAGTCATGTACACGCACTCCTCTAAATCACCATTTATAAAGGCGGTCTTAACATCCATTTGCTAGATTTCATAGTCATGGTATGCAGCAATGGCAAGTAAGATCCGGATGGATTTAAGCATAGCCACTGGAGAAAAGGTTTCGTCATAATCTACACCTGGTCATTGACGAAAACCCTTTGCAATAAGTCTAGCTTTAAAAGTCTCAACTTTTTCATCTACACCAAGTTTCTTCTTAAAGATCCATTTGCTCCCAATGGGTTTCACCCCTTCAGGAGCAACTTCCAAAGTCCATACTTTGTTGGTGTACATGGATTCCATCTCAGATCGCATTGCATCCAGCCATTTCACAGAGTCCCTACTTGTGATGGCCTGCTCGAAACTAGTTGGGTCATCATCTTCCATGATGCAATTCTCGCTCCCATCATCAATGAGAAAACCTTAGTATCTCTCAGGTGAATGAGGAACCCTACTAGATCAGCGGAGAGGCTGAGGTTCGTTGGCTACTATCGAGTCATCTGGTTCCACTAAATCTTCAGTTGTAGTTTGTTCTACTGGAACTTCATCCAGCTCTACCGCTTTGCCACTAATTTCTTTTGCAAGAAATTCCTTTTCTAAAAAGGTGGCATGTCGAGAAACAAACACCTTTTGTTCCTCACCGTGGTAGAAAAGATATCCATGTGAATGTTTAGGATATCCCACAAACTTACAAAGAACTGACCGTGCCTCGAGTTTGTCCGGATTTTGCTTTTTGACATAGGCCGGACAACCCCATATCTTAACTCGTTTAAGACAAGGTCTCTTCCCACTACATATCTCATATAGTGCGGTGGGTACAGATTTAGATGGAAATTGATTCAATAGGTATGCTGCTGTCTCAAGCGCATAACCCCAAAAGGAAATAGGCAACTCAGCGGTGCTCATCATAGAGCGAACCATATCTAATAGGGTGCGATTCCTCCGCTCCGATACACCGTTGTGCTGTGGTGTATAAGGAGGAGCAAGCTGAGAGAGAATCACATTCTCTTTTAAATAGTCCAGGAACTCATTACTCAAGTATTCTTCTCCTCGATCAGATCGAAGGATCTTAATACTTTTACGTGTTTGGTTCTCGACTTCGTTCTTATATTCTTTGAATTTCTCAAAAGCTTCAGACTTGTTTATCAACAGAACATATGTCCGTATCTTGAGAGATCGTCAGTGAATGTAATAAAGTACGAGGAACCATTCCTGGCATGTGTAGACATGGGACCGCATACATCACTATGTATCGGTCCCAAGAGTTCCATAACTCTTTCTCCGTGTCCACTAAATGGAGTTTTGGTCATTTTGCCTTAGAGACATGAATAGCAAGTTTCATAAGATGATAATTCGAACGTATTCAAATATCTATCTTTATGTAATTTAGCTAGTCGTGTTGCATTGATATGACCTAGTCTATAATGCCACAAGAAAGATTCGTTCATTTTTGAACTCTTCCTCTTATTTGTGTTTTGTACATTAAGAACTGTGGTTTAATTTAGAACGTATATGCCCTTATTTAACGAGCCTGATCCAATCAGCATTTGATCTAGGAAGATGTTCATAACATTATCCTGTACTACAAAATTATATCCTTCTTTACTTAATAAAGAAACTGATATAAGATTGCATATCAGGGTCAGAATGTAATAGCATTCGTTCAGAATCAATGTATTATTATTTGGTAATACAAGGTGATATTCGCCAACTGTTTTGGCTGCAGCATCTGCACCATTCCCTACTCTTACGGAATGATCATCCTTTCCCAGTTCTCTACCTTTTCGTAGCCATGTAACATATTACATATGTGGGATCCTAATCCGGTATCTAATTGTTAGTGTATATGCCCTAGAGGCCATTACTGTATCATACTAGCTTGTATATTACTTAATGGAAGCTTGGGATATTCACAGTTGTATAAACAATCTTGCTCAAAATGGTAGTATGCTACTTGGTTTGTATCTACTTCAATATGTGCATGTGTTTCTTTTAGCATATCGCTTATACATATTAGTAGAGCCCTTAGGATCTTTGCTTGATTACCAGCGTTGTGATGGCAGTCATACTTGTGGGGGCTGGGTAATCTATAAGCACATCCTTATACAGGTCCCTAGTCGTAGGACTATCGAGACAGGGCATCGATACTCCGGAGTAGACTAGCGTATGCGCTTCTCATCCCAGCGGGGGAGATGGTCTGTCCCACAGCCATCAGTACGTCGTACTGGAGATAGTATGCGGGTGCTCGTTAGGTTACGAGTACACTGGACAGGACTAGTCGAGAACTGATGGTTGGTATTACACCTATCGTCGGTTATTAGTTCCCAGGTGACATGAGTACAGCTTAGTCCGCTGACTTGACACTGTCACTACGCCTCGAGTGTGTTCCCACTAAACTTAGATTACTACCCTACCACGGCTCAAAGGAATCATGCAAACAGGTAGTAGTTGGGTGCAGTCCCCGAAGCACTTGGAGGCAGTGACGGTTAGACAGGATTCGTCTCTCCCGGTATTGGGGGTTGCCATCGCGCTGTGTCTAGGAGAGCCATTACACGAGTAGTCCGTGGCCAGGGCAAGCGAGATATACTGGTAGGTTTCTAGTGTTATCTCATGGTGTTCTAGGCTACACTCCGACACGACTTGTACCGCTATTAGGGGACTGACGTTCACCATCCCCCTAGGCCCGCCATGCGATGTATCAGACGAACAGACCGGACTGTACGGAGATTGTCACATACAGGCTCAGTAGGAGTTCGGATGGGTTTACCTCATCGGCCTTCTTATCGACATCTACCTGGGGACCGTTACGTACAGCTAGTGCCGCTTGCGGTCTGTGGTTAAACCCACTGCCAGCGTAGTGTCGAGTCTTTAGAGTCCCATACAGAGAGTTTCCCTGCACTGAGCGAAACGTGTAGAGGCCGTATGGTTTTACGGCAGGGCTACGATCACTTACGTGCACTTGTGTGCGTATGCTGTTCGGGCAGGCAATACTAGTGGGCTTTGGTTTAAGCCGGATCCTAGTATTGCACGGATGGATTTGTTTTGTCTTCTGTGCATTCGCATTCTACGGAATGCGGATGCGGGTGTGTATGCACAGTTTTGAGGAGCGATAAAGGAGGAGGTGCCCCATTAGGGTTTTGGCAGATGGTTCGGCCAAAACCGTTATGTGGCAGGCTCATTAGGGTTTTGACAATTCGTTCGGTCAAAACCATTATGAGCCGGAGGCATTATTTTACTAATCCTTTTTGTGATAATTTTGTGATGGCTAATTGCATTGTCCATTTGACCACCTTGACCTCTCTTGACTTTATTGACCCATTGACCGGAGTTGACCATTGACCTTCATGAGAGGTCTACACACTTCTTTGGATTTTCTTTTTCTTTTTGATTATGAAAATGGTCAATTCAATGTAGCATCAACTTTATCATGATAGGATTTGTAATGATGTTGTTTTCTATTATTGCAACGTTGGTGCCTTTTTTCTTTTGGAATGATATTCATTTTCTCATTCTCATTCTCTCTCTTAGAAAAGAAAAAGAGAAAGAGCTCCATGGTTGCAAAACTCTCCTTCTTCTTCCTCCTCTTGATTTCTTCTTTTGATCTCATGTGTTGAGAAAAAAAGATCCCACAAAGACAAACACTTCCATATATCTCTACTACACAACCTAGGGCATCTAGATTAGCGATCTTCTTGCCCTAGTTGCCTCGGCTTGAGTTGGAGCTCGGTGTACAACTCTCGGGTGGATCGACTTCGACTCAAGAAGGCCGCGGAGGTGACCAAGATCCGGATCGTATCTTAAAGCTTGGACGGACGAGCGGGACAGCGGAATGAAGACCCGAAGGACCGGTTCCGTGAGGTATAATTTCTACGGCATAGTAATTAGAGCCTCTAGTAGTTTGCTAGTTTCTAGTTTAGCAAAGATCTGTTAGTTGTATGTATGCCCTAGAGGCCAGTATTGTACAGATGATGTATATTATATTGGATGCTTGGACATATTTAGAGATGACTTTCTTGCTCGATATGATAGTATGCTATCTGGTTGCTCTTTATCTTAACATGTATACTAGTCTCTTTAAACTGTCTTATAGTTACATGTTGGTAAAGCCCTTAGGAAGTGTACTTGACTACCTGGACTATGATGCAGATCATACTAGTGGGGACATGGTAGTCCATAAGTACATCCTTCAAGGTCCCTAGTCGTCGGTGTATCGAGACGGGGCATCGATATACCAGTGTAGACTAGCGTATACGCTTCTCGACCCATGAGATGGGCGAGGGATGATCCCATATCAATTAGTGTTTGACATCAGAGATGGTATACGGGTGCTCAGTGGAGACTGGGTACACTGGACGGACTTGCCGAGAACTCTCAGATGGTATTATACCTCACGTCAGATGGCAGTTCTCAGGTGACACTTGTGCATGTTAGTCTGTAGACCCGAGATCGTCATAGAGTCTTGTGTGATTCCTACTGTGCTTTGATCTCCACCTTACCACGTCCATGAGGGCGTGCAAAACGGTGGTTTTTGGGTACAGTCCCGAGTCACATGGAGGCAATCAGCGATAGGAGGGGTTTCGTCTCTCCCGGTATTGGGGGTTGATGTTGCGCAGTGCTCGATTGGCCGTAACAGGGAAGTCCCTGGCCAGGGCTGATCAGAGATTTGCTGGTAAGTGTTACCAGTAGTTTCTCGACCTGTTATGAGCCTCACATCGGCATGACTTATCGGTTATTGGGGTGTGACGTTTACCACCCGTAGACTTGATATGCGACATATCAGACGAGGAGACCGGACTGTACGGCAGTGTTGCCCGTTGGCTCGACGGGAGTTGTAGCAGGTTCGCTTGTTCTCTTCTGATCGCTCAATCTCGGGTGGCCGTTACGTTTAGCTTACCGCTTGCGGCTTGGGGTGCTTGATATGATCATCACCCACTGCCGGCATATTGACGAGTCTCAGAGTCCCACAATGGAGTTTCCTAGTCCAGGCGAAACGCTGTGGTGCGCGTATGCGATATGCGCATGGAACCGATTAAAATACGCGTATAGGATACCGTATATTGATCGGGCGGCTTGCTTTTGGTTAGGGTCGTATGTGATATGGCCGGATTGATAAATCAAGTGTTGATTTATCATTTAACCATTAGATTCTCACTAGAAATCCTTTCTTGTTTTCTATGGGTGTATGGATGCATGTATGCATTCCTTATTGTTTCATGCACATATGGATGTGCATGCACACATGCATACATACATCATTCTATCAAGGTTTATTATACAAGGAAATGGTGGCAATATAAGACTCACACCATGGGTTTTTATTTGGATTATTATTTGATTTTTGGTTAAAACAAAATGGATAAAGGAAAAGATAATTCATGACTAGTTTCTACATCCTTCTTGACCTAACCATTCTCACCCACCACTTGACCATGGATTACTTTTCCTTTTGTGGTTTTAACTCAAATTCAATAATAACCTAACCATGGTTTGATATGAGAATAGGAAAATATATATTGATATATTTTCTATTTTCTTTTCAAGAGTTGAACTTATCTTCTTCTCAAAATGGCATCATCTTCTTCTTCCTCTCTCATTTTGTTCTCTAGTTTTTTGTAGTGAGCAATATACTCATCAAGATTGGATTTTGAAGTGAGAAAGAGAACCACAACACCATTCTATACAAGTCTAGCCCACTTGTTTAGAGTGTTAGCTTGATTTCGTTCACTTGATCGGATAAAGTTGCAAGCTTGGACAAAGCGGACTCCGGGTGGATCATCGGTGACCTCGAGGAGTTCAAGCGGAGCTTTTTCAAACCCCAAGTAGCCGAGGAGTCTAGCGTAGAGAGCTACAAAGGTTGTACTCTCTAAACCCTAGCTTTTCTTTCATATGATGATGTGAAAAATCTGAAACCCTAATTTTTCTAGGAACGATTCTATGTTCGTTAACTTAGCACCCTAAAAATTCAGTTTTTGGTTCATGTGATACTTCCAAACCTTTCATGAGGTGCTAGGCTAACCCAACATTGGTATCAGAGCCGACCTAGAACATTAGGCGACTATTTTACGAAGTTAAAACTCAGATCGAACCGAAATACGGATTTTTTTGGCGCTCTCTGTTCATTTTTTCGAAACTGCTGTTTTTCAGAATTAAAAATATGTAAAAAATCAGCAGGTAAATATAAGAATTACTGTAAAATTAGACATAGTGAACAGTCCATATTTCCGCGGAAACGCGGCCTAAGCTTGCTTGGGCCGCGGTTCCGCGGCCATTTACATCAATCACTGAATAATTTTTATACAGTAATTCTTTGTTATACTTTTATATTTTTTAGGGTATTTTTAATCTGAATTTGGTGCTGTTTGTTCTGGAGTTGGTTTTGGACTCGTCAATTCGATCAGAATTTTCATTTCGTGGCTTTTCCGGATAAATTAGAAAGTATTGAAGTGTTTGAACGAGTATCATTTGCTCACTTTTCACGGGGTTTAAATATTTTGGAGATACGTGCAAATTTTGCGGTGGTCCCTCTAGAAGACAACAAACCTTAACTCGATTATGTGACCGTCTCGAACTTTCCATTGAACCTTAGGGTTTGGGGCAGTACGGCGTGCCACATGTGAGGCGTTGGCTTGACCCTTCTACGGCTGGACCGCTACTACTGTGTCACACTCCGGTTTTTGAACTCCGCTCAAGTGTTGAGCTTAAGGGAATCTTGGGTATTTGATCGTTCGTTCGAAAACTTTAATACTGTCTAATTATCTGGAATTTGATGCAATGTGTGGAATTCATATTATAAGACATGAAATACGAGGTATGTGATACTTCGTATTTATGATGTCTAAAGAGAATGTGGATTCCAGATATTGCAGTTTTACACTTTCTTTTCTGTGACCGTAAGTGTAGTATGTTCGATATCGCCGGTTTCGTTGCTATACATCAACGACAATTGGGGTACGCATACTTACTTACGTTGATAATATGTGATATTATGTGTTGCTGAGATATGATGTGCAGGATTGTCGCGATCGAATAGCCGGGAGGTTTTATGTGAGATGAGAGTTTTATATTTTCATTCATGTATATTCAAATGTAATGTAATATTTTTTTATTTGGGGCACTTCCGGGTTGAGGTTGTGTCGCCAGTGTTGTATATTATTTACTTTTCCGCATAAGGATAGACCCAAGGAGGGGAGCACAAGTGACCGGGTTCTGGGGTTCAGTGGGAGGCCATCTCGAGGAGTCGAGACCGGGTCTCCTAAACTCCAGGATTGGTAGGGTCGCTTGCCGCCCTCGTAGGGGTCTAAGGGTGTGGGCTTGGCTATTCATCGCGACTGTGGAATCCGTATTTTCTATTGTTGGCTAAATACTAAATACGGACGTCCTAGTATATCCCACATTATATCTATATTTCTGCTGCGATATCTGTGATGTGATCATTTGATATGTTCTGATGGATTCAGTATATAGTATATATGATATATTATATAGATGTTACTTATGTTTTGCATCCGCACTAGCCCTGCCCTGCTCTGTCGTTAGTTACCTAACCTAACGGTGCACGAGGGGACATCGAGGCGAATGCGGATAGCATAAGTGTACGTCGTATTTATCTGTGATGTTTAGGTAACTTAAATGATGTGACTTCATTAATGTGATTAATGAAAGAAAAGAAATCTAAAAGATGTTGTAGAATCAAAATTTTAAATAAAAGGGTAGCTACAGTTTTGCTTTGCATAGTGGTATATATGATATACCCTGCACCTTATTCGATGGGGAAAGAGCCGAGATCCTTTCACCAGGGGTGACCTCTTTAGCAAACTGGCAGATGCTACAACACTCGGTTTGACTTTTGACTGCTTTTGGAGTTTTGCTTTGCACAGTGATATATATGATATATCCCGCACCTTATTCGATGAGGAAAGAGCCGAGATCCCTTCACCGGGAGTGACCTCTTTAGCAAAACTAATGAAAGCCTCAAAATCACTCCATTTCAAAATTTCACTTGATTCTACAACGATATCGAGTTCATTACTCTCATGGTTTTTCTGAAAAACCTGCGTAGCCCTCCAACATTTCAGATAGATATTACTTAGTATTCGTGCTACGGTTGTTTAGCATTCGTCAAGGCGAAGTGTACGGTAGCTATTTACTATTTATCTGTAGCATATGATGCGATTGGATTAGGGTATTCGTACGGCGTTGTTTTGCATTCATCAAGGGTCGTGCGAGTGGGTTTAATTCAATCAAGAAATGTACGGGTTGAACTTGACTAGCGCACTATGGGTTGTTTGGCATTCGTCAAGGTCATAGTACGTTAGGGGCAAAAGTATTATCGGGAATTTCAAGAGTTGAAATTTGCAATGAGATTGCATACCTTCTATGAGATAGTTGGATCCCGATACCCACTGTAAGTAATTGTTACTCCTGGGAGAGTTTTACACAGGACAATTAGCCGATCAAGTAGGTGTCTAGAAAGGTGTCAACGGGGTTACGCCTCTGGAAAAACGAGGTTTACTTTAATTAGGTCCGTGCGAAAGCACGGGGAACCTCCCTCGAAGTACCGACACTGGCCTGGCTGAAAGATCGGCGAAGTTGTAGGGTGTAATTAATCCCGGCTAGTCTTTCCTTTTAGGGTTTGAAGGAAGATTTGATAAAAACAGTGGGAGCCATCCTGATTAGATAAGATAATGACCAATCTGATCTTGCAAGAGCATACGCTAAAGTGTTTTCTTCTCTCTCTCTCCAGGTAGCGACCATGTCATGCCTTAATAAAGATAATAATATGGATGTATTGACCGAACCCGCATGTTATACTGTGCAGGGGAACGTTGGACCCGTTCTATCTTATAAGTGTTATAAGACTGAACAGGAAACGGGAGAATGTCTGGATTCTCACGCCGCCAAAATGGAGGACATGCATGTTGATGCACCTTCTTCCCGTGTTTTTGTCATTAAGAACTTTTTTTCAGTTCACCCTACGTCCTGGGTATTAGATACCAGATCAGGATCCCACGTATGTAAACAATTACATGGGCTACGGAAAGGTAGAGAACTGGGAAAGGGTGATCATTCCGTTCAAGTAAGGAATGGTGCAAGTGTTGTAGCCAAAGCAGTTGGTGAATATCACCTTGTATTACCAAGTCGTAATACACTGGTTCTGAATGAGTGCTATTATATACCGAACAGGATGTGCAACATTATATCAGTTTCTTTACTAAGTAAAGAAGGATATAATTTTGTAGTACAGGATAATGTTATGAACATCTTCCTATATCAAAAGTTGATTGCATCAGGCTCGTTACATAATGGCATATTCATTCTCAATCAAAATACAGTCCTCAATTTACAAAACACACACAAAAGGAAGAGTTCAGAACTGAACGAATCCTTCTTATGGCATTGTAGACTAGGTCACATAAATGCGACACGACTCTCTAAGTTGCATAAAGATGGATATTTGACTCCATTTGAATTTTCATCTTTTGAAACTTGCCAGTCATGTCTCAAAGGTAAAATGACCAAAATTCCGTTTACGGGACACGGAGAAAGAGTTACGGAACTTTTAGGGCTGATACATAGTGATGTATGTGGTCCCATGTCTACACATACCAGGAACGGTTCTTCCTACTTCATTACATTCACTAACGATCTCTCTAGATACGGACATGTGTTCCTGATAAAACACAAGTCTGAAGCTTTTGAGAAATTCAGAGAATATAAGCACGAAGTAGAGAACCAAACAGGCAAAACTATTAAGATCCTTCGATCTGATCGAGGAGGAGAATACTTGAGCAACGATTTTCTGGATTATTTAAAAGAGAATGGGATTCTCTTTCAGCTCACTCCTCCTTATACACCACAGCACAACGGTGTATCGGAACGGAGGAATCGCACGCTATTAGATATGGTGCGCTCCATGATGAGCACTGCTGAGTTACCTATTTCCTTCTGGGGGTATGCGCTTGAGACAGCCATGCACCTATTGAATATGGTTCCTACCAAATCAGTGCCTACTATTCCATATAAGATATGGAAAGGGAAGAGACCATCTCTTAAATATGTTAAGATATGGGGTTGTCCGGCCTATTTCAAAAGACAAAATCCGGACAAACTCGAGGCAAGATCTGTCTTATGTAAGTTTGTAGGATATCCCAAAAATTCACAAGGGTATATCTTCTACCACCTCAAGGAACAAAAGGTGTTTGTTTCTCGACATGCCACCTTCTTAGAAAAAGGTTTTCTTATGAAACAGATCAGTGGCATTGAGGTAGAACTGGAAGAGGTTCCAACGATACAGACTATAACAGAAGACTTGGTAGAACCAGAGAATTCAGTAGTACCTGACAAACCCCAGCCACTCCGCCGATCTAGCAGGGTTTCTCACCCACCTGAGAGATACTACGGTTTTCTCATTGATGGTGGCAGTGAGGATTGCATCATGGAGGATGATGACCCAACTAGCTTCGAGCAGGCCATAACGAGTGGGGACTTAGTGAAATGGCTGGATGCAATGCGGTCCGAGATGGAATCCATGTACACCAACAAAGTATGGACTTTGGAAGATGCTCCTGAAGGGGTAAAACCCATTGGGAGCAAGTGGATCTTCCAGAAAAAACTTGGTGTAGATGGGAAAGTGGAAACTTTCAAAGCTAGACTTGTAGCAAAGGGTTTTCGTCAAAGACCAGGTGTGGACTATGACGAGACCTTTTCTCCAGTAGCTATGCTTAAATCCATCCGGATCATGCTTGCCATCGCTGCATATCATGATTACGAAATCTGGAAAATGGATGTTAAGACCGCCTTTCTAAACGGTGATTTAGAAGAGTGCGTGTACATGACTCCGCCAGAGGGCTTCGTAGATAGTGGGAGCAGCGGGAAGGTGTGCAAGCTGCTTAAATACATTTATGGATTAATGCAAGCGTCACGGAGTTGGAACATCTGCTTTGACGTCGTTATCAAAAAGTTTGATTTCGTCAAAAACATAGATGAACCTTGTATCTACAAGAAGGTGGCAGAGAGTAAGGTTGTCTTCCTCGTATTGTACGTGGACGACATACTCTTGATAGGAAATGACATTCCTATGCTGCAATCGGTCAAGCTCTTCTTATCACAAAGATTCTCAATGAAAGATCTTGGTGATGCCTCCTGCATATTGGGAATTAGGATCTATTGAGATAGATCCAAACGGATATTGGGATTGTCCCAATCCAGGTACATTGACACCATACTAAAGAGGTTTAGTATGGAAGAATCCAAGCGTGGGAACTTACCCACGATCTCTGGAGTCACTCTATCCAAAAAGATGTCTCCCAAGACTGATTTGGAGAGAGCTCGCATGCAAGGGATACCCTATGCTTCGGCTGTAGGCTCTACCATGTACGCGATGCTATGTACCAGACCCGATGTAGCATACTCACTAAGTGTAGTGAGTAGGTATCAAGCTGATCCTGGAGAGAGTCACTGGACAGCTGTGAAGAGCATTCTCAAGTACTTACGAAGGACTAAAGAGATGCTCTTGGTGTATGGTAACGGAGAACTCCAAGTGGAGTCCTTTACCGATTCAAGCTTCCAGAGTGATAAGGACGACTCTAAGTCGCAGTCAGGATTTGTCTTTACCCTTTACGGAGGGGCGGTTAGCTGGAAGAGTTCCAAGCAGGAAACCGTGGCAGACTCGACGATGGAGGCTGAATACATCGCTGCAAACGATGCTGCCAAAGAGGCAGTCTGGATCAAGAAGTTCATTACTGAACTTGGAGTGGTTCCATCCATTGAGCATCCAATACCTTTGTATTGTGATAACAATGGAGCAGTGGCTTTGGCCAAGGAACCCAGGTCCCATCAGCGATCCAGGCATATTCTGAGACGGTATCACCTGATCCAGGAGATAGTTGATCGCCGGGAGATCGAGGTCAGGAGGGTTGACACGAAGAATAACACAGCGGATCCACTCACGAAGGCCATTCCCCAGATACAGTTTGAGAGACTCTTCGGGATGCTCGGTATGCGATACTACATCAGCTGGCCCTAGTGCAAGTGGGAGATTGTTAGTTGTATGTATGCCCTAGAGGTCAGTATTGTACAGATGATGTATATTATATTGGATGCTTGGACATATATAGAGATGAATTTCTTGCTCGATATGATAGTATGCTATCTGGTTGCTCTTTATCTTAACATGTATACTAGTCTCTTTAAACTGTCTTATAGTTACATGTTGGTAAAGCCCTTAGGATGTGTACTTGACTACCTGGACTATGATGCAGATCATACTAGTGGGGATATGGTAGTCCATAAGTACATCCTTTAAGGTCCTTAGTCGTAGGTGTATCGAGACGGGGCATCGATATACTAGTGTAGACTAGCGTATACGCTTCTCGACCCATGAGATGGGCGATGGATGATCCATATCCATTTGTGTTTGACATCAGTGATGGTATACGGGTGCTCAGTGGAGACTGGGTACACTGGACGGACTCGCCAAGAACTCCCAGATGGTATTATACCTCACGTCAGAAGGCAGTTCTCAGATGACACTTTTGCAGGTTAGTCTGTAGACCCGAGATCGTCATCGAGTCTTGTGTGATTCCCACTGTGCTTTGATCTCCACCTTACCATGTCCATGAGGGCGTGCAAAACGGTGGTTTTTAGGTACAGTCCCGAGTCACATGGAGGCAATGAGCGATAGGAGGGGTTTCGTCTCTCCCGGTATTGGGGGTTGATGTTGCGCAGTGCTCAATTGGCCGTAACAGGGAAGTCCCTGGCCAGGGCTGATCAGAGATTAGCTGGTAAGTGTTACCAATAGTTTCTTGACCCGTTATGAGCCTCACATCGGCATGACTTATCGGTTATTGGGGTCTGACATTTACCACCCCTAGACTTGATATGCGACATATCAGACCAGGAGACCAGACTGTACGGGAAATGTTGCCGGTTGGCTCGACGGGAGTTGTAGCAGGTTCGCTTGTTCTCATCTGATCGCTCAATACCTGGGTGGCCGTTACGTTTAGCTGACCGCTTGCGGCTTAGGGGTGCTTGATATGATCATCACCCACTACCGGCGTATTGACGAGTCTCAAAGTCCCACAATGGAGTTTCCTAGTCCAGGCGAAACGTTGTGGTGCGCGTATGCGATATGCGCATGGACCCGATTAAAATACGCATATAGGATACCGTATACTGATCGGGCGGCTTGCTTTTGGTTAGGGTCGTATGTGATATGGCCGGATTGGTAAATCAAGTGTTGATTTATCATTTAACCATTAGATTCTCACTAGAAATCCTTTCTTGTTTTCTATGGATGTATGGATGCATGTATGCATTCCTTATTGTTTCATGCACATATGGATGTGCATGCACACATGCATACATACATCATTTTATCATGGTTGATTATACAAGGAAATGGTGGCAATATAAGACTCACACCATGGGTTTTCATTTGGCTTATTATTTGATTTTTGGTTAAAACAAAATGGATAAAGGAAAAGATAATTCATGACTAGTTTCTACAACCTTCTTAACCTAACCATTCTCACCGACCACTTGACCATGGATTACTTTTCCTTTTGTGGTTTTAACTCAAATTCAATAATAACCTAACCATGGTTTGATATGAGAAGAGGAAAATATATATTGATATATTTTCTATTTTCTTTTCAAGAGTTGAACTTATCTTCTTCTCAAATTGCCATCATCTTCTTCTTCCTCTCTCATTTTTCTCTCTAGTTTTTTATAGTGAGCAATATACACATCAAGATTGGATTTTGAAGTGAGAAAGAGAACCACAACACCATTCTACACAAGTCTAGCCCACTTGTTTGGAGTGTTAGCTTGATTTCGTTCACTTGATCGGATAAAGATGCAAGCTTGGACAAAGCGGACTCCGGGTGGATCATCGGTGACCTCGAGGAGTTCAAGCAGAGCTTTTTCAAACCCCAAGTAGCCGAGGAGTCTAGCGTAAGGAGCTACAAAGGTTGTACTCTTTAAACCCTAGCTTTTCATTCATATGATGATGTGAAAAATTTGAAACCCTAATTTTTCTAGGAACGATTCTATGTTCGTTAACTTAGCACCCTAAAAATTCAGTTTTTTGTTCATGTGATGCTTCCAAACCCTTCATGAGGTGCTAGGCTAACCCAACAATATCCTCACTTTTGAGTCCATGTTGCTTTGCGCCAAATAATTGTTTTTCGCCGTATCCGCCTTCCCGTAAAAACCGGGATGGGCAACGTAGACTTACAGTGATATCAGAGCCTATCTAAACATAAACTAGTAAGTTAGCAAAGTGTTTAGAATATCGATCGGAAAAAGGTCGCAAAACACGCCCGGAAAAAACCAAGTTTCTGTCGATTTTTTATACTGCTCAAAAAGTTATTTAACATATATGAAAAATCGTCTCAGGGTTTTGTAAAAACACTCCAGAAAAACGATCCAGTGACTCGATCAAACCACCGCGGTTCCGCGGCAATAACATGCTTATTGCCGCGGTTCCGCGGCCGATTTGACTCGGCAGTGGACCGGGTTTTGTGCAGTGTTTTAGTTTGGCTGTTTTGGGATTTTTAATACATGTGTTTTCTACCCAGATTTTCCAGAGAGCAAATTGACTTTTGGGGTGGTTAAAAATCCGTATTTTGATCGATATTCCGTAGATTTTGGCTAATGGATATTATCTATGATGTGATATATGTATTCAACGTCTACTAATCGCTATAAGTCGATTAGTGGGGGTTATACATATCTATGATCTGTAATGTTGATGGTTTGTGTATATGAACTCGGTGGATTGTCGCGGATGAATAGCCGGGGTGGATGTGAGATGAGAGTTTCTTTTTCTTTCATTCATGTAATATTTGTAAATTGATGTAATATTATTTGTATGGCTGCACAACCGGGTCGCGGTTGTAGCCGTCATTGTATAATTTCTTTTTACTGTTTTTGCTCCTAGGATAGACCCAAGGTGGGATGCACAAACTACCGGGTATCTCGAAGTACCGAGTGGCCTACTCACGGGTTGAGGGTGGTTGCTTCGCTTCGGGTACTTGGCGGGTAGTTTGCCGCACCCGTAGGGGTCTAGGGTGGGGTTTGGTTATTCATCGCAACTGTGTAATCCGCTTTTCGTTGCAGGCTCGAACGAATCGTGGGTTCCTAGTATATCCAAAGTGTTCATCTGTGATCTTGATTGGCTATCATTGCTAAATATCTATATATGATATTTATTTAGGTGTTGCTTATGTTTTGCATCCGTGCTAGTCCAGCTCCCGCTCTGTCGTTAGTTAAGTAACCTAACGGGTGATGACGGGGCCCCGTGGCGAATGCGGATGGCATAAGCGTACGCCAAATTTTGGTTGTTTTCTGCAATGGTAGGATTAAATGATGGGACGCATTGGAATTAATGCAAGAAAATAAACCAAGTAAAAGTCGTTGGAACACTTTCAAAATCACTCGGTTCTTTTCAAAAACCAACTTTTTAAACGCGGAGCTTGAACCACTCCTTTTAAAAGCTATCTCGTTCCATCGATTATATCAAGTTCACTACGTTCACAGTTTCGCCAAAACCATTCGTAGTCCTCCGTCGTTTCGTATGGATAGTCAATAGTATTCAAGCTGTGTTTGTTGGCCAAAGTCAAGGCACAGTGTTTGGTAGCTATTAGGTATTCATATGTAGCATAGATAGATGCGTTGGTTTGGGACAGTCGTACTGCCTTGTTGGCTAAAGTCAAGGGTATGTGCGGGTGGGTTCAAATTAACCTGGATAATGACGGGTAGAACTTGACATGTGACTTATGATTTGTTGGCCAAAGTCAAGGTCATAAGAGCATGGGGCAAAAATCCACATCGGGAGTTTCAAAAGTACTGAAACTTGCTAGCGCTGCATACCATTTGGAATGTGATGATTCTGGTAGGATTCCTTCAGTTTTGTCACGCGACGATATTTGGATCCCGATCCTACTGTGAGTATATGCTACTCCTCGGGAACTTTCTCACTTAACGATCAATGCTATAAACCAAGTAGGTGTCTAGAAAGGTGTTAGCGGGGCTACGCCCACACGGAAAAGAGGTTACTTAATTAAGGAACTTCGCGAAAGCGTTGGAAAACCTCCCTCGAAGTACTGACACTGGCCTGGCTGAACGGTTAAGCAAGTATTGTACGATGAGATTGATCCCGACTAATTCTTCCTTTATGGTTTGAGGAGGGATTCGAGAGACAGTGGGAGCCATCCTGTTTAGATAAATTAAAAACCAATCTAAACTTGCAAGAGCATCATGCTGAGTGTTTTCTTCTCTCTCTCTTAATTGCAGCGACCCAGTGACCGCACCTAGGTTACATCTAGATAATAAAATGACTGAATCTGACTGTTATGACTGGCAAAGGTCTGTCCAGATGTCCATTGCCCATGACAAGCTGGGACACCTCTTGACTGATCCAACCCCTGCCGTCGCAGGTCCAGTTTCCCCTGTAGCAGGTCTTCACGTCAATGACATGAAATTTGATGTCAGTGACGAGCAACCCAAAGCGTAACGTCAGTATCACAGACCCGAGCGTCCGTGATGACTGGGAGTCGAACCCGGAGATGGTGATTTTATCCCGAGCGAGGTGCTGAATGCTCATGCGGATTTCTTTTAGCACCCTCACATTCGGGAGGTTGACAGAGGACCCGTTGTCAACTATGATTTTCCCTATCTTGATGTCATGGCAATACCCGGTGACATACAGGGGACTGTTGTGCTCGCACATTCCGAGGAGGAGATCTTCATCGCCGAAAGTGATGTCAGCTGTATGCACTTCTTCCAGCTCGTCCTTTATCTTTTCTTCGGCAAGGAAAGCTTGAAATTGGTCGGGCTCTTGTAATGCCTTGATCAGAGAATCTCGCGCCTCTTTAGACAGCAAAAGGGCATCCAAAATGCTTAGCTGCGAGGGTATCTTCCTCAGCTATGCCAGGACATTGTAATCCACCTTGGTCCTCTTAGGCGGGTCCTTGGCTGCTAGCTCTTCGACGACTCGATCATCGAGGGCGATATCCTCAGGGACGTTTTCCTTCTCCTTATCTTTTTTGTCTGATCCCTTGTTTGCATGTCCGAGATTCTTTTCGGGCAACGTACGACTACGCAACTGAATGTTTTCACAGTTCTTTATCTCCTCCTCTTTTCCTGAGGTGGAATCTTTGAAGAGAGGGCCGAGGGCTATTTCTTCATCAGAATCGCTTCCGAAGGTGAGAACATGCGATCCCCCAGAATCAACCATGTGACGGTTTCCGGAAGTTCTTTTGTGCTCATCTGTCGTGCTTCTCTACTCCCGATGAGCCTTATGTAGGGTTGTATAGCATGACAACAAAGTTTAGGAAGGCATCATCCATGCCATTTTATAAAATTTTGGGGTGCTATGAAACCCTAACCAAAATCTTAACTAGAGAATTAGGGTTAACTTTGCATGTAAACAACTTTGCATCTAAGAGAGAGAGATTACAAACTTTGTAGTCCGTTCCTTCGCTTCATAAGCTCCAAGTTGTGGTCCCTTCACTACGATCATCAAGCTCCCGGACTCTAGAGAGGCTCCATGAGGTGAATGATGCGTCTTACTTGAAGTCTTCGAAATCCAAGACGGTCTACTTTGAGGAAACACAAACTCAAGCTAACTCTTCACTAATTATGAATTAGTGAAGCTAACACACTAATCTATATGGCTAGTATAGAAGAGGATGATAAAGTAGGAATTTTGCTTTCTTTAGTTTTCTTTTTCTCACTTTATTTCATCACAAATGAAAAGGCTAGCAAGCTTTTTTTTAGGAAGAAGAAGATGAAGTGATGAGAATAATTATTGTGAGGTTAGAAATGAAACCATGGGTCAAGTATATCATCCTTAACCCTTGTAGAGACTTAACCATGAGGTATGGTTAAAGGTATGGTTGATAAATATCTTAAACTAGACAAAAAGAGTGGACAAAATCAAAGAAGACTACAAGCTTCCACAAGCTTCAACCATGACAAATATCCACAATATTTGAATTACTTAATGATAAATATTAACCCTAATCTTAACCCTAGCATGGTTTAACTCTCATAAACCATAGTTGCATTTATAACCTAGCATGTTACAATTATACATATCTCATATATATAATTTAGTAACGAAAGAAAAGAATACATTTAACATATATCACACATATATATCAATATATCCAAAATGAGAAAAAGAATTACTTAAGTGAGCTTATATTAGTTAATGTAATGTAATATATCACATATATAATTATACATTAAATTATCGAATCAATACTTGATCCGATAATCCGGTTATATCACATATAACCGACCAATATAACATGTATCTTTTAATAGAATCGGCACATTGTCCGATAACCCGGTTATATCTCATACAACCGGCCGATATCCCATATCGCGAGAATAGAATACGGTATCACATATTGTATTAATCTCGATCCCGTACATATCACATATGTGCTCCTACTCCGTTTCGCCTGAGCCAGGAAACCTCTGTGTAGGACTCTAAAGACTCGTCAATACGCCGGCAGTAGGTGATGATCATATCAAACACCCACAAGCTGCAAGCTGTCAGCTAAACATAATAGCCACCCGGGTATTGAACGATCAGAAGATCAACAAGCAAGCTTGCTCACACTCCTGCAAATCCAATCAGTAACACTTACGTACAGTCCGGTCACTTCGTCTGATATGTCGCATATCCAGTCTAGGGGTGGTAAACGTCAGACCCCAGTAACCGATAAGTCGTGTCGATGTGAGGCTCATAACGGGTCGAGAAACTACTGATAACACTTACCAGTAGATCTCCATATCAGCCCGGGCCAGGGACTTCCAGTTATAGCCAATCGAGCACAGCGCAACATCAACCCCCAATACCAGGAGAGACGATACCCCTCCTATCGCTCATTGCCTCCATGTGATTGGGAACTGTACCCAAAAGCCACCATTTTTCACATTCTCACGAACATGGTAAGGTGGAAATCAAAGCACAATGGGAATCACACAAGACTTATGACGATCTTGGGTCTACAGACTAATCTGTACCAGTGTCACCAGAGAACTGCTATCTGACGATAGGTACAATACCATGTAGGGGTTCTCGACGATTTCGTTCAGTGTACCCAGTCTCCACTGAGCACCCGTATAGCATCTTTGATGTCAAACACCAATGGATGTGGGATCATTTATCGTCCATCATATGGGTCAAGATTCGTACATGCTAGTCTACTCTGGAGTATCGATGTCTTGTCTCGATACATCCACGACTATGAACAATTATAGGATGTACTCGTTAATTACCCTTGCCCCACTAGTATGATCCACATCATAGTCCTAGTAGTCAAATACATATCCTAAGGGTTTTATCAACATGTGAGAGCAAGACAGTAACCCTATACAAGTCAACATGTTAAGATAAAGAGCAACCAGATAGCATACTATCATGTCGAGCAAGAATGTCCTCTCTATATATATCTAAGCATCCACTATAATATACATCATATGTACAATAATGGCCTCTAGGGCATATACATAACTAACAACCTCCCACTTGCACTAAGGCTAGCTGTTGTAGTATCTCATACCCAACATCCCAAAGAGTCTCTCAAATTGTATCTGGGGTATGGCCTTGGTGAGTGGATCCGCAGTGTTGTCCTTCGTGTCAACTCTCCTGACCTCGATCTCCCGGCGATCAACTATCTCCCGGATCAGGTGATACCGCCTCAGAATATGCCAGGATCTCTGTTGGGACCTGGGTTCCTTGGCCAAAGCTACAGCTCCATTGTTATCACAATACAAAGGTATTGGATGCTCAATGGAAAGAACCACTCCAAGTTTAGTTATGAAATTCTTCATCCAGACAACCTCTTTGGCAGCATCGTTGGCAGCGATGTATTTAACCTACATCGTCGAGTCTGCCACGGTTTCTTGTTTGGAACTCTTCCAACACACCGCCCCTCCATTGAGGGTAAAGAAAAATCCCGAGTGCGACTTAGAGTCGTACTTATCACTTTGGAAGCTCGAATCGGTAAAGAACTCCACCTGGAGCTCTCTATTACCATACACCAAGAACATCTCTTTAGTCCTTCTCAAGTACTTGAGAATGTTCTTCACAGCTGTCTAGTGTTTCTTTCCAGGATCTGCTTGATACATACTCACTACACTTAGTGAGTATGCTACATCGAGTCTGGTACATAGCATCACGTACATGATAGAGCCTACTGCCGAAGCATAGGGTATCTCTTGCATGTGAGCTCTCTCCAAATCAGTCTTGGGAGACATCTCTTTGGAGAGAGTGAGTCCAGAGATCGTGGGTAAGTTCCCACGCTTGGATTCTTCCATTCTAAACCTCTTTAGTATGGTGTCAACGTACCTAGATAGGGACAATCCCAGTATCCGTTTAGATCTATCTCTATAGATCTTAATCCCCAGAATGCAGGAGGCATCACCTAGATCTTTCATTGAGAATCTTTGTGGTAAGAAGAGCTTGACCGAGTGCAGCATAAGAATATCATTTCCTATCAAGAGTATGTCATCCACGTACAATACGAGAAAGACAACCTTACTCTCTGCAACCTTCTTGTAAATACAAGGTTCATCTACGTTTTTGATGAAGTCAAACTCTTTGACTACAACATCAAAACAGATGTTCCAACTCCGCGATACCTGCTATAAACCGTAGATAGATTTAAGCAGCTTGCACACCTTTCCGCTGCTCCCACTGTCTACGAAGCCCTCTGGCTGAGTCATGTACACGCACTCCTCTAAATCACCATTTAGAAAGGTGGTCTTAACATCCATTTGCCAGATTTCATAGTCATGGTATGCAGCAATGGCAAGTAAGATCCGGATGGACTTAAGCATAGCCACTGGAGAAAAGGTTTCGTCATAATCTACACCTGGTCATTGACAAAAACCCTTTGCAACAAGTCTAGCTTTAAAAGTCTCAACTTTTTCATCTACACCAAGTTTCTTCTTAAAGATCCATTTGCTCCCAATGGGTGTCACCCCTTCAGGAGCAACTTCCAAAGTCCATACTTTGTTGGTGTACATGGATTCCATCTCAGATCGCATTGCATCCAGCCATTTCGCAGAGTCCCTACTCGTGATGGCCTGCTCGAAACTAGTTGGGTCATCATCTTCCATGATGCAATCGTCGCTCCCACCATCAATGAGAAAACCTTAGTATCTCTCAGGTGGATGAGGAACCCTACTAGATCGGCGGAGAGGCTGAGGTTTGTTGGCTACAATCGAGTCCTCTGGTTCCACTAAATCTTCAGTTGTAGTTTGTTCTACTGGAACTTCATCCAGCTCTACCGCTTTGCCACTAATTTCTTTTGCAAGAAATTCCTTTTCTAAAAAGGTGGCATGTCGAGAAACAAACACCTTTTGTTCCTCACCGTGGTAGAAAAGATATCCATGTGAATGTTTAGGATATCCCACAAACTTACAAAGAACTGACCGTGCCTCGAGTTTGTCCGGATTTTGCTTTTTGACATAGGCCGGACAACCCCATATCTTAACTCGTTTAAGACATGGTCTCTTCACACTACATATCTCATATAGTGCGGTGGGTACAGATTTAGATGGAACTTGATTCAATAGGTATGCTTCTGTCTCAAGCGCATAACCCAAAAAGGAAATAGGCAACTCAGCGGTGCTAATCATAGAGCGAACCATATCTAATAGGGTGCGATTCCTCCGCTCCGATACACCGTTGTGCTGTGGTGTATAAGGAGGAGCAAGCTGAGAGAGAATCACATTCTCTTTTAAATAGTCCAGGAACTCATTACTCAAGTATTCTTCTCCTCGATCAGATCGAAGGATCTTAATACTTTTACGTGTTTGGTTCTCGACTTCGTTCTTATATTCTTTGAATTTCTCAAAAGCTTCAGACTTGTTTATCAACAGAACATATGTCCGTATCTTGAGAGATCGTCAGTGAATGTAATAAAGTACGAGGAACCATTCCTGGCATGTGTAGACATGGGACCGCATACATCACTATGTATCGGTGCCAAGAGTTCCATAACTCTTTCTCCGTGTCCACTAAATGGAGTTTTGGTCATTTTGCCTTAGAGACATGAATAGCAAGTTTCATAAGATGATAATTCGAACGTATTCAAATATCTATCTTTATGTAACTTAGCTAGTCGTGTTGCATTGATATAACCTAGTCTATAATGCCACAAGAAAGATTCGTTCATTTCTGAACTCTTCCTCTTGTTTGTGTTTTGTACATTAAGAACTGTGGTTTAATTTAGAACGTATATGCCATTATTTAACGAGCCTGATCCAATCAACATTTGATCTAGGAAGATGTTCATAACATTATCCTGTATTACAAAATTATATCCTTCTTTACTTAATAAAGAAACTGATATAAAATTGCATATCAGGGTCGGAATGTAATAGCATTCGTTCAGAATCAATGTATTATTATTTGGTAATACAAGGTGATATTCGCTAACTGTTTTGGCTGCAGCATCTGCACCATTCCCTACTCTTACGGAATGATCATCCTTTCCCAGTTCTCTACCTTTTTGTAGCCATGTAACATATTACATATGTGGGATCCTAATCCGGTATCTAATTGTTAGTGTATATGCCCTAGAGGCCATTACTGTATCATACTAGCTTGTATATTACTTAATGGAAGCTTGGGATATTCACAATTGTATAAACAATCTTGCTCAAAATGGTAGTATGCTACTTGGTTTGTATCTACTTCAATATGTGCATGTGTTTCTTTTAGCATATCGCTTATACATATTAGTAGAGCCCTTAGGATCTTTGCTTGATTACCAGCGTTGTGATGGCAGTCATACTTGTGGGGGCTGGGTAATCTATAAGCACATCCTTATACAGGTCCCTAGTCGTAGGACTATCGAGACAGGGCATCGATACTCCGGAGTAGACTAGCGTATGCGCTTCTCATCCCAGCGGGGGAGATGGTCTGTCCCACAGCCATCAGTACGTCGTACTGAAGATAGTATGCGGGTGCTCGTTAGGTTACGAGTACACTGGACAGGACTCGTCGGGAACTGATGGTTGGTATTATACCTATCGTCGGTTATCAGTTCCCAGGTGACATGAGTACAGCTTAGTCCGCTGACTTGACACTGTCACTACGCCTCGAGTGTGTTCCCACTAAACTTAGATTACTACCCTACCACGGCTCAAAAGAGTCATACAAACAGGTAGTAGTTGGGTGCAGTCCCGAAGCACTTGGAGGCAGTGACGGTTAGACAGGATTCGTCTTTCCCGGTATTGGGGGTTGCTATCGCGCTGTGTCTAGGAGAGCCATTACACGAGTAGTCCCTGGCCAGGGCAAGCGAGATATACTGGTAGGTTTCTAGTGTTATCTCAGGGTGTTCTGGGCTACACTCCGACACGACTTTTACCGCTATTAGGGGACTGACGTTCACCACCCCCCTGGGCCTGCCATGCGATGTATCAGACGAACAGACCGGACTGTACAGAGATTGTCACATACATGCTCAGTAGGAGTTCGGATGGGTTTACCTCATCGGCCTTCTTATCGACATCTACCTGGGGACCGTTACGTTCAGCTAGTGCCGCTTGCGGTCTGTGGTTAAACCCACTGCCAGCGTAGTGTTGAGCCTTTAGAGTCCCACACAGAGAGTTTCCCTGCACTGAGCGAAACGTGTAGAGGCCGTATGGTTTTACGGCAGGGCTACGATCACTTACGTGCACTTATGTGCGTATGCTGTTCGGGCAGGCAATACTAGTGGGCTTTGGTTTAAGCCGGATCCTAGTATTGCACAGATGGATTTGTTTTGTCTTCTGTGCATTCGCATTCTACGGAATGCGGATGCGGGTGTGTATGCACAGTTTTGAGGAGTGATAAAGGAGGAGGTGCCCCATTAGGGTTTTGCCAGATGGTTCGGCCAAAACCGTTATGTGGCAGGCTCATTAGGGTTTTGACAATTCGTTCGGTCAAAACCATTATGAGCCGGAGACGTTATTTTACTAATCCTTTTTGTGATAATTTTGTGATGGCTAATTGCATTGTCCATTTGACCACCTTGACCTCTCTTGACTTTATTGACCCATTGACCGGAGCTGACCATTGACCTTCATGAGAGGTCTACACTCATCTTTGGATTTTCTTTTTCTTTTTGATTATGAAAATGGTCAATTCAATGTAGCATCAACTTTATCATGATAGGATTTGTAATGATGTTGTTTTCTATTATTGCAACCATGGTGCCTTTTTTCTTTTGGAATGATATTCATTTTCTCATTCTCATTCTCTCTCTTAGAAAATAAAAAGGGAAAGAGCTCCATGGTTGCAAAACTCTCCTTCTTCTTCCTCTTCTTGATTTCTTTTTTTGATCTCATGTGTTGAGAGAAAAAGATCCCACAAAGACAAACACTTCCATATATCTCTACTACACAACCTAGGGCATCTAGATTAGCGATCTTCTTGCCCTAGTTGCCTCGGCTTGAGTTGGAGCTCGGTGTACAACTCTCGGGTTGATCGTCTTCGACTCAAGAAGGCCGCGGAGGTGACCAAGATCCGGATCGTACCTTAAAGCTTGGACGGACGAGCGGGACAGCGGAATGAAGACCCGAAGGACCGGTTCCGTGAGGTATAATTTCTACGGCATAGTAGTTAGAGCCTCTAGTAGTTTGCTAGTTTCTAGTTTAGCAAAGATCTGTTAGTTGTATGTATGTCCTAGAGGCCAGTATTGTACAGATGATGTATATTATATTGGATGCTTAGACATATATAGAGATGACTTTCTTGCTCGATATGATAGTATGCAATCTGGTTGCTCTTTATCTTAACATGTATACTGGTATCTTTAAACTGTCTTATAGTTACATGTTGGTAAAGCCCTTAGGATGTGTACTTGACTACCTGGACTATGATGCAGATCATACTAGTAGGGACATGGTAGTCCATAAGTACATCCTTCAAGGTCCCTAGTCGTAGGTGTATCGAGACGGGGCATCGATATACCAGTGTAGAATAGCGTATACGCTTCTCGACCCATGAGATGGGCGATGGATGATCCTATATCAATTGGTGTTTGACATCAGAGATGGGATACGGGTGCTCAGTGGAGACTGGGTACACTGGACGGACTCGCCGAGAACTCCCAGATGGTACTATACCTCACGTCAGATGGCAGTTCTCAGGTGACACTTGTGCATTTTAGTCTGTAGACCCGAGATCGTCATAGAGTCTTGTGTGATTCCCACTATGCTTTGATCTCCACCTTACCACGTCCATGAGGGCGTGCAAAACGGTGGTTTTTGGGTACAGTCCCGAGTCACATGGAGGCAATGAGCGATAGGAGGGGTTTCGTCTCTCCCGGTATTGGGGGTTGATGTTGCGCAATACTCGATTGGCCGTAACAGGGAAGTCCCTGGCCAGGGCTGATCAGAGATTTGCTGGTAAGTGTTACCAGTAGTTTCTCGACCTGTTATGAGCCTCACATCGGCATGACTTATCGGTTATTGGGGTCTGACATTTACCATCCTTAAACTTGATATGCGACATATCATACGAGGAGACCGGACTGTACGGGAAGTGTTGCCGGTTGGCTCGACGGGAGTTGTAGCAGGTTCGCTTGTTCTCTTCTGATCGCTCAATACCCGGGTGGCCGTTACGTTTAGCTGACCGCTTGCGGCTTGGGGTGCTTGATATGATCATCACCCACTGCCGGCATATTGACGAGTCTCAGAGTCCCATAATGGAGTTTCCTAGTCCAGGCGAAACGTTGTGGTGCGCGTATGCGATATGCGCATGGAACCGATTAAAATACGCGTATAGGATACCGTATATTGATCGGGCGGCTTGCTTTTGGTTAGGGTCATATGTGATATGGCCGGATTGATAAATCAAGTGTTGATTTATCATTTAACAATTAGATTCTCACTAGAAATCCTTTCTTGTTTTCTATGGATGTATGGATGTATGGATGCATGTATGCATTCCTTATTGTTTCATGCACATATGGATGTGCATGCACACATGCATACATACATCATTCTATCATGGTTGATTATACAAGGAAATGGTGGCAATATAAGACTCACACCATGGGTTTTTATTTGGATTATTATTTGAATTTTGGTTAAAACAAAATGGATAAAGGAAAAGATAATTCATGACTAGTTTCTACATCCTTCTTGACCTAACCATTCTCACCCACCACTTGACCATGGATTACTTTTCCTTTTGTGGTTTTAACTCAAATTCAATAATAACCTAACCATGGTTTGATATGAGAAGAGAAAAATATATATTGACATATTTTCTATTTTCTTTTCAAGAGCTGAACTTATCTTCTTCTCAAATTGCCATCATCTTCTTCTTCCTCTCTCATTTTGATATCTAGTTTTTTGTAGTGAGCAATATACTCATCAATATTGGATTTTGAAGTGAGAAAGAGAACCACAACACCATTCTACACAAGTCTAGCCCACTTGTTTGGAGTGTTAGCTTGATTTCGTTCACTTGATCGGATAAAGTTGCAATCTTGGACAAAGCGGACTCCGGGTGGATCATCGGTGACCTTGAGGAGTTCAAGCGGAGCTTTTTCAAACCCCAAGTAGCCGAGGAGTCTAGCGTAGGGAGCTACAAAGGTTGTACTCTCTAAACCCTAGCTTTTCTTTCATATGATGATGTGAAAAATTTGAAACCCTAATTTTTCTAGGAACGATTCTATGTTCGTTAACTTAGCATCCTAAAAATTCAGTTTTTGGTTCATGTGATACTTCCAAACCCTTCATGAGGTGCTAGGCTAACCCAAACCATAGGCGACTATTTTACGAAGTTAAAACTCCGATCGAACCGAAATACGGATTTTTTTGGCGCTCTCTGGTCATTTTTTCAAAACTGCTGTTTTTCAGAATTAAAAATATGTAAAAAATTCAGCAAGTAAATATAAGAATTACTGTAAAATTAGACATAGTGAACAGTCCATATTGCCGCGGAAACGCGGCCTAAGCTTGCTTGGGCCGCGGTTCCGCGGCCATTTACATCAATCACTGAATAATTTTTATACAGTAATTCTTTGTTATACTTTTATATTTTTTAGGGTATTTTTAATCTGAATTTGGTGCTGTTTGTTCTGGAGTTGGTTTTGGACTCGTCGATTCGATCAGAATTTTCATTTCGTGGCTTTTCCGGATAAATTAGAAAGTATTGAAGTGTTTGAACGAGTATCATTTGCTCACTTTTCACGAGGTTTAAATATTTTGGAGATACGTGCAAATTTTGCGGTGGTCCCTCTAGAAGACAACAAACCTTAACTCGATTATGTGACCGTCTCGAACTGCCTTTTGAACCTTAGGGTTTGGGGCAGTACGGCGTGCCACATGTGAGGCGTTGGCTTGACCCTTCTACGGCTGGACCGCTACTACTGTGTCACACTCCGGTTTTTTAACTCCGCTCAAGTGTTGAGCTTTAGGGAATCTTGGGTATTTGATCGTTCGTTCGAAAACTTTAATACTGTCTAATTATCTGGAATGTGATGCAATGTGTGGAATTCATATTATAAGACATGAAATACGAGGTATGTGATACTTCGCATTTATGATGTCTAAAGAGAATGTGGATTCCAGATATTGCAGTTTTACACTTTCTTTTCTGTGACCGTAAGTGTAATATGTTCGATATCGTCGGTTTCGTTGCTATACATCAACGACAATTGGGGTACGCATACATACTTACGTTGATAATATGTGATATTATGTGTTGCTGAGATATGATGTGCAGGATTGTCGCGATCGAATAGCCAGGGGGTTTTATGTGAGATGAGAGTTTTATATTTTCATTCATATATATTCAAATGCAATGTAATATTTTTTTTTTTGGGGCACTTCCGGGTTGAGGTTGTGTCACCAGTGTTGTATATTATTTACTTTTCCGTATAAAGATATACCCAAGGAGGGGAGCACAAGTGACCGGGTTCTGGGGTTCAGTGGGAGGCCATCTCGAGGAGTCGAGACCGGGTCTCCTAAACTCCAGGATTGGTAGGGTCGCTTGCCGCTCTCGTAGGGGTCTAGGGGTGTGGGCTTGGCTATTCATCACGACTGTGGAATCCGTATTTTCTATTGTTGGCTAAATACTAAATACGGACGTCCTATTATATCCCACATTATATCTATGTTTCTGCTGCGATATCTGTGATGTGATCATTTGATATGTTCTGATGGATTCAGTATATAGTATATATGATATATTATATAGACGTTACTTATGTTTTGCATCCGCACTAGCCCTGCCCTGCTCTGTCGTTAGTTACCTAACCTAACGGTGCACGAGGGGACATCGAGGCGAATGCGGATGGCATAAGTGTACGTCGTATTTATCTGTGATGTTTAGGTAACTTAAATGATGTGACTTCATTAATGTGATTAATGAAAGAAAAGAAACCTAAAAGATGTTGTAGAATCAAAACTTTAAATAAAAGCGTAGCTACAGTTTTGCTTTGCATAGTGGTATATATGATATACCCTGCACCTTATTCGATGGGGAAAGAGCCGAGATCCTTTCACCAGGAGTGACCTCTTTAGCAAAACTGGCAGATGCTACAACACTCGGTTTGACTTTTGACTGCTTTTGGAGTTTTGCTTTGCACAGTGATATATATGATATATCCCGCACCTTATTCGATGAGGAAAGAGCCGAGATCCCTTCACCGGGAGTGACCTCTTTAGCAAAACTAATGAAAGCCTCAAAATCACTCCATTTCAAAATTTCACTTGATTCTACAACGATATCAAGTTCATTACGCTCATGGTTTTTCTGAAAAACCGGCGTAGCCCTCCGACATTTCAGATAGATATTACTTAGTATTCGTGCTACAGTTGTTTGGCATTCGTCAAGGCGAAGTGTACGGTAGCTATTTACTATTTAGCTGTAGCATATGATGCGATTGGATTAGGGTATTCGTACGGCGTTGTTTGGCATTCATCAAGGGTCGTGCGAGTGGGTTTAATTCAATCAAGAAATGTACGGGTTGAACTTGACTAGCGCACTATGGGTTGTTTGGCATTCGTCAAGGTCATAGTACGTTAGGGGCAAAAGTATTATCGGGAATTTCAAGAGTTGAAATTTGCAATGAGATTGCATACCTTCTATGAGATAGTTGGATCCCGATACCCACTGCGAGTAATTGTTACTCCTGGGAGAGTTTTACACAGGACAATTAGCCGATCAAGTAGGTGTCTAGAAAGGTGTTAACATGGTTACGCCTCTGGGAAAACGAGTTTTACTTTAATTAGGTCCGTGCGAAAGCACGGGGAACCTCCCTCGAAGTACCGACACTGGCCTGGCTGAAAGATCGGCGAAGTTGTAGGGTGTAATTAATCCCGGCTAGTCTTTCCTTTTAGGGTTTGAAGGAAGATTTGATAAAAACAGTGGGAGCCATCCTGATTAGATAAGATAATAACCAATCTGATCTTGCAAGAGCATACGCTAAAGTGTTTTCTTCTCTCTCTCTCCAGGTAGTGACCATGTCATGCCTTAATAAAGATAATAATATGGATGTATTGACCGAACCCGCATGTTATACTGTGCAGGGGAACGTTGGACCCGTTCTATCTTATAAGTGTTATAAGACTGAATAGGAAACGGGAGAATGTCTGGATTCTCACGCCGCCCAAACGGAGGACATGCATGTTGATGCACCTTCTTCGGGTGTGTTTGTCATTGAGAACTGTTTTTCAGTTCACCCTACGTCCTGGGTATTAGATACCGGATCAGGATCCCACGTATGTAAACAATTACATGGGCTACGGAAAGGTAGAGAACTGGGAAAGGGTGATCATTCCGTTCAAGTAGGGAATGGTGCAAGTGTTGCAGCCAAAGCAGTTGGCGAATATCACCTTGTATTACCAAGTCGTAATACACTGGTTCTGAATGAGTGCTATTATATACCGAACATGATGTGCAACATTATATCAGTTTCTTTACTGAGTAAAGAAGGATATAATTTTGTAGTACAGGATAATGTTATGAACATATTCCTAGATCAAAAGTTGATTGCATCAGGCTCGTTACATAATGGCATATTCATTCTCAATCAAAATACAGTCCTCAATTTACAAAACACACACAAAAGGAAGAGTTCAGAACTGAACGAATCCTTCTTATGGCATTGTAGACTAGGTCACATAAATGCGACACGACTAGCTAAGTTGCATAAAGATGGATATTTGAATCCGTTTGAATTTTCATCTTATGAAACTTGCCAGTCATGTCTCAAAGGTAAAATGACCAAAATTCCGTTTACAGGACACGGAGAAAGAGTTACGGAACTTTTAGGGCTGATACATAATGATGTATGTGGTCCCATGTCTACACATACCAGGAACGGTTCTTCCTACTTCATTACATTCACTGACGATCTCTCTAGATACGGACATGTGTTCCTGATAAAACACAAGTCTGAAGCTTTTGAGAAATTCAGAGAATATAAGCACGAAGTAGAGAACCAAACAGGCAAAAGCATTAAGATCCTTCGATCTGATCGAGGAGGAGAATACTTGAGCAACGATTTTCTGGATTATTTAAAAGAGAATGGGATTCTCTCTCAGCTCACTCGTCCTTAAACACCACAGCACAACGGTGTATCGGAACGGAGGAATCGCACGCTATTAGATATGGTGCGCTCCATGATGAGCACTGCTGAGTTGCCTATTTCCTTCTGGGGGTATGCGCTTGAGACAGCCATGCACCTATTGAATATGGTTCCTACCAAATCAGTGCCTACTACTCCATATGAGATATGGAAAGGGAAGAGACCATCTCTTAAATATGTTAAGATATGGGGTTGTCCGGCCTATGTCAAAAGAAAAAATCCGGACAAACTCGAGGCAAGATCTGTCTTATGTAAGTTTGTAGGATATCCCAAAAATTCACAAGGGTATATCTTCTACCACCTCGAGGAACAAAAGGTGTTTGTTTCTAGACATGCCACCTTCTTAGAAAAAGGTTTTCTTATGAAACAGATCAGTGGCATTGAGGTAGAACTGGAAGAGGTTCCAGCGATACAGACTATAACAGAAGACTAGGTAGAACCAGAGAATTCAGTAGTACCTGACGAACCCCAGCCACTCCGCCGATCTAGCAGGGTTTGTCACCCACCTGAGAGATACTACGGTTTTCTCATTGATGGTGGCAGTGAGGATTGCATCATGGAGGATGATGACCCAACTAGATTCGAGCAGGACATCACGAGTGGGGACTTAATGAAATGGCTGGATGCAATGCGGTCCGAGATGGAATCCATGTACACCAACAAAGTATGGACTTTGGAAGATGCTCCTGAAGGGGTAAAACCCATTGGGAGCAAGTGGATCTTCAAGAAAAAACTTGGTGTAGATAGGAAAGTGGAGACTTTCAAAGCTAGACTTGTAGCAAAGGGTTTTCGTCAAAGACCAGGTGTTGACTATGACGAGACCTTTTCTCCAGTAGCTATGCTTAAATCCATCCGGATCATGCTTGCCATCGCTGCATATCATGATTACGAAATATGGCAAATGGATGTTAAGACCGCCTTTCTAAACGGTGATTTAGATGAGTGCGTGTACATGACTCGGCCAGAGGGCTTCGTAGATAGTGGGAGCAGCGGGAAGGTGTGCAAGCTGCTTAAATACATTTATGGATTAATGCAAGCGTCGCGGAGTTGGAACATCTGCTTTGACGTCGTTATCAAAAAGTTTGATTTCGTCAAAAACATAGATGAACCTTGTATCTACAAGAAGGTGGCAGAGAGTAAGGTTGTCTTCCTCGTATTGTATGTGGACGACATACTCTTGATAGAAAATGACATTCCTATGCTGTAATCGGTCAAGCTCTTCTTATCACAAAGATTCTCAATGAAAGATCTTGGTGATGCCTCGTGCATATTGGGAATCAGGATCTATAGAGATAGATCCAAACGGATATTGGGATTGTCCCAATCCAGGTACATTGACACCATACTAAAGAGGTTTAGTATGGAAGAATCCAAGCGTGGGAACTTACCCACGATCTCTGGAGTCACTCTCTCCAAAGAGATGTCTCCCAAGACTGATTTGGAGAGAGCTCGCATGCAAGAGATACCCTATGCTTCGGCTGTAGGCTCTATCATGTACGCGATGCTATGTACCAGACCCGATGTAGCATACTCACTAAGTGTAGTGAGCAGGTATCAAGCTGATCCTGGAGAGAGTCACTGGACAGCTGTGAAGAGCATTCTCAAGTACTTACGAAGGACTAAAGAGATGCTCTTGGTGTATGGTAACGGAGAACTCCAAGTGGAGTCCTTTACTGGTTCAAGCTTCCAGAGTGATAAGGACGACTCTAAGTCGCAGTCAGGATTTGTCTTTACCCTTTACAGAGGGACGGTTAGCTGGAAGAGTTCCAAGCAGGAAACCGTGGCGGACTCGACGATGGAGGCTGAATACATCGCTGCCAGCGATGCTGCCAAAGAGGCTGTCTGGATCAAGAAGTTCATTACTGAACTTGGAGTGGTTCCATCCATTGAGCATCCAATACCTTTGTATTATGATAACAATGGAGCAGTGGCATTGGCCAAGGAACCCAGGTCCCATCAGCGATCCAGGCATATTCTGAGGCGGTATCACCTGATCCGGGAGATAGTTGATCGCCGGGAGATCGAGATCAGGAGGGTTGACATGAAGAACAACACAGCGGATCCACTCACGAAGGCCATTCCCCAGCTACAGTTTGAGAGACTCTTCGGGATGCTCGGTATGCGATACTACATCAGCTGGCCCTATTGCAAGTGGGAGATTGTTAGTTGTATGTATGCCCTAGAGGCCAGTATTGTACAGATGATGTATATTATATTGGATGCTTGGACATATATAAAGATGACTTTCTTGCTCGATATGATAGTATGCTATCTAGTTGCTCTTTATCTTAACATGTATACTAGTCTCTTTAAACTGTCTTATAGTTACATGTTGGTAAAGCCCTTAGGATGTGTACTTGACTACCTGGACTATGATGCAGATCATACTAGTGGGGACATGGTAGTCCATAAGTACATCCTTCAAGGTCCCTAGTCGTAGGTGTATCAAGACGGGGCATCGATATACCAGTGTAGACTAGCGTATACGCTTCTCGACCCATGAGATGGGCGATGGATGATCCCATATCCATTGGTGTTTGACATCAGAGATGGTATACGGGTGCTCAGTGGAGACTGGGTACACTGGACGGACTCACCGAGAACTCCCAGATGGTATTATACCTCACATCAGATGGCAGTTCTCAGGTGACACTTGTGCAGGTTAGTCTGTAGACCCGAGATCGTCATAGAGTCTTGTGTGATTCCCACTGTGCTTTGATCTCCACCTTACCACGTCCATGAGGGCGTGCAAAACGGTGGTTTTTGGGTATAGTCCCGAGTCACATGGAGGCAATGAGCGATAGGAGGGGTTTCGTCTCTCCCGGTATTGGGGGTTGATGTTGCGCAGTGCTCGATTGGCCGTAACAGGGAAGTCCCTGGCCAGGGCTGATCAGAGATTTGCTCGTAAGTGTTACCAGTAGTTTCTCGACCGGTTATGAGCCTCACATCGGAATGACTTATCGGTTATTGGGGTCTGACGTTTACCACCCCTAGACTTGATATGCGACATATCAGACGAGGAGACCGGACTGTACGGGAAATGTTGCCGGTTGGCTCGACGGGAGTTGTAGCAGGTTCGCTTGTTCTCTTCTGATCCCTCAATACCCGGGTGGCCGTTACGTTTAGCTGACCGCTTGCGGCTTAGGGGTGCTTGATATGATCATCACCCACTGCCGGCGTATTGACGAGTCTCAGAGTCCCACAATGGAGTTTCCTAGTCCAGGCGAAACGTTGTGGTGCGCGTATGCGATATGCGCATGGACCCGATTAAAATACGCGTATAGGATACCGTATATTGATCGGGCGGCTTGCTTTTGGTTAGGGTCGTATGTGATATGTCCGGATTGATAAATCAAGTGTTGATTTATCATTTAACCATTAGATTCTCACTAGAAATCCTTTCTTGTTTTCTATGGATGTATGGATGCATGTATGCATTCCTTATTGTTTCATGCACATATGGATGTGCATGCACACATGCATACATACATCATTTTATCATGGTTGATTATACAAGGAAATGGTGGCAATATAAGACTCACACCATGGGTTTTTATTTGGATTATTATTTGATTTTTGGTTAAAACAAAATGGATAAAGGAAAAGATAATCCATGACTAGTTTCTACATCCTTCTTAACCTAACCATTCTCACCCACCACTTGACCATGGATTACTTTTCCTTTTGTGGTTTTAACTCAAATTCAATAATAACCTAACCATGGTTTGATATGAGAAGAGGAAAATATATATTGATATATTTTCTATTTTCTTTTCAAGAGTTGAACTTATCTTCTTCTCAAATTGCCATCATCTTCTTCTTCCTCTCTCATTTTTCTCTATAGTTTTTTGTAGTGAGCAATATACTCATCAAGATTGGATTTTGAAGTGAGAAAGAGAACGACAACACCATTCTACACAAGTCTAGCCCACTTGTTTGGAGTGTTAGCTTGATTTCGTTCACTTGATCGGATAAAGTTGCAAGCTTGGACAAAGCGGACTCCGGGTGGATCATCGGTGACCTCGAGGAGTTCAAGCTGAGCTTTTTCAAACCCCAAGTAGCCGAGGAGTCTAGTTGTACTCTCTAAACCCTAGCTTTTCATTCATATGATGATGTGAAAAATTTGAAACCCTAATTTTTCTAGGAACGATTCTATGTTCGTTAACTTAGCACCCTAAAAATTCAGTTTTTGGTTCATGTGATGCTTCCAAACCCTTCATGAGGTGCTAGGCTAACCCAACAAGATCCTCACTTTTGAGTCCATGTTGCTTTGCGCCAAATAATTGTTTTTCGCCGTATCCGCCTTCCCGTAAGAACCGGGGTGGGCAACGTAGACTTACAGTGATATCAGAGCCTAGCTAAACATAAACTAGTAAGTTAGCAAAGTGTTTAGAATATCGATCGGAAAAAGGTCGCAAAACACGCCCGGAAAAAACCAAGTTTCTGTTGATTTTTTATACTGCTCAAAAAGTGATTTAACATATATGAAAAATCGTCTCTGGATTTAGTAAAAACACTGCAGAAAAATGATCCAGTGACTCGATCAAACCACCGCGGTTCCGCGGCAATAACATGCTTATTGCCGCGGTTCCGCGGCCGATTTGACTCGGCAGTGGACCGGGTTTTGTGCAGTGTTTTAGTTTGGCTGTTTTGGGATTTTTAATACATGTGTTTTCTACCCAGATTTTCCAGAGAGCAAATTGACTTTTGGGGTGGTTAAAAATCCGTATTTTGATCGATATTCCGTAGATTTCGGCTAATGGATATTATCTGTGATGTGATATATGTATTCAGCGTCTACTAATCGCTATAAGTCGATTAGTGGGGGTTATACATATCTATGATCTGTAATGTTGATGGTTTGTGTATATGAACTCGGTGGATTGTCGCGGATGAATAGCCGGGGTGGATGTGAGATGAGAGTTTCTTTTTCTTTCATTCATGTAATATTTGTAAATTGATGTAATATTATTTGTATGGCCGCACAACCGGGTCGGGGTTGTAACCATCATTGTATAATTTCTTTTTACTATTTTTGCTCCTAGGATAGACCCAAGGTGGGGTGCACAAACTACCGGGTATCTCGAAGTGCCGAGTGGCCTACTCACGGGTTGAGGGAGGTTGCTTCGCTTCGGGTACTTGGCGGGTAGTTTGCCGCACCCGTAGGGGTCTAGGGTGGGGTTTGGCTATTCATCGCGACCGTGTAATCCGCTTTTCGTTGCAGGCTCGAACGAATCGCGGGTTCCTAGTATATCCAAAGTGTTCATCTGTGATTTGGATTGGCTATCATTGCTAAATATCTATATATGATATTTATTTAGGTGTTGCTTATGTTTTGCATCCGCGCTAGTCCAGCTCCCGCTCTGTCGTTAGTTAAGTAACCTAACGGGTGATGACGGGGCCCCGTGGCGATTGCGGATGGCATAAGCGTACGCCATATTTTGGTTGTTTTCTGCAATGGTAGGATTAAATGATGGGACGCATTAGAATTAATGCAAGAAAATAAACCAAGTAAAAGTCGTTGGAACACTTTCAAAATCACTCGGTTCTTTTCAAAAACCAGCTTTTTAAACGCGGAGCTTGAACCACTCCTTTTAAAAGCTATCTCGTTCCATCGATTATATCAAGTTCACTACGTTCATGGTTTCGCCAAAACCATTCGTAGTCCTCCGTCGTTTCGTATGGATAGTCAATAGTATTCAAGCTGTGTTTGTTGGCCAAAGTCAAGGCACAGTATTTGGTAGCTATTGGGTATTCATATGTAGCATAGATAGATGCGTTGGTTTGGGACAGTCATACTGCCTTGTTGGCCAAAGTCAAGGGTATATGCGGGTGGGTTCAAATTAACCTGGATAATGACGGGTAGAACTTGACATGTGACTTATGATTTGTTGGCCAAAGTCAAGGTCATAAGAGCATGGGGCAAAAATCCACATCGGGAGTTTCAAAAGTACTGAAACTTGCTAGCGCTGCATACCATTTGGAGTGTGATGATTCTGGTAGGATTCCTTCAGTTTTGTCACGCGGCGATATTTGGATCCCGATCCTATAATGAGTATATGCTACTCCTCGGGAACTTTCTCTCTTAACGATCAATGCTATAAACCAAGTAGGTGTCTAGAAAGGTGTTAGCGGGGCTACGCCCACACGGAAAAGAGGTTACTTAATTAAGGAACTTCGCGAAAGCGTTGGAAAACCTCCCTCGAAGTACTGACACTGGCCTGGCTGAACGGTTAAGCAAGTATTGTACGGTGAGATTGATCCCCACTAATTCATCCTTGATGGTTTGAGGAGGGATTCGAGAGATAGTGGGAGCCATCCTGTTTAGATAAATTAAAAACCAATCTAAACTTGCAAGAGCATCATGCTGAGTGTTTTCTTCTCTCTCTCTTAATTGCAGCGACCCAGTGACCGCACCTAGGTTACATCTAGATAATAAAATGATTGAATCTGACTGTTATGACTGGCAAAGGTCTGTCCAGATGTCCATTGCCCATGACAAGCTGGGACACCTCTTGACTGATCCAACCCCTGCCGTCGCAGGTCCAGTTTCCCCTGTCACGGATATTCATATCCGCGAGACATCGGAAAAGAACTGTGCGAAAGCCAAGTGCCTCGTGTTAGCCTCAGTTGATGGTGTAAACCAGAGGCAGGACGAGAAGATGGACTTAGTTTCTATCTTCCTCCATAACAAAGATTTATATGGAGAGCAATCTCGTATCGCAAGATATGAGACCTCGAACGAATTTCTTCCAGCGAGGTTGGCTATCGGGTCATCTGTAGGGGGCAACGTCCTTATTGAGACCAGCTCTTTTGAGCTCTCGGACCTGAAGACCACGTTGAAGAACGGGTCAGATGCTGACTTAGTTCAACAGTCTCAACCTACTACCCTGAAGGAAACCAGGGAAGTAGAAAGAAAGGGAAGGGCAGAAGTTTCGGGAATGGATGGAGTAAAAGAGGGATGTTCCTATTGTTATGGGAATGAACATGGGCAGAAGGATTGCAGGGCTTGCAAAGCCAGTAGCCAGAATTCGAAGCATGTTGTGGCTTCGGCTTCTGGTGTGTTTGTAATAGAGAACTGTATGTCAGTTAACCATACTTCCTGGGTATTGGATATCGGATCAGGATATCATATCTGTAATTCGTTACAAGCTCTGAAAAACCGTAGGGTTATCAAGAAAGGTGATATGACTCTCAGGGTTGCTAACGGAATGAGCATGTACGCCGAATCCGTAGGGGAATATCATCTAGGACTGACAACTGGGCAGATATTGATTCTGCGTGACTGTTTTTATGTACCAGGTGCGACTTGTAATATCATATCTGTATCCTTACTTTCTAAGGAAGGGTATGATTTTACTTTTGTAAGCGATGTAGTAAACATCCACCTAAATCAAGTACTGATTGGGTCAGGTACATTGAAAAACGGTATATACGTTCTGAATCAAGCTCAGGTCTTCAGTGTCCAGAACACACTTAAAAGAAAGTCTCCAGAATTAAATCAGGTTTTCTTATGGCATTATAGACTGGATCACATTAATGAGACACGGTTGACAAAGTTACATAAAGAAGGATACTTGGATCCGTTCGAGTATCAGTCTTATGCCACTTGTGAATCTTGTCTTATGGGAAAGATGACAAAGACTCCGTTCACTGGACACGGAGAAAGAGCAAGCGAGCTCTTGGGACTCATACACAGTGATGTGTGTAGTCCAATGTCTACACATGCGCGAAGTGGTTATTCATACTTCATTATTTTCACAGACGATTTCTCTAGGTATGGATATGTCTTCTTGATGAAGCACAAATCCGAGGCCTTTGAGAAATTTCAGGAATACAAGAATGAAGTTGAAAAACAAACAGGCAAAAGTATCATGACACTGAGATCTGATCGAGGTGGTGAATACTTGAGTGCCGAGTTTCTGGGCTACTTAAAAGAGAATGGAATTCTCTCTCAGCTTACTCCTCCATACACACCACAACACAACGGTGTATCGGAAAGGCGGAATCGAACCCTATTGGATATGGTTCGTTCCATGATGAGTAAGGCTGAGTTGCCGCGATCCTTCTTGGGTTATGCACTAGAATCAGCTGCATACCTTTTGAACCGAGTTGCAACTAAGACTGTGCCTGTTAGTGTATATGCCCTAGGGGCCATTATTGTATCATACTAGTTTGTATATTACTTAATGGAAGCTTGGGATATTCACATGTATATAACAGTCTTGCTAAACATGGTAGTATACTACTTGGTTTTTCTGTCTTAATATGTGAGAATACGTATTGATAGAGCTCTTAGGGTCTTGCTTGACTACCAGCGTTGTGATGGCAGTCACACTAGTGGGGGATGGGTAGTATACAAGCACATCCTTATTCAGGTCCTTAGTCGTAGGATTATCGAGACAGGGCATCGATACTCCGGAGTAGACTAGTGTGTACGCTTCTCATCCCAGTTGGGGAGATGGTCTGTCCCACAGCCGTCAGTACGTCGTACTGGAGATAGTATGTAGGTGCTCGTTAGGTTACGGGTACACCGGACAGGACTCAAAGGGAACTGTTGGTTGGTTTTATACCAGTCGTCAGTGAACAGTTCCTAGGTGACATGAGTACAACATAGTCCGCAGACTTGACACTGCTACTTCGCCTCGAGTGTTTCCCACTGTTCTTAGATTGCTACCCTACCACGGCTCAAAGGAGTCGTGCAAACAGGTAGCAGTTGGGTGCAGTCTCGAGCACTTGGAGGCAGTGGCGGTTAGACAGGATTCGTCTCTCCCGGTATTGGGGGTTGATATCGCGCTGTGTCGGAGAGCCATTACGCAAAGTCCCTGGCAAGGGCAAGCGAGATTTGCGGGTAGGTTCCAGTAGTTTCTCAGGGTGTAATGGGCTTCGCTCCGACACGACTTATACCGCTATTAGGGGACTGACGCTTGCCGCCCCCTAGGCCCGATATGCGATAGTCTTAGACGAACGAACCGGACTGTATGGAGATTGTCACATCAGACTCAGTAGGAGTTCAGATGGGTTTCCTCATCGGCCTTCTTATCGACATCTACCTGGGGACCGTTACGTACAGCTAGTGCCGCTTGCGGTCTGTTGTTAAACCTACTGCCATCGTAGTTGTCGAGTCTCTAGAGTCCCACACAGAGAGTTTCCCTACTCCAGGCGAAACGATATAGAGGTCGTATGTTTTTACGACAAGGGTTCGGACGCATACGTGTGTTTACGCACGTACGACATCCGGACAGTTTTTACTAGTCGGCTTTGGTTTAAGCCAGTTTCTAGTATCCGGTTATTGGATTTATACAGTCTAAAGTTTTTCCGTGTTTTCACGGATAGGAGGGTCGTTCTCGTAATTGCGCGAGAAGCATCTAGAAGATGGTGACTTGGGGGTTAAAGTGGCATATGCATTAAATGGGATTAGTGAGTCATATGAGTGATTCATCCATGTCATTAATGCATCATAAATGCTTAATGACTCATGGAGATGAATCACCCTTTGATATTTATCAAGCATAGTTGTAAATCTTTTATTTTCTTTTATTGGATAAATGATAATGCTTGATATATATTATGATACATCATTATCTCATCTCATTCTTTTGCTCACTTTCTCTCTCCTCAAGCTCTCCCTCTTCAAACCCTAATCCTCCCCTCTCATGTGTTGAGTACAAGGATTAGATTAGACTACTTAATCCTTAACCATTCTCTATATCACCTAGGTTGCTTAGATTAGCGATTTAAGAAACCTAGTTACCTCTAGTTTGAGGTGAAGCTTGTAGTAAAGCTCTCGGGTGGATCTTCTACTACTTAGAGAAGGCCGGAGAGGACGTGGAGAACGACAAGACGAAGGACTCGGTTCTGCAAGTATAATCACTTTTCATAGTAGTTTAGAACTCCTATGTTTGTAGTTAGTTATTGTTTATGCAAAGATTCTCGGTTAGTCGATGTTTACGCTTTAAACAAGATCGTTTTTCGTTATTCCGCCTCCCCGCAAGTCGTGGGGTGTTGTACATCGACTTACAGTGGTATCAGAGCCTCGCTAAACAATAATTAACTCATTAGCAAAGTCGCAAGAATTTCGAACGCAAAAGGAACCGGAAACATCGTCGCATTAACACAGTTTCTGTGGAATTTAAAATAGGCCCTAAAAATTTTTCAGGGACCTTCAGAATAACAAGCATGAAATTATAGGGCTACTGAAGAAATTTGGACCCCCAACTCGGCTAACTCACCGCGGAACCGCGGCGGATCCATGCGATCCGCCGCGGATCCGCGGCGGATCCATGCGATCCGCCGTGGATCCGCGGCCGAGTTAGGGCCGAGTCGGCCCAAATTTTTCCAGTGAGCTCTTTGTGTTAACAGTGATATTTCTGGATATTTTATTTTCTGCTAAAATCTCAGGTGCACAGAGAAGTTTTGCAGTAGAATCTAAAGTGTTTTGCTCGATCGAAATTTTGCGATGTTTGCTAATATGATTATATCTGTGATTGTATAATGTGTTCGTAAGCCTCCCCTAACTGCTAGTATGTCGGTTGGCAGGGGGTTGCACATTTCTGTAATGGTTTTTACTGTTTGTGAATGTGAACTGTATTGGACTGTTGTGATGATTAGCCAGGTTTAGTGATGGGTTATTATTTTAATTCATTCGATGTAACTGTAATATGTTGTAATATTATTTTGCGGGGCACATCCAGGTTGCGGTTGTAGCCACCGTTGTATGATTTCATTTTACTGTTTTTGTTCCGAGGATAGACCCAAGGTGGGGTACACAAACTACCGGGTACTTTGAAGTGTTTAGTGTCCTACTCACTTTGTTGAGGGAGACCGCTTCACTTCGGGTATTTGACGGGTAGTATACCGTACCCGTAGGGGTCTAGGGTGGGGTAATGGCTATTCATCACAACTGTGTAATCCGTCTTTTGTTGCAGGCTCTAAACAAACACGGATTGCTTGCAAATCCAATAAAGTTCATATGAGATCTGGAATGCCTATTATTTCGTCTGACGAATGTACAATATCTATATATGATAGCTATTTAGACGTCACTTATGTTTTACACCCGCGCTAGCCCAGCCCCCGCTCTGCCGTTAGTTAAGTAACCTAACGGGTGATGACGGGACCGCGTGGCGAATGCGGATGGCATAAGAGGACGTTGTATTTTCGTTGTTTTCTGCAATGATAGGTTAATGATGGGATGCATTATTTATAATGCAAAGAAAACAAACCAAAAAGTTGAATCGTTGGAACAATTTAAAAGAAACCACTCGGTTATTTTAAAAATAGATGATATTTTTAAATTTCGGAGCTTTAACCACTCCTTTTAAAGGCTATCAGCTTCCTTCGGTTATATCAAGTTCACTACGTTCACGGTTTCGCCAAAACCATTCGTAGCCCTCCGTCATTTCATCTGGGTATTCAGTAGTATTCAAGCTATGTATTTTGACCTAACGCCAAGGCATAGTGTTTGGTAGCTACTGGGTATTCATTTGTTGCATAGATAGATGAGTTAGTTTGGGACAGTCGTATTATCATTTTGGCCGAACGTCAAGGATATTTACGGATGGGTTCAGATTGACAAGATAATGATGGGAAGAACTTGACATGTGACTTATGACATTTTGACCTGACGCCAAGGTCATAAGAGCATGGGGAAAAAATTTATATTGGGAATTTCTAAAGAAACTGAAATTTGCAAAGAGATGCATACCATTTGGAGTTTGATGAATGTTGGTAGGATTCCTTCAACATTATCATACGATGATATTTGGATCCCGATCCTACTGTGAGTATATGCTACTCATCAGGATATTCGTCACTTAACGATCAATGCTATAAACTAAGTAGGTGTCAAGAAAGGTTTCAGCGGGGTTACGCCCCTAGAGAAAAGAGGTTATTTAATTAAGGAACTTCGTGAAAGCGTTGGAAAACCTCCCTCGAAGTATCGACACTAGCCTGGCCGAACGGTTAAGCAAGTATTGTACGGTGAGAATAGTCCTGGCTAATTCTTCTTTTATGGTTTGGGGAAGGATTCGAGAAACAGTGGGAGCCATCCAGTTTAGATAAACTAAAAACCACTCTAAACTTGCAAGAGCATCATGCTAAAGAGTTTTCTTCTCTCTCTCCTAATTGCAGCGACCATGAAAATGACTGGACTTAAGTTACTTTTAGAGAAAAATATACTGACAGGGCCAAACTATAAAGATTGGCTGCGGAATGTCAAAATGGCCTTGAATTATGACAAATTGGGGTATGTCCTCACCACTAAGGCACCTGAAGTCGCAGGTCCCAAATCCAGTAATGCGGAAGGAAATCTGCAAAACCTGGGATTTAGATTGCGCGAAAGCCAAGTGCATCGTACTTACCTCGATGAACAATGAACATCAGAGGAGGCATGAGGATATGGATCTTGACTCCATATTTCTCCATACAAAAGATCTGTATGGGGAGCAATCTCGTATAGCAAGATACGAGACCTCAATGAAATTGTTTCGACCGAGGTTGGCTGTCCGGTCATCGGTAGGAGAACATGTCCTAAAGATGATCGGCTATATAGAAGAGCTCGCAGACCTTGGGACGACTTTGGATAATGAGCTCTATACAGACCTTATTCTCCAGTCCCTTCCTCCCACCTACGCCCAGTTTATCCTGAACTTCAACATTCAAAGAAAAGAAGTTGAACTTCCCGAACTCCTGAACATGTTAAGGAGTGCAGAGGGCACCTTGCAGAAGGCAAGGGAAACACCCGCTATGTTTGTTAGCGGTGCTTCTTCTTCCGGGTCCAAGGCTAGGGCCAAAGGAAGGAAAAAGAAGGCCGCCCCCAGACCTAGAGGAGGTGTAAGTAAGGTGGGAGGGAAGGGAAAGAAAAAGATTGCAGTGCCGGTAGTGGCCCAGGATGAGTGCTTCCATTGTCACAGGAAAGGGCACTGGAAGAAAGATTGCAAGGCGTGGAACGCCAAGAACCAGGAACCGAAGCAAGCTGTGGCTTTGACTTCAGGTGTGTTTGTAATTGAGAATTGTCTGTCAATCAACTCTACTTCCTGGGTATTGGATACCGGATCAGGATCTCACATATGCAATTCATTGCAGGCACTGAGAAACCGTAGAGTGCTGAAGGAAGGTGATATGACCCTAAAGGTTGCTAACGGAGCTAGCGTGGGAGCTGTGTCCGTCGGGGATTATCACCTGGGATTGACGAGTGGACACATTTTGGTTTTACATAACTGTTTTTATTTACCAAGCTTAACGTGTAATATCATATCAGTTTCCTTGTTATCAAATAAAGGTTATGATTTCACGTTTGTAAGTGATGTTGTCAACATCCACCTAAATCATGGTTTGGTTGGGTCCGGTACACTAAATAACGGTATATATGTCTTAAACCAACTCCAGATTTTCAATGTCCAGAACACACTAAAAAGAAAGTCTCCAGATTTAAATAAAGCTTTCTTATGGCATTGTAGACTGGGTCACATCAATGAGAGAAAGTTGACTAAGTTGCATAGAGAAGGATATTTGGACTCGTTCGAATATCAAAATTATGACACTTGTCAATCTTGTCTCAAAGGAAAGATGACAAAAACTCCATTTACTGGACATGGAGTAAGAGCGAGCGAGCTCTTAGGACTCATACACAGCGATGTATGTGGTCCAATGTCTACACATGCAAGATGTGGTTTTTCCTATTTCATTACTTTCACAGATGATTACTCAAGGTACGGATTCATTTATCTGATGAAACATAAATCCGAGTCTTTTGAGAAATTCCAAGAGTATAAGGATGAAGTAGAAAACCAAACCGGCAAAAGTATCAAGACACTAAGATCTGATCGAGGTGGTGAATACTTAAGTGCCAAGTTCCTAGGTTACCTAAAAGAGAAAGGAATTCTCTCTCAGCTTACTCCTCCATACACTCCACAGCATAACGGTGTATCGGAGAGACGGAATCGAACCATATTGGATATGGTACGATCCATGATGAGTAATGCTGAGTTATCGCGATCTTTCTGGGGTTATGCGCTAGAATCAGCGGCATATCTTTTGAACATGGTTCCTACCAAGACTGTGCCTACCACTCCATATCAGATGTGGAGTGGGAAGAAACCCCATCTTCAGTATATAAAGATTTGGGGATGTCCAGCTTTTGTTAAAAAGCAGCATGTGGACAAGCTCGAGGCACGATCAGTAAAGTGTAAGTTTGTGGGATATCCAAAGAACTCCAGGGGATATCTATTCTATTACGCAGAGGAACAAAAGGTATTTGTTTCTCGTAATGCCCATTTTCTAGAACATCAGCTTTTAGAAAAGGAAACAAGTGGGAGCGAAATAGAACTGGAAGAAATTCCAGAACCACAAACTAATACTGAAAGTTTGGTAGAACAAGTAGTTCAAAAAGAACAGGACATTCTCGCACCCCACCGCAGGAGTAGTAGGCCGTCTCATCCGCCTGAGAGATACTACAGTTTTCTCATAGATGGGGATAGAGAGGATTGCATCATCGTTGATGATGAACCTGCTAGCTTCCAGCAGGCCATCCAGAGCGGCGACTCGGTACGATGGCTAGATGCAATGCGGACCGAAATGGAGTCCATGTAGACCAACAAAGTATGGACTTTGGACTTTGCTCCAGATGGGGTAAAACCCATAGGATGCAAATGGATCTTCAAGAAAAAGATTGGTGTAGATGAACAGGTGGAAACCTTTAAGGCTAGACTTGTTGCAAAGGGTTTTCGTCAAAGACCTGGTTTGGACTATGACGAAACTTTTCTCCAGTGGCTATGCTCAAATCCATTCGGGTCCTTCTTGTTATTGCTGCCTTCAATGATTATGAAATCTGGCAGATGGACGTAAAGACGGATTTTCTGTATGGAAATTTAGAAGAGTGCGTCTATATGGATCAGCCAGAGGGTTTCAATCAGAGTGGGAGCAGCGGGAAAGTATGCAAGCTGCTTAAGTCCATTTATGGACTAAAGCAGGCATCGCGGAGTTGGAACATCTGTTTTGATGAGACAGTCAAAGAATATGACTTTATCAAAAATCCAGATGAACCATGTATATATAGTAAAGTTGTAGCCAGAAGTGTCGTATTCCTCGTCTTGTACGTGGATGACATTCTAATGATAGGAAATGACATTCCTATGCAACAATCTGTCAAAGGATTCTTGTCACACAGGTTCTCCATGAAAGACCTCGGTGATGCCTCTTACATTCTGGGGATCCGGATCTATCGTGATAGATCCAAGAGGATGTTGGGACTTTCGCAGTCCAGGTATATCGACACTGTACTGAAAAGATTCAGTATGGAAGATTCTAAGCACGGTAACCTACCGGCTTGTCACGGAATCACCCTATCCAAAGAGATGTCTCCCAAGACTGATTTAGAAAGGGAACGCATGTCTATTATACCCTACGCTTCTGCGGTAGGCTCTATAATATATGCGATGTTGTGCACCAGACCAGATGTAGCTTACGCACTAAGCGTGGTAAGCCGGTATCAGTCAGACCCAGGGGAGAAGCACTGGAGAGCAGTAAAGAACATTCTCAAGTACCTGAGGAGGACTAAGGAAATGTTCTTGGTTTACGGCGGAAAAGACCTCAGGTTGGAGGCCTTTGCTGATTCCGGCTTCCATAGTGATAAGGACGATTCCAAGTCCATGTCGGGTTATGTCTTTACCCTCAATGGAGGGGCGGTGTGCTGGAAGAGTTCCAAGCAGGACACTGTTGCTGACTCGACGATGGAAGCGGAGTATATTGCTGCTTGCGATGCCGCAAAAGAAGCAGTCTGGATAAAGAAGTTCCTCACAGAACTTCAAGTGGTTCCTATAATTGTTGATCCAATACCTCTGTATTGCGACAACAACGGAGCTATAGCTTTAGCGAAGGAACCAAGGTCCCATCAGAAGTCCAGACACATCTTAAGGCGGTATCACCTGATCAAGGAGATCATTGATCGTCAGGAGATCGAGGTTCGGAGAGTTGCTACTGAAGAGAATATAGCTGATCCATTCACGAAGGCCCTACCTCAGATTCAGTTCGAGAGGCTACTCGAGATCATCGGTCTTCGATATGCCAGTACATGGCCCTAGTGCAAGTGGGAGATTGTTAGTGTATATGCCCTAGGGGCCATTATTTTATCATACTAGTTTGTATATTACTTAATGGAAGGTTGGGATATTCACATGTATATAACAGTCTTGCTAAACATGGTAGTATGCTACTTGGTTTTTCTATCATAATATGTGAGTATACGTATTGATAGAGCTCTTAGGATCTTGCCTGACTACCAGCGTTGTGATGGCAGTCACACTAGTGGGGGCTGGGTAGTCTACAAGCACATCCTTATTCAGGTCCCTAGTCGTAAGATTATCGAGACAGGGCATCGATACTCCGGAGTAGACTAGTGTGTAAGCTTCTCATCCCAGTTGGGGAGATGGTCTGTCCCACAACCGTCAGTACGTCGTACTGGAGATAGTATGCAGGTGCTCGTTAGGTTACGGGTACACCGGACAGGACTCACAGGGAACTGTTGGTTGGTTTTATACCAGTCGTCAGTGAACAGTTCCCAGGTGACATGAGTACAGCATAGTCCACAGACTTGACACAGCTACTTCGCCTTGAGTGTGTCCCACTGTTCTTAGATTGCTACCCTACCACGGCTCAAAGGAGTAGTGCAAACAGGTAGCAGTTGGGTGCAGTCCCGAGCACTTGGAGGCAGTGGCGGTTAGACAGGATTCGTCTCTCCCGGTATTGGGGGTTGATATCGCGCTGTGTCAGAGAGCCATTACGCAAAGTCCCTGGCCAGGGCAAGCGAGATTTGCTGGTAGGTTCCAGCAGTTTCTCAGGGTGTAATGGGCTTCGCTCCAACACGACTTATACCGCTATTAGGGGACTGACGCTTGTCGCCCCCTAGGCCCGATATGCGATAGTCTTAGATGAACGGACCGGACTGTATGGAGATTGTCACATCAGACTCAGTAGGAGTTCAGATGGGTTTCCTCATCGGCCTTCTTATCGACATCTACCTGGGGACCGTTACGTATAACTAGTGTCGCTTGCGGTCTGTGGTTAAACCCACTGCCAGCGTAGTAGTCGAGTCTCTAGAATCCCACACAGAGAGTTTCCCTACTCCAGGCGAAATGATATAGAGGTCGTATGGTTTTACGACAAGGGTTCGGACGCATATGTGTTTACGCACGTATGACATCCGGACAGTTTTTACTGGTCGGCTTTGGTTTAAGCCAGTTTCTAGTATCCGGTTATTGGATTTATACAGTCTAAAGTTTTTCCGTGTTTTCACGGATAGGAGGGGCGTTCTCGTAATTGTGCGAGAAGCTTCTAAAAGATGGCGACTTAAGGGTTAAGGTGGCATATGCATTAAATGGGATTAGTGTGTCATATGAGTGATTCATCCATGTCATTAATGCATCATAAATGCTTAATGACTCATGGAGATGAATCACCCTTTGATATTTATCAAGCATGGTTGTAAATCTTTTATTTTCTTTTATTGGATAAATGATAATGCTTGATATATATTATGATACATCATTATCTCATCTCATTCTTTTGCTCACTTTCTCTCTCCTCAAGCTCTCCCTCTTCAAACCCTAATCCTCCCCTCTCATGTGTTGAGTACAAGGATTAGATTAGACTACTTAATCCTTAACCATTCTCTATATCACCTAGGTTGCTTAGATTAGCGATTTATGAAACCTAGTTACCTCTAGTTTGAGGTGAAGCTTGTAGTAAAGCTCTCGGGTGGATCTTCTACTACTTAAAGAAGGCCGGAGAGGACGTGGAGAACGACAAGACGAAGGACTCGGTTCTACAGGTATAATCACTTTTCATAGTAGTTTAGAACTCCTATGTTTGTTGTTAGTTATTGTTTATGCAAAGATTCTCGGTTAGTCGATGTTTAAGCTTTAAACAAGATCGTTTTTCGTTATTCCGCCTCCCCGCAAGTCGTGGGGTGTTGTACATCGACTTACAGTGCCTACTACACCATATCAGATGTGGTGTGGGAAGAAACCCTATCTTAATCACATTAAGACATGGGGATATCCAGCTTTTGTAAAAAAGTAGCATGCGGACAAGCTCGAGGCACGCTCAGTACAGTGTAAGTTTGTGGGATACCCAAAGAACACCAAGGGGTATCTTTTCTATTACGCAGAGGAACAAAAGGTTTTTGTTTCTCGTCATGCCCGCTTCTTAGAAACCGAGTTTTTGGAAAACCAGATAAGTGGGAGCACAATAGAACTGGAAGAAATTCCAGAACTACGAGCTATTACTGAAAGCTTAGTAGAACCAGAGGGTTCGAAAGAACAGGATATCCTAGCGCCACTCCGCAGGAGTAGTAGGCAGTCTCATCCGCCCGAGAGATACTACGGTTTTCTCATAGACGGGGATAGAGAGGATTGCACTATGGATTATGGTGAGCCTACTAGCTTCCAGCAAGCCATTCAGAGCGGTGACTCGGTAAAATGGCTGGATGCAATGCGGATCGAGATAGTGTCCATGTACACCAACAAAGTTTGGACTTTGGACTTTGCTCCAGAAAGGGTAAAACCCGTAGGCTGCAAATGGATCTTCAGAAAGAAGATTAGTGTAGATGGACAAGTTGAGACCTATAAAGCTAGACTTGTTGCAAAGGGTTTTCGTCAAAGACCTGGTTTGGACTATGACGAGACCTTTTCTCCAGTGGCTATGCTGAAATCCATTCGGATCCTTCTTGCCATTGCTGCCTTCCACGATTATAAAATCTGGCAGATGGACGTAAAGACGGCTTTCCTAAATGGAAATTTGGAAGAGTGTATCTATATGGATTAGCCGGAAGGATTCATTCAGAGTGGGAGCAGCGGTAAAGTGTGCAAGCTGCTAAAGTCCATCTATGGACTTAAGCAGGCATCGCGGAGTTGGAACATCTGCTTTGATGATACTGTCAAAGAATTTGACTTTATCAAAAACCCAGATGAACCATGCATTTACAGTAAGATTGTAGGGAGAACTGTGGTATTCCTCGTCTTGTACGTGGATGACATTCTCCTAATAGGAAATGATATTCCTATGCTACAGTCAGTCAAAGGATTCTTGTCGCAGAGGTTCTCCATGAAGGACCTGGGCGATGCCAACTACATTCTGGGGATCCAGATCTATCGTGATAGATCTAAGAGGATGTTGGGACTTTCACAGTCCAGGTACATTGACACCATACTGAAAAGATTCAGTATGGAAGATTCCAAGCGCGGTAATCTACCGGCTTGTCACGGGATCACCCTCTCTAAAGAGATGTCTCCCAAGACTGATTTGGAAAGGGATCGCTTGTCTATTATACCCTACGCATCTGCGATGTTATGTACCAGACCAGATGTAGCATACGTATTGAGCGTTGTAAGCCGGTATCAGTCGAACCCAGGGGAGAAACACTGGATAGCGGTAAAGAACATTCTCAAGTACCTGAGAAGGACTAAGGAAATGTTCTTGGTGTATGGCGGAAAAGACCTCCGGCTCGAGGCCTCTGCTGACTCCAGCTCTCAGAGTGACAAGGATGACTCCAAGTCCATGTCGGGTTATGTCTTTACCCTCAATGGAGGGGCGGTTTGCTGGAAGAGTTCCAAGCAGGAGACCGTTGCAGACTCAACTATGGAAGCGGAGTACATAGCTGCTTGCGATGCCGCAAAGAAAGCTGTCTGGATGAAGAAGTTCCTTACGGAGCTTCAGGTGGTTCCTACCATTGTTGATCCAATACCGCTGTATTGCGACAACAACGGCGCTATAGATTTAGCGAAAAAACCCAGGTCCCATCAGAAGTCCAGGCACATTTTGAGGCGGTACCACCTGATCAGGGAGATTGTAGATCGCCGGGAGATCGAGGTGAAGAGAGTAAATATGGACAATAACACTGCAGATCCACTCACGAAGGCCCTACCCCAGACTCAGTTCGAGCGGCTGATCGAGATGATAGGTCTTCGATACGCCAGTACATGTCCTTAGTGCAAGTGGGAGATTGTTAGTGTATATGCCCTTGAGGCCATTACTGTATCATACTAGCTTGTATATTACTTAATGGAAGCTTTGGATATTCACAGTTGTATAGAAAATCTTGCTCAAAATGGTAGTATGCTACTTGGTTTGTATCTACTTCAATATGTGCATGTGTTTCTTTTAGCATATCGCTTATACATATTAGTAGAGCCTTTAGGATCTTTGCTTGGTTACCAGCGTTGTGATGGCAGTCATACTTTTGGGGCTGGGTAATCTATAAGCACATCTTTATGCAGGTCCCTAGTCGTAGGACTATTGAGACAGGGCATCAATACTCCGGAGTAGACTAGCGTATGCGCTTCTCTTCCCAGCGGGGGAGATGGTCTGTCCCACAGCCATCAGTATGTCGTACTGGAGATAGTATGCGGGTGCTCGTTAGGTTACGAGTACAATGGACAGGACTCGTTGGGAACTGATGGTCGGTATTATACCTATCGTCGGTTATCAGTTCCCAGGTGACATGAGTACAGCTTAGTCCACTGACTTGACACTGTCACTACGCCTCAAGTGTGTTCCCACTGTACTTAGATTACTACCCTACCATGGCTCAAAGGAGTCGTGCAAACAGGTAGTAGTTGGGTGCATTCCCGAAGCACTTGGAGGCAGTGACGGTTAGACAGGATTCGTCTCTCCCGGTATTGGGGGTTGACATCGCGCTGTGTCTAGGAGAGCCATTACACGAGTAGTCCCTGGCCAGGGCAAGCGAGATATACTGGTAGGTTTCCATTGTTATCTCAGGGTGTTCTGAGCTACACTCCAACACGACTTGTACCGCTATTAGGGGACTGACGTTCACCACCCCCCTAGGCCCGCCATGCGATATATCAGACGAACAGACCGGACTATACGGAGATTGTCACATACAGGCTCAGTAGGAGTTCGGATGGGTTTACCTCATCGGCCTTCTTATCGACATCTACGTGGGGACCGTTACGTACAGCTAGTGCCGCTTGCGGTCTGTGGTTAAACCCACTACCAGCGTAGTGTCGAGTCTTTAGAGTTCCACACAGAGAGTTTCCCTGCACTGAGCGAAACGTGTAGAGGCCGTATGGTTTTACGGCAGGGCTACGATCACTTACGTTCAATACTAGTGGGCTTTGGTTTAAGCCGGATCCTAGTATTGCACGGATGGATTTGTTTTGTCTTCTGTGCATTCGCATTCTACGGAATGCTGATGCGGGTGTGTATGCACAGTTTTGAGGAGCGATAAAGGAGGAGGTGCCCTATTATGGTTTTGGCAGATGGTTCGGCCAAAACCGTTATGTGGTAGGCTCATTAGGGTTTTGACAATTCGTTCGGTCAAAACCATTATGAGCCGGAGACATTATTTTACTAATCCTTTTTGTGATAATTTTGTGATCGCTACTTGTATTGACCATTTGACCACCTTGACCTCTCTTGACTTTGTTGACCTGTTGACTGGAGTTGACCATTGACCTTCATGAGAGGTCTACACTCTTCTTTGGATTTTCTTTTTCTTTTTGATTATGAAAATGGTCAATTCAATGTAGCATCAACTTTATCATGATAGGATTTGTAATGATGTTGTTTTCTATTATTGCAACCATGGTGCCTTTTTTCTTTTGGAATGATATTCATTTTCTCATTCTCATTCTCTCTCTTAGAAAAGAAAAAGAGAAAGAGCTCCACGGTTGCAAAACTCTCCTTCTTCCTCTTCCTCTTGATTTCTTCTTTTGATCTCATGTGTTGAGAGAAAAAGATCCCACAAAGACAAACACTTCCATATATCTCTACTACACAACCTAGGGCATCTAGATTAGCGATCTCCTTGCCCTAGTTGTCTCGGCTTGAGTTAGAGCTCGGTGTACAACTCTCGGGTGGATCGTCTTCGACTCAAGAAGGCTGCAGAGGTGACCAAGATCCGGATCGTACCTTAGAGCTTGGACGGACGAGCGGGACAGCGGAATGAAGACCCGAAGGACCGGTTCCGTGAGGTATAATTTCTACGGCATAGTAGTTAGAGCCACTAGTAGTTTGCTAGTTTCTAGTTTAGCAAAGATCCTGACTTTTGAGCCCATGTTGCTTTGCGCCAAATAATTGTTTTTCGCCGTTTCCGCCTCCCCGTAAGAACCGGGGTGGGCAACGTGGACTTACACTAATACCCAGGACGTAGAGTGAACTGAGAAACAGTTCTCAATAACGAACACACCCGAAGAAGATGCATCAACATGATTATTCTTGATTTGGGCGGCGTGGGAATCCGAATATGTTCATATTCCCTGCTCAGTCTTATAACGTTTATAAGAAAGAACGGGACCAACGTTCCCCTGCTCAGTATAACAAGCAGATTCAGTCAATACATCCATATTTTTATCTTGATTAAGGCCTGACATGGTCACTACCTGGAGAGAGAGAGAAGAAAACAATTTAGCGTGCGATCTTGCAAGATTAGATTGGTTATTATCTTATCTAATCAGGATGGATCCCACTGGTTATATCAAATCTTCCTTCAATCCCTAAAAAGTAAGACTAGCCGGGATTAATTACACCTTACAAGTTCGCCAATCTTTCAGCCAGGCCAAGGTTGGTACTTTGAGGGAGGTTCCCCGTGCTTTCACACGGACCTAATTAAAATAAATCTCATTTTCCCAGAGGCATAACCCCGTTAACACCTTTCTAGACACCTACTTGATCGGCTAATTGTGATGTGTAAAACTCTCCCAGGAGTAACTCTTACTCGGAGTGGGTATCGGGATCCAACTATCTCATAGAAGGTATACAATCTCATTGCAAATTAAAACACTTGAAATTCCCGATAATACTTTTGCACCTAACGCCCTATGACCTTGACAAAGGCCAACAAACCATAGGATGCTCGTCAAGTTCAACCCGTCATTTCCCGGTTGAATTAAACCGACCCGTATGACCCTTGACTGTCACGTCCCGAAAGTACGGAACATGACCGGCACTTAGACTACGAACGTCTCGAGGCGTGCGTACCCTAAGTAAGCCGAGCCCAGAAATCCAAACCAAGAAAAGTAGTAGAGTGTAGGAAAACCATATGAAATCAACCAGTATGCAACAGAATATACAATGCCTAAAGGCGAGGATCACAACAGAAAAGGAAACTCCAACAGCATGAAATCTAACATCATATAAAGCGCGACTCTAAGGTCGAAAGAATAAGCATCACTGGTCTCTATCTCAAATAAGTACATGTTTGGTTGATGGAACTTCTAGATACAACTGAGATATAATATACAATGTATAAAGATGGGTGCGATACAAATAAACCCACCTACTAGCAAGTCACCCGAAAGGAACAGTGCCCGCAAAGCCGTAATGAAACCTGTACGGCAAACCTGCAAGAAACTGCGGCACAACGGGGGTGAGTTGCCAACTCGGGAGTAGAAAAAGATCTACGAACAGAAAATCGCATGTATAACGCAATCCTAGGTCATACGATCATAATATATAATCCTCAAATATATATAACCAGCAATCTATAACAATGACTAGGGTAAATATCCAACCCAGGTGTAATCCTATGCCCGTGTCAGTGCATCAGGTGGCAATGTATCATATGGATGATATATGAATGCATGAAACAGAATGCATGTACTGAAGAAAACTGCTTTCATAAATTTGTGAGATTTCTATATTTTTTAAATGAGGTATCATAATGAAATCAGCATAAAACAGTGCCTAGCATCGGTACAAAACTTAAATCCCAATATCTCAATATCTCTGTATCACAATCTCTGTACCTCAATATCTCAAAATATCAATGTCTCAATCATAATATCCAGGACGCCGTCAGTCCAGATCGGCCCGTACCATCCATCTCATGACCACGACGGTATCCTCCGGATATCCGACGTGTCGGGTAATATCACCGGTCGGTCGTGCTCCCCTGCACAGGCTCAACGCCATCTCCTGCGATCTTCTTGCCCCGGGGTACCGCACCGGGCCCACCATGTACCCGAAACGGTTAATCCGCCTCCTCGAATCGGGTCTCGAAATCCATCAGCAAAATCTCATGGTGGACGACACATACATCATGGGAAAACCGTATTTTTATTTAAAAAGAGTGAAAGCAGTTTATATATGTTTAGCGGTTTTTCTCCAAATCCAGAAAATATCATGGAAATCCGAATCATCAATAGCATGTAAACCATGAACAACAGTGTACATGAAGTGACAAGTAATAACTACAATATCAAGCTGGCATATAAGGCAAGTACACTAATATCATGTCACTATTATCTAACAAGCCAATCAAGCAAAAATATTCTCTAAGTGTACGTGACATGGCAATTACCGATGAAGATGTGTGTGCGCTGCTAAATAAGTGTACGTGGTACATACGCATCATCGGTAATGGTGCTGGTGTCCTAACAGCATGATATCAATAATGGAATATGAATCATAACAATATGCGATGCAGAGCAACAATAATAATATGCAGAAACTGAATACTAAACACAATGGTAGCTAAACTGCATCTAATGTCATAGAAGTCATACAGCTACACCGACTATAAGGCTGAGCTAATAAGCTAACTGCAGGTAAGGGAAACCGCCTAACTTCTGAGTCGATATATATATGTATATATATACAGTCGGTGATCCCGCTTCAATCATATCACATCCGATATAATATCTATGATCAGACATCCCAAGTCTAGAGTGCGGATCAAACATCAGAATATAGCTCGTACGTAATCCGTCGTACGGCATCCCCAAATCTGGGTACGGGTCAATATCATATTCGTCATATCATTCATCTGGTATTCTCTTTAATCAATATCATAATCCGGGTACTGACCTACGTCTAGTACAAAGCTAATATCATCACTATAATCATGATCTGACTACTGATCGACAGTCTCATAAAAATTGATATCATCATCATGTATCATCACAAGGAGTGTATATCGCCCAATGCGGCCTATCATTAATTATCTTGTCATATCATATCATATCATATCATGTCTCGTAACATAATCACATGACGATCATTTTATATTTATATCACTATGCACATGGCATCATCATCCAAGACCCGCTATCATATCAGGACATATCCTAAGTACGAATCCTGCCATATCACCGATATCATAACCTCAGATCAAATATCATCGACTCATCTCAATCCCATGTATCATCCTCAAATCTGGGTACTGTGAACACATAGTCCCATACCCATGTGAACACATGACAATATAGAATCCCATAAGCATATATGAATAAGGATGCATGCAAGTATGTATGTGTGAGTGTGTATGTATAGTGCAACCACTACCCTAGGGTCCGCAATACTAAACTAGTCCAACACACCAATATCCATCCTAAGCATCAATAATTACCTCAACAATATGAAATCATTATGTGTGTATACGTATTTGTATACATCGCAACGGACTGCGGGGGTGCTATACGCCATCCACCCGACTTCTCCCCGTAGATATAAATCTACTCACCTTTACTTGCCGATGTCGATATCTCCACGCGCTAGCTTGTCGCCTCAAGTCTTCACGAGGTACCTGCATATAATAACAATCGCCATTGCTATAACATCAAGTCCAGAAACCAAAACGACATGCGTATAGCTCGTAGGTTAGAACCCATAGCCTATACGTACCAAATAACTCAAACAATCCTTGTTGTCGATGTACAAACATGCGACAACCCAAAAAGAATCCAGATATCAAAACACATCGTTTCAAATACGGAAATATCTCATAAATCACACACAAGTGTTCCCAGGTTTAGATTCAGGTTAGTCCATCCTAAGCAAACAAGTCCAGGGTGGTATATAGGTTACAGGTAAGCTATGGAGGCAACTTGGGCTCCTAAGTCTACAAGGTGGCCGGCCCCACTAGACTAGAATTCCAGCCTCGCCGGCCCTGACAGGGGTTTAGGGTGCAAAGTCTGTATGGTAGTCTCCTGCTAGACAGTCCAGGGTAATGGTCTCGCTATTTTTTCCATTAAGTCTCTAGGGTCACACCAGATCCTAGGTAGGTTTCCAATCTAACATGTAAACCAAGATCTGGTATACGGAGTTTAAGTCGTGTCGATGTCGTAATACTGCCTTGTAGGAAATTGGTCCCAGATTCCAACCTACGTCAAAATAAAGTAAGTAAATAGGTCTAGGGTGTAATATATGGTGTATGGGAGATACTGGACCAACCTAGGCCCCTAACCTCACTAAGTGGCCGATCCCTCCTTCATGCAAAACCGGCCTCGCCGGCCACCTTGGCTCCACTGGGGTTGGTCTGGCTACAGGGGGTCTCTAGGGTCATAAATAGGTCTATGATATTATTTGGTTGATTTGTTTCTCCTCCAGATCATCCCAGATTCTTGGTAAGTACCCTAAAAGTCATACTAAACTGGTATGGTCAATTCCCTGAGTTTTCGTATCTGGTTCAGCTCTTAGTCTCAGGTCATGAATCGTGTCACCAAGTCCAAAAATTACTCACGACAGCCCCCAGATCCCACCTACAGTCAGTACTCAACAATCAAGTAGGACCAAACTACTCTAAACACCGTCCGATAACCCCCCTACAAAAACCAAACCATATCTCCTCTGTTGGCTCAGCGTCGCCGGCCCCGTCTTCAATGGCCGCCGGCCAAAACCAGTGGGTAGGGTGTGGGGTTTTGGGTGGTCTACTAGGGCTACCTGCACAACATTCTAACACTGTTTGTTTTTCTAGTATGGTTTCGGAGTCAAAGCAGGTCATCCATGACACAAAACAACACCAAAACACGATATCGAACCAAATTTAAGCTAAAAGGAAGAGTTTATACCTCAAGTGGGTCCTAGATCGAAGGAGAAGGGAAGAAGGAGGAAGGAGGAAGGGCTATTGCTGCTGTGGAGCTGCTGGTATTGCTGCAGTTTTCGTGTTGCTGTAGCTGGTTTGCTGGTTCTGCTTGTGGGTTGTTGTTGCTGTAGTTTTGGGCTGAGGTTGTTGTTGATGATGGTGTGTTTATGATGTTGGGTGAGGTGAAGTGTGAGGTTGCAATATATGAGGGTGTGGTGTGGTTTGAATGGAGTTGTTGCTGCTGTGGCTATTTTTCACTGCTGATGCAGTTCAGGCTGAGGCTGTTGCTGGAAATTCTCTTTTCCTTTTTGTGTGTTGTAGCAGCTGTGGCTGTTGTGGTTGTTGTTTGATGTTGGGGTGTGGTGGTGTGGTTGGTTATGAAGCTGATGTTGATGATATTGGGGCTGAAGTGTTGCTTAAAGGGGGCTGATGGGTTGATAAAGGGGGCTGATTTTGATCAATTGGGGGCTGATATGTTACATCAACTGCTGTTGCAGCAGATATGGCTGTTGTTGCTGTTGTTTGGGGCTACAGCTGGTACTGTTGGTTAAAAGGATGTTGCTGGGGCTGTGGGGTTGGGCTGATGTTGCTTTGTGGTGAGATGAAGTGTTGTAGTATGGTGGAGTGTGAGAGTGGGAGATGGATATGAGAGTGAAAAAAGAGTTTGATAGACAAGAAAAAAGGGTTGAAGTGAATGGTGTGACATTACCTAGGAGTCACCTCCCTCTCCCTCTCAATAAAAAAGTTACCACACACAAGCCATCATGGCTCACCCTCTCTCTCTACACAAGGTCAACCCCCATCCTAATCACCCTTAACCAAAACCAAAACACTAATTAACCCAATTAACCTAATCAAATGTTCCAACCCACCATGGTCATCTCAACATGGTTCAACCCTAAGCCATCATGAGTCCATAATATGAAACAAGTGTGGAAAATGTTATGTGCACATTTTTGCACAAAAAGCCAAAACTTCATTTAGCGATTTTTAATCGCGATTAACACCAAAAAATCATTTACTTAACCATAAAGCTTAAAAATGACATATTTCCACAAAATTCCATATTTTAGAATTTTCAAAATTTTCTCCAGAATTTTCCCCATTTATCGGTATTTAATTATACCGAACTATTAAAATATTCATTAAAAATTAATATTAAATTATGAAAATTCCCAAAAATAATATTTTATTTTTTGAAATGTTACAGTCTTCCACCCTTAAAGAAATTCGGTCCCCGAATTTAAATTTAAACCCCCGAATTCTAAAACATTTCAATAAAATGTCCAAGTCAACGGGGCTCCGAAATCATCAATACATAAAACGCATCGTAGCGCAATACATGCGCATGAGTTACGAGAAGATAACTCGAAATCAAAACTCCGTCAAGCATCCCGCAATCATCGGAGTCAAGGTGAAAACACGAATGCCAAATCCAAAGCAAAACCGATATGCTATAAATCAGAACTATACATGTAAATATCAAATCCGTATATGTAAATATCTGAAGGAAATGCATGCCAAATTCTTTAAAGTTGATGTGCAATGCGCATAACACTGCACAGTGGTGGACGTTTCTATAAGAAAATAGCCATATACGTATATATCCTTTGTTTAATATGTACGTTCCGCCATTTTGAAACAATTTAGAAGGGTTTCCTCGTTTTAAACGTTCCGTGTCATATCAGACACGTATGTAAATATTGAGACTATAGCTCGCTTTTGGAAATCCCTTTGAAATCTATCAATGCATGCAAAATATATCCATGCACTGTCCTCTGACTAGTCCTGCTCAGTACGAAAACACATAGCAAATATCATAAAAACGTACTGCTCCATAGAACCCAATTCAAAGTGCATATGAAAACTACATGCGTCTGGTGCGTACGGAAATCAAGATCCAAACATGTGCCATACATGTGCACAAAACAACATCTAGGTGCAACTGGTGTGCACGATACATCTGTCATAGGCAACGTGCGTGCCTGACAGCAAAATCAAGTGCATCTGACATGCATGAAAAATCTCGATTTAATGCATCTGGTGTGCACCAAATTGCATCTCATAACATGCGCCCAACATGCGCTAAAAATCCAAATCCGGTGCATCCATCATGAACGAAATCCTGAAATCCAATATCTAGCGTCGAACACGCGCAAAATCCAATCAGGTGCATAGAGTGCACAAAACAAATATCGAGCATCACCATCGAAATCGGAGTCCAGTGCATCCAAGTGCACCAAATATATGTCACTGCACTATGCAGAGTGCAAAAAAAAAAACCAAATCGTGTGTGTGCATACGTACAAAATCAACTCAAATGTCTAAAAACCCATAAAAAATCATAGTCATGAGAAACCAAGACACGAAGACAATATCAAGTGCAACAACTGTGCAAAAATCGTAAATACTCAACAAGTGCCACCATGGTGCATGAAAACAAACGTCATGAAACTCAATCCTCAATACCAAATCATACGAATAAATCGCTCAAAACATCGAAATCAAGTATGGCGGAATAGTTCCGCTCAAGCACATCCTCCAAGAATCTCTGGCCAACTGTCGCGGTTACCCATAACATGTCTCGTCGATGATCATGAACTCTGGCCTGCTGGTGTGCGTAACAATGACCACTCCTGGGTCCAAGTCTTCTCTGTGGATTACCAATCTCACGATTCATCGGCTCATCGGCCCTATCAGGTGTGCTAACGGGGACGATTCCGTTTTGGCACTTCTCTGGTTATCTCTCGGTCAATCCTCAAGACCACTCATAAAGCAGCATGTCACTGGCGTCGGCCTCTGGCTCTCTGAATGCACGTGACACATCTGATCCTGGGTGCAAATATCATTGCAGCTGTGTCCTTGAAGGAATCCTGCTCAAGGTCTCTTCCGATCTCGTCTCTGCTTAACTGTCCGGAAGTCATCGTCCTTTACTATATCTGTTTCTTGTTCTGGAGCGGCTGCATACTCACCGCGACTCCATCTGGATGATATATCCAGTACTATGCCTCGGCATGCACATCGCATCTCTGATGTCGGCGGAGTGGAACGTCATCTCATCCAGATCTTGCACGAACCTCTTACTCCACTTTCCCCCAATGTCGACTTCTCCGGACTCGTCTCGTTGTGGCTGCATGAACTGAGCTCCAATGGCTATCCTCGTATCTGGAGTCTCCCAAGAAATGCATCTCACCACCTAGCATCCGAATTAAGTCGAGCCATCCGATCGATTCGTCGAAAACCTCATAGTCCCCCAAGAGCTCAACATCTTGGGTACAGTATAATAGTATCGAGTACATACCACAGCATCGGCGGTCCAGCCGTAGAAGGGAAAACCCAAGCCTCACTAATGGCGCCGCAGAACTGCCGTAAACCCTAAGGTTCAAAAGCTTTCACACGGTCATTATGTCGAGTTAGGGTTTCATTCTTCTAGAGGGACCATAGAATTGCCTGCATGTCTTCCCGAATACTTTAAACTTGGAGTAATAGGTTTCTAACATTCGATCGTTTTTGTCGACTCTCAACGTCTTCGCGTGAAGTCGTCTCTAGCTGGGATCAATCTATCTGATGACCTCGCATCGGGGTAGCGAACGATCCACATGTCCTAGTCATTCATCCTCGGTGACTAGCGACCTTCTATCATCTCTTAGTACAATCTCGTACTGCAATAGCTCCAACATCTGGGGCGATATCTCGTCGTTCGTAGCAATAACTGGCTCACTCGTCTGCACGCTGGACAGTGCCTCAATCATCATGAATAAGCCATACGTCAACGGTTATCAAAATCTGGCTGGCCTCGGTCAGTGGCTCAATCCTCTGGTGCTAATCTGCACGTCCGAGTAATCTCATACAGTGATCCATCCTACGCTCATGGCGTGAAAACATCATAAAAAGACACATCTCTACAATCGTGTGTCGCCGGAACCATGCTCTGGTCAGTCCTCGTTCGTGACGAGCTCATGCTGACCGCAATTCTAGCCGTAGCTCTCCCTGCCCGTAATCATGGCAGCAAAACCATAACTGGTATCGATGAGGCTAGATCATAGGAAGGAATATGATACTGAGCAAAGAAATGTACATCCTAAGGTTTCTTAAGTGGAGTGGCGTGTCGTAAATATGCCGCGGAACATACCCACGGTACGTCACTCTACTTTAGTCACCTATTCCATCAACCAAGGGTCATCCTATGCTCCGAAGGTAAAACCTAATGCTCTGATACCAACTTTGTCACGTCCCGAAACTACGGAACATGACCGACACTTAGACTACGAACGTCTCGAGGCGTACGTACCCTAATTAAGCCGAGCCCAGAAATCCAAACCAAGAAAAGTAGTAGAGTGTAGGAATAGCCATATGAAATCAACCAGTATGCAACAGAATATACTACGCCTAAAGGCGAGGATCACAACAGAAAAGGAAACTCCAACAGCATGAAATCCAACATCATATAACGCGCGACTCTATGGTCGAAAGAATAAACATCACTGGTCTCTATCTCAAATAAGTACATGTTTGGTTGATGGAACTTCTAGATACAACTGAAATATAATATACAATGTATAAGGATGGGTGCGATACAAATAAACACACCTACTAGCAAGTCACCCGAAAGGAACAGTGCCCGCAAAGCCGTAATGAAACCTGTACGGCAAACCTGCAAGAAACTGGGGCACAACTGGGGTGAGTTGCCAACTCGTGAGTAGAAAAATATCTACGAACAGAAAATCGCATATATGACGCAATCCTAGGTCATACGATAATAATATATAACCAGCAATCTATAACAATGACTAGGATAAATATCTAACCCAGGTGTAATCCTATGCCCGTGTCAGTGCATCAGGTGGCAATGTATCATATGGATGATATATGAATGCATGAAACAGAATGCATGTACTGAAGAAAACTTCTTTCATAAATTTGTGAGATTTCTGTATTTTTAAAATGAGGTATCATAATGAAATCAGCATAAAATAGTGCCTAGCATCGGCACAAAACATAAATCCCAATATCTCAATATCTCTGTATCACAATCTCTGTACCTCAATATCTCAAAATCTCAATGTCTCAATCATAATATCCAGGGCGCCGTCAGTCCAGATCGGCCCCTACCATCCATCTCATGACCACGACGGTATCCTCCGGATATCCGACGTGTCGGGTAATATCACCGGTCGGTCGTGCTCCCCTGCACAGGCTCAACGCCATCTCCTGCGATCTTCTTGCCCCGGGGTAACGCACCGGGCCCACCATGTACCCGAAACGGTTCATCCGCCTCCTCGAATCGGGTCTCGAAATCCATCAGTAAAATCTCATGGTGGACGACTCATACATCATGGGAAAACCGTATTTTTATTTATAAAGAGTGAAAGAAGTTTATATATATTTTGCGGTTTTCCTCCAAATCCAGAAAATATCATGGAAATCCGAATCATCAATAGCATGTAAACCATGAATATAAGCATGAGAATTCATGAATGCAGCATATAATGAACAACAGTGTACATGAAGTGACAAGTAATAACTACAATGTCAAGCTGGCATATAAGGCAAGTACACTAATATCATGTCACTATTAGCTAACAAGCTAATCAAGCAAAAATATTCTCTAAGTGTACGTGACATGGCAATTACCGATGAAGATGTGTGTGAGTTGGCAAATAAGTGTACGTGGTACATACGCATCATCGGTAATGGTGCTGGTGTCCTAACAGCATGATATCAATAATGGAATATGAATCATAACAATATGCGATGCGGAGCAACAATAATAATATGCAGAAACTGAATACTAAACACAATGGTAGCTAAACTGCATCTAATGTCATAGGAGTCATACAGCTACACCAATTATAAGGCTGAGCTAATAAGCAAACTGCAGGTAAGGGAAACCGTCTAACTTCTGAGTCGATATATATATATGTGTATATATACAGTCGGTGATCCCGCCTCAATCATATCACATCCAATATAATATCTATGATCAGACATCCTAAGTCTAGAGTGCGGATCAAACATCAGAATATAGCTCGTACGTAATCCGTCGTACGGCATCCCCAAATCTGGGTATGGGTCAATATCATATTCGTCATATCATTCATCTGGTATTCTCTTTAATCAATATCATAATCCGGGTACTGACCTACGTCTAGTACAAAGCTAATATCATCACTATAATCATGATCTGACTACTGATCGACAGTCTCATAAAAATCGATATCATCATCATATATCATCACAAGGAGTGTATATCGCCCAATGCGGCCTATCATTAATTATCTTGTCATATCATATCATATCATGTCTCGTAACATAATCACATGTCGATCATTTTATATTTATATCACAATGCACATGGCATCGTCATCCAAGACCCTCTATCATATCAGGACGTATCTCAAGTACGAATCCTGCCATATCACCGATATCATAACCTCAGATCAAATATCATCGACTCATCTCAATCCCATGTATCATCCTCAAATCTGGGTACTGTGAACCCATAGTCCCATACCCATGTGAACACATGACAATATAGAATCCCATAAGCATATATGAATAAGGATGTATGCAAGGATGTATGTGTGAGTGTGTATGTATAGTGCAACCACTACCCTAGGGTCCGCAATACTAAACTAGAACAACACACCAATATCCATCCTAAGCATCAATAACTACCTCAACAATATGAAATCATTATGTGTGTATACGTATTCGTATACATCGCAACGGACTGCGGGGGTGCTATACGCCATCCACCCGACTTCTCCCCGTAGATATAAATCTACTCACCTTTACTTGCCGATGTCGATATCTCCACGCGCTAGCTTGTCGCCTCAAGTCTTCACGAGGTACCTGCATATAATAACAATCGCCATTGCTATAACATCAAGTCCAGAAACCAAAACGACATGCGTATAGCTCGTAGGTTAGAACCCATAGCTTATACGTACCAAAATAACTCAAACAATCCTTGTTGTCGATGAACAAACATGCGACAACCCAAAACGAATCCAGATATCAAAACTCATCGTTTCAAATACGGAAATATCTTATAAATCACACACAAGTGTTCCCAGATTTAGATTCAGGTCAGTCCATCCTAAGCAAACAAGTCCAGGGTGGTATATAGGTTAAAGGTAAGCTATGGAGGCAACCTGGGCTCCTAAGTCTACCAGGTGGCCGGCCCCACTACACTAGAATTCCGGCCTCGCCGGCCCTAACATGGGTTTAGGGTGCCAAGTCTGTATGGTAGTCTCCTGGTAGTTAGTCCAGGGTAATGGTCTCGCTAGTTTTTCCATTAAGTCTCTAGGGTCACACCAGATCCTAGGTAGGTTACCAATCTAACACGTAAACCAAGATCTGGTATACGGAGTTTAAGTCGTGTTGATGTCGTAATACTGCCTTGTAGGAAATTGGTCCCAGATTCTATCCTAGGTCAAAATAAAGTATGTAAACAGGTCTAGGGTGTAGTATATGGTGTATGGGAGATACTGGACCAACCTAGGCCCCTAACCTCACCTAGTGGCCGATCCCTCCTTCATGCAAAACCGGCCTCGCCGGCCCCCTTGGCTCCACTGGGGTTGGTCTGGCTACAGGGGGTCTCTGGGGTCATAACTAGGTCTATGATATTATTTGGTTGATTTGTTTCTCCTCCAGATCCTCCCAGATTCTTGGTAAGTACCCTAAAAGTCACACTAAACTGGTATGGTCAATTCCCTGAGTTCTCGTATCTGGTTCAGCTCTTAGTCTCAGGTCATGAATCGTGTCACCAAGTCCAAAAATTACTCACGACAGCCCCTAGATCCCACCTACAGTCAGTACTCAACAATCAAGTAGAACCAAACTACTCTAAACACCGTCCGATAACCCCCATACAAAAACCAAACCATATCTCCTCTGTTGGCTCGGCGTCGCCGGCCCCGTCTTCAATGGCCGCCGGCAAAAACCGGTGGGTAAGGTGTGAGGTTTTGGGTGGTCTACTAGGGCTACCTGCACAACATTCTAACACTGTTTGTTTTTCTAGTATGGTTTCGGGGTCAAAGCAGGTCATCCATGACACAAAACAACACCAAAACACGATATCGAACCAAATTTAAGCTAAAAGGAAGAGTTTATACCTCAAGTGGGTCCTAGATCGAAGGAGAAGGGAAGAAGGAGGAAGGAGGAAGGGCTATTGCTTCTGTGGAGCTGCTGGTATTGCTGCAGTTTTCGTGTTGCGGTAGCTGGTTTGCTGGTTCTGCTTATGGGTTGTTGTTGCTGTAGTTTTGGGCTGAGGTTGTTATTGATGATGGTGTGTTTTTGATGTTGGGTGAGGTGAAGTGTGAGGTTGCAATATATGAGGGTATGGTGTGGTTTGAATAGAGTTGTTGCTGCTGTGGCTGTTTTTCACTGCTGATGCAGTTCAGGCTGAGGCTGTTGCTGGCAATTCTCTTTTCCTTTTTTTGTGTTGTAGCAGCTGTGGCTATTGTGGTTGTTGTTTGATGTTGGGGTGTGGTGGTGTGGTTGGTTATGAAGCTGATGTTGATTATATTGGGGCTGAAGTGTTGCTTAAAGGGGGCTGATGGGTTGATAAAGGGGGCTGATATTGATCAATTGGGGGCTGATATGTTACATCAGCTGATGTTGCAGCAGATGTGGCTATTGTTGCTGTTGTTTGGGGCTACAGCTGCTACTGTTGGTTAAAATGATGTTGCTGGGGCTGTGGGGTTGGGATGATGTTGTTTTGTGGTGAGATGAAGTGTTGTGGTATGGTGGAGTGTGAGAGTGGGAGATGGATATGAGAGTGAAAAGAGAGTGTGATAGACAAGAAAAAGGGTTGAAGTGAATGGTGTGACATTACCTAGGAGTCACCTCCCTCTCTTTCTCAAACAAAAAGTTAGCACACACAAGCCATCATGGCTCATCCCCTCTCTCTACACAAGGTCAACCCCCATCCTAATCACCCTTAACCAAAACCAAAACACTAATTAACCCAATTAACCTAATCAAATTGTCCAACCCACCATGGTCATCTCAACATGGTTCAACCCTAAGCCATCATGAGTCCATAACATGAAACAAGTATGGAAAATGTTATGTTCACATTTTTGCACAAAAATCCAAAAATCCATTTTGCGATTTTTAATCGCGATTAACACCAAAATATCATTTACTTAACCATAAAGCTTAAAAATGACATATTTCCACAAAATACCCTATTTTAGAATTTCCAAAATTTTCTCCAGAATTTTCCCCATTTATCGGTATTTAATTATACCGAACTATTAAAATATTCATTAAAAATTAATATTAAATTATGAAAATTCCCAAAAATAATATTTTTTTTTTGAAATGTTACATTGACAAAGGCAAACAAGGTCGTTCGACTACCCTAATCCAATCGCATCACTTGCACAAGCAGATAAGTACTAGTCAGCTACCGCACACTACGCCTTGACATAGGCTAACAAACGCAGGACGAATACTAAATATTTTTTATTTGAAATGACGGAGGGCTACGCAGATTTTTAAGAAAAACCATGAGCGTAATGAACTTGATATCGTTGTAGAAACAAGCGATTTTTGAAAAAGGAGTGTTTTTGAGGCTTTTACTAGTTTCGCTAAAGAGGTCACTCCCGGTGAAGGGATCTCGGCTCTTTCCTTATCGAATAAGGTGCAGGATATTTCACAAATACCGCTATGCAAAGCAAGAACTGTAGAAATAATCAAAAACAAAACCAAGTGAGTTGTAGCATCTGCTGGTTTCGCTAAAGAGGTCACTCCCGATGAAGGGATTTCGGCTCTTTCCTTATCGAATAAGGTGTTGGATATTCTACAAGGAATACCGCTATTCAAAGCAAAAACTAGAGCTACCCTTTTTGAAAATTTGATTCTACAACATCTTTTAGGTTTCTTGTTCTTTCATTAATCTCATTAATGACGTCCCATCTTTATGCTTCTTAAGCATCATAGAAGAAATGAAAATACAACGTACGCTTATGCCATCCGTATTCGCCACAATGTTCCGTTATGCACCGTTAGGTTACTTAACTAACGGCATAGCAGGACGGGACTAGCGCGGGTGAAAAACATAAGCAATGTCTACTATATATCACATATATAATATTTATCCATTCGTCTCAGAATCCACAGTGATCACATCACAGAATATCAGCAGCAGAAGATAACATATGAAATATTGGATATACTAGGAGGTCCGTGTTTTAGTTTGAGCCTGTATAAAACATGGATTCCACGGTCACGATGAATAGCCAAACCCACATCTCTAGACCCTGTAAGTGCACGGCGGCGCCCCGGCCGTCAATCCGACGCCGGAATGCGGAAGCGGTGAATAACTTAAATTTTTGCGGACTTTGCAAACCGGCACCACCGCGCACTTTAACCGGATCGTTACCATTAAACTAGTCTAAGCTAACTCGAAGATGGGTTAGAGATATACCGACTGATCCGAGTCCTCCGGTCTTCATCTCCACTCCGATCTCCTCGCGGGATCTCCGTCCGTCTCCTCCTCGTCGGAAAGGGCACCACGAAGCCGGGTACTTTTACGGGCTCCCGCCTCTATACCGAGGCAACTCGCGCATGAAGCCGGCAACTCGACATGCCCAAGGCTTGCTGTAGGATGTGTAGGGTTTATGTCTCATTGGGGTTTTGGTTGCCTTTTGAAGATGGAGGAATGAAGGTATGAAAAATGGTGCTTTCATTTTTCTTGGCATGAAAAGAGATCAAGAATGAAAAACACTCTCAAGGATGAAGCTCTCTCCTTCTCTTTTCTTCTTCTCACTCCTCCATGGAAAAACTTATCAACTTAGAAAAGTAGAAGGAAAGAATATGAAGCCTTAAGGGAGGTGAGTGTAGGAGTGAAGAAGAGGTGACCACATCCAAGGGACAAAGAAACATACAACCATGCCTTTCACTATTAAACCCATACCCTCACTTTATCACAATCAAATCTCATAAAGCAAAAGCATGGTTGAAAAGAAAATGATAGCTATCATAATCAAACATTTACAAGAAACCCCCTCCACAAATGTTATTTGCACAATTGCAAATAACCCCCCTCCATCGGAAAAGTCCGGCCGGGAAAGAACAAAGGAAAACCGGCCGGAACGGAATGCAAACTGGAAACTCCAGAAAACTGGTCCCGTAATAAATTACAGGAAAAACCCCAATACTGTGCATACACACCCGCATCTGTATTCCGTCCGGATACAAATGCAATGAGACAAAATCTACACTGTACTAAACTAGGACCGGCTTAAACCAAAGCCGGCTAGTAATATCCGTTCGATCCTGATCCGTGCAATACCGCACGTATCTGATCGAACCCTGCCATATACCTATACGGCTACTAGTACAAACCGTCCGATCCTGATCCGTGCAATACCGCACGTATCTGATCGGACCCTGCCATATCTCCATACGGCCTCTACAGCGTTTCGCCCGAAACTTGAGTAACTGAAAGTGTGGTGGACTCTAAAGACTCGTCAATACTATGGCTGTGGATTTAACCACTAGCACGTCAGAGGTATAAGCCAATACGTAACGGGCCACCAGCTATTGACCAAAAGGGACGTCGATGAGCGAACTCATCCTGACACCCTACTGAGCCTGTCAGTGACAATATCCGTGCAGTCCGGTCCGTTCGTCTATGAGTATCGCATGGCGGGCCTAGGGGGTTGGTAAAAGTCAGACCCCCAAAAGCGGTACAAGTCGTGTCGGAGTGTAGCCCAGAACACCCTGAGATACTACTGGAATACCTACCAGTAAATCTCCTTGCCTTGGCCAAGGACTTTGTGTAATGGCTCTCCTAGACACAGCACGACCTCACCCCCAATACCGGGAGAGACGAACCCCTGAAGATACGCTCACTGCCTCCATGTGGCTCGGGACTGTACCCAACTAAAACCTGTTTGCACGACTCCTTTGAGCCGTGGTAGGGTAGTAATCAAAGTACAGTGGGAACTCACACGAGACAAATGACGATCCCCAGGTCGATGAACTAACCTGCACACATGTCACCAGGGAACTGCCATCTGACGTCTGGTATATGACCAACTAGCATGTTCCCGGCGAGTCCTGTCCGGTGTACTCATAACCCAATGAGCACCTGTATACATCTTAGGTGATCCAACTGACACCAGTGGCTTGTGAGACCGGCCACCGCCCCTCGTCGGGGTCTCGACTGTATACACTAGTCTACTAATGGAGTATCGATGCCCGGTCTCGAAACTCCCACGACTAGGGACCTTTTAAGGATATGCTTGTAGACCCCCAGCTCCCACTTATATGATCGCCCTCATACTGCTGGTGGTCAAGCAAGAATCCTAGGGGCTCTATCAACGTGTAATAGCGACATGTCAGGTCACCTAAAACAGTACACGATGATAAAGGTAAACCAGATAGCATACTATCATCTCGAGTAAGACTGTCCTACCGGGATAGGTCCTCCCTCAATCATTACAATCACGTACCTGTGACCTAATAATTGACTCTGAGGGCACTATCTCCAACAATCTCCCACTTGCACTCAAGGCTAATTATTGCGATGTCGCATACTCACAGCCCGTGTGATACCGAACATCCAACTCCTCTACTAGTCAGTCTCACAAAGCTCGTTTGCGGAACTATTGCGTTCGAGGAATAGCCTTAGTGAGTGGATCCGCCTTGACGTTTCTTTCTATGTCTCTCTATATCTCATGTTCGCGGAGAAACCCATCTCCCGAAATGAGCAATACCTGTCTTAGAATGTGTCTGGATGTCTGATGGGACATAGCTCATAAATGAACTCCAAATCCAAACTTCTTAGACTGTATCGTCAACTGAACTTAATCAGTATCCTGCGCGCCATGCCTCCCTCAGTATTGCCTTGGATCACCTGTCCAAAATACTGCCCCTCGTCAGAGGGAAAACTATAACTCTGACAACCTCCTTGTCGTCCATGTCACCTTGGAAGCCTGGAATGATAACCGTCTCCTGAATGAGGCTGTCGTTATCATATCCCTAGAACATCCACTTATGTTCCAAAACTGCTTCCAACTGTTTCTCCAGGATTGGATTAATGTCAACTTATTGCATCTTGTGCAAGAACAACATCTGGTGTGGTACTTGACATCTCATGATTGACTCAATTGCCTAAGCAAGTGATCTGCCAATCATGCACATCCCTCTCCACTTTAGTCTATAAGACACCTTTAGAGAGGGTGACTCCATCACCTGCAGGTACACTACCGTGCCAGGAGTCGTCCATTCTAAATGCTCTTAGAATGCTGTCAAAGTACCCAGATTGGGAAACCACCCAAATCTAGATCTAAAACCATAGATCCAGTAACCAGTATGTCAGATATAAAATCCACTTCCTTTGTGGAGAAACCACTGTGTGACGACCAAAGTATAACCGATCGTAGTATAGGAGTTTCTTTTCCTACTCTGTGTATATCATCCAAAAACCAGGATATCACACCCTACTACCTTCTCAACAGATCCATCCCCTTTTCTGATGAAGTCAAACCCATGACTGTCACATCAGAAATAGATGATCTATCTCCGCTACATCTGCTCTAGTCTATAAATAGACATAAGCTACCTGTCCACCAATGCTTCCGCTACTCCCACTGACTACGACAACCCTCTGGCAGAGTCATATAGACGTACACTTCTAAAGCAAGTTTAGAACGACGCTATACTCATCCTCCTGCCGGGTCTCGCAGCCTGGAACAACAGCAATGGTAATTGTGGGTAAACAAGAACTTCCCTGTCACCGTCCTTGAGGCTACCGTAGTACCTCTCGGGTGCTTGAAGTTACCCACCTTATCTGCGGAGTGGCCAATGGAATGTCAATCCAGATTGAATCTTTAGGTTCCTTATCAAATCTTCAGTAATCGTTTGTGGTTCTGGAATCACTTCCAGTTCTACCATACTCCCACTACTGTTTTCTGAAAAAAAAAAAAATCCATTTTTAATAAAACTGTGGCGAGTCTAGAACAATATTGCTATTGTTCATCCAGATGGTAGAAAGTCAACCCGCGTCATAGCCTGGGTCAACCCACAAACAGCCATTACAGAAACGTGCCTTGAGTTGTCCAGTGTCTGGTTTTAAGCATAAGCCGGACAACTCCCCGTACCTTAACATCGTTAAGATATGAACTGTACTATATCCAATATATAACCAGAGGCACTGATTTAATTGAACCAGATTCAAATCATGCAACTGTCTCCAGTGCATGTCAATTAAATGGAAGGAGGCCGATCAGCGTTGCTCAACTTAGGAATACTTCCAATTATGAGTAACCTGAAAAAGAAGCAAGATCTCTTTATCATTACTATCAACTGAATACCATACACAAGTATCTACATCTTCGATCTCTTTGAAGAATCCCGATACTTGCTATACCTGGTTCTCTACTCTATTTAAATACCTATAACTCCTCAAAACTTAGACCCTGTGTTTCTACGAAACACATGTCTAAGAACTAGAGAAGTTAAAAGTAAACAGAATATAGTATGAGGACCAACCCCTCTGTCCTAATGGACACTGGACAACATACAATACTCTGTATAAGTCCGCTGAGTCAAACAACTCTTTCACTGTGTGTCGTAGGTTGAAAACTGTACTTATGGTTAAGAAGAATTACACCGCTGTTTAATGCTCCTTACCTAACCATCCACTGATATAGGTAAATGTCATCGACATAATATCAAAAGGTATATCTCACTCTATGGAAATAGACGTACAGATATATCAATTTGAAATTGGTGCATAACAGCGGATATTCAAAACCAAATATTTGCCGACCGGCAAACAGCCCAGATGATCTCCTCAAATATCACCGATTACAACGAATCCCGATATAATGAGGATGATCACCCAATTCCCAATAACTTACTCCCACTCATCATCTGTAAAACTATACAGATGTGAGAATCAAACTTGGTAAATACATACCCTGGAGCAAGTGTCCAATCGGGAAATCAGTTTTCTTTTAACAGTACACAGTTGAACCTGAAACATTGAAATGTTTCGATGGGGTATCCTGGTATTCCTAGTAATGCCTCTTCCAGATTCACGACTGTAACCGTATAGTTCTTTGCCACCTCTCCAAATCCCTTCATATGTCTTTAGTCTTTACCTTCTGTACACCCCTTTAGGCCAAATGGTTTTCTTCCTTCCCTACCGTTCGGCACCAGCCTATGGTTTGGAAGAAGACTATCCAATAAGCATAATGGGTGTACTGTCCCAATCCTAGGAACACTCGCAATGAGAGAGGGTGAAGATAAAAGACAACCGAATAAACCTTATTCCTATTTCTCCTGAACCAGAATCCATCCCCGAACTGGAACAAGTTCCATTCGAGTTCGTATATAACCATACGATGGAGTATCCAAATAAACTGTGGATCTTCGTAGTGATACGGAGTGTCCTGGAGAAATACAAAGGTGATGTAGGAGTGGTAACGAAATATTTGGTTTGGTCGTGAATATCTGTTGCAATTTACTTTGCCCTCTTACTGATCCCTTGCTTTGTCTGAACTTAATACCTTCTGCACACCATCGTTATGCTAATTGGTTTTCTTCATTCCCTACCGGTCGGCACCAGCCTAAGGTTTGGAAGAAGACAATCCAATTTGCGTAATAGGTGTACTACCCCTAAACCAAGGAGTACTCGTAACCTGAGAGAGGGTAAAAGGAAAAGACAACTGAATAATCCTATCCGTTTTCTCCAGAACCGGAAACCATCCTCGAATCCCTTCGAGTTCGTATCTAACCATACGATGGTTTTGTCCAATGGAAGTGGACGTTCGTAGTAAAACGGGGTGTCCTGGAGAAAAGGGTAAAAGTAGGAGTGGCAATGAGGTTTGCAACTCTGACAATCCAAAAGCCAGTGTAAAGAAGGTTCGGTCAACTTGGTCACTGAGTCAAAGTCTTAGGGTCGGGTCAATGGTCACTGCCAAAGAGAGAGAGAAAAGAAACACTCAGCGTGCACTCTAACCTAGATCAGAATGGTTACCAATTTATCTAATCTGGAAACCTCCCACTGTACCTCAAATTCTCCTCCAAACCTTAAAGAAGAATTAGTCGGGGTCACCCGAGGAGTAAACCAACTCATCAGTGGGAATCGGGATCCAACTCTCATCGCATGACAACGTGACGGAATCCGCTCACGGTATCACACTCCAGAAGGTATGCGCATATCTGGCAAGTTTCAGTACTTTTGAAACTCCCGATGTGATTTCTGCCCCATGCTCTTATGACCTTGACTTTGGCCAACATATCATAAGTCACATGTCAAGTTCTGCCCGTCATTCTCCAGGTTAATTTGAATCCACCCGTACGTACCCTTGACTTTGGCCAAAATGGCAGCACGACTGTCCCAAACCAACGCATCTATCTATGCTGCATATGAATACCCCAATAGCTACCAATCACTGTGCCTTGACTTTGGCCAACATACACAGCTTGAATACTATTGACCACCCATATGAAACGACGGAGGGCTATGAATGGTTTCTGGCGAAAACCTTTAACGTAATGAACTTGATATCGTCGAAGGAACGGATAGCTTTTTTAAAAAATATAGTGACGAAAACCGTTGCTAAAGAGGTCACTCCCTGTGAAGGGATCTCGGCTCTTTCCCCGTAGAATGAGGTGCAGGATATTCCAAATGAATACCACGGTGCAAAGCAAAAGTAATCGGCTATAGTGAAGTTAATGCCCTGACGCAAACTTCTGTCCAAGGGGTCACTCCCGGTGAAGGGATCTCGGCCCTTGCCTCGTCGACTGAGGAGCAGGATATTCCAATGAATACCACGATGCAAAACAAAAGTGAACGTCCTTGCAATAACAGCTTTTTGAAAAGTGTTCCAACAACATCAGATTAGGTTTGTTTAACTTGCATTGATCCGAATCAATGCAGTCCCATCAATTGATCACACCACAAAGAACGAAAATATACTGACGTACGTATATGCCATCCGCATTCGCCACTGGGTCCCGTCATCACCCGTTAGGTTAGCTAACTAACGGCAGAGCGGGGACTGGACTAGCGCGGATGAAAAACATATACAACATCTACTAATATATATACCAATATATAGTATTTCGCTCAAGGCGTGAATAAAATGCAACATCACAGAAATGTACAGCATCACAGAACAATACAGATATCTGGGATCCCCGGGTTTCACAGAGCCACTACTGAAACCCGACGTTCCCCTGGTCGTGTGGATAGCCTGTGCAATGAAATCCTAGACCCCTACGGGCGCGGCAAGTCACCCGCCAAAACCTGAAGCGAGGCAGCCCCTTCAGCGCCGTGAATGGACCACCCAGCACTTCACGGAATCCGGCAACTTGGGCACCCCTCCTGGGTCAACCTGTACCCCCTACGAGTGCGGCGAATAGCCCGCCAATCCTAGAGTGAAGCCCCCTCCGTCTCAATGCCATGAGATGCGGGCTTGTTGCCCTCCAGAACCCGGCTATCCGTGCACCCCTCCGCGGGGCAATCCTAGTACAGAAAGTAAAATATACATACACCGGGTACATCGACCTCAACCAGGTCGTGCCCCAAAATAATAATACAAACAGGCAGTGACGGCAGTCCACATGTCGGACGCTCGCCCCGCAATATCAAATGTACATAATACAACAAAACTGTACTAGCATTGCATCCAGGCTATCCCCCACGACCGATCCGCAACATCACAGCAAATACATAGAACATCAACGTGAAAGTCACGTTCGCAAATCCGTCTAACCGGGCTATAGCAGTTAGACCGGATTTACCGATCGAGTGACATTCACGGTCGCAGATATAATGTAAATACTGTGAAAAATGTGTTTAAAAAATTTCCGATTGATCAAACAATTAACAAGTGGGCCCCAAAGAAAACTGTAGCACTCACAGAAATAATTGGCCCAACTTTAATATTCCAAAGCCCATATTTTAAGCCCAGAAGGCCTCTGTAAAAAAATGGTGAAGTGATGTGAATAGTGCGCGGCGGAAGGGCCGCACAAAGGTGGTTTTCGCGGCGGTTCCGCGCTCCAACTGTGGAGTTACTTCGTCAAATTTTTACAGAACTCTTAGATTTTCCAGTACATCAATATTTTACAACCTGAAAAATTTTTCGAGACTGAAAAATTTCAACAGAAACTGTCGTGGGTAAAATGCAGTTTTGGAACTTTTTGATCGATCGGAAATGCAAACACATTACACAAAGCTAGACTAAGTTAATGGCGAGGCTCTGATACCACTGTAAGTGCACGGCGGCGCCCCGGCCGTCAATCCGACGCCGGAATGCGGAAGCGGTGAATAACTTAAATTTTTGCGGACTTTGCAAACCGGCACCACCGCGCACTTTAACCGGATCGTTACCATTAAACTAGTCTAAGCTAACTAGAAGATGGGTTAGAGATATACCGACTGATCCGAGTCCTCCGGTCTTCATCTCCACTCCGATCTCCTCGCGGGATCTCCGTCCGTCTCCTCCTCGTCGGAAAGGGCACCACGAAGCCGGGTACTTTTACGGGCTCCCGCCTCTATACCGAGGCAACTCGCGCATGAAGCCGGCAACTCGACATGCCCAAGGCTTGCTGTAGGATGTGTAGGGTTTATGTCTCATTGGGGTTTTGGTTGCCTTTTGAAGATGGAGGAATGAAGGTATGAAAAATGGTGCTTTCATTTTTCTTGGCATGAAAAGAGATCAAGAATGAAAAACACTCTCAAGGATGAAGCTCTCTCCTTCTCTTTTCTTCTTCTCACTCCTCCATGGAAAAACTTATCAACTTAGAAAAGTAGAAGGAAAGAATATGAAGCCTTAAGGGAGGTGAGTGTAGGAGTGAAGAAGAGGTGACCACATCCAAGGGACAAAGAAACATACAACCATGCCTTTCACTATTAAACCCATACCCTCACTTTATCACAATCAAATCTCATAAAGCAAAAGCATGGTTGAAAAGAAAATGATAGCTATCATAATCAAACATTTACAAGAAACCCCCTCCACAAATGTTATTTGCACAATTGCAAATAACCCCCCTCCATCGGAAAAGTCCGGCCGGGAAAGAACAAAGGAAAACCGGCCGGAACGGAATGCAAACTGGCAACTCCAGAAAACTGGTCCCGTAATAAATTACAGGAAAAACCCCAATACTGTGCATACACACCCGCATCTGTATTCCGTCCGGATACAAATGCAATGAGACAAAATCTACACTGTACTAAACTAGGACCGGCTTAAACCAAAGCCGGCTAGTAATATCCGTTCGATCCTGATCCGTGCAATACCGCACGTATCTGATCGAACCCTGCCATATACCTATACGGCTACTAGTACAAACCGTCCGATCCTGATCCGTGCAATACCGCACGTATCTGATCGGACCCTGCCATATCTCCATACGGCCTCTACAGCGTTTCGCCCGAAACTTGAGTAACTGAAAGTGTGGTGGACTCTAAAGACTCGTCAATACTATGGCTGTGGATTTAACCACTAGCACGTCAGAGGTATAAGCCAATACGTAACGGGCCACCAGCTATTGACCAAAAGGGACGTCGATGAGCGAACTCATCCTGACACCCTACTGAGCCTGTCAGTGACAATATCCGTGCAGTCCGGTCCGTTCGTCTATGAGTATCGCATGGCGGGCCTAGGGGGTTGGTAAAAGTCAGACCCCCAAAAGCGGTACAAGTCGTGTCGGAGTGTAGCCCAGAACACCCTGAGATACTACTGGAATACCTACCAGTAAATCCCCTTGCCTTGGCCAAGGACTTTGTGTAATGGCTCTCCTAGACACAGCACGACCTCACCCCCAATACCGGGAGAGACGAACCCCTGAAGATACGCTCACTGCCTCCATGTGGCTCGGGACTGTACCCAACTAAAACCTGTTTGCACGACTCCTTTGAGCCGTGGTAGGGTAGTAATCAAAGTACAGTGGGAACTCACACGAGACAAATGACGATCCCCAGGTCGATGAACTAACCTGCACACATGTCACCAGGGAACTGCCATCTGACGTCTGGTATATGACCAACTAGCATGTTCCCGGCGAGTCCTGTCCGGTGTACTCATAACCCAATGAGCACCTGTATACATCTTAGGTGATCCAACTGACACCAGTGGCTTGTGAGACCGGCCACCGCCCCTCGTCGGGGTCTCGACTGTATACACTAGTCTACTAATGGAGTATCGATGCCCGGTCTCGAAACTCCCACGACTAGGGACCTTTTAAGGATATGCTTGTAGACCCCCAGCTCCCACTTATATGATCGCCCTCATACTGCTGGTGGTCAAGCAAGAATCCTAGGGGCTCTATCAACGTGTAATAGCGACATGTCAGGTCACCTAAAACAGTACACGATGATAAAGGTAAACCAGATAGCATACTATCATCTCGAGTAAGACTGTCCTACCGGGATAGGTCCTCCCTCAATCATTACAATCACGTACCTGTGACCTAATAATTGACTCTGAGGGCACTATCTCCAACGGACCCCTACGAGAGCGGCAAGCAACCCTACCAATTCTAGGGTTAGGAGACCCGGACTTGACTCCTTGAGTTGGTCTCCCACTGTATCCTAGAACCCGGTTGTTTGTGCTCTCCTCCTAGGGTCTATCCTAATGCGGAAAAATAAATAATATACAATGGTGGCATCATCCTTAACCCGGAAGTACCCCAATAAAAGAATATTACATACAATGAATTTTACATGAATGAAAATGAAAAACTATCATCTCACATAAAAAAAACCCGGCTATTCAAAACATGACGATCCAATATAACATATCACAGCAACACATAATATCATATGTCATCAACGTAAGTAAATATGCGTATCCCAATTGTCGTTGATGTATAGCAACGAAACCGGCGATACACCACATATTACACTTACGGTCGTAGAAAAGAAAATGTAAAACTACAACATTTGGAATCCACAATCACTTTAGACATCATAAACCCGAAATATCACATATTACGGATTTCATGCCTAACTATATGAATTCCACATATTGTATCATATTACAGAAAAAGCTAGACGATGTTAAACATTCCGATCGAATCAACAAACACTGAAAATTTCCCAAAGAGCTCAACACTTGAGCACAGTTAATGTTAACCAGAGACATCCTACATCACCTACGGACGTACAGCTGAAAGCCGGACCCAAGCCTCTCAAGTGGCACCGCGGATCCGCCGCCAAAACCATGTTTTGGCCGTGGACCCGCGGTCACTTAGACGTGTTAGAGTTTCGTTCTTCAGGTGTTTCCATAGAATTCCCTGTAAGATTTTCTGAATATTTTTAACATGGAAAAATCCAACTTTTGGAAAAATTTCCAGAGAGGGGTTCTAAATCAGGTATTCGAAGTTCGATCGGAATTCTAACTTCGTCTAGACAATGCCTAATGCTCTAGCTTGGCTCTGATACCACTTTAGGGTTGTATAGCAAGACAACAAGGTTTAGGAAGGCATCATCCATACCATTTTATAAAATTTTGGGGTGCTATGAAACCCTAACCAAGTTTTTAACTAGAGAATTAAGGTTAACTTTGCATGTAAACAACTTTACATCTAAGAAAGAGGGATTACAACCTTTGTAGTCCGTTCCTTCACTTCATAAGCTTCGAGTTGTGGTCCCTTCACTGCGATCAACAAGCTCCCGGACTCTAGAAAGGCTCCATGAGATGAATGATGCATCTTACTTGAAGTCTTCGAAATCCAAGACTATCTACCTTGAGGAAACACAAACTCAAGCTAACTCTTCACTAATTATGAATTAGTGAAGCTAACACACTAATTTATATGGCTAGTATAGAAGAGGATGATGAAGTAGGAATTTTACTTTCTTTAGTTTTCTTTTTCTCAGTTTATTTCATCACAAATGAAAAAGCTAGCAAGCTTTTTTTGAGGAAGAAGAAGATGAAGTGATGAGAATAATTGTTGTGAGGTTAGAAATGCAACCATGGGTCAAATATATCATTCATAACCCTTGTAGAGACTTAACCATGAGCTATGGTTGATAAATATTTTAAGCTAGACAAAAAGAGTGCACAAAGTCAAAGAAGACTACAAGCTTCTACAAGCTTCAATCATGACAAATATCCACAATATTTGAATTACTTAATGATAAATATTAACCCTAATCTTAACCCTAGCATGGTTTAACTCTCATAAACCCTAGTTGCATTTATAACCTAGCATGTTACAATTATACATATCTCATATATATAATTTAGTAACAAAAGAAAAGAATACATTTAACATATATCACATATATATCAATGTATCCAAAATGAGAAAATGAATTACTTAAGTGAGCTTATATTAGTTAATGTAATGTAATATATCACATATAATTATAAATTAAATTATCGAATCAATACTTGATCCGATAATCCAGCTATATCACATATAACCGACCAATATAACATGTATATTTTTATCGAATCAACACTTGATCCGATAACCCGGTTATATCTTATACAACCGGCGATATCTCATATCGCGAGAATAGAATACGGTATCACATATCGTATTAATCTCGATCCCGCACAAATCACATATGTGCTCCTACTCCGTTTCGCCTGAGCCAGGAAATCTCTGTGTAGGACTCTAAAGACTCGTCAATACGCCGGCAGTAGGTGATGATCATATCAAACACCCACAAGATGCAAGCGGTCAGCTAAACGTAACAGCCATCCGGTTATTGAGCGATCAGAAGATCAACAATCAAGCCTACTCACACTCCTGCAAATCCAATCAGTAACACTCCCGTACAGTCTGGTCTCTTCGTCTGATATGTCGCATATCCAGTCTAGGGGTGGTAAACGTCAAACCCCAGTAACCGATAAGTCATGTCGATGTGAGGCTCATAACGGGTTGAGAAACTACTGATAATACTTACCAGTAGATCTTCATATCAGCCCTGGCCAGGGACTTCCAGTTATATCCAATCGGGTACAGCGCAACATCAACCGCCAATACCGGGAGAGACGAAACCCCTCCTATCTCTCATTGCCTCCATGTGATTCAGGACTGTACCCAAAAGCCACCGTTTTGCACGTTCTCATGAACGTGGTAAGGTAGAAATCAAAGAACAGTGGGAATCACACAAGACTCTATAACGATCTCAGGTCTACAGACTAACCTGTACTAGTGTCACCAGAGAACTGCTATCTGACGATAGGTACAATACCATCTAGGAGTTCTCGGCGAGTCCGTTCAGTATACCCAGTCTCCACTGAGCACCCATATACCATCTTTGATGTCAAACACCAATAGTTGTGGGATCATCCATCGCCTATCATATGGGTCAAGATGCGTACACGCGAGTCAACTCTGGAGTATCGATGCCCTGTCTCGATACACCCTCAACTAGGAACAATTATAGGATGTACTCGTTGACTACCCTGGCCCCATTAGTATGATCTGCATCATAGTCCTAGTAGTCAAGTACATATCCTAAGGGCTTTATCAACATCTAAGAGCAAGATAGTAACCCAATACAAGTGAACATGTTAAGATAAAGAGCAACCAGATAGCATACTATCATGTCGAGAAAGAAAATCATCTCTATATATATCCAAGCATCCACTATAATATACATCATATGTACAATAATGGCCTCTAGGGCATATACATAACTAACACCTTGCGCTTCAATCGCTTGAAGTGTTATCGGTAGGCAACATATCCCTGCTACCAGTTTTTAAAGGCATTGTACACTTCGGTAGGGTGTGTGACCCTCCGATGGTACAAGAAGTAGTTAGGATGTACATCTGCTTTGTCAAAGAGTATACTGCCAGGAATATTTCCTTTGGGAAATGGCAGCTTTATTCCCATTGACAGGGCTTTAGCGAACAGTTTCCTTGTCTTAAGCATGTCTTTGTCTACTGCAGGCGTGCCTCGATCTAGTTGGAGTGCTTTGCGACTCATACCTACCAGGACTTCTTGATGTCGACGCCTGGCCCTCTCGAATATGGCTATTTCACTCTATTGATCGTCTTTTCTCTTCCGACGGGCTTCGTTTAGCAGCATATCAATTATCTCGTCTGACGATTCTAAGGGTTTTGGTACCGATCCTGCGCCCCGCTCCTCTTTGTTATCTTTAAACGCCGAGTGAGCTTCTTCGTTGTTTAGCGACGAATGAGAGATCATGTGCCAACTTTCCACATAATCTTCTGGTTCCTCTGATGAGTTGTCTCCCTCATTATTGTCGTTATCTCCACCTTCAAGGATATGGTTGAGAAACTCTTGGAGCGTGACTGGGGTTCGCGCCTTCTGGTTATATTCCTCCAGTGCGTCAATATACCTTTGGAAATCCGTGCGTTTATCGTCAGGCTGCGCGGGCTCCTTGGTCTTCTTCTTTTTCTTCGAAGACTTTGACGGCTGGGCCTGGGTGTTTTGCCCATCGTTACCAATTCTCGGTGTTGGGCGCGGTTTCAGTATCCCTTCAATGATTTCTGGTTCTACCGGGCTTTTCCACCTGATCGCAAGACATGCTTGAAGATATTTCAGCATTCTTTTAGTTTTTGCCGAAAGAACAACTTCCCATGGAGCTTCCTCTATAAATGAGCATAATGCCCCCGGTGTGTCCATCTTTTTCGGAGCATGTGGTTGTGGCGGGTGTACCTTCCAGTTTTCAGACTGCGCAAATTTGCGTTGCTGGTACTGGTCCTTAATCCAGTTTTTGAAGACGAAGCAATCTTCGATTGGGTGGCCCAATATTCAATGGTAGGAGCAGTAATTGGGATTGTTGACGTTGCCCGGTTGTAGTATGCGTCTCGGATCTGGTAAAGTAATGAGCCTATTGCGCACCGCCGGTTCGAATAGTCTTCTCGTTTTATCCCGAGAGAATGACTAAGGACGTTTCATCTTTTCTCCGAGTGATTGCTTTTTATCGTTTTGGCGAGCAGCTGGTCTCGGATCACTCGGCTGTTGCTGAGCGTTGGCGACAAAGGTCGCTTTCCCTTTGCCCTTTTCATTTCAAAGCTCCGTTTTCGAGGATGGCGGTCTATAGCCCGTCTGGTCCATTTGGGCCAGCTTGTCGATCAAGGCTTGGAAAGTGGTCGGCTTGAAGAACATCATGAATTGGGATATATTTGCCTATGGATCCAGGGTCCTCACGAACATGCCCACGGCAGGATCTTCTTCTATGTGTTGTTCGCATCTCGACCATAGATTTCGCCACCTAATTGCATACTGAACCCAAGTTTCTCCTGGCTTCACCCTGGCATTGATCAATGCCGTGATCGGGGTGAGCTCGCTAGCTCTTGCGAAACGCTGGGTGAATAGCAACTCCATTTCTGTGAATGTTTTGATGGAATCATTCGGAAGCTCCGTGTACCATTCAAAAGCTGTCTCCGCTAGGCTACCGACGAACTGGAGAAGTAGCAGTTTGTCATCACCTCGAGCCCTGAACTGAGCGACGTGCTGATGTATACACATGAAATTTAAGGATCGTGTATCGTGACGGGTACTTAATTTGATCGTACCATCTTGGATAGGGTCGCCCAGTTCTGATGACTTGGCCCGCAGTTTCGCTTGCCTGATGAGCCTGTATTTGTTGAGCTATATAGTTATCAAGCGTAGCTTTCGAGATCGTCTCCTCTCTAGCTGCTGATAAAGCCGGAAGAGGATTTGATGTCTCCCCTCTGTCGCCTTCAATGATTATTGGGGGATCTTCAGCTGGAGGGTCTGGCTGGATCATCATTCCCACCATATCTTAGAACATGAGCGCCATATATTTTATATTAGCCGCTTGTTCCGCGGCCTCTTTATCTTTTTTCTCGAGCATCCTTCATAGGAACTCGGCGTCGGTTTCTTATTCCTGGCGTTGATTCGACGATACCTCCGGGCTTTCCTTCTGCCCCGTGAGTGTGGCCATCTTTGTCAGCATCTCCTAGAGCTTTTGTTGCTGCTCCTGAGTTTTCATCACAAACCGTATGAGTGGTCGATGACCCGTAGGAGCACGGCTTTCCTATTTTCCAGACGCCATGTAGACGGTGTGCACTACCATGCCCCCAGACTTGGGGAGTTTGGATTTAGCGCCTTTGAGATTTGTCGCAGACACGGGAATCTTCCCCGGCCTTCTCCTTTTATGAATGGTCGAGGTCGAGGGAGCCGTTGCAACAGGCATCCATGATACCTTCTGCGGTATGGCTGCGGGATGGTCCTCCTCTTGCCGAACCTTCATTTTCTTCTGTCGGCGGGAGCAGTCTTTGTCGATTACAGAGTCTTGGACTTTTCACCAAACCCTGTGGATTTTTGAAGACAGCCGCTGAGGAGGATGCTCCGGCTTCGCCTTAGTAACATTTTCAGTGGGTGGAGGAGACTTTTTCAACATGGCGGTTAGAGAGTTCTTGCACACCCTCCTGAGCGGCTCAATGCTGTTCCCAGTTGGAACAGCAACATCGACTTCCACCATTGGAGCTGGTGGGGTAAGTCCAGAAGAAGAGCTGCCCCCAGTTTTCCTCACTCGGCGCTAGTGGCGACGTCGAGCATGTCTTGTAGATAGGACTGGCTCAATTACGGGGGTGGCTTCATCATGCCCTATGTTCTGGTGAAGGGCTGCTGTTGGTGACAGCTTATCGAAGACTGACGTCTACTGAGAAAAGACGTCCAACCTGTCAAAGACTGACTTTCGGGTAGGGGAAGCACTTGTAACGACCTCACCCACGGTAGGAATCGGGAAGACTATCCTTTTTGTGATAGCCTTCTCTGGTATCGCGAGCCTCTTTGTAGGCCCACTCGAGCTTAGGCTCAGCCTGTCGAAGACTGATGTAGTAGACTTGGACGACCCGTTGAGAGGGGCCATGGTAGTTATAAGCCGATCGAAGACCGACTTATTTGGAACTTCCTGTGACGGCACTGGAGCGTTGAAGCTCATTGGCGGGAGCATGGTCCCGAAGAACAACCTAGTGGTGGCCTGTGTCACATGTTCCACCGGCATTACGAAGATGGAGGCCGCTTGGGGCCCGTAAGTTACTCCTCCAGATGGGACGGAGTGGGAGTTATTGTTGCAGTTGGTACAGCTGGAAGCCATTGATCTTCTCCTTTTCTGCGTGGAGCAAGACACCAAATCTTAGTACCTCGAATCCACAGGAAACTATATTAAACCGCAATTCGTTCACAAACACGACACACTAAGTGTTGAGTGGAAAGAGGAAAAGGTCCCACCGGGCGTGCCAGAATCTGTTTACCACTGAAAGCCGGGAAAGACAAATGTCTTGCCTGCATTTGGGGGCAGATGCTATTGGGTTTTATCCATCCACCACTCCGAAGATGCCAAGTTGATTTATAGCACCGTGTATCGGAGGTTTGGACAGATGCAGCCATTGTAGAAGACTTCGTCAGATTCCCCCTCATTATGAGGGGTTTTTGATTGTGGGGACGCTCTTCCCTGCAGGCGCAAGCCCCTACAGTTAATTACGTTACCGTGTAGCGGTAACCAATTTCTCCTTCTCCAGATGTTCACCTCGTGTCGTGTGTGTTTGTTTTGTTTTAGCTTGCCCGTGGATTGTATACGGAGACTAATTTATGTTGTCTCCCGTAGGGCGGGGATTAGTCCAAATCAGTATTTTCTTAGATTTGGGTTTGTTTGATTTAAGGTCGTTAATCTCATTTGAGATTAAGATCAGCTTAAATGTTTGTTGAGGATACGTTAGTCTAATTTTAGACTAAGATCTACTCAATGGGGGTTCAGGATCATTTAGATCCGATGACAGAGCATTTGAGCTCTATCGTTTCAGTTTAGGGACGTTACGGTCCATTGGGTGTAAGGAAATCATAGTCCGTGTTTAAAGACATCATAGTCTGTGTTTAAAGACATCATAGTCTGTAGGGTTTAATGAAGTCATAGTCTGTAGGGTTTAAAGACATCATAGTCTGTAGGGTTTAAAGACATCATGGTCTGTGTTTAAAGACATCATAGTATGTAGGGTTTAAAGACATCATAGTATATAGGGTTTTGGTTTAACAATCTGGGGATGCGCCAAAAGTTATTGGTTATTGGGACCCTCCAAAGACGTTGAAGAATTACAACGACATATATCAAAGGTATGAAGAGATGTACCCCTGAACCAATGAATGTTCATCAAAGATTTGATGATCTTGTTTGGGACTAAGTCCAATTTAAAAGCATATGGGCTGGATTAAGTTGGGATTTAACCAACCTTAGGCTGAGCCCACTTGATTATTTATTTGGGCCTGGTCCCCTTTCTGCCTTAACAGTGCTGAGCGCTGAAATGGGTTCTGACACCCTTTATTCTTTCTGCATCAGCCCACGTGTTTAACACGTGACGTCTGTATTCTTTTATATAGAGTGTTAAACACTTGATAGCGCTCACGTGAGGAACATATAGAGCACTTGGCGCTGAGCGCCAAGCAATGAGTTCTAAGTACTTTTTATTAAATAGCGCTCACGTGAGGAGCACGTGGAGCGCTCGGCGCTGAGCGCCAGACTTTGAGTGCTAAGCGCTCCTTAACAAAATAGCACCCATGTGAGGGGCACGTAGAGTGCTTGGCACTGAGCGTCAGGCACTGTTTTTTGGTAGTTCTGATCAGTTCGGTGTTCTGAGAATTAAATTCTCATTTATGAGAGACTTTGTCTCTAAGAATTAAGTTCTTCTTTTATGAGGAGGTGCTATGATCTCTTTTGTTTTTTTCTTTATGAGAGACTTTGTCTCTTGGATCTAAGAACTAAGTTCTTCTTTTATGAGGAGATGCTATGATCTCTTTTGTGTTTCTTTTTGAGAGACATTGTCTCATGGATCTAAGAACTTAGTTCTTCTTTTATGAGGAGATGCTATGATATCTTTTGTTTTTCATTACCTTGAAGAGAGGTAGTTCTCGCCTTGAATTCTGAAATTTATGGGGGAGTTCTTATGTACAAGACATGATGTCTTGGGTCCTTTATATAGGGGAGGATGATTTGTTGAATCAGTTAAGGAAATCTCTTATTGAGAGATCCCTAATTGATTTGGTGATTTTATCCACATTGGATCTTTGATCCTAGGCCTTCTGTTTTACAGAAGATTTTCCTCTTGTTATTAACAAGATTGGGAAAATATTTTCCCATACAGAGATTATTCTGTATCTTGGTGATTTCTTAATCACCATGATCCAATGACGCTCTGTTTTACAGAAAGCAATCTTTCTTGTTTAGAAAGATTTGAGGAATATTTCCTCCGCAGATTTTGATTCTGAAATTTGATGATTTTATCATCTTCGTTGGATCTTTGATCCAATGGTGGAGAACTTTTACTTCTGGCGCCAGCGCTCTCGTGCTTTACACATGAGGCGCTGCCTTAGAGTCTTTGAATCTTGGCGCTTGACGCTCTCGTGCTTTGCACGTGAAGCGCTGCCTTAGAGTCTTTGACTCTTGGAACTTTGCTCTCTCATGCTTTGCTCGTGAGGCGCTGCCTCTGAGTCTTTGACTCTTAGCGCTTGGCGTTCTCGTGCTTTGCACGTGAGGCGCTGCCTCAGAGTCTTTGAATCTTAGCGCTTGGCGCTCTCATGCTTTGCACGTGAGGCGCTGCCTCAGTTCAAATTTTGAACAGAGCTTTGCTCTTTTATTGGGGGAAACAGTGATACAATATTTAGATTCCACAATAATTAGTTTTGTGAAAACTAGTTAGGGTTTAGTAAATCTAGTGGTTTAGCTCGTTTGATCGAATGCCACGGAGTTTCGATTCGGATAAAAACTATGTCGCAATCTCGTATTGTATGAGAACACTCGCCGGGAAACATTACTAGATAGCCACACCCCAAAGCCCCGACCAAGTGACTATAGGAGAACCCCGTAGCCAAAAGCATCCACTCGGGTGCTTGCGGCCACGGTGTTCCGCTTAAGTGCACTTCGTCAATAGCATCGGGAGTGCGGCCATCTACTAAAGTTCCCGACGAGCACTCGATCATTTTATCTGGAATCTTGTTGAATTACCCGACTGGTTATTGAAAAGTGTTTTCAATCCGAGACTAAAATGCAAGGTTTATAGGTTAGGCATGAAATTTGGAATATATGATATTCCGTGTTTATGATGTCTAAGGAATATACGGATTCTAATTATTGTAGTTTTCATTTCTTTTCTGGGACGGTAAGTATAATATGTGGGGTATCCCCGATCTCGTTGCTATATGTCATCGACATTCGGGATATGCATATTTACTTACGTTGATGACATGCGATGTTTATGTGTTATTGTGACATGTTATATTGGATCATCGTAATTGAATAGCCGGGGGGTTTTTCGGTGAGATGTGAGTTTTTGTATTTTCATTCATGTAAAAACTGTATGTAATATTCTTTTATTGGGACACTTCCGGATTGAGGTTGATTTCACCGTTGATGTATATTACTTACTTTTCCGCATTAGGATAGACCCAAGGCGGGGAGCACAAGTAACCGGGTTCTAGAGTCCAGTGGGAGACCATCTCGAGGAGTCGAGACCGGGTCTCTTAACTCTAGAATTGGCAGGGTTGCTTACTGCTCTCGCAGGGGTCTAGGGATGTGGGTTTGGCTATTCATCACAACCGTGGAATCCGTGTTTTTCATTACTGGCTTAATTTAAAACACGGACCTCCTAGTATATCCAATATTTCATATGTTTGCTTCTGCTTCTTGAGTTCTGTGATGTGATCATATAACTGCATGAGACGAATGCTATATATATGATATATATAATAAATTTTGCTTATGTTTTGCATCCGCGCTAGTCTAGCCCCCGCTCTGCCGTTAGTTAAGTAACCTAACGGTGCATGACGGAGCCCCATGGCGAATGCAGATGGCATAAGTGTACATTCTATTTTCGTTTCTTCTGTGATGTTTAGGAAACATAAATGATGGGACGTCATTAATGAGATTAATGAAAAGATAAGAAACCTAAAGATGTTGTAGAATCAATTTTTTTAAAAAAGGTAGCTCTAGTTCTTACTTTGCATTGCGGTATTCCTTAATGAATATCCAGCACCTCATTCGATGAGGAAAGAGCCTAGATCCCTTCACCGGGAGTGACCTCTTTAGCTAAACTAGCAAATGTTACAATCCACTCGGTTTGTTTCGAAAAGGTAATTCTAGTTCTTGCTTTGCATAGTGGTATTCCTTTATGAATATCCAGCACCTCATTCGATGAGGAAAGTGCCTAAATCCCTTCACCGGGAGTGACCTCTTTAGCAAAACTAGCAAATGTGACAACCCACATGTTTTTTTTTGAAAACTAATCGATTTTAAAAGCGGAGCTTAAACAACTCCTTTTCAAATCACTAGATTCTACAACGATATCAATTTCATTACGTTAAAAGGTTTTCTTCAAAACCAAACGTAGCCCCCCGTCATTTCAGATAAGGACTATTTAGTATTCGTGCTGCGTTTGTTGACCTGTCAGGGCGTAGTATACGGTAGCTGATTAATGCTTATCTGCAGCATGTGATGCGATTGGATTAGGGTAATTATACGGCTTTGTTGACCTTGTCAAGGGTCGTATGTGTGGGTTTAATTCAATCACGAAATGAACGGGTTGAACTTGACTTGCGGTTTATGGTTTGTTAACCTTGTCAAGGTTATAAACCGCTTGGGGTAAAAACAGATATCAGGAATTTCAAGTGTTGAAATTTGCAATGAGATTTCATACCTTCTATGAGATAGTTGGATCTCGATCCACTGCGAGTAAGAGTTGCTTCTGCGAGAGTTTTCCACTTTACAATTAGCTGATCCAGTAGGTGTCTAAGAAAAGTGTTAACGGGGTTATGTCCCTGGGGAAACAAGGTTATTTAATTAGTTCCATGCGAAAGCATGGGGAGACTCCCTCGGAGTACCAATACCTGCCTGGCTGACCGATTGGCGAACTTGTAGGGTTTAATTAATCTGGGCTAATCTTACCTTTTAGGGTTTAAAGGAAGATTTGAAAAAAAACAGTGGGAGCCATCCTGATCAGATAAGATAATAACCAATCTAATCTTGCAAAGGGCGCACGCTAAAGTGTTTCCTTCTCTCTCTCACTCTCTTTCCAGGTAGCGACCATGACACGCCTTAATCAAGATAATAATATGGATGTATTGATCGAACCCACTCATTATACTGAGCTGGGTAACATTGGTTACGCTCTATCTTATGACTGTCATAAGTCTGAGCAAGGAATGGGGGAATACCAAGATTCTCACGCAACCCGAACGAAGAAAGAGTATGCTGATGCATTTTCTTCGGGTGTGTTCGTTACCGAGAACTGTTTTTCAGTTTGCTCTACGTCCTAGGTATTAGATACCGGATCAGGATCCTACATTTGTAATTTGTTACATGGGCTAAAGAAAGGTAGAGAACTGGGAAAGGGTGATAAGTCTCTCGTAGTAGGGAATGGTGCAATTGTTGTAGCCAAAGCGATTGGCGGATATCACCTAGTATTACCAAATGGTAATACATTGATTCTGAACGACTGTTATTTCGTACCAAAAATATTATGCAATATAATATCAATTTCTTTATTAGATAAAGAAGGATATAACTTTGTATTAGTGAAAAATCTTATGAACATTTTCCTAAATCAAGAGTTGATTGGGTTTGGTACGTTGTGTAACGGTATATACGTTCTAAATCAAACTACAGTTCTAAACATACAGAATACACACAAGAGGAAAAGTTCAGAGATGAATGAATCCTTCTTATGGCATTATAGACTAGGTCATATCAATGCAACCAGACTAGCTAAGTTGCATAAACATGGATATTTGAATCCGTTCGAGTTTACATCTTATGAAACTTGCGAGTCATGTCTCAAAGGCAAAATGACCAAAACTCAGTTTACAGGATACGGAGAAAGAGCTAATGAACTCTTGGGACTGATACATAGTGATGTATGTGGTCCTATGTCTACACATGTCAAGAATGGTTCCTCGTACTTTATTACATTCACCGATGATCTCTTAAGATTCGGAAATGTGTTCTTGTTGAAACAAAAATTTGAAGCTTTTGAGAAATTCAAAGAATATAAGTGCGAAGTAGAGAACCAAATGGGTAAAAGTATTAAAGTTCTTCAATCTGATCGGGGAGGAGAATACTTGAGCATGGAATTCCGAGATTATTTAAAATAGAATGGGATTCTCTCTCAGCTTACTCCTCCGTATACACCACAGCACAATGGAGTATCGGAGGAATCGCACCCTATTAGATATGGTGCGCTTATGATGAGTATTGCTGAGTTACCTATTTCCTTTTGGGGTTATGCATTTGAGACAGCCGCATACCTATTGAATCATGTTCCCTCAAAATATATGCCTAAAACACCATATGAGATATGGAGTGGAAAGAAACCATATCTTAAACGAGTTAAGATATGGGGTTGTCCGGTCTATGTTAAAAAATAGAATCCGGACAAACTCGAGGCACGATCGGTTCTTTCCAAGTTTGTGGGGTATCCAAAGAATTCACATGGATATCTATTCTACCACAATAAGGAACAAAAAGTATTTGTTGCTCAACATGCCACGTTTTTAGAAAAGGAATTTCTTGTAAAAGAAATTAGTCGTAATGAAGTAGAGATGGAAGAAGTTCGAGCTACACAAACTATAACTGATGATTTGATAGAACCATAGGATCCAATAGTCTCCGACAAACTTCAGCCACTCCGCAGATCTAGTAGGGTTCCTCATCCACCTGAAAAATACTACAATTTTCACATAGACGGTGGGAGCGAGGATTGCATCATGGAAGATGATGACCCGACTAGTTTTGAGTAGGCCATCATAAGTGGAGACTCTGTGAAATGGTTGGATGCTATGCAATATGAGATGGAATCCATATACACCAACAAAGTATAGACTTTGGAAGTTACTCCTGAAGGGGTAAAACCCATCGAGAGCAAGTGGATTTTTAAGAAGAAAATTGGTGTAGATGGAATGGTTGAGACCTTCAAAGCAAGACTTGTAGCAAAAGGTTTTCGTCAACGACCAGGTGTCGATTATGATGAAACCTTTTCTCCAGTAGCTATGCTTAAGTCCATCAGGATCCTACTTGCCATTGCTGCATACCATGACTACGAAATCCGGCAGATGGACATCAAGACCACTTTTCTAAATGGTGATTTAGAAGAGAGCATGTACATGACTCAGCCAGAGGGCTTCATAGACAGTGGGAGCAGCGGAAAGGTGTGCAAGCTGCTTAAATCAATCTATGGATTAAAGCAGATATCACGGAGCTGGAATATCTGTTTTGATGTAGTAGTTAAAGAGTTTGACTTCATCAAAAACGAAGAAGAACCTTGTATATACAAAAAGGTTGTCGAGAGTAAGGTTTTCTTTCTCGTATTGTACGTGGATGACATACTCTTGATAGGAAATGATGTTCCTATACTACACTCGGTCAAGATCTTCTGATCACATAAGTTCTCCATGAAAGATCTGGGTGACGCCTCCTGCATCTTGGGGATTAAGATCTATAGAGATAGATCTAAGAGGACGTTGGATTTTCCTAATCCAGATACATTGACACCATACTAAAGAAGTTTAGTATGGAAGATTCTAAGCGTGCTAATTTACCCGCTTGTTCAGGAATCACCCTCTCCAAAGAGATGTCTCCTAAGACTGATTTGGAGTGGTCTCACATGACAGTGATACCTTATACTTCTGCAGTTGGGTCTATCATGTATGCGATGTTATGTACCAGACCAGATGTAGCTTACACACTAGGTGTAGTGAGCAGGTATCAATCAGATCCTGGGGAAAAGCACTGGGTAGCTGTTTAGAACATTCTTAAGTACTTGAGAAGGACTAAAGAAATGTTCTAGGTTTATGGTAATGGTGAACTCCAGATGAAATCCTTTACCAATTCGAGCTTCCAAAGTGATAAGGACGACAACAAGTCGGTCTCGGGTTTTGTCTTCACCCTCAATGGAGGGGCGGTACGTTGGAAGAGTTCCAAGAAAGATACCGTAGCGGACTCGACAATAGAGGCTGAATACATCGCTGCCAATGATGCTGCCAAAAAGGTTGTCTGGATGAAGAAGTTCATTGCTGAACATGGTGTGGTTCCATCCATTGAGCATCCAATACCTTTGTATTGTGATAATAATAGAGCTGTGGATTTGGCCAAGGATCCCCGGTCCTATCAGCAATCCAGACATATTCTTAGACGGTATCACCTGATCCGGAAGATAGTAGAACGACGGGAGATCGAGTTTAGAAGAGTTGACATGAAGAACAACACAGCGGATCAACTCACGAAGGCCCTTCCCCAGACGCAGTTTAAGAGACTTTTTGGGATGTTGGGTATGAGATACTACAACAACTGGCCTAGTGTATGTGGGAGATTGTTAGGAATATGTATGCCCTAGAGGCCATTATTGTATATTATAGTGGATGCTTGGACATATATAAAGAGGACTTTCTTGCTCGACATGATAGTATGCTATCTGGTTGCTCTTTATCTTAACATGTACACTTGTATTATTATACTATCTCTCTAATACATGTTGATAAAGCCCTTAGGATGTGGACTTGACTGCCAGAACTATGATGCAAATCATACTAGTGGGGCTTGGATAGTCCATAAGCACATCCGTTAATTGTTCCTAATCGAGGGGATATCAAGACAGGGCATCGATATTCCAGAGTAGACTAGTGTGTACATTTCTTGACTCTGTATGGGGCGATGGTTGATCCCACAACCATCGGTGTTTGACATCGAAGATTGTACACAGGTGCTCGTTAGAGAATGGGTACACCGAACAGGACTCGCCGAGAACTCCTAGATGGTACCATACCTATCGTCAGTTAGCAGTTCTCTAGTAACAATGGTACAGATTAGTCTGTAGACTCGAGATCGTTATAGTGCCTTATGTGGTTCCCACTGTGGTTTGATTTCCTCCCTACCACGGCTCAAAGGAGTTACGAAAATAGGTGGATTTTGGGTACAGTCTAGAGTCACATGGAGGCAGTGATCGATAGGAGGGGTTTCGTCTCTCCCGGTATAGGGAGTTGATGTTGCGCTATGCTCGATTGGCTATAACAGCAAGTCCGTAGCCAGGGCTGATGAGAATTACTGATAAGTGTTATCAATAGTTTCTCGAACCGTTATGAGCCATACATCGGCAAGACTTATCAAGTTACTGGGGTATTACGATTCCACCCCTAGACTCGATATGCGACATATCAGATAAAAAGACCGTACTGTACAGTAAGTGTTACTTATAGGCTTTATGGGAGTTTGGACAAGCTTGCTTGTTGATCTTCTAATCGCTCAATACCTGGGTAGCCGTTACGTCCAGCTAGTACCGCTAACAGCTTATGGGTAACTGATGTGATCATTACCTACTGCTGTTGTATTGACGAGTCTTTAGAGTCCCACACAGAGGTTTCATAGTTCAAGCGAAAGGAAGTAGGGCACATATGCTGATATGTGCGGGAGCCTGATTAAATACGAGTATGTGATACCGTATTCTAATCTAGCGATATATGATATTGGTCAGGTTATATGTGATATAACCGGATTATTGAATCATGTGTTGATTTGATTATATGATATACAGATAAATGATATTAGTCGGTTATATATAATATAACCGGATTTTTAAATCAAGTGTTGATTTAATAATTTGATATATATTTATATTTGATATAATTATATATTAACAAATATTATTGCTCACTGATTATTTTATTCTCTTTATATATATTAATATATATATATATATGTTATATATATATATGCTATATATATATATATATATATGTTATATATATATGTTATATATATATATGTTATATATGTGTGTGTGTGTGTGTGTGTGCGCGCACGCGCGCATGAAGCATGGATTTTCTATTTTGAGAAAATAGAAAAAAGAGGTGGAAAATGAGGATATTTTGGGTATGGGTGAAGCATGGCTTTTACATTAGTTTATTCATTTGCCATCACTATTGAAGCATGGTTGTGTATTTTATTAAAATGAAATTCATGCTTTAATAAATGAAGTGAAGAGTGAGTCATTCTTCACTTGATTTTTTCTTCACTTGGTTTTGAGAAAAACCCTAGCTCTCTCCATTTTCATCTTCTTCTTCCTCCAAGCCCTAACTGTTAGTTATATGTATGCCCTAGAGGCCATTACTGTACATAGGATGTATATTGTAGTGGATGCTGGGACATATATAGGGAGGACTTTCTTGCTCGACATGATAGTATGCTATCTGGTTGATCTTTACCTTAACGTGTACACTGATTGTCTCTCTGTTACATGTTGGTAAAGCCCTTAGGATCTGTACTTGACTACCTGGACTATGAAGCGGATCATACTAGTGGGGACATGGTAGTCCATAAGTACATCCTTCAAAGTCCCTAGTCGTGGGTGTATCGAGACGGGGCATCGATATACCAGAGTAGACTAGCGTATACCTTCTCGACCCATACAGATGGGCGATGGATGATCCCATATCCATTGGTGTTTGACATCAGAGATGATATACGGGTGCTCAGTGGAGACTGGGTACACTGGACGGACTCGCCGAGAACTCCCAGATGGTATTATACCTGACGTCAGATGGCAGTTCTCTGGTGACACTGGTACAGAGTAGTCTGTTGACCCGAGATCGTCATAGGGTCTTGTGTGGTTCCAACTGTGCTTTGATTTCCACCGTTTTGCACGCCCTCTTGGACGTGGTAAGACGGAAATCAAAGCACAGTGGGAACCACACAAGACCCTATGACGATCTCGGGTCAACAGACTACTCTGTACCAGTGTCACCAGAGAACTGCCATCTGACGTCAGGTATAATACCATCTGGGAGTTCTCGGCGAGTCCGTCCAGTGTACCCAGTCTCCACTGAGCACCCGTATATCATCTCTGATGTCAAACACCAATGGATATGGGATCATCCATCGCCCATCTGTATGGGTCGAGAAGGTATACGCTAGTCTACTCTGGTATATCGATGCCCCGTCTCGATACACCCACGACTAGGGACTTTGAAGGATGTACTTATGGACTACCATGTCCCCACTAGTATGATCCGCATCATAGTCCAGGTAGTCAAGTACAGATCCTAAGGGCTTTACCAACATGTAACAGGGAGACAATCAGTGTACACGTTAAGGTAAAGATCAACCGGATAGCATACTATCATGTCGAGCAAGAAAGTCCTCCCTATATATGTCCCAGCATCCACTACAATATACATCCTATATACAGTAATGGCCTCTAGGGCATACATATAACTAACAATCTCCCACTTGCACTAGGGCCATCTGATAGCTGTGGTTGTAGTATCTCATACTCAACCATCCCCTAAAAATCTCTCTCTGGGAATAGGCCTTTGTGAGTGGATCCGCTGTGTTGTCCTCTGAGTCAACTCTCCTAACCTCTATCCCTTGGAGATCAAGCATCTCCATGATCAGGTAATACTGCCTTAGAATATGTCTGGATCACTGATGGGACGGGCGTTCCTTGGCATAAGCCACAACTCTATTGTCACACAATGGGAGGAACTAAGTTCATCTCATGAACCAATATACACCCAAACAGCCTCTTAGGTAGCATCTAAAGTAGCGATGTATCCAGCCTTTATCGTCTAGTATGTCACGGTATCTAGCTTGGAACTCTTCCAACATACCGTCCCTCCACTGAGGGTAAAGACAATGCCTGTGACTGACATTCAGTCGTCTTTATCACCCTGGAACCCTTCCAGTGATTCTCCCCAGGATCGGTTGATACCTTCTCACTACAACTAGTGAGAACCCTAACATCCAATTGGATCTATCTCATAGATCTAAAAACCCAGGATTTAGGAGGTATCACTTTGATCCTATATGGAGAATCATTGTGATAAGCGGAGATTGATCGAGCGTAGCATAGGAAACTCCTTCCCTATCAAGAGTATGTCATCCACGTACTCTACGAGGATCGTCACCATACTCCCTACTACCTTCTTGTTTATACAAGGTTCATCTACCATTTTGATGATGTCAACTTCTTTGACTAATTCATCAAAACAGACGTTCCAACTCCACGATGTCTGCTCTATCCTATAAAGCATCTTGCTCACGTTTCCGCTGCTCCCACTGTCTACGAAGCCCTCTGGCTGTGTACTTATAGACGCTCTCTTCTAAAACAACATTTAGAAAAGCAGTCATGACACCCAACCACCAGATATCGTAGTCATGGTATGTAGCCATGGCAAGTAGGATCTGGATGGACTTAAGCATAGATGCTTAGAAAAAGTTTCATCATGATCCATACCTGGTCAATGATGCAAACCTTTAACAAGTCTAGCTTTGAAAGTCTCAACTTTTCCATGTACACCAAGTAATCTTCTCAAGATATACTTGCTCCTGATGGGGATTTAACCCTTCAGATATAGCAACCAAAGTCCATACTTTGTTGGTGTATAAGGATTCCATCTCAGATCACTAAGCATCCAGCCATTCTTACAGAGTCCCACTCCTGATGGCCAGCTCGAAACAAGTTGGGTCATTATCTCATGATGCAATCCTCGCTCCCACTGTCATAGAGAAACCGAAGTATCTCTCAGGTGGGTGAGGAACCCTTCTAGATCGGCGGAGAGGCTGAGGTTCGTTGGAATCTACTGAATCCTTTGGTTCTACCAAATCATCTGCTGTAGCTTGTATAGCTGGAACTATTCCAGTTCTACATAACAGACCTTGCCTCGAACTTGTCCGGATTATGGTTTTAGACATAGCCCGGACAACCCCCAAATCTTAACTAACTTAAGATATGGGCTCTTCCCCTTCCATATCACATATGAAGTGGTAGGCAATTGATTTGATTGGAACCCTATTCAATAGGTATGCAGCTTCTTAAGTGCACAACTCCCTTAAGGAAAAAGGTAACTCAGTAGTACTCATCATAGAGCACACCTTATCATATAGGGTGTGATTGCTCCGCCCCGATATATCATCGTGCTATGGTGTATACGGAGGAGTAATGCTGAGAGAGAGTCTCATTCTCCTTTAGAATAATCCAGGATTTCCGTGCTCAAGTATTCTCCTCCTCGATCTCATCACAGGACATAATACTTATACCCGTATTGGTTCTCTACTTCTAACTTATATTCTGTGAATATCTCAAAAGGTTCAGACTTGTGTTTCAACAGGAACATATGTCTGAATCTTGAGAGATTATCAGAGAACGTAATGAAGTACAAAGAACCAGTCTTGGCTAATGTAGACAGGGGACCTTACATACATCAACATGTATCATCCCTAGAGTTTACTAACTCTTTCTCTGTTTCCAGTAAACAGAGCTATGGTCATCTTATCTTTGTGACATGACTGGCGAGTTTCACAAGATGTAAATTCAAACTGATTTAAATATGCATCTATATGTAACTCTAGCTAGTCGGGTCACATTGATCTGACCTAGTCTACAATGCCTCAAGAAGAATTCGTTCAGTTCTGAACTCTTCCTCTTGTGTGTGTTCTGTATACTAAGAACTGTAGTTTGATTTAGAACAGCAATGCTTTTAGATAACGTGCCTGAACCGATCAACTTTTGATATAGAAAATGTTCAAAACATTGTCCAACAATACAAAATTTTATCATTTCTTTACTAATAAAGAGATTGATATGATTTTGTATATCAGGTTCGGTATCTAATAACATTCGTTCAAAATCAATGTATTGGTAATACAGGGTGACAGTGACCAACAGACTTGGCTGCAACTCTTGCCCCATTTTCTGCCTCATGAAACTTATCACCCGTTCTCAGTTCTCTACCTATCTGTAGCCCTATGTAACAGATTACATATCTGGGATCCTGATCTGGTATCTCATACCCAGGACGTAGAGTTTACAGAGAAACAGTTCTTTGTAATGAACACACCCGAAGATGATGCATCAGCATGCACTCTCTTCGTTTGGGCGGCACGGGAAATCTGGTATTCCCCAATTTCCTGCTCTGTCTTATAACAATTATAAGTTGGAGCGGGACCAACGTTCCCCAGCTCAGTATAACAAGCGGGTTCGGTCAATAATCCGTATTATTATCTTGATTAAGGCGTGATATGGTCGCTACCAGGAGAGAGAGAGAAGAAAACACTCAGCGTGCGCTCTTGCAAGAATAGATTGGTTATTATTTTATCTAATCAGGATGGCTCCCACTGCTTTTTATCAAATCTTCCTTCAAACCCTAAAAGGAAAGACTAGCCGGGATTAATTACACACTACAAGTTCACCAATCTTTCAGCCAGGCCAGTGTCGGTACTTTGAGGGAGGTCCCCCGTGCTTTCGCACGAACCTAATTAATGTAAACCTCGTTTTCCCAGAGGCGTAACCTCGTTAACACCTTTCTAGACACCTACTTGATCGGCTAATTGTAATATGTAAAACTCTCCCAGGAGTAACAATTACTCGCAGTGGGTATCGGGATCCGACTATCTCATAGAAGGTATGCAATCTCATTGCAAATTTCAACACTTGAAATTCCTGATAATATTTTACCCCTAGTGTTCTATGACCTTGACGAATGCCAAACAAGCCATAGTCCACTAGTCAAGTTCAACCCGTACATTTCTTGATCGAATTAAACCCACCCGCATGACCCTTGACGAATGCCAAACAACGCCGTACGAATACCCTAATCCAATCGCATCATATGCTCAAGCAGATAAATACTAGTTAGCTACCGTACACTACGCCTTGACGAATGCCAAACTACCGCAGCACGAATACTAACTAGTACATATCTGAAATGACGGAGGGCTACGACAGGTTTTTCTGAAAACCTATTGCGTAATGAACTTGATATCGTTGTAGAATCAAATAATTTTAAAATGGAGTGTTTTTGAGGCTTTTCTAGTTTTGCTAAAGGAGTCACTCCCGGTGAAGGGATCGTCGGTCCTTTCCTCATCGAATGAGGTGCGGGATATATCATATATATCACTGTGCAAAGCAAAAACACTTAAAAGCAATCAAAAGACAAACTGAGTGTGTAGCATCTGCCAGTTATTGCTAAAAGAGTCACTCCCGGAGAAGGGATCTCGGTCCTTTCCTCATCGAATAAGGTGCAAGATATATCACATATACCGCTGTGCAAAGCAAGAACTGTAGCTACCTGTTTTATTTTGAAATTCGATTCTACAACATCTTAGGTTTCTTTTATTTCATTAATCACATTAATGAAGTCCCATCATTTAAGTACCTAAACATCACAGATAAATACGACGTACACTTATGCCATCCGCATTCGCCTCGATGTCCCCTCGTGCACCGTTAGGTTAGGTAACTAACGGCAGAGCGGGGCAGGGCTAGCGCGAGTGTAAAACATAAGTAACGCCTATATAATATATCATATATACTATATACTGTATCTATCACAGAACATCACATGATCACATCACAGATATCGCAGCAGAAGAAACATATGAAATATTGGATACAGTCCCGAATCACATGGAGGCAATGAGCGATAGGAGGGGATTCGTCTCTCCCGGTATAGGGGGTTGATGTTGCGCTGTGTTCGATTGGCTATAACGGGAAATCCCTGGCCAGGGTTGCTGAGATTTACTGGTAAGTGTTACCAGTAGTTTCTCGAATTGTTATAGACATCATATCGACACGACTTATCGAGCTATTGGGGTCTGACGTTTACCACCCCTAGGCGAGATATGCGACATATCAGACGATCAGACCGGACCGTACGGTAGTGTTACTGGTTGGATTCACTGGAGTGTGAGCGGGCTTGCTCGTCGATCTTCAGATCGCTCAATACCCGGGTGGCCGTTACGTTTAGCAGACCGCTTGCGGCTTGTGGGTGCTTGATATGATCATCATCTGCTGCCGGCGTATTGACGAGTCTTTAGAGTCCTACACAGAGGTTTCCTGGCTCAAGCGAAACGAAATAGGAGCGCATATGAGATATGTGCGGGACTGAGAATATTACGTGTATGTGATACCGTATTCTATTCTCACGATGAATGTATCGAATGGTTGTATGCGATATAACCTAGTTATCGAATCAAGGATTGATTTGATAAGCCGATACATTGGATACTAGTCCGTTATATGTGATATGACCGGATCGTTAAATCAAGTGTTGATTTAATGATTTAATGCATAATTATATATTTGATATATTGCATTGCATTAACTAGTATTGGTTCACTTTAAATGGATTTTCTCACTTGATGTGCAAGAAGTATATGTGATATACTTTTGTACACATATTTGTATCATGTTTGATGATACATGATCTTGTTGTTAAGTATAAAGAATTAAACCATGGTTAAGTGTTGATTAGGGTTTTGCATTTTCATTTATTTATTTATTTATTTATTTGAAAAGGATTAAGATAAGAATGGTGGCCTTTTTTGTTTTAAGTTGAAGCTTCATGAAGCTTTGACTTTAGTAACCATTCTTGTCATCATGCTTAACCCTAACCCATCCAAGTGACCATGGTTTATTCTCTACACTTAACCTAGGTTAGAACATGATAAGTATTTGATTTTATTATTCTTTTCAAAAAAACTTATCATATTCTATTTGCTTCTTCATCTTCTTCAAGTTGAAGAAAACCTTCACTTCATCAATGGTGATTGATGAATATGAGTGAGAAATCCAAATCTAAAGTCTACCCACTTCCTATTTCTTCATCCTCTACCTCTTGCCAAGTAGTAGAGTGTGTTTCCTTCACAAGTTTCTTGACTTGGTGAAGTTGGAGCTTGATCTAGCGATGCCTCGACGTAGATCATCTTCGGCATGGACATCGACGACCTAACTTGCCCATTCTCCGACAAAGCCGACGCTAGAGCCCGGGAACTCATTTGGACAGCGAGGGGACTTCGTTGCGGAGCTATGGAGGTGGAGCACCGGATCTACAAAGGTTGTATTTCCGTATTCTCTTTAGTTAAGTTGTTAACTAGTTTTAGTTTCGCCTAGATTTCTAGCCAACGATCCGTAGTTTAGGGTTTCTCGGCACCGTAAATTTTGAAATTGGCATGGTTGATGCCTTGTGAGACCTCATTAGGGTGCCTAGGAACCCTACACTAACCCTCACATGAGTTGTGAAGCTTAGGGCTTAAGAGGGTTCTATGTGAACTGATACTCCTACTTCATCAACCTACACTCAATTAGCCATTAAGTATAGGTTGTTTCCTTCACTAATCATAGATTAGTGAAGAAGTAGCTTGAACTAGAGATGCTTCAAGGTGGATCATTTTCGGCCTCGAAGATCGCGAAGCAAGCTCATGCATTTCTTCAAGTGGAGCCAAGAGTAGTCGTAGGGACTACTACCCGGAGCTATAGAAGTGATGGACTTGGTCTACAAATGCTGTAATCTCTTTCACTTAGTATAGTTCTTATTATATCATTACTTAAACCCTAATAATCTAGTTAGATTCTAGGTTAGTATAGCTTAGCACCCAAGATTTTTTTAAAATTGCATGCTTGATGCCGATAAAAACCTAGTGGTGGTACTAAGACACACTTTCATTTCTAAACTGTCAAAACGTATAGGATCTTAAGTTAAATAAATATGAGGTGTGAAATTTAAGGGATGGATATTTCTAACTCAGGATGATAGAATTTCCAACTTAGATACTAAACCATAGGATTAGAGACGACGTTAACTTATGAAACTAGCTTAACGGGATTTTGTGAGTAGTATCCGCTGACAACCCTCAGGAGACAATACTCCTCCTATTAGGGACACCTAGAGTGTAACATTTAAAAATAATAAAATATTATTTTTGGGAAATTTTATAAATTAATATTATTTTAATGAATATTTTAATATTTCGGTATAATTAAATACCGATAAATGGGAAAAATTATGGAAAAAATTCTAGAATAGGGAATGTTATGGAATTATGTCATTTTTAAGTTTTTGTGATCATTTATATGCTAATTTAGTGCTAATCGCGATTAAAAATCGCTAATCGGTTTTTAGCAATTTTGTGCAAAACATGCACATATATTTTTCTCTACACTTGTGCATTTCTACCATGACTTTTCATTTGGGTTTACTATTCAAGTGAGAAGGGATTTAGTGAAGAAAGAAATAAGAAAAATAAAAGAAAATAGGTATGGTGAGAGAGAGTGTAGGTGAGGGTGTTGACTTAGCCTTTTTCCTCTCATTTCTTCATCACATTTCTCTCTCCCTCACCTTCATTGCTGCTGCTGCTCCTGCTCCCTCTTCTCCCTCCCCTCTTCAAGCCCCAAATCATCATAAAAACAATACCAAAACACCACTCTCATTTCATTAAAAGTGTGCACGAGCTCAAGATCTACACATTGGACCAAGGAAGCAAGGATTTTGGCCACTAGTGGCAACTCAAGAATTTTCTTGAGTTGCCAAATGAGGTAATTACTGAACCATTAGTTGAGTTTTAGCATTAATTAAACCCCATGTTTAGTTTAGAACCGATATTATGTGTTTTGGTGGACTTAAGGAAAACCTAGTGTCACGACCCCAAGTTTGGCCCGTGACCGGCACTTAACCACGTAACGTCAACAGGCGTAACGCGACTAAGTAAGCCAAAAACCCAGAAATCTAAAACCCTTTTTAAGAACAAGTAAGGAACTACATGTTTAACAATCAAGTTTTTGAATAACTAAGCCGAAGGTGCAATTTAAAACAGTACAGTCTTTTCTAAAAATTTCGGCAGAGTTTCTTTTGTAAAACTGGCCCCGAATGGGGTACAACAAGAATGACAATATATATGCAATGATAAAGGCATCCCTAAGCGGGAGCTAGCTCTTCGTCAATAGACGGTCACAACCACTCATGCAACAATAAAATACAACGCCAAGTGGCGAGGATCAAACTCAGAAGAAAGCTCCAAGCAACAAGAAACCGCAATACTACTAAGCGCGACTCTAAGGTCGAATAATACAACACTGTCTCTAAGTCTGAAAGAATATACAAGTTTTGGTTGATGGAAATTCTAGATACAATGAATAAATAAACACAATGGTGGTTCTTGATACGAAAGAATCCACCTACCCAAGCAAATCACCCGCAAGAAGGTAGTGTGCCAGAAACGCCGCAATAAGACCTGTACGGCAGAACCTGCAAGAACTGTGGCACAACGGGGGTGAGTTGCCAACTCGTGAATAGAAACATCTACAAGCAGAAACCGAATGCAAGACATAACCTAAGTCAAAGATCAGTAATATAATCCACAAGAGTACATCTGAGTGTAATAAGGTGGCAAGGTAACATCTAATCATGTATGTAGTGCCAGGTACTCAGGTAATAACATGTCATCAGTGTAAGGTATGTCTGCATGAAGTAAATATGATGAAGTATCAGGTATATCAATACACATATATTAGCGTCCCATACCACTAATATTGGTGTAAGGGTATATATAACAGCGCCCTCATACCCTGTTATATATACAAATGAAGTATGATAAGTGTAGATCCAGTCTGTATATGAACCATGTCTGTATATATGTGGAACCCATCCTCTTGTCACCCACTGACAATAAGCATCATGTATGCAATGCATAAACAATAAATAGGGGATAAGGGAGATATAATGTACCATCTACCATAAAGGCCCCGAGCACATAGGCTCCTCTCCAATCGAGCTCATAGGCTCCCATCACGTCGAGCTCATAGGCTCCGAGCACATAGGCTCCTCTCACAATATATCGGGAATCCGTCAGTCCGGGTCATCCCTCTCACAATATATCGGGAATCCGTCAGTCCGGGTCATCCCTCTCACAATATATCGGGAATCCGTCAGTCCGGGTCATCCCTCTCACAATATATCGGGAATCCGTCAGTCCGGGTCATCCCTCTCACAATATATCGGGAATCCGTCAGTCCGGGTCATCCCTCTCACAATATATCATAGAAATAACATATCTCAATGCGGATAATCAGAACACGATATATGCGACATGTAAATAAAGGTAAGCATATCAGAAGTCATGTAACATATAGATGAGCTACAATGCAATGATCTGATATGATATATGCATCAAGTACGGATATCAAGTCATGTCACATCTCAAGTCAGAATCAACTATTTGATGTACAGGTATAAGTGTACAATATGCCATGCAAGAATCATATCAAGAATGACACAGTACTACAGTATAGCGGCATGGCAATTATCGATGATGAAGTGTGTGAGCCGGCAAATAGTGTACGTGAAACATACGCATCATCGATAATGGTGCTGGTGTCCTAACAGCATGATAATAACATAACAATGAACATATGCTAGCAATGCGAGTAGCAGGATAATGCAGATATCTAGTAGTCAACACCACAGTGAAGTATCTACTATGCATACTACATCTAGGTATCCGGTCAATCAGGAGGGGTAGGTGTAGAAACCACCTAAATCTGAGTCAATGTATATATATATAGATATATAGTCGGTGATCCCGCCTCAATGTCATATCGTAGGATATCCTCTAGTTATGAGTGCGGATCTATCATCAATATTGGCTCGTACGGTAAATCATCGTACGGCATCCCCAAAAGCTGGGTACAGGTCGATATCTCACTATCTCATCACATAACAGGTATCAGTATCATCAGATCATATAGTCTGGGGATACTACTCTATGTCTAGTACAAATCGATACCATCACTAAAGCATGCATGCGGGGGTAAACACATATCCCAAGCCCGCAAGGAATCACAAGTCATATCTCACATATGAATCGTATCAAATTACCGATCTCAGGGCACCACGCCCATATCATCGACTCATCTCCAAAGTCATCATATATCAACAATCACAGTGCAAGTGTAAGTGATAAGCAAGGGTGTGTATATAGATGTAATTCTATCCTAGGGTTCGCGACTATGACTACACTAGTCACTACAACCCTAACTATCTATAATACACCTATTATCACAATAAACTGCATAATAATCTATCTACGGACTGCGGGGGTGCTATACGCCATCCACCCGACTTCCCCCTGTAGATATAATCTACTCACCTTGCATCATCATTTGCGGTCATCACCATGCATTTGCTTGTCGTCCCGAAGTCTTCATGGGTACCTACACATCAAATATCGTATATGCGCATCAAAACCAAACCAAGCTAAAACGGCGCATAAAATCCAAAACGATACGATAAGGGGGCCTATAGGTGAGAACCTATGGCACGCCTTCAAAACCATCAATAAATCCCCTATATCATCGTATAAACGACAAATAGTCGAGGCAAAACACATTCCATCATTTCGGAATCCAAAAATACGGAATACGGAAACACGAATCCAAAATAGCAACTTAGGATACATGTCCCAGATTTTACCCTAGAAAGAATCTGTCAAACCTAGAAGTACCCAGGGCCAAGAATTGAGGAATTGGGGCTGTGCACAGAAAACGAGGAGATTCCTCACTGGTCTGGCCGCAAATTGCGGCCAGAAAAGAGATTTTGGCGGCCGTACGGATGAGTTAGGGGCTAGGGTTTGGGGTATTGGTTCAATGGTGCCTGCACATGTCATTGTCCACTCAATATTATTTTAGAGGTCTCTGGGTGTTAGCAGATTCTGAATAACCTTCACAGATTTCACAATTTCCCCGATATCGGTTTCTAAAATCTGTATTATGGGTTTAAACTTCAGGTTAGGGTCTCAATTCACACACTAGGGTGTTTACAAGTCCTCTACTGAGCTCAATTTCACATTATAACTCAAAATTCCCCATGACCCTAACTAGGTTTTCATCAAATCCATAATATCACACAATATCGATTAAATCTTAACATGGGGTTATAGGAAAGGCTATAATTAAGCTAATGGTTCAGAAATTACCTCCATTAGCAACTCAAGAAAATTCTTGAGTTGCCCCTAGTGGCCAAAATCCACGCTTTCTTGGTCCATTGCGTAGATCTCGAGCTTGTGCATATTTTTAGTGAAACGAGTGTGTGATTTTGGGGTTGTTTTTGAGATGATTTGAGGGATTGAAGGTGGAGGAAGGGGGAGGAAGAGGCAGCAGCAGCAAAGCAAAGGGAGAAGGAGAGAAATGATGAAAATGGCTAAGGGTTTGGGTCAATGGTTCAACACATACTTCTCTCTCACCAACCCCATTCTTTATCCTTTTCTTTTTCGTTTCTTTTCCTTTTCTTTTCTTAAACCTTTCTCACTAGAATAGTAACCCCAAATGAGAAACCATGACAAATAAAATGTAACACAAGGGTGGAAAAGTGATATGTGCATATTTTGCACAAAATTGCCAAAAAACCCGATTAGCGATTTTAATCGCGATTAGCACTAAATTAGTGTCAAACTAATCACAAAAACTTTAAAATGTCATAATCCACTAATTTACCCTATTTTAGAATTTTCCATAATTTTTCATAATTTTTCATAATTTTTCTAACATTTTTCCTATTTATTTGCATTTTATATTAAAATAATCAATAAAATAATATTAAATTATAAAAATTCCCAAAATTAATATTTTATATTTTTGAAATGTTACAATCTACCCCCCTTAAAGAAATTCGGTCCCCGAATTTAAATTTAAACCCCCAATACTAAAAACAATTCCCGTAATAATCTAATTTGTCGGGGCTCCGAAAATATCAACACATAGAGAATATCATAAAAATGTACTGCTCTACTAGAAATCAATCCCCAAAATGCATATATAAGAATATCCTATGCGTCTGGTGCGCAAGGAATCAAAATCCATATATGTGTCAAACAGGTGTACAAACAACATATAGGTGCAACGGGTGTGCACGAAACATCTGTCGTAGGCAACGTGTGTGCCTGACAGAAAAGTCAGGTGCATGTGACATGCACGAAGAATCCCGATTTAGTGCATCTGGCGTGCACCAAAATCGTATATCAAAACACTAAAGGTGCATGAAAACTATGCTGGAAGTGTAACTCAAATGTAATAACTCAGCACAAAATATATAAATATCCAGTGGGTGCATGAAACCATATCATGAAACTCAGTCATCAAAACTAAATCATGCAAACAGAACGCCCAAAATACCGAAATCCAAAATGACGGATACGTGATAATCGAATCACAAAATCACAAATCTTAAATACCGCCTTCGGTAGTTCCTCCTTCGAGGTCAAGAAGGAGTCGGTGCAATCCACTGCTAGCAGCGCAGGATATCTACCTGCCTCTAGCTCACGGTCTGGCGTCTTCTGACTCTCTGGGTCCTTATCTTCTCTGCGGATTACCGATCTCACAGTCAATCGGCTCATCGGCCCTGTCAGATGCGCTAACGGGGACGATTCCGTTCTGGCACTTCTCTGGTCACTTCTCGGTCAAACCTCACGACCACTCGTAAGGCAGCATATCACTGGCGTCGGCCTCTGGCTCTTTGAATGTACGTCACACATCTGATCCTGGGTATAAACATCATTGCAGCAATGTCCTGGAAGGAATCCTGCTCAAGGTCTCTTCCGATCATGCCTATGCCGATTTATACGGAGGCTGGCTTTCCTGCACAACCTCTTCTCGCTCAAAAGACACCTGTGTCCTCAGCACAATACTTTCTCAGAAACTGGTCACATCCTAACGTCTCTGTAAGCAAATCAGGTCCCCAGTCTCGACGGGAAGTAATGACAGCTCGTCAGTGTCTCACACGAACCTCTCGTATCGTTTTCCAGAAGGGTCCTCTCGAGGTTCCTTTCTCAAATCTCAATCCTGCCGAAATGCCCGGAAGTCATCATCCAATGTTGAAGCTAAAGCTCATACCGGAACGGCTGCATACTCATCGCGCTTCTTTCTGGAAGATATATCCATATACCACGCCTCTGGGTGCGTATCACATCTCTGATGTCAGCGGAGTGGGACGTCATCTCGTCAAAATCTCGTACGAACTCTTTTCTTCACTCTGCTCAAATGTCGACTGGTTCGGACTCGTCTCATCGTGGCTACACGAACTGCGCTCCGACGGCTATGCTCGCATCTGGAGTCTCCCAAGCAGTGTCCCATCACGATATCCGAAAGATGTCGAACCATCCGATCGACTCGTCAGATCCTCATAATCCCCCAAGAGCCCACATCTCGGGTACAGTTTAATAGTATCGAGTACATGCCACAGCGTCGGTGGTCCAGCCGTAGAAGGGCAAACCCAAGCCTCACTAATGGCGCCGCGGAACCGCCGTAAACCCTAAGGTTCAAAGGCTGTCACACGGTCATTAAGTCGAGTTAGGGTTTCATTCTTCTAGAGGGTCCATAGAATCACCTGCATGTCTTTCCGTATACTTTAAACTTGGAAAATAGGCTCCTGACATTCGATCGTCTCAATCGACTCTCAACGAACCTGCGTGAAGTCGTCTCTAGCTGGAATCAATCCACCTGATGACCTCGCATCGGGGTAAGCGAACTCACCATACGTCCTAGTCATCCATCCTCGGTGACTAGCGACTCGCCATCATCTCTCTAAGAACATGCTCATGCTGTAGTAGCTCCAGTCATCTGGGCGATATCTCATCATTTGCAGCAACAACTGGCTCATATGCCTGTACGCCGAACAACGCCTCAATCCTCCAGGAAAGGCAATACATAAGCGGTCATCTCTGAATCAGCCTGCTCTAGATCTGAGTAAGACTCTCCACTCTGGAAATCTTCAACTCAACTGGGCCCGCTCTGGCGCAAAATCGGACGAATCACCTTCGTCTCTCAAATCGGGTAGACTAGCTATCATCTGTCGCATATCTGCCTGAAAGCTCCGGCAATCTCAGCTCGTAAGCTCCGAAAGCAACATCCTGTCAATCTCAGCAACAGCTGGTCTATCTGTCTGCACGGTAGCCGACATCACAATCCCTGAGGTATGCTGTACATCAACAGTCCTCTCTCAACTGGCAGCTCTAACAATGGCCCGAACATCCGGTGCAAGACCAAGCACTCGCCTCCACTAGAGGTCACAATCACCAACACTAACTCGAGACGTTCCCATATCACCAGAAAACACAAGGGTCGGCTCTCGTACCAAACGAGCTCACGCCGGCCGTAACCCTAGCAGCAGCCCAAACTGCGCTCAAACACGGTGACAGGAATCTCAATCGAGTATCAAAGAGAGCACATCAGTGGCAAGAAGGGAAACAACAGATCCAATGTGGATACATGATCATAGGAAGGAACAGTATCAATGAAGGTATGATCATGAAACTAATAGAATCAGGGATCTCAAATGGATGAATAATCCTGGATATGAAAAGAATCACTGATCTCGAAAGTATGTACATCCTAAGGTTCCTTAAGCGGAGTGGCGTGTCGTAAGTATGCCGCGGAACATACCAACGGTACGTCACTCTACTTTAGTCACCTATTCCATCAACCAAGGGTCATCCTAAATGACGAAAGTTCGGGTCTAATACCCCCTCGACCAAGTCTAAGTTCCGTAAGGTCAAGCCTAAGTTCCGTATATAAATAACTCCCTAGGCTCCACATAGTCAAACTTAGACTCGAACCAAGGTCAACCTAGCGCTCTGATACCAACTTTGTCACGACCCCAAGTTTGGCCCGTGACCGGCACTTAACCACGTAACGTCAACAGGCGTAACGCGACTAAGTAAGCCGAAAACCCAGAAATCTAAAACCCTTTTTAAGAACAAGTAAGGAACTACATGTTTAACAATCAAGTTTTTGAATAACTAAGCCGAAGGTGCAATTTAAAACAGTACAGTCTTTTCTAAAAATTTCGGCAGAGTTTCTTTTGTAAAACTGGCCCCGAATGGGGTACAACAAGAATGACAATATATATGCAATGATAAAGGCATCCCCAAGCGGGAGCTAGCTCTTCGTCAATAGACGGTCACAACCACACATGCAACAATAAAATACAACGCCAAGTGGCGAGGATCAAACTCAAAAGAAAGCTCCAAGCAACAAGAAACCGCAATACTACTAAGCGCGACTCTAAGGTCGAATAATACAACACTGTCTCTAAGTCTGAAAGAATATACAAGTTTTGGTTGATGGAAATTCTAGATACAATGAATAAATAAACACAATGGTGGTTCTTGATACGAAAGAATCCACCTACCCAAGCAAATCACCCGCAAGAAGGTAGTGTGCCAGAAACGCCGCAATAAGACCTGTACGGCAGAACCTGCAAGAACTGTGGCACAACGGGGGTGAGTTGCCAACTCGTGAATAGAAACATCTACAAGCAGAAACCGAATGCAAGACATAACCTAAGTCAAAGATCAGTAATATAATCCACAAGAGTACATCTGAGTGTAATAAGGTGGCAAGGTAACATCTAATCATGTATGTAGTGCCAGGTACTCAGGTAATAACATGTCATCAGTGTAAGGTATGTCTGCATGAAGTAAATATGATGAAGTATCAGGTATATCAATACACATATATTAGCGTCCCATACCACTAATATTGGTGTAAGGGTATATATAACAGCGCCCTCATACCCTGTTATATATACAAATGAAGTATGATAAGTGTAGATCCAGTCTGTATATGAACCATGTCTGTATATATGTGGAACCCGTCCTCCTGTCACCCATTGACAATAAGCATCATGTATGCAATGCATAAACAATAAATAGGGGATAAGGGAGATATAATGTACCATCTACCATAAAGGCCCCGAGCACATAGGCTCCTCTCCAATCGAGCTCATAGGCTCCCATCACGTCGAGCTCATAGGCTCCGAGTACATAGGCTCCTCTCACAATATATCGGGAATCCGTCAGTCCGAGTCATCCCTCTCATAATATATCGGGAATCCGTCAGTCCGGGTCATCCCTCTCACAATATATCGGGAATCCGTCAGTCCGGGTCATCCCTCTCACAATATATCGGGAATCCGTCAGTCCGGGTCATCCCTCTCACAATATATCGGGAATCCGTCAGTCCGGGTCATCCCTCTCACAATATATCATAGAAATAACATATCTCAATGCGGATAATCAGAACACGATATATGCGACATGTAAATAAAGGTAAGCATATCAGAAGTCATGTAACATATAGATGAGCTACAATGCAATGATCTGATATGATATATGCATCAAGTACGGATATCAAGTCATGTCACATCTCAAGTCAGAATCAACTATTTGATGTACAGGTATAAGTGTACAATATGCCATGCAAGAATCATATCAGGAATGACACAGTACTACAGTGTAGCGGCATGGCAATTATCGATGATGAAGTGTGTGAACCGGCAAATAGTGTACGTGAAACATACGCATCATCGATAATGGTGCTGGTGTCCTAACAGCATGATAATAACATAACAATGAACATATGCTAGCAATGCGAGTAGCAGGATAATGCAGATATCTAGTAGTCAACACCACAGTGAAGTATCTACTATGCATACTACATCTAGGTATCCGGTCAATCAGGAGGGGTAGGTGTAGAAACCACCTAAATCTGAGTCAATGTATATATATATAGATATATAGTCGGTGATCCCGCCTCAATGTCATATCGTAGGATATCCTCTAGTTATGAGTGCGGATCTATCATCAATATCGGCTCGTACGGTAAATCATCGTACGGCATCCCCAAAAGCAGGGTACAGGTCGATATCTCACTATCTCATCACATAACAGGTATCAGTATCATCAGATCATATAGTCTGGGGGTACTACTCTATGTCTAGTACAAATCGATACCATCACTAAAGCATGCATGCGGGAGTAAACACATATCCCAAGCCCGCAAGGAATCACAAGTCATATCTCACATATGAATCGTATCAAATTACCGATCTCAGGGCACCACGCCCACATCATCGACTCATCTCCAAAGTCATCATATATCAACAATCACAGTGCAAGTGTAAGTGATAAGCAAGGGTGTGTATATAGATGTAATTCTATCCTAGGGTTCGCGACTATGACTACACTAGTCACTACAACCCTAACTATCCATAATACACCTATTATCACAATAAACTGCATAATAATCTATCTACGGACTGCGGGGGTGCTATACGCCATCCACCCGACTTCCCCCTGTAGATATAATCTACTCACCTTGCATCATCATTTGCGGTCATCACCATGCATTTGCTTGTCGTCCCGAAGTCTTCATGGGTACCTACACATCAAATATCGTATATGCGCATCAAAACCAAACCAAGCTAAAACGGCGCATAAAATCCAAAACGATACGATAAGGGGGCCTATAGGTGAGAACCTATGGCACGCCTTCAAAACCATCAATAAATCCCCTATATCGTCGTATAAACGACAAATAGTCGAGGCAAAACACATTCCATCATTTCGGAATCCAAAAATACGGAATACGGAAACACGAATCCAAAATAGCAACTTAGGATACATGTCCCAGATTTTACCCTAGAAAGAATCTGTCAAACCTAGAAGTACCCAGGGCCAAGAATTGAGGAATTGGGGCTGTGCACAGAAAACGAGGAGATTCCTCACTGGTCTGGCAGCAAATTGCGGCCAGAAAGGATATTTTGGCGGCCGTACGGATTAGTTAGGGGCTAGGGTTTGGGGTGTTGGTTCAATGGTGCCTGCACATGTCATTGTCCACTCAATATTATTTTAGAGGTCTCTGGGTGTTAGCAGATTCTGAATAACCTTCACAGATTTCACAATTTCCCCGATATCGGTTTCTAAAATCCGTATTATGGGTTTAAACTTCAGGTTAGGGTCTCAATTCACACACTAGGGTGTTTACAAGTCCTCTACTGAGCTCAATTTCACATTATAACTCAAAATTCCCCATGACCCTAACTAGGTTTTCATCAAATCCATAATATCACACAATAACGATTAAATCTTAACATGGGGTTATAGGAAAGGCTATAATTAAGCTAATGGTTCAGAAATTACCTCCATTAGCAACTCAAGAAAATTCTTGAGTTGCCCCTAGTGGCCAAAATCCACGCTTTCTTGGTCCATTGCGTAGATCTCGAGCTTGTGCATATTTTTAGTGAAACGAGTGTGTGATTTTGGGGTTGTTTTTGAGATGATTTGAGGGATTGAAGGTGGAGGAAGGGGGAGGAAGAGGCAGCAGCAGCAAAGCAAAGGGAGAGGGAGAGAAATGATGAAAATGGCTAAGGGTTTGGGTCAATGGTTCAACCCATACTTCTCTCTCACCAACCCCATTCTTTATCCTTTTCTTTTTCTTTTCTTTTCCTTTTCTTTTCTTAAACCTTTCTCACTAGAATAGTAACCCCAAATGAGAGACCATGACAAATAAAATGTAACACAAGGGTGGAAAAGTGATATGTGCATATTTTGCACAAAATTGCCAAAAAACCCGATTAGCGATTTTAATCGCGATTAGCACTAAATTAGTGTCAAACTAATCACAAAAACTTAAAAATGTCATAATCCACTAATTTACCCTATTTTAGAATTTTCCATAATTTTTCATAATTTTTCATAATTTTTCTAACATTTTTCCTATTTATTTGCATTTTATATTAAAATAATCAATAAAATAATATTAAATTATAAAAATTCCCAAAATTAATATTTTATATTTTTGAAATGTTACACCTAGTTAAGATTTAGGGTGGATCTGAAATTAAAAGTGGAATTGAGGGTTGTGATGACCTTAGAACTCCTGGGGTGATGTTATTTTGGACCCAAACCTGAACTAGAAACCAGAATACGTATTTATGGAATCGATATCGGGGAAAACTGTAAATCTGGGAGTGTATTTTGTAATCTGCTATCACCCGAGACATCTTAAAATAAAATTGGTTGGACAGTGAGATGTGAAGGCACCCTAGAACCACCACACAAAACCCCAGCCCCCAACTCCTTCTTCAGGCCGCAGATTTATCCTGTTTGGCCGCAAATTGTGGCCTGGACCCCACCATTTTGCCTCATTCTGGTTCTGTAGCTCCTACATGTATAAATTAGACCCCTGGCATGTGTAGATTTGTCTAATTTGACCTAGGGTGGAATCTGGAGCCAATTTTCTTAGTTGCTGTTTTGGATTCGTGTTTCCATATTCCGTATTTCTAATTCTGAATTTGCGTATGGTGTTTTACCTCAACTACTTGGCGTTTATACGACGATATCGAGGGCTGTTGATGGTTTTGGAAGGCGTTGTCTAAAGGTTCTAACCTATAGACCATAGCGTATCGTTTTGGGGTTCCGTATGCCGTTTTAGTTTTGAATTGGTTTTGATACGCATTTGCGATACGTTAATGTGTAGGTACCCCATGAAGACTTCGGGACGATAAGCAAAAGTGTGGTGACGTCGACAGATAAAGACGCAAGTTAGTAGATTATATCTACGGGGGAAGTCGGGTGGATGGTGTATAGCACCCCCGCAATCCATGGTGATGTATACGAATACGTATACACACATATATTTATTATATGTTCTTTGAGATTATTGATGATAAGATGGATTAGTTTAGTGTAGTGCGAAACTCTAGAGTAGGGGTTGCACCCATACACACACGCACGCACACACTTACATACATACTTTCTCTCGCATGTGTATATGGGAATATATATTTGTATGTGTTCACATGGGTATGGGACTATGTGTACATATACTTGATTATGAGGATAGTACTTGGGATGTGAGTTGAGTCGATGAGATTCGATTTGAGGCCGTAAGATCGGCGATATGATAGGATTCGTATGGGAGATACGACGGATTGCTTTGGCGGGCTTTGGGACGTGTGTTTACACACGCATTTATACAGATGGTATCGATTTTATTAGACTTAGATCTGTACCCTAGATTATGTGATATGATGGTAGTGATACCTGATATGTGATGAGATAATGTGATATTGACCCGTACCCAGCTATTGGGATGCCGTACGACGATTTACCGTACGAGCCTATATTGATGATAAATCCGCGCTCATGACTCGAGGATGTTATATCGTTTTTGATACTATGGAAGCGGGATTACTGACTATTATATTTATATATATATCGACTCAGATGTAGGTGGTTTCATACCCCTCCTGTTTAGATTACTTAGTAGACATTAGACTAGACCCGAGTCATACCTATTTCAAAACTAACAAATCGGGGATATTTTAAAGACAGGCAAAAAGGGATTCTACGGGTATTTTCAAACGAAGCATCTTTTCTTAAAACACCGTAGCCGTTATTTTATTACAAACCTCGATTCGTCTTATTTCAAATGTCAAGGCTGCATGATATATTTATTTAGGTAGATTCTTTACTGTGCGTTGATTATTTGATACCGCATATTCATGCTATTTGCATTGCATCACTTGTGTTGTTGATATATTATAGTCATGCTGCTAGGACACCCGCACCATTATCGATGATGCGTATGTTCCACGTACACTTGTTTGCCAGCTCACACACTTCATCATCGATAATTGCCATGCCACTACACTGTAGTACTGTTGCATTCAGTATATGATTCTTGCATGACATAATGATATGCTTACATTTCTTTTACATGTCGCATACATCATGCTTTCTGATTATACGCATTGAGATATGTTGTTTCCATGATATTTCTGGATTTAGGAACCGTGGGTATTTCAAAAGAGAATATGTAATTGTTTTAAAAACCCGGTTACCCTTGATATGATATTTCAGTGCGTCCACCATGTATTTTCTCGGAGCTGAGAGCGACATGTGAGACCCGATTCGAGGAGTGGATGAGGCCGATTGCGGGTACATGGTGGGCCCGGTATGGTTCCCCTCGGCAAGATGTTCGATGGACTTTGCCGATTGAGCCTGGAGGTGGGCGAGTACCTACCGGTGATTGGTTGGACCTGGCGGTTATCCGTAGGATACCGACCAGAGTCGTTAGATGGATATGGGCGTACTGCTGGGGCCGAGGGCCGATTCCGCAGACAAAGCCCGTGGGCTGATCCGGACAGACCGAGCCAGATATATGAGGATTTACGTGTCGATGCTGGGCACAGCTTTCATGATGATTTCGAGTGTCTATGCTGGGCACTCCGGTTCCATGATTTTGACGTATCGCGAGGTACACAGATGGTTTATATCCTCATATTTTTCCATGCATATGCTTTATGATATTTACATGCATGATACTTATTGTCATTAGGTGACGAGTGGATGGGATCCACGTACATGCAGATTGATTACATTGATCATACCTTACATTTATGATATGCTATTACCTGAGGCACTGGCACGAGCACTTGGCACTACACTCATGTATAAAGATTACATTGCCACTTTAGCATGCTTCAGACTTATTCATATTGAGGTTTATATATCTGATCGTATTGACCTAGGATGGGTCATACATCAATCTCTGCTTGTAGATATTTTCTATTCATGAGTTGGCAACTCACCGTCGTTGTGCCACAGTTCTTGCAGGTTTTTCCGTACAGATTCCATAGCGGCATTTCTGACACACTACTTCTATATGGGTGACTTGATTTGGTAGGTGGATTCTTTTGTATCAGAACCGCCATTGTACATTTATTATTCATTGTATCTAGAAATTCCATCAACCAAAACTTGTATATTGTTTCAGACTTAGTAAAACAGTGATGTACTATCTCGATCTTAGAGTCGCGCTTGTAGTATTATGGTTTTCTGACTGTTTTGAGTTTATTTTTGAGTTTCGATCCTCGCCCTTTGGCGTTGTATATTATATTGCTTGCGTAGTTGTGACCGTCGATTGACGAAGAGCTAGCTCCCGCTTGGGGATGCCTTTTTCCTTGCACACACATATATATATATATTATTATTGTTGTACCCCATTCGGGGCCAGTTTTTACAAAGGAAACTCTGCCGAAATTTTCAAGAAAGATTACACAATTTTAAAATGCATATTCGTCTTGTTATTTAAAAACTTTGATTTTCAAAACATATTTTCTTTACTTCTTAAAACCAGTTTTCCTTATTTACTCCTTAAAATGGTTTTAGATTTCTGGGCTTTTGGCTTACTTGGATCAGATGGGATCCTATAGACTTCATATGGTTCAAGGGCCAGTCACGTGCTCTTTTGGGTCGTGACAAAGTTAGTATCAGAGCGCTAGGTTAACCTTGGTTTGAGTCTAAGTTTGACTATGTGGAGCCTGGGGCGTTTATATATATACGGAACTTAGGCTTGACCTTACGGAACTTAGACTTAGTCGAGGGGGTATTATACCCGAACTTTCGTCGCATAGGATGACCCTTGGTTGATGGAGAAGGTAGCTTGAGTAGAGGGACATACCGTACGTATGTTCCGCGGCATACTTACGACACGCCATCCCGGTTAAGGAACCTTAGGACGTACATTTCCTTTTACAGTATTATATTCCTTCCTATGATCTATCCTCATCGATACTGGTTATGATTTTTGCTGCCACGATTGCACGGGCAGAGTGAGCTACGGCTCGAGTTGCGTCAGCATGAGCTCGTCGTGGACGAGGACTGACCAGGGCGTGATTCCAGAGACATACGATTACATATAGAGGCTTTGTTTATTGTGTTTTCGCGCCGTGAGCGTTTGACCGATCGCTTTTACGAGATTTTTCCGGACGTGCCGATCGGTACCAAAGGATTGAGCCACTGATAGAGACCATGTGATGACCATTGATATATCGCTTATTCATGATGATTGAGGCGCTGTTCAGCGTACGGACGAATGAGCTAGTTGCTGCTGCAAATGACGAGATATCGCCCAGATGATTGGAGCTACTGCAGCTTGAGCATATACTTAGAGATGTGATGGTGAGTCGCTAGTCACCCGAGGGTGAATGACTCGGACATGTGGTTCGTTCGCTTACCCCGATGCGAGGTCATCAGATAGGTTGATTCCAGCTAGAGGCGACTTCACGCAGATTCGTTGTAAGTCGATAGAGACGATCGAGTGTTAGGAAACCATTTTCCAAGTTTAAAGTATTCGGAAAGACATGCAAGCAATTCTATGGACCCTCTAGAAGAATAAAACCCTAACTCGACATAATGACCGTGTGAAAGCCTTTGAACCTTAGGGTTTGCGGCAATTCCGCGGCGCCATTAGTAAGACTTGGGTTTGCCCTTCTACGACTGGACCACCGATGCTGTGGTATGTACTCGATACTGTTGAACTGTACCCAAGATGTTGAGCTCTTGGGGGGAGGATTATGAGGTTCTGACGAGTCGATCGGATGGTTCGACATCATTCGGATATCATGTGATGGGACATATTGCTTAGGAGACTCCAGATACGAGCATAGCTGTTGGAGCGTAGTCCATGCAGCCACGAGTAGATGAGTCCGAATCAGTCGACATTGGAGCAAGTGGAGTAAATAGTTCGCACGAGATTTCGACGAGATGACGTACCACTCCGCTGACATCAGAGATGCGATACGCACGCTGAGGACGTGTTCGGCTAGATATCTTCTACTGAGTGATGAAGATACCGAGTTCATGATTTCGAGTCCGTGTGAGAGACTTCAGATGGACCGTAGCCGAGAACATTGCAGTGTGCAGATAGAGACGTGACGTCGAAGTGGACGACGATACAGACAAGCGGGATGAGAGGTACGTGCGAGACGCCGTTGAGCTATTGTTACTCCCCGTTAAGATTAAAGGTCGGATATGCATACAGAGGCGCTGGGATGCGACCAGCTTCTGAGTAGATGTTGTACTGAGGACGCAGATGTCCAGAGAGCGAGAAAGGATTTGCACCAGGAGAAGATGTGTGATGTGGATTCAGAGGTCGGCGCCAGTGACGTGCTGCTTTATGAGTGGTCGTGAGGATTGATCGAGAAATGACCAGAGAAGTGCCAAAATGGAATCGTTCCTGTTAGTATATCTATCAGGGCCGATGAGCCGGAGGATAGCGAGATCGCTAATCCGCAGGGAAGATAAAGAACCAGAGACAGCGGACGCCAGACCTTGAGCAAGAAACAAGTAGATATCTTGTGCTGCTAACATTGGATGTAACAGAACCTTCTCGACCTTGACAGAGGATATACCGACGACGGTATTTTTGATCTGTGATTTTGTGATTCGATTATCGTATCCGTCACTTTGGATTTCGGTATTTTGGGCGATCTATTCGCATGATTTAGTCTTGATGACTGAGTTCCATGATATTTGATTTTTTGCACCATGGTTGCACTTACTGGGTATTCATATTTTGTGCAGAGTTATTACGCTTGACGTATTGATTGTGATTTCCTGGCTATTTTATACCGGTGATTTGATTTACGCTTCCAGTATCGTTTTCAGGCACTTTTAGTGTTTTGATCTGTTTTGTGCATGTTGATGCACACGGTTGTGAGATTTTCCATCGTGGTACACCGGATTTTGATTGAGCGCAGTGTATATCGTCGATTTTGACCCTGATATTGATGATTGATTCTTGCACTCCGTGCTTTTGATTGGACTTACGCATGTTCGGCATTTGCTATTGGATTTCGTGATTTCGTGCATGTTGAGTGCGCAGGGCTTAGATTTATTTCGTGCATGATGGATGCATTGATTTGGACTTTCGCGCGTGTTGGGCGCATGTTTTGAGATACGATTTTGGTGCACACCAGATGCACTAAATCGGGATTCTTCGTGCATGTCAGATGCACCTGATTTGGCTGTCAGGCACACACGTTGCCTATGACAGATGCTTCGTGCACACCCGTTGCACCTAGATGTTGTTTCTGTGCACATGTATGGCACATAAATTGATTTCGATTTCCGTGCACACCAGACACATTGGGTATTCTTATATACCTTTTGTGTTAGTTATATGTATGCCTTAGAGGCCATTACTATACATAGGATGTATATTGTAGTGGATGCTTGGACATATATAGGGAGGACTTTCTTGCTCGACATGATAGTATGCTATCTGGTTGCTCTTTACCTTAACGTGTACACTGATTGTCTCTCTGTTACATGTTGGTAAAGCCCTTAGGATGTGTACTTGACTACCTGGACTATGATGCGGATCATACTAGTGGGGACATGGTAGTCCATAAGTACATCCTTCAAAGTCCCTAGTCGTGGGTGTATCGAGACGGGGCATCGATATACCAGAGTAGACTAGCGTATATCTTCTCGACCCATACAGATGGGCGATGGATGATCCCATATCCATTGGTGTTTGAAATCAAAGATGATATACGGGTGCTCAGTAGAGACTGGGTACACTGGACGGACTCGCCGAGAACTCCCAGATGGTATTATACCTTACGTCAGATAGCAGTTCTCTGGTGACACTGGTACAGAGTAGTCTGTTGACCCGAGATCGTCATAGAGTCTTGTGTGGTTCCCACTGTACTTTGATTTCCACCTTACCACGTCCAAGAAGGCGTGCAAAACGGTGGTTTTTGGGTACAGTCCCGAGTCACATGGAGGCAATAAGCGATTGGAGGGGATTCGTCTCTCCCGGTATAGGGGGTTGATGTTGCGCTGTGTTCGATTGGCTATAACCGGAAATCCCTGGCTAGGGTTGCTGAGATTTACTGGTAAGTGTTACCAGTAGTTTCTCGAAATGTTATAGACCTCATATCGGCACGACTTATCGAGCTATTGGGGTCTGACGTTTACCACCCCTAGGCGAGATATGCGACATATCAGACGATCAGACCGGACTGTACGGTAGTGTTACTGGTTGGATTCACTGGAGTGTGAGTGGGCTTGCTCGTCGATCTTCTGATCGCTCAATACCCGGGTGGCCGTTACGTTTAGCAGACTGCTTGCGGCTTGTGGGTGTTTGATATGATCATCATCTGCTGCCGGCGTATTGACGAGTCTTTAGAGTCCTACACAGAGGTTTCCTGGCTCAAGCGAAACGAAATAGGAGCGCATATGAGATATGTGCGGGACCGAGAATGATACCAGTATGTGATACTATATTCGATTCTCTCGATTTGTATCATTGATCGGTTATATGCGTTATAGCCGGGTTATCGGATCAAGTGTTGATTCGATAAGTTGTTACTATTGATATTAGTCAGTTATATGCGATATGACCGGGTCGTTGAATCAAGTGTTGATTTAATGATTTAATGTATAATTATATATTTGATATATCACTTTACATTAACTAATATAGGTTCACTTAATTGGATTTTCTCACTTGAAGTTCACAAGTTGTATATGTGATATACTTTTGTGCACTTGATTGTATCATGTTTGATGATACATGTTAACTTGGTTAAGTGTAAAGATTAAACCATTGTTAAGTTAATGATTAGGGTTTTGCTTTTTCTTTCTTATTTATTTATTTATTTATTTTAGAAAGAAAAAGGGAAAATGGTTGCTAGTTTTGTTTTATCTTTGAAGCTTCATGAAGCTTTGACTAATGTGACCATTTTGTCTCATGCTTAACCCTAACCACTTCATTTAACCTTAGTTTAGTCTCTACACTTGACCATGGTTATTATGATGATAAGTATTCATTTTATTATTCTTTTTGGATAACTTATCATAAAATAATAATCATCATCTTCTTCTTCTTCTTCACTTGAAGAAAACCTTTCTTCATCAATGGTGATTGATGAAAATGAGTGAGAAATCCAATTCTAAAGTCTACCCACTTCCTATTTCTTCATCCTCTACCTCTTGCCAAGTAGTAGAGTGTGTTTTCTTCACAAGTTTTCTTGACTTGGTGAAGTTGGAGCTTGATCTAGCGATGCCTCGACGTAGATCATCTTCGGCACGTCGTCAATGACCTAACCCGCTTCTTCTCCGATGAAGCCGACGCTAGAGCCCGGGATTTGATTTGGACAGCGGAGAGGACTTCATCTTGGAGCCGTGGAGGTGGAGGACCGGATCTACAAAGGTTGTATTTCCGTATTCTCTTAGTAAAGTAGTTTACTAGTTGCTTATTCGCCTAAATATCTAGTTAACGATCCGTATTAGGGTTTCTCGGCACCCGTAAAATTTGAAATTGGCATGGTTGATGCCTTGTGAGACCTCATTAAGGTGCCTAGGAACCCTAAAGTGGTATCAGAGCCTAGCTAGAGCCTTAGGCGATGCATAGACGCAATTTGAAACCCGAACGAACCCGAAACCCTAAACCAAACATGCTCTCTGGACTTTTTCTAAAATCTGGAGTTTTTCGAAAATAAAAATATTCAGAAAAATCAGCAGGAAGATCTAAGGGTTACTGCAAAATTCGAGAGCCTAATTCCTTAATATCGCCGCGGATCCGCGGCATGAGCATGCTCATGCGGCGGTTCCGCGGCCACTTTGTCTTTTTATGCATCGAATTTTGCACCTTAATTCTTAGTTTTCAGTTCTGGATTTTCTGGGAATTTTTTTAATATTTATTCAATAGTTGAATAATCTGGGATGTTTTGGAGCTTCGATGATTCGATCGGGTTTATCAGATTTTGTCTATGTGGCTTTCCGGATAAATTTTAGAATATGTTAAAAAGTTCGACCGGATATAAATACCCACCTTTTCCCCTGTCGGAAAATTTCCAAGTGTTGGATTTTTCCGTGGATTAAAGACGTTCTAAGTAGTGCAAATAACGCGATGGTCCCTCTAGAAGACAACAAACCTTAACTCGATTATGTGACCTTCTAGAACTGCCCTTTGAACCTTCGGGTTTAGGGCAGTACGGCATGCCACATGTGAGGCGTTGGCTTGACCCTTCTACGGCTGGACCGTTGGTACTGAGGCACGAACTGAATGTTTTTAGACTTGTTTCATGTGTTGATCTATATCGGGAAAACTTGGGTGTTCGACTGTTTGATCGAAAAGTTTAACATTTTCTATTTATCCGGAATGTGATACAATAATTGGAATTCACAAGTAGTTATGAGATAACTGAATGAATGTTATAAACATAGCACTTTAGTCTCACTTGATCGGTTGCCACGGAATTTTGATGTGATCAAAAGTCCGTCGCAATCACGTAGCGTACGCGGATACTCGCCGGGTAAACTTAATAGACAGCCTCACTCCATAGCCCCGACCAAGTGACTGTAGGAGAACCCCATCGCCGAAAGCATCCGTTCGGGTGCTCACGGTAGCGGTGTTCCGCCTTGGTGCACTTCGTCGACGGTATCGGGGGTGCGGCCGCCTACTAAAGTTTGCGACGAGCATTCGATCAGGATTTCGGGAATCTTGTTGAATTGCCCGACTTGATATTGAAAAGTGTTTTCGATTTTGAGACTAAAATACGGGGTTTATAATTGTTAGGCATGTGATGTCTAAGAAATTCATTTGATTAGGCATGTGATGTCTATGCAGGTTGCGGATTCCAACTGTTGTAGTTTTACACTTTCTTTTCTGTGACCGTAAGTGTAATATGTGATATCGCCGGTTTCGTTGCTATATGTCAACGACAATTGGGATGGACATATTTACTTACGTTGATGACATGTGATGTTATGTGTTGCTGGATATGTTATATTGGATCGTCGTGTTTGAATAGCCGGGGGTTTTTATGTGAGATGAGTGTTTTTCATTTTCATTCATGTAAAAACTTGTATGTAATATTCTTTTATTGGGGCACTTCCAGGTTGCGGAAGATGTCACCGTTTGTATATTATTTACTTTTCCGCACTAGGATAGACCCAAGGAGGGGAGCACAAGTAACCGGGTTCTGGGGTCCAGTGGGAGACCAACTCGAGGAGTCGAGTCCGGGTCTCCTAACTCTAGAATTGGTAGGGTTGCTTGCCGCTCTCGTAGGGGTCTAGGGGTGTGGGTTTGGCTATTCATCGCGACCGTGGAATCCGTGTTTTATACTGGCTCGTATTGAAAACACGGACGTCCTAGTATATCTCATATTTCATATGTTTCTTCTGCTGCGATATCTGTGATGTGATCATGTGATGTTCTGTGATAGATACTGTATATAGTATATATGATATATTATATAGACGTTACTTATGTTTTACACCCGCGCTAGCCCTGCCCTGCTCTGCCTTTAGTTAACTAACCTAACGGTGCACGAGGGGACATCGAGGCGAATGCGGATGGCATAAGTGTACGTCGTGTTTATCTGTGATATTTAGGTAACTTAAATGATGGGACTTCATTAATGTGATTAATGAAATAAAAGAAACCTAAGATGTTGTAGAATCGAATTTCAAAATAAAACAGGTAGCTACAGTTCTTGCTTTGCACAGCGGTATATATGATATATCCTGCACCTTATTCGATAAGGAAAGGACCGAGATCCCTTCACCGGGAGTGACTCCTTTAGCAATAACTGGCAGATGCTACACACTCGGTTTGTCTTTTGATTGCTTTTAAGTGTTTTTTCTTTGCACAGTGATATATATGATATATCCCGCACCTCATTCGGCGAGGAAAGGACCGACGATCCCTTCACCGGGAGTGACTCCTTTAGCAAAACTAGAAAAGCCTTAAAAGCACTCCATTTTAAAATCATTTGATTCTACGACGATATCAAGTTCATTACGCAATAGGTTTTTAGAAAAAACCTGTCGTAGCCCTCCGTCATTTCAGATAAGTTGTATATAGTATTCGTGCTGCATTTGTTGGCTTTTGTCAAGGTGCAGTGTGCGGTAGCTATATGCTGCTTATCTGCTAGCATACGATGTGATTGGATTAGGGTAGTCGTGCGGCTTTGTTGGCTTTCGTCAAGGGTCGTGCGGGTGGGTTTAATTCAATCAAGAAATGTACGGGTTGAACTTGACTAGCGCGCTATGGTTTGTTGGCTTTCGTCAAGGTCATAGCACGTTAGGGGCAAAATATTATCGGGAATTTCAAGTGTTGAAATTTGCAATGAGATTGCATACCTCCTATGAGATAGTTGGATCCCGATACCCGCTGCGAGTAATTGTTACTCCTGGGAGATTTTTACACATTACAATTAGCCAATCAAGTAGGTGTCTAGAAAGGTGTTAACGAGGTTACGCCTCTGGGAAAACGAGGTTTACATTAATTAGGTTCGTGCGAAAGCACGGGGGACCTCCCTCAAAGTACCGACACTGGCCTGGCTGAAAGATTGGCGAACTTGTAGTGTGTAATTAATCCCGGCTAGTCTTTCCTTTTAGGGTTTGAAGGAAGATTTGATAAAAAGCAGTGGGAACCATCCTGATTAGATAAAATAATAACCAATCTATTCTTGCAAGAGCGCACGCTGAGTGTTTTCTTCTCTCTCTCTCCAGGTAGCGACCATATCACGTCTTAATCAAGATAATAATACGGATTATTGACCGAACCCGCTTGTTATACTGAGCTGGGGAACGTTGGTCCCGCTCCAACTTATAATTGTTATAAGACAGAGCAGGAAATTGGGGAATACCAGAATTCCTATGCCGCCCAAACGAAGAAAGTGCATGCTGATGCATCATCTTCGGGTGTGTTCATTATACAGAACTGTTTCCCAGTATTCTTTACGTCCTGGGTATTTGATACCGGATCAGGATCCCAGATATGTAATCTGTTACATAGGGCTACAGAAAGGTAGAGAACTGAGAACGGGTGATAAGTTTCATGAGGCACAAAACGGGGCAAGAGTTGCAGCCAAGTCTGTTGGTCACTGTCACCCTGTATTACAAATACATTGATTCTGAACGAATGCTATTAGATACCGAACCTGATATACAAAATCATATCAGTCTCTTTATTAGTAAAGAAAGGATATAATTTTGTATTGTTGGATAATGTTTTGAACATTTCATATATCAAAAGTTGATCGGTTCAGGCACGTTATCTAAAAGCGTTGATGTTCTAAATCAAACTACAGTTCTTAGTATATGAATCACACATAAGAGGAAGAGTTCAGAAATGAACGAATTCTTCTTGAGGCATTGTAGACTAGGTCATATCAATGTGACCCGACTAGCTGAAGTTATATTTAGATGCATATTTAAATCAGTTTGAATTTACATCTTGTGAAACTTGCCAGTCATGTCACAAAGATAAAATGACCATAGCTCCGTTTATTGGAAACAGAGAAAGAGTTAGTAAACTCTTGGGATGATACATGTTGATGTATGTAAGGTCCTCTGTCTACATATGCCAGGACTGGTTCTTTGTACTTCGTTACATTCTCTGATAATCTCTCAAGATTCAGTCATGTGTTCCTGTTGAAACACAAGTCCGAACCTTTTGAGATATTCACAGAATATAAGTTAGAAGTAGAGAACTAATACGGGTATAAGTATTATGTCCTTTGATGTGATCAGGGAGGAGAATACTTGAGCACGGAATTGATGGACTATTCTAAAGGAGAATGAGATTCTCTCTCAGCATTACTCCTCCGTATACACCATAGCACGATGGTATATCGGGGCGGAGCAATCACACCCTATATGTTAAGGTGTGCTCTATGATGAGTACTACTGAGTTACCTATTTCCTTTTTGGGAGTTATGCACTTGAGAAGCTGCATACCTATTGAATAGGGTTCAAATCAAATCAGATGCCTACCACTTCATATTTGATATGGAAAGGGAAGAGCCCATATCTTAAGCTGGTTAAGATTTGGGGTTGTCTGGCCTATGTCTAAAAGCAAAATCCGGACAAGCTCGAGGCAAGGTCTGTTATGTAGAACTGGAAAGGTTCCAGCTATACAAACTACAGCTGATGATTTGATAGAACCAAAGGATTCAGTAGATTCCAACGAACCTCAGCCTCTCCGCCAATCTAGTAGGGTTCCTCACCCATGTGAGAGATACTTCTGTTTCTCTATGACAGTGGGAGCGAGGATTGCATCATGAGATGATCACCCAACTAGTTTCGAGCTGGCCATCAGGAGGGAGACTCTGTAAGAATGGCTGGATGCTTAGCCATCTGAGATGGAATCCATATACACCAACAAAGTATGGACTTTGGTTGCTATATCTGAAGGGTTAAATCCCCATCAGTAGCAAGTATATCTTGAGAAGATTACTTGGTGTAGATGGAAAAGTTAAGACTTTCAAAGCTAGACTTGTTAAAGGTTTTCGTCATCGACCAGGCATGGATAATGATGAAACCTTTTCTAGTACCTATGCTTAAGTCCATCCAGATACTACTTGCCACGGCTACATACCATAACTATGATATCTGGCGGTTGGGTGTCATGACTGCTTTTCTAAATGATGTTTTAGAAGAGTGCGTCTATAAGTACACAGCCAGAGGGCTTCGTAGACAGTGGGAGCAGCGGAAACGTGTGCAAGATGCTTTATAGGATTAAAGCAGGCATCGCGGAGTTGGAACATCTGTTTTGATGGATTAGTCAAAGCGTTTGACATCATCAAAATGGTAGATGAACCTTGTATAAACAAAAAGGTAGTAGGGAGTATGGTGGCGATCCTCGTAGAGTACGTGGATGACATACTCTTGATAGGAAAAGAGTTTCCTATGCTACGCTCGATCAATCTCCGATTATCACAATGATTCTCCATATAGGACCAAAGTGATACCTTCTAAATCCTGGGTTTTGGATCTATGAGTTAGATCTAAATGGATATTAGGATTCTCACTAGTTGTAGTGAGATGGTATCAATCGATCCTGGGGAGAATCACTGGAAGGGTTCCAGAGTGATAAGGACGACTGAATGTCAGTCACAGGTATTGTCTTTACCCTAAGTAAAGGGACGGCATGTTGGAAGAGTTCCAAGCTAGATACCGTGGCATACTAGACGATAAAGGCTGGATACATCGCTATTTGAGATGCTACCAAAGAGGCAGTCTGGATGTATATTTGTTCATGAGATGAACTTTGTTCCTCCCATTGTGTGACAATGGAGTTGTGGCTTATGCCAAGGAACGCCGGTCCCATCAGTGACCCAGACATATTCTAAGGCAGTGTCACCTGATCATGGAGATGGATGATCTCCAGGGTGATCGAGGTTTGGAGAGTAGACTCAGAGGACAACACAGCGGATCCACTCATAAAGGCCTGTTCCCAGAGAGAGATTTTTATGGGATGGTTGAGTATGAGATACTACAACCACTGCTATCAGATGGCCCTATGCTATCAGATGGCCCTAGTGCAAGTGGGAGATTGTTAGTTATATGTATGCCCTAGAGGCCATTACTATACATAGGATGTATATTGTAGTGGATGCTTGGACATATATAGGGAGGACTTTCTTACTCGACATGATAGTATGCTATCTGGTTGCTCTTTATCTTAACGTGTACACTGATTGTCTCTCTGTTACATGTTGGTAAAGCCCTTAGGATGTGTACTTGACTACCTGGACTATGATGCGGATCATACTAGTGGGGACATGGTAGTCCATAAGTACATCCTTCAAAGTCCCTAGTCGTGGGTGTATCGAGACGGGGCATTGATATACCAGAGTAGACTAGCGTATACCTACTCGACCCATACAGATGGGCGATGGATGATCCCATATCCATTGGTGTTTGACATCAGAGATGATATACGGGTGCTCAGTAGAGACTTGGTACACTGGACGGACTCGCCGAGAACTCCCAGATGGTATTATACCTTACGTCAGATGGCAGTTCTCTGGTGACAATGGTACAGAGTAGTCTGTTGACCCGAGATCGTCATAGAGTCTTGTGTGGTTCCCACTGTGCTTTGATTTCCACCTTACCACGTCCAAGAGGGCGTGCAAAACGGTGGTTTTTAGGTACAGTCCCGAGTCACATGGAGGCAATGAGCGATAGGAGGGGATTCGTCTCTCCCGGTATAGGGGGTTGATGTTGCGCTGTGTTCGATTGGCTATAACCGGAAATCCCTGGCCAGGGTTGCTGAGATTTACTGGTAAGTGTTACCAGTAGTTTCTCGAAATGTTAAAGACCTCATATCGACACGACTTATCGAGCTATTGGGGTCTGACGTTTACCACCCCTAGGCGAGATATGCGACATATCAGACGATCAGACTGGACTGTACGGTAGTGTTACTGGTTGGATTCACTGGAGTGTGAGCATGCTTGCTCGTCGATCTTCTGATCGCTCAATACCCGGGTGGCCGTTACGTTTAGCAGACCGCTTGCGGCTTGTGGGTGTTTGATATGATCATCATCTGCTGCCGGCGTATTGACGAGTCTTTAGAGTCCTACACAGAGGTTTCCTGGCTCAAGCGAAACGAAATAGGAGCGCATATGAGATATGTGCGGGACCGAGAATGATACCAGTATGTGATACTATATTCGATTCTCGCGATTTGTATCATTGATCGGTTATATGCGTTATAGCCGGGTTATCGGATCAAGTGTTGATTCGATAAGTTGTTACTATTGATATTAGTCGGTTATATGCGATATGACTGGGTCGTTGAATCAAGTGTTGATTTAATGATTTAATGTATATTTATATATTTGATATATCACTTTACATTAACTAATATAGGTTCACTTAATTGGATTTTCTCACTTGAAGTTCACAAGTTGTATATGTGATATACTTTTGTGCACTTGATTGTATCCTGTTTGATGATACATGTTAACTTGGTTAAGTGTAAAGATTAAACCATTGTTAAGTTAATGATTAGGGTTTTGCTTTTTCTTTCTTATTTATTTATTTATTTATTTTGGAAAGAAAAAGGGAAAATGGTTGCTAGTTTTGTTTTATCTTTGAAGCTTCATGAAGCTTTGACTAATGTGACCATTTTGTCTCATGCTTAACCCTAACCACTTCATTTAACCTTAGTTTAGTCTCTACACTTGACCATGGTTATTATGATGATAAGTATTCTTTTTATTATTCTTTTTGGATAACTTATCATAAAATAATAATCATCTTCTTCTTTTTCTTCTTCACTTGAAGAAAACCTTTCTTCATCAATGGTGATTGATGAAAATGAGTGAGAAATCCAATTCTAAAGTCTACCCACTTCCTATTTTTTCATCCTTTACCTCTTGCCAAGTAGTAGAGTGTGTTTCCTTCACAAGTTTTCTTGACTTGGTGAAGTTGGAGCTTGATCTAGCGATGCCTCGACGTAGATCATCTTCGGCACGTCGTCGATGACCTAGCCCGCTTCTTCTCCGATGAAGCCGACGCTAGAGCCCGGGATTTGATTTGGACAGCGGAGAGGACTTCATCACGGAGCCGTGGAGGTGGAGGATCGGATCTACAATGGTTGTATTTCCGTATTCTCTTAGTAAAGTAGTTTACTAGTTGCTTATTCGCCTAAATATCTAGTTAACGATCCGTATTAGGGTTTCTCGGCACCCGTAAAATTTGAAATTGGCATGGTTGATGCCTTGTGAGACCTCATTAGGGTGCCTAGGAACCCTACATTTTGGGATTGATTCTTATGGAGCTGTACGTTTTATGATATTTGCTATGTGTTTCCGTACTGAGCAGGACTGGTCAGAGGACAGTACCTGGATATATTTTGCATGCACTGGTAGTTATCTAAGGGATTTCCAAAAAGCGAGCTATAGTCTCAGTATTTTGCCTACGTGTTCGGTATGACACGAAACGTTTAAAACAAGAAAACCCTTCTAGATTGTTTTCAAAACGGCGGAACGCACCTATTAAATAAAAGATATATACGTACTTAGTTATTTTCTTATGAAAGACATCCGCCACTGTGCAGTGTTATGCGCATCGCACAGCGACTTAAAAAGATTTGGCATGCATTTACTTCATCTATTCACATGTATAGATTGGATGTCTACATGTATAGTTCTGGTTATATCATATTGGGTTCAGTTTGGACTTGAAATTTGTGTCTTTACCATGACTCCGATGATTGCGGGATGCTTGATGGAGTTTCGTTTTTGAGTTATCTGCTCAGTACTCATGCGCATGCATTGCGCAATGATGCGTTCCATGTATTGATGATTCGGAACCCCGACGACTTGGATTTGTATCGAAATGTTTTTGTATTTGTTGGTTTAAAATTAAATTCGGAGACCGAATTTCTTTAAGGGGGCTAGATTGTAACATTTCAAAATAATAAAATATTATTTTTGGGAAATTTTATAAATTAATATTATTTTAATGAATATTTTAATATTTTGGTATAATTAAATACTGATAAATGGGAAAAATTATGGAAAAAAATTCTAAAATAGGGCATGTTATGGAATTATGCCATTTTTAAGTTTTTTTGATCATTTATATGCTAATTTAGTGATAATCGCGATTAAAAATAGCTAATCGGTTTTTAGCAATTTTATGCAAAACATGCACATATCTTTTTCTCTACACTTGTGCATTTCTATCATGACTTTTCTTTTGGGTTTACTATTCAAGTGAGAAGGGATTTAGTGAAGAAAGAAATAAGAAAAAGAAATGAAAAGAGGTATGGTGAGAGAGAGGGTAGGTGAGGGTGTTGACTTAGCCTTTTTCCTCTCATTTCTTCATCACATTTCTCTCTCCCTCTCCTTCATTGCTGCTGCTGCTCCTGCTCCCTCTTCTCCCTCCCCTCTTCAAGCTCCAAATCACCATGAAAGCAACACCAAAACACCACTCTCATTTCATTAAAAGTGTGCACGAGCTCAAGATCTACACATTCGACCAAGGAAGCAAGAATTTTGGCCACTAGGGGCAACGCAAGAATTTTCTTGAGTTGCCAAATGAGGTAATTACCGAACCATTAGTTGAGTTTTAGCATTAATTATACCCCATGTTTAGTTTAAAACCGATATTATGTGTTTTGGTGGACTTAAGGAAAACCTAGTTAGGGTTTAGGGTGGATCTGAAATCAAAAGTGGAATTGACGCTTGTGATGACCTTAGAACTCCTGGGGTGATGTTATTTTGGACCCAAACCTGAACTAGAAACCAGAATACCGATTTATGGAATCGATATCGGGGAAAACTGTAAATCTGGGAGTGTATTTTGTAATCTGCTATCACCCGAGACATCCTAAAATAAAATTGGTTGGTCAGTGAGATGCGCAGGCACCCTAGAACCACCACACAAAACCCCAGCCCCCAACTCCTTCTTCAGGCCGCAGATTTATCCTGTTTGGCCGCAAATTGCGGCCTGGACCCCACCATTTTGCCTCGTTCTGGTTCTGTAGCTCCTACATGTATAAATTAGACCCCTGGCATGTGTAGATTTGTCTAATTTGACTTAGGGTGAAATGTGGAGCCTATTTCCTTAGTTGCTGTTTTGGATTCGTGTTTCCGCATTCCGTATTTCTAATTCTGAATTTGCGTATGGTGTTTTACCTCGACTACTTGGCGTTTATACGACGATATCGAGGGTTGTTGATGGTTTTGGAAGGCGTTGTCTAAAGGTTCTAACCTATAGACCATAGCGTATCGTTTTGGGGTTTCGTATGCCGTTTTAGTTTTGAATTGGTTTTGATACGCATTTGCGATACGTTAATGTGTAGGTACCCCATGAAGACTTCGGGATGATAAGCAAAAGCGTGGTGACATCGACAGATAAAGACGCAAGTGAGTAGATTATATCTACGGGGGAAGTCGGGTGGATGGCGTATAGCACCCCCGCAGTCCATGGCGATGTATACGAATACGTATACACACATATATTTATTATATGTTCTTTGAGATTATTGATGATAAGATGGATTGGTTTAGTGTAGTGCGAAACCCTAGAGTAGGGGTTGCACCAATACACACACGCACGCACACACTTACATACATACTTTCTCTCGCATGTGTATATGGGAATATATATTTGTATGTGTTCACATGGGTATGGGACTACGTGTACATATACCAGATTATGAGGATAGTACTTAGGATGTGAGTTGAGTCGATGAGATTCGATTTGAGGCCGTGAGATCGGCGATATGATAGGATTCGTATGGTTGATACGACGGAATGCTTTGGCGGGCTTTGGGACGTGTGTTTACACACGCATTTACATAGATGGTATCGATTGTACTAGACTTAGATTTGTACCCTAGATTATATGATATGATGGTAGTGATACCTGATATGTGATGAGATAATGTGATATTAACCCGTACCCAGCTATTGGGATGTCGTACGACGATTTACCGTACGAGCCTATATTGATGATAGATCCGCGCTCATGACTCGAGGATGTTATAACGTTTGTGATACTATGGAGGCGGGATTACTGACTATTATATTTATATATATATCGACTTAGATGTAGGTGGTTTCATACCCCTCCTGTTTAGATTACTTAGTAGACATTAGACTAGACCCGAGTCATACCTATTTCAAAACTAACGAATCGGGGACATTTTAAAGATAGGCAAAAAGGGATTCTACGGGTATTTTCAAACGAAGCATCTTTTCTTAAAACACCGTAGCCCTTATTTTATTAAAAACCCCGATTCGTCTTATTGCAAATGTCATGGCTGCATGATATATTTATTGAGGTAGATTCTTTTCTGTGCGTTGATTATTTGATACCGCATATTCATGCTATTTGCATTGCATCGCTTGTGTTGTTGATATATTACAGTCATGCTGCTAGGACACCCGCACCATTATCGATGATGCGTATGTTCCACGTACACTTGTTTTCCGGCTCACACACTTCATCATCGATAATTGCCATGTCACTACACTGTAGTACTGTTGCATTCGGTATATGATTCTTGCATGACATAATGATATGCTTACATTTTTTTTACATGTCGCATACATCATGCTTTCTGATTATACGCATTGAGATATGTTGTTTCCATGATATTTCTGGATTTGGGAACCGTGGGTATTTCAAAAGAGAATATGTAATTGTTTTAAAAACCCGGTTACCCTTGATATGATATTTCAGTGCATCCACCATGTGTTTTCTCGGTGCTGAGAGCGACATGTGAGACCCGATTCGAGGAGTGGACGAGACCGATTGCGGGTACATAGTGGGCCCGGTATGGTTCCCCTCGGCAAGATGATCGATGGACTTTGCCGATTGAGCCTGGAGGTGGGCGAGTACCTACCGGTGATTGGTTGGACCTGGCTGTTATCCAGAGGATACCGACCAGAGTCGATAGATGGATATGGGCGTACTGCTGGGGCCGAGGGCCGATTCCGCAGACGGAGCCCGTGGGCTGATCCGGACTGACGGAGCCCGATATATGAGGATTTACATGCCGATGCTGGGCACAACTTTCATGATGTTTTCGAGTGTCGTTGCTGGGCACTCCGGTTCCATGATTTTGACGTGTTGCGAGGGACACAGATGGTTTATATCCTCATATTTTTCCATGCATATGCTTTATGATATTTACATGCATGATGCTTATTGTCATTGGGTGACGAGTGGATGGGATCCACGTACATGCAGATTGATTACATTGATCATACCTCGCATTTATGATATGCTATTACTTGAGGCACTGGCACGAGCACTCGGCACTACACTCATGTATAAAGATTACATTGTCACTTTAGCATGCTTCAGACTTACTCATATTGAGGTTTATATATCTGATCGTATTGACCTAGGATGGGTCATACATTCAATCTCTGGTTGTAGATATTTTCTATTCAAGAGTTGGCAACTCACCCCCGTTGTACCACAGTTCTTGCAGGTTTTGTCGTACAGATTCCATAGCGGCATTTCTGGCACACTACTTCTATATGGGTGACTTGCTTTGGTAGGTGGGTTCTTTTGTATCAGAACCGCCATTGTACATTTATTATTCATTGTATCTAGAAATTCCATCAACCAAAACTTGTATATTGTTTCAGACTTAGTAAAACAGTGATGTACTATCTCGACCTTAGAGTCGCGCTTGTAGTATTATGGTTTTCTGGCTGTTTTGAGTTTCTTTTTGAGTTTCGATCCTCGCCCTTTGGCGTTGTATATTATATTGCTTGCGTGGTTGTGACCGTCGATTGATGAAAAGCTAGCTCCCGCTTGGGGATGCCTTTTTCCTTGCATATATATATATATATTATTATTGTTGTACCCCATTCGGGGCCAGTTTTTACAAAGGAAACTTTGCCGAAATTTTCAAGAAAGATTACACATTTTAAAAATGCATATTCGGCTTGTTATTTAAAAACTTTGATTTCCAAAACATGTTTTCTTTACTTCTTAAAACCAGTTTTCCTTATTTACTCCTTAAAATGGTTTTAGATTTCTGGGCTTTTGGCTTACTTGGATCAGATGGGGTCCTATAGACTTCATATGGTTCAAGGGCCAGTCATGTGCTCTTTCGGGTCGTGACATAGAGGTTTAATGGCTTGTTGCACACAATAAGTGCAACCGTGATGCCTATGAAAGTGGGCTTAGGACTTTTTGAAAATAAATGGTTTTGCTCGAGACGAGCAAAAGATAAGTTTGAGGGTATTTGTTCACACCGGAATTTTGCAGTTAATACCGCACATTCTTCTGCTCGTTTGTTTATAGGCAGGTGTTTTTGATTCGTGTTTGCTACATGATTACCGGTTCCCAGTCCAAAATAACGCAAATCATACAAAATCTCCACAGTTATACCAAAATCCAGAACATCTGGCACAAACAGATAAAATTTGGGTTCCGGTCATCTATACCCGTTCAGTGCCACTTACCAGTTCCAGAGACAAGACGAAAAACAGTGGTCATTCGTGTCTTGATCAAGCACAGAGCACGAGTGGGGCAGCACAAAGATCAAGAGATGCACGGAGATCGAGAGAGATAAAGGTCAAAAGGATTAAAAGTGTAGTCCTTTTGGATTGTTGCAAATCTGAAGATGTTTTGGAGCCATTTTACAATTTGGACCTGTTAAACATAAGTATAAAGCAACACAAGGAAGCCCAGAAAAAACGACACACCAACCCCTCTAAACGACCGCGGAACCGCGGCCAATAGGCCCTTTGGGCGGCAGTTCCGTAGCCATGTCTTGTCAACTCCAGATCGTATTTCATGGGTAGTTGGGTAATTGTATAGAGGCTCAGAATATGATCCTAAGGTTTCAGTTCTCTGCCTATAAATACTCCAGTTTTAAGCTCAACCAAGGATGCCTTTTTCTTTACTAGATTTAGTGTAGTTTAGTTTGTATCTTCTTCTTCTTCTTCTTCTTTATCTATTCTCTATGAAATTGTAGTGAGAGCTCTTGAGTGGAATATTAATAAAGATGAGGGGTTTTCTTAACTTGTATTTTTATTTCCTTATCTTGTAATTTTAATTTCTAGTGTAATTTTATTTATTATTGTTAAGTAGTTGTTATTATTTCTTGTTTTATTTTCCTTCCTTTCTAAACCGTATTTTCAAGCCATGATACTCTATGAAGTCTCTTGCTTAGGTGAGGGCCCAAGTAGTTAGCTTGCTACCATTTGTAAAACCGTATTTTTTCCATTCTTACTTTTCTTCCTTCTTGTTTTATTTTTCTTTCATATGTGTGATTAATTTCCACACTTGTTAGGGCTAAGGAAGGTTAGTATGAGGGACGGAAAAAATCCCTTGTGCTTCTTTTTACCAAACATCTTAAAACGAACCTAGACCAATCAAACACAACCCCCTCACTTAAGCACGCAATATGTGACATATAGCCACGACCTAAGTCAAGATGTCCTTTGGGCGCACTACAACGTGACATGTAGTTGTGATTTAATTGGATTCATGGTTGTGAGTGTTTGGCCTAGGGTTGGAAATAAGCGCTCGTAGCGGAAGGACAAGGGGCACTAGGAATGGATTTAGCATTGGAAAGCTTGCTTAAACTTGTAAATTCCATTCCTATGTCCTCCTAATCCCTGCTACTTCCAAGTATCCCAACATCATTTCAAGAATGGCAAAAGACAAGCACAAGACTAATCCTAACTCTACTAACCAACCCTAACCCTGCCAAGTTTGCTTGAACATAAAATACGAACACTTAGGACAGATTTGAACATACACATATACATTCTTTAATTGGCTCGACTAAGATAAGAACGGACATACAACCATCTCCCTACGGACGACCCGTGCTCTACCGACTAGTTGCAAAGCGACACCATCTTGATTGCAGTAAGTAGAAAAAAATAGAACAAGGTAGAACGCATAACACAACACATAGCGGCGGTCATTTCCGCCGCTCAATCAATCATATATGCATAATTATAAATTATTTGATCGGTTAATTCTAATTTTTTGACTTTCTAAAGCATTTATTAAACAGTTTTTAAAAGAGGAAGATGATCACAAGGAGGAGCTCATGGTTCTCCATGAGCCGGAATATTCGACATAAAATCATAACCCTCTTTTGTATATTATGTATTTTATATTGACTAACTTTTCTTTTGTTTTATTTTTTAGGTTTTTGTTGGTAATTTTTATTTTGTAGGTTTTATGTGTAAAATTATCATACCCTTTATAATACCCCAACCCAAGACAATTGCCTCATTCCAGCCATAGCCAAGAAACCCTGAGAGAGAGAGAGACGAAGTTGCAGAAAAAAATTGGAGGCGATCTCCTGCCAAATTCCGACTAAAAGCCGAAAATTTCCAGCTAAAAGCCGATCTTTCATAGCCGTTTCCCCCAGATCACTGGGGGAGGTAAAAGTCTTCGTCTATTATCTATTTTTACTAAATTTTTAGGTTAACCAGTTCTGGTTTTATGGCTATATTTAAAATGGTGATGGAACGTAATTTCATGAATTTTTTGGGTACACTGCCATATGGAAATAACTTTTTGAATGAAATTATGACTAGAGGATGGGAATTTTTTCTCTATAATCATGAATCCATTGCCATCCATACTTTAGTTCTTGAATTTTATAATAGTACTTATGATTACAATGATGTGCATGATGTTATTTATATTAATTGGCGAGGTGAAATTCGAACTGTTGACACCGAAACCATCACGACCATCACAAATATACACGCTTTAGTAGGAATGCAAGAGCCTTTAAATTTCAATGCTTATCTTCCCCTTATAGAGTGAATTATGTATCTGGAGAGGATGGGGGTATTATCACTCGAACTACATTTACGAATGTGCATGCCACAGGCATGTAGGATGTTACAACATAATGTGTTAGGCACCACACATACCTCTACTATTCATAAACCTGTTTTGAATATTGTTCACTTCTTAGTAGTTAAGGATTATCGGTTTTGTATGTGTCGGCAATTGATTAAAACAATTGTAAGGGAAAGACTTCAAAAAAAAAATATTATCCCTTACTGTGCTTGTGACACATATTTGCCATATTTTATTAGGGGAAAAAGATTTTTCTTTGTATGCCCAAAATGCCGAACATACTCGCATTGAGCTTGAAAAGATTACGAAATCATATAGAGATTGTGTAGTTATTTGGACAAAGCGTTATAGACAGGAGCATGTGATTCATGCGGAGTTATCCGATGATGATGCTAATGCAGGTGAAGGGACCTTTGCAGGACCTTCGCTTTCATAACCTTAATCACCACCTGTTGGTCATAACCTATTATGGGATGAACCCATACCAAGAAACGAACGTTCTTTTATGAAAAAGGTATGGAAAGTTAACACAGCCAATGGGTGAGTGCAAGAGCGATAGGCAGTTAGCTCGTCTTGAGAGAGATGATGTACTTAGGCATTGTACTACTGACGGTGATCCGAGTACAGAGAGGACATGTCAAGTTTAACTGTGGGGGGTGGTTTGCACAGTTTTTTTTGTTTCTCAATTGTTTTTTGTTTCTCATTTTTTAGGATTTCTTTTTCTAAAATAAAGTTTTTGAATCAAGCTAGTAATAGGTAATCTTGAATTTGAAACCCAAAAAGTTGAGTGATACGAAGGAAACTTATTGAATCTAAGATTAGAACTGAAATCTGAGAAATAACTTTTTATCTCGAATTCAGATTTAGTGAATAGACACCCTACAAATTACATGAACATGAATCTTGAAAGCCTTATATAGTAGAGGATACCTAGAAATATCTTCACCAAACTATCTAAGTAAAATAAAAGATGCACATAGTAGGTAGTCTAAACTACTGAAGGGTGCTAATTAAAAAAGTATAAATATAATAAAAATATTTTTGTGATTGCTTAGGGCGAGTAAATCTTCAGTCTTTAGGGGTGCTCCATCTGGTTTAAGAGTCACTGATGCAGAACCTAGGTAGTTGCAAGACTAGACATAATTAAACTCACACAATGAGTAATCAGTTGGGTATTGCCTCATAAAGCATTAACGGTCACATTGAAAGATGTAGTGGGTATACATATACATATATATTTATATAAAATAAAATATGAGGATATAAGGCATTGATACTATATCTTGAAGTGAATTCTCAATCCTACGGATGTTTTACACACACGTTGAGGTATACGATCGATATTTGAAGGAAAGATGGGAGTGAAGATTATGATCAAGTTCTACTGAGGGAGGACAGAATTTCCGGAATTGAAACGAAAATTTAGGATGATAATTCTTGAAAACCGAAAAACTAGCAAGATCTACCTTTTATTTTCACTTTTCTTTTATTTTTTAGGTTTGTAGTTTTTCTTTTTATTTATTTTTTTAGTTTTTCTTTTCTTTTTGATTTATTTTTCGTTTCCTTTTTGGGATTTTGTGGGCAGTATCTGCTAAAAACTCTCACGAGATAACACCCATTCTCTTAGGTAACCTTAGGGTTTAACGGCTTGGTGCACGTGCTAAGTGCAATCGCAACGCTTGCGAAAAGGACCACATTAGTTAGATATAGGTAGTTTTTATTTTTTTTAGTTTTTGTTTTGCTCGTAGACTAGCAAAATGTAAGTATGTGGGTATCTGATTGGTATAATTTACTGCACATTTATATATCCGTATTTACCTTATTTTGTCTATTTAATGCTACTCGAGATATGTTTTATGAATTAATGTAGATTATAAGTTCTAAAGTGCAAAAGTACATAAAAGAAGAAATTATGTGCGTTGGATGTAAACAAATTAATGAAGAAACCGATAGAAGAGTGGAGACAATGAACCAAGCAGAGAGCCAAAATAATCAACTCATCGAATCAAGTCAGCACACCAAAGTTGGGACCAATTGGTGCAAATCGACCGGCCTTTAGCCGAATGGGTTCGTCTTTTCGCCGAAACCTTGTCGAGTTAGGACTTGAGAATTTTAGGGTTTCGAAAGGTTTCAAAATGATTTATTTCTATCTCTTGTAATTGGCCATAGAGCCTATAAATACTGCGGTACTATTATTTATGGTTTTTATATTCTCTTTTGTGATAGCCGTCGTGGTTTTTGGGAAGACCTAAATAATTTGTAAGTTTATTTTTATAATGAATTTCCTTTTTAATAATTGTTTTTCTTCTTTTGCAATGCGTAGCTAAATTTCTATCTATGTTGGAATTATTCTTGTTCTATAATTGGTGTATGTTTCAATTGATCTATTCTTTTTCTACGTTCTTAATGATGAATACTTATGATAAAGATAGGTTCTTATTGATTTATTCTGATAAGCTAAATAGACTGATGAATGATTGACAACCGTAAGGTTTATTTAGGGAAAGGTCGTATTGCTGATAAACTAGTTAATTTGATGATTGATTGACGCCCATGAAAATTATCTAGGGAATGTAAAGTTCATAATTTTACTGTATGTGTTCGATCTAGTTAATCTAAGATTAGATTAGATTATACCGATAAAGCATTGTAGGCCTTTGATTGACAACCATTGAGTTTACTAAGTAGATGGGTGGATCTAACTATTTCCTTGTTAATTAGAACTTGTTCTTTAAATTTATTACTTGATGATATTGTTGATTGATAGGGTATTGCCATGATCGTATGAATTATGCTTTTTTATTTGATTGATAGTTTATTACAATGAATGTATGCTTTATGCTTTCTTATAATTGATAGGTAATGAACTTAAAGATAGAAAACTAGAAAATGATAGATATTATTTAAAACACTATGATTAGACAAGATGATTCTAAACCCTAGGCTTTTCTTTATCTTAAGAATCTCTTTTAATTTGTACTTTACTTTCTTTTTAATATTGCTTTTTATTAGTATAATTCCTTAAATTAAAGTTTTGTTTATAATTCATTTTAGACCAGTTAGAAATCTCATCCTCCCTATGGATCGATCTACAAGTGCTACAACTAATTAACTGTGCACTTGTGGTATAATTTATAAACTAAAAAAATCTCCATGATTAACCACATTTCTTTTTAGCGTCTATGAAATCAAAAATGAATACGAAATCAATCCTAGTTCATTGAAGACCATCAATCCCCTTCCGACTGCGGAAGACCTCTCCACAGTGAAAAATATCTACCCTTTTTATCTCTGAAGTTCCCCTTCGCAATGAAAACTCCTCTCGAACTCGGCATAGGAGTCTTACCTTATCGATTAGGGTTTGAACGTGGGTTATCGTTCCCATGGAGCCTTTTTCCATTTGCGAGAGTTCTCTTCTCAAATAGAAAATTCTTCAAATCCAACTTTGTTGTGCAATTCCTCTCCATGACGAAGACCTCACCAAATTCAATGACATGAAAAACCGACTTTCGCATTTCTTTTTATGAGTCCCTACACATTGAAAGGTAATTTGGCGAATAAATATATGAAAGTTTGGCATTCAAGACATCAAGTAGTGAGTCCTAGTGATGTGGATCTTTGTTGGTATTTTGAATACATATTAGGAGTAAATAACGGATGATGACCAGGATCCGCTCGCTGTTCTTCACTCTCTAGCTTGTGTTTAAAGGCCATCAGTCACCCCCTTGTGTGCTTACGCCAATACTCATGTCCAAAATGACTGTAAAACTAAGATGCACACTCAAAATGACTTATGTCCGAAATTGAGTGACTGCCAAATTTCTAGTAATGCTAAAGAGAAAGAAAATTCCATCTAACTCGTGCCCACAACATCGACCAGTTCTGTGCACACATTGATGGGAGGCATTTGTTGATGTCGAAAAATTGACGCTAGAAAAAGATCTCATGAGAAACTAAACAGCCACCAAAATAACCCACTCCAGATTTTGTAAGGCCTCGCAGAGTTTTCGAGAGTCCCCCTACCCGGTCACTGGGCTGGGGGTTAAGGGGGATAGTGGCCCTTTGTGGTGTGCGGGACAGCACCCCGAACCATTTTTTTTATGAGGGCCGTAGTATCCTGGGCGGATACCCCTAATCGAGTAGTCCCTAAGCAGATACCCTTGGGCAGATATGTTCATCATGGATTATTGTATTATATATCACCCATTCCTATCTCCTTTGTATATAAATAAGTGTTATTAACCCTTGACTGCTTCCTATGTATAAGAAACATGTCTAGAAGCTAAAGAGATGAAATTTGGGCTTAAAACATCGTATTTGAGTTCGATCATCAAATACAGGGTACAACCTCTAGTGCAAAGTTACAGATGATACGGCAGGATTTTTCATGGTTGAAAAGAGTATCCACATAACAACAGAAGAAGCCAGACCAAAAACGAGACCAATTAGTTGCAAGTCGACCACGGTTTCACGATCGGGACATTTCATTTGGACCGCGGTTCAGCGATTGAGGCGCAACTGATTAGGCTCAAATTTGGGCCTATACCTCGTCATCAAATGATTACTCCCTCAAACATTATAGACTCTCGGTGGCAAATCTATAAAAGGATCAAATCTGAAGGGATCAAGGAGATTTTAATTTTTCCCTCTTTTAATTTTGCACTTTAATTGTAATTTTCATTTTTAGCATAACTTTCTTCTTCCTCCTCTCTTGTTTGCTTCCACGTAGCTATTAATGGGGGTTATATCGTAGTTGATTTCATATTTTCCACTTCAAAAATCCATAAAAATTGTAATTAGTTTAGAGATCAAAACTTGAATTGAAGGTAAATTGAAAATCATTGGTGTCCTTCCCTTTTGTCTCTCTTTTGCATTTAAATACCTTATGCTTTTTTGATGATCTCTTTCTTGTTTTGCTATTGTTTCTTTATGATGATGATTATGATGAATTGTGAGTAGTTTATTTTTTTTTAAGAAATGAGAAGAGTGGGTGGTAATTGTAAGTGCACAGCGGCGTCCCGGCCGTCAATCCGAGGCCAAAATGCGGAAGCGATAATTTACTTTAACTTTTTAAACCGGCACCACCGCGCACTATAATCCCGGGTCGGGCCATTAATCTAGTCCTAGCTAACTAAAGAACGGGTAGAGAGATATACCGAGCGATCCGTGTCCTTCAGTCTTCTCGTCGTCGTCCCAATCTCCCCGCGGATTCTCCGGTCTTCAACTCCTGGCCGGAAGGGCCCCACATCGCCGGCTTCTTTTACGGGCTCCCACCTCTTGACCGAGGCAACTCGGGCATAAAGTTGGCGAGTCGACGTGCCCAAGATTTGCTGTAGGTTGACAGTAGAACTCATGTCTCATTCGGAGTTTGTATGGAGTTGCCTTTTTGGTGGAGGAAATGATATATGAACTTTTGTAGAGGAACTTGGGAATTTTGTAGCATCAAAAGAACAAAATTCCCACATGCAAATTTTGGACATCCCTCCCCTTGCTTGGCCGGCCATGCTCATGGTGTAGGGAGAGTGGAAAATGAGAGGAGAGAGCAATAATGCAAGGGAGAGTCCAATCAGATCAAGAGAAGAAATCATCACAAGGAAAGTCCAACACTCAACCAACAAATCATAACTCAAAAAGGTCAAGCCATCATGAACCATCATGAACTAAGAAGTCAATGTGATGGTGGAACTATCATGATACAATAATATGCAAAGACAACCCTCCAAAATACTTATTTGCACAAATGCAAATAAGCCCTCCTCCACCAATCTTCAGCCAATGAAAGATACAAAGAAAATTGGCTGAAACGGAAAGCAAACTAGCAACTCCCAAAACTGATCCCGTAATAAATTACAGGAAAACCCCGCTACTGTATATACATACCCACATTTGTATTCCGACCGAAATACAAATGCAATGAGACAAAATCTACACTGTACAATACTAGGATCCGGCTTAAACCAAAGCCCGCTAGTATAAACCGTCCGATCATGATCCGTGCAATACCGCACGTATCTGATCGAACCCTGCCATATCTCCATACGACCTCTACAGCGTTTCGCCCGAAACTTGAGTAACTGTATGTGGGGGACTCTAAAGACTCGTCAATAGTATGGCTGTGGATTTAACCACTAGCACGTCAGAGGTATTAGCCATACGTAACGGTCTACCAGCTATTGACCAAAAGGGACGTCGATGAGCGAACTCATCCTGACACCCTACTGAGCCTGTCAGTGACAATATACGTACAGTCCGGTCCGGTCGTCTATGAGCATCGCATGGCGGGCCTAGGGGGTTGGTAAAAGTCAGACCCCCAAAAGCGGTACAAGTCGTGTCGGAGTGTATCCCAGAACACCCTGAGATACTACTGGAATACCTACCAGTAAATCTCCTGCCTCGGCCGAAGGCTTTGTGTAATGGCTCTCCTAGACACAGCGCTACCTCACCCCCAATACCGGGAGAGACGAACCCCTGAAGATCCGCTCACTGCCTCCATGTGGCTCGGGACTGTACCCAACTAAAACCTGTTTGCACGTCTCCTTTGAGCGTGGTAGGGTAGTAATCAAAGTACAGTGGGAACTCACACGAGACAAATGACGATCCTCAGGTCGATGAACTAACCTGTACACATGTCACCAGGGAACTGCTATCTGACGTCAGGTATAAGACCAACTAGCATGTTCCCGACGAGTCCTGTCCGGTGTACTCATAACCCAATGAGCACCTGTATACATCTTAGGTGAACCAACTGACACCAGTGGCTTGTGAGACCGGCCACCGCCCCTCGTCGGGGTCTCGACTGTATACACTAGCCTACTCTGGAGTATCGATGCCCTGTCTCGAAACTCCCACGACTAGGGACCTTTTAAGGATGTGCTTATAGACTACCAGCTCCTATGTATATGATCGCCCTCATACTGCTGGCAGTCAAGCAAGAATCCTAGGGGCTCTATCAACGTGTAATAGCGACCTGTCAGGTCACATAAAGCAGTACACGATGATAAAGATAAACCAGATAGCATACTATCATCTTGAGTAAGACTGTCCTACTGGGACAGGTCCTCGCTCAATCATTGCAATCACGTGCCTGTGATCCAATAATTGACTCTGAGGGAACTATCTCCAACAATCTCCCACTTGCACTCGAGGCTAATTATTGCAATGTCGCATACTCACAGCCCGTGTGATACCGAACACCCAACTCCTCTACTAGTCAGTCTCACAAAGCTAGTTTACGAAACTATTGTGTTCGAGGAATAGCCTCAGCGAGTGGATCCGCTTTGATTTTTCTTTCTATATCTCTCTATATCTCAAGTTTGCGGAGAAAGCCATCTCCCGAAGTGAGCAATACCTGTCTTAGAATGTGTCTGGATGTCTGATGGGACCTAGCTCATAAATGAACTCCAAATCCAAATTTCTTAGACTGTATCGTCAACTGAACTTAATCAGTATCCTGCGCCATGCCTCCCTCAGTATCCTCCTGGACCACCTGTCCAAAATACTGCCCCTCGTCAGAGGGAAAACTATAATTCTGACAACCTCTCTGTCATCCAGGTCACCTTGGAAGCCTAGAATGATAACTGTCTCCCGAATGAGGCTGTCGTTATCATATCCCTAGAACATCCACTTATGTTCTAAACCTGCTTCCGATTGTTTCTCCAGGATTGGATTAACGTCAACTTCTTGCATCTACTGCAAAAACAACATCTGGTGTGGTACTTGACATCTCATGATTGACTCAATTGCCTAAGCAAGTGATCTGCCAATCATGCACATCCCTCTCCACTTTAGTCTGTAAGACACCTTTAGAGAGGGTGACTCCATCACCTGCAGGTACACTTCCGTGCCTCGAGTCATCCATTCTAAAACACCTTCAGAATGCTGTCTAAGTACCCTGATTGGGAAACCACCCAAATCTAGATCTATAGATCTAGTAACCAGAATGTTTGATATAATGTCTAAGTCCTTTGTGGAGAAACCACTGTGTGACGACCATAGTATAACCGATCGTAGTATAGGAGTTTCCTTTCCTACTCTGTGTGTGTCATCCAAATACCAGGACATCACACCCTACTACCTTCTTAACAGATCCATCCCCTATTCTGATGAAGTCAAACCTATGACTGTCACATCAGAAATAGATGATCTATCTCCGCTATATCTGCTTTAGTCTATAAATAGACATAAGCCTCTTGTCCACCAATGCTTCCGCTGCTCCCACTGACTACGACAACCCTCTGGCAGAGTCATATACATGCAGACTTCTGAAGCTAGTTCAGAATGACGCTATACTCATCCTCCTGCCGGGTCTCACAGCCTGGAACAATAGCAATGGTGAGTCTGGGTAAACAAGAACCTCCCTGTCACCGTCCTTGAGGCTACCGGAGTACCCCTCGGGTGCCTGAGGTTACCCACCGTATCTGCGGAGTGGCTAATGGAATGTCAAACAAGATTGAATCTTTAGGTTCTTTATCAAATCTTTAGTAATCGTTTGCGGTTCTGGAATCACTTCCAGTTCTACCATACTCCCACTACTGTTTTCTGAAAAAATCCATTTTTATTAAAACTGTGGCGAGTCAAGAACAATATCACTATTGATCTTCCAGATGGTAGAAAATCAACCCTCGTCATAGCCTGGGTCAACCCACAAACAGCCATTACAGAAACGTGCCTTGAGTTATCCAGAGTCTGGTTTTAAGCATAAGCCGGACAACTCCCCGTACCTTAACATCGTCAAGATATGAACTGTTCTGTATCCAATACAGAAACAGAGGCACTGATTTAATTGAACCAGATTCAAATCATGCAACTGTCTCCAGTGCATGTCAACTAAATGGAAGGAGGCCGATCAGCGTTACTCAATTTAGGAATGCTTCTAATTATGAGTAACCTGAAAGAGAAGCAAGTTCTCTTAATCATTACTATCAACTGAATACCACACACAAGTATCTACATCTTCGATCACCTTGAAGAAATCTGATACTTGCAATACTTGGTTCTCTACTTTATTCATATACCTATAACTTCTCAAAACTTGGACCCTGTGTTTCTACGAAACACCTGTCTAAAAACTAGAGAAGTCATAAGTAAACCGAATATAGTACGAGGACCAACCCCTCTGTCCCAATGGACACTGGACAACATACAATACTCTGTATAAGTCCCTTGAGTCTAATAACTCACTCCCTGTGTGTCGCAGGTTGAAAACCGTACTTATGGTTAAGAAGAATTACACCGCTGTTTAATACTCCTTACCTAACCATCAACTGATATAGGTAAATGTCATAGACATAATCTCAAAAAGGTATATCTCACTCTGTAGAAATAGACGTACAAATACATCAATTTGAAATTGGTGCATAACAGCGGATATTCAAAACCAAATATTTGTCGTCCGGCAAACAACCCAGGTGACTTCTTCAAATATCACCGATTACAACGAATCCCGATATAATAAGGATGATCACCTAATTTCCAATAACTTACTCCCACTCATCATCTGTAAAACCATACAGATGTGAGGATCATACCTGGTAAATACATACCCTAGAGCAAGGATTAATTAGGAAATCAGTTTTCTTTTAACAGTACACAGTGAAACTGAAACATTGAAATGTTTCGATGGGGTATCCTGGTATTCCTAGTAATGCCTCTTCCATTATCAGATTCACAACTGTAACCGTATATTTCTATGCCATCTCTCCACATCCTTTCATATGTCTTTAGTCATTACCTTCTGCACACCCCTTTAGGCCAAATGGTTTTCTTCCTTCCTTACCGTTCGGCACCAGCATATGGTTTGGAAGAAGACTATCCAATAAGCATAATGGGTGTACTGTCCTAATCCTAGGAGCACTCGCAACGCGAGAGAAGGTGAAGATAAAAGACAACCGAATAAACCTTATTCCTATTTCTCCTGAACCAGAATCCATCCCCGAACTGGAACAAGTTCCTTTCGAGTTCGTATATAACCATACGATGGAGTATCCAATATAAACTGTGGATCTTCGTAGTGATACGGAGTGTCCTGGAGAAATACAAAGGTGAAGTGGGAGTGGTAATGAAATACTTGGTTTGGTCGTGAATAGCAGTCGCAATTTACTTTGCCTTCCTTCTAATCCCTTTCTTTGTCTTTACATAATACCTTCTGTACACTATCGTTATGCTAATTGGTTTTCTTCATTCCCTACCGGTCGGCACCTGCCTATGGTTTGGAAGAAGACAATCTAATTTACGTAATAGGTGTACTATCTCCTTAACCAAGGAGTACTCGCAACCTGAGAGAAGGTAAAAGGAAAAGACAACTGAATAGTCCTATTCGTTTTCTCCAGAACCGGAAACCATCCTCGAATAAATTCCTTCGAGTTCGTATATAACCATACGATGGTTTTGTCCAATGGAAGTGGACGTTCATAGTAATACGGGGTGTCCTGGAGAAAAGGGTAAAAGTAGAAGTGGCAATGAGGTTTGCAACTCTGACAATCCAAAAGCCAGTGTTAAGAAGGTTCGGTTAATTTTGGTCTCTGAGTCATAGTCTTAAGGTCGGGTTAATGGTCGTTGCCAAAGAGAGAGAGAAAAGAAACACTCAGCGTGCACTCTAACCTAGATCAGAATGGTTACCAATTTATCTAATCTGGAAACCTCCCACTGTACCGTCAAATTCTCCTCCAAACCTTAAAGAAGAATTAGTCGGGGTCACCCGAGGAGTAAACCAACTCATTAGTGGGAATCGGGATCCAACTATCATCGCATGATAACGTGACGGAATCCGCTTACGTTATCACACTCCAGAAGGTATGCGCATATCTGGCAAGTTTCAGTTTCTTTAGAAACTCGCGATGTGATTTTTTCCCCATGCTCTTATGACCTTGACGAAGGCCAACAAATCATAAGTCACATGTCAAGTTCTACCCGTCATTCTCCAGGTTGATTTGAACCCACCCGTACAAGCCCTTGACGAAGGCCAACAAGGCTATACGACTGTCCCAAACCAACGCATCTATCAATGCTGTAGAGAGGCAACAAGCAGCTACCATACACTATGCCTTGACGAAGGCCAACAAACATAGCATGAATACTACTTGCTACCCGTCTGAAACGACGGAGGGCTACGAATGGTTTCTGGCGAAAAACCTTTAACGTAATGAACTTGATATCGTTGAAGGAACTGGATAGCTTTTATGAAAATATAGTGACGAAAACCTTTGCTAAAGAGGTCACTCCCGGTGAAGGGATCTCGGCTCTTTCCCCGTAGAATAAGGTGCAGGATATTCCAACTGAATACCACGATGCAAAGCAAAAGTAAACGACTATAGTGAAGTTATTGCCCAGACGCAAACTTCTGTCCAAGGGGTCACTCCCGGTGAAGGGATCTCGGCCCTTGCCTCGTCAACTGAAGTGCTGGATATTCATAACCGAATACCACTGTGCAAAACAAAAGAGAACGCCCTTGCAATAACAGCTTTTTGAAAAATTGTTCCAAGAACATCAAAATAGGTTTGTTTTTAACTTGCATTGATCCGAATCAACGCAGTCCCATCAATTGATCACACCAATAAAGAACGAAAATAATGACGTACATATATGCCATTCGCATTCGCCACTGGGTCCCGTCATTACCCGTTAGGTTAGTTAACTAACGACAGAGCGGGGACTGGACTAGCGCGGATGCAAAACATATACAATATCTACTAGTATATATATATCAATATATAATATTTCGCTCAAGACGTGATAAAATGCAACATCACAGAAATGTACAGCATCACAGAACAATACAGATATCTGGGATCCCCGGGTTTCACAGAGCCGCTACTGAAACCCGACGTTCCCCTGGTCGTGTGGATAGCCTGTGCAATGAAATCCTAGACCCCTACGGGCGCGGCAAGTTACCCGCCAAAATCTGAAGCGAGGAAGCCCCCTTCAGCAACGTGAATGGACCACCCAGCTGACCACCCAGCACTTCATGGAATCCGGTAACTTGGGCACCCCTCCTGGGTCAAGCTGTACCCCCTACGAGTGCGGCGAATAGCCCACCAATTCTAGAGTGAAGCCCCCTCCGTCTCAATGCCATGAGATGCGGGCCCGTTGCCCTCTAGAACCCGGCTATCCGTGCACCTCTCCTTGGGGTAATCCTAGTACAGAAAGTAAAATATACATACAACGGGTACATCGACCTCGACCCGGTCGTGCCCCAAAAGAATAATATACAACAGGCAGTGACGGCAGTCCATATGTCGGACGCTCGCCCCGCAATATCAAATGTACATAATACAACAAAAACTGTACTAACATTGCATCCAGGCTATCCCACACGACCAATCCGCAACATCACAGCACAATCACAGAACATCAACGTGAATGTCACGTTCGCAAATCCGTCTAACCGGGCTATAGCAGTTAGACAGGATTTACCGATCAAGTGACATTCACGGTCGCAGATATAATGTAAATACTGTAAACTAATGTGTTTAAAATTTTCGATCGATCAAATTTTACCAAGTGGGCCCCAAGCACTACTGTAGCACTCAAAGAAATCTGGGCCCAAAAAATAACATTCCAAAAACCCTATTTTACACTCAGGATCTCTCTGTACAATTTTGGGGCTATGAACAGTGAATATTGCGGCGGAACCGCGGCCCAAGCATGGGTTTGGCCACGGTTCCGCGGTGGGGAAGTGAGATCACGAGACCAAATTTTTACAGAAGGCTTAGAATTCGCTGCACATCATTATGCAATAACCTGTAAGATTTTTGGAGCCAAAAAAAATTCGACAGAAACTGATGCACATGAAAAATACGGTTTTGGAATATTTGTTCGATCGAAGCTTTAAACATACTAGAGCAAGCTAGACTAGGTTAATGGCGTGGCTCTGATACCAAGTAAGTGCACGGCGGCGCCCCGGCCGTCAATCCGAGGCCAAAATGTGGAAGCGATAATTTACTTTAACTTTTTAAACCGGCACCACCGCGCACTATAATCCCAGGTCAGGCCATTAATCTAGTCCTAGCTAACTAAAGAACGGGTAGAGAGATATACCGAGCGATCCGTGTCCTTCGGTCTTCTCGTCGTCGTCCCGATCTCCCCGCGGATCTCCGGTCTTCAACTCCTAGCCGGAAGGGCCCCACGTCGCCGGCTTCTTTTACGGGCTCCCACCTCTTGACCGAGGCAACTCGGGCACGAAGTTGGCGAGTCGACGTGCCCAAGATTTGCTGTAGGTTGACAGTAGAACTCATGTCTCATTCGGAGTTTGTATGGAGTTGCCTTTTTGGTGGAGGAAATGATATATGAACTTTTGTAGAGGAACTTGGGAATTTTGTAGCATCAAAAGAACAAAATTCCCACATGCAAATTTTGGACAGCCCTCCCCTTGCTTGGCCGGCCATGCTCATGGTGTAGGGAGAGTGGAAAATGAGAGGAGAGAGCAATAATGCAAGGGAGAGTCCAATGAGATCAAAAGAAGAAATCATCACAAGGAAAGTCCAACACTAAACCAACCAATCATAACTCCAAAAGGTCAAGCCATCATGAACCATCATGAACTAAGAAGTCAATATGATGGTGGAACTATCATGATACAATAATATGCAAAGACAACCCTCCAAAATGCTTATTTGCACAAATGCAAATAAGCCCTCCTCCACCAATCTTCAACCAATGAAAGATACAAAGAAAATTGGCTGAAACGGAAAGCAAACTGGCAACTCCAAAAACTGATCCCGTAATAAATTATAGGAAAACCCCGCTACTGTATATACATACCCGCATTTGTATTCCGACCGAAATACAATTGCAATGAGACAAAATCTACACTGTACAACACTAGGATCCGGCTTAAACCAAAGCCCGCTAGTATGAACCGTCCGATCATGATCCGTGCAATACCGCACGTATCTGATCGATTCCTGCCATATCTCCATACGACGTCTACAGCGTTTCGCCCGAAACTTGAGTAACTGTATGTGTGGGACTCTAAAGACTCGTCAATACTATGGCTGTGGATTTAACCACTAGCACGTCAGAGGTATTAGCCATACGTAACGGGCTACCAGCTATTGACCAAAAGGGACGTCGATGAGCGAACTCATCCTGACACCCTACTGAGCCTGTCAGTGACAATATACGTACAGTCCGGTCCGTTCGTCTATGAGCATCGCATGGCGGGCCTAGGGGGTTGGTAAAAGTCAGACCCCCAAAAGCGGTACAAGTCGTGTCGGAGTGTAGCCCAGAACACCCTGAGATACTACTGGAATACATACCAGTAAATCTCCTGCCTCGGCCGAGGGCTTTGTGTAATGGCTCTCCTAGACACAGCGCGACCTCACCCCCAATACCGGGAGAGACGAACCCCTGAATATCCGCTCACTGCCTCCATGTGGCTCGGGACTGTACCCAACTAAAACCTGTTTGCACGTCTCCTTTGAGCGTGGTAGGGTAGTAATCAAAGTACAGTTGGAACTCACACGAGACAAATGACGATCCTCAGGTCGATGAACTAACCTGTACACATGTCACCAGGGAACTGCTATCTGACGTCAGGTATAAGACCAACTAGCATGTTCCCGGCGAGTCCTGTCCGGTGTACTCATAACCCAATGAGCACCTGCATACATCTTAGGTGAACCAACAGACACCAGTGGCTTGTGAGACCGGCCACCGCCACTCGTCGGGGTCTCGACTGTATACACTAGCCTACTCTGGAGTATCGATGCCCTGTCTCGAAACTCCCACGACTAGGGACCTTTTAAGGATGTGCTTATAGACTACCAGCTCCCACGTATTTGATCACCCTCATACTGCTGCCAGTCAAGCAAGAATCTTAGGGGCTCTATCAACGTGTACTAGCGACCTGTCAGGTCACTTAAAGCAGTACACGATGATAAAGATAAACCAGATAGCATACTATTATCTTAAGTAAGACTATCCTACTGGGACAGGTCCTCCCTCAATCATTGCAATCACGTGCCTGTGATCCAATAATTGACTCTGAGGGCACTATCTCCAACAGTAATTATGTGATCAATTTCACTCACTCACACTCTCTCTCAATTATGTAATTGTGATGAAACTCTATCTTGATTGATTTAATTGATTTCAAGTTGACGCATCTTCCTCTCTACTCCTTGCCTAGAGTGGTGAGGCTAAATGATTATGTGATCTATGTAGGGATTAATTAATCTTCATGAAGATAGTGTAGGGTTATCTTGCTCGGCAGACGGGTTTCGAAAAATTTGCGGGACACACACAAGACATTATGTCTGCTTCAACTTCACCCTAGACTCGTGTCGTGTCGCAAGACTAACAAGGCGATCTTAGGTCTAGGGACTACCATGTACTCATGTCACCAGAGAACTGCTAGCCGACGATTGGTATAATATTTTCTAGGAGTTCTGGGCGAGTCTGTCCAGTGTAACTCATCTAATGAGCACCTGTATACAATCATCAGTATCAAACACCGTTGGCTATGGGATCAGCCATCGCCTCGTACAGGGTCATGAAACGTATACACTAGTCTAAACTGGAGTACCGATACCCAGTCTCGATACTCCTACAACTAGGTACTTTTAAGGATGTGCTTATAGACTACCAAGGCCCCACAAATATGATCCTTATCATAATCCTGGTATTCAAGCAAAGATCCTAGGAGCTTTATCATCATGTAGTAGTGATACGTTATAGCAAGAAAAACGTATATTTATGAATGACAAATACAAACCAGATAGCATACTATCATCTCGAGCAAGACTGTTCTTCGTATTGGTCCTCACGAATTCAGTAATTGCATTCCTGTAGCTACGATAATTGCCTTGAAGGCACCTATATCCAACAATCTCCGACTTGCACTCATGGTCAATTATTGCGGCATTGCATACATACATCTCATGTGCTACTGCATACCCTATTTATGTACTTACAGTTTCACAAACTGTGTTCGAGAAACAGCCTTAGTGAATGGATCCGCTGTAAGGTTTCTATTTGTTTCTTTCTGAATCTTAACTCCACGAAGATCAACTATCTCCCGAAATGAGCGATACCTACCTTAGAACTTTTTTTGGATAGCTGATGGGACCATGTTCATAAATGAACGTATTTATCCAGACAATTTCTTATGATGTATCCTTTGCTGAGTCAAAATCAGTATCCAGCGCCTTGACTGGCTCAGTATCCCGCTTGGAACTCTACCAATATACTGCTCCTCATAAGAGGGTAAATTAATGACTCGTGACAGATACTCTGTCACCCTTTGTCACTACGGAAGCTGGAATCAGTAATCGCTCTCCGAAGGAGTCTGCCATTACCATACACCAAGAACATCTCATATGTTCTTCAATTCTTCCTATATTTCTCCAGGATTGGATTAATAACTGCTTACTACACCAAGAGTAAAAGTATCATCTGGTCTGGTATATAACTTCGCATGATTGACCTCACTTCCGAAGCATGTCAAATGTCATTCATATGAGATCCTCCCTTCATCAGTCCCGAAAGCCACATATAGAGAGAGTAACCCTATTACCTGCGGGTACATTACCTCACTTGGAGTCTTCCATTCTAAATCATTTTAGGATGGTGTTAATGTTAGGAATATGTATGCCCTAGAGGCCATTATTGTACATTATAGTAGATACTTGGGCACACACACACATATATATTACTTTCTTGCTCGACATTATAGTATGCTATCTAGTTTCTCTTTATCTTAACATGTGTACTTATTTTAGTTTACCATCTATTTGATACATGTTGATAAAGACCATAAGATGTAGGCTTGACTACCAGGACTATGATGTAGATCATACTGGTGGGGCTTGAGTAGTCCACAAGCACATCCTTAACAGTTCCTAGTCCAGAGAGTATCGAGACAGGGCATCAATATTCCAGAGTAGACTAGTGTATACGTTTCTTGACCCTTTATTAGTGTGATGGATGATCCTATATCCATTGGTGTTTGACATCAATGATTGTATACAAGTGCTTATTAGAGACTGAGTACACCGAACGGACTCGCCGAGAACTCCTAGATGGTATTATACCTATCATCAAATAGCAGTTCTCTGGTGACACTTATATAGATTAGTCTGTAGACCCGAGATCGTCATAGTGTCTTGTGTGGTTCTCACTGTGCCTTGATTTCCACCCTACCAGCTCTACTGAGTCGTGCGAATAGGTGGTTTTTGGGTATAGTCCTGAGTCACATGGAGGCAGTGAGCAATAGGCGAGGTTTCATCTCTCCCGGTATTGGGAGTTGATGTTGTGCTATGCGCGATTGGCTATAACCGCAAGTCCCTGGCAAGGGCTGATGAAATTTACTGATAAGTGTTATCAGTAGTTTCTCGATTGATTATAGGCCACACATCGGCATGACTTACCAAGTTATTAGGGTCTGACGATTCCACCCCCTAGACTCGATATACAACATATCAGACGAACAGACCAGACTGTACGGTAAGTGTTGCTTATAGGATCTACGGGAGTTTGAATGAGTTTGCTTGTTAATCTTCTATTCGTTCAATACGTAGGTAGCCGTTACGTCCAGCTAGTACCGTTTACGGCTTATGGGTAACTGATATGATCATTACCTTCCGCTAGCGTATTGACAAGTCTTAAGAGTCCCAAATAGAGGTTTCCTAGATCAAGCGAAACGAAGTAGGGTATATATAGAGATATGTGCGGGAACTTGATTAAATACAAGTATATGATACCGTATTCTAATCTAGCATTTTTTAATATTAGCCGGGTTATATATGATATAACTGGATTATTGAATCAAGTGTTAATTTAATAATTAACTAATATATTACTCATTTTAATTCTTTTCTTTATTCATATATATTTGATATATACACATGTATCATGGTTGATGATACAAAGAACATGGCAATATGAGAATCATATTGGAGGAAAGATGAAGATATTGATTTACTTATATACTTATATATATATATAAGGAAGAGACGATTCATGGCTTCTAAAGTGTTCTCAAAGATGCCAAGAACCATGACTCATTCTTTTTCCCTTGTTTTATTCATCCATACTTATCTTAATCTCCATATAATCTTATCTCCAAGGTTCATTCTCATCTTTCCCAGTTAATCCTCTTCATTTTCTTCTCTAGATATTTTTCTAGGTTGAAAAAGAAACGAAAAAGAAAGAATTTTAATGAGAAAGATCCACACTTCATCAACCTACACTATAATAGAAAATTAGTATAAGTTGTTATCTTCACTAATTCATAGATTAGTGGAGTGTGAGTTTGAGAGTGAAAAGCTTCAAGGTGGATCATCATAGACGACCAAGACTTCGAATAAGCTCGTTCCATCTTTTCAAGTGGAGTCATAGAAGAGTTCTAGGACTACTACACGGAGCAATTAAAATGAAGGACCGGTCTACAAAAGTTGTAGTTTCCATTCGCTTAGTGTTAATCCCTTTTTGCTTTGTTTTGAAACCCTAATCTGTAGTTCGATTCATGTTTAGTAAACTTAGCTCTCTAGAATTTTTAAAATTGCTCATATGCTTTTTTTAAAATCTTAGTAGAGGTGCTAAGAGACACTTACATGGTATCAGAGCCAAACTAGAGGCTTAAGAGTAGTTTAGACGAAGTTAAAATGTTCGATGGACGTTTTAATTCCGAGTTTTGATAGTTTCTGTTCAAGTTTTTAAAATTCGATATTTTCAAGAATAAAAATTAATTCAGCAGGCTTTTTCATGGAGGGTCAAGAAAAACGTGCTCCTAATTTCATCAAGTGGCAACGGAACCGCCGCCTAGACCATGTCTTGGCCGCGGTTCCGCCGCCTACTTTTCGAGATAGGACTCTATTTTTCTTGTTCTGATTCAATTTCACATTTTGAGTTTTCTGGAAATTTTAGATAAGACTTAAGTGGTTGAGGTCTCTCTAAATTGTTGATGATTAGAAATTCGATCGATATGTTAACATCGTCTAATGTGTTTTGGAAGTGTGATACAATGGTTATATTCCATATTGATTAGTTTTGCGAAAACTAGTTATCGATTCATAAATCTCTCATTTTAGCCTTGATTAAAGGATTGCCACGGAGTTTAGATTTAGATCGAAACTCCGTCGTAATCTCGTATCGTATATGAATACTCGCCGGGAAACACTGGTAGATAACCACACCCCTTTGCCACGACCAAGTGACCATAGGAGAACCCCATGGCCAAGAGCATCCACTCGGGTGCTCGCGGCAACTGTGTTCCGCCCATTTCCACTTCGTTGATGCTCTCGGGGATGCGGCCATCCACTAAAGTTCCCAATGAACCTTCGATTTTTAACCGGGAATCTTGTTGAATTGCCCAGCTTAATCTTTCAAAAGAGTTTTCAATTTGAGGCTTAAATGTAAGCTTTAAAACATTAGGCATTGTTCTCGCCAAAATCTTCGGCCAAGAGCTATTTTTTTCTGTTTACACCGGTTTAAGTTTCGTTTACAGATATGTGTGAAATCGGGCTCATTCATATACGCACACATCAGAGGAAGAACAAGTGTTCAACGACAAAAAGAAAGCATTTAATTGAACATTTTATTCTACAGGAAATAGATCACCATACATGGGATCAAAAGTACATGGATTCACAAAACTATTGATAAAATTCTCTAACTCCCACTCTGCCTTCTCCACCATGGAAAAGCGGCGATCTTCATGAAGAGTCGCTCCCCATCGGTCAGTATCGTGCCCATCAGCGAAGGCAGACATGATGGCCCGCTGAGCCCGTATCTGGCTTAGCAGCTGAACAGAGCGATCCCTCTGAGTCCAAGTTGACCAAAAATCCCTAATTCAGATCAACCGATCCCATGTGCTCACAATTTTTCAAAATTGTTCTTAGTCCCAAACCGAACTATAGATCTCCAACTGACATTGGTTCAAGGGTACATCTCCCCACACCTCTGATATATGTCGTTGTAATTCTTCAACGTCTTCAGAGAGGTGGCGGGTCCCGACAACCGACAATTCAATGGACCGCAATGTCCTTAAACTAACTCTGGACCGTAATGTCCTTAAACTAGCTGTGGACCGTAACGTCCCTAAACTAAAACGATAGAGCCCAAATGCTCTTTCGTTGGATCAAAAATGATCATGAACCCCCGTTAAGTAGATCTTACTCCAATATCGGATTAACGTATCCTAACAAATATTTAAGTTGAACTTAATCCCAAGTGAGATTAACGATCCTTAAATCCAACCAAACCCAAATCTAAGAAAATACGGATTTGCACTAATCCATGCCCTACGGACGACAACACAAATTAATCTACGTAAACAATCCACGGGCAACCAAAAATAAAACAAACGCACACGACACGAAGTGAACTTCTGGAGTAGGAGAAAGTGTTATCGCTACACGGTAACGTAATTAACTGCAGGAGCTTGCGCCTGTAAGTCCACGTTGCCCACCCCGGTGCTTGCGGGGAGGCGGAAAACGGAATAAAAATCGAATTTTTATGAGCTTAGGCAACATGGACTAGACTATGAAGGATCTTTGCTAAACAAAAACAAGCTAAAGCTAACTAGAAACTAGCTAAGTGCTAGAAAGGTTATACCTTGGGCTTTATGTCCTTCTCTCCTTGCTCCTTGGAGTGGTGGAAGGAGGTCACCTTTGTCGTCTTCTCACGTCGAAGAAAGATCCACCCGAAAGCCTCGACCTTCGGCTTCAACTCCAAGCTAGAAGTAACTAGGGTGCGAGAAGTGCTAATCCTTGAACCCTAGATGAGAGTAGAGATTATCAAGAAGAGGTTTTTCTCAAGCTGAAGTGTTTCTCAACACATGAGAGGGGAGAGCTTGAGGGAGAGGAAGAACAAGAGAGAGAAAGTAAAGGATAGAAAATGAGAGAAAAATAAACCATTCTCACATATATGTGTGAATTATTGTAATTAGATAATTAGCTAGATAATTGTCATGGTTAATCAAGACATGACCATTATCATTTCATTTTTAATGCAAATTGTAAGGATCAAAGAGCATCTTCCAAATGAAATGATGATGGTCAAAGTGTCAACCAAGGTCAACAAGTCAAGGAGGTCAAATGGTCAACAACCATAACCATGCACAATTATTTAAACTAATATCAATTAACCTTAATACACACATAAGCATTGGGGTTAATAAAATGACAATAGTCATTAACCCTAATCAAAGTCCTCTCCCTCTGTCTCAAGCAACTGTGCATACGCACCCGTATTCGTGATCCGAGAAATACGAATACAAAGAGAAAAACCAATCCCAAATCATATACTAGGATCCGGCTTAAACCAAAGCCCGCTAGTATAAGCTGTCCGGACAGCAAACGTGCACAAGTGCGCGGATGTGAACGAACCCTGTCGCAAAACCATGCGACCTCTACTCATTTTGCCTAAAGGCGAATAGCTCTCTGTGTGGGACTCTAAAGACTCGACACTACGCTGGCAGTGGGTTTAACCACAGACCGCAAGCGGCACTAGCTGTACGTAACGGTCCCCAGGTAGATGTCGATAAGAAGACTGACGAGGTGAACCCCATCTGAACTCCTACTGAACCTGTATGTGACAGTCTCCGTACAGTCCGGTCTGTTCTTCTGATACATCGCATGGCGGGCCTAGGGGGGCGGTGAACGTCAGTCCCCTAATAGCGGTACAAGTCGTGTCGGAGTGTAGCCCAGAACACCCTGAGATAACACTGGAAACCTACCAGTATATCTCGCTTGCCCTGGCCAGGGACTACTCGTGTAATGGCTCTCCTGGACACAGCGCGATGTCAACCCCCAATACCGGGAGAGACGAATCCTGTCTAACCGTCACTGCCTCCAAGCTCTTTGGGACTGCACCCAAAAACTACCTGTTTGCACGACTCCTTTGAGCCGTGGTAAGGTAGCAATCAAAGTGTAGTGGGAACACACTCGAGGCGAAGTGACATTGTCAAGTCAGCGGACTAAGCTGTACTCATGTCACCTGGGAACTGATAACTGACGATAGGTATAATACCAACCAACAGTTCCCGACGAGTCCTGTCCAGTCTACTTGTAACCTAACGAGCACCCGCATACTATCTCAAGTACGACGTACTGACGGCTGTGGGACAGACCGTCTCCCACGCTGGGATGAGAAGCGCATACGCTAGTCTACTCCGGAGTATCGATGCCCTGTCTCGATAGTCCAACGACTAGGGACCTGTATAAGGATATGCTTATAGATCACCCAGCTCCTACGAGTGTGAGCGCCATCACAACGCTGGTAATCAAGCAAAGATCCTAAGGGCTCTACTAATATGTATATCAGCGATATGCTAAAAGAAACACATGCACATATTAAAGCAGAGACAAACCAAGTAGCATACTACCATTTCGAGCAAGATTGAATATACAACTGTGAATATCCCAGGCTTCCATCAAGTAATATACAAACTAGTATGATACAGTAATGGCCTCTAGGGCATATACACTAACAATCTCCCACTTGCACTAAGGCCATGTACTGGTGTATCGAAGACCTATCATCTCGATCAGCCGCTCGAACTGAGTCTGGGGCAAGGCCTTGGTGAATGGATCTGCTGTGTTATCTTCTGAAGCAACCCTCCGAACCTCGATCTACTGGCGATCCACGATCTCCCTGATCAGGTGATACCGCCTCAAAATGTGTCTGGATTTCTGATGGGACATGGGTTCCTTCGCTAAAGCTATAGCCCCGTTGTTGTCGCAATACAGAGGTATTGGGTCAACAATGGACGGAACCGCCTGAAGTTCTCTCAAGAACTTCCTCATCCAGATAGCTTCTTTTGCGGCATCAGATGCAGCGATGTATTCCGCTTCCATAGTCGAGTCAGCAACGGTTTCCTGTTTGGAGCTCTTCCAACACACCGCCCCTTCATTGAGGGTAAAGACAAAACCCGACATGGACTTTGAATCATCCTTGTCACTCTGGAAGCTGGAGTCAGCAAAGGCCTCAATCTGGAGGTCTTTTCCGCCATACATCAAGAACATCTCCTTAGTCCTTCTCAGGTACTTAAGAATGTTCTTTACTGCTATCCAATGTTTCTCCCCAGGGTTTGACTGATACCTGCTTACCACACTCAGTGCATAAGCCACATCCGGTGTGGTACACAACATTGCATACATTATAGAGCCTACCGCAGAAGCGTAGGGTATAATAGACATGCGATCCCTCTCCAAATCAGTCTTGGGAGACATCTCTTTGGAGAGGGTGATCCCGTGACAAGCCGGTAGATTACCGCGCTTGGAATCTTCCATACTGAATCTCTTTAGTATGGTGTCGATGTACCTGGACTGCGAAAGTCCTAATATCCTCTTGGATCTGTCACGGTAGATCCGGATACCCAGAATGTATGAGGCATCACCCAGGTCTTTCATGGAGAACCTGTGTGACAAGAACCCCTTGACAGATTGTAGCATAGGAATATCATTTCCTATTAAGAGAATGTCATCCACGTATAAAACGAGGAATACTACAGTTCTCGCTACAAATCTACAATAGATGCATGGTTCATCTGGATTTTTGATAAAGCCAAATTCTTTGACCGTCTCATCAAAACAGATGTTCTAACTCCACGATGCCTGCTTTAGTCCATAAATGGACTTAAGCAACTTGCACACCTTTCCGCTATTCCCACTCTGAATAAAACCCTCTGGCTGGTCCATATAGACACACTCCTCTAAATGTCCATTTAGAAAAGCCATCTTTACGTCCATCTGCCAAATCTCATAATTGTGGAAGGCAGCAATGGCAAGAAGGATCCGAATGGATTTCAGCATAGCTACTGGAGAAAAGGTTTCGTCATAGTCCAAACCCGGTCGCTGACGAAAACCCTTTGCTACCAGTCTAGCTTTATAGGTCTCAACCTGTCCATCTACACCAATCTTCCTTTTGAAGATCCACTTGCATCCTACGGGTTTTACCCCATCTAGAGCAATGTCCAACGTCCATACTTTGTTGGTGTACATGGACTCCATTTCGGTCCGCATTGCATCCAGCCATTTTACCGAGTCGACGCTCTGAATGGCTTGCTGGAAGCTAGTAGGCTCATCAAAGTCTATGATGCAATCCTCTTTATCCCCGTCAATGAGAAAACCGTAGTATCTCTCGGGCGGATGAGACTGCCTACTACTCCTGTGGAGTGGCGTGGGAATGTCCTGATCTTTCGAACCCTCTGGTTCTACTAAGCTTTCAGTAATAGCTCGTGGTTCTGGAATTTCTTCCAGTTCTATTGCGCTCCCACTTAATTCTTTTTCTATGAACTGGTGTTCTAGAAAGTGAGCATGGCAAGAAACAAACACCTTTTGTTCCTCTTCGTAATAGAAGAAATATCCCTTGGAGTTCTTTGGATATCCCACTAACTTGCACTGTACTGAGCGTGCCTCGAGCTTGTCCGCATGCTGCTTTTTTACAAAAGCTGGACATCCCCCTGTCTTAATGTGATTAAGATAGGGTCTCTTCCCACACCATATCTGATATGGTGTAGTAGGCAAAGTCTTAGTTGGAACTCGGTTCAAAAGGTATGCAGCTGATTCTAGCGCATATCCCCAGAACGATCGCGGCAACTCAGCATTACTCATCATGGACCGTACCATATCCAATAGGGTTCGGTTCCGTCTCTCCGATACACCGTTATGTTGCGGAGTGTATGGAGGAGTAAGCTGAGAGAGAATTCCATTCTGTTTTAAGTAACCGAGGAACTCGACACTCAAGTATTCACCACCTCGATCAGATCTCAGTGCCTTGATACTTTTGCCTGTTTGTTTTTCTACTTCATTCTTATATTCCTGGAATTTTTCAAAAGCCTCGGATTTATGTTTCATTAAGAAGACATAACCGTACCTTGAAAAGTCATCCGTAAAAGTAATGAAGTAAGAATAACCGCTTCGCGCATGTGTAGACATTGGACCGCACACGTCACTGTGTACGAGTCCCAAGAGCTCGCTCGCTCTTACTCCGTGTCCAGTGAACGGAGTCTTTGTCATCTTTCCCTTGAGACAGGATTGACAAGTTGCATACGATTGATATTTGAACGGATCCAAATATCCTTCTGTATGTAACTTAGTCAACCTTCTCTCATTGATGTGACCCAGTCTACAATGCCATAAGAAAGTTTTATTGATTTCTGGAGACTTTCTTTTGTGTGTATTCTGGACATTGAAAATCTGTGGTTGGTTTAATACGTATATACCGTTGTTCAATGTACCTGACCCAATCAAAACTTGATTAAGGTGAATGTTCACTACATTACTTACAAATGCAAATTCATAACTTTCTTTAGATAATAAAGATACAGAAATGATATTACAGGTCGAATTTGGTACATAATAACAACTACGTAAAACCAAAAAGTGTCCATCCGACAATCCCAGGTGATAGTCCCCCACGGCCTCAGCATCCATGCTAGCACCGTTTGCAACTCTGAGGGTCATGTCACCTGCCTTCAAAACTCTACGCTTTCTCAACGCCTGCAAAGAATTACAGATATGAGATCCTGATCCGGTATCCAATACCCAGGATGTAGAGTTTATTGATAGACAGTTTTCAATAACATACACACCTGAAGCTGAAGCTGCAACTCGCTTCAAATCCTGTGTTCTGGCCTTCCAAGCCTTGCAATCCTGTTTCCAGTGACCTCTTTTGTGACAATAGAAGCATTCTTCCTTCCCCACCAGCTTTCCCGGTATCTTTGTTCCTTTTCCTTTTCCCTTCGTATCCACTTTACCGGCACCGCCTCTTGGTTTGGCGGGGGCTTTCTTCTTCTTACCCTTGGCTTTCGCCCTGGATCTAGAAGAGGAAGATCCTCCTACAAACAAAGTGGATGTCTCCCTACCCTTCTGTAGGGTGCCCTCAGCACTCCTCAACATGTTCAGAAGTTCGGAAAGTTCAACCTCCTTTCCTTGCATGTTGAAGTTAAGGATAAACTGGGCGTAAGTGGAAGGAAGGGACTGGAGAATCAAATCAGTATAGAGTTCATTCTCCAACGTGGTCTCAAGGTCCGCGAGCTTCTCTATGTAGCCAATCATCTTAAGCACGTGTTCCGCTACCGATGATCCGACGGCCAACCTTGCCGAAAACAACTTCTTCGACACTTCGTATCTTGCGATACGAGACTGCTCTCCATACAGTTCTTTTGTATGAAGAAATATGGACTCTAGGTCCATATTCTCGTGCCTCCTCTGATGTTCGTTGTCCATCGAGGCTAGTACGAGGCATCTGGCCTTCGCGCAATCTATTTCCCAGGTCTTGTAGATTTCCCTATCTACGAAACTGGTTTTGGGACCTGGGACAGGGGGAGCTTTGGTGGTAAGGACATACCCCAACTTGTCATAAGTGATTGCCATCTTGACATTCCTGAGCCAATTTTTATAGTTTGGCCCTGTCATTATGTTTTTATCTAGTAATAACTTAAGTCCGGTCATGTTGAATGGTCGCTGCAATTAGGAGAGAGAAAAGAAACACTTTAGCATGATGCTCCTGCAAGTTTAGAGTGGTTTTTAGTTTGTCTAAACTGGATGGCTCCCACTGTCTCTCGAATCCCTTCTCAAACCGTAAAGAAAGGATTAGTCAGGATCAATCTCACCGTACAATACTTGCTTAACCGTTCAGCCAGGCCAGTGTCGGTACTTCGAGGGAGGTTTTCCAACGCTTTCGTGAAGTTCCTTAATTAAGTAACCTCTTTTCCCTGTGGGCGTAGCCCCGCTAACACCTTTCTAGACACCTACTAAGTTTATAACATTGATCGTTAAGTGAGAGTTTTCCCGAGGAGTAGCATATACTCACAGTAGGATCGGGATCCAAATATCATCGCGTGATAAAACCGAAGGAATCCTACCAGAATTATCACACTCCAAATGGTATGCAGCGCCAGCAAGTTTCAGTACTTATGAAACTCCCGATGTGGATTTCTGCCCCATGCTCTTATGACCTTGACTTTGGCCAAAATATCATAAGTCACATGTCAAGTTCTACCCGTCATTCTCCTGGTTAATTTGGACCCACCCGTACCTACCCTTGACTTTGGGCAAAATAGCAGCACGACTGTCCCAAACCAACGCATCTATCTATGCTGCACATGAATACCCAATAGCTACCAATCACTATGCCTTGACTTTGGCCAAAATACGTAGCTTGAATACTTTTTGATCATTCATGTAGAATGATGGAGGGCTACGAATGGTTTTGGCGAAACCGTAAACGTAGTGAACTTTATATAATCGATGGAACGAGATAGCTTTTAAAAGGAGTGGTTCAAGCTCCGCGTTTAAAAGTTTAGTTTTGAAAAGAACCGAGTGGTTTTCAAAGTGTTCCAATCGACTTTTACTTGGTTTATTTTCTTGCATTAGTTCTTTTAATGTGTCCCATCATTTAATCCTACCATTGCAGAAAACAACCAAAATATGACGTACGCTTATGCCATTCGCATTCGCCACGGGGCCCCGTCATCACCCGTTAGGTTACTTAACTAACGACAGAGCGGGGGCTGGGCTAGCGCGGCTGTAAAACATAAGCAACGCCTAAATAGTTATTATATATAAATATATAGCAATGATAGACATTACAGATCACAGATGAATACATTGGATATACTAGGAATCCGCAATCCGTTCGAGCCTGCAACAAAAAGCGGATTACACGGTCGCGGTGAATAGCCAATACCCCATCCAAGACCCCTACGGGTGCGGCAAACTACCCGCTAAGTACCCGAAGCGAAGCAACCTCCCTCACCACCGTGAGTAGGCCACTCGGCACTTCGAGATACCCGGTAGTTTGTGCACCCCCTCCATGGGTCTATCCTAGGAGCAAAAATAGTAAAAAGAATTATACAATGACGGCTACAACCCCGACCCGGTTGTGCGGCCATACAAATAATATTATTACATCAATTTACATATTACTACATCAATTTACATATTACAATGAATGAAAGAAAAAGCAACACTCATCTCACATCCACCCCGGCTATTCATCCGCGACAATCCAACCCATTCATATACACATACCATCATCAATCACAGATCACAGATATGTATAACCCCGACTAATCGACATATAGCGATTAGCCGACGTTCAATACATATAAACATCACAGATATAACCTTTTAGTCAAAGTGTATTGAAGTTCGGAAAAAAATACGGATTTATAGGCCCCCAAAAACAAATTTCTATTCTGGAAAACCTGGGCACATATAAACCATCTTAAAAATCCTAAAACCAAGCCAGAAATACACTGCACCAAACTCGACCCAGTGAAGAGCCAAGACGGACGCGGTTGCGCGGCAATAGCTTGCTATTGCCGTGGAACCGCGGCTCTTTGGTCGAATCACTGGATCGTTTTTGATGGCTTTCTTCACAAAACCCTGAGATGATTTTTGGAGTATAATTTATTTTGTTTTGAACAGAAAAAAAATTAACAGAAACTTAGGGTTTTGAAAACTCGGTTTTTCGATTTTTTCGATTCGAACTTCGATACACTCTACTACCTATCTAGTTTATGTTTAGTTAGGCTCTGATACCACTGTAAGTCTACGTTGCCCACCCCGGTGCTTGCGAGGAGGCGGTAAACGGAATAAAAATCGAATTTTTATGAGCTTAGGCAACATGGACTAGACTATGAAGGATCTTTGCTAAACAAAAACAAGCTAAAGCTAACTAGAAACTAGCTAAGTGCTAGAAAGGTTATACCTTGGGCTTTATGTCCTTCTCTCCTTGCTCCTTGGAGTGGTGGAAGGAGGTCACCTTTGTCGTCTTCTCACGTCGAAGAAAGATCCACCCGAAAGCCTCGACCTTTGGCTTCAACTCCAAGCTAGAAGTAACTAGGGTGCAAGAAGTGCTAATCCTTGAACCCTGGATGAGAGTAGAGATTATCAAGAAGAGGTTTTTCTCAAGCTCAAGTGTTTCTCAACACATGAGAGGGGAGAGCTTGAGGGAGAGGAAGAACAAGAGAGAGAAAGTAAATGATAGAAAATGAGAGAAAAATAAACCATTCTCACATATATGTGTGAATTATTGTAATTGGATAATTAGCTAGATAATTGTCATGGTTAATCAAGACATGACCATTATCATTTCATTTTTAATGCAAATTGCAAGGATCAAAAAGCATCTTCCAAATGAAATGATGATGGTCAAAGTGTCAACCAAGGTCAACAAGTCAAGGTGGTCCAATGGTCAACAACCATAACCATGCACAATTATTTAAACTAATATCAATTAACCATAATACACACATAAGCATTAGGGTTAATAAAATGACAATTGTCATTAACCCTAATCAAAGTCCTCTCCCTCTGTCTCAAGCAACTGTGCATACGCACCCGTATTCGTGATTCGAGGAACACGAATACAAAGAGAAAAACCAATCCCAAATCATATACTGGGATCCGGCTTAAACCAAAGCCCGCTAGTATAAGCTGTCCGGACAGCAAACGTGCACAAGTGCGCGGATGTGAACGAACCCTGTCGCAAAACCATGCGACCTCTACTCATTTTGCCTAAAGGCGAATAGCTCTCTGTGTGGGACTCTAAAGACTCGGCACTACGCTGGCAGTGGGTTTAACCACAGACCGCAAGCGGCACTAGCTGTACGTAACGGTCCCCAGGTAGATGTCGATAAGAAGACTGACGAGGCGAACCCCATCTGAACTCCTACTGAGCCTGTATGTGACAGTCTCCGTACAGTCCGGTCTGTTCGTCTGATACATCGCATGGCGGGCCTAGGGGAGCGGTGAACGTCAGCCCCTAATAGCGGTACAAGTCGTGTCGGAGTGTAGCCCAGAACACCCTGAGATAACATTGAAAACCTACCAGTATATCTCGCTTGCCCTGGACAGGGACTACTCATGTAATGGCTCTCCTGGACACAGCGCTATGTCAACCCCCAATACCGGGAGAGACGAATCCTGTCTAACCGTCACTGCCTCCAAGCGCTTCGGGACTGCACCCAAAAACTACCTGTTTGCACGACTCCTTTGAGCCGTGGTAGGGTAGCAATCAAAGTGAAGTGGGAACACACTCGAGGCGAAGTGACAGTGTCAAGTCAGCGGACTAAGCTGTACTCATGTCACCTGGGAACTGATAACTGACGATAGGTATAATACCAACCAACAGTTCCCGACGAGTCATGTCCAGTGTACTCGTAACCTAATGAGCACCCGCATACTATCTCAAGTACGACGTACTGACGGCTGTGGGACAGACCGTCTCCCACGCTGGGATGAGAAGCGCATACGCTAGTCTACTCCGGAGTATCGATGCCCTGTCTCGATAGTCCAACGACTAGGGACCTGTATAAGGATGTGCTTATAGATCACCCAGCTCCCACGAGTGTGAGCGCCATCACAACGCTGGTACTCAAGCAAAGATCCTAAGGGCTCTACTAATATGTATATCAGCGATATGCTAAAAGAAACACATGCACATATTAAAGCAGAGACAAACCAAGTAGCGTACTACCATTTCGAGCAAGATTGTATATACAACTGTGAATATCCCAAGCTTCCATCAAGTAATATACAAACTAGTATGATACAGTAATGGCCTCTAGGGCATATACACTAACAGCGCCTGCAGGGAAGAGCGTCGCCATAAAAAACCCTCACAACGAGGGGGAATCTGACGAAGTCTGCTACAACGGCCGCATCCATCCAGACCTCCGATACACGGTGCCATAAATCAGCTTGGCATCTTCGGAGAGTTGGACGGATAACACCAAATAGCATCTGCCCCCAAATTCAGGCAAGACGATCCATCCCGAATCCGTCTCTGTTTTCGGCGGTAAACAGATTCTGGCACGCCCGGTGGGACCTTTCTTCTTTCGACTCCACACTTCGTGTGTCATGTTCGCGAACAAGATCGCGGTTTTCTATGGTTGCCCATGGATTCGAGGTACTAAGATTTGGTGTCTTGCTCTTGTAGAGAAAAGAAGATCAATGGCTTCCGGCTGCACCAACTGCAACAGCAACTCCCACTCCGTCCCCGCTGGAGGAGTGACAAACGGGCCAAATGCGACCTGCATCTTCTCAATGCCAGTGGAACAGGTGACTCAGGCTACCACTGGATTGTTCTTTGGGGCTATGCTCCCACCAGCAAGCTTCAGTGCCCTAGTGGCACCACAAGAGGCTCTCAAAAAGTCGGTCTTCGACTGACTTGCAACCTCTATGGCCCCTCTCAAGAGGCCGTCCAATTCTGACACATCGGTCTTCAACAGGCTGAGCCAAAGCGCCAGCCTGCAAAGAGGCTCGCAATACCTGAAGGGGTTATCCCGAAGTGGATAGCTATTCCAGTTCCGGCAGATGAAGTCGTCAAAGGGGCTTCTCCTACTAAAGGATCGGTTTTCGCAAGACTGACTGTTCCAACTCCTGCTGCGGGTGAAGTCGTTAAAATGCTTCCCCTACCAGAAAGTCGGCCTTCGAAAAATTGACCGTCCCCTCCCAACGGACGTCAGTCTTCGACAGGATGACACCAGCTGTAGCCCTTCACCAAAGTAGGGGGCATGAGGAAGCCACTCCCACAACCGAAGCAATCCCGTCAGCAAGGCATGCTTGACGTTGCCACTGGCGCCGAGTGAGGAAAGCTGGGGGCAACTCCTTCTCTGGACTTATTCCACCAGCTCCAATGGTGGAAATTGACGCTGTTGTTCCAACTGGGAACAACTTCGATCCGCTCAGGAGGGTGCGAAAGAACTCCCCAAGTGTTGTATTGAAGAAGTCTCCCCCGCCTGCTGAAAACATGATGCAGGAAAAACCGGAGCAACCCCCTCAGCGGTTGTCCTCCAAAATCCGCAGAGTCTGGTGGAAGGTCCAAGATTATGTGATCGATAAAGACTACTCTCGCTGACTGAAGAAAATGAATACTCGGCAAGAGGAGGACCATCCCTCCGTCGTACCACGGAAGGCATCGTCTACATGGGTGCCTGTTACTACGGCCCCTCCGACCTCAACTTCCCACAAAAGGAGAAGGCCGGAGAAAACCCCGCTGCCTGCAGCGAATTCCAAAGGCACTGGATCCAAACGCCCCAAGTCTGGGGGCTTGATCGTGCACACGGTCTACATGGCTTCCGAGAAAGAGGAATGCCGTGCTTCCGTAGGTCATCGACCACTCACTCGGTCATTGACAAAAGCTCAGGAGTAGCAACAAAAGCTCCAAGAAATGCTGATGAAAATATCAGCACTCACTGGGCAAAAAGAAAGCCCAGAAGCATTGTCTGAACATCGCCGGGAGCAGGAGACTGATACGGAGTTATTGCGAAAGGTACTGGAAAGGAAGGATAAGGAGGCCGCGGAACAAGCTGCTAATGTAAAACAGATGGCGCTCCTGTTCCAAGACATGGTTGGGATGATGATCCAGCCGGAACCTCCAGCCGAAGACCCTTCGATAATCATTGAAGACGACAGAGGAGAAATATCAAACCCTCCTCCGGCTATATCAGCAGCCAGGGAGGAGACGATCTCCAAAGCTACCCTTGATGACTACATAGCTCAGCAGATACGAGCTTATCAAGCGAACGAAGCGGCAGGACAAGTCATCAGAACTGGGCGACCTTATCCAGGCTGGTACGACCAAATTAAATACCCGCCATGTAACGTTTTGAAAATCGTTTCGGTGAAATTTCGAAAAAACGGTAAAATAAGGGGGTTTTCTGTAAAGTCAAAATACAAATATCTTATTATAAAAATTAAATATACATATTCTAGCTATGAAATTGCTATTATTTGGTGTTTATTGAGTCGCTGGTGAAATTTCAAATTTTCTGAAAAAAATATTATTTTATTATTATTTTAAGCCGTCACCAATACATTTAATTAGGAAAAATTACAAATTGGAATGAGTTGAAACAAATTTTTTGCATCATAAAACATTAAATAAAATTTTATCATGTGGTTTTTGGAACGAAATTATTTGCCAAAACGGTTTAGAAATTATTGAAGAAAAAAGGCTTTTTTTTAGCGTAAAGGGATGTTTGGGGTATTGTATTTATCATTTTTCATCACCACACACCCGTACCCACACCCACACACCCCCATTCACTTCTCCCCTTGAAGAATTCAGCAGCCCCCATTTTATTTTCCCCACTTGAATTTCAAAGGAAAGAAATGAAAGAAAAGAAAAGAAAATGGAGAAATGAGGTGGACCTTTGACCTTGAATTGACTTTGACTTCTTCCCCCACTTTCTCTACCTCCCTCTCTTTCCTCTCCCACTCCCTTTCCAGCAGCCCCCCACCCTCCTACAGCAGCAACAGCCCCCCCCCATTTCCCTTCTCTTTTCTCTTCAAACTTCATCAAAAATTGCCTCAAATCCATCAAAAAAAATACCAAAACCCAAATCCGACTCCTACCCATTTTAGCTTAGCCCGTATAGCATGGATCTTTGTGAAAAGAGAGCATTTTGGGAGGCCATGGATGCTTGTGGATCTTCAAATGTTTTTGGGTATAATTCTAAAACATTTTTGCTTAATTTGTTACTAATTTCTTAAGCTAAACTACTTAAGTGTTAATTAGGCTTAAGTTGCAAGTTTTGGAATTCAAGTTATGAATTTGAATGCAAGTTAGGGTTTTTATAAAATTGGTGTATGGTTGTGTGTTATATTTAGGCTTTTTGTCATGTTAATACAAGATTAGTAGCTTGTGCTAATGGTTAGTTTAAAAATTGTGTTAATTTGCTAATTTGCTAACTAGGTTTTTGGAAATTATTGCAAATGTTAGACTAAAAATCTAATTAGGTTTTTCATGGCTTGATTAACTTTATTAAGTGTAGTTTAATGCTTTGGATCATGCAAATCTAAGCTAGATTGTAGTTTGTGCATTTTTGCTTTGAAATTGTTAAAATTTAAGTATTTTGTAAACTAGAATATTAGGGTTTTTGGAATTTAATGAGATTAAATTCCAGAAATTATTTATATGACTTATTTAAGATATTTAATAAGTATATTGGCCGCTACATTCATTTAAACATCATGTTTTGTACAAAAACGGCGAATTGTGCTTGCTAGATTTTCGGAAAAATGACTTTTTAAGTGAAATTGGGGTTTTTGTGAGTTTTAACCTAGTTTATATTAAAATTAGTGTTCGTGAATGTGCAAATGAGTGTGATTGGATTTTTCTCGATGGTTTGACGTTTGTACATCGACATCGAGGGTTAGTTTGACTATTCTTGCATGCGTAGGCGATAGGTTTGGACCTATGCGTGGTACGCGTGCCGATTTGATTTTCGTATGCCGTTTCGATTTCGAATTTAGTTTTAATGTGATACGGTGCGTTATGATATGTAGGTACCCCATGCGGACTTCGAGACGACAAGCAAGCGCGTGGCGACGTCGGCACCGGCGAGCGAGGACCAGGTGAGTAGATTTATATCTACGGGGAGAAGTCGGGTGGATGGCGTATAGCACCCCCGCAGTCCGTGGTGGTGTATAAGGATGCGTATACACACCAACAATTATTATATGTTATTTGGGATTAACAACGATGCTTAGGATGGATATTGGTGTGTTGGATTACTTTAGTGTTGCGAACCCTAGGGTAGTGTTGCACTACACATACACACATACATACTTGCATACATTCCTATTGATATGTGCTCATGGGATTCTTTATAGTTATGGGTTCACATGGGTATAGGACTATGTGTTCACATACGGATTTGAGAATAGTATTTGGAATTTGAGATGAGTCGATGAGATTGGGCTTGAGGCCAGGAGATCGGTGATGTGATTTGGTTCGTATTGATATACGACATGATGTTTTAGCGGGTCTTTTGGCGTAGTGATTCTTACACCTGCATGCATACTTAGGCGGTATCAGTATTATACTAGATGTAGATCAGTACCCCGATCATGATAATTGATAAAGAGGATACCAGGTGAATAGTATGATGAATGTGATATTGACCCGTACCTAGATTTGGGATGCCGTACGACGGATTTACGTACGAGCTATATTGATGATTGATCCGCACTCTTGACTTGGGATGTCTGGTTATGGATATGATATTATTGAGGCGGGATCACCGACTATACATATACAGGTATGTATATGTATCGACTCAGATGATAGGCGGTTTCCTTACCTGTAGTTCAGCTTGTTAGTTCAGCCGTATAGTTTAGCGTAGTTGTTAGATTAGATTAGACCCTACTTATTTCAAAACTAACGAATCGTGGGTATTTTAAAAGACAGCCCAAGGGATCTTACAGATATTTCAAAAGACGTATCTTTTCATAAAAATACCATAGCCCCTATTTTCAAAACCCCATGATTCGTGTTATTTCAAAAGGCACCAATTTGTAGGACTTATATTAGATTAATACAGATTAGTTATCGTTGTGTCTAGTTTCAGCTCCCGCACATTATTGCTGTTCGCTCTGCCTCACATACTTATTTTGCTGCATATTCCATTATTGATATCATGCTGTTAGGACACCAGCACCATTACCGATGATGCATATGTACCACGTACACCTACTTACCGGCTCACACACATATTCATCGGTAATTGCCATGTCACGTACACTTTAGATGATATATTTGCTTGACTTAGCTTGTTAGCTAGTAGTTTTGACATGATATTAGTGTACTTCCCTTATATGCCATATTAGACATTGTAGTTATTACTTGTCGCTTCATGCATACTGTTATTCATTGTTATGCCGTATTCATGGATTCTCATGCTTATAGTTATTGTTGTACATCCTATTGATGATTCGGATTTCCATGATATTTTCTGGATTTGGAGGAAAACCGCAAAACATATATAAACTGTTTTCTCTCTTTTAAAATAAAAAGTGCGGTTTTCCCATGATGTATGAGTCGTCCACCATGAGTTTGCTGATGGATTTCGAGACCCGATTCGAGGAGGCGGATGAACCGTTTCGGGTACATGGTGGACCCAGTAAGGTACCCCGGGGCAAGAAGCGCGTGATGATGACGATGTGAGCCTGGCAGGGGAGCACTACCTACCGGTGATATTACCCGACGCGTCGGATATCCGGAGGATACCGTCGTGGTCTTGAGATGGATGGTAGGGGCCGGTCTGGACTGACGGCGCCCTAGATATTGAGACTTGAGGTACATAGATTGTGACACAGAGATATCGAGGTATTTGGACACTTGTTTTGTGTCGATGCTGGGCACTGTTTTATGCTGATTTCATATATGGTACCTCATTTCTTTTAAAATACAGAAATCTCACTGATTTATGAAACCAGTTTTATTCAGTACATGCATTCTGTTTTATGCATTCATACATCATCCATATGATATATTGCTACCTGAGGCACTGACACGGGCACATGAGATTACACTCGGGTTAGATATTTACCCTAGCCTTGTTATAGGCTACGTGTTATTCATATATTTGAGAATATATAATGATCATTGACCTAGGTTGCGTTATTTATGCGATTTCTGTGCGTAGATGTTTTTCTACTCACGAGTTGGCAACTCACCCCCGTTGTGCCACAGTTCTTGCAGGTTTCGCCGTACAGGTTTCATTACGGCTTGCTGGCACTCTTTCCATTTCCGGGTGACTTGCTAGTAGGTGGGTTTATTTGTATCGCATCCATCATTATATCTTGTATATCATTATTCTGTTGTATCTAGAAGTTCCATCAACCAAACACGTATTTATTGAGATAGAGACCAGTGTTGTTTATTCTTTCGACCTTAGAGTCGCTCGTTATATTTCTGGTGGTTTTGAGTTTCCTTTTGAGTTTGATCCTCGCCGTTGGCGTTGTATATTATATTGCTTGTGTGGTTGTGACCGTCGATTGACGAAGAGCTAGCTCCCTCTTGGGGATGCCTTTTTCTTGATTTCGTATACTATTCATGTTGTATCCCGTTTGGGGGCCAGTATTTACAAAGGAGACTCTGCCGAAATTTTCAGTAAATTTTTGATGTTTTTAAAAAACCGCATAATTCGGCTTATGCTATTGAAACTACTTGCTTTAAGTTGGTTTTTCCTGCACTCTACATCTTTTCTTGGTTTGGATTTCTGGGTTTTCGGTTTGCTTAGATTACGTACGCCTCGAGACGTTCGTAGTTTAAGTGCCGGTCATGTTCCGTACTTTCAGGTCGTGACAAAGTTGGTATCAGAGCGTTAGGTTTTAACCTTCGGAGCGTAGGATGACCCTTGGTTGATGGAATAGGTGACTAAAGTAGAGTGACATACCGTTGGTATGTTCCGCGGCATATTTACGACACGCCACTCCACTTATGAAGCCTTAGGATGTACATTTCCTTGTTCAGTATTATATTCCTTCCTGATCTAGCCTCATCGGTACCAGTTTGGTTTTGCTGCTACGGTTACGAGCAGGGAGAGCTACGGCTAGAGTTGCGGTCAGCACAAGCTCGTCACGAACGAGGACTGACCAGGGCGAAATTCCGGCGACACACGATTACAGAGATGTGTCTTTTTACTGTGTTTCCGCGCCACGAGCGTTTGGCAGATCGCCTTTATGAGGTTACTCGGAGGTGCTGATCGACACTAGAGAATTGAGCCAATGATGGAGGCCAGCCAGATTTTGATGACCGTTGGTGTGTTGCTTACTCCTGATGATCGAGGCACTGTTCAGCGTGCAGACGACCGAGCCAGTTGTTGCTGCGAGCGACGAGATATCGCCCCATATGTTGGAGCTATTGCGGGGCGAGTTGTACGAATAAATGATAGAAGGTCGCTAGTCACCCGATGATGAATGACTAGGACAGGTGGTTCGTTCGCCTACCCCGATGCGAGGTCATCAGATAGATTGATTCCAGCTAGAGACGACTTCACGCGGAGACGTTGGGAGTCGACAGAGACGATCGAATATCAGAAACCTATTATTCCAAGTTTAAAGTAGTCGGAAAGACATGCAGGCAATTCTATGGTCCCTCTAGAAGAATGAAAGCCTAACTCGACTTAATGACCGTGTGAAAGCCTTTGAACCTTCGGGTTTGCGGCAGTTCTACGGCGCCATTAGTGAGGCTTGGGTTTGCCCTTCTACGGCTGGACCACCGATACTGTGGTATGTACTCGATACTATTAAACTGTGCCCAAGAGGTTGAGCTCTTGGGGGATTATGAGGTTTTGACGAATCGATTGGATGGCTCGACTTAATTCGGATGCTAGGTGGTGAGATGCATTTCTTAGGAGATTCCAGATACGAGGATAGCCGTTGGAGCTCAGTCCATGCAGCCACGACGGGACGAGTCCGAAGCAGTCGACATTAGAGAAAAAGTGGAGTAAGAGCTTCGTACATACCTGGATATGATGACGTTCCCCTCCACCGACATCAGAGATGCGATGCGCATGCCGAGGCATTATACTTGGATATACCTTCCAGAAGGAGTCGCGATGAGTATGCAGTCGTTCCAGAGCAAGATGCAGATATAGGAAAGAACAACGACTTCCGGACAGTTGGCAGAGACGAGGCATGGAATAGACCGTGAGCAGGATTCCATCCAGGCCACTGATGCAATGATATTTGCACCCAGGATCAGATGTGTCACGTGCATTCAGAGAGCTAGAGGCCGACGCCAGTGATATGCTGCCTTGACAGGGCCGATGAGCCGATGGATTGTGAGATTGGTAATCCACGGAGAAGACTTGGACCCAGGAGTGGTCATGTTACGCACACCAGCAGGCCAGAGTTCATGATTATCGACGAGACGTCCCACTAGGGACCGTGACAGTTGGCCGAGATTCTTAGAGGATGCGCTTGAGCGGTACTGTTCCGCCATTATTGATTTCGATGTTTTGGGTGATTTATTCGTATGATTTGATTTTGATGATTGAGGATTTGCGATCTTTGCACAGTGTTGCACTTGATATCGTTTTCGTGCTTTAGTTTCACATGTTTGTGATTTTACGGTTTTAAACGGTTGAGTTGATTTTGTGCGTATGCACGCACGCGATTTGGTTCCTGCACTCTGTATAGTTTATATATGCTGGCAGTGCAGTGACATGTATTTTGTGCACTTGGATACACTGGATTTCGATTTCGAGGGTGATGCTCGACATTTGTTTTGTGCATTTTATGCACCGGATTGGAATTTTTAGCGCCTGTTGGGCGCCTGTTACGAGATGCGATTTGGTGCACACCAGATGCACTAATTCGAGATTTTTCGTGCATGTCAGATGCACCTGATTTTGCTGTCAGGAAAACACGTTGCCTACGACAGATGTTTCGTGCACACCCGATGCACTTAGATGTTGTTTCTGTGCGCATGTATGGCATATTCATGGATTTTGATTTCCGTGCGCACCAGACGCACGTAGCATTCATATGCATATTTTGGGATTTATTTCGTATAGAGCAGTACGTTTTTATGATATTGCTATGTGTTTTCGTACTGAGCAGGACTAGTCATAGGACAGTACCTGAATATATTTTGCATGCATTGATAGTTATTGAAGGGATTTCCAAAAAGCGAGCTATAGCCTCAGTATTTACCTACGTGTCTGATATGACACGAAATGTTTAAAACAAGGAGACCCTTCTAAATTGTTTCCAAAACGGCGGAACGTACATTTCAAACAAAGGTATATATGTATATAGTTATTTTCTTATGATAGACGTCCGCCACTGTGCAGTGTTATACGCGTGCACAGCGACTTAAAGAGATTTGGCATGCATTTCCTTCAGATACTTACATATATAGATTCGATATTTACATGTATAGTTTCGAATTATATCATATTAGTTTTGCTTTGGATTTGGCATTGATGTCTTCCCCATGACTCCGATGATTGCGGGATGCTTGACGGAGTTGTGATTTGAGTTATATACTCATTTTTCATGCGCATGCGCTGCGCTACGATTTGTTTTATGTATTTACAATTTCGGAGCCCCGACGACTTGATGGTTTTGGTTTAGATGTTTTAGTATTTGGGGAGAGTTTTAATTTAAATTCGGGACCGAATTTCTTTAAGGGGGGAAGATTGTAACGTTTTGAAAATCGTTTCGGTGAAATTTCGAAAAAACGGTAAAATAAGGGGGTTTTCTGTAAAAAGTCAAAATACAAATATCTTATTATAAAAATTAAATATACATATTCTAGCTATGAAATTGCTATTATTTGGTGTTTATTGAGTCGCTGGTGAAATTTCAAATTTTCTGAAAAAAATATTATATTATTATTATTTTAAACCGTCACCAATACATTTAATTAGGAAAAATTACAAATTGGAATGAGTTAAAACAAATTTTGTGCATCATAAAACATTAAATAAAATTTTATCATGTGATTTTTGGAACGAAATTATTTGCCAAAACGGTTTAGAAATTATTGAAGAAAAAAGGCTTTTTTTTTAGCGTAAAGGGATGTTTGGGGTATTGTATTTATCATTTTTCATCACCCCACACCCGTACCCACACCCACACACCCCCATTCACTTCTCCCCTTGAAGAATTCAGCAGCCCCCATTTTATTTTCCCCACTTGAATTTCAAAGGAAAGAAATGAAAGAAAAGAAAAGAAAATGGAGAAATGAGGTGGACCTTTGACCTTGAATTGACTTTGACTTCTTCCCCCACTTTCTCTACCTCCCTCTCTCTCCTCTCCCACTCCCATTCCAGTAGCCCCCCACCCTCCAACAGCAGCAACAGCCCCCCCCCCCCATTTCCCTTTTCTTTTCTCTTCAAACTTCATCAAAAATTGCCTCAAATCCATCAAAAAAAATCCCAAAACCCAAATCCGACTTCTACCCATTTTAGCTTAGCCCGTATAGCATGGATCTTTGTGAAAAGAGAGCATTTTGGGAGGCCATGGATGCTTGTGGATCTTCAAATGTTTTTGGGTATAATTCTAAAACATTTTTGCTTAATTTGTTACTAATTTCTTAAGCTAAACTACTTAAGTGTTAATTAGGCTTAAGTTGCAAGTTTTGGAATTCAAGTTATGAATTTGAATGCAAGTTAGGGTTTCTATAAAATTGGTGTATGGTTGTGTGTTATATTTAGGCTTTTTGTCATGTTAATACAAGATTAGTAGCTTGTGCTAATGGTTAGTTTAAAAATTGTGTTAATTTGCTAATTTGCTAACTAGGTTTTTGGAAATTATTGCAAATGTTAGACTAAAAATCTAATTAGGTTTTTCATGGCTTCATTAACTTTATTAAGTGTAGTTTAATGCTTTGGATCATGCAAATCTAAGCTAGATTGTAGTTTGTGCATTTTTGCTTTGAAATTGTTAAAATTTAAGTATTTTGTAAACTAGAATATTAGGGTTTTTGGAATTTAATGAGATTAAATTCCGGAAATTGTTTATATGACTTATTTAAGATATTTAATAAGTATATTGGCCGCTACATTCATTTAAACATCATGTTTTGTACAAAAACGGCGAATTGTGCTTACTAGATTTTCGGAAAAATGACTTTTTAAGTGAAATTGGGGTTTTTGTGAGTTTTAACCTAGTTTATATTAAAATTAGTGTTCGTGAATGTGCAAATGAGTGTGATTGGATTTTTCTCGATGGTTTGACGTTTGTACATCGACATCGAGGGTTGGTTTGACTATTCTTGCATGCGTAGGCGATAGGTTTGGACCTATGCGTGGTACGCGTGCCGATTTGATTTTCGTATGCCGTTTCGATTTCGAATTTAGTTTTAATGCGATACGGTGCGTTATGATATGTAGGTACCCCATGCGGACTTCGAGACGACAAGCAAGCGCGTGGCGACGTCGGCACCGGCGAGCGAGGACCAGGTGAGTAGATTTATATCTACGGGGAGAAGTCGGGTGGATGGCGTATAGCACCCCCGCAGTCCGTGGTGGTGTATACGGATGCGTATACACACCAACAATTATTATATGTTATTTGGGATTAACAACGATGCTTAGGATGGATATTGGTGTGTTGGATTACTTTAGTGTTGCGAACCCTAGGGTAGTGTTGCACTACACATACACACATACATACTTGCATACATTCCTATTGATATGTGCTCATGGGATTCTTTATAGTTATGGGTTCACATGGGTATAGGACTATGTGTTCACATACGGATTTGAGAATAGTATTTGGAATTTGAGATGAGTCGATGAGATTGGGCTTGAGGCCAGGAGATCGGTGATGTGATTTGGTTCGTATTGATATACGACATGATGTTTTAGCGGGTCTTTTGGCGTAGTGATTCTTACACCTGCATGCATACTTAGGCGGTATCAGTATTGTACTAGATGTAGATCAGTACCCCGATCATGATAATTGATAAAGAGGATACCAGGTGAATAGTATGATGAATGTGATATTGACCCGTACCTAGATTTGGGATGCCGTACGACGGATTTACGTACGAGCTATATTGATGATTGATCCGCACTCTTGACTTGGGATGTCTGGTTATCGATATGATATTATTGAGGCGGGATCACCGACTATACATATACAGGTATGTATATGTATCGACTCAGATGATAGGCGGTTTCCTTACCTGTAGTTCAGCTTGTTAGTTCAGCCGTATAGTTTAGCGTAGTTGTTAGATTAGATTAGACCCTACCTATTTCAAAACTAACGAATCGTGGGTATTTTAAAAGACAGCCCAAGGGATCTTACAGATATTTCAAAAGACGTATCTTTTCATAAAAACACCGTAGCCCCTATTTTCAAAACCCCATGATTCGTGTTATTTCAAAAAGCACCAATTTGTAGGACTTATATTAGATTAATGCAGATTAGTTATCGTTGTGTCTAGTTTCAGCTCCCGCACATTATTGCTGTTCGCTCTGCCTCGCATACTTATTTTGCTGCATATTCCATTATTGATATCATGCTGTTAGGACACCAGCACCATTACCGATGATGCATATGTACCACGTACACCTACTTGCCGGCTCACACACATATTCATCGGTAATTGCCATGTCACGTACACTTTAGATGATATATTTGCTTGACTTAGCTTGTTAGCTAGTAGTTTTGACATGATATTAGTGTACTTCCCTTATATGCCATATTAGACATTGTAGTTATTACTTGTCGCTTCATGCATACTGTTATTCATTGTTATGCCGTATTCATGGATTTTCATGCTTATAGTTATGGCTGTAAATCCTATTGATGATTCGGATTTCCATGATATTTTCTGGATTTGGAGGAAAACCGCAAAACATATATAAACTGTTTTCTTTCTTTTAAAATAAAAAGTGCGGTTTTCCCATGATGTATGAGTCGTCCACCATGAGTTTGCTGATGGATTTCGAGACCCGATTCGAGGAGGCGGATGAACCGTTTCGGGTACATGGTGGACCCGGTAAGGTACCCCGGGGCAAGAAGCGCGTGATGATGACGATGTGAGCCTGGCAGGGGAGCACTACCTACCGGTGATATTACCCGATGCGTCGGATATCCGGAGGATACCGTCGTGGTCTTGAGATGGATGGTAGGAGCCGGTCTGGACTGACGGCGCCCTAGATATTGAGACTTGAGGTACATAGATTGTGACACAGAGATATCGAGGTATTTGGACACTTGTTTTGTGTCGATGCTGGGCACTGTTTTATGCTGATTTCATATATGGTACCTCATTTCTTTTAAAATACAGAAATCTCACTGATTTATGAAACCAGTTTTATTCAGTACATGCATTCTGTTTTATGCATTCATACATCATCCATATGATATATTGCTACCTGAGGCACTGACACGGGCACATGAGATTACACTCGGGTTAGATATTTACCCTAGCCTTGTTATAGGCTACGTGTTATTCATATATTTGAGAATATATTATGATCATTGACCTAGGTTGCGTTATTTATGCGATTTCTGTGCGTAGATGTTTTTCTACTCACGAGTTGGCAACTCACCCCCGTTGTGCCACAGTTCTTGCAGGTTTCGCCGTACAGATTTCATTACGGCTTGCTGGCACTCTTTCCATTTCCGGGTGACTTGCTAGTAGGTGGGTTTATTTGTATCGCATCCATCATTATATCTTGTATATCATTATTCTGTTGTATCTAGAAGTTCCATCAACCAAACATGTATTTATTGAGATAGAGACCAGTGTTGTTTATTCTTTCGACCTTAGAGTCGCTCGTTATATTTCTGGTGGTTTTGAGTTTCCTTTTGAGTTTGATCCTCGCCGTTGGCGTTGTATATTATATTGCTTGTGTGGTTGTGACCGTCGATTGACGAAGAGCTAGCTCCCGCTTGGGGATGCCTTTTTCTTGATTTCGTATACTATTCATGTTGTATCCCGTTTGGGGGCCAGTATTTACAAAGGAGACTCTGCCGAAATTTTCAGTAAATTTTTGATGTTTTTAAAAAACCGCATAATTCGGCTTATGCTATTGAAACTACTTGCTTTAAGTTGGTTTTTCCTGCACTCTACATCTTTTCTTGGTTTGGATTTCTGGGTTTTCGGTTTACTTAGATTACGTACGCCTCGAGACGTTCGTAGTTTAAGTGTCGGTCATGTTCCGTACTTTCAGGTCGTGACACGCCAGGATATACGATCCCTAAATTCCATGTGTATAAGGCGACGGGCAATCCGAACTAACACGTTGCTCAATTCAGAGCTCTATGCGGCAATACTGGAGGCGATGACAAACTATTGCTTCGCCAATTTGTCGGCAGCTTGGCGGAGACAGCATTTGAATGGTACTCCGAGCACCCAAATGACTCTGTCAAGACATGTACGGAGATGGAATTACTTTTCACACAACGGTTCGCAAGCGCAAGCGAGCGCACCCCAATCACGGCATTAATCAACGCCAGGGTGAAACCGGGAGAGACCTGGGTTCAATACGCAATTCGGTTGCGTAACCTATGGTCAAAGTATGAACAGCATATAGAAGAAGCTCCTACTGTAGGCATGTTCATGGGGATCCTTGATCCTCAGGCAACCATATCCCAGTTTATGATGTTCTTCAAGCCATCCACCTTTCAGGCCTTGATTGACAATTTGGCCCAAATGGACCAGATGGGCCATATGCCGTCCTTTTCAAAGACAGATCTTCGGAATATAAAGGGCAAAGGGAAAGCGACCTTCATCGCCAACGCTCAACAACAATCTAGTGACCCGAAACCGGTTATTCACCAAAACAACAGACCGAGAGCCCTCGAAGAGAAGTTGAGGCATCCTTACTCATTTCCCCAGGATAAAACAAGGATACTAATCGAACTAGCGGTGCGCAATAGGCTCATCACTCTGCCGGATCCGAGACGCCCACTGCAATCGGGTGATGTAAACAATCCTAATTACTGCCCATACCACCGAATAGTGGGCCACCCAATCAAAGATTGCTACATCTTCAAAAAGTGGGTCGAAGACCAGTACCAGCAGAGCAAGTTCGCACTGTCCGAAAACTGGAAAGTGAACCCACCGCAGCAGCACGCTCCTAAAAAGGTGGACACATCGTGGGCATCATGCTCATTTATAGAAGAAGCACCGTGGGAAGTGGTCCTTTCAGTTAAAACTAAAAGAATGTTGAAGGATCTTCAAGCATGTCCGGCGATTAGGTGGAAAATCCCGCTGGAGCCTGAAATTATTAACGGAATGCTGAAACTACGCCCAACGCCAAAAGTTAGTAACGATGGACAAAACCTCCAGGTCAAGCCTCCGAAGTCTTCAAAGAAAAAGAAGAAGGCCAAGAAGCCCATGCAGCTCGACGGCAATCGTACGGGTCTGCAAAAGTACATCGACACGCTGGAGGAATACAACCAAAAAGCGCGGAACCCAGTCACATTAGAAGAATTCTTCAAGCATGTTCTTGAGAATGGAAACAGTGACATTGATGAAGGAGACGACTCGTCAGAAGAACTCGAGGAGTATGTAGCAAGCTGCCACATGATCTCTCACTCGTCGATAAACGGTAAAGAAGCTCCTGACGTAGAGAAACTGGGAGCAGATCCAGAACCAAAACCCATGGAACCTTCAGATGACCTCATCGACAAGCTGCTGAACGAAGCTCTTCAAAAGAGAAAAGCTGATCGAGAACATGAAGCGGCCATTTACGAAAAGGACAAGCATCGGTGTCAGGCCGAAAATGCTCCGGTGATAAGAAGCCATAAAGTACCTCAACCGGATCAAAGTACCCTTGCCACCAGCAAGAGCAGAATCATGATAAGGAAGAAGTTCGCCAAACCTCTGTCAATGGGAATGAAGCTACCACCTTTTAAAGAAAATACTTCCGGGAGTACGTGCCCCGAAGAACCGGATGTACATACAAACCACTGCTTATACCATCAGAAGGTCACGCACCATACCAAGGAGTGCAATGCCTTCAAGAAGTGGTGGCAGAGATACATTGCACATCGACAACAATTCAAGCGAATGAAGCGCAAAGCCCGTCGGGAGTAGAGAAGCGCGACAGACGAGCATAAAGGAACAGCCGGTAACTGACATATGGTTGATGCCGTCCTGACAAGAGCAAAACCTCAAATTCTTACCTTCGGGAATGATTCGGACGAGGAAATGACCCTCGGCCCTCTCTTCAAAGAATCCGCCTCTGAAAAAGAAGAAGAGATGAAGAACTGTGAGAACATTCAGCTGTGTAATCGTACGTTGCCTGGAAAGAATCTTGGGCCTTCAAAAAAAGGTTCGGGCAAAAGGGAAAAAGGGAAGGAAAAAGTCCCTGAGGAGATTGCCCTCGATGATAGAGTCGTCGAAGAGCTCACAGCTAAGGACCCGCCTAAAAAGAACAAGGTGGATTACAATATCCTGGCACATCTGAGAAAGATACCCTCACAATTGAGTATCTTAGATGCCCTTCTCCTGTCTAAAGAGGCACGAGATTCCCTGATCAAGGCATTGCAAGAGCCCGACCAGTTTCACCCCTTTCCTAGCGGAAGAAAAGATGAAGGACGAGCTGGAAGAAGTCCACACGACTGATATCACCTTCAGCGATGAAGACCTCCTTCTCGGAACGTGCGAGCACAACCGTCCGCTGTATGTAACCGGGTATTGCCACGACATCAAGATAGGGAAGATCTTGGTTGACAACGGGTCCTCCGTCAACCTTCTCAATATAAGACTACTGAAGGAGATTTGCATGAACGTTTAGCACTTGGCTCGGGATAAAATTACCATCTCCGGTTTTAACTTCCAATCATCACAGACGCTCGGGTCTGTAATACTGACATTATACTTCGGGCTGCTCGTCACTGACATCAAGTTCCATGTTATTGACGCCTAAAATTGCTACAACGCTTTGCTCGGCAGGCCTTGGTTACACGAATACAACATCATCCCTTCTACACAATATCAATGTATGAAGTACTTCAAGGACGGCCTCGAGTACACAGTTACAGGGGAGATGAACCCATTCTCCGTAAATGAAGTTCGCAAATATGAAGACGTCAAATACTTCTTACCAGACTTCGAAGACATTGAAAGATGTTGCAAACCGGAGAATAAACAAAAAGCCATCGCCACTATCCCGATATTCGGGAGCGATACCGAAGAGGATGAAGAGATGGTCTACTCGGGACAACCCCAAGGCAATAGGCCAGGACCATCTGCTCCTATTCTGGTCTTTGGCAGTGACTCTGAGGACGAGGCCAACGTAGTGTTCTCCATCCGCTCGCAATTGCAAACCTTTGCTGGATCTGACCAGAGTTTATAGATTACCATGTGTTCATATCAGATTTTTGCATTTTCATACCGCCCAATTTTTATCACATTGCATATCGGTAGATACTCTTGAGCCGTGTTTGCTAGTCAATTGCAGGATACAGGTTCTCGGTTCTAAAACGGTGAAATTCATGGAAAACACGACAAAATCCGGGTTCCTGCCAACCACAGATAAAACACGGTCTCCGCTCTTCATCCGTATGTTGCCAGATACCAGTTTAGGGAGACGAAATGTCAAATCAATGTCGTGTTCATGCACAAGGCTCAATGGCAACAACAAGTTCCAAGAAATCTACGCGGAGCTCGAGGCAATCATGACAAAAACATCCACAAAAAGTCCACCTTTCCTCAACAGAAATTCTGGAAGAAATGTGAAAGCATTTTCAGAAAATACATATACCAGACAAGAGGGGACAGAAGACCAGGGAAGTACACAGAAGCCGACACCCCAACTCACCCATAGGGCCGCGGATCCGCGGCCAATAGGGGGTCTAGGCCACGGATCCACGGCCGTAGCGGCGCCGTTGGAAGTCAAACTTCAGGGGTAGAATTGTCTTTTCCTTTGTGTTCTGGTGGTTGCCCTAGGTTTTCATTTTTTGGCTTATAAATAGCCCAGAACTTTGTGAAGGAAAGGGTCCATTCTTGTATTTTCATTTTTCTAAGTTTAGTGTGTTTCTTCTTCCTCTTCTCACCTCTTCTCCATTGAAACTTGTAGTGAGCTTATGAGTGAAGAGTGATGAATAAAGAAGAACCATTTATTATCATGCTTGTCTCTTTATCTTGTTAATTGTTGTAATTTTAATTTGTTAAGTAGTTGTTGTTATTTTCTTGTTGTTTCTTTCTTCTCTCCTTTTCTTTATCCTTAATACGACAATGATGTTTACGCTCGATCCTCGCCAAGGTGAGGTCGCAAATAGCTAGTCGTATTCTTCTAATCTCCTTCTTTCTATCTTCCTCTTTTGTTTTGTTTTATTTTCCGTATCATGATGTGTGAGTAGTTTATACTTGTTAGGGTAGGATAAGGAAAGTTTGAGAGAAGGAAATCTCTCTCACTCTTTCCTTGCCCAACAGCTTAAATCGACTCCCGTTAATTGAACCACAATCCGCTCCTTACGGCACCCTATCCTACATGATAGCGGTGATTCCGTAGTGAGACCGGTTGTGGTTGAATTAACCGGAGGTTATGGCTAAGAGCCAAGAACGGACGGACAAGCACCAAAAGGAAGGACTTATGCGTTGGAAAGCCTAGCTTATACTCGCAAGTTCCTTCCTAGTCATGCTAATCCCCGTTGTTGCCGATTACCGTAACATCGATATTAAGAGGGGCAACGAAAAATGTGGAGACTCCTAACTCAAACTAACATAATCCTAACCCTAACAAGCTCTCTTTAAAACATCAACTTAACACTTAGATAATCACAAACAACTCTGAACTCTCGGCCTTAACTCGTTAAAACACATAGAAAAACGCTCCCATCTCCCTGCGGACGACCCGTACTCAACCGGCTAGCTACAAGCGAAACCGTCTTGATTGCGGTATTTAAACTAAAACTTGAACACGCACAACCTCTAACAATCAAATGGCGCCGTTGCCGGGGAGACGGTAGTTTATTTCCTTGCGTAATTTCGGGTTAACTTGTGAATATAACCAAAAAACAAAACAAAAAAATATACTTTGTAAAAAAACCATCTTGTTATTCTTGATTAGTTTTTGTGCAAGTGTGCAGGAAAATACGAAGTTCAAGATCGACGCCAAGGACGTCGGATAGTACGGAGTTCAAGTGCAGTGCCAAAGACGTGGGAAGATAGACCCACATTTCGCGGCTACACCGCGACGGACAAAATGAAGCATACGGTCTACTGTCAAGATCTGGAGCAGGTACAGTGAGCAAGTAAAAATTCAGTACATCCAGACAAGAAGAGGAGACCCAGAACAGCACCTGAACCAAAATTGATGGCCCATCTCACCCTTACTGGCGCGGATCCGCGGCAATAGAGGGCTTAGGCCGCGGATCCGCGGCCACTTGGTGGCCTATGGCTTCCAAAATCTTTCTGGTGAGTCTCTCTCTTCTCTCCACTCCTCTGGACTCCAATAAATTGTGTTTTCTGCAGCCTTCTTTGCGCAAATTCTTCTCCCCATTCCAATAAACTGTTCTTGTGCAGGATTCTTTGCGCCGCAAATAAAAATTGTTTGCTGTTGATTTGTTACTGTTTTGCATTTCTTTAATACGGACTTAAGGGGCTTGAAACCAATCCAGATTGGGTGGGGATTTCATCACCCTTCCCAGGACCCCAAAAATCACTAAAGCATATGCATTGTCCATTGTAAATTAAAAAATACTAGACTTCAGCCCTAAGGACTTCGCGCTCATTAGGAGAAGATAAACCGTGTTTAGAACCTCGCTTAACGGTATATTGTTTACGGGGTGTCTAGGAAAGTGTTAAAGGCGCAACCGCCGAAAGAGAAAGGGTTATTTAATTAAGGAACTTCGCGAAAGCGTTGGACAACCTCCCCTTATCTCTGCACTTACCTGGCCTCGTGATCAAGGTATTTTTAAGCCCGTTTCTCGACACTGTTTAACTTCGACAATCAAGTTCAGGAGCAGGTCTAGTAGACCTAGGTTACCCTAGATCTAGGTGTGATTGTGCATATCTTGTTTGTGATTGCTTAAGCCGTATATCCGTACATATTTCTGTAAATCTCTTTCTAAAAACAAAACAAAAAAAAAGAAAAAAATCAAAAACTTTTATAAAAACTAGCCCTTTGTCGCAAAATCCATTTTTTACCCTCCACCCATCGCCTTTCTCTATTGACGTTTTCTTACCCTCACCTTCTTCGCTTTGACTATACTAAACTCGTTTAGTGTATGTCCGCTTGGACTCGGGACACTAGCGCCCGTCTAGTCCGCGTTACGTTAGTCGCTACCGACTACGCGATCAACTCCGAAGTCGATACTCCGTCCACTCCTCTTTCACCCCTTCCTTTGCCGGCCAACTCCAACGTTGACCGGAATTCTGTTCGTACATCTTCACCTTCACCTTCACCTTCACCAACCTCTTCTTCCGCGATGTCGGGATTTAATCTGAACATCTCTTTGACCACCGCTGGATTGGCTCCACCTCCTACGGAGACCAATCTCATACCACCTCCGCCTGTTGTAGCGCCGCAGCGAATCGCGCTCCAGGATCGTTTCTATCCCACCCGTTCTGCACTTCCCACCTGCCTTTCTCTTCCTCCAGCCAATGGGGACAACTTTGAAATTAAGCCCCATTTCATCAACATGCTTCCACGTTTTTATAGGCTTGAATCTGAAGATGCCTATATCTTCATCAATAAATTTCAAAACGTCTGTGCCATGATGAAAACCACCCAGCTGTCGGACGATGCTATACGTCTACGGGTCATTCCGTTCACTTTATGCGATCTCGCTGAAAAATGGCTGTATAGCACCGCTTCCCACTCAATCACCAGCTGGGACGAGTTTGTTAAAGCGTTTCTAAAAAAATTCTATCCGAATCATAAGACCGCAAGGATTCGAAATGAAATCAACCAATTCTCCCAGCTTCCTTCTGAACCCTTCTAGAAGTGCTTTGACCGGTACAAAGACCTTCTTGTTCAGTGTCCTCACCACGGTATAGAGAAATGGCAACTCTGCCAAACCTTATACGAGGGACTGAACCCAGCAACGAAGCAGTTGTTGGAAACCATCTGTCAGGGCCACTTCCTATCGAAATCTGACGAGGAAGCGTGGCAGTTCTTTGACGACCTTGCGGAGCAAACGCTACAGTGGGAGAGCACCAGACCGACTTCTTCTTCTTGTACCTCCACTTCTACCGGTCAGTCTAGGGTAGGAATCCACCAACTTGACGTCTCTATTGCAATGAAAGCTGAAATGGCTGCTATAACAAGAAAGCTTGAAGCGATAGAAAGCAAATTCTCTGCGCCTGCTCCTGCCCCTGTTCTCCCCCTTCGTACCATCTGCGCGTGTTGTTCCGATCCTTCCCACTTGACCGAAGAGTGTCCTTACAATCCACCCTCGCAAGGACAGGATCAGGTTAATGCTGCCTTCCAGCAAAGACCGAGGAATGATCCATACTCTTCCACCTACAATCCCGGTTGGAGGAACCACCCCAATTTCGCCTGGAATCAGAATCAGAATCAATTCCAGGGCAACAATTTCCAAAGGGGCCCTCCACCGCAACAACAAGCGCAACAACAAACTCAACATCCATATCAGCAGCCTTTCCAACCCCAACCTTTCCAAAATCAGACGAACAACTTTGCACCCAACAATTCTTTTCCACCAAACAACTTTGTTCCGTCAAACAACGATAAGGTTTCCTCGCTCGAGCGAAGTCTGGAGGCGTTCGTTAAACAATCGACTCAATCCACCGCCAACATCCAGTCTTCCATTCAATCTTTAGTGCAACACACTGCCGCACACGGGCAAAGCATCAAGACCATCGAGGCCCAGATTGCACAGCTGAACGCGGCCTTAAGCGAGCGAGAGAAGGGGAAGCTCCCGTCCCAGCCACTTCCAAATCCTGGTCACCCACATAATGCACATGTTGCTCTTGAACAACAGAACCATAATGTGAGTGCCGTGACCACACTGAGATCGGGAAGGATGCTGCAAAACAACACTTGCACACGGATCAACGATGACGCCCCGGCCGCCGCTTCTTCTCCTTCTTCTTCTTCTTCTTCTTCTTCTTCGTCTTCTGAGCCTATTCTCCGTTCTTCAACAGGCTCCCCTTCCTCTTCTTCTGCTCTGAACGGACCCACTTCTCACTCCACGAAAACACCTATTCTGGGATCCGTTCCAACTCCACAATCTCCTCCTCCAGCATTAGACTCAACCAATTTTCAAAATGTTCCATTTCCAAACCGGTTGAGGTCTAATAAACAAAATCCACAAATGGAGAAGATTCTGGAGTTATTCAAGCTGGTTAACATTAACATTCCTCTTTTAGATGATGTCCAACAAGTCCCGTCCTACGCGAAAATCTTAAAGGACTTGTACACGAAAAAGACGAAGTCTCAGGTACCTAAGAAAGTTTTCTTGGCTAGTGCTGTGAGTGATGCCCTTACCCAATCTTTACCACAAAAACGGAAGGACCCTGGCTGTCCTACGATTTCAATTACTATTGGGGATAAGAACATCAACCGCGCACTATTAGATCTTGGTGCCAGTGTTAACCTGCTTCCGTATTCAGTATACGAGCAATTAGGCATCGGAGAGTTGAAACCCACGCACTGCACTCTCCAAATGGCCGACCGATCGATCACCCATCCTAGGGGTGAGCTAGAGGATGTGTTGATAAGAGTCGGGGACTTCATATTTCCCGTTGACTTCATTGTATTAGATACACAGCCTGTAGCTAACCCCCGGAATCAAATTCCGGTGATACTCGGTCGCCCATTTCTTGCAACCTCAAATGCTGTGATCAATTGTCGCAATGGTTTGATGAACCTCTCTTTTGGAAATATGACGATTGAACTCAACATTTTTAGGTTGGGGAATCAGCCCGCCGAACCTAATGCTCATATACTGGACGTCTGCTCGATCCAGGAGATCACCCCAGAAGAGTGTGAATTCGAGGAGTTTCTGTTTGAACACGATAATCTTGACGCCACTAGTGCGTTTCTCTTCGAACCTGCTGCTGTTTCTGCGCCCGACAACGACTATGAGTGTTTCACGTTCTCGAACGATCTTAGCTGCGCACAACCCGAGTTTGAATCCTTCGACTTTCCGGATGAGTTACCTGAACCATCCAACTCGGTTGCCTACACTCGTTTTGAACCTTTGCTGGAGTCCTTTGAGTTCGAGACCTTTGCACCAGTCTTGCCTTCCATCATTTCACCTCCGACGCTCGAACTCAAGCCGTTGCCGTCTCACCTTAAGTATGCTTACTTAGGTGAGAACGAGACCCTCCCTGTCATCATCTCGGCTTCTCTAGCTCCCGAGCAAGAGAAAGCCCTTCTCGCGGTCTTGCACAGCAACAGGCAAGCTTTTGGCTGGTCCATGGCGGACATCAAGGGGATTAGTCCCCTGATCGTTGAGCATCATATTCATCTGATGGATGATGCCAAACCAGCCCGGGATCCACAAAGACGGCTCAATCCAGTCATGAAAGAGGCTGTGAAGAAGGAGATCGTAAAATGTTTAGATAGTGGTATCATTTACCCTATCTCTGATAGCCAGTGGGTTAGCCCCATTCATGTTGTCCCCAAGAAGTCAGGCATCACGGTCATAACCAACGAGGCGAACAAGTTAATCCCTACTCGCACCCAAACTGGGTGGCGAGTTTGCATTGATTACAGAAAACTCAACGCCGCAACGCGGAAAGACCACTTTCCGCTACCCTTCATTGACCAGATGCTTGAACGATTGGCCGGACACGAGTACTAATGCTTTCTTGATGGCTACTCCGGCTATAATCAGATTCCCATCACCGAAAAAGACCAGGACAAGACCACTTTCACTTGTCCTTTCGGCACGTTTGCATATCGACGCATGCCCTTTGGGCTATGCAATGCGCCCGCTACCTTCCAGCGATGTATGATGGGAATTTTCTCAGACATGGTGGAAAAATTTCTGGAGATTTTCATGGATGATTTCTCCATCTTCGGCGATTCCTTCAACGAGTGTTTACTGCATCTTGACGCTGTCCTTACCCGATGTAAGGACAAGAATCTCACTTTGAACTGGGAGAAATGCCACTTCATGGTGCACGAAGGTATTGTCTTAGGACATATCATCTCACAAAATGGCATAGAGGTTGACAAAGCAAAGATTGAGGTCATTTCCAATCTGCCTCCTCCCCGATGCGTCAGAGATATCCGAGCCTTCCTTGGCCATGCTGGTTTCTATAGACGGTTTATCAAGGACTTTAGCAAGATTGCTAGGCCCTTGACTCTTTTGCTGGCCAAGGACACGCCATTCGACTTCAACTCGAGCTGTGTGACTGCCTTCGAGTCACTGAAACGCTCACTCACTTCTGCTCCCGTTCTTTCTTCACCTGACTGGACGCACCCATTCGAGATTATGTGCGATGCATCCGACTTTGCCATTGGTGCTGTCCTTGGACAACACATCAACAAGATGCCGCACGTAATCTATTACGCAAGCCGAACCCTGAACGACGCCCAACTCAACTATACAACAACTGAGAAGGAATTCTTAGCTGTTGTATTTGCTTTAGAAAAGTTCAGGCCCTACCTCATCGACTCTCCAGTCATTGTCTACACAGACCATTCTGCTCTGCGCCATCTTTTTGCGAAGAAAGATGCAAAATCTCGGTTAATCCGTTGGATCCTCTTGCTTCAAGAGTTTGACCTTGTAATTAAGGACAAACGAGGATGTGAAAACGTGGTTGCCGACCATCTCTCACGACTTCCTTCTTCGCCTTCGCTTCCAATTCCAATCAACGACGTTTTCCCAGATGAACACCTCTTGACAGTATCTTGCGAACCCTGGTTCGCAGATATTGTGAACTATTTGGCCATGGGATTACTACCGACTGAATGGTCAAGTCAGGACAGACTTCGCTTCTTATCCCAAGTAAAGCACTTTTACTAGGACGAACCCTACTTGTTCAAGTACTGTCCCGACCAAATTATTCGTCGGTGTGTCCCTGATGAGGAATTCAAGAGTGTGCTGTCATTTTGCCATGATCAAGCGTGTGGCGGGCATTTTGGGCCCAGAAAGACAGCTGAGAAGATCTTACAATGTGGTTTCTACTGGCCACAACTCTTCAAAGACGCTCATGACTATTGCAAGACTTGCTCCCGGTGCCAACACATGGGCCGGATATCCCGGAGGAACGAGATGCCGCTCCAACCGATCTTGGTTGTGGAGATTTTCGATGTTTGGGGGATAGATTTCATGGGGCCGTTTCCCAGCTCTTTCGGGAACTTGTACATCCTTCTAGCTGTTGATTACGTCTCTAAATGGGTCGAGGCTGTGCCCAGCCGGACTAACGACAACAAGGTTGTCGTTAGGTTCCTTAAAGAAAACATTTTCTTCCGGTTTGGGCACCCCCGAACGATCATTAGCGACAATGGAAGTCATTTCTGCAATAAAACTTTCGAAGCTTTGATGCGGAAATACTCCATTAATCATAAGCTCTCTACGCCCTACCACCCCCAAACCTGCGGGCAGGCCGAAGTTTCAAATCGGCAAATCAAGCAGATACTGGAGAAGACGGTTTCCAAGAACCGTAAGGATTGGTCTCTGAAACTCACTGATGCCCTTTGGGCATTTAGAACCGCTTATAAGACCGACCTTGGCATGTCTCCTTATCGGCTCGTGTACGGAAAAACCTGCCACCTACCTGTCGAAAAAGAGCATCGCGCATTTTGGGCGATAAAGGAGCTGAATCTGTCTCTTGAGGATGCGGGCAGCCATCGGAAGCTGCAGTTGAACGAACTAAGCGAGCTTAGGGATGAGGCTTACGATAACGCGGTTGTCGTTAAGAATCGAACGAAGGTGTTTCATGATAAACACCTTTTGCGCAAAACCTTCGTACCTGGTCAGCAGGTACTGCTTTACGACACCCGACTTCACTTCCATCCTGGAAAGCTCAGATCTCGCTGGAAAGGGCCGTATTTTGTGCGGAATGTGTATCCGCAGGGCGCTGTGGATTTGGAAAATCCAAAGGACGGTTCACTTTTCAAAGTAAACGGACACCGATGCAAACCGTACCTTAGCGCCGAACCAACAGAGGAGCTCCTGTTCTTATAGGAGCCGGTTTACCCTGAATAATCTTCCTCTGCCTACCTCCAAACTTCGGTTATCCAGCCAAGAACAGTGGACACTGTTCCAAATAAGTTTGGGGGTATGTATTAACCATTTTGTATATATTTGTATATATTCTGTTTCTTTTCTTTAAAAACAAAAACAAATAAAAATTTGTGTATCGCTAACCGACAATTTTGACCCTTTAAATTATCTCTTCATGCAACGACAGTGAGGACACTGTCCAGTTTAAGTTTGGGGGTATGCTCGGTACGCATTTCTTACCTTCGCATTCATATGTATATTTTGCATCTGCATATTAAAATCCATAAAATCCATAAAAATCTGAAAATTTTCTAAAAAAAAAAAACATAAAAACTTTTCTGTCAAGTTAGCTTGTGGAAGAACTCTGATTCAATATTTTGACGGTTTTTGTTTAAAAAAATAGGAATAACTAGATCTTATGTTTGGATTTTGAAAACTTGAAAGATAACTCTCTTTTGATGTTAACTATAGCTGATATACGTCTTTACATCACACTACACGTGTCGTGAATTTTGGGAATTAGATAACAAGTCTTTCATGTTTAAACTTTTAAACAGATAAATGATTTTCTGAGGATCAAATAGGTTTGTTCTGAAATAAGTAATGTCAAGAATAGTTTATGAAGTAAAGCGAATATGAAGGAATGTTATTGATGCCGTAATTGGAGCTAAGTCTGAAAAATAACCCATCTGAAACTTGACTGGAATGATTACACACCAAACCCACTAAACACGTCTTTTATCCAAAAAAAAAAATAATTGAACTGCCGGTTATATCTCCGTTCGTATTAAATCATCTGATTTTCACGCCAAACTGTCTTTTGTTTTTGGACCTAGGTAACTTGAGTAATTAAGTCCGCTGGGGTGTTTCTACACCTAATGCCCTAAAACCAACTGGTTTGGGAGCATTGGCCCAAAGCTCGCGAAGAAGCCTAGAAAGTCCAGTTTTAAAACAAAGTCAAGCAAGTGTTCTCTCCGAGTTAAAATTCCTAACGGTTCTTTGTGTGAGAATAATCTTGATAAAAGACAGGCTTTTATAAAAAAAATTTAGCGGAGATATGAAGGTTTTATTCTATGATAAAGACTATTGCACGTTCACAGAGGTGTGTATGAAATGAAAACAAGAAAAAGGTGGAGTGAAAAATACGACTTAGTTTCCTGTTATGGAAGATAGAAATTCTGAAGTTGAAACCTTACTGGAAAACGAAACTTGAAAAATGCTTAACTCTCTATAAAACTTATGTGATCCTTTTAAAATTGTTATCTGGGCTTTATTGTGCGACATGATGACTTTAATCGATCCTTCTGGAACTTAACGACACTATTTACACTGCACGTAAAGACATATAAAATCTGTAGTTAAAGAAGAAGCGAGGTGTGAAAAATAAAGGTTCGATGGTCTAGACTTAGGATTATAGAATTGTTATTTTCTAAAAAAAAAATTTTAGGTTTTGAATCTTAGTTATTTTACAAAACCAACTTGACCGGATTTTATGGGTACTATCCGCTGAAAACCCTCAGGAGACAACACTCCTCCTACTAGGGACACCTAGAGGTTTAACGGCTTGTTGCACATGCTCAGTGCAATCGCGTTCCCTGCGAAAGTGAGGTTAGGAAATTTTTTGTGAATAAATGGGCTTTGCTCGGGACGAGCAAATGATAAGTTTGGGGGTATTTGTTCATATCAGATTTTTGCATTTTCATACCGCCCAATTTTTATCACATTGCATATCGGTAGATACTCTTGAGCCGTGTTTGCTAGTCAATTGCAGGATACAGGTTCTCGGTTCTAAAACGGTGAAATTCATGGAAAACACGACAAAATCCGGGTTCCTGCCAACCACAGATAAAACACGGTCTCCGCTCTTCATCCGTATGTTGCCAGATACCAGTTTAGGGAGACGAAATGTCAAATCAATGTCGTTTTCATGCACAAGGCTCAATGGCAACAACAAGTTCCAAGAAATCTACGCGGAGCTCGAGGCAATCATGACAAAAACATCCACAAAAAGTCCACCTTTCCTCAACAGAAATTCTGGAAGAAATGTGAAAGCATTTTCAGAAAATATATATACCAGACAAGAGGGGACAGAAGACCAGGGAAGTACACAGAAGCCGACACCCCAACTCACCCATAGGGCCGCGGATCCGCGGCCAATAGGGGGTCTAGGCCGTGGATCCGCGGCCGTACTGGCACCGTTGGAAGTCAAACTTCAGGGGTAGAATTGTCTTTTCCTTTGTGTTCTGGTGGTTGCCCTAGGTTTTCATTTTTTGGCCTATAAATAGCCCAGAACTTTGTGAAGGAAAGGGTCCATTCTTGTATTTTCATTTTGCTAAGTTTAGTGTGTTTCTTCTTCCTCTTCTCACCACTTCTCCATTGAAACTTGTAGTGAGCTTATGAGTGAAGAGTGATGAATAAAGAAGAACCATTTATTATCATGCTTGTCTCTTTATCTTGTTAATTGTTGTAATTTTAATTTGTTAAGTAGTTGTTGTTATTTTCTTGTTGTTTCTTTCTTCTCTCTTTTTCTTTATCCTTAATACGACAATGATGCTTACGCTCGATACTCGCCAAGGTGAGGTCGCAAATAGCTAGTCGTATTCTTCTAATCTCCTTCTTTCTATCTTCCTCTTTTGTTTTGTTTTATTTTTCCGTATCATGATGTGTGAGTAGTTCATACTTGTTAGGGTAGGATAAGGGAAGTTTGAGAGAAGGAAATCTCTCTCACTCTTTCCTTGCCCAACAGCTTAAATCGACTCCCGTTAATTGAACCACAATCCGCTCCTTACGGCACCCTATCCTACATGATAGCGGTGATTCCGTAGTGAGACCGGTTGTGGTTGAATTAACCGGAGGTTATGGCTAAGAGCCAAGAACGGACGGACAAGCACCAAAAGGAAGGACTTATGCGTTGGAAAGCCTAGCTTATACTCGCAAGTTCCTTCCTTGTCGTGCTAATCCCCGTTGTTGCCGATTACCGTAACACCGATATTAAGAGGGGCAACGAAAGATGTGGAGACTCCTAACTCAAACTAACCTAATCCTAACCCTAACAAGCTCTCTTTAAAACATCAACTTAACACTTAGATAATCACAAACAACTCTGAACTCTCGGACTTAACTCGTTAAAACACATAGAAAAACACTCCCATCTCCCTGCGGACGACCCGTACTCAACCGGCTAGCTACAAGCGAAACCGTCTTTATTGCGGTATTTAAACTAAAACTTGAACACGCACAACCTCTAACAATCACCATGGTCTCGCAGCGGCATTACAAAGAACTTGATGCACTTGATACGTACAGCGTGCAAGAGCTGCAGACCTTCTACGTCCCTCCTAAGCAAAGGTGAGAAGGCGATCCTTTTCTACCAATCCACGGAGACTAAAGTGGAGAAAGAAGTATGGCACAGTGCTGAGCCTGCTGTAACATTTCAAAATAATAAAATATTATATTGGGAATTTTTATAATTTAATATTATTTTATCGATTATTTTAATATTAAAGTTATAATTAAATACCAATAAATGGGAAATTTTTTGAAAAATTATGAAAAATTCGAAAATAATGTATTCTATGGAATTTTGTCATTTTAAAGTTTTTATGAGCATTTATATGCTAATTTAGTGCTAATCGCGATTAAAAATCGCCAATCGGATTTTTTGGCTTTTTGTGCAAAACATGCACATATCAATTTTGGACTTGTGTTACATTTTTCCTACCATGGGTGTTTTGGGTCTACTATTTGAGTGAGAAGGAAAAGAAAAGAAAAGAAAAGGAAAAAGGTATGGTACGATGAAAAGAGAGAAAGGGTAAGTCAACTTTTACTTTTTGAACCATAGTCCCATCATTTTATCCTCTCATTTCTCTCTCCCTCTTTCCCCATCTCTTGCTGCTGCCTCTTCCTTCTTCTTCCTCCTCACTCTTCAAGCTTAGATCCACCATGAATACAACCCCGAAACTCCATTTCGATTTCACAAAAAGTGTGCACAAGCTCACAAGCTTTAGAATGGACCAAGAAAGATGGTGTTTTGGTGCTGTGGGAAGATTCATGAGTCCCTATGGAGGTAATTCTTTCACAATTGTTGTAGCATTTCAAGTGATTTAGCCTCTTTTAAAGTTTAGTGTCGTTTTGTCGAAGTTTTGTGCACTTTGGACAAACTTAGAGAGGGTTAGCGTAAATTTGAGTTGTGGCTATGCAATTGGACTCTAATGGTGACCTTAGACCCTATATTGACTAAAACCCTGACCTAGCAAAACCTGAAACCTAAAAATACGGGATTACGGGACTTTCATGTCGGTTTATGAGTGTTTAGAGCGTGCAGGTGAATCTGGAGTGATCCGGGGTCAATACAAGAAAAATAAACAACACCAGGAGCCTAGTTAAACCCCCAGGAGACCACCCTAGGCAGACGAGAGCCCAACTCCATGACCAGACCAGCCAGGCCATTTTTTCCTATTGAGGGGATCGGCCACTTGGTGATGGTATGGGTCCAGACTTCTACTGTAGGTCACATACACCCTATACATCACTCTGGACATGTTTTCTTGCCTTTGTTTGGCCTGAGACGAAATCTGGGATCATTTTCTTAGGTTGCTGCTTTGAATTTAGTTTTGGTTTTGCGTATCTTGATTTCCAGATTTTGATATTTGTGCGTTATCTCGATCGTGTGACGTTTGTACGTCTATATCGAGTGATTTGGGGTTGTTTTGCGAAGGCTAACCATAGGTTCTAACCTATAGGCCTTTTTGCGTATCGTGTTGGTTTTCGCGTGTCATTTTAAGTTTCGATTTGGTTTTGATGCGATGAGATACGTGTGATATGTAGGTACCCCCACGGCGATCCGAGATGATGAAGAAGATGAAAGAGACATCGACACCGACACGCATGATACAGGTGAGTAGATTATATCTACAGGGGGAAGTCGGGTGGATGGCATATAGCACCCCCGCAGTCCGATATTAGTATAGTATATAAATATATACTCGTGCTAGCTTATAGTGTCATGGATATTTGAGATGTGTTAGGTGTACTATAGATAGATTAGGGTTGGAAGTAAACTAGTGTAGTACCTAGTCGCGAACCCTAGAGCAGGTTTACACCCACACGCACACACGTACTTATTGCTATACTTATACACTGATGATGCAGATAGCGGGTGATATTTTAAGCTGAGTCGATGACTTTCGGCATAGTGCCACGAGATCGGTGATATGATGTGATTCGTATTTGGGATACGACATGTGATTGTTAGCGGGCCTTTAGACGTGTGTTTCACACACGCACTTATATTTATATAGATGGTATCGATTTGTACTAGATTTAGATCAGTACCCCAGATCATGTGATATGATGATAAGCATACCAGATAATTGATGAGACAATAGTGATATTGACCCGTACCCAGCTATTGGGATGCCGTACGACGATTTACCGTACGAGCTTTATATTGATGATAGATCCGCACTCATGACTCGAGGACGTCATATGATATACTGTATCATACGTGATACTATTGAGGCGGGATCACCGACTTATATATATCGACTCAGATGTAGGTGGTTTCCATACCCCTCCTGCTTAGCTTGTTAGTTAGGTCTGTAGATTGCTTAGTAGACATTAGATTAGACCCGAGACATACCTATTTCAAAAACTACGAACCGGGAATATTTTGAAGATAGGCAAAAAGGGATTCTACGGATAATTTCAAAAGGCGCATTTTTTCTTAAAAACACTGTTGCCCTTATTTTACTAAAAACCCCGATTCGTCTTATTTCAAAAGGCAAAACTGCATGACACTTACATATTGATGTAGATTCTTCACTATTGCGTTGATTATTTGATTCCGCATATTCATATTATTTGCATCGTATTACTTGTGTTTATTGCTATATTACCATCATGCTGTTAGGACACCAGCACCATTATCGATGATGCGTATGTTCCACGTACACTATTTGCCGGCTCACACACTTCATCATCGATAATTGCCATGTCACTACACTGTAGTACTATTGCATCCATACTCGTGTACCTACATAGCGTACACCCATACCTGTGCACATATTTATTGTACATTCATACTCGTGTACCTTCATAGCGTACACCCATACTTGTACACATACCTATTTTACATTCATATTCGTGTACTCACATCTTGTACACTCATACTCGTGCACCTACCTGTTGCACATTTATACTTGTACACTTACATATTGCGCATACATAGATGATTCTGGCTTGACTCGCAGATTGGGAACCGCAAGATACTTTTAAAGAAACTGATTCATTTTAAAGAAGCGGTATTCCCTAATTTTGTGCATATTGCTACTCCATGTTGTATGATATACAGATATGCTTACATTTTGGTTATATGTCGCATACATCATGCTTTGATTTGACGCATTGAGATATGTTGTTTCCATGATATTTTTGGATTTGGGAACCATGGGTATTTTAAAGGAGAATATATGTATTGTTTTAAAATCCCGGTTATCCTTGATATGATATTTTAGTGCGTCCACCATGTGTTTTCTCGGTTCTGAGAGTGGCATGTGAAACTCGATTCGAGGAGAGGTAGGCACCGTCTGCGGGTACATGGTGGACACGGTGAGGTACCCCGAGGCAAGAAGACTCGTATATGTTAGACGGTGAGCCTGGAAGGGGAGTACTACCTACCGGTGATAGTATTTGGACTCGGCGGTTATCGTGGGGATACCGACCGGAGTTATGTACGTATGGATACATCGGAATTCGATGGTCGAAGCTGGGCACTCGAGATTTCGAGATAGCGTATGATGCGTACCGATCAGGGCCAATCGTGGTGACAGCGCCTGATAGATGAGGATTTACGTGCCGATGCTAGGCTCAGGTTTCATGATGTTTTCGAGTATCGATGCTAGGCACTCAGGTTCCATGATTTTGTTTATATCCTCATACTTACATGCATGATGCTTACTGTCATTGGGTGACAGGTGGACGGGATCCACATACATACAGACATTGATTACATTATGGGATGATATCCACATACTCATAGATTTCCTGATATAGTTGACATTGATGACATTGATCACATGGTTGGATGATATCCACATACTTATAGACTTCATGACATGTTATTACCTGAGGCACTGGCACGAGCACTTGGCACTACATACATGTTTAGATGTTATATTGCCACCTTACCATACTTCAGACTTATTTATTTGGGGTTTATATATATCTGATCGTATTGACCTAGGATTAGGTCATGCATACGATTTCTACTTGTAGATATCTTCTATTCACGAGTTGGGAACTCACCCCCGTTGTGCCACAGTTCTTGCAGGTTTTGCCGTACAGGTTTCATTGCGGCTTTTCTGGCACACTGCTTCCATATGAGTGACTTGCTTTGGTAGGTGGGTTCTTTTGTATCAGAACCACCATTGTACATGTATTATTCAGTTGTATCTAGTAATTCCAACAACCAAACACCAAAAACTTGTATATTGTTTCCGACTTAGAAACCAGTTATGTATTATTTCAACCTTAGAGTCGCGCGTTGTAGTATTACGCTTTTCATGCTATTTGAGCTTTCCTTTGAGTTTTGATCCTCGCCCTTCGACGTTGTATATTATATTGCTTGCGTGGCTGTGACCGTTGATTGACGAAGAGCTAGCTCCCGCTTGGGGATGCATTTTATCATTTCATATATATTATTTATGTTGTACCCCGTTCGGGGCCAGTATTTACAAAGGAAACTCTGCCGAAATTTTCAGAAAAGATATGTGAGTTTAAAGAAAATGCATATTCGTCCTACTTATTTAAAAAACTTGATTTCAAAACATGTTTTCTTTACTTCTAAAAACCAGTTTTCTCTATGTACTCCTTAAAATGGTTTTAGATTTCTGGGCTTTTGGCTTACTTGGATCTGATGGAGTCCTATAGACTTCATATGATTTCAAGTACCAGTCACGTGCTCTTTCGGGTCGTGACAAAGTTGGTATCAGAGCGCTAGGTTAACCTTGGTTCGAGTCTAAGTTTGACTATGTGGAGCCTAGAGCGTATATATATATATACGGAACTTAGGCTTGACCTTACGGAACTTAGACTTAGTCGAGGGGGTATTATACCCGAACTTTCGTCGCATAGGATGACCCTTGGTTGATGCAGTAGGTGTCTTGAGTAGAGTGACGTACCGTATGTATGTTCCGCGGCATATTTACGATACGCTACTCTGCTTAAGAAACCTTAGGATGTACATTTCCTTGCACAGTGTTATATTCTTTCCTATGATCTATCCTCATCGATACTGGTTATGATTTTGCTGCCACGATTACACGGGAAAAGAGAGAGCTACGACTAGAGTTGCGTCAGCATCAGCTCGTCGTAGACGAGGACTGACCAGGGCGTGATTCCGGAAACATACGATTGCATAGAGAGGCATCGTTTTATTGTGTTTTCGTGCCATGAGCGTTTGACAGATCGCTTTTACGAGACTTCTCGGATGTGCAGATCTGTACCAGAGGACCAGGCTACTGCTAGAGGACTGCCAGGATGTGATGACCATTGATATATCGCCTATTCAGGACGATTGAGGCGTTGTTCAGCGTATAGACGAATGATCCATTTGTTGCTGCAAATGACGAGATATCGCCCAGGTGATTGGAGCCGCTGCAGCATGAGCATATACCTAGAGATATGATGGTAAGTCGCTAGTCACCCGAGGATGAATGATTATGACATGTGGTTCGTTCGCTTACCCCGATGCAAGGTCATCAGATAGATTGATTCCAGCTAGAGACGACTTCAAGCAGGTTCTTTGAGAGTCGATGGAGACGATCGAATGTCAGGAGCCCATTTTACAAGTTTAAAGTATTCGGAAAGACATGCAAGCGAGTCTATGGACCCTCTAGAAGAATGAAACCCTAACTCGACAGAATGACCGTGTGAAAGCCTTTGAACCTTAGGGTTTGTGGCAGTTCCGCGGCGCCATTAGTGAGGATTGGGTTTGCCCTTCTACGGCTGGACCACCGATGCTGTGGTATGTACTCGATACTATTGAACTGTACCCAAGATTTTGAGCTCTTGGGGGATTATGAGGTTTTGACAAATCGATCGGATAGTTCGACATCATTCGGATATCATGTGATGGGACATATTTCTTGGGAGACTCCAGATACGAGTATAGCCATTAGAGCATCGTCCATGCAGCCGCGATGAAACGAGTCCGAAGCAGTCGACGGCAGAGAAAAGTGAAGTACGAGATTCGTGTGAGCTCTTGATGAAAGGACGTTCCACACCGCTGACATAAGAGATGCGGTATGCATGCCGAGGCATTGATTGCTGAATATACCTTCCAGAAGGAGTTGCGATGGGTATGCAGCCATTCCGGAACAAGAGCCGGATATAGTAAAGGTGGTAACTTCCGGGAAATTCGGCAGGAACGAGATTTGAGAGAAATCTCGACAGGACTTTTCTGGAATACTATACGAGAAGACTTGGACCCAGAAGTGGTCATATTGCGCACACCCAGCAGGCCAGAGTTCGGCATCGTCGACGAGACAGTTGACCAGGTTTTGATAGAGGACCTCACCCAGATGCGTTGTGAGCTGATCAAGAACGGACAGGTGTTGAGTATATCTCCGCAGGATGGGACGAGTTCCTGAGGATGTGTTCGGCTAGATATCTTCCACAGAGTGATGGAGATACCGAGTTCATGATTTCGAGTCCGTGTGAGAGACTTCGGATGGACCGTAGACGAGAACAATTGCAGTGCGCAGATAGAGATGTGACGTCGAAATGGACGATGATCCAGACAGGCGTAACAAGAGGCTCGTGCGAGATGCTAACGAGCTGTTGTTACTCCCCGTTAAGATTAAAGGCCGGAGGTGTTTACAGAGGCGTTGGGATGCGATCAGTTTCTGAGAAATATGCTGTGCTGAGGACACAGATGTCCATCGAGCGAGAAGAGATTATGCAAGAGTACCAGCCTCCGTATAGTTCGGCATAGGCGACATCGGAAGAAACCTTTGTAGGGTTGCTAGGCACGCTCACAAGGTTCTACGAGGCATCAACCATGCCTAATTAAAAATTTAGCCGTGCCGAACAACCCTAGGCAAGATCGTGGACTAGAGATTAGGCGAAAACTAGCAAGCAAACAACTTTAACAATAAGTGAAAGGGATTACAACCTTTGTAGATCCGGTCCTTCACTTCATTAGCTCCGTGTAGATGTCCCCATCGCTGCGATCGTGAACTCCGGACTCTAGAGAAGCTTCACAAGAAGAATGAACGTGCTTGCTTCGATGACTTCGAGGCCGAAGATGATCTACGTCGGGGAGACACTAACTCAAGCTATTCCTTCACTAGGTCATGAATTTTGTGAAGAGAACACACTCTACTACATGGCAAGTGGTAGATGAAGAAGTAGGAAGTGGGCTCACTTTAGAATTGATTTTCTCACACTTTTTCTCATGGCACCATTGGAGCCAGTAAGCTTTTCATGGAGCTTGATGAAGAAGAAGAAGAAAGAATAATATCATCATATGAATTATTTTTTTCAATAATGTAATCATGGGTGAGTTAAGCTATCATGCTTAATTCATGTAGAGAATTGACCAAGGTATATGGTTAAGGGTTGGGTTAACTAAATATCCTTAAGAATGACAAAAGAGTTGACTTTGTCAATGTTTCCACAAGCTTCATGAAAGCTTGAGAACTTTGACAAAGTCTTTCTCTTTTGTTATTCTTAAGATATAAACAAAACCCTAATCTTTACCCTAATCTTGGTATAAGTCTCATACACCCATCTTTGATGTATCATCAAGCATGACACAATCATATGTACACAAATATATATCACATATACACTTATGCACAATCAAGTGAGAAAATAAATCTTAAGTGAGCTAATACTTGTTAATGTAATGTAATATATCAAATATATAATTATACATTAAATTATTAAATCAACTCTTGATTTAATAACCCGGCTATGATCGACTAATATCATGTGTAACAACTTATCGAATCAACACTTGATCCGATAACCCGGCTATATCGCATACAACCGATCAATGTTACAAATCGCGAGAATAGAATACGGTATCTCATACCATATCAATCTCGGTCCCGCACATATCACATATGTGCTCCTACTCCATTTCGCTTGAGCCAGGAAACCCCTGTGTAGGACTCTAAAGACTCGTCAATACGCCGGCAGTAGGTGATGATCATATCAAACACCCACAAGCCGCAAGCGGTCTGCTAAACGTAATGCCCACCCGGGTATTGAGCGACCAGAAGATCAACAAGCAAGCATGTACATTCTCCTATGAATTCAATCAGTAACACTCCCGTACAGTCCGGTCTCGTCGTCTGATATGTCGCATATCTCGTCTAGGGATGGTAAACGTCAGACCCCAGTAGCTTGATAAGTCGTGTCGATATGAGATCTATAACAGTTCGAGAAACTACTGATAACACTTACCAGTAAATCTCAGCAACTCTGCCCAGGGATTTCTGGTTATAGCCAATCGAACACAGCGCAACATCAACTCCCTATACCGGGAGAGACGAATCCCCTCCTATCGCTCATTACCTCCATGTGATTCGGGACTGTACCCAAAAGCCACTTTTTTGCACGCCCTCTTGGACGTGGTATGATGGAAATCAAAGCACAGTGGGAATCACACAAGACTCTATGACGATCTCAGGTCAACAGACTACTCTGTACCAGTGTCACCGGAGAACTGCCATCTCATGTGAGGTATAATACCATCTGGGAGTTCTCGGCGAGTCCGTCCAGTGTACCCAGTCTCTACTGAGCACCCGTACACCATCCTTGATGTCAAACACCGATGGATATGGGATCATCCATCGCCCATCATATGGGTTAAGATGCATATACGCTAGTCTACTCTGGTGTATCGATGCTCTGTCTTGACACACCCTCGACTAGGTACAGTTATAGGATGTACTCGTCGACTACCGTGGCCCCACTAGTATGATCTCATCACAGTCCTAGTAGTCGAGTACATATCCTAAGGGCTTTATCAACATGTAACATAAAGACAATCAAAGTACATGTTAAGATAAAGTACAACCAGATAGCATACTATCATGTCGAGCAAGAAAGTCCTCCCTATATATGTCCAAGCATCCATTACAATATACATCGTATGTACAGCAATGGACTCTAGGGCATACATATAACTAACAATCTCCCACTTGCACTAGGGCCATCTGTTGTGGTATCACATACCCAACAATTAGCTGTGGTTGAAGTATCTCATACTCCACCATCCCATAAAAGTCTCTACTGGGAAAAAGGCCTTTGTGAGTGGATCCGCGCTGTTGTCCTCTGTGTCTACTCTCCTAACCTCGATCTCCCTGGAAATCAACTATCTCTATGATCAGGTGATACTGCCTAAGAATTATATTTGGATTTCTGATGGGACGGGGGTTCCTTGGCATAAGCCACAACTCCATTGTCACACAATGGTAGGAACGAAGTTCATCTCATGAACTTATATATATCTAGACTGCCTCTTTGGTAGCATCCATGGTAACGATGTATCTTGCCTTTAATCGTCTAGTAAGTCACGGTATCTACTTAGGAACTCTTCCAACATACCATCCCTCCACTAAGGGTAAAGACAATGCCTGCGACTGACATTCAGTCGTCCTTATCACCCTGGAACTTTTCCAGTGATTCTCCCCAGGATCAATTGATACCATCTCACTACAACTAGTGAGTATCCTAACATCAAATTAGACCTATTTCATAGATCCAAAACCCAGGATTTATGAGGTATCACCTTGATCCTATACGGAGAATCATTGTGATAAGCGGAGATTGACCGAGCGTAGCATAGCAAACTCCTTTCCTATCAAGAGTATGTCATCCACATACTCTACAAGGATCACCACCATACTCCCTACTACCTTTTTTTATATACTTGGTTTATCTACCATTTTGATGAAGTCAATCTCTTTGACTACCACATCAAAACAGATGTTCCAACTCCGCGATGCCTGTTTTATCACATAAAACATCTTGCACACGTTTCCACTACTCCCACTGTCTACGAAGCCCTCTGGCTGTGTACTTATAGATGATCTTTTCTAAAACATCATTTAGAAAAGCAGTCATGACACTCAACCGCGAGATATCGTAGTCATGGTATGTAGCCGTGGGAAGTAGGATCTGGATGGACTTAAGCATAGCTTTGAAAGTCTCAACTTTTCCATGTACACCAAGTAATCTTCTCAAGATATACTTGCTCTTGATGGGGATTTAACCCTTCAGATAAAGCAACCAAAGTCCATACTTTGTTGGTGTATAAGGATTCCATCTCATATCGATAAGCATCCAGCCATTCATACAGAGTCCCACTCCTGATAGCCTGCTCGAAACTAGTTGGGTCATCATCTCATGATGCAATCCTCGCTCTCACTGTCATAGAGAAACCGAAGTATCTCTCAGGTGGGTGAGGAACCCTACTAGATCGGCGGAGAGGCTGAGGTTCGTTGGAAACTATTGAATCCTTTGGTTCCAAATCATCAGCTGCAGTTTGTATAGCTGGAACCTTTCCAGTTCTACATAACAGACCTTGCCTCGAGCTTGTACGGATTTTGCTTTTTAGATATAGGCCGGACAACTCCAAAACTTAACAAACTTAAGATATGGGCTCTTCCCTTTCCATATCACATATGAAGTGGTAGGCAACTGATTTGATTTGAACCCTATTCAATAGGTATGCATCTTCTCAAGTGCATAACTCCCAAAAGGAAATAGGAAACTCAGTAGTACTCATCATAGAGCACACCTTATCATATAGGGTGTTATTGCTCCACCCCGATACACCATCGTGCTATGGTGTATACGGAGGAGTAATGCTGAGAGAGAATCTCATTCTCCTTTAGAATAGTCCAGGAATTCCGTGCTCAAGTATTCTCCTCCTTGATCTCATCAAAGGACATAATACTTATACCCGGTTTTTGGTTCTCTACTTCTTACTTATATTCTGTGAATATCTTAAAAGGTTCAGATTTGTGTTTCAACAGGAACATATGTCCGAATCTTGATAGATCATCAGATAATGTAATGAAGTACAAAGAACTAGTCTTGGCATGTGTAGACAGGGGACCATCATACATCATCATGTATCAATCCTAAGAGTTCACTAACTCTTTCTCTGTTTCCAACAAACAGAGCTATAGTCATCGTATCTTTGTGACACGACCGTCAAGTTTCACAAGATGTAAATTCAAACTAATTTAAATATGCATCTATATGTAACTTCAGCCAGTCGGGTCGCATTGATATGACCTAGTCTCATTCATTTCTGAACTCTTCCTCTTGTGTTTGTTCTTTATACTAAGAACTGTAGTTTGATTTAGAACGTCTATGCTTTTAGATAAGGTGCCTGATCCGATCAACACTTGATATAGGAAATGTTCAAAACATTATCCAACAATACAAAATTATATTCTTCTTTACTAATAAAGAGACTGATATGATGTTGTATATCAGGTTCGGTATCTAATAACATTTGTTCAGAATCAATGTATTCTGGTAATACAGAGTGATAGTGACCAACAGACATGGCTGCAACACTTGCACCGTTCTCTGTCTCATGAAACTTATCACCCGTTCTCAGTTCTCTACCTCTCTGTAGCCCATGTAACAAATTACATATGCGGGATCCTGATCCGGTATCACATACCCAGGACGTAAAGGATACTGAGAAACATTTCTCTGTAATGAACACACCAGAAGATGATGCATCAACATGCACTTTCTTCGTTTGGGCGGCACGGGAAATCTGGTATTCCCCAATTTCCTGCTCTGTCTTATAACAATTATAAGTTGGAGCGGGACCAACGTTCCCCAGCACAGTATAACAAGCGGGTTCGGTCAATATGTCCGTATTATTATCTTGATTAAGGCGTGATATGGTCCCTACCTGGAGAGAGAGAGAAGAAAACACTCAGCGTATGCTCTTGCAAGATTAGATTGGTTATCTAATATATCTAATCAGGATGTCTCCTACTGTTTTAATCAAATCTTCCTTCAAACCCTAAAAGGAAAGACTAGCCGGGATTAATTACACGCTACAAGTTCTCAATCTTTCAGCCAGGCCAGTGTCGGTACTTTGAGGGAGGTCCCCCGTGCTTTCGCACGAACCTAATTAAAGTAAACCTCATTTTCCCAGGGGCGTAACCCCGTTAACACCTTTCCAGACACCTACTTGATCGACTAATTGTAATGTGTAAAACTCTCCCAGGAGTAACTCTTACTCGCAGCGGGTATCGGGATCCAACTATCTCATAGAAGGTATTCAATCTTATTGCAAATTTCAAAACTTGAAATTCCTAATAATATTTTGCCCCTAGCGTCCCATGACCTTGACGTAGGCCAACAAACCACAGTGCGCTAGTCAAGTTCAACCCGTCATTTCTTGATTGAATTAAACCCACCCGCATGACCTTTGACGCAGGCCAACAAAGTCGCACGACTACCCTAATCAAATCTGCATCATATGCATAAACAGATAAATACTAGTTAGCTACCGCACACTACGCCTTGACGCAGGCCAACAAACGTAGCACGAATACTAAGTAGGACTTATCTGAAATGACGGAGGGCTACGACAGGTTTTTATGAAAACCCGTTGCGTAATGAACTTGATATCATTGTAGAATCGAGTGATTTCAAATGGAGTGCTTTTGAGGCTTTTCTAGTTTTGCTAAAGGGGTCACTCCCGGTGAACGGATCGTCGGCCCTTTCCTCATCGAATAAGGTGCAGGATATATCATATATACCACTATGCAAAGCAAGAACTATAGAAGCAATCAAAAGACAAACCGAGTCTGTAGCATCTGGTAGTTTCACTAAAGAGGTCACTCCCGATGAAGGGATCTCGGCTCTTTCCTTATCGAATAAGGTGCTGGATGTTCTGCAAGGAACACCGCTATGCAAAACAAGAACTAGAGCTACCAGTTTTTAAACAAGTTTCTACAATATCTTAGGTTTGTTTTATTTCATTAATCTCATTAATGAAGTCCCATTTTATTATGCGTCATAAGCATCACATTTGAAACGAAATCTGTAATATAACATATATCTCATATATATAATATAAACATTCGTCTCAGGCAGTAATATGATCTCATCAAAGAACATTGCAGCAGAAAAACATATATGAAATATTGGATATACTAGGACGTCCGTGTTTTCAATACAAGCCTGTATAAAACACGGATTCCACGGTCGTGATGAATAGCCAAACCCACATCCCTAGACCCCTACGAGAGCGGCAAGCAACACTGCCAATTCTAGGGTTAGGAGACCCAGTCTCGACTCCTCGAGATGGTCTCCCACTGGACCCTAGAACCCGGTTACTTGTGCTCCCCGTCTTGGGTCTACCTAATGCGGAAAAGTAAATAATATACAATGGTGACATCATCCTCAGCCCGGAAGTGCCCCAATAAAAGAATATTACATACAAAAGAATTTTACATGAATGAAAAAGAAAAACTCTCATCTCACATAAAAACCCCCGGCTATTCAAACGCGACGATCCAATATAACATATCACAGTAATACATAATATCTCATATCATCAACGTAAACAAGTATGCATAACCCGATTGTCGTTGATGTATAGCAACGAGGCCGGCGATACACCACATACTACGCTTATGGTCACAGAAAAGAAAGTGTAAAACTATAACAGTTAGAATCCGCAACCTCCTTAGACATCGCATGCCTAACTAAATGAATTCCTTAGACATCGCAAGCCTAACAATTATAAACCCCGCATTTTAGTCTTATTATCAAAAACTCTTTTCAATATCAAGTCGGGCAATTCAACAAGATTCCCGACATCCTGATCGAATGCTCGTCGCAAACTTTAGTACAAGGCCGCACCCCCGGATGCCGTCGATGAAGTGCACTAAGGCGGAACACCGCTACAGCGAGCACCCGAACGGATGCTTTTGGCGACGGGGGTTCTCCTACAGTCACTTGGTCGGGGTTATGGGGCGTCGTTGTCTATTAAGTTTACCCGGCGAGTATCCGCGTACATTACGTGATTGCGACGGACTTTTGATCGCATCAAAATTCCATGGCAACCGATCATTTGAGGCTGAAGTGCTAGATTTATAACATTCAAATTAGTTATCTCATAACTACCTGTGGATTCCAATTATTGTATCACATTCCAGATAAATAGACAATGTTAAACTTTCCGATCGAATAATCAAACACCCAAGTTTTCCCAAATAGCTCAACACTTGAGTGGAGTTCAAAAATATCCATCACATGCCACAGTACCGATGGTCCAGCCGTAGAAGGGTCAAGCCAACGCCTCACATGTAGCACGCCGTACTGCCCCAAACCCTAAGGTTTAGAGGCAGTTCAAGACGGTCACATAATCGAGTTAAGCTTTATTGTCTTCTAGAGGGTCCACCGTGTTACTTGCACGACTTAGAACGTTCTTAAACTCGAGAAAAATCCAACTTTTGAAAATTTTTCCGACAGGGGAAAAAGTGAGTTATTGATATCCGTTCGAACTTTAACAGTTTCTAAATACTATCCGGACAAAACTAAACAAAGTTAAATTATCTGATCGAATCAACGAGTCCCCAATACAACCCTAGAAAACTCAACACTTGAGTGGAATTAAAAAATTCCCAGAAAAAAATGACAAGAAAGGACCTAAGAATATATATAAGAAATATGAGGGACTAAGTCTAAATTTTGGCCGTGGAACCGCCTCCAAACCCTTGGTTTGGCCGCGGTTCCGCGGTCACGTGAGCGACTTAGTGGGCCGTACTTCACAGTAATTCTTAGTTTTTCCTGCTTGTTTTTCTGAGCATTTTTAATTCAGAAAAAAATCACATTTTTAGAAATTGTACAGAGAAGGGTTTAATCGGGGTTATCTGGGTTCGATCGGACTTTAAACTTCATCCAGACTTCGCCTAAAGCTCTAGCTTGGCTTTGATACCACTGTAGTGTTGCTAGGCACGCTCACAAGGTTCTACGAGGCATCAACTATGCCCGATTAAAAATTTAGCCGTGCCGAACAACCCTAGGCAAGATCGTGGACTAGAGATTAGGCGAAAACTAGCAAGCAAACAACATTAACAATAAGTGAAAGGGATTACAACCATTGTAGATCTGGTCCTTCACTTCATTAGCTCCGTGTAGATGTCCCCATCGCTGCGATCGTGAACTCCGGACTGTAGAGAAGCTTCCCAAGAAGAACGGACATGCTTGCTTCGATGACTTTGAGGCCGGAGATGATCTACGTCGGGGAGACACTAACTCAAGCTATTCCTTCACTAGGTCATGAACTTTGTGAAGAGAACACACTCTACTACATGGCAAGTGGTAGAGGATGAAGAAATAGGAAGTGGGCTCACTTTAGAATTGATTTTCTCACACTTTTTCTCATGGCACCATTGGAGCTAGTAAGCTTTTCATGGAGCTTGATGAAGAAGAAGAAGAAAGAATAATATCATCATATGAATTATTTTTTTCAAAAATGTAACCATGGGTGAGTTAAGCTATCATGCTTAACTCATGTAGAGAATTGACCAAGGTATATGGTTAAGGGTTGTGTTAACTAAATATCCTTAAAAATGACAAAAGAGTTGACTTTGTCAATGTTTCCACAAGCTTCATGAAAGCTTGAGAACTTTGACAAAGTCTTTCCCTTTTGTTATTCTTAAGATATAAACAAAACCCTAATCTTTACCCTAATCTTGCTATAAGTCTCATACACCCATCTTTGATGTATCATCAAGCATGACACAATCATATGTACACAAATATATATCACATATACATTTATGCACAATCAAGTGAGAAAATAAATCTTAAGTGAGCTAATACTAGTTAATGTAATGTAATATATCAAATATATAATTATACATTAAATTATTAAATCAACTCTTGATTTAATAACCCGGCTATGACCGACTAATATCATGTGTAACAACTTATCGAATCAACACTTGATCCGATAACCCGGCTATATCGCATACAACCGATCAATGTTACAAATCACGAGAATAGAATACGGTATCTCATATCGTATCAATCTCGGTCCCGCACATATCACATATGTGCTCCTACTCCATTTCGCTTGAGCCAGGAAACCCCTGTGTAGGACTCTAAAGACTCGTCAATACGCCGGTAGTAGGTGATGATCATATCAAACACCCACAAGCCGCAAGCGGTTTGCTAAATGTAACGGCCACCCGGGTATTGAGCGATCAGAAGATCAACAAGAAAGCCTATACATTCTCCCGTGAATCCAATCAGTAACACTCCCGTACAGTCCGGTCTCGTCGTCTGATATGTCGCATATCTCGCCTAGGGGTAGTAAACGTCAGACCCTAGTAGCTTGATAAGTCGTGTCGATATGAGATTTATAATATTTCGAGAAACTACTGATAACACTTACCAGTAAATCTCAGCAACCCTGGCCAGGGATTTCTGGTTATAGCCAATCGAACACAGCACAACATCAACTCCCTATACCAGGAGAGACGAATCCCCTCCTATCGCTCATTGCCTCCATGTGATTCGGGACTGTACCCAAAAGCCACCTTTTTGCACGCTCTCTTGGACGTGGTATGATGGAAATCAAAGCACAGTGGGAATCACACAAGACTCTATGACGATCTCGGGTCAACAGACTACTTTGTACCAGTGTCACCGGAGAACTGCCATCTGACGTGAGGTATAATACCATCTGGAAGTTCTCGGCGAGTCCGTCCAGTGTATCCAGTCTCTACTGAGCACCCATACACCATCCTTGATGTCAAATACCGATGGATATGGGATCATCCATCGCCCATCATATGGGTCAAGATGCGTATACGCTAGTCTACTCTGGTGTATCGATGTCCTGTCTCGATACACCCTTGACTAGGAACAGTTATAGGATGTTCTCGTCGACTACCGTGGCCCCATTAGTATGATCTCATCAAAGTCCCAGTAGTCGAGTACATATCCTAAGGGCTTTATCAACATGTAACATAGAGACAATCATAGTACATGTTAAGATAAAGTACATCCAGATAGCATACTATCATGTCGAGCAAGAAAGTCCTCCCTATATATGTCCAAGCATCCATTACAATATACATCGTATGTACAGCAATGGCCTCTAGGGCATACATATAACTAACAACCTTGAGCAGGATTCCTTCCAGGACGCTGCTGCAATAAGATTTGCACCAGGAGCAGATGTGTGATGTGCATTCAGAGAGCCAGAGGCCGACGCCAGTGACGTGCTGCTTTACGATTGGCCGTGAGGATTGACCGAGAGATGACCAGAGAAGTGCCAGAACGGAGTCGCTCCCGTTAGCACACCTGACCGGGCTGATGAGCCGATGGAGTGCGAGATTGGTAGTCCACAGAGAAGATAAAGACGCCAGACCGCGAGCAAGAGGGAAGTAGATATCTTGCGCTACTTGCATTGGATGCATCGACACCTTCTCGTCTTTGAAGTAGGATATACCGATGACGGTATTTATGATTTGTGATTTTGTGATTCGATTATCACGTATCCGTCATTTTGGATTTCAGTATTTTGGGCGATTTATTCGCATGATTTAGTCTTGATGGCTGAGTTCCATGATATTTGTTTTCATGCACCATGGTTGCACCTACTGGGCATTTATATCTTGCGCATAGTTTTTACACTTGAGATGTGCTTTACACACCGTTGTGTTGATTTATGATTTGTGCACAGTATTGCACCCGATATCGTTTTCGTGCCTTGGCTGCACCTGCTTATGACTTCATGGATTTCATACAGTTGAGTTGATTTTGTGCATATGATACGCACACGAATTGATTCTTGCACTCGGTATAGCTTATATGTGCTTGTAGTGCATTGATATGTATTTTGTGCATGCAGTTGAACACATTTATGATTTTTACACCTCGGTACACTCGGTGTTGCTATTTACGCATTTGAGTTATTGTTTGGGTTTTGTGCACAGGATGCACCAGTTTTATGTTTTGTGCGTTTATCGCACCAGATTTATATTTTGTGCCTTTGTTGCACCGGATTTATATTTTGTGCACTACAGTTGCACCTGACTTCGATTTGATGTCATTCGATATGTCGATTTTGATTTCATGCCTGTGTTATGCATGCGATTCGACTTATGCCTTCAGCATCGTTTACATGCACTTTTAGTGTTTTGATTTGAATTGTGCACGCTGATGCACACGATTGTGAGATTATCCACCGCGGTATACCTGATTTTATTGAGCCATATTATATACCGTTGATTTTGATCCTGATATTGATGTTGATTTCCTGCACTCCGTGCATTTGATTGGGCTTGCGTTTGTTCGATACTTGGTATTGGATTTCGTGATTTCGTGCATGTTGAACGCATGATTTAGATTTTATTCGTGCGTGATGGATGCACCTGATTTGGATTTCGCGCGTGTTGAGCGCATGATTTGAGATACGATTTTAGTGCACACCAGATGCACTAAATCGGGATTCTTCGTGCATGTCAGATGCACCTGATTTTGCTGTCAGGCACACACGTTGCCCATGAAAGATGTTTTGATGCACACCCGTTGCACCTAGATGTTGTTTTGTGCACCTGTACGGCACATATATGGATTTTGATTTCCGTGCGCACCAGACGCACAGAGTATTCTTACATACATTCTTGGGATTGATTCCTTATGGAGCAGTACATTTTTTTAATGATATTTGCTATGTGTTTTTATACCGAGCAGGACTAGTCAGAGGACAGTACCTGGATATATTTTTCATGCATTGATAGTTATTGAAGGGATTTCCAAAAAGCTAGCTATAGTCTCAGTGTATACATACATGTCTGATAGGACAAGAAACGTTTAAAATAAGGAAACCTTTCTAAATTGTTTTCAAAACGGCGGGACGTGCATATTAAACAAAGGATATATATGTATATGGATATTTTATTAGATTGGACGTCCGCCACTGTGCAGTGTTATGCGCATCGCACAGCGACTTAAAAAGGGATTTGGCATGCATTTACTTCAGCTATTTAGATGTATAGTTCTGATTTATATCATATTGGCCTTGCTTGGATTTGGCATTCGTGTCTTCACCATAACTCCGATGATTGCGGGATGCATAACGGGGTTTTGTTTTTGTGTTATCTTCTCATTACTCATGCGCATGCATTGCGTTATGATGCGTTTTATGTATTGATGATTTCGGAGCCCCGATGACTTGGATTTCTTATTGAAATGTTTTAGAAATTGGGGGTTAAATTTAAATTCGGGGACCGAATTTCTTTAAGGGGGGAAGATTGTAACATTTTAAAATAATAAAATATTATTTTTGGAATTTTTATAATTTAATATTATTTTATTGATTATTTTAATATTAAAGTTATAATTAAATACCGATAAATTGGAAAAATTATGGAAAATTCAAAAATAATGTATTATATGGAATTTTGTCATTTTTAAGTTTTTATGAGCATTTATATGCTAATTTATTGCTAATCGTGATTAAAAATCGATAATCGGATTTTTTGGCTTTTTGTGCAAAACATGCACATATCATTTTTGGACTTGTGTTACATTTTTCCTACCATGGGTGTTTTGGGTCTACTATTTGAGTGAGAAAGAAAAGAAAAGAAAAGAAAAGGAAAAAGGTATGGTATGATGAAGAGAGAGAAAGGGTAAGTCAACTTTTACTTTTTGAACCATACTCCCATCATTTTATCCTCTCATTTCTCTCTCCCTCTTTCCCCATCTCCTGCTGCTGCCTCTTCCTTCTTCTTCCTCCTCCCTCTTCAAGCCTAGATCCACCATGAATACAACCCCGAAACCCCATTTCGATTTCACAAAAAGTGTGCACAAGCTCACAAGCTTTAGAATGGACCAAGAAAGATGGTGTTTTGGTGCTGTGGGAAGATTCATGAGTCCCTATGGAGGTAATTCTTTCACAATTGTTGTATCATTTCAAGTGATTTAGCCTCTTTTAAAGTTTAGTGTCGTTTTTTCGAAGTTTTGTGCACTTTGGACAAACTTAGAGAGGGTTAGGGTAAATTTGAGTTGTGGCTATGCAATTGGACTCTAATGGTGACTTTAGACCCTATATTGACTAAAACCCTGACCTAGCAAAACCTGAAACCCAAAAATACGGGATTACGGGACTTTCATGTCGGTTTGTGAGTGTTTAGAGCTGCAGGTGTATTTGGAGTGATCCGGGGTCAATACAAGGAAAATAAACAACACCAGGAGCCTAGTTAGACCACCAAGAGACCACCCTAGGCAGACGAGAGCCCAACTCCATGACCAGGCCGGCCAGGCCAGTTTTTCCTGTTGAGGGGATCGGCCACTTGGTGATGGTACGGGTCCAGGCTTCTACCGTAGGTCACATACACCCTATACATCACTCTAGACTTGTTTGCTTGCCTTTGTTTGGCCTGAGACGAAATCTGGGATTATTTTCTTGGGTTGCTGCTTTGAAGTTAGTTCTGGTTTTGCGTATCTTGATTTCCAGATTTTGATATTTGTGCGTTATCTCGATCGTGTGACGTTTGTACGTCTATATCGAGTGATTTGGGGTTGTTTTGCGAAGGCTAACCATAGGTTCTAACCTATAAGCCTTTTAGCGTATCGTGTTGGTTTTCGCGTGCCGTTTTAAGTTTCGATTTGGTTTTGATGCGATGCGATACGTGTGATATGTAGGTACGCCCACGGCGATCCGAGACGATGAAGAAGATGAAGGCGACATCGACACCGACACGCAGGATACAGGTGAGTAGATTATATCTACAGGGGGAAGTCGGGTGGATGGCGTATAGCACCCCCGCAGTCCGATATTAGTACAGTATATATAAATATATACTCAGGCTAGCTTATAGTGTTGTGGATATTTGAGATGTGTTAGGTGTACTATAGATAGTTTAGGGTTGGAAGTAAACTAGTGTAGTTCCTAGTCGCAAACCCTAGAGCAGGTTTACACCCACACGCACACACGTACTTATTGCTATACTTATACACTGATGATGCGGATAGCGGATGATATTTTGAGCTGGGTCGATGACTTTGGGCATAGTGCCACGAGATCGGTGATATGATGTGATTCGTATTTGGGATACGACATGTGATTGTTAGCGGGCCTTTAGACGTGTATTTGACACACGCACTTATATTTATATAGATGGTATCGATTTGTACTAGATTTAGATCAGTACCCCAGATCATATGATATGAGGATAAGGATATCAGATAATTGATGAGACAATTGTGATATTGACCCGTACCCAGCTATTGGGATGCCGTACGACGATTTACCGTACGAGCTTTATATTAATGATAGATCCGCACTCATGACTCAAGGACGTCATATGATATACTGTATCGTACGTGATACTATTGAGGCGGGATCACCGACTTATATATATATATATATCGACTCAGATGTAGGTGGTTTCCAAACCCCTCCTGCTTAGCTTGTTAGTTAGGTCTGTAGATTCCTTAGTAGACATTAGATTAGACCCGAGACATACCTATTTCAAAAACTATGAACCGGGAATATTTTAAAGATAGGCAAAAAGGGATTCTATGGATAATTTCAAAAGGCGCATTTTTTCTTAAAAACACCGTAGCCCTTATTTTACTAAAAACCCCGATTCGTCATATTTCAAAAGGCAAAACTGCATGACACTTACATACTGATGTAGATTCTTCACTATTGCGTTGATTATTTGATTCCGCATATTCATATTATTTGCATCACATTACTTGTGTTTATTGCTATATTACCATCATGCTGTTAGGACACCAGCACCATTATCGATGATGCGTATGTTCCACGTACACTATTTGCCGGCTCACACACTTCATCATCGATAATTGCCATGTCACTACACTGTAGTACTGTAGCATTCATACTCGTGTACCTACATAGCGTACACCCATACCTGTGCACATATTTATTGTACATTCATACTTATGTACCTACATAGCGTACACCCATACTTGTGCACATACCTATTGTACATTCATATTTGTGTACTCACATCTTGTACACTCATACTCGTGCACCTACCTGTTGCACATTTATACTTGTACACTTACATATTGCGCATACATAGATGATTCTGGCTTGACTCGCAGATTGGGAACCGCAAGATACTTTTAAAGAAACTGATTCGTTTTAAAGAAGCGGTCTTCCCTAATTATGTGCATATTGCTACTCCATGTTGCATGATATACTGATATGCTTACATTTTGGTTATATGTCGCATACATCATGTTTTGATTTGACGCATTGAGATATGTTGTTTCCCTGATATTTTTGGATTTGGGAACCGTGGGTATTTTAAAGGAGAATATATGTATTGTTTTAAAAACCCGGTTAACCTTGATATAATATTTCAGTGCGTCCATCATGTGTTTTCTCGGTTCGGAGAGTGGCATGTGAAACCCGATTCGAGGAGAGGTAGGCACCGTCTGCGGGTATATGGTAGACCCGGTGAGGTACCCCGGGGCAAGAAGACTCGTATATGTTAGACGGTGAGCCTAGCAGGGGAGTACTACCTACCGGTGATAGTATTTAGACTCGGCGGTTATCGTGGGGATACCGACCGGAGTTATGAGCGTATGGAAACGTCGGAATTCGAGGGTTGAAGCTGGGCACTCGGGATTTCGAGATAGCGTATGATGCGAACCAATCAGGGCCAGTCGTGGTGACAGCGCCTGATAGATGAGGATTTACGTGCCGATGCTAGGCACAGGTTTCATGATGTTTTCGAGTGTCGATGCTAGGCACTCCGGTTCCATGATTTTGATTATGTCCTCATACTTACATGCATGATGCTTACTGTCATTGGGTGACAGGTGGACGGGATCCACATACATACAGACATTGATTACATTGTAGGATGATATCCACATACTCATAGATTTCCTGATATAGTTGACATTGATCACATTGATCACATAGTTGGATGATATCCACATACTTATAGACTTAATGACATGTTATTACCTGAGGCACTGGCACGAGCACTTGGCACTATATACATGTTTAGATGTTATATTGCCACCTTACCATGCTTCAGACTTATTTATTTGGGGTTTATATATATCTGATCGTATTGACCTAGGATTAGGTCATGCATGCGATTTCTACTTGTAGATATCTTCTATTCACGAGTTGGCAACTCACCCCCGTTGTGCCACAGTTCTTGCAGGTTTTGCCGTACAGGTTTCATTGCGGCTTTTCTGGCACACTGCTCCATATGGGTGACTTGTTTTGGTAGGTGGGTTCTTTTGTATCAGAACCACCATTGTACATGTATTATTCAGTTGTATCTAGTAATTCCATCAACCAAACACCAAAAACTTGTATATTGTTTCAGACTTAGAAACCAGTTATATATTATTTCGACCTTAGAGTTGTTAGTGTATATGCCCTAGAGGCCATTACTGTATCATACTAGTTTGTATATTACTTGATGGAAGCTTGGGATATTCACGGTGTATAGACAATCTTGCTCAAAATGGTAGTATGCTACTTGGTTTGTCTCTACTTCAATAGGTGCATGTGTTTCTTTTAGCATATTGCTTATACATATTAGTAGAGCCCTTAGGATCTTTGCTTGATTACCAGCGTTGTGATTGCAGTCACACTTGTGGGAGCTGGGTAATCTATAAGCACATCCTTATACAGGTCCCTAGTCATAGGACTATCGAGACAGGGCATCGATACTCCGGAGTAGACTAGCGTATGCGCTTCTCATCCCAGCAGGGGAGATGGTCTGTCAAACAGCCATCGGTACGTCGTACTGGAGATAGTATGCGGGTGCTCGTTAGGTTACGAGTACACTGGACAGGACTCATCGGGAACAGTTGGTTGGTATTATACCTATCGTCAGTAATCAGTTCCCAGGTGACATGAGTACAGCTTAGTCCGCTGACTTGACACTGTCACTTCGTCTCGAGTGTGTTCCCACTGTACTTAGATTACTACCCTACCACGGCTCAAAGGAGTAGTGCAAACAGGTAGTAGTTGGTTGCAGTCCCGAAGCACTTGGAGGCAGTGACGGTTAGACAGGATTCGTCTCTCCTGGTATTAGGGGTTGATATCGCGCTGTGTCTAGGAGAGCCATTACACAAGTAGTCCCAGGCCAGGGCAAGTGAGATATACTGTAAGTCCATATTGCGACCCCCGGTTCTTACGGGGAGGCGGAAACGGTATAAAAAACAAATTTTTAGTGCAAGAGGCAACATGGACTAAACAAGGTCGGGATCGTGTCTAAACTAAACTAGCAAATACGCTAAAAGGAGTTAGCTACTCGGATGAGGGTTATACCTAAACTTGAACTCCTTCTTCTTCAAACTTTGTGGAGGTTGATGGTTCTCCTTTGTCGCCTTCTTCCGTCGAAGATGGATCCACCTCGAGGGTTCGACCTTGGGCTCTTTCTCGGACTTGGAGTGAACTAGAATCTCCGGTTTGCTAATCCTTTGATCCTAGGGTGAGTAGAGAGTGACTAGGGTTTGCTTTCCTTTTAAAAGAGAAGGATTCTCAACTCATGAGAGGGCTTCTCTTTACTAGAGGAAGAAGAAGATGAAGAGAGGAGAGAGAATGAGAATGATAGAATGAGCTATTATTTTTTTCTTCTTGCAACCATAATGCAAAAGAATAATATTATCTAAATGATAATAATTGAAAATGAGAATAGTTGATGGTAGTGTTTGGAATGACCACAACCATGCTTCATTTAATAAAAAGTAAGCATGAATCAAGGAAGACTTTCAAGGCATGAAAGTGGTCAATGGTCAACAAGTCAACCAAGGTCAACAAGTCAACAAAGAACAACCATAACATAATTCTCATTTAATTATTATTATTAATAGATAATAAATAAATCCATTAGGGTTTGGAAAAAGAAGACTGTCAACTGTGCATACGCACCCGTTCCGAAACCCTAATGAAAAACCTCATTCTCCTCCTCAATCAACTGTGCATACACACCTGCATTCTCGTTCCGAAAAACAAGAATACCAAGATATAAAAGCAACCCCAAAACATATACCAGTATCTGGCTCAAACCAGAGCCTGCCAGTATAATCCGTCCGGACTCCAAACGTGCATAAATGCGCGGATGAGAACGAACCCTGTCGCAAAACCATGCGACCTCTACTCTGTTTTGCCCAGAGGCGAATACCCTCTGTGTGGGACTCTAAAGACTCGACACTACGCTGGCAGTGGGTTTAACCACAGACCGCAAGCGGCACTAGCTGTGCGTAACGGTCCCCAGGTAGATGCCGACAAGAAGGCTGATGAGGTGAAACCCCATCTGAACTCCTACTGAGTCTGAATGTGACAGTCTCCGTACAGTCCGGTCTGTTCGTCTGATACATCGCATGGCGGGCCTAGGGGGTGGTAATCGTCAGTCCCCCAATAGCGGTACAAGTCGTGCCGGAGCGAAGCCCAAAACACCCTGAGATAACACTGGAAACCTACCAGTATATCTCGTTTGCCCTGGCCAGGGACTACTCGTGTAATGGCTCTCCTAGACACAGCGCGATGTCAACCCCCAATACCGGGAGAGACGAATCCTGTCTAACCGTCACTGCCTCCAAGTGCTTCGGGACTGCACCCAACCGCCACCCGTTTGCACGACTCCTTTGAGCCGTGGTAGGGTAGTGATCAAAGTGCAGTGGGAACACACTTGAGGCGAAGTGCCAGTGTCAAGTCAGCGGACTAAGCTGTACTCATGTCACCTGGGAACTGATAACTGACGATAGGTATAATACCAACCTGTCAGTTCCCGACGAGTCCTGTCCAGTGTACTCGTAACCCAACGAGCACCCGTATACTATCTCCAGTACGACGTACTGATGGCTGTGGGACAGACCATCTCCCACACTGGGATGAGAAGCGCATACGCTAGTCTACTCCGGAGTATCGATGCCCTGTCTCGATAGTCCTGCGACTAGGGACCTGTATAAGGATGTGCTTATAGATTACCCAGCCCCCACTAGTGTGACTGCCATCACAACGCTGGTAATCAAGCAAAGATCCTAAGGGCTCCACTAATGCGTATAAGTGATATACTGAAATAAACACAAGTACACATTGAAGTAGAAACAAACCAAGTAGCATACTACTATTTTGAGCAAGATTGTATATACAAGGTGAATATCCCAAGCATCCATTAAGTAATATACAAACTAGTATTATACAGTAATGGCCTCTAGGGCATATACACTAACAATCTCCCACTTGCACTAAGGCCATGTACTGGCGTATCGAAGACCTATCATCTCGATCAGCCGCTCGAACTGAGTCTGGGGCAAGGCCTTGGTGAATGGATCTGCAGTGTTCTCTTCTGAAGCAACCCTCCGAACCTCGATCTCCTTGCGATCCACGATCTCCCTGATCAGGTGATACCGCCTCAAGATGTGCCTGGATCTCTGATGGGACCTGGGTTCCTTCGCTAAAGCTATAGCCCCGTTGTTGTCGCAATACAGAGGTATTGGGTCAACAATGGACGGAACCACCTGAAGTTCTTTCAAGAACTTCCTCATCCAGACAGCTTCTTTTGCGGCATCAGATGCAGCGATGTATTCCGCTTCCATCGTCGAGTCTGCAACGGTTTCCTGTTTGGAACTCTTCCAACACACCGCCCCTCCATTGAGGGTGAAGACAAAACCCGACATGGACTTGGAATCATCCTTGTCACTCTGGAAGCTGGAGTCAGCAAAGGCCTCGATCTGGAGGTCTTTTGCGCCATACACCAAGAACATCTCCTTAGTCCTTCTCAGGTACTTGAGAATGTTCTTTACTGCTATCCAATGTTTCTCCCCAGGGTTTGACTGATACCGGCTTACTACACTCAGTGCATAAGCTACATCCGGTCTGGTACACAACATCGCATACATTATAGAGCCTACCGCAGAAGCGTAGGGTATAATAGACATGCGATCCCTCTCCAAATCAGTCTTGGGAGACATCTCTTTAGAGAGGGTGATCCCGTGACAAGCCGGTAGGTTACCGCGCTTGGAATCTTCCATACTGAATCTTTTCACTATGGTGTCGATGTACCTGGACTGAGAAAGTCCCAATATCCTCTTGGATCTATCACGATGGATCCGGATCCCCAGGATGTATGAGGCATCACCCAGGTCTTTCATGGAGAACCTTTGTGACAAGAACCCCTTGACAGATTGTAGCATAGGAATGTCATTTCCTATCAAGAGAATGTCATCCACGTATAAAACGAGGAATACTACAGTTCTCGCTACAAATCTACTATAGATGCATGGTTCATCTGGATTTTTGATAAAGCCAAATTCTTTGACTGTCTCATCAAAGCAGATGTTCCAACTCCGCGATGCCTGCTTTAGTCCATAGATGGACTTAAGCAACTTGCACACCTTTCCGCTGCTCCCACTCTGAATGAAACCCTCTGGCTGGTCCATATAGACACACTCCTCTAAATTTCCATTTAGAAAAGCTGTCTTTACGTCCATTTGCCAGATCTCATAATCGTGGAAGGCAGCAATGGCAAGAAGGATCCGAATGGATTTCAGCATGGCTACTGGAGAAAAGGTTTCGTCGTAGTCCAAGCCAGGTCTTTGACGAAAACCCTTTGCTACCAGCCTAGCTTTATAGGTCTCAACCTGTCCATCTACACCAATCTTCCTTTTGAAGATCCACTTGCATCCTACGGGTTTTACCCCGTCTGGAGCAATGTCCAACGTCCATACTTTGTTGGTGTACATGGACTCCATTTCGGTCCGCATTGCATCCAGCCATTTCACTGAGTCAACGCTCTGAACGGCCTGCTGGAAGCTAGTAGGCTCATCATAATCTATGATGCAATCCTCTCTATCCCCGTCTATGAGAAAACCGCAGTATCTCTCGGGCGGATGAGACCGCCTACTACTCCTGCGGAGCGGCGTAGGAATGTCCTGTTCATCTGAACCCTCTGGTTCCACTAAGCTTTCAGTAATAGTCTGAGGTTCTGGAATTTCATCCAGTTCTACTGCGCTCCCACTTATCTGATTTTCCAAAAACTCAGTTTCCAAGAAGTGGGCATGACGAGAAACAAGGACTTTTTGCTCCTCTGCGTAATAGAATAGATACCCCTTGGAGTTCTTTGGGTATCCCACAAACTTGCACTGTACTGAGCGTGCCTCGAGCTTGTCCGCATGCTGCTTTTTTACAAAAGCCGGACATCCCCATGTCTTAAAGGCTTTAAGACAGGGTTTCTTCCCACTCCACATCTGATATGGTGTGGTAGGCACAGTCTTAGTAGGAACTTGGTTCAAGAGATGTGCAGCTGTTTCTAGTGCATATCCCCAGAAAGATCGCGGTAACTCAGCCTTACTCATCATGGAACGAACCATATCCAATAGGGTTCGATTCCTCCTTTCCGATACACCGTTATGTTGCGGAGTGTATGGAGGAGTACGCTGAGAGAGAATTCCATTCTCTTTTAAATAGTCCAGGAACTCGGCACTCAAGTATTCACCACCTCGATCCGATCTTAGGATCTTGATACTTTTGCCTGTTTGTTTTTCAACTTCATTCTTGTAATCCCGAAATTTCTCAAAAGCCTCGGATTTGTGCTTCATTAAGAAGACATGTCCATACCTAGAGAAATCATCTGTGAAAGTAATGAAGTATGAATAACCGCTTCGCGCATGTGTAGACATTGGACCACACACGTCACTGTGTATGAGTCCCAAGAGCTCGCTCGCTCTTTCTCCGTGTCCAGTGAACGGAGTCTTTGTCATCTTTCCCATGAGACAAGATTCACAAGTGGCATAAGACTGATACTCGAACGGATCCAAGTATCCTTCTTTATGTAACTTAGTCAACCGTGTCTCATTGATGTGACCCAGTCTACAATGCCATAAGAAAGCCCGATTGATATCTGGAGACTTTCTTTTGTGTGTATTCTGGACATTGAAAATCTGTGGTTGGTTTAACACGTATATACCATTACTCAGAGTACCTGACCCAATCAATACTTGATTAAGGTGAATGTTTACAACATTACTTACAAACGCAAATTCATAACCTTCTTTAGAAACTAAAGATACAGAAATGATATTACAAGTTGCGTTGGGTACAAAAAAGCAATTACGCAAAACCAAAACATGTCCATCTGACATTCCCAGGTGATAGTCCCCCACGGCTTTAGCATCCATGCTAGCTCCGTTCGCAACTCTGAGGGTCATGTCACCTGCCTTCAAATCCCTACGGTTTCTCAACGCCTGCAAAGAATTACAGATATGAGATCCTGATCCGGTATCCAATACCCAGGAAGTAGAGTTTATTGAAAGACAGTTTTCAATAACATACACACCTGAAGCTGAAGCTGCAACCTGCTTCAATTCCTGTGTTCTGGCCTTCCAGGCCCTGCAATCATTCTTCCAGTGTCCTTTCTTATGACAAAAGAAGCATTCTTCCTTATCCACAAGCTTCCCCGCTATCTTTGTTGCTTTCCCTTTTCCCTTCGTATCCACTTTACTAACACCGCCCCTTGGTTTGGCGGGGGCCTTCTTCTTCTTTCCCTTGGCTTTCGCCTTGGACCTAGAAGAAGATGATCCTCCTACAAACAAAGTGGATGTATCCCTACTTTTCTGTAGGGTGCCCTCTGCGCTCCTCAGCATGTTGAGGAGCTCTGATAGTTCAACCTCTTTTTCTTGTAGGTTGAAGTTCAGTATAAACTGGGCGTAAGTGGAAGGAAGGGACTGGAGAACTATATCCGTATATAGTTCACTCTCCAATGTGATCCCTAGGTCAGCGAGCTCCTCAATGTAGCCGATCATCTTTAGCACGTGCTCGGCTACTGATGATCCGACGGCCATCTTTGTCGAAAACAACTTTTTCGACGCTTCGTATCTTGCGATACGTGATTGCTCTCCATACAGTTCTTTTGTATGGAGCAATATGGACTCCATGTCCATATTCTCATGCCTCCTCTGATGTTCGTTGTCCATCGAGGCAAGCAGGAGGCACTTGGCCTTCGCGCTATCAATCTCCCAAGTCTTGCGGATTTCCTTATCCGCGATACTGGAAGTTGGACCAGGGACAGGGGGAGCTTTGGTGGTAAGAAGATACCCCAGCTTGTCATAAGTGATTGCTATCTTGACATTCCTGAGCCAATCTTTGTAGTTTGGCCCTGTCAGCTTGTTTTTATCTAGGAGTAACTTAAGTCCAGTCATGTTGATTGGTCGCTGCAATTAGGAGAGAGAAGAAGAAACACTCAGCATGATGCTCTTGCAAGTTTAGAGTGGTTTTTAGTTTGTCTAAACAGGATGGCTCCCACTGTTTCTCGAATCCCTCCTCAAACCATAAAGGAAGAATTAGTCAGGATCAATCCCACCGTACAATACTTGCTTAACCGTTCAGCCAGGCCAGTGTCGGTACTTCGAGGGAGGTTTTCCAACGCTTTCGCGAAGTTCCTTAATTAAAGAACCTCTTTTCCCTGGGGGCGTAACCCCGCTAACACCTTTCTAGGCACCTACTAGGTTTATAGCATTGATCGTTAAGTGAGAAATTTCCCGAGGAGTAGCATATACTCACAGTAGGATCGGGATCCAAATATCATTGTGTGACGAAAATGAAGGAATCCTACCATAATCATCACACTCCAAATGGTATGCAAATCTAGCAAGTTTCAGTACTTATGAAACTCCCGATGTGGATTTTTGCCCCATGCTCTTATGACCTTGACTAAGGCCAACAAATCATAAGTCACATGTCAAGTTCTTCCCGTCGTTATCCAGGTTAATTTGAACCCACCCGTATATACCCTTGACTATGGCCAACAAGGCAATACGACTGTCCCAAACCAACGCATTCTATCTATGCAACATATGAATACCCACCAGCTACCAATCACTGTGCCTTGACTAAGGCCAACAAACACAGCTTGAATACTGTTGAATATTCATATGAAACGACGGAGGGCTACGGATGGTTTTGGCGAAACCGTGAACGTAGTGAACTTGATATAATCGATGGAACGAGATAGCTTTTAGAAGGAGTGGCTCAAGCTCCGCATTTAAAAGTTAGTTTTGAAAAGAACCGAGTGGTTTTCCGAAAGTGTTCCATCGACTTAAACTTGGTTTATTATCTTGCATTAGTTCTTTTAATGCGTGATATTCTTGCATTAGTACTTTTAATGCGTCCCATCATTTAATCCTACCATTGCAGAAAACAACCAAAATATGACGTACGCTTATGCCATTCGCATTCGCCACGGGGCCCCGTCATTACCCGTTAGGTTACTTAACTAACGACAGAGCGGGGGCTGGGCTAGCGCGTCTGTAAAACATAAGCAACGCCTAAATAGAAAGCAATGATAGACATTTCAGATCTCAGATAAATACATTGGATATACTAGCAATCTGTAATTTGTACGAGCCTGTAACAAAAACAGATAACACGGTCGCGGTGAATAGCCAAATCCCCACCCAAGACCCCTACGGGTGCGGCAAACTACCCGCCAAGTCCTCGGTAGTTTGTGCACCCCTCCATGGGTCTATCCTAGGAGCAAAAACAGTAAAAAGAATTATACAATGACGGCTACAACCCCGACCCGGTTGTGCGGCCAAACAAATAATATAATTACATCAATTTACATTTACAATGAATTGCAAGAAAAGAAAACTCTCGTCTCACAACCCCCGGCTATTCACCCGCGACAATCCAACATATTTATATACACATTCCAGCACATTACAGATCTTGTATAACCCCGACTAATCGTCTTATAGCGATTAGCCGACGTTCAATACAAGCAAACATCACAGATATAACCATCATAGTCAAAGTGTAGTGAAGTTCGGAAAAAAATACGGAATTATAGGACCCCAAAAGGAAATTTCTTTTCTGGAAAATCTGGGCACATATAATATATTTTAAAAATCCCAAAACCAACACAGACACACACTGCACGAAAAACGATGCACAGAAGACGACAAGTCGCGGCGGTTCCGCGGCGAATGCTTACCTTACGCGGCGGAAGCGCGGCGCCTTAGACGAGTTACTGTATCGTTTTTCTTGGGTGTTCACAGAAAAGCCTGAGACGAATTTACATGTATAAAGTTTTTCATTTTGAGCCAAAAAATTTTCAACAGAAACTCAGGTTTTGAAATTATCCGGTTTTGTGATTTTTTTTTGTTTCCGAACTTCGTTACACTTCACTACCAAGCTAGTTTAAGTTTAGTTAGGCTCTGATACCACTGTAAGTCCATATTGCGACCCCCGGTTCTTACGGGGAGGCGGAAACGGTATAAAAAACAAATTTTTAGTGCAAGAGGCAACATGGACTAAACAAGGTCGGGATCGTGTCTAAACTAAACTAGCAAATACGCTAAAAGGAGTTAGCTACTCGGATGAGGGTTATACCTAAACTTGAACTCCTTCTTCTTCAAACTTTGTGGAGGTTGATGGTTCTCTTTTGTCGCCTTCTTCCGTCGAAGATGGATCCACCTCGAGGGTTCGACCTTGGGCTCTTTCTCGGACTTGGAGTGAACTAGAATCTCCGGTTTGCTAATCCTTTGATCCTAGGGTGAGTAGAGAGTGACTAGGGTTTGCTTTCCTTTTAAAAGAGAAGGATTCTCAACTCATGAGAGGGCTTCTCTTTACTAGAGGAAGAAGAAGATGAAGAGAGGAGAGAGAATGAGAATGATAGAATGAGCTATTATTTTTTTCTTCTTGCAACCATAATGCAAAAGAATAATATTATCTAAATGATAATAATTGAAAATGAGAATAGTTGATGGTAGTGTTTGGAATGACCACAACCATGCTTCATTTAATAAAAAGTAAGCATGAATCAAGGAAGACTTTCAAGGCATGAAAGTGGTCAATGGTCAACAAGTCAACCAAGGTCAACAAGTCAACAAAGAACAACCATAACATAATTCTCATTTAATTATTATTATTAATAGATAATAAATAAATCCATTAGGGTTTGGAAAAAGAAGACTGTCAACTGTGCATACGCACCCGTTCCGAAACCCTAATGAAAAACCTCATTCTCCTCCTCAATCAACTGTGCATACACACCTGCATTCTCGTTCCGAAAAACAAGAATACCAAGATATAAAAGCAACCCCAAAACATATACCAGTATCTGGCTCAAACCAGAGCCTGCCAGTATAATCCGTCCGGACTCCAAACGTGCATAAATGCGCGGATGAGAACGAACCCTGTCGCAAAACCATGCGACCTCTACTCTGTTTTGCCCAGAGGCGAATACCCTCTGTGTGGGACTCTAAAGACTCGACACTACGCTGGCAGTGGGTTTAACCACAGACCGCAAGCGGCACTAGCTGTGCGTAACGGTCCCCAGGTAGATGCCGACAAGAAGGCTGATGAGGTGAAACCCCATCTGAACTCCTACTGAGTCTGAATGTGACAGTCTCCGTACAGTCCGGTCTGTTCGTCTGATACATCGCATGGCGGGCCTAGGGGGTGGTAATCGTCAGTCCCCCAATAGCGGTACAAGTCGTGCCGGAGCGAAGCCCAAAACACCCTGAGATAACACTGGAAACCTACCAGTATATCTCGTTTGCCCTGGCCAGGGACTACTCGTGTAATGGCTCTCCTAGACACAGCGCGATGTCAACCCCCAATACCGGGAGAGACGAATCCTGTCTAACCGTCACTGCCTCCAAGTGCTTCGGGACTGCACCCAACCGCCACCCGTTTGCACGACTCCTTTGAGCCGTGGTAGGGTAGTGATCAAAGTGCAGTGGGAACACACTTGAGGCGAAGTGCCAGTGTCAAGTCAGCGGACTAAGCTGTACTCATGTCACCTGGGAACTGATAACTGACGATAGGTATAATACCAACCTGTCAGTTCCCGACGAGTCCTGTCCAGTGTACTCGTAACCCAACGAGCACCCGTATACTATCTCCAGTACGACGTACTGATGGCTGTGGGACAGACCATCTCCCACACTGGGATGAGAAGCGCATACGCTAGTCTACTCCGGAGTATCGATGCCCTGTCTCGATAGTCCTGCGACTAGGGACCTGTATAAGGATGTGCTTATAGATTACCCAGCCCCCACTAGTGTGACTGCCATCACAACGCTGGTAATCAAGCAAAGATCCTAAGGGCTCCACTAATGCGTATAAGTGATATACTGAAATAAACACAAGTACACATTGAAGTAGAAACAAACCAAGTAGCATACTACTATTTTGAGCAAGATTGTATATACAAGGTGAATATCCCAAGCATCCATTAAGTAATATACAAACTAGTATTATACAGTAATGGCCTCTAGGGCATATACACTAACATATACTGGTAGGTTTCCAATGTTATCTCAGGGTGTTCTGGGCTACACTCCGACACGACTTGTACCGCTATTAGGGGACTGATGTTTACCACCCCCTAGGCCCGCCATGCGATATTCTCAGACGAACGGACCGGACTGTACGGAGATTGTCACATACAGGCTTAGTAGGAGTTCGGATGGGTTTACCTCATCGGCCTTCTTATCGACATCTACCTGGGGACCGTTACGTACAGCTAGTGCCGCTTGCGGTCTGTGGTTAAACCCACTGCCAGCGTAGTGTCGAGTCTTTAGAGTCCCACACACAGAGTTTTCCTGCACTGAGCGAAACGTGTAGAGGCCGTATGGTTTTACGGCAGGGCTACGATCACTTACGTGCACTTGTGTGCGTATGCTGTTCGGGCAGGCAATACTAGTGGGCTTTGGTTTAAGCCGGATCCTAGTATTGCACGGATGAATTTGTTTTGTCTTCTGTGCATTCGCATTCTACGGAATGCGGATGCGGGTGTGTAGGCACAGTTTTGAGGAGCGAAGAAGGGTGAGCAACGTGGACTTACAGTGGTATCAGAGACTAGCTAAACATAAACTAGCATATTAGCAAAGTATTTAGAATTTCGATCGGAAAAAATCGCAAAACACGTCCGGAAAAACCATGTTTCTGCCGATTTTTTATACTGCTCTAAAAATCATTTGACATACATGAAAAATCGGCTCAGGGTTTTGTAAAAATACAGAACAAAAACGATCCAGTGACTCGGTCAAAGCGCCGCGGATCCGTGACAAGAACATGCTTCCTGCCGCGGATCTGCGGCCGAGTTGACTCGGCCGTGGACCGGGTTTTCTGCAGTGTTCTTATTTGGATGTTTTGGGATTTTTAGTATAGTTTGTTTCTGCCCAGATTTTCCAGAGAACAAATTTGTTTTTGGGGTGGTTACAAATCCGTATTTTGATCGAAATTCCGTAGGCTTTGGCTAATGGATATTATCTGTGATGTGATATATGTATTGAACGTCTGTTAATCGCTTTACGTCGATTAGTGGGGGTTATACATATCTGTGATCTGTAATGTTGATGGTTTGTATATATGAACTCGTTGGATTGTCGTGGATGAATAGCCGGGAGGTTGTGAGATGAGAGTTTTCTTTATCTTTCAATTCATGTAAAATTTGTAATTGATGTAATATTATTTTATGGCCGCACATCCGGGATGAGGTTGTAGCCGCCATTGTATAATTTCTTTTACTGTTTTTTCTCCCAGGATAGACCCAAGGTGGGATGCACAAACTACCAGGTATCTCGAAGTGCCGAGTGGCCTACTCACGTTGATGAGGGAGGTTGCTTCGCTTCGGGTACTTGGCGGGTAGTTTGCCGCACCCGTAGGGGTCTTAGGTGGGGTATTGGCTATTCATCGCGACCGTGTAATCCGCTTTTCGTTGCAGGCTCGAACGAATCGCGGATTCCTAGTATATCCAAAGTGTTCATCTGTGATCTGGAATGGCTATCATTGCATCTGACGAATGTATATATCTATATATGATATCTATTTAGGCGTTGCTTATGTTTTGCATCCGCGCTAGTCCAGCCCCCGCTCTGTCGTTAGTTAAGTAACCTAACGGGTGATGACGGGACCCCGTGGCGAATGCGGATGGCATAAGCGTACGTCATATTTTCGTTGTTTTCTACAATGGTAGGATTAAATGATGGGACGTATTAAAATTAATGCAAGGAAATAAACCAAGTAAAAGTCGTTGGAACACTTTCAAAACCACTCGGTTCTTTTCAAAAACCAACTTTTAAACGCGGAGCTTGAACCACTCCTTTTAAAAGCTATATCGTTCCATCGATTATATCAAGTTCACTACGTTCACGGTTTCGCCAAAACCATTCGTAGCCCTCCGTCATTTCATATGGACAGTCAATAGTATTCAAGCTGTGTTTGTTGGCCAAAGTCAAGGCACAGTGTTTGGTAGCTATTGGGTATTCATATGCAGCATAGATAGATAAGTTGGTTTGGGACAGTCGTACTGCCTTGTTGGCCAAAGTCAAGGGTAGGTACGGGTGGGTTCAAATTAATCTGGACAATGACGGGTAGAACTTGACATGTGACTTATGATTTGTTGGCCAAAGTCAAGGTCATAAGAGCATGGGGCAAAAATCCACATCGGGAGTTTCTAAAGAAACTGAAACTTGCCGGTGCTGCATACCATTAGGACTGTGATGATTCTGGTAGGATTCCTTCAGTTTTATCGCACGATGATATTTGGATCCCGATCCTACTGTGAGTATATGCTACTCCTCGGGAACTTTCTCACTTAACTATCAATACTATAAACCAAGTAGGTGTCTAGAAAAGTGTTAGCGGGGATACGCCCATAGGGAAAAGAGGTTACTTAATTAAGGAACTTCGCGAAAGCGTTGGAAAACCTCCCTCGAAGTACCGACACTGGCTTGGCTGAACGGTTAAGCAAGTATTGTGCGGTGAGATTGATCCTGACTAATTCTTCCTTTATGGTTTGAGGAGGGATTCGACAGACAGTGGGATCCATCCTGTTTAGATAAATTAAAAACCAATCTAAACTTGCAAGAGCATCATGCTGAGTGTTTTCTTCTCTCTCTCTTAATTGCAGCGAACCAGTGACCACACCTAGGTTAGATCTAGATAATAAAATGACTGAATCTGACTGTTATGACTGGCAAAGTTCTGTCCAGATGTCCATTGCCCATGACAAACCGGGACAACTCTTCACTAATCCAACCCTTGCCGTCTCAGGACCAGTTTTCCCTGTCACGGATATTGATATCCGTAAGACATCGGGAAAAGACTGTGCAAAAGCCAAGTACCTCGTGTTAGCCTCAGTTGATAGTGCATACCGGAGGCAGCACGAGAAGATGTACTTAGTTTCTATCTTCCTCCATAATAAAGATTTATATGGAGACCAATCTCGTATCGCAAGATATGAGACCTCGAACGAATTGCTTCCAGCGAGGTTGGCTATCGGGTCATCTATAGGGGGCAACGTTCTTACAGAGACTAGCTATTTTGAGCTCACGGACCTGAAGACCACGTTGAAGAACGAGTCAGATGCTGACTTGATTTTACAGTCTCTACCTTCTACCCTGAAGGAAACCAGGAAAGTAGAAGGAATGGAAAGGGTAAAAGTTTCGGGACTGGATATAGTAAAAGAAGGACGTTCTTATTGTTACGGAAATGAACATTGGCAGAAGGATTGCAGAGCTAGCAAAGCCAGTAGCCAGGATTCGAAGTATGTTAAGGCTTCGGCTTTGGGTGTGTTTGTAATAGAGAACTGTATGTCAGTTAACCCTACTTCCTGGGTATTGGATACCGGATCAGGATCTCACATCTGTAATTTGTTACAGGCTTTGAGAAACCGTAGGGTTATCAAGATAGGTGATATGACTCTCAGGGTTGCTAACGGAATGAGCATATACGCTGAATCCGTAAGGGTCATCTTGGACTGACAACTGGGCAGATATTGATTCTGCGTGACTGTTTTTATATACCAGGTGCGACTTGTAATATTATATCTGTATCCTTACTTTTTAAGGAAGGATATGATTTTACTTTTGTAAGCGATGTGGTCAACATCCACCTAAATCAAGTTCTGATTGGGTCAGGTACATTAAAAAACGGGATATACGTATTGAATCAAGCTCAGATTTTCAGTGTCCAGAACACACTTAAAAGAAAGTCTCCGGAATTAAATCAGGCTTTCTTATGGCATAGCAGACTGGGTCACATTAATGAGACACGGTTGACAAAGTTACATAAAGAGGGATACTTGGATCCGCTGGAGTATCAGTCTTATGCCACTTGTGAATCTTGTCTCATGGGAAAGATGACAAAGACTCCGTTCACTGGACACGGAGAAAGAGCAAGCGTGCTCTTGGGACTCATACACAGTGACGTGTGTGATCCAATGTCTACACATGCGCGAAGTGGTTATTCATACTTCATTACTTTCACAGATGATTTCTCTAGGTATGGACATGTCTTCTTGATGAAGCATAAATCCGAGGCCTTTGAGAAATTTCGGGAATACAAGAATGAAGTTGAAAAACAAACAGGCAAAAGTATCAAGACACTGAGATCTGATCGAGGTGGTGAATACTTGAGTGCCGAGTTTCTGGACTACTTAAAAGAGAATGGAATTCTCTCTCAGCTTACTCCTCCATACACACCACAACACAACGGTGTATCGGAAAGGCGGAATCGAACCCTATTGGATATGGTTTGTTCCATGATGAGTAAGGCTGAACTACCGCGATCTTTCTGGAATTATGCGCTAGAATCAGCTGCATACCTTTTGAACCGAGTTCCAACTAAGACTGTGCCTACTACACCATATCAGATGTGGTGTGGGAAGAAACCCTATCTTAAGCACATTAAGATATGGGGATGTCCAGCTTTTTTCAAAAAGCAGCATGCGGACAAACTCGAGGCACGCTCAGTACAGTGTAAGTTTGTGGGATACCCAAAGAACTCCAAGGGGTATCTTTTCTATTACGCAGAGGAACAAAAGGTTTATGTTTCTCGTCATGCCCGCTTCTTGGAAAATGAGTTTTTGGAAAATCAGATAAGTGGGAGCACAATAGAACTGGAAGAAATTCCAGAACCACGAGCTATTACTGAAATCTTAGTCGAACCAGAAGGTTCAGGAGAACCGGACATCCCAACGCCACTCCGCATGAGTAGTAGGCAATCTCATCCGCCCGAGAGATACTACGGTTTTCTCATAGACGGGGATAGAGAGGATTGCACTATTGATTATGGTGAGCCTACTAGCTTCCAGCAAGCCATTCAGAGCGGTGACTCGGTAAAATGGTTGGATGCAATGCGGACCGAGATGGAGTCCATGTACACCAACAAAGTTTGGACTTTGGACTGTGCTCCAGATGGGGTAAAACCCGTAGGCTGCAAATGGATCTTCAGAAAGAAGATTAGTGTAGATGGGCAGGTTGAAACCTATAAAGCTAGACTTGTTGCAAAGGGTTTTTCGTCAAAGACCTAGTTTGGACTATGATGAAACCTTTTCTCCAGTGGCTATGCTTAAATCCATTCGGATCCTTCTTGCCATTGCTGCCTTCCACGATTATGAAATCTGGCAAATGGACGTAAAGACGGCTTTCCTAAATGGAAATTTAGAAGAGTGCGTCTATATGGATCAGCCGGAGGGATTCAATCAAAGTGGGATCAGCGGTAAAGTGTGCAAGTTGCTCAAGTCCATCTATGGATTGAAGCAGGCATCGCGGAGTTGGAACATCTGCTTTGATGATACTGTCAAGGAATTCGACTTTATCAAAAACCCAGATGAACCATGCATTTACAGTAAGATTGTAGGGAGAACTGTGGTATTCCTCGTCTTGTACGTGGATGACATTCTCCTAATAGAAAATGATATTCCTATGCTACAGTCAGTCAAAGGATTCTTGTCACAGAGGTTCTCCATGAAGGACCTGGGCGATGCCAACTACATTCTGGGGATCCAGATCTATCATGATAGATCTAAGAGGATGTTGGGACTTTCACAGTCCAGGTACATCGACACTATACTGAAAAGATTCAGTATGGAAGATTCCAAGCGTGGTAATTTACCGGCTTGTCACGGGATCACCCTCTCCAAAGAGATGTCTCCCAAGACTGATTTGGAAAGGGATCGCATGTCTATTATACCCTACGCTTCTGCGGTAGGCTCTATAATGTATGCGATGTTATGTACCAGACTAGATGTAGCAAACGCATTGAGCGTTGTAAGCCGGTATCAGTCGGACCCAGGGGAGAAATACTGGATAGAGGTAAAGAACATTCTCAAGTACCTGAGAAGGACTAAGGAGATGTTCTTGGTGTATGGCGGAAAAGACCTCCAGATTGAGGCCTTTGCTAACTCCAGCTTGCATAGTAACAAGGATGACTCCAAGTCCATGTCGGGTTATGTCTTTACCCTTAATGGAGGGGCGATTTGCTGGAAGAGTTCCAAGCAGGAAATCGTTGTTGACTCAACTATGGAAGCGGAGTATATAGCTTCTTGCGAGGCCGCAAAGGAAGCTGTCTGGATGAAGAAGTTCCTCACGGAGCTTCAGGTGGTTCCTACCATTGTTAATCCAATACTGCTGTATTGTGACAACAACGGCGCTATAGCTTTAGCGAAGGAACCCAGGTCCCATTAGAAGTCCAGGCACATTTTGAGGCGGTACCACCTGATCAGGGAGATCGTAGATCGCCGGGAGATCAAGGTGAAGAGAGTAGATTCGGAGGATAACACTGCAGATCCACCCACGAAGGCCCTACCCCAGACTCGGTTTGAGCGGCTGATCGAGATGATAGGTCTTCGATACGCCAGTACATGGCCTTAGTGCAAGTGGGAGATTGTTAGTGTATATGCCCTAGAGGCCATTACTGTATCATACTAGTTTGTATATTACTTGATGGAAGCTTGGGATATTCACAGTTGTACAGACAATCTTGCTTAAAATGGTAGTATGCTACTTGGTTTATCTCTACTTCAATATGTGCATGTGTTTCTTGTAGCATATCGCTTATACATATTAGTAGAGCCCTTAGGATCTTTGCTTGATTACCAGCGTTGTGATGGCAGTCACACTTGTGGGGGATGGGTAATCTATAAGCACATCCTTATACAGGTCCCTAGTCGTAGGACTATCGAGACAGGGCATTGATACTCCGGAGTAGACTAGCGTATGCGCTTTTCATCCCAGTAGGAGAGATGGTATGTCCCACAGCCATCAGTACGTCGTACTGGAGATAGTATGCGGGTGCTTGTTAGGTTACGAGTACACTGGACAGGACTCGTCGGGAACTGTTGGTTGGTATTATACCTATCGTCAGTTATCAGTTCCCAGGTGACATGAGTACAGCTTAGTCTGCTGAATTGACACTGTCACTTCGCCTCGAGTGTGTTCCCACTGTACTTAGATTACTACGCTACCACGGATCAAAGGAGTCGTGCAAACAGGTAGTAGTTGGGTGCTGTCCCGAAGCACTTAGAGGCAGTGACGGTTAGACAGGATTCGTCTCTCCTGGTATTGGGGGTTGATATCGCGCTGTGTCTAGGAGAGCCATTACACAAGTAGTCCCTGGCCAGGGCAAGCGAGATATACTGGTAGGTTTCCAGTGTTATCTCAGGGTGTTCTAGGCTACACTCCGACACGACTTGTACCGCTATTAGGGGACTGACGTTTACCACCCCCTAGGTCCGCCATGCGATATTCTCAGATGAACGGACCGGACTATACGTAGATTGACACATACAGGCTCAGTAGGAGTTCGGATAGGTTTACCTCATCGGCCTTCTTATCGACATCTACCTGGGGACCGTTACGTACAGCTAGTGCCGCTTGCGGTCTGTGGTTAAACCCACTGACAGCGTAGTGTCGAGTCTTTAGAGTCCCACACACAGAGTTTCCCTGCACTGAGCGAAACGTGTAGAGGCCGTATGGTTTTACGGCAGGGCTACGATCACTTACGTGCACTTGTGTGCGTATGCTGTTCGGGCAGGCAATACTAGTGGGCTTTGGTTTAAGCCGGATCCTAGTATTGCACGGATGGATTTGTTTTGTCTTCTGTGCATTCGCATTCTACGGAATGCAGATGCGGGTGTGTATGCACAGTATTGAGGAGCGAAGAAGGAGGAGGTGCCTCATTAGGGTTTTGACAGTTGATTCGGTCAAAACCATTTTGAGGCGGACTCATTAGGGTTTTGGCAGTTCGTTCGGTCAAAACCATTATGAGTCGGGGACATTATTTACTAATCTTTTTAGTGATAATTGTGTGATGGCTAATTGCTTTGACCATTTGACCATACTTGACTTTGTTGACCGTTTGACCAATGTTGACTTGGACCTTCTTGAGAGGTCTAGAGTTTTCTTTGGTTTTCTTTTTATTTTTGGATATGAAAATGGTCAAGTCAATTGTTGCCATCAACTTTATCATGAAAAGATTAGTCATGATGATGTTGGTGTATTACTGAACCATGGTTCATTTTCTTAGTTCATTCTTGATCTCTCATTCTTGCTCTTAAGAAAATGAAATGAGAAAGCTCCATGGTTCTCCTTCATCTTCCTCCTCTTGAAAATTCCTTTGATCTCATGTGTTGAGAGAAAAAGAATCCAAATAGACAAACACTTCCATCTACCTCTTCTACACATCCTAGGACATCAAGACTAGCGATCTTCTTACCCTAGTTGCCTCGGCTTGAGGTGGAGCTCGGAGCACAACTCTCGGGTGGATCGTCTTCGACTCAAGAAGGCCGCGGAGCTGACCAAGATCCGGACCGATCCTCGGAGCGTGGATGGACGAGCAAGACAGCGGAGTGAAGACCCGAAGGACCGGTATCGTGAGGTATAATCTCTATGACATAGTAGATAGCACCTCAAGAAGTTTGCTAGTTTGTAGTTTAGCAAAGATCCTTCTTTTAGTCCATGTTGCCTTTGCGCCAAAAAATTGTTTTTCGCCGTTTCCGCCTCCCCGTAAGAACCGGGGTGAGCAACGTGGACTTACAAGAGTCGCGCGTTGTAGTATTACGCTTTTCATGCTATTTGAGCTTTCCTTTGAGTTTTGATCCTCGCCCTTCGGCGTTGTATATTATATTGCTTGCGTGGCTGTGACCGTCGATTGACAAAGAGCTAGCTCCCGCTTGGGGATGCATTATATCATTTCATATATATTATTTATGTTGTACCCCGTTCGGGGCCAGTATTTACAAAGGAAACTCTGCCGAAATTTTCAGAAAAGATATGAGTTTAAAGAAAATGCATATTCGGCCTACTTATTTAAAAAAATTGATTTCAAAACATGTTTTCTTTACTTCTAAAAACCAGTTTTCTCTATGTACACCTTAAAATGGTTTTAGATTTCTGGGCTTTTGGCTTACTTGGATCAGATAGAGTCCTATAGACTTCATATGATTTCAAGTGCCAGTCACGTGCTTTTTCGGGTCGTGACAAAGTTGGTATCAGAGCGCTAGGTTAACCTTGGTTCGAGTCTAAGTTTGACTATGTGGAGCCTAGAGCGTCTATATATATACGGAACTTAGGCTTGACCTTACGGAACTTAGACTTAGTCGAGGGGGTATTATACCCGAACTTTCGTCGCATAGGATGACCCTTGGTTGATGGAGTAGGTGGCTTGAGTAGAGTGACGTACCGTACGTATGTTCCGCGGCATATTTACGATACGCTACTCCGCTTAAGAAACCTTAGGATATACATTTCCTTGCACAGTGTTATATTCTTTCCTATGATCTATCCTCATCGATACTGGTTATGATTTTGCTGCCACGATTACACGGGAAGAGAGAGCTACGGCTAGAGTTGCGTCAGCATGAGCTCGTCGTGGACGAGGACTGACCAGGGCGTGATTCCGGAAACATACGATTGCATAGAGAGGCATCGTTTTATTGTGTTTTCGCGCCATGAGCGTTTGACAGATCGGTTTTACGAGAGTTCTCGGACGTGCAGATCAGTACCAGAGGACCAGGCTACTGCTAGAAGCCAGCCAGGATGTGATGACCATTGATATATCACTTATTCAGGACGATTGAGGCGCTGTTCAGCGTACAGACGAATGAGCTAGTTGTTGCTGCAAATGACGAGATATCGCCTAGGTGATTGGAGCCGCTGCAGCATGAGCTTATACCTAGAGATATGATGGTAAGTCGCTAGTCACCCGAGGATGAATGACTAGGACATGTGGTTCGTTCGCTTACCCCGATGCGAGGTCATCAGATAGATTGATTCCAGCTAGAGACGACTTCACACAGGTTCGTTGAGAGTCGATGGAGATGATCGAATGTCAGGAGCCCATTTTCCAAGTTTAAAGTATTCGGAAAGACATGCAAGCGAGTCTATGGACCCTCTAGAAGAATGAAACCCTAACTCGACATAATGACCGTGTGAAAGCCTTTGAACCTTAGGGTTTGTGGTAGTTCCGCGGCGCCATTAGTGAGGCTTGGGTTTTCCCTTCTACGGCTGGACCACCGATACTGTGGTATGTACTCGATACTATTAAACTGTACCCAAGATGTTGAGCTCTTGGGGGATTATGAGGTTTTGACAAATCGATCGGATAGTTCAACATCATTCGGATATCATGTGGTGGGACATATTGCTTGAGAGACTCCAGATACGAGTATAGCCATTAGAGCGTCGTCCTTGCAGCCGCGATGAAACGAGTCTGAAGCAGTCGACGGCAGAGAAAAGTGAAGTACGAGATTCGTGTGAGCTCTTGACGAGAGGACGTTCCACTCCGCTGACATCAGAGATGCGGTACGCATGCCGAGGCATTGATTGCTGGATATACTTTCCAGAAGGAGTCGCGATGGGTATGCAGCCATTCCGGAACAAGAGCTAGATATAGTAAAGGTGGTAACTTCCGGGCAATTCGGCAGGAACGAGATTTGAGAGAAACCTCGACAGGAATTTTCTTGAATACTATAAGAGAAGACTTAGACCCAGGAGTGGTCATATTGCGCACATCCAGCAGGCCAGAGTTCGGCATCGTCGACGAGACAGTTGACCAGGTTTGGATAGAGGACCTCACCCAGATGCGTTGTGAGCTGATCAAGAATGGACGGGTGTTGAGTATATCTCCGCGGGATGGAACGAGTTCCTGAGGATGTGTTCGGCTAGATATCTTCCACAGACAGATGGAGATACCAAGTTCGTGATTTCGAGTCCATGTGAGAGACTTCGGATGGACCGTAGCCGAGAACAATTGCAGTGCGCAGATAGAGACGTGACGTCGAAATGGACGATGATGCAGACAGGCGGAACAAGAGGCTCGTGCGAGATGCTGACGAGCTGTTGTTACTCCCCGTTAAGATTAAAGGCCGGAGGTGTTTACAGAGGCGTTGAGATGCAATCAGTTTCCAAGAAATATGTTGTGCTGAGGACACAGATGTCCATCGAGCGAGAAGAGATTATGCAAGAGTACCAGCCTCCGTATAGTTCGGCATAGGCAAGATCGGAAGAAACCTTGAGCAGGATTCCTTCCAGGACGCTGCTGAAATAAGATTTGCACCAGGAGTAGATGTGTGATGTGCATTCAGAGAGCCAGAGGCCGACGCCAGTGACGTGCTGCTTTACGAGTGGCCGTGAGGATTGACCGAGAGATGACCAGAGAAGTGCCAAAACGGAATCGCTCCCCTTAGCACACCTGACAGGGCCGATGAGCCGATGGAGTGCGAGATTGGTAATCCACAGAGAAGATAAGGACGCCAGACCGCGAGCAAGAGACAAGTAGATATCTTGCGCTACTTGCATTGGATGCATTGACAGCTTCTCGTCTTTGAAGGAAAATATACCGATGGCGGTATTTATGATTTGTGATTTTTTGATTCGATTATCACATATCCGTCACTTTGGATTCCGGTATTTTGGGCGATTTATTCGCATGATTTACTCCTGATGGCTGAGTTCCATGATATTTATTTTCATGCACCATGGTTGCACCTACCGGGCATTTATACCTTGCGCATAGATTTTACACTTGAGATGTGCTTTACACACCGTTGTGTTGATTTATGATTTGTGCACAGTATTGCACCCGATATCGTTTTCGTGCCTTGCCTGCACCTGCTTATGACTTCATGGATTTCATACAGTTGAGTTGATTTTGTGCATATGATACGCACAAGAATTGATTCTTGCACTCGGTATAGCTTATATGTGCTTGTAGTGCATTGATATTTATTTTGTGCACACAGTTGCACACGTTTATGATTTTTACACCTTGGTACACTCGGTGTTGCTATTTACGCATTAGAGTTATTGTTTGGGTTTTGTGCACAGGATGCACCGTATTTGTATTTCTTGCACAGGATGCACCAGTTTTATGTTTTGTGCCTTTATCGCACCAGATTTATATTTCGTGCCTTTGTTGCACCGGATTTATATTTTGTGCACTACAGTTGCACCTGACTTCGATTTGATATCATTCGATATGTCGATTTTGATTTCGTGCCTATGTTATGCATGCGATTCGACTTATGCCATCGGCATCGTTTACATGCACTTTTAGTGTTTTGATTTCAATTGTGCACACTGATGCACACGATTGTGAGATTATCCACCGCTGTATACCTGATTTTATTGAGCCGTATTGTATAACGTCGATTTTGATCCTGATATTGATGTTGATTTCCTGCACTCCGTGCATTTGATTGGGCTTGCGTATGTTCGACGCTTGATATTGGATTTCGTGATTTCGTGCATGTTGAACGCATGATTTAGATTTTATTCGTGCGTGATGGATGCACCTGATTTGGATTTTCGCGCGTGTTGAGCGCATGATTTGAGATACGATTTTAGTGCACACCAGATGCGCTAAATCGGGATTCTTCGTGCATGTCAGATGCACCTGATTTTGCTGTCAGGCACACACGTTGCCCATGACAGATGTTTTGATGCACACCCGTTACACCAAGATGTTGTTTTGTGCACCTGTACGGCACATATATGGATTTTGATTTCCGTGCGCACCAGACGCATAGAGTATTCTTACATACATTCGTGGGATTGATTACTTATGGAGCAGTACATTTTTTTATGATATTTGCTATGTGATTTTATACTGAGCAGGACTAGTCAGAGGACAGTACCTGGAAATATTTTGCACGCATTGATAGTTATTGAAGGAATTTACAAAAAGCGAGCTATAGTCTCAGTGTATACCTACGTGTCTGATAGGACACGAAATGTTTAAAACAAGGAAACCCTTCTAAATTGTTTTCAAAACGGCGGGACGTGCATATTAAACAAATGATATATATATGTATATGGGTATTTTATTATAATGGACGTCCGCCACTGTGTAACGCCTTAGATTTCGGTTAGTGTTCGTTTAGACGTTATTGCGGGTTTACTGTATAAAGTTTACCAATTCGGGTTCCTCATATTTTATAACATTTAATTAATAATTTATTATTATTTGTTATAAGCATGCACGCACGTGTGCACGTAAAAGTGAGGGTTTGTTTGTGCTAAATTTTGATCTTAGCAACCATGACCATTAACCTAATCCTTTACTTATCCTAACCTTTTCTTTAATCTTTTCCTTAAGCATTTTCCTTTTGTGTTTTGAGTGAGAATGAGAGATAATTATTTTGTGTGAGCATAGTGCATTAATGAAGAGGTATGGTGTGCATTTAATGCATGGATACACTCACCTCTCCTTTTCTCCTACACTCACCTCCCTCTTTTATTTTCCTCACAAACCCTCTCACCACCCACTAACTCTTTTCTTCATCTCATTCTCCACTAAATTCTGAACACTTCCTCTTCCGTCTTCACAAATCCATCATAATTCATCCAAGTCTTCACAAAAATCACTTTTTCCTTCACATTTTCCCTCATGGATGCCTTGGAGTGCTCAAAGCTTGGATCTTTGTGTTCTTTGGTGTAGGTAATGTTTCTTTGCTATTGTTTAAGTTATTTTTGTGTAGCTTAGATTTTTAGTTGCTGTTTTTGTCGTGTATCGTATCGTTTCGGATAAAAACCGTATTTTTTAGTGTCGTTTTATTGTCTCGGATGATCTGCTGTTAAACTAAAATTGTGTTGCAAAAATGGACTGGACAGTAGCCTGGTATAGAGATACAGAACCTACCCACAAAATACGAGCCAAATCCACCTTGTCTTGGCCGCAGATTTATTGTATCTGGCCGCAAGTTGCGGCCAGACTGGGGAATTATGTTAGTTATATGTATGCCCTAGAGGCCCTTGCTATACATAGGATGTATATTGTAGTGGATGCTGGGACATATATAGGAAGGACTTTCTTGCTCGACATGATAGTATGCTATCTGGTTACTCTTTACCTTAACGTGTATACTGATTGTCTCTGTGTTACATGTTGGTAAAGCCCTTAGGATGTGTACTTGACTACCTGGACTATGATGCGGATCATACTAGTGGGGACATGGTAGTCCATAAGTACATCCTTCAAGCTCCCTAGCCGTGGGTGTATCGAGATGGGGCATCGATATACCAGTGTAGACTAGCGTATACCTTCTCGACCCATACAGATGGGCGATGGATGATCCCATATCCATTGGTGTTTGACATCAGAGATGATATACGGGTGTTCAGTGGAGACTGGGTACACTGGACGGACTCGCCGAGAACTCCCAGATGGTATTATACCTTACGTCAGATGGCAGTTCTCTGGTGAACTGGTACAGAGTAGTCTGTTGACCCGAGATCATCATAGAGTCTTGTGTGATTCCCACCGTGCTTTGATTTCCACCTTACCAGGTCCAAGAGGGCGTGCAAAATGGTGGTTTTTGGGTACAGTCCCGAGTCACATGGAGGCAATGAGCGATAGGAGGGGATTCGTCTCTCCCGGTATAGGGAGTTGATGTTGCGCTGTGTTCGATTGGCTATAACCGGAAATCCCTGGCCAGGGTTGCTGAGATATACTGGTAAGTGTTACCAGTAGTTTCTCGAACTGTTATAGACCTCATATCGACACGACTTATCGAGCTATTGGGGTCTGACGTTTACCACCCCTAGGCAAGATATGCGACATATCAGACGAACAGACCGGACTGTACGGTAAGTGTTAATGGTTGGATTCACAGGAGTGTGAGCGGGCTTGCTCGTCGATCTTCTGATCGCTCAATACCCGGGTGGCTGTTACGTTTAGCAGACCGCTTGCGGCTTGTGGGTGCTTGATATGATCATCACCTGCTGCCGGCGTATTGACGAGTCTTTAGAGTCCTACACAGAGGTTTCCTGGCTCAAGCGAAACGAGATAGGAGCGCATATGTGATATGTGCGGGACCGAGAATAATGTGTGTATGTGATACCGTATTCTATTCTCGCGATGAATGTATCGAATGGTTGTATGCGATATAACCTAGTTATCGAATCAAGGATTGATTCGGTAAGCCGATACATAGGATATTAGTCGGTTATATGCGATATGACCGGATCGTTAAATCAAGTGTTGATTTAATGATTTAATGCATAATTATATATTTGATATATTACTTTGCATTAACTAGTATTGGTTCATTTTAAATGGATTTTCTCACTTGGATGTACAAGTTGTATATGTGATATACTTTTTGTGCACTTGATTGTATCATGTTTGATGATACATGCTTACTTGGTTAAGTGTAAAGAATTAAACCATGGTTAAACTAATGATTAGGGTTTTGTTTATCCATCACTTATTTATTCATTTATTTATTTTCTTTTTCATTTTAGAATGGATAAATGAATGGTGGATTGTTTTGTTTGTTAGTTGAATCTTCTTGAAGCTTTGACTAAGTCATCACTCTTGTCTTATACTTAACCCTAACCATTCAAGTTAACCATGGTCTATTCTCTACACTCAACTAAGGTTAGTATATGATAAGTATTTCAATTATTTTCTAATTATTCAATACTTATCATATTCTATGATCATCTTCTTCTTCTTCTTCTTCATGAAGAAACCTTGCTCCATCAATGGCAACTTGAGCAAATGAGTAAGAAATCCAATTCTAAAGTGAACCCACTTCCTATTTCTTCATCCTCTACCTCTTGCCAAGTAGTATATGGTGTTTTCTTCACAAGTTTCATGACTTGGTGAAGTGGGAGCTTGATCTTGTGATGCCTCGACGTAGATCATCTTCGGCATCGAAGTCGACGACCTAGCCCGCCCATTTCTCTGATGAAGCCGACGCTAGAGTCATGGATTCGATTTGGACAGCGGAGAGGACTTCATCACGGAGCCGTGGAGGTAGAGGACCGGATCTACAAAGGTTGTATTTCCGTTCTTTTAGTTAAATTGTTAACTAGCTTCTCTTTTCGCCTAAAATTCTAGTTAACGATCCGTATTAGGGTTTCTCGGCACCCTTAAAATTTGAAATTGGCATGGTTGATGTCTTGTGAGACCTCTTGAGAGTGCCTAGGAACCCTACAGTGGTATCAGAGCCTAGCTAGAGCCTTAGGCGATGCGTAGACGGAGTTTGAAACCCGATCGACCCGAAACCCTAACCCGAGAATGCTCTCTGGACTTTTTCTGAAAAAGGTTTTTTTTTCAGATTAAAAATATGCAGAAAAACCAGCAGGAATATCTAAGGGTTACCGTGAAATTCGACAGCCCAATTCCACTAAGTCGCCGCGGTTCCGCGGCACGAGCATGGCTCGTGCGGCGGTTCCGCGGCCGTACGGCCTCATTATATAAAGAATTTTGGATAGTAATTCTTAGTTTCCAATGCTGGTTTTCCTGGGAATTTTTAATAATTTTTCAAGAGTTGAATTTTCTGGGTTGTATTGGGGACTTGGTGTATCGATCGGATTGTCTAATTCTGTCTGTGTGCTTTTCCGGATAATTTTTGAATATGTTAAAAAGTTCGACCGGATATAAATACCCACCTTTTCCCCTGTCGGGAAATTTCCAAGTGTTGGATCTTTCCATAGTTTAACGACGTTCTAAGTAGTGCAAGTAACGCGATGGTCCCTCTAGAAGACAACAAACCTTAACTCGATTATGTGACCGTCTTGAACTGCCCTTTGAACCTTAGGGTTTGGGGGAGTACGGCGTGCTACATGTGAGGCGTTGGCTTGACCCTTCTACGGCTGGACCGTTGGTACTGAGGCATGAACTGAATGTTTTTAGACTTATTTCATATGTTGAGCTGTATCGGGAAAACTTGGGTGTTCGATTGTTCGATCGGAAAGTTTAACATTTTCTATCTTATTCGGAATGTGATACAATAATTGGAATTCACAAGAAGTTATGAGATAACTGAATGAATGTTATAAATCTAGTAGTTTAGTCTCACTTGATCGGTTGCCACGGAATTTTGATGTGATCAAAAGTCCGTCGCAATCACGTAGCATACGCGGATACTCGCCGGGTAAACTTAATAGACAACCTCGCTCCATAGCCCCGACCAAGTGACTGTAGGAGAACCCCGTCGCCGAAAGCATCCGTTCGGGTGCTAGCGGTAGCAGTGTTCCGCCTTGGTGCACTTCGTCGACGGGGTCGGGGGTGCGGCCGCCTACTAAAGTTTGCGACGAGCATTCGATCAGGATGTCGGGAATCTTTTGAATTACCCGACTTGATATTGAAAAGAGTTTTCGATAATGAGACTAAAATGCGGGGTTTATAATTGTTAGGCATGCGATGTCTAAGGAATTCATTTAGTTAGACATGCGATGTCTATGCAGGTTGCTGTTCATAACAGAATACTGCATTTTATACCGCCCATTCTTACGCTCGTGTGTTTATAGGTAGGTACTTTTAATCCGTGTTTGTTACATATTTGCAGGATACAGGTTCTCGGTTCTAGAAACGGTGAAATTCATGGAAAACACGACAAAATCCGGGTTCCTGCCAACCACAGATAAAACACGGTCTCCGCTCTTCATCCGTATGTTGCCAGATATCAGTTTAAGAGACAAAATGTCAAATCAATGTCGCTTTCATGCACAAGGCTCAATGGCAGCACAAGATCCAAGAGATCTACGCGGAGCTCGAGGCAATCATGACAAAAGCATCCACAAAAGTCCACCTTTCCTCAACAGAAATTCTGGAAGAAATGTAAAAGTATTTTCAGAAAATATGTATATTAGACAACAGGGGACAATAAACCAGGAAAAGTACCAAAAGCCCAGAGCCCAACTCACCAAGGGAGCCGCGGAACCGCGGCCAAAGTGGGGTCTTTACCGAGGTTCCGCGGCCATGTGGGGCCCACTTACTGACGTCTTTTGGGGGCAGTTTGGTCTTTGCATGTGTGGTCTGCTGGTTGTCCTAGAACATCAACTCCCTGCCTATAAATACAGCAGAACTGAGCTCAACCAAGGATCATTTTTTGTATTCTTTTGTTCATTTTTGTAGCCTCTTTTGTTAGGATTTTGTATAGTTCTTCTTCTTCCTCTTCATTCCTCTTCCATGAAATTGTAAGTAAGAAGCTTTTTTGTGGAGGTAAATAAAGATGAGGGCTTGGTATCATTCTTTTGTGTTTCTTCTTCCCCTTGAGATTTCTGCTTTCTCTTGCTCATTCAACCTCTTCATTGAGCTTGAATGGGTAAGAGTTAGTTATTGATCTCAAAGGTTGTATTTTCTCCCGGGACTAGTTCTTCACTTCACATGCGTTCTCTACCCTTCCCTTGATCTTGCAACCTCTTCATTGAGCTTGCAAGTTTAAGGGTTGGCTATTGAGCACATGCTTGGCTTGGGTTCTACTTCCGTGTTCTTTTCTTGTTCTTTTTATTACTCGCTTTTTATTACTTGTCTTTTTATTACTTGCATTCTATTTCATGCAATTTTATTCATGCACTTTAATACTTGTATCTTTTCTTTTCTTTGTTCTTTTCTTTTTGTTCTCTTTTGTTTATATTGTGAATGTTGTAATTATCGTCGTTGTTAAGAATTAATACGGTTTTATAAGTTAACATTTCTTTGCCAATTCCTTTTTCCGTTATTTTCCATTTGAACTTCGCCCAAACCATACGCAAGCGCTCCGTTAGGCACCGTACCCTGACAAGGTAACGGTGATTCCTAACCACGACCGGTTGCGTTCGGTTTGGCCGGAGGCGAAGGCAAGAGACAAGAACGGAAGGACAAGGGTAAATAAGCCGGATTCCACGAATACCGCGCTTAAATCCCCTAATCCACGTTGTTGCCGATTGCTTAGCTTCAATTGGTCAAGACTCGGCTCAAAGGTTTTGAGTACGGATTTCTTAGCTTACAATCTCGTATTTTCTTAACAACCTTATACTTGCAGATAAACACATAGGTTAGACCAAACAAACATACAGATTCTTTATTGACTCGTCTAAGACAAGAAGGTAAGATAACACCATCTCCCTGTGGACCGACCCGTGCTCACCGGCTAGCTGCATAGCGACACCGTCCTGATCGCGGTTACACTTAAATTCTTTGAACATCCGACACGCCAAAAGCGTGCGATCAAATGGCGCCGTTGCCGGGGAGACGGTAGCGTATTTTCTTTCTTGTTATTCGGGTTAATATTCTTTTTTGTATATAAAAAAAAAAAAAAATATTCTTTTTGTTTTTGGACAATATTTTTGTGGGCAAGTGTGCAGATTTTTGCGTATTTGCAAACTGCAATTGTGGGGAGCAAAGTGTACATTCAAGGCTAAGGTGTTTACAAAGTACAGTGCCAAAGATCCGGGTAGTTTGACCCGCGCAAGCGAACCTTTCAAGCTTACCGGATTTGATTCAACGGGGGTTTCCTAACCCAAAACTTAACGGTACGTACTTTACTAACACCTTCTTCTCAAATTCGACGCTTCCAATATACTATTCTTTGCAGGATTCTTTGCAAGTTCGCTAGAAAACGCCAAAATTGACTAACCCGTATTTGTTGCAGCGCCGCGCTTAAAATTAAAAAAAAAAACGATTGTTTGATTCTGTATAGAATTTTTGAATTGCGCATTGCATACATTAATACGGACTTAAGGGCAAGCGAACCCCACAACATACGGTAAAGGATTTCATCACCTTTTCCGTGGCCCACAAATCACGAACTTGCGCATAACGATAACCCGCACAAATTTTAAAAGAAACTAGACTTTAAGCCTTAAGGACTTCGCGCTCACTAGGAGAAGTTAACTGTATTTAGAAGCTTGCTTAACGGTATATTGTTTACGGGGTGTCTAGGAAAGTGTTAACGGCGAAACCGCCAAAAGAGAAAGGGTTATTTAATTAAGGAACTTCGCGAAAGCGTTGGACAACCTCCCCTTATCTCTGCACTTACCTGGCCTCGTGATCAGTGTATTTTTAAGCCTGTTTCTCGACACAGTTTTACTTCGACAATCAAGTTCTCGAGCAGGTCTAGTTGACCTAGGTGAACCCTAGAACGATTAGGTGTGTGGTATGTTTGTGTCGTGATTTTTGTCCATATTCTTTTTTGTGTATACTTCATTCTTTTGCTAACAACTAACTAAAAAAAAAATCACATTCTTTTTCCCCTCCTTTTCTCTACCTTTTCTCTCTCTCTTCATATCATGGGTACCCCACCGCGAAAAACTCTTGCCGAACTTTGGTACCCACAACCAGACATCACTTCATACGGTTCTTGTTTTGGTCGAACATCGAACGACCCCTCCATGCCAAAAATTTCGTTGAGAGATCGGATAGCAGCGTCTAGGACAAACTCTTGCACTCCTCATTCCACTTTGTATCAACCTTTTCAACCTCCCGCACCCGCTAATGTTGATACCCCTTCTGCAAGTCGTCCTTTGTCTCTAGCTGAACGAATTGAACAATCCCGTAGCCGATCTTTCACTCCTTTCCCCACTACAAATTCTTGGGATCAACAATTCCATTCACCTTCTTATCCCAATGTTGATCCCATCCCTGTCCAGCCATTCAATTCCTACCAATCCTACCCTACTTTTGCACCTTCCCTAGACATTGCTTCAGAACAGCCTTTTGGGAGTTTTCAGTATCCAAACAACTTTGAATCTTTTACTGAAACCCCTTCACAACCAATGTCTAGTCTAGAACAGTCGTTGGAAGACTTTAGGGTAGCGTCAAGCCAACAGATGATGGATTTGAATGCGTCCTTGGCCGCCCTCATGCAACCTAGTGACCTGGTAGCTAGTTTTCAACTAGCTCCAACTTTTTCAATGTATGATGAGGCGGCAGGACAGGCTGTGAATTTGAGTGGAGAGAGTGAGATGTACCCCCTTCCAAATCAAACCTACCCGTCCCAAATTGAATCCCACAACTCCTGTGTTGAAAGTCTATCAAGTGTCCCAAATGAATTATCAGTTGAAGATAGAATGTTTAATGGGTTGTGCGACTTCGTAGTATTTGATTTGCCTGAGTGTGAAGGGTCTCTTCCAAGTGAAACCGATCCTAAACCTTTTGACCTTTACACCTCCACTTTAGAACCTAAATCGATTGATATCCATGCTTTGGTTGAGGTGTCAGAGAATTTTGATTTTCACTTGATTGAGGATATTGACGCAGGGAACATTTTGGATGATGAACCCGTTGATTTGGCTGAGTTTGTCTGCTCAAATCATCATCCCGAGTCTTTAACTGTTTTTCCCGAACCTCATATGCGTCTGGATTTTGATGAAATATGCATGGATGAGCTTAATTTTGAGGAAAATTTTGAGGATAGTTTAGAGGATGAACCAGTTTTAATTGATAAGTCGGATTTTCCAATTCATCATGTCCCTTCCACTGACTGTGTACACCCTCCTGAACCTTTAACCGATAACCTTCCTCAACCACTTCCCTCCATCCGTTCCATCGTTCCGACCTTGCAAGAACCCGTCTCGCTCTCATTTCATATGTCTGGTTTACCAGGTTCGGCGTACCCATGGTTGCTTACGAATCTTGAGGGATTTGACCCAATCTCTCGACGGGTTAATAGAATAGCACAATCGCTGTTTACACATCACTCATCACAAATTGTGCTAATCTATTCACTCCATTTGCACCCTCAAGTTCGTACTCCACTTCTTTTCCCCTTCCGCCATTCTTCTTCTCATCTACCGAGACCGCATTCCACTTCTCTCTACAGGCGGTCTCGCGTAATCTCCATTTCTTACCTCTTCACCTTCTTTCACCAACCACTGCTGTACCATGATAAAATCTTTGAATGGTTGGTGTTAACTTTTGGCCTGTGTAAGGCCTTGTATAGATGGATACTGTTCTTCCCCCCCCCCATCCTGAACTTCATCGCTTAACAGTGGAAACACTGTTTTACTTAAGTTTGGGGGGGACACCTTTTTGTATATATTTTTTGTTTTTCCTTTTTGTTTTGTATATAATTTGTTTTTAGGAAGCGCCGGCAATTTTGACCCTCTTAGTATAGCCTGACAGTGAGGGCACTGTCAAGTTTAAGTTTGGGGGTGTGCTCGGTAAAGCTTTCTTCCTTCGCATTCATTTGTATATTTTGCATTTGCATACCTTATTTTAAAAACCCATAAAAACTGAAAATTTTCTAAAATATAAAAACTTTTTTGTCAAGTTAGATTGTGGAAGAACTCTGATTCAACATTCGACGTTTTTTTTGTTTGAAAAAATAGGAATAACTAAATCTTATGTTTAGATTTTGAAAACCTGAAAGATAACTCTCCTTTGAAGTTAACTATAGCTGATATACGTCTTTACATCACACTACACGTGTCGTGAGTTTTTGGGAATTAGATGACAAGTCTTTTATGTTTAAAAACTTTTAAATAAGATAAATGATTTTCTGAGGATCAAATAGGTTTGTTCTGAAATAAGTAATATATCAAGAATAGTTTATGAAGTAAGTGAATATGAAGGAATGTTATTGATGCCTTAATTGGAACTAAGTCTGAAAAATAACCCATCCGAAACTTGATTGGAATGATTACACACCGAATCCACTAAACACGTCTTTTATCCAAAAAAAATAACTGAACTGCCGGTTATATCTCCGTTCATATTGAATCATCATGTTTTTCACGCCAAACTGTCTTTTGTTTTTGGACCTAGGTAACTTGAGTAATTAAGTCCGCTGGGGTGTTTCTACACCTAATGCCCTAAAACCAACTGGTTTGGGCGCATTGGCCCAAAGCTCGCTAAGAAGCCTAGAAAGTCCAATTTAAAACAAAGTCAAGCAAGTGTTCTCTCCGAGTCAAAATTCCTAACGGTTCTTTGTGTGAGAATAATCTTGATAAAAGACAGGCTTTTATAAAAATTTCTTAACGGAGATATGAAGGTTTTACTCTTTGATAAAGACTATTGCACGTTCACAGAGGTGTGTATGAAATGAAAACAAGAAAAAGGTGGAGTGAAGAATAAGACCTAGTTTCCTGTTAGGGAAGATAGAAATTCTGAAGTTGAAACTTTACTGGAAAACGAAACTTGAAAAATGCTTAGCTCTCTATAAAACTTATGTGATCCTTTTAAAATCGTTATTTGGGCTTTATTGTGTGACATAATGACTTTATTCGACCTTTCGGGAATTTAACGACACTATTTTGCACTGCACGTAAAGACATATAAAATCTGTAGTTGAATAAGAAGAGAGGTGTGAAAAATAAAGGTTCGATAATCTAGACTTAGGATCATAGAATTGTTATTTTCTAAAACAAAACTTTAGGGGCTTGAATCTTAGTATTTTACAAAACTAGCTTGACCGGATTTTGTGGGTAGTATCCGCTGAAAACCCTCAGGAGACAACACTCCTCCTACTAGGGACACCTAGAGGTTTAACGGCTTGTTGCACGCGCTCAGTGCAATCGCGTTCCCTGCGAAAGTGCGGTTATCATTTTATTTTTGTGAATAATTGGTTTTGCTCGGGACGAGCAAAAGTTAAGTTTGGGGGTATTTGTTCATAACAGAATACTGCATTTTATACCGCCCATTCTTACGCTCGTGTGTTTATAGGTAGGTACTTTTAATCCGTGTTTGTTACATATTTGCAGGATACAGGTTCTCGGTTCTAGAAACGGTGAAATTCATGGAAAACACGACAAAATCCGGGTTCCTGCCAACCACAGATAAAACACGGTCTCCGCTCTTCATCCGTATGTTGCCAGATATCAGTTTAAGAGACAAAATGTCAAATCAATGTCGCTTTCATGCACAAGGCTCAATGGCAGCACAAGATCCAAGAGATCTACGCGGAGCTCGAGGCAATCATGACAAAAGCATCCACAAAAGTCCACCTTTCCTCAACAGAAATTCTGGAAGAAATGTAAAAGTATTTTCAGAAAATATGTATATTAGACAACAGGGGACAATAAACCAGGAAAAGTACCAAAAGCCCAGAGCCCAACTCACCAAGGGAGTCGCGGAACCGCGGCCAAAGTGGGGTCTTTGCCGCGGTTCCGCGGCCATGTGGGGCCCACTTACTGCCGTCTTTTGGGGGCAGTTTGGTCTTTGCATGTGTGGTCTGCTGGTTGCCCTAGAACATCAACTCCCTGCCTATAAATACAGCAGAACTGAGCTCAACCAAGGATCATTTTTTGTATTCTTTTGTTCATTTTTGTAGCCTCTTTTGTTAGGATTTTGTATAGTTCTTCTTCTTCCTCTTCATTCCTCTTCCATGAAATTGTAAGTGAGAAGCTTTTTTGTGGAGGTAAATAAAGATGAGGGCTTGGTATCATTCTTTTGTGTTTCTTCTTCCCGTTGAGATTTCTGCTTTCTCTTGCTCATTCAACCTCTTCATTGAGCTTGAATGGGTAAGAGTTAGTTATTGATCTCAAAGGTTGTATTTTCTCCCGGGACTAGTTCTTCACTTCACATGCGTTCTCTACCCTTCCCTTGATCTTGCAACCTCTTCATTGAGCTTGCAAGTTTAAGGGTTGGCTATTGAGCACATGCTTGGCTTGGGTTCTACTTCCGTGTTCTTTTCTTGTTCTTTTTATTACTCGCTTTTTATTACTTGTCTTTTTATTACTTGCATTCTATTTCATGCAATTTTATTCATGCACTTTAATACTTGTATCTTTTCTTTTCTTTGTTCTTTTCTTTTTGTTCTCTTTTGTTTATATTGTGAATGTTGTAATTATCGTCGTTGTTAAGAATTAATACGGTTTTATAAGTTAACATTTCTTTGCCAATTCCTTTTCCCGTTATTTTCCATTTGAACTTCGCCCAAACCATACGCAAGCGCTCCGTTAGGCACCGTACCCTGACAAGGTAACGGTGATTCCTAACCACGACCGGTTGCGTTCGGTTTGGCCGGAGGCGAAGGCAAGAGACAAGAACGGAAGGACAAGGGTAAATAAGCCGGATTCCACGAATACCGCGCTTAAATCCCCTAATCCACGTTGTTGCCGATTGCTTAGCTTCAATTGGTCAAGACTCGGCTCAAAGGTTTTGAGTACGGATTTCTTAGCTTACAATCTCGTATTTTCTTAACAACCTTATACTTGCAGATAAACACATAGGTTAGACCAAACAAACATACAGATTCTTTATTGACTCGTCTAAGACAAGAAGGTAAGATAACACCATCTCCCTGTGGACCGACCCGTGCTCACCGGCTAGCTGCATAGCGACACCGTCCTGATCGCGGTTACACTTAAATTCTTTGAACATCCGACACGCCAAAAGCGTGCGATCAGTTGCGGATTCCAACTGTTGTAGTTTTACACTTTCTTTTCTGTGACCGTAAGTGTAATATGTGATATCGCCGGTTTCGTTGCTGTATGTCAACGACAATTGGGATGGACATATTTACTTACGTTGATGACATGTGATGTTATGTGTTGCTGGATATGTTATATTGGATCGTCGTGATTGAATAGCCGGGGGTTTTTATGTGAGATGAGTGTTTTTCATTTTCATTCATGTAAAAACTTGTATGTAATATTCTTTTATTGGGGCACTTCCAGGTTGCGGATGATGTCACCATTTGTATATTATTTACTTTTCCGCACTAGGATAGACCCAAGGAGGGGAGCACAAGTAACCGGGTTCTGGAGTCCAGTGGGAAACCAACTCGAGGAGTCGAGTCCGGGTCTCCTAACTCTAGAATTGGTAGGGTTGCTTGCCGCTTTCGTAGGGGTCTAGGGGTGTGGGTTTGGCTATTCATCACGACCGTGGAATCCGTGTTTTATACTGGCTCGTATTGAAAACACGGACGTCCTAGTATATCGAATATTTCATATGATTCTTTTGCTGCGATATCTGTGATGTGATCATGTGATGTTCTATGATAGATACAGTATATAGTATATATGATATATTATATAGACGTTACTTATGTTTTACACCCGCGCTAGCCCTGCCCCGCTCTGCCGTTAGTTACCTAACCTAATGGTGCACGAGGGGACATCGAGGCGAATGCGGATGGCTTAAGTGTACGTCGTATTTATCTGTGATGTTTAGGTAATTTAATGATGGGACTTCATTAATAAGATTAATGAAAGTAAAAGAAACCTAAGATGTTGTAGAATCGAATTTCAAAAATAAAACAGGTAGCTACAGTTCTTGCTTTGCACAGAGGTATATGTGATATATCCTACACCTTTTTCGATGAGGAAAGGACCGAGATCCCTTCACCGGGAGTGACTCCTTTAGCAATAACTAGCAGATGCTACACACTCGGTTTGTCTTTTGATTTCTTTTAAGAGTTTTTTGCTTTGCACAGTGATATATATGATATATCCCGCACCTCATTCGACGAGGAAAGGACCGACGATCCCTTCACCGGGAGTGACTCCTTTAGCAAAACTAGAAAAGCCTCAAAAACACTCCATTTTAAAATCATTTGATTCTACAACGATATCAAGTTCATTACGCAATAGGTTTTCAGAAAAACCTGTCGTAGCCCTCCGTCATTTCAGATAAGTCCTATTTAGTATTCGTGCTACGTTTGTTGACCTCCGTCAAGGCGTAGTGTGCGGTAGCTAACTAGTATTTATCTGCTTATGCATATGATGCAGATTGGATTAGGGTAGTCGTGCGGCCTTGTTGACCTCCGTCAAGGGTCGTGCGGGTGGGTTTAATTTGATCAAGAAATGACGGGTTGAACTTGACTAGTAGCCTATGGTTTGTTGACCTCCGTCAAGGTCATAGGACGCTAGGGGAAAAATTATCGGGAATTTCAAGTGTTGAAATTTGCAATGAGATTGCATACCTTCTATGAGATAGTTGGATCCCGATACCCGCTGCGAGTAATTGTTACTCCTGGGAGAGTTTTACACATTACAATTAGCCGATCAAGTAGGTGTCTAGAAAGGTGTTAACGAGGTTACGCCTCTGGGAAAACGAGGTTTACATTAATTATGTTCGTGCGAAAGCACGGGGGACCTCCCTCAAAGTACCGACACTGGCCTGGCTGAAAGATTAGCGAACTTGCAGTGTGTAATTAATCCCGGCTGGTCTTTCCTTTTAGGGTTTGAAGGAAGATTTGATAAAAAGCAGTGGGAGCCATCCTGATTAGATAAAATAAAAACCAATCTATTCTTGCAAGAGCGCACGCTGAGTGTTTTTTTCTCTCTCTCTCCAGGTAGCGACCATATCACGCCTTAATCAAGATAATAATACGGATATTGACCGAACCCGCTTGTTATACTGAGCTGGGGAACGTTGGTCCCGCTCCAACTTGTAATTTTTATAAGACAGAGCAGGACATTGGGGATTACCAGAATTCCCATGCCGCCCAAACGAAGAGAGTGCATGCTGATGCATCATCTTCGGGTGTGTTCATTACAGAGAACTGTTTCTCAGTATCCTTTACGTCCTGGGTATGTGATACCAGATCAGGATCCCAGATATGTAATTTGTTACATAGGGCTACAGAAAGGTAGAGAACTGAGAACGGGTGATAAGTTTCATGAGGCAGAAAACGGGGCAAGAGTTGCAGCCAAGTCTGTTGGTCACTGTCACCCTGTATTACAATACATTGATTCTGAACGAATGTTATTAGATACCGAACCTGATATACAAAATCTTATCTGTCTCTTTATTAGTAAAGAAACGATAAAATTTTGTATTGTTGGATAATGTTTTGAACATTTCCTACATCAAAAGTTGATCGGTTCAGGCACGTTATCTAAAAGCATTCATGTTCTAAATCAAACTACAGTTCTAAGTATACGGAACACACACAAGAGGAAGAGTTCAGAAATGAACGAATCCTTCTTGAGGTATTGTAGACTAGGTCATATCAATGCGACCCGACTAGCTGAAGTTACATTTAGATGCATATTTAAATCAGTTTGAATTTACATCTTGTGAAACTTGCCAGTCATGTCACAAAGATATAATGACACAAGCTCTGTTTATTGGAAACAGAGAAAGAGTTAGTGAACTCTTGGGATGATACATGTTGATGTATGTAGGTCCCCTGTCTACACATGCCAAGACTGGTTCTTTGTACTTCATTACATTCTCTGATGATCTTTCGAGATTCAGACCTATGTTCCCGTTGAAACACAAGTCCGAACCTTTTGAGATATTCACAGAATATAAGTTAGAAGTAGAGAACCAATATACGGGTAAAAGTATTATGTCCTTTGATGTGATCAAGGAGGAGATTACTTGAGCACGGAATTCCTGGATTATTCTAAAGGAGAATGAGATTCTCTCTTAGCATTACTCCTCCGTATACACCATAGCACGATGGTGTATCGGGGCGGAGCAATAACACCCTATATGATAAGGTGTGCTCTATGATGAGTACTACTGAGTTACCTATTTCCTTTTGGGAGTTATGCACTTGAGAAGCTGCATACCTATTGAAAAGGGTTCAGATCAAATCAGTTGCCTACCACTTCATATGTGATATGGAAAGGGAAGAGCCTATATCTTAAGTTAGTTAAGATTTGGGGTTGTCCAGCCTATGTCTGAAAAGCAACATCCGGACAAGTTCGAGGCAAGATCTGTTATGTAGACTGGAAATGTTCCAGCTATACAATGTAGGGTTCCTAGGCATGCTAATGAAGTCTCACAAGGCATCAACCATGCCAATATTAAATTTTACGGTGCCGAGAAACCCTAGACTAGATCGTTGACTAGAAATTTAGGCGATAAACTAAACTAGTTAACAACTTAACTAAAGGAGAGAGGCTACAACCTTTGTAGATCCGGTTCTCCACTTCCTTAGCTCCACGTAGGCGTCCTCTCGCTGTCCATCTCGAATCCTAGACTCGATCGTCGGCTTCATCGAATAACCGAGCGGGCAAGGTCGTCGGCTTCGTGCTGATGATGATCTACGTCGAGGCATCACAAGTTCAAGCTCCAACTTCACAAATTTGTGAAATTTGTGAAGAAAACACCCAAAACAACTTGGCAAGAGGTAGAGGGTGAAGAAATAGGAGGTGGGTTCACTTTAGAATTGGATTTCTCTCACTTTAGCTCAAGTTGCCATTGATGGACCTTAAGCTTTTCTTGAAGAAAAAGATGATCAAGAAGAAGAAAGAATATTATCAGTGTTTTAAAATGAAAAAGAAAATGAATACTTATCATAATCTTAACCATAGTTAAGTGTAGAGAATGAACTAGGGTTACTTCAAATGGTTAGGGTTAAGCATGAGACAAGAATGGTGACAAAGTCAAAGCTTCATGAAGCTTCAATAAGAAACAAAGAAAGCCACCATTCTCATCATTATCTTTTCCAAATAAATAAATAAACAAATAAATAAATAAATGAATATGAAAATCCCTAATCATCAAATTAATCATGGTTTAATTCTATACACTTAACTAAATGATCAAGTATCATCAAAACATGATACAAATACGTGCACAAAAGTATATCACATATACTTCTTGCACATCAAGTGAGAAAATCCATATAAAGTGAACTAATACTAGATAATGCAAAGTAATATATCAAATATATAATTATACATTAAATCATTAAATCAACACTTGACTTAACGATCCGGTCATATCGCATATAACCGACTAGTATCCTATGTATCGGCTTATCGAATCAATCGTTGATTCGATATCTAGGTTTTATCGAATATAACCAATCGATACATCCATCACGAGAATGGAATACGGTATCACATACACGCATCATTCTCGGTCCTGCACATATCTCATATGCACTCCTATTTCGTTTCGCTTGAGCCAGGAAACCTCTATGTAGGACTCTAAAGACTTGTCAATACGCCGGTAGCAGATGATGATCATATCAAGCACCTACAAGCCGTAAACGGTCTGCTAAACGTAACGGCCATCCGGGTATTGAGCGATCAGAAGATCGACGAGCTAGCCCGCTCACACTCCTGTGAATCCAACCAGTAACACTTACCGTACAGTCCGGTCTGTTCGTCTGATACGTCGCATATCAAGTCTAGGGGTGGTAAACGTCAGACCCAAATAACCGATAAGTCGTGCCGATGTGAGGCTCATAACGGGTCGAAAAACTACTGGTAACACTTACCAGCAAATCTCTGATCAGTCCTGGCCAGGGACTTCCCTGTTACGTCCAATCGAGCACAGCGCAACATCAACCCCCAATACCGGGAGAGACGAAACCCCTCCTATCGCTCATTGCCTCCAAGTGACTCGGGACTGTACCAAAAGACCACCGTTTTGCACGCCCTCATGGACGTGGTAAGGTGAAGATCAAAGCACAGTGGGAATCACACAAGACTCTATGACGATCTCGGGTCTACAGACTAACCTGCACAAGTGTCACCTGAGAACTGCCATCTGACGTGAGGTATAATACCATCTGGGAGTTCTCGGCGAGTCCGTCCAGTGTACCCAGTCTCCACTGAGCACCCGTATACCATCTCTGATGTCAAACACCAATGGATATGGGATCATCCATCGCCCATCTCATGGGTCGAGAAGCGTATACGCTAGTCTACACTGGTATATCGATGCCCCGTCTCGATACACCTACGACTAGGGACCTTGAAGGATGTACCTATGGACTACCATGTCCCCACTAGTATGATCTGTATCATAGTCCAGGTAGTCAAGTACACATCCTAAGGGCTTTACCAACATGTAACTATAAGACAGTATAAAGAGACAAGTGTACATGTTAAGATAAAGAGTAACCAGATAGCATACTATCATATCGAGAAAGAAAGTCATCTCTATATATATCCAAGCATCCAATATAATATACATCATCTGTACAATACTGGCCTCCAGGGCATACATACAACTAACAATCTCCCACTTGCACTAGGGCCAGCTGCTGTAGTATCGCATACCGAGCATCCCGAAGAGTCTCTCAAACTGTATCTGGGGAATGGCCTTCGTGAGTAGATCCGCCGTGTTGTTCTTCGTGTCAACTCTCCTGACCTCGATCTCCTAGCTATCAACTATCTCCCGGATCAGGTGATACCGCCTCAGAATATGCCTGGATCGCTGATGGGACCTGGGTTCCTTGGCCAAAGCCACCGCTCCATTGTTATCGCAATACAAAGGTATTGGATGCTCAATGGATGGAACCACTCCAAGTTCAGTAATGAACTTCTTGATCCTGACAGCCTCTTTGGCAGCATCGTTGGCAGCGATGTATTCAGCCTCCATCGTTGAGTCTGCCACGGTTTCCTGCTTGGAACTCTTCCAGCTAACCGCCCCTCCGTAAAGGGTAAAGAAAAATCCCGACCGCGACTTAGAGTCGTCCTTATCACTCTGGAAGCTCGAATAGGTAAAGGACTCCACTTGGAGTTCTCCGTTACCATACACCAAGAGCATCTCTTTAGTCCTTCGCAAGTACTTGAGAATGCTCTTCACAGCTGTCCAGTGACTCTCTCCAGGATCAGCTTGATACCTGCTCACTACACTTAGTGAGTATGCTACATCGGGTCTAGTACATAGCATCGCATACATGATAGAGCCTACAGCCGAAGCATAGGGTATCCCTTGCATGCGAGCTCTCTCCAAATCAGTCTTGGGAGACATCTCTTTGGAGAGAGTGACTCCAGAGATCGTGGGCAAGTTCCCATGCTTGGATTCTTCCATACTAAACCTCTTTAGTATGGTGTCAATGTACCTGGATTGGGACAATCCCAAAATCCGTTTGGATTTATCTCTATAGATCCTGATCCCCAATATGCAGGAGGCATCACCAAGATCTTTCATTGAGAATCTTTGTGATAAGAAGAGCTTGACCGATTGCAGCATAGGAATATCATTTCCTATCAAGAGTATGTCGTCCACGTACAATACGAGGAAGACAACCTTACTCTCTGCCACCTTCTTGTAGATACAAGGTTCATCTGGATTTTTGACGAAATAAAACTCTTTGATAACGACGTCAAAGCAGATGTTCCAACTCCGCGATGCTTGCTTTAATCCATAAATGGATTTAAGCAGCTTGCACACCTTCCCGCTGCTCCCACTGTCTACGAAGCCCTCTGGCTGAGTCATGTACACGCACTCTTCTAAATCACCATTTAGAAAGGCGGTCTTAACATCCATTTGCCAGATTTCGTAATCATGATATGCAGCGATGGCAAGCATGATCCGGATGGATTTAAGCATAGCCACTGGAGAAAAGGTTTCGTCATAGTCCACATCTGGTCTTTGACGAAAACCCTTTGCTACAAGTCTAGCTTTGAAAGTCTCCACTTTCCCATCTACACCAAGTTTTTTCTTGAAAATCCATTTGCTCCCAATGGGTTTTACCCCTTCAGGAGCAACTTCCAAAGTCCATACTTTGTTGGTGTACATGGATTCCATCTCGGACCGCATAGCATCCAGCCATTTCACCGAGTCCCTACTCGTGATGGCCTGCTAGAAGCTAGTTGGGTCATCATCCTCCATGATGCAATCCTCGCTCCCACCATCCATGAGAAAACCGTAGTATCTCTCAGGTGGGCGAGGAACCCTACTAGATCGGCGGAGAGGCTGAGGTTCATTGGGAACTACTGAATCCTCTGGTTCAACCAAATCTTCTGTTGTAGTCTGTATTGCTGGAACCTCTTCCAGTTCTACCTCCTTGCCACTAATCTCTTTTTCAAGAAATTCCTTTTCTAAAAAGGTGGCATGTCGAGAAACAAACACCTTTTGTTCCTCGGTGTGGTAGAAGATATGCCCGCGCGAATGTTTGGATATCCAATAAACTTACACTGAATGGACCTTGCCGCGAGTTTGTCCGGATTTTACGTTTTTACATATGCCGGACAACCCCATATCTTAACATAATTAAGACATGGTCTCTTTTCTTTTCCATATCTCATATGGAGTGGTTGGCACGGTTTTGGTGGGAACCATATTCAATAGATCTGCAGCTGTTTCCAGTGCATATCCCCAGAAGGAAATAGGTAACTCAGCTGTGCTCATCATAGAGCGCACCATATCTAATAGGGTGCGGTTCCTCCGTTCTGATACACCGTTGTGCTGTGGTGTATATGGAGGAGTCAGCTGAGAGAGAATCCCATTCTCTTTTAGGAAGTCCAGGAATTCATTGCTTAAGTATTCTCCTCCTCGATCAGATCGAAGGATTTTAATACTTTTTCCGGTTTGGTTCTCGACTTCTTGTTTATATTCTCTAAATTTCTCAAAAGCTTCTGATTTGTGTTTCATCAGGAACACATATCCGAATCTGGAGAGATCGTCAGTGAATGTAATGAAGTACGAAGAACCATCCCTGGCATGTGTAGACATGGGACCGCATACATCACTATGTATCAGTCCCAAGAGTTCGGTAACTCTTTCTCCGTGTCCCGTAAACGGAGTTTTGGTCATGTTGCTTTTGAGACATGATTGGCAAGTGTCATAAGATGAAAATTCAAACGGATTTAAATATCCATCTTTATGCAACTTAGCTAGTCGTGTCGCATTGATGTGACCCAGTCTACAATGCCACAAGAAAGATTCGTTCAGTTCAGAACTCTTCCTTTTGTGTGTGTTAGTTATACTTAGAATTGTTGATTGATTTAGAACATAAATTGTTAGTGTTTATGCCCTAGAAGGCCATTACTGTATCATACTAGCTTGTATATTACTTAATGGAAGCTTGGGATATTCACATGTATATAAACAGTCTTGCTAAACATGGTAGTATGCTACTTGGTTTCTCTATCTTAATATGTGAGTGTACGTATTGATAGAGCTCTTAGGATCTTGCTTGTCTACCAGCGTTGTGATGGCAGTCACACTAGTGGGGGCTGGGTAGTCTACAAGCACATCCTTATTCAGGTCCCTGGTCGTTGGATTATCGAGACAGAGCATCGATACTCCGGAGTAGACTGGTGTGTACGCTTCTCATCCCAGTTGGGGAGATGGTCTGTCCCACAGCCGTCAGTACGTCGTACTGGAGATAGTATACAGGTGCTCGTTAGGTTACGAGTACACCGGACAGGACTCACGGGGAACTGTTGGTTGGTTTGATACCAGTCGTCAGTGAGCAGTTCCCAGGTGACATGAGTACAGCATAGTCCGCAGACTTGACACTGCTACTTCGCCTCGAGTGTGTCCCACTGTTCTTAGATTGCTACCCTACCACGGCTCAAAGGAGTCGTGCAAACAGGTAGCAGTTGGGTGCAGTCCCGAGCACTTGGAGGCAGTAGCGGTTAGACAGGATTCGTCCCTCCCGGTATTGGGAGTAGATATCGTGCTGTGTCAGAGAGCCATTACGCGAAGTCCCTGGCCAGGGCAAGCGAGATTTGCTGGTAGGTTCCAGTAGTTTCTCAGGGTGTAATGGGCTTCACTCCGACACGACTTATACCGCTATTAGGGGACTGACGCTTGCCGCCCCCCTAGGCCCGATATGCGATAGTCTTGGACGAACGGACCGGACTGTATGGAGATTGTCACATCAGACTCAGTAGGAGTTCGGATGGGTTTACTCATCGGCCTTCTTATCGACAACTACCTGGGGACCGTTACGTACAGCTAGTGCCGCTTGCGGTCTGTGGTTAAACCCACTGCCAGCGTAGTAGTCGAGTCTCTAGAGTCCCACACAGAGAGTTTCCTACTCCAGGCGAAACGATATAGAGGTTGCATGGTTTTGCGACAAAGGGTTCGGACGCATACGTGCGTTTACGCACGTACGACTTTCGGACAGTTTTTACCAGTCGGCTTTGGTTTAAGCCAGTTACTGGTATCCGGTTATTGGATTTTTACAGTCTAAATTTTTTCCGTATTTTTGCGGATTGGAGGGGCGTTCTCGTAATTATACGAGAAGCTTCTAGAAGATGTGACTAAGGAGGTTACTTTGGATAAGATTGTGAGTCATGAGTCATGAGAGTGATTCATCATTATCATTATTGCACAATAAATGATAATGACACATGCTTAATGAATCACCATTTTGCATTTATGAAGCATGCTTATTCATTTCTATTATTCATTATTCAAGTAATAAGAATGCTTCATAATATATTATGATACACTCTCTCTCCTCTCATTATCTTATCACACATTCTCTCTCCTCAAGCTCTCATCTTCAAGAAACTAATCCTTAATCCTCATGTGTTGAGATCAAAGGTTTAGTTAGACTTAAACATCATAACCTTCACTCTATATCATCCTTTCTTCTTTGATTAGCAATCAAAGCAGATTAGTTACCTCAAGTTAGAGGTTTAGCTTGGTGTTTTGCTCTCGGGTGGATCGTCTACTACCTAGAGAAGGTCGAGGAGAACCAAGGAGGACACAAAGACGAAGGACAATTTCGTTAGGTATAATCCCTAAACACAATAGATTAGAAAATCTTTGTGTACGGTTATTTACAGTTTAGCTTCGATTCAAGCGGTTAGTCGATGTTCGTTCTTTAAACTTGATTGTTTTTGAAAATTCCGCCTCCCCACAAGTACTGGGGTGTACTACATCGACTTACAGTGGTATCAGAGACTCGCTAAACACTAAATAACTTGATTGCAAATTTGTACGAATTTCGAACGAAAAAACGAAGCCGGAAAACCCTAAAAATTGCATGTTTCTGTCGAACTTAAAATGAAGTCCAAAAATTTTTCAGGTGTGTTCAGAAACCATAAAATGAGTCCAGGAGAACACCCATGAAATTTGAACCCATGACTCGGCAACTCGGCCGCGGAAGCGCGGCGGATCGGTGGGATCCGCCGCCCTTCCGCGGCGCTTTGGCCGACTCATGGGCTCATCTTTCATGTGTGGGTCCTCTCTGGTGTTTGGGGTTCTCTGGAATATTTAATATTTGCTAAGGTTACTGTTTAACAGAGCAGATTTTGGAGCAATATTGATGTTGTTTAATCGATCGAAATTGTACAGTATTTGTATATTGGATTATATCTGTGATTGTTTAATGTGTTCGTAAACCTCCCCCAACTGCTAGTATGTCGGTTGGCAGGGGGTTGCACATTTCTGTAATGGTTATATCTGTTTGTGCATATAAACTGTATTGGACTGTTGTGGTGTATAGCCGGGGTTTGCAATGGGTTATTGTTTAAATTCATTTGTTGTAAATGTAAATTGTTGTAATATTATTTTTGCGGGGCACTTCCAGGTTGCGGTTGTAGCCACCGTTGTATTATTTCATTTTACTGTTTTTGCTCCTAGGACTGACCCAAGGTGGGGTACACAAACTGCCGGGCGGGTAGTTTGCCGTACCCGTAGGGGTCGAGGGTGGGGTAACGGCTATTCATCACAACTGTGTAATCTGTCTTTTCTTGCAGGCTCAAAAGAAATACAGATTGCTTGCAAATCCAATATTGTTTATCTGTGTTCTGGAATGAATATCATTGCGTCAGACGAATGTAAAATATCTATATTTATGATAGCTATTTAGACGTCATTTATGTTTTACACCCGCGCTAGCCCAGCCCCCGCTCTGTCGTTAGTTAAGTAACCTAACGGGTGATGACGGGACCCAGTGGCGAATGCGGATGGCATAAGAGGACGTTGTATTTTCGTTGTTTTCTGCAATGATAGGTTAATGATGGGACGCATTATCTGTAATGCAAAGAAAACAAACCAAAGTTTAAATCGTTGGAACAGTTTAAAAGAAACCACTCGGTTATTTTTAAAACAGATAATTTTTAAATGCGGAGACTTAACCACTCCTTTTAAAAGCTATCAGGTTCCTTCGGTTATATCAAGTTCACTACGTTCACGGTTTCGCCAAAACCAGTCGTAGCCCTCCGTCATTTCTTATGGATGGTCAGTAGTATTCAAGCTATGCTTGTTGGCATACGTCAAGGCATAGTGTTTGGTAGCTGCTGGGGTATTCATTTGTTGCATAGATAGATGTGTTGGTTTGGGACAGTCGCATTACCTTGTTGGCATACGTCAAGGGTATATACGGGTGGGTTCAAATTAACAAGATAATGATGGGCAGAACTTGACATGTGACTTATGATTTGTTGGCATACGTCAAGGTCAAAAGAGCATGGGGCAAAAACAAATATCGGGAATTTCTAAAGAAACTGAAATTTGCAAAGAGATGCATACCATTTGGAGTTTGATGAATGTTGGTAGGATACCTTCAACATTATCATACGATGATATTTGGATCCCGATCCTACTGTGAGTATATGCTACTTATCAGGATATTCGTCACTTAACGATCAATGCTATAAACCTAGTAGGTGTCCAGAAAGGTGTCAGCGGGGTTACGCCCCCAGAGAAAAGAGGTTATTTAATTAAGGAACTTCGCGAAAGCGTTGGAAAACCTCCCTCGAAGTATCGACACTGGCCTGGCTGAACGGTTAAGCAAGTATTGTACGGTGAGAATAGTCCTGGCTAATTCTTCTTTTATGGTTTGAGGAAGGATTCGAGAAACAGTGGGAGCCATCCAGTTTAGATAAACTAAAAACCACTCTAAACTTGCAAGAGCATCATGCTAAAGTGTTTTCTTCTCTCTCTCCTAATTGCAGCGACCCTGAAAATGACTGGACTTAAGTTACTTTTAGAAAAGAATATACTGACGGGGCCAAACTATAAAGATTGGCTGCGGAATGTCAAAATGGCCTTGACCTATGACAAACTGGGGTACGTCCTCACCGCTACGGCACCTGCTGTCCTTGGTCCCAAATCCAGCAATGCGGATAAGGAAATCCGCAAAACCTGGGATTTAGATTGCGCGAGAGCCAAGTGCATCGTGCTTGCCTCTATGAACAATGAACATCAGAGGAGGCATGAGGATATGTCTCTAGATGGCATATTTCTCCATACAAAGGAACTTTATGGAGAGCAATCTCGTATAGCAAGATACGAGACCTCGAAGAAATTATTTCGAGCGAGGTTGGCTGTCGGGTCATCGGTAGGTGAACATGTCTTACAGATGATCGGCTATATTGAGGAGCTCGCAGACCTTGGGACGACTTTGGATAATGAGCTCTATACAGACCTTATTCTCCAGTCCCTTCCTCCCACCTACGCCCAGTTTATCCTCAACTTCAATCTTCAAGGAAAAGAAGTTGAACTTGCGGAACTCCTGAACATGTTAAGGAGTGCAGAGGGCACCTTACAGAAAGTAAGGGAAACACCCGCTATGTTTGTTGGCGGTGCATCTTCTTCCGGGTCCAAGGCTAGGGCCAAAGGAAGGAAAAAGAAGGCCGCACCCAAACCTAGAGGAGGTGTTAGTAAGGTGGGAAAGAAGGGAAAGAAAAAGTTTGCAGCACCGGTAGTTGGCCTGGATGAGTGCTTCCATTGTCACAGGAAAGGGCACTGGAAGAAGGATTGCAAGGCGTGGAACGCCAAGAACCAGGAACCGAAGCAAGCTGTGGCTTCGACTTCAGGTGTGTTTGTAATTGAGAATTGTCTGTCGATCAACTCTACTTCCTGGGTATTGGATACCGGATCAGGATCTCATATTTGCAATTCATTGCAGGCACTGAGAAACCGTAGAGTGCTGAAGGAAGGTGATATGATCCTCAGGGTTGCTAACGGAGCTAGCGTGGGAGCTGCGTCCGTCGGGGATTATCACCTAGGATTGACGAGTGGACATATTTTGGTTTTGCATAACTGTTATTTTGTACCAAGCTTAACGTGTAATATCATATCAGTTTCCTTGTTATCAAATAAAGGTTATGATTTCACGTTTGTAAGAGATGTTGTTAACATCCGCCTTAATCATGGTTTGATTGGGTCCGGTACTCTAAATAACGGCATATATGTGTTAAACCAACTCCAAATTTTCAATGTCCAGAACACACTAAAAAGAAAGTCTCCAGATTTAAATAAAGCTTTCTTATGGCATTGTAGACTGGGTCACATCAATGAGAGAAGGTTGACTAAGTTGCATAGAGAAGGATATTTAGACACGTTCGAATATCAATCTTATGACACTTGTCAATCCTGTCTCAAAGGAAAGATGACAAAGACTCCGTTTACTGGACAAGGAGTAAGAGCGAGCGAGCTCTTAGGACTCATACACAGTGATGTATGCGGTCCAATGTCTACACATGCAAGAGGTGGTTATTCCTACTTCATTACTTTTACAGACGATTTCTCTAGGTTTGGACATATCTTCTTGATGAAGCATAAATCCGAGGCCTTTGAGAAATTCAAGGAGTACAAGAGTGAAGCGGAAAACCAAACAGGCAAAAGTATTAAGACACTGAGATCTGATCGAGGTGGAGAATACTTAAGTGCCGAGTTCCTAGGTTACCTAAAAGAGAAAGGAATTCTCTCTCAGCTTACTCCTCCATACACTCCACAGCATAACGGTGTATCGGAGAGACGGAATCGAACCCTATTGGATATGGTACGATCCATGATGAGTAATGCTGAGTTACCGCGATCTTTCTGGGGGTATGCGCTAGAATCAGCGATACATCTTTTGAACAGAGTTCCAACCAAAACTGTGCCTACCACACCATATCAGATGTGGAGTGGGAAGAAACCCTATCTTCAGTACCTGAAGACATGGGGATGTCCAGCTTTTGTAAAAAAGCAGCATTCGGACAAGCTCGAGGCACGCTCAGTAGAGTGTAAGTTTGTGGGATATCCAAAGAACTCTACAGGATATTGTTTCTATTACGCAGAGGAACAAAAGGTTTTTGTTTCTCGTCATGCCCGCTTCTTAGAAACTGAATTTTTGGAAAATCAGAAGAGTGGGAGCGTAGTAGAACTGGAAGAAATACCAGAACCACAAACTGCTACTGAAAGTTTGATAGAACCGGAGGTTCAAGAAGAACAGAACATTCCCGCACCCCTCCGCAGGAGTAGTAGGCCGTCTCATCCGCCTGAGAGATACTACGGTTTTCTCATTGATGGGGATAGAGAGGATTGCATCATAGATAATGATTAACCTACTGACTTCAGGCAGGCCATCCAGAGCGGCGACTCGGTACGATGGCTAGATGCAATGCGGACCGAGATGGAGTCCATGTACACCAACAAAGTATGGACTTTGGACTTTGCTCCAGATGGGGTAAAACCCATAGGATGCAAATGGATCTTCAAGAAAAAGATTGGTGTAGATGGACAGGTGGAAACCTATAAGGCTAGACTTGTTGCAAAGGGTTTTCGTCAAAGACCTGGTTTGGACTATGACGAAACTTTTTCTCCAGTGGCTATGCTCAAATCCATTCGGGTCCTTCTTGCTATTGCTGCCTTCCATGATTATGAAATCTGGCAGATGGACGTAAAGACGGCTTTTCTGAATGGAAATTTAGAAGAGAGCGTCTATATGGATCAGCCAGAGGGTTTCAATCAGAGTGGGAGCAGCGGGAAAGTATGCAAGCTGCTTAAGTCTATTTATGGACTAAAGCAGACATCGCGGAGTTGGAACATCTGTTTTGATGAGACAGTCAAAGAATATGACTTTATCAAAAATCCAGATGAACCGTGCATATATAGTAAAGTTGTGGCCAGAAGTGTCGTATTCCTCGTCTTGTACGTGGATGACATTCTATTGATAGGAAATGACATTCCTATGCTACAATCTGTCAAAGGATTCTTGTCACACAGATTCTCCATGAAAGACCTGGGTGATGCCTCTTACGTTCTGGGGATCCGGATCTATCGTGATAGATCCAAGAGGATGTTGGGACTTTCGCAGTCCAGGTATATCGACACTGTACTGAAAAGATTCAGTATGGAAGATTCTAAGCGCGGTAATCTACCGTCTTGTCACGGAATCACCCTCTCCAAAGAGATGTCTCCCAAGACTGATTTGGAAAGGGAACGCATGTCTATTATACCCTACTCTTCTGCGGTAGGCTCTATAATGTATGCGATGTTGTGTACCAGACCAGATGTAGCTTACGCACTGAGCGTGGTAAGCCGGTATCAGTCAGACCCAGGGGAGAAACACTGGATAGCAGTAAAGAACATTCTCAAGTACCTGAGAAGGACTAAGGAGATGTTCTTGGTTTACGACGGAAAAGACCTCAGGTTGGAGGCCTTTGCTGATTCCGGCTTCCAGAGTGATAAGGACGATTCCAAGTCCATGTCGGGTTATGTCTTTACCCTCAATGGAGGGGCGGTGTGCTGGAAGAGCTCCAAGCAGGACACCGTTGCTGACTCGACGATGGAAGCGGAGTATATTGCTGCTTGCGATGCCGCAAAAGAAGCAGTCTGGATGAAGAAGTTCCTAACAGAACTTCAGGTGGTTCCTACCATAGTTGATCCAATACCTCTGTATGGCGACAACAACGGAGCTATAGCTTTAGCGAAGGAACCAAGTTCCCATCAGAAGTCCAGACACATCTTGAGGCGGTATCACCTGATCAGGGAGATCATTGATCGTCAGGAGATCGAGGTTCGGAGAGTTGCTACTGAAGAGAACATTGCTGATCCATTCACGAAGGCCCTTCCTCAGATTCAGTTCAAGAGGCTACTCGAGATCATTGGTCTACGATATGCCAGTACATGGCCCTAGTGCAAGTGGGAGATTGTTAGTGTTTATGCCCTAGAAGGCCATTACTGTATCATACTAGCTTGTATATTACTTAATGGAAGCTTGGGATATTCACATGTATATAAACAGTCTTGCTAAACATGGTAGTATGCTACTTGGTTTCTCTATCTTAATATGTGAGTGCACGTATTGATAGAGCTCTTAGGATCTTGCTTGTCTACCAGCGTTGTGATGGCAGTCACACTAGTGGGGGCTGGGTAGTCTACAAGCACATCCTTATTCAGGTCCCTGGTCGTTGGATTATCGAGACAGAGCATCGATACTCCGGAGTAGACTGGTGTGTACGCTTCTCATCCCAGTTGGGGAGATGATCTGTCCCACAGCCGTCAGTACGTCGTACTGGAGATAGTATGCAGGTGCTCATTAGGTTACGAGTACACCGGACAGGACTCACGGGGAACTGTTGGTTGGTTTGATACCAGTCGTCAGTGAGCAGTTCCCAGGTGACATGAGTACAGCATAGTCCGCAGACTTGACACTGCTACTTCGCCTCGAGTGTGTCCCACTGTTCTTAGATTGCTACCCTACCACGGCTCAAAGGAGTCGTGCAAACAGGTAGCAGTTGGGTGCAGTCCCGAGCACTTGGAGGCAGTAGCGGTTAGACAGGATTCGTCCCTCCCGGTATTGGGAGTAGATATCGTGCTGTGTCAGAGAGCCATTACGCGAAGTCCCTGGCCAGGGCAAGCGAGATTTGCTGGTAGGTTCCAGTAGTTTCTCAGGGTGTAATGGGCTTCACTCCGACACGACTTATACCGCTATTAGGGGACTGACGCTTGCCGCCCCCCTAGGCCCGATATGCGATAGTCTTGGACGAACGGACCGGACTGTATGGAGATTGTCACATCAGACTCAGTAGGAGTTCGGATGGGTTTACTCATCGGCCTCTTATCGACAACTACCTGGGGACCGTTACGTACAGCTAGTGCCGCTTGCGGTCTGTGGTTAAACCCACTGCCAGCGTAGTAGTCGAGTCTCTAGAGTCCCACACAGAGAGTTTCCTACTCCAGGCAAAACGATATATAGGTTGCATGGTTTTGCGACAAAGGGTTCGGACGCATACGTGCGTTTACGCACGTACGACTTTCGGACAGTTTTTACCAGTCGGCTTTGGTTTAAGCCAGTTACTGGTATCCGGTTATTGGATTTTTACAGTCTAAAGTTTTTCCGTATTTTTGCGGATTGGAGGGGCGTTCTCGTAATTATACGAGAAGCTTCTAGAAGATGTGACTAAGGAGGTTACTTTGGATAAGATTGTGAGTCATGAGAGTGATTCATCATTATCATTATTGCTCAATAAATGATAATGACACATGCTTAATGAATCACCATTTTGCATTTATGAAGCATGCTTATTCATTTCTATTATTCATTATTCAAGTAATAAGAATGCTTCATAATATATTATGATACACTCTCTCTCCTCTCATTATCTTATCACACATTCTCTCTCCTCAAGCTCTCATCTTCAAGAAACTAATCCTTAATCCTCATGTGTTGAGATCAAAGGTTTAGTTAGACTTAAACATCCATAACCTTCACTCTATATCATCCTTTCTTCTTTGATTAGCAATCAAAGCAGATTAGTTACCTCAAGTTAGAGGTTTAGCTTGGTGTTTTGCTCTCGGGTGGATCGTCTACTACCTAGAGAAGGTCGAGGAGAACCAAGGAGGACACAAAGACGAAGGACAGATTTCGTTAGGTATAATCCCTAAACACAATAGATTAGAAACTCTTTTTGTACGGTTATTTACAGTTTAGCTTCGATTCAAGCGGTTAGTCGATGTTCGTTCTTTAAACTTGATTGTTTTTGAAAATTCCGCCTCCCCACAAATACTGGGGTGTACTACATCGACTTACATAAATGCCATTGCACAACGTGCCTGATCCAACCAACTTTTGGTTACGGAAAATGTTCATAACATTGTCCTGTAATACAAAATTATATCCCTCTTTACTCAATAAAGAAACCGATATAATGTTGCATATCAGGTTCGGCATGTAATAGCATTCGTTCAGAACCAATGTATTACCAGTTGGCAACACAAGGTGATATTCCCCGACAGTCTTAGCTGCAACAATTGCACCATTTCCAACTCTAATGTCTTTATCACCTTCTCCAAGTTCTCTACCTTTTCTAAGCCAATGTAACTGATTACATATATGGGATCCTGACCCGGTATCTAATACCCAGGACGTAGAGCAAATAGAGAAACAGTTCTCTGTAACGAACACACCCGAAGAAAATGCATCATCATGTACTTTCTTCATTCGGGTGGCATGGGAATCCTGGTATTCCCCTATATCCTGTTCATTCCTATAACTCTTATAGGAAAGAACGGAACCAACGTTCCCCAGCACAGTATAACATGCGGGTTCTGTCAATACATCTATATTATTATCTTTGTTAGGGCATGAAATGGTCGCTACCTGGAGAGAGAGAGAAGAAAACACTTTAGCGTAAGCTCGTGCAAGATCAGATTGGTTATTATCTTATCTAATCAGGATGGCTCCCACTGCTTTTTATCAAATCTTCCTTCAAACCCTAAAAGGAAAGACTAGCCGGGATTAATTACACACTACAAGTTCGCCAATTTTTCAGCCAGGCCAGTGTCGGTACTTTGAGGGAGGTCCCCCGTGCTTTCGCACGAACCTAATTAATGTAAACCTCGTTTTCCCAGAGGCGTAACCCCGTTGACACCTTTCTAGACACCTACTTGATCGGCTAATTGTAATGTATAAAACTCTCCCAGGAGTAACTCTTACTCACAGCGGGTATCGGGATCCAACTATCTCATAGAAGGTATGCAATCTCATTGCAAATTTCAACACTTGAAATTCCCGATAATATTTTGCCCCTAGCGTCCTATGACCTTGACGCAGGCCAACAAACCATAGTGCGCTAGTCAAGTTCAACCCGTCATTTCCTGATTGAATTAAACCCACCCGTACGACCCTTGACGCAGGCCAACAAAGTCGCACGGCTACCCTAATCCAATCTGCATCATATGCATAAGCAGGTAAATACTAGTTAGCTACCGCACACTACGCCTTGACGCAGGCCAACAAACGTAGCACGAATACTAACTACTACTTATCTGAAATGACGGAGGGCTACGACAGGTTTTTCTGAAAACCTATTGCGTAATGAACTTGATATCGTTGTAGAACCAAATGAAGTTTTGAAATGGAGTGATTTTGAGGGTTTTCTAGTTTTGCTAAAGGGGTCACTCCCGGTGAAGGGATCGTCGGCCCTTTCCTCGTCGAATGAGATGCGGGATATATCATATATATCACTGTGCAAAGAAAAACTCAAAAACAATCAAAAGCAAACCGAGTATGTAGCATCTTCCAGTTATTGCTAAAGGAGTCACTCCCGGTGAAGGGAGCTCGGTCCTTTCCTCATCGAATAAGGTGCAGGGTATATCATATATACCGCTATGCAAAGCAAGAACTGTAGCTACCTGTTTTGTTTAAAATTTGATTCTACAACATCTTAGGTTTCTTTTCTTTCATTAATCACATTAATGAAGTCTCATCATTTAAATACCTAAACATCACAGATAGATATGACGTACACTTATGCCATCCGCATTCGCCTCGATGTCCCCTCATGCACCGTTAGGTTAGGTAACTAACGACAGAGCAGGGCAGGGCTAGTGCGAGTGCAAAACATAAGTAACGTCTATATAATATATCATATATACTATATACTGTATCTATCACAGAACATCACATGATCACATCACAGATATCGCAGCAGAAGAAACATATGAAACATTGGATATACTAGGACGTCCGTGTTTTCAATACGAGCCAGTATAAAACACGGATTCCATGGTCGTGATGAATAGCCAATCCCACACCCCTAGACCCCTACGAGAGCGGCAAGCAACCATACAAATTCTAGGGTTAGGAGACCTGAACTCGACTCCTCGAGATGGTCTCCCACTGAACCCTAGAACCCGGTTACTTGTGCTCCCCTCCTTGGGTCTATCCTAATGCGAAAAAGTAAATAATATACAAAAGGTGACAACTTCCGCAACCTGGAAGTGCCCCAAATAAAAGAATATTACATACAAGTTTTTACATGAATGAAAATGAAAAACACTCATCTCACATAAAAACCCCCGGCTATTCAAACACGACAATCCAATATAACATATCCAGCAACACATAACATCACATGTCATCAACGTAAGTACATATGCGCATCCCAATTGTCGTTGACATATAGCAACGAAACCGGCGATATCACATATTACACTTACGGTCATAGAAAAGAAAGTGTAAAACTACAACAGTTGGAATCCGCAACCTCTTTAGACATCACATGCCTAATCAAATGAAATACTTAGACATCACATGTCTAACAGTTATAAACCCCGCATTTTAGTCTCATTATCGAAAACTCTTTTCAATATCTTGTGAAACTAAACCGCTAGATTTATAACATTCATTCAGTTATCTCATAACTGTTTGTGAATTCCAATTATTGTATCACATTCCAGATAAACAGAAAATGTTAAACTTTCCGATCGAACAGTCGAATACCCAAGTTTTCCCGATACAGCTCAACACATGAAATAAGTCTAACAACATTCAGTTCGTGCCTCAGTACCAACGGTCCAGCCGTAGAAGGGTCAAGCCAACGCCTCACATGTGGCACGCCGTACTGCCCCAAACCCGAAGGTTCAATAGGCAGTTCAAGACGGTCACATAATCGAGTTAAGGTTTGTTGTCTTCTAGAGGGTCCATCGCGTTACTTGCACTACTTAGAACATCGTTAAACTACGGAAAAATCCAACACTTGGAAATTTCCCGATAGGAGAAAAGTTGGGTATTTATATCCGGTCGAACTTTTTAACAAATTCAAAAATTATCCGGAATCCACATAGACAAAATCTGATAATCCGATCGAATCTTCGAATCCCCAAAACAACCTGGAATATTCAACTCTTGAATAAATATTAAAAATACCCAGAGAACTCAACACTGTTAAATAGGAATTACTGTGCAAATTGATAGAAATGACGTCATCAAGTGGCGGCGGAACAGCCGCACGAGCCAGCTCTTGCCGCGGTTCCGCGGCTGTTTAAGCTCCAAACAGTGTCGTATTTGCACAGTAATTCTTACAATTTCCTGCTGAATTTTTTAGGAATTTTTAATCTGGAAAAATCCCAGTTTTTAGAAAAAGTCCAGAGAGCATGAAAAAGTTAGGTTTTCGGGTTCGATCGGGTTTCAAACATCGTCTAGACTTCGTCTAAGGCTCTAGCTAGGCTCTGATACCACTGTAGGGTTCCTAGGCACGCTAATGAAGTCTCACAAGGCATCAACCATGCCAATATTAAATTTTACGGTGCCGAGAAACCCTAGACTAGATCGTTGACTAGAAATTTAGGCGATAAACTAAACTAGTTAACAACTTAACTAAAGGAGAGAGGCTACAACCTTTGTAGATCCGGTTCTCCACTTCCTTAGCTCCACGTAGACGTCCTCTCGCTGTCCATCTCGAATCCTAGACTCGATCGTCGGCTTCATCGGATAAACGAGCGGGCAAGGTCGTCGGCTTCGTGCCGAAGATGATCTACGTCGAGGCATCACAAGTTCAAGCTCCGACTTCACAAATTTGTGAAACTAGTGAAGAAAACACCCAAAACAACTTGGCAAGAGGTAGAGGGTGAAGAAATAGGAGGTGGGTTCACTTTAGAATTGGATTTCTCTCACTTTAGCTCAAGTTGCCATTGATGGACCTTAAGCTTTTCTTGAAGAAGAAGATGATCAAGAAGAAGAAAGAATATTATCAGTGTTTTAAAATGAAAAAGAAAATGAATACTTATCATAATCTTAACCATAGTTAAGTGTAGAGAATGAACTAGGGTTACTTCAAATGGTTAGGGTTAAGCATGAGACAAGAATGGTGACAAAGTCAAAGCTTCAATAAGAAACAAAGAAAGCCACCATTCTCATCATTATCTTTTCCAAATAAATAAATAAACAAATAAATAAATAAATGAATATGCAAAACCCTAATCATCAAATTAATCATGGTTTAATTCTATACACTTAACTAAATGATCAAGTATCATCAAAACATGATACAAATATGTGGACAAAAGTATATCACATATACTTCTTACACATCAAGTGAGAAAATCCATATAAAGTGAACTAATACTAGATAATGCAAAGTAATATATCAAATATATAATTATACATTAAATCATTAAATCAACACTTGACTTAACTATCCGGTCATATCGCATATAACCGACTAGTATCCTATGTATCGGCTTATCGAATCAATCGTTGATTCGATATCTAGGTTATATCGAATATAACCAATCGATACATCCATCGCGAGAATGGAATACGGTATCACATACACGCATCATTCTCGGTCCTGCACATATCTCATATGCACTCCTATTTCGTTTCGCTTGAGCCAGGAAACCTCTGTGTAGGGCTCTAAAGACTCGTCAATACGCCGGTAGCAGACGATGATCATATAAAGCACCCACAAGCCGCAAGCGGTCTGCTAAACGTAACGGCCATTCGGGTATTGAGCGATCAGAAGATCGACGAGCTAGCCCGCTCACACTCCTGTGAATCCAACCAGTAACACTTACCGTACAGTCCGGTCTGTTCGTCTGATACGTCGCATATCAAGTCTAGGGGTGGTAAACGTCAGACCTCAATAACCGATAAGTCATGCCGATGTGAGGCTCATAACGGGTCGAGAAACTACTGGTAACACTTACCAGCAAATCTCTGATCAGCCCTGGCCAGGGACTTCCCTGTTACGGCCAATCGAGCACAGCGCAACATCAACCCCCAATACTGGGAGAGACGAAACCCCTCCTATCGCTCATTGCCTCCATTTGACTCGGGACTGTACCCAAAGACCACCATTTTGCACGCCCTCATGGACGTGGTAAGGTGGAGATCAAAGCACAATGGGAATCACAAAAGACTCTATGACGATCTCGGGTCTACAGACTAACCTGCACAAATGTCACCTGAGAACTGCCATCTGACGTGAGGTATAATACCATCTGGGAGTTCTCGGCGAGTCCGTCCAGTGTACCCAGTCTCCACTGAGCACCCGTATACCATCTCTGATGTCAAACACCAATGGATATGGGATCATCCATCGCCCATCTCATGGGTCGAGAAGCGTATACCCTAGTCTACGCTGGTATATCGATGCCCCGTCTCGATACACCTACGACTAGGGACCTTGAAGGATGTACCTATGGACTACCATGTCCCCACTAGTATGATCTGTATCATAGTCCAGGTAGTCAAGTACACATCCTAAGGGCTTTACCAACATGTAACTATAAGACAGTATAAAGAGACAAGTGTACATGTTAAGATAAAGAGTAACCAGATAGCATACTATCATATCGAGCAAGAAAGTCATCTCTATATATGTCCAAGCATCCAATATAATATACATCATCTGTACAATACTGGCCTCTAGGGCATACATTCAACTAACATACAAACTGCAGCTGATGATTTGATAGAACCAAAGGATTCAATAGTAACCAACAAACCTCAGCCTCTCCGCGGATCTAGTAGGGTTCCTCACCCACCTGAGAGATACTTTGGTTTCTCTGTGACAGTGGGAGCGAGGATTGCATCATGAGATGATGACCCAACTAGTTTCGAGCTGGCCATCAGGAGTGAGACTCTGTAAGAATGACTGGATGTTTAGCGATCTGAGATGGAATCCTTATACACCAGCAAAGTATGGACTTTGGTTGCTATATCTGAAGGGTTAAATCCCCATCAGGAGCAAGTAAATCTTGAGAAGATTACTTGGTGTAGATGGAAAAGTTGAGACTTTCAAAGCTAGACTTGTTAAAGGTTTTCGTCATCAACCAGGTGTGGATAATGATGAAACCTTTTCAAGTAGCTATGCTTAAGTCCATCCAGATCCTACTTGCCATGGCTACGTACCATGACTACGATATCTGGCGGTTGGGTGCCATGACTGCTTTTCTAAATGATGTTTTAGAAGAGAACGTCTATAAGTACACAGCCAGAGGGCTTCGTAGACAGTGGGAGCAACGGAAACGTGTACAAGATGCTTTATAAGATAAAGCAGGCATCGCGGAGGTGGAACATCTGTTTTGATGAAGTAGTCAAAGAGTTTGACATCATCAAAATGGTAGATGAACCTTGTATAAACAAAAAGGTAGTAGGGAGTATAGTGGCGATTCTCGTAGAGTACGTGGATGACATACTCTTGATAGGGAAAGAGTTTCCTATGCTACGCTCGATCAATCTCCGTTTATCACAATAATTCTCCAAATAGGATCAAATTGATACCTACTAAATCCTGGGTTTTGGATCTATGAGATGATCTAAATGGATGTTAGGATACTCACTAGTTGTAGTGAGATGGTATCAATCGATCCTAGAGAGAATCACTGGAAGGGTTCCAGGATGATAAGGACGACTGAATGTCAGTCACAGGCATTGTCTTTACCCTTGGTAAAGGGACGGTATGTTGGAAGAGTTCCAAGCTAAATACCGTGGCATACTAGACGATAAAGGCAGGATACATCGCTACTTAAGATGCTACCAAAGAGGCTGTTTGGGTGTATATTGGTTCATGAGATGAACTACGTTCCTACCATTGTGGGACAATGGAGTTGTGGCTTATGCCAAGGAACGCCGGACCCATCAGTGATCCAGACATATTCTAAGGCAGTATCACCTGATCATGGAGATGGTTGATCTCTAAGGGATCGAGGTTAGGAAAGTAGACTTAGAGGACAACATGGCGGATCCACTCACGAAGGCCTTTTCCCAGAGAGAGACTTTTATGGGATGGTTGAGTATGAGATACTACAACCACTGCTATCAGATGGCCCTAGTGCAAGTGGGAGATTGTTAGTTATATGTATGCCCTAGAGGCCATTGCTATACATAGGATGTATATTGTAGTGGATGCTGGGACATATATAGGGAGGACTTTCTTGCTCGACATGATAGTATGCTATCTGGTTACTCTTTACCTTAACGTGTATACTGATTGTCTCTCTGTTACATGTTGGTAAAGCCCTTAGGATGTGTACTTGACTACCTGGACTATGATGCGGATCATACTAGTGGGGACATGGTAGTCCATAAGTACATCCTTCAAGATCCCTAGTCGTGGGTGTATCGAGATGGGGCATCGATATACCAGTGTAGACTAGCGTATACCTTCTCGACCCATACAGATGGGCGATGGATGATCCCATATCCATTGGTGTTTGACATCAGAGATGATATACGGGTGCTCAGTGGAGACTGGGTACACTGGACGGACTCGCCGAGAACTCCCAGATGGTATTATACCTTACGTCAGATGGCAGTTATCTGGTGACACTGGTACAGAGTAGTCTGTTGACCCGAGATCGTCATAGAGTCTTGTGTGATTCCCACTGTGCTTTGATTTCCACCTTACCACGTCCAAGAGGGCATGCAAAACGGTGGTTTTTGGGTACAGTCCCGAGTCACATGGAGGCAATGAGCGATAGGAGGGGATTCGTCTCTCCCGGTATAGGGAGTTGATGTTGCGCTGTGTTCGATTGGCTATAACCGGAAATCCCTGGCCAGGGTTGCTGAGATATACTGGTAAGTGTTACCAGTAGTTTCTCGAACTGTTATAGACCTCATATCGACACGACTTATCGAGCTATTGGGGTCTGACGTTTACCACCCCTAGGCAAGATATGCGACATATCAGACGAACAGACCGGACTGTACGGTAAGTGTTACTGGTTGGATTCACAGGAGTCTGAGCGGGCTTGCTCGTCGATCTTCTGATCGCTCAATACCCGGGTGGCCGTTACGTTTAGCAGACCGCATGCGGCTTGTGGGTGCTTGATATGATCATCACCTGCTGCGGGCGTATTGACGAGTCTTTAGAGTCCTACACAGAGGTTTCCTGGCTCAAGCGAAACGAGATAGGAGCGCATATGAGATATGTGCGGGACCGAGAATAATGCGTGTATGTGATACCGTATTCTATTCTCGTGATGAATGTATAGAATGGTTGTATGCGATATAACCTAGTTATCGAATCAAGGATTGATTCGGTAAGCCGATACATAGGATATTAGTCGGTTATATGCGATATGACCGGATCGTTAAATCAAGTGTTGATTTAATGATTTAATGCATAATTATATATTTGATATATTACTTTGCATTAACTAGTATTGGTTCATTTTAAATGGATTTTCTCACTTGGATGTACAAGTTGTATATGTGATATACTTTTTGTGCACTTGATTGTATCATGTTTGATGATACATGCTTACTTTGTTAAGTGTAAAGAATTAAACCATGGTTAAACTAATGATTAGGGTTTTGTTTATCCATCACTTATTTATTCATTTATTTATTTTCTTTTTCATTTTAGAATGGATAAATGAATGGTGGATTGTTTTGTTTGTTAGTTGAATCTTCTTGAAGCTTTGACTAAGTCATCACTCTTGTCTTATACTTAACCCTAACCATTCAAGTTAACCATGGTCTATTCTCCACACTCAACTAAGGTTAGTATATGATAAGTATTTCAATTATTTTCTAATTATTCAATACTTATCATATTCTATGATCATCTTCTTCTTCTTCTTCTTCATGAAGAAACCTTGCTCCATCAATGGCAACTTGAGCAAATGAGTGAGAAATCCAATTCTAAAGTGAACCCACTCCCTATTTCTTCATCATCTACCTCTTGCCAAGTAGTATAGGGTGTTTTCTTCACAAGTTTCATGACTTGGTGAAGTGGGAGCTTGATCTTGTGATGCCTCGACGTAGATCATCTTCGGCATTGAAGTCGACGACCTAGCCCGTCCATTTCTCCGATGAAGCCGACGCTAGAGTCATGGATTCGATTTGGACAGCGGAGAGGACTTCATCACGGAGCCGTGGAGGTGGAGGACCGGATCTACAAAGGTTGTACATCCGTTCTTTTAGTTAAATTGTTAACTAGCTTCTCTTTTCGCCTAAAATTCTAGTTAACGATCCGTATTAGGGTTTCTCGGCACCCGTAAAATTTGAAATTGGCATGGTTGATGCCTTGTGAGACCTCTTGAGAGTGCCCAGGAACCCTACAAATTAGGGTTTAGGATTTTGGTGTAGGGGTCTCTGGGGTTATTTGTAGGCTCATGGCACTTGCAATATTTTAGGTTATTATTAATATATATTGTTTTATTGTTAATGTGCAGGTTCGCAGGCGGGGACTACGAACACTGCTGTAAAGGGGAAACAGGTTGTAGGTTTCACCTAGCATGGAGCGTTGGTGAGTAGATTTAATATCTACAGGGGAATCGCCCGCATGGCGTTATGCGTCTGGGCTAGAATTCTAATACTTGTTGCGTATTCTACGTCATTGTTAGAATTGCGCCTTACCCTATTTATTAGATATAATGGTACTGTGACTAGCAGCCGTAGGACACTGCACATATTATTGACGGTTCATGTTGCACGAGCACGGATTGTATGCTACACACACACCGTCAATAATTGCCATGTCACACAAAAACCCCTTATAGATACTATATTGCTTATCACACGTGACATCTAGCTTATCAGTATACCTATAGTGTATCATACCATTAGTGATAAGTACATTTACACCTTACAATACAGTTACAGGTATACCTTGCTCATATTCTACTTATACCCAGGGGGTATCCTACATATTCTACTTATACCCAGGGGGTATACGACATCAGTTCTTTTAGGTAGATACCTATACATTGCTAAACCTGTATGTTACACACATATTCAGTTGCGGTCACATATTTACCTTTACTGATGTTACTTAGCTGTACCTTATTGATTTCACATACTTATGGTTTCAGCTACACATTCTCATCTATATGTTCGCATTTCAGATATATCGCATATATTTATTCCTGGATTTGCGCAATGTTTATTGGGATTTTACATGATGTTTTCTAGATTTGGGAACCGCGGGAGTTCATGAAATTATGCATACATTGAAAAACCCGGTTTCCTTGATATGATATTTGCGCAGCCACCATGAGATTTATCGGTTCTGATTATATACTGCATACGAGGTGTGGTTGCCGTATGAGGGTACATAGTGGGGCCCGGTATGGTTTCCCTCGGCAAGATGATCGATGGACATTGCCGATTGAGCCTGGAGGAGGGCGAGTACCTACCGGTGACAGTACTAATGACTCGGCGGGGATCATGGAGATACCGTTGGGAGTCATGCACGTATGCATACGTCGAGAGGCGAGGGTCAGAGCTAGGCACTCATGCTTTCGGGATAGCGTATGATAGTACCTATCAGGATTTCTGTGTCGATACTTGGCACATTGATTTCATGATGTTTCCTTTAAACACCTTTGTATATATAACAGGGGATTTAGCCGTTGTTATATATATCCTTACACCAATATTAGTGGAATGGGATGCTAATATGTGTGTATTGACCCCATCATATCTATTTCTGCAAATATATACATTTAGGATGTTAGAATTCTACATGAGTTTTGATTTGGGATATTAGGTGATTCATTGAGAGTGGATATTGGACATACATATGGCATTACTGATTTGTACATTCGGGATATAGGAGATTACTCGATATTGTACATTGAGGAGATGTGAGACTTATATGATGTGAGAGCCCAACTTGGGGGCTGATTTGAGGAATTAGGATTTGAGTGTCTTGATGGATTATGATCCTACCACGATGACAGGATTCCGTGGGATGACATGTTTCACCCCATACCTCACACCTACCTTTTTATGCACAGTTTCATATATTGGTAGTACCTGTTAGTGTGCCCTTATGATTGCTGCTTATCTACATTCTCATATCCCTATTGCATGGTTATTGCATACTATTGTCATGTTTATTATTGCTTCACATATTGATTGTACCTTCTAGTGTACTTTCTATTATTCTGCATTCACATGACATGTTATTACTATAATCGCATATCTTAGATTCATGCTGTGCGTACATTCCTGCGATTACCTGGATATGTTATCTACTATTCACGAGTTGGCAACTTACCCCCGTTGTGCCACATGTGTTGCAGGGTGTTCCCCAGAGTAGTCGAGGCAGGCTATTCAGCTATTCACCTATCATCTTTTGCTACAGATACCGCATCGGCTCACAGTATACTATTTTGCTTAGGTGGGTTGGATGATTATCTGTATTTTGTATTGTACATTCGTTGTATCTTGTACTCTCCATCTACTATTATGTTGTGGACTAGAGACATGGTGAGGACGTTATTGTATATTATTGTGGATTTGTTGCCTTTTATACAGTTTCCTTTCTATTGTCTTTATTTCTTCGCTACGGCGTCGTATATTTGAGGTGGTGTTTTTTTCCGCCTTTGGGCGTGTATTTGCTCCCGTTTGGGAATGCTTTATTTATCTTTATTGTTGTACCCTTTTTGGGGCTAGTTTTTAGAAAGGAGGTGCTGCCAAAATTTTAAGGAAAGATAGTGGGACTTTTAAAGAATTTGGGTTGTGATTTCAAATGTTTCAAAATACTTTTATTATGTTTTCCGTATTTTCATGGTTTAGATTTCTGGGTTTGGCTTTCTTTTACTGTGTTACGTCTTTAGGCGTTGCGTAGTATTAGGGCTGTCACGTGCCAATTTCGGGTCGTGACAAAGTGGGTATCAGAGCGCTAGGTTTTACCTTTCGGAGTATAGGATGACCTTAGGATGATGGAGTAAGTAGCTTAAGCAGAGTAACGTAGTGTGTGTATGTCTGCAGCATACCCACGATACGGTACTTCGCCTTAAGTGTCCTAAGTACAAATTGCTTGAAATTCCTTCTTTGATGATTCATATTCTTATGATTCGATTTCTGTATTCTTATCGAATCTTATCTCTATTTATAGCCTTTCCGCCGATGACTATGGGGACTCAGAGTGATGCAGAGAGGGCCGAGGTCAGAGTTAGCTCGGGTGGGACGAGTACTGACCAGGATGGTACTCTAGTTGCACAGGTGCAGACGGATCGGCCTACGACATATAGTATCGATAGGCTTGTGGCAGAGATGCAGGACTTCCGCCAGACTATGAGTTCATTGGTCGACGTCGTTCGGGAGCTATGACAGGAGGTTGTCACCCCTGTTACTCAGTTGTCTCTTACGATCAGCATGCAGCAGTCTGTCACCTACATAGCACCAGTGGTTGCAGCTCCAGTTGACGAGGCACATATTCCAGAGGCTCAGAGAGTTCCAGGACAGTGGAGGACTCGTACCAGTGTACCATCCCAGAGACAGAGGTTTGGTCATTGAGACAGATTTCATGGCTATCGCGGGAGTAGCAGAGGCTTAGGATGAGGACAGTCGTTCAGCTCTCATTCCCAGAAGGGTCAGCAGTCAGCACGTGGATGTTTTCGATGAGGGAGCCTTCAGCACTTCGTCAGGGATTGTTCCTTAGCACCTCGTCAGGATCGTTTTCAGAGAGGCCGTGGACATGGAAGGTTCTCTTAGAGGGCTCAGTCTACCAGAGGAGTTCAGCCAGTTGCGGGTAGAGGACAGACACAGGAGTTTGCTTCTACTCATCGGGGCGCGCAGGCGTCCAATGCAGAGTTTTCAGGTATCCTTAATTCGCATGTTCTTTTGATGTATTCATTAGTTTTCACACTTGTACCGTGGTTGGGTAAATTAGTCGTAGTTTGTTGTTTTAAGCTTCTGTCAGCGATTCTTTTATTGCGCGACACGTATTTCAGTTGTGTGCCAATCGGATAGGAGATAGAGATTCGTCTGTCGTTTTGATCCTTCTAGAGATGTTGGATTTGATGTTCTCCTGGGCACGGACTGGTTAACTACGTGCTAGGCGTCTGTGGACTACCGTGAGGAAACAGTCAAGTTTTTTTCCCCGGCAAGTCAGTTCTTGTTGTGCAGGTGGATAGTTGTGTCGCCTCTCACAGCTTGAATTCAGCTTTTTTCGCTAGTCGGCTACTGAGGAGATGTTAGGGATTCATGGCGTTCATTCGGGTTACCGTAGCCACAGAGGGTTTGTTGGACCGGTGTTCCTTTCGTGCGAGAGTTTTTCCGACGTTGTTCCGGATGAGCCGGCGAAGCTTGGGAGCTAAAGGATCAGCTGCAGAGTTATGGTTTGGGGAGTTTTGTGCGTCTGAGTGTTTCGCTTTTGGAAGCTCCTATTTCTGTTCGTCAAGGAGAAAGACGGCAGTTTAGGGTTGCGTATCGACGGATCGTTAATTGAACCGGCTTAGGGTGCGGATAGGTATCCTTCACCTCGCCGTGACAATTTCTTCGATCAGCTCCATAGTGCGAGACATTTTCTAAGTTTGTTTGGGATCGGGTCATCATTATTGCGGTTCGGAGTGATGGCATTCCGAAGACTGCCTTGTGCGTGCTACGGGCTTTGTGTGTTTTGGTGTGTCATTGGACTCACCAGTGCCCTAGCAGCATTCGTAGATATGATGAACCAGATTTCTGCAGGCCGTTCCTCGACCAGTTATTGTTGTGTTATTTACGACATTCTGGTCTATCTAATGTGTCTTGAGGAACAGGAGCAGCACTTGAGGATTTGTTAGGCAGATACTGGGAGAGCCTCAGCGGTTGCTAGATTCTCGGAGTGTTTCTTCAGACCTGTTTTGTGTTGACTCCTAGGTCTTGTAGTCACGGGAGACGGTTTCGTATGGTTCCGAGGGAGATCGTGGCCGTACAGCTTAGGCCCAGACATGTGTGCAGGACGGAGATCCGTAGATTTTTGGGCTTAGCAGGTTTTACCGCCGTTTCGTGCAGGATTACTAGAGTAGTGCTGCACCGTCGACTGAATTGACCGCAATGGAGGTTTCTTTCTTTGGACTGAGGCATGTGTGCGGAGTTTTCAGCGGCTGAAGATTCTGTTAACAACTGCACCAGTTCTTTCTTTGCTTTTGGTTCGGGCGACCTTGCTGTTTAACTGTAATGTTTCTTGATTGGGGCTCGATCGTGTACTGATGTAGCACTATAGAGTTATCGCTTTTGCTTCCTTACATTTGGAGGAAGTACAAGAAGGATATTCCACTCATGATCAGGAGATGGCCGCAGTGGTTTTGCGTTGGAGATTTGGAGACACTACTTGTCCGAGAGTTATGTCGGATTTTCACGGACCACCAGAGCTTAAAGTACATCTTCCTGCAGCGGATTTTGATCGTTGTGATAGTCTTCTGCAGATTTATAGTTCTTGTGTGATCGTCGAGTACAGCTTAAGTTCTTCTCTATGGAGGGGACAGCTTGCTCATGTCCGCGCCCGACCACTTTTCTTGAATCCTTTCGCGAGACACTGCCCGCCGATGCTCGTTCGTCAGAGATACTTAAGCATACTCAGCTGGGAAATGATTCGGAGACTGTGATTTGTGACAACGGTGTGCTAAGTTAGGGACGCATTTTTGTACCTGATATTATCAGGTAGAGACGTGAAATCCTAGAACAGGCACATCAGTCAACTCTCTGTTTTCATTCAAGTTCAACCAGCTTTGACGTGACTTGTGAGATAGTCACGGGTGGACAGAGATGTAAAGAGAAGTTCATGGTTCGTTTCAAGGTGTCTGTCTTGTTGTGTGCTTGGGTCGAGCATTTGAGGCCGGATGGAGAGTTGCAACCTTTTACCGTTCCGAAGTAGGAGTGGGAGCAGATCTCCATAAATTTCGTTATGGTGTCTACCCAGGGTTAGCCAGGGTGTGACTCCATTCGGATTCTTGTTGTCCGGTTTTACTCAGTTTGCTCAGTTGTTCTTTGTTAGTTGTGCGTTTGTGTTTTTGTTTTCAGCAGTTGGGGGTCGTCACTCGCCATTGTTAGGATTCTTCTTCGATAGCTGTTATCAGGAGACATTCCAATTGGCAACCTATAGGTTTAGGGGTTAGGTCATGTCGATCACCAGTCTGTTGTTTTCTGACTCTGCGTAAGAGGATTTTGGACCCCAGCTAGTCTAGAGACTTCGGAGATGATCCAGTTGATTCAGGTCAGGATGAGAGTAGCCCAGTGCAAATAGAGGTCTTATGCCGATTGTGTTGGTCGTAGACCTAAGTGCGCAGTGGCAAACCATGTATTCCTGTGGATTTTTCCGATAACTGACGTGTTGAGTTTTGGGAAACTTGTCCCAGTATTTAGGTTCTTCTGAGATCCTTTAAGCGAGTTAGTTTCGTTGCCTTTAATTTGGCACTTCCGCCCAGATTATTGAGTATTCACCCCGTATTCTTTGTGTCGATACTTTGCAATTACCTTCATGACTTTTCTCACATGATTCAGCATTAGACCATTTGTTTTGACGCGATCTTTTCGTTCACCGGCAGCCATTGGTGTAAATGGCTCGATGGGTGAAGAAACTTCGGTCAAGGGTCTTGCTATCTGTGAAGGGTTTTTCTTGGACGTAGCTGTAGAGTGAGGTAATCACTTGGGAGGCTGCGAGAGAGATTTGAGAGTTTGTAATCTTCTCTTTGAAGGTACGCTTAGTAAGAATTTTAAATTCGGGGACGAATTTCTTATAAGGGGGAGAGATTGTAACGCCTTAGATTTCAGTTAGTGTTCATTTAGACGTTAATGCGGGTTTACTGTAAAAAGTTTACCAATTCGGGTTCCTCACATTATATAACATTTAATTAATAATTTATTATTAATTGTTATAAGCATGCACGCACGTGTGCACGTAAAAGTGAGGGTTTGTTTGTGCTAAATTTTGATCTTAGCAACCATGACCATTAACCTAATCCTTTACTTATCCTAACCTTTTCTTTAATCTTTTCCTTAAGCATTTACCTTTTGTGTTTTGAGTGAGAATGAGAGATAATTATTTTGTGTGAGCATGGTGCATTAATGAAGAGGTATGGTGTGCATTTAATTCATGGATACACACACCTCTCCTTTTCTCCTACACTTACCTCCCTCTTTCATTTTCCTCACAAACCCTCTCACTTCCCACTAACTCTTTTCTTCATCTCATTCTCCACTAAATTCTGAACACTTCCTCTTCCCTCTTCACAAATCCATCATAATTCACCCAAGTCTTCACAAAAATCACTTTTTCCTTCACATTTTCCCTCATGGATGCCTTGGAGTGCTCAAAGCTTGGATCTTTGTGTTCTTTGGTGTAGGTAATGTTTCTTTGCTATTGTTTAAGTTATTTTTGTGTAGCTTAGATTTTTAGTTGCTGTTTTGTCGCGTATCGTATCATTTCGGATAAAAACCGTATTTTTTAGTGTCGTTTTATGGTCTCGGATGATCTGCTGTTAAACTAAAATTGTGTTACAAAAATGGACTGGACAGTAGCCTAGTATAGAGATACAGAACCTACCCACCAAATACGAGCCAAATCCACCTTGTCTTGGCCGCAGATTTATTGTATCTGGCCGCAAATTGCGACCAGACTGGGGAATTAGGGTTTGGGGTTTTGGTGTAGGGGTCTCTGGGGTTATTTGTAGGCTCATGGTACTTGCAATTTTTACAATTGGTTAGCACAGAAAAATCTGGGTTCATTTTGCCCATTTCTAGTGTTTCGTTTCGTGCGTTACGTTATTCGATATGATGCGTGTTACGTGTTACAGTTGCGCTGAGTTGGTTTCGTAGTGTAGCTATACGCGTTAGCCACAATACGAATCCTTGAAGGTCCGTTGGGTGTCGTATTGGTCCAGGTAGATTGTAAGTATTTTAGGTTATTATTATTATATATTGTTTTATTGTTAATGTGCAGGTTCACAGGCGGGGAATACGAACACTGCTGCAAAGGGGAAACAGGTTGTAGGTTTCACCTAGCGTGGAGCGTTGGTGAGTAGATTTAATATCTACAGGGGAATCTCCCGCATGGCGTTATGCGTCTGGGCTAGGATTCTAATACTTGTTGCGTATTCTACGTCATTGTTAGAATTATGCCTTACCCTATTTATTAGATATAATGGTACTGTGACTAGAAGCCGTAGGACACTGCACATATTATTGACGGTTCATGTTGCACGAGCACGGATTGTATACTACACACACACCGTCAATAATTGCCATGTCACACACAAACCCCTTATAGATACTATATTGCTTATCACACGTGACATCTAGCTTATCGGTATACCTATAGTGTATCATACCATTAGTGATAGGTACATTTACACCTTACGATACAGCTACAGGTATACCTTGCTCATATTCTAGTTATACCCAGGAGGGTATCCTGCATATTCTACTTATACCCAGGGGGTATACGACATCAGTTCTTTTAGGTAGATACCTATACATTGCTACACATGTATGTTACACACATATTCAGTTGCAGTCACATATTTACCTTTACTTATGTTACTTAGCTGTACCTTATTGATTTCGCATACTTATGGTTTCAGCTACACATTCTCATCTATATGCTCGCATTTCAGATATATCACATATATTTATTCCTGGATTTGTGCATTGTTTATTGGGATTTTACATGATGTTTTCTGGATTTGGGAACCGCGGGAGTTCATGAAATTATGCATACATTGAAAAAGCCGGTTTCCGTGATATGATATTTGCGCAGCCACCTTGAGATTTATCGGTTCTGATTATATACTCCATACGAGGTGTGGTTGCCGTATAAGGGTACATGGTAGGGCCCGGTATGGTTCCCCTCGGCAAGATGATCGATGGACATTGCCGATTGAGCCTGGAAACGGGCGAGTACCTACCGGTGACAGTACTAATGACTCGGTGGGGATCATGGAGATACCGTTGGGAGTCATGCACGTATGCATACATCGAGAGGCGAGGGTCAGAGCTAGGCACTCATGCTTTCAGGAAAGCGTATGATACGTACCTATCAGGATTCTGTGTCGATGCTTGGCACATTGTTTTCATGATGTTTCCTTTAAACATCTTTGTATATATAACAGGGGATTTAGCCGTTGTTATATATACCCTTACACCAATATTAGTGGAATGGGACGCTAATATATGTGTATTGACCCCATCATATCTATTTCTGCAAATATATACATTTAGGATGTTAGAATTCTACTTGAGTTTTGATTTGGGATATTAGGTGATTCATTGAGAGTGGATATTGGACATATATATGGGATACTGATTTGTACATTCGGGATATAGGAGATTACTCGATATTGTACATTGAGGAGATGTGAGACTTATATGATGTGAGTGCCCAACTTGGGGCTGATTTGAGGAATTGGGATTTGAGTGTCTTGATGGATTATGATCCTACCACGATGACAGGATTCCGTGGGATGACATGTTTCACCCCATACCTCACACCTACCTTTTTATGCACAGTTTCATTTATTGGTAGTACCTGTTAGTGTACCCTTATGATTGCTGCATATCTACATTCTCATATCCGTATTGCATGGTTATTGCATACTATTGTCATGTTTATTATTGCTTCATATATTGTTGTACCTGCTAGTGTACTTTCCATTATTCTGCATTCACATAACATGTTATTACTGTAATCACATATCTTAGATTCATGCTGTACGTATATTCCTGCGATTACCTGCATATGTTATCTACTATTCACGAGTTAGCAACTCACCCCCGTTGTGCCACAGGTGTTGCAGGGTATTCCCCATAGTAGTCGAGGCAGGCTATTCAGCTATTCACCTATCATCTTTTGCTACAGATACCGCATCGGTTCACAGTATAGTATTTTGCTTAGGTGGGTTGGATGATTATCTGTATTTTGTTTTGTACATTCGTTGTATCTTGTACTCTCCATCTACTATTATGTTGTGGACTAGAGACTTGGTGAGGACGTTATTGTATATTATTGTGGATTTGTTCCCTTTTATACAGTTTCCTTTCTATTGTCTTTATTTCTTCGCTACGGCGTCGTATATTTGAGGTGGTGTTTGTTTTCCGCCTTTGGGCGTGTATTTGCTCCCGTTTGGGAATGCTTTATTTATCTTTATTGTTGTACCCTTTTTGGGGCTAGTTTTTACAAAAGAGGTGCTGCCAAACTTTTAAAGAAAGAAAGTGGGACTTTTAAAGAATTTGGGTTGTGATTTCAAATATTTCAAAATACTTTTATTATCTTTTCCGTATTTTCATGGTTTAGATTTCTGGGTTTGGCTTTCTTTTACTGCGTTACGTCTTTAGGCGTTGCATAGTATTAGGGCCGTCACGTGCCAATTTCGGGTCGTGACACACTGTGCAGTGTTATGCGCATCGCACAACGACTTAAAAAGGGATTTGGCACGCATTTACTTCAGCTATTTACATGTATAGTTCTGATTTATATCATATTGGTCTTGTTTGGATTTGGCATTCGTGTCTTTACCATAACTCCGATGATTGCGGGATGCTTGACGTAGTTTTGTTTTTGAGTTATCTGCTCATTACTCATGTGCATGCATTGCGCTATGATGTGTTTTATGTATTGATAATTTCGGAGCCCCGACAACTTGGATTTCTTATTGAAATGTTTTAGAAATTGGGGGTTAAATTTAAATTCAGGGACCGGATTTTTTTAAGGGGGGAAGATTGTATCATTTCAAAATAATAAAATATTATTTTGGGAATTTTTATAATTTAATATTATTTTATTGATTATTTTAATATTAAAGTTATAATTAAATACCGATAAATGGGAAAAATTTTGAAAAATTATGGAAAATTTAAAAATAATGTATTCTATGGAGTTTTGTCATTTTTAAGTTTTTATAAGCATTTATATGCTAATTTAGTGCTAATCGCGATTAAAAATCGGTAATCGGATTTTTTGGCTTTTGTTGCAAAACATGCACATATCATTTTTGGACTTGTGTTACATTTTTCCTACCATGGGTGTTTTGGGTCTACGATTTGAGTGAGAAGGAGAAGAATAGAAAAGAAAAGGAAAAAGGTATGGTATGATGAAGAGAGAGAAAGGGTAAGTCAACTTTTACTTTTTGAACCATACTCCCATCATTTTATCCTCTCATTTCTCTCTCCCTCTTTCCCCATCTCCTGCTGCTGCCTCTTCTTTCTTCTTCCTCCTCCCTCTTCAAGCCTAGATCCACCATGAATACAACCCCGAAACCCCATTTCGATTTCACAAAAAGTGTGCACAAGCTCACAAGCTTTAGAATGGACCAAGAAAGATGGTGTTTTGATGCTGTGGGAAGATTCATGAGTCCCTATGGAGGTAATTCTTTCACAATTGTTGTAGCATTTCAAGTGATTTAGCCTCTTTTAAAGTTTAGTGTCGTTTTGTCGAAGTTTTGTGCACTTTGGACAAACTTTGAGAGGGTTAGGGTAAATTTGAGGTGTGGTTATGCAATTGGACTATAATGGTGACCTTAGACCCTATATTGACTAAAACCCTGACCTAGCAAAACCTGAAACCCAAAAATATGGGATTACGGGACTTTCATGTCAGTTTGTGAGTGTTTAGAGCATGCAGGTGAATCTAGAGTGATCCGGGGTCAATACAAGGAAAATAAACAACACCAGGATCCTAGTTAGACCACCAGGAGACCACCCTAGGCAGACAAGAGCCCGACTCCATGACCAGGCCTGTATTTCCTGTTGAGGGGATCGGCCACTTGGTGATGGTACGGGTCCAGGCTTCTACTGTAGGTCACATACACCCTATACATCACTCTAGACTTGTTTGCTTGCCTTTGTTTGGCCTGAGACGAAATCTGGGATCATTTTCTTGGGTTGCTGCTTTGAATTTAGTTTTGGTTTTGCGTATCTTGATTTCCAGATATTGATATTTGTGCGTCATCTCAATCGTGTGATGTTTGTACATCTATATCGAGTGATTTGGGGTTGTTTTGCGTAGGCTAACCATAGGTTCTAACCTATAAGCCTTTTAGCGTATCGTGTTTGTTTTCGCGTGTCGTTTTAAGTTTCGATTTGGTTTTGATGCGATGCGATACGCGTGATATGTAGGTACGCCCACGGCGATCTGAGACGATGAAGAAGATGAAGGCGACATCGACACCGACACGCAGGATACAGGTTAGTAGATTATATCTACAGGGGGAAGTCGGGTGGATGGCGTATAGCACCCCCGCAATCCGATATTAGTATAGTATATAAATATATACTCGTGCTAGCTTATAGTGTTATAGATATTTTGAGATGTGTTAGGTATACTATAGATAGATTAGGGTTGGAAGTAAACTAGTGTAATTCCTAGTCGCGAATCCTAGAGCAGGTTTACACCCACACGCACACACGTACTTATTGCTATACTTATACACTGATGATGCGGATAGCGGATGATATTTTGAGCTGAGTCGATGACTTTGGGCATAGTGCCACGAGATCGGTGATATGATGTGATTCGTATTTGGGATATGACATGTGATTGCTAGCCGGCCTTTAGACGTGTGTTTCACACACGCACTTATATTTATATAGATGGTATCGATTTGTACTAGATTTAGATCAGTACCCCAGATCATGTGATATGATGATAAGGATACCAGATAATTGATGAGACAATTATGATATTGACCCGTACCCAGCTATTGGGATGACGTACGACGATTTACCGTACGAACTTTATATTGATGATAGATCCGCACTCAAGACTCGAGGACGTCATATGATATACTGTATCGTACGTGATACTATTGAGGCGGGATCACCGACTTATATATATATATATATACATATATCGACTCAAATGTAAGTGGTTTCCATACCCCTCCTGCTTAGCTTGTTAGTTAGGTCTGTAGATTCTTTAGTAGACATTAAATTAGACCCGAGACATACCTATTTCAAAAACTATGAACCGAGAATATTTTAAAGATAGGAAAAAAGGGATTCTACGGATAATTTCAAAAGGCGCATTTTTTCATAAAAACACCGTAGCCCTTATTTTACTAAAAACCCCGATTCGTCTTATTTCAAAAGGCAAAACTGCATGACACTTACATACTGATGTAGATTCTTCACTATTGCGTTGATTATTTGATTCCGCATATTCATATTATTTGCATCGCATTACTTGTGTTTATTGCTATATTACCATCATGCTGTTAGGACACCAGCACCATTATCGATGATGCGTATGTTCCACGTACACTATTTGCCGGCTCACACACTTCATCATCGATAATTGCCATGTCACTACACTGTAGTACTGTTGCATTCATACTCGCGTACCTACATAGCGTACACCCATACCTATGCACATATTTATTGTACATTCATAATCGTGTACCTACATAGCGTACACCCATACTTGTGCACATACCTATTGTACATTCATATTCGTGTACTCACATCTTGTACACTCATACTCGTGCACCTACCTGTTGCACATTTATACTTGTACACTTACATATTGCGCATACAAAGATGATTCTGGATTGACTCACAGATTGGGAACCGCAAGATACTTTTAAAGAAACTGATTCATTTTAAAGAAGCGGTCTTCCCTAATTATGTGCATATTGCTACTCCATGTTGCATGATATACTGATATGCTTACATTTTGGTTATATGTCGCATACATCATGCTTTGATTTGACGCATCGAGATATGTTGTTTCCATGATATTTTTGGATTTGGGAACCGTGGGTATTTTAAAGGAGAATATATGTATTGTTATAAAAACCCGGTTACCCTTGATATGATATTTCAGTGCGTCCACCATGTGTTTTCTCGGTTCTGAGAGTGGCATGTGAAACCCGATTCGAGAAGAGGTAGGCACCGTCTGCGGGTATATGGTGGACCCGGTGAGGTACCCGGGGCAAGAAGACTCGTATATGTTAGACGGTGAGCCTGGTAGGGGAGGACTACCTACCGGTGATAGTATTTGGACTCGGCGGTTATCGTAGAGATACCGACCGGAGTTATGTGCGTATGGATACGTCAGAATTCGAGGGTCGAAGCTGGGCACTCGGGATTTCGAGATAGCGTATGATGCGTACCGATCAGGGCCAGTCGTGGTGGCAGCGCTTGATAGATGAGGATTTACGTGCCGATGCTAGGCATAGGTTTCATGATGTTTTCGAGTGTCGATGCTAGGCTCTCAGGTTCCATGATTTTGATTATATCCTCATACTTACATGCATAATGCTTACTGTCATTAGGTGACAGGTGGACGGGATCCACATACATACAGACATTGATTACATTGTGGGATGATATCCACATACTCATAGATTTCCTGATATAGTTGACATTGATGACATTGATCACATAGTTGGATGATATCCACATACTTATAGACTTCATGACATGTTATTACCTGAGGCACTGGCACGAGCACTTGGCACTACATACATGTTTAGATGTTATATTGCCACATTACCATGCTTCAGACTTATTTATTTGGGGTTTATATATATCTGATCGTATTGACCTAGGATTAGGTCATGCATGCGATTTCTACTTGTAGATATCTTCTATTCACGAGTTGGCAACTCACCCACATTGTGCCACAGTTCTTGCAGGTTTTGCCGTACAGGTTTCATTGCGGCTTTTCTGGCACACTGCTTCCATATGGATGACTTGCTTTGGTAGGTGGGTTCTTTTTTATCAGAACCACCTTTTTACATGTATTATTCAGTTGTATCTAGTAATTCCATCAACCAAACACCAAAAACTTGTATATTGTTTCAGACTTAGAAACCAGTTATGTATTATTTCGACCTTAGAGTCGCGCGTTGTAGTATTACGCTTTTCATGCTATTTGAGCTTTCCTTTGAGTTTTGATCCTCAGGGTACAACCAAATCAAGATGCATCCTGAAGACCAAAAGCACACTGCTTTCCGGACTCCGCTGGGCAAATTCTACTACAAAGTGATGCCCTTTGATCTGAAGAACGCTGGCGCCACTTACCAGAGGGCCATAACGAAGATCTTTGATGACCTCATATACGAGATTGTCGAATGTTATATTGACGACCTCGTGGTGAAAAGCAAATCATACGATGAGCACTGGGAGCATCTGAAGATAGTGTTCCAGTGCCTTCGGAAATACAACCTGAAGATGAACCCTTTGAAATGCGCATTTGGAGTGTCCTCAGGAAAATTCTTGGGATTCATCGTACGACATCGAGGCATTAAAATAGACCCATCAAAGATCAAGGCGATTACCGAAATGCCTTCGCCAAGAACTCTCAAGCAATTGCGGTCTCTCCAAAGAAAGCTCACGTATATCCGGCGGTTCATAGCTAACCTCTCCGGCAAATGCCGCCCCTACAGTCATCTAATGAAGAAAGGGATCTCGTTCGTTTGGGATTGTAAATGCCAAAGCGCACTGAACGAAATCAAGCAATATCTGCAGAACCCGCCGGTACTGACCGAGCCGGTCAAGGGAAAGCCCCTCATCCGGTACAAAATAGCCCTTGAAGATTCTTTAGGCGCGTTATGGGCACATGAGAACGACCAGGGGAAGGAGAGAGCTCTCTATTATTTGAGACTGGTTCTCCTGGGGCAGAAAATAACTACTCCCCCATCGAAAAGTATTTCCTGGCACTGATCTTCACAGTAACGAAGCTCCGACATTACGCCTTGGCAAATGAGGTCCAACTCATATCAAAGGTGGATCTTCTCAAGTATTTGATGTCAAGAGCCATGCTAACAGAAAGGCTTGCCAAATGGTCCCTCCTCTTGATGGAATTCTCAATAGTATATCGACCCCTCAAGGCAATAAAAGGCCAGGCCATCGCCCATTTTCTCGCTGAGCATCCGATACCTGCTAACTTTCCCTTGAACTGCGAGTTGCCAGACGAACATGCGTTTGACGCAATCGACTGGGAGAAAGAAGGGAATGATACCCAATGGGAACTCTACTTCGATGGTCTATGAAGAGGCGGAAGCAAAGCACCCCCTTAATCAAAGCCGGAGTAGGCCTTATCTTTGTGACTCCATAAGAAGGGATAATGCGTTTTGCCCTTTCCTTAACAGAGCCAAGAACAAACAACGAAGCCGAATATGAGGCATTGATAGCTGGTCTCGAGATTGCTGTCAACATGGGAATCGAAAACCTCCTCATATACGGAGACTCTCAGCTGGTCGTTAGCCAAGTAAATGGCGACTACCAGACGTGCAAGCCAGAACCGATCAAGTATGGTGAAAGAGTGCAGCAATTGCTGATGCAAATCCCCTCCTACACCCTGGAAAGCATACCGCGTGCAGAAAATAGCAAGGCAGATACGTTAGCCAAGCTCGCTAAAGAACTGGCCGACGAAAACCTCGATGACGTAAATATCATTGTGCAAAGTCCCCGAATTCTCGCACCAGCAGAAATATCTCCGATGAGTTCTAAAGGAGAGGAAGCAACCGAACAAGTGGCCATCCAATTGGAGGATGAAGAGAGGGTGAAGGATTGGAGAGAAGTCTTCATAGACTACTTCAAATCCCATCGAACGCTCGAAGACGCGTCGTCAAGACATCAGCTCATGAAGCGAGCCCTGTCTTTCGCCTTCGTCAATGGTACTCTTTATAAGAGATCGTTCGATTGTCTATGGCTGAGATGCCTGGGACCAGAAGAAGTAAGAAGGGTCGTTCAAGAAACTCACGACGGACTCTGCGGTTCCCATCAAGCTGGGCCAAAGATGAAGCTGAAGATCAAAAGAATGGGTTACTATTGGTCCACGATGATTCGGGACTGCCTTGAACATGCAAAGCAGTGTCAGTCATGCCAAATTCACGGGGACTTCATCCACCATCATCCGAATCCGCTACAACCAACATTGGCTAGTTGGCCATTCGAAATGTAGGGACAGATATAATCGGGCCCATCGAGCCAGCATCATCCAAGGGACATCGGTTCATACTAACAACAACCGATTACTTCTCTAAATGGGCAGAAACAATACCGTTAAGGGAAGTGAAGACGGAGAACATCATCCATTTCTTCAGGACGCATGTCATCTACCGGTTCAGCATTCCGCTGTGGATCATCTCGGATAACGGGCCAGCCTACAGAGCCATAAGATCAGCCGCTTAGCACAGCAGCATAAAATAGATTGGAGATATTCTTCAGTTTATAATCACCGAGCTAACGGTCTAGCTGAGGCTTTCAACAAGACCTTGATAAAGATCATAAAGAAAACGGTGTCCAGAAATAAAAAGGACTGGCACGAGAGATTGCATGAAGCTTTCTGGGCTTATCGGACCACGTTCAAGATGGCCACGAACACAACTCCCTTTGCATTAGTATTCGGCACGGAAGCGGTACTTCCCTTGGAGATAGAGCTACCCTCTATATGAGTGGCGGTTCGGTACGAACTAACGGATGAAGAAAATGCCCATCTTCGGCTTAAGGAGCTCGATGCCCTTAATGAAACTCGTCTCATGGCGCAGCAAAACCTAGAAGCTTACAAAGCGAGGATGAAGCGCTCATATGAAAGACTGACTAGGACGAGAACGTTCCGCCAAGGTGAACTCGTGTTAGTCATAAAAAGACCTATGATCCCTAACCGTGCCAAACGGGGGAAATTCGAGCCAAACTATGAGGGCCCGTATATCATAGACAAGGTCTACCAAGGTGGGGCCTACTTGCTCATGGATATGCATAGAGAAAGACCTTTACGGCCAATAAATGGCTGGTTCCTTAAGAAATACTACGCTTGACAAGTCACGGCTCGGGTTAATGATAGATGACGATACTCGTGTCCGCTCTCTATCTCCCTGAATCCAAACTCTATAGGTAGTATTCAGCGAAACCTCACCTCAAAAGAAACATGGACCGCAACGTCCTTAAACTAGCTGTGGACCGAGATGCCTTTAAACTAACAATGGACCAAGATGTCCTTAAAAACTAACATTGGACCGAGATGTCTTTAACTAACAATGGACCGAGATATCCTTAAACTAACATTGGACTGAGATGTCTTTAATCTAACAACGGATCGAGAAGTCCCTAAAACTAACAGCGCTGCCTCAAACACGGCGATAGTGGATTGCAAGTCTACAAGTCCCAGCGGTGACGACTGCGAGTCAAATCCCACCAACGAACAAATAGGCCACATGCGGCGAAACTATTCTCGAGAGTTTCCTCGCCAGAGAAAAAAAGGTACATCCACAAGCGAAATGGGCATGGATGAAAACCCGAAAGGGCGCCGTGAGTAAAAACAGCAGGACTACCGGCGAGTTTGTGAAAACCCGAAAGGGCGCAATATCGTTAAAGTAAAGACACCTGCAAGGTCCTCTCGACCTTGTGAGGAGAAAATACCTACGTGAGATCCTTACGACTCGCAATGGAGCAACACACTTAGGGATCCCCACGATTCCTAAGGAGAAATTGCACTTACGAGATCCTCACGACATGTAAGGAGAATCCCCACTATAAGACTCTCATGGCTCATAGGATTCAAAAAGCCTTAAGCTACAGGGATCTGAACCGTTCTTAAGCCATCACATTCCCCAAGTTGCCCTACAAGCAGTTCAATATTGGCCCTTATATATAATCCACAGGCACAAATAAACGTTTCCCTTACCAAGTCCCACCAAAGACGAGGAATGTCCTCATGTGGTGAACAACATTTGTAAGTCCTCTCGACTTATAAGGAGAAAACACTCTTATAAGATCCTTACGACTTGTAAGAGAACACACACTTAAGAGTCCTCATGATTCCTAAGGAGAAAACACACCAACGAGATCCTCACGACTCGTAGGGAGAAACACCTTTATGAGACTCTTACGGCTCATAAAGTCGAAAATCTTTAGTCAACAGGATCCTAACCCTGTTTGCTAAGCCACCTTTGTTCGAACCGACAAAGGCAAATGATGATTCGCTCCTGGCAATATCCCAGTTGTAGCGATGCTGATGCCTAAATCGGTATCAAATTCTAAGTCCTTTCACGGCAAATGATGATTCGCTTCTGGCAATATTCCAGTCGCAGCGATACTGATGCTAAGATTGGTATCAGACCTCAAGTTCCATACTCGGAGCAAAAAAAATCATCGAGCCAAAAATGCATATGAAATAGACGAAATGTTTGGGCAACTCGCAATAAAAATCAGCGAGCAAAATATATGCATATAAAAATAGCCGAAATGACTGGGCAACTCGCAATAAAAAGCAGCGAGTAAAGAAAAAGAAAAATAGCCGAAATGATTGGGCACCGCGAAAAAATAGCCGAAATGATTGGGCAATCGCGACTTTCGCGATATAAAAAGCTGAAATGATAGAGCATCGAGGAAAGAAATAAAAATATGAAATGAAATTTTTGCCCTGCAGGTGAGATCAAATTGACCCCTGTATACAATCCATGGGCACAAACGAAAAGGGAACCATATTGTCCCACCAGGCTCCATCAAAAGGAAGCCAGATCTCAATGGCTACATCTACAGCCTAGAAAACAACAACGTTCTTCTTCTCGTTCCAACCAGAAGCAGATACGACATCAAAAAATGGAGCCATGGAAAAGTCCCCTAGTTCCAAATCTCAACGGTTCACAGACAGCCTAGAGGCTACCTCGGAGCCATGGCAAAGTCCCCTAGTTCCAAATCCCGACAGTTCATAGACAGCCTAGAGACTACCTCGAAGCCACGGCAAAGTCCCCTAGTTCCAAATCTCGACGGTTCACAGAAAACCTAAAGACTACCTTGGAACCATGGCAAAGCCCCTAGTTCCAAGTCTCGACGGCGGCATCTACAGCCTAGAGATCAGCCAATAGCGTTCTTCCTCCCTCCAGTAGGATACAGGCGCGACATCAACAAAACGGAGCCATGGCAAAGTCCCCTAGTTCCAAATCTCGACAGTTCACAGACAACCCAGAGATAACTTCGACAGTCGTCGCAATATTGCAGACACAATGTCAACAAACGAAGCAAAGAAAGATCCCTAGCCTCAGGGTCTTGACAGCAACTCAAATAAGAGCTGAAAGACCATCGGAGCTCATCCCGCTCCAGCGCGGAGTGGTCATGACTCATCGGGGCTCCAAAACTAAGCCTAATCTCAAGTAAAAAGAGACATGGAATATCCCTAACGCTTTCTCTTTCGACGGTAATATTACCTTGAAGATTACTTGAAGACGTCTTGTCCATCCCCCGCAGGGATCATAGACACGATAGTCGTGGGGCTACCCGAATAGCAAGATTGCATATCGGGGAATATATTGGCCAACGCGACAGTGCGACGGGTAAAAAACCCTAGTACCACAGACCCTAACGGACTTCTATTAGCAGGAGTTAACTGTGACGTTAGGAAACCCATTCGAGAACTTCTCGATTCGTCTCAACTCTTGACGAAATTAGTGTCCTTGCGAAAACTTCTCGATTCGTCTTGACTCGTAGGGAAAAGCCTTAGGCAATGGGGACAAGGACCTGTTTCCTAAGCGCCGGGGCCCTACAAGTCGGTCCAAGATGGACTATTGCATACTATTCACAGGCCACACTCTCCAAAGTCGAATATCGACAAGGAGGGAAACAACCACTTACGAGTCCTCTCGACTTGTAAGGGGAAAAATTCTCTTGTGAGACCATTACGGCTCTGAAGAGAAAACACACACTTAGGAGTCTTCACGAGTCCTAAGGAGAAAATACACCTACGAGATCCTCTTGACTCGTAGGGAGAAAAGCCTTTATGAGACCCTCACGGCTTATAAAGTTGAAAAGTCTTAGGCGGCAGATCATAACCCTGTTTCCTAAGCCATCGCTGCCCTGCAAGGAGGTCAAGGTGGACTATTGCATACTATTCACGGGCCACACTTTCCAAAGTCGAATATCGACAAGGAGGGAAACAACCACTTACGAGTCCTCTTGACTTGTAAGGGGAAAACTCTCTTGTGAGATCCTTACGACTCTTAAGAGAAAACGCACTTAGAAATCCTCATGACTCCTAAGGAGAAAATATACCTACGGGATCCTCACGAATCATAGGGAGAAAAGTCTTTATGAGATCCTCACGGCTCGTAAAGTTGAAAAGTCTTAGGCAACAAATCTGAACCTGTTTCCTAAGCCATCGCTGCCTTGCAAGGAGATCAAGATGGCCTATCCACGGGCCACATTCTCCAGAGTCGAATATCGACAAGGAGGGCAAAAACCACTTACGAGTCCTCTCGACTTATAAAGGGGGAAATTCTTTTGTGATATCTTTATGACTCTCAAGAGGGAACGCACTTAGGAGTCCTCACGACTCCTAAGGAAAAAATACACCTACAGGATCCTCTCGACTCGTAGGGAGAAATAACCTTCTTAAGACCCTTACGGCTCATAAAGACGAAAAAAGTCTTAGGCTACAAGGACCCTAAAATTGTCTCCTAAGCCCTCAATTCCATGGCCATGCATAACTCTGCACTACTTCACCCACGTACATACTTACGTGGGCAAAGTAGTGGGGGGCATTTGTTCTCGCCAAAATCTTCGGCCAAGAGCTATTTGTTTCTGTTTACACCGGTTTATGTTTCATTTACAGATATGTGTGAAATCGGGCTCATTCATATACGCACACATCAGAGGAAGAACAGGTGTTCAACGGCAGAAAGAAAGCATTTAATTGAACATTTTATTCTACAGGAAATAGATCACCATACATGGGATCAAAAGTACATGGATTCATAAAACTATGGATAAAATTCTTTAACTCTCTCTGCCTTCTCCATTATGGCAAAGCGGCGATCTTCATGAAGAGTCGCTCCCCATCGGTCAGCACTGTGCCCATCAGCGAAGGAAGATATGATGGCCCGCTGAGCCCGTATCTGGCTTAGCAGCGGAACAGAGCGATCCCTCAGAGCCGTGGCGATCAAAAGTGCCTCATGAAAGCACTCGATCTTGTCCTCCGCTGCGTCGAGTATCGCCGGAGTCATTTCCGCGGGATGAAGGGGAATATCATCGAGCACGGATAAGAAGACCATCCGGAGTCAAATGGAGCCGATGGGGAGAGGAGATCCTCTACGAGTCAAGAGCTCAGCATGTGGACGATTACAAGCCATAGCTCTTCTTTGTTAAAATAATTCTCTGAATGTGAAAGAGAAGAGAAGTATTGCTTCAGATTATGAAGGGAGACATTTAAATCTAGGCACAGAAAATGTTGTGCATGATGGAACTATTTCCAAGCATTTGACTTAGGAAAAGCAAAGAAAGAAGGCGAAAAGACACCTTCAGTATTGAGGCAACGCCTCACGTGCCTTGCACAAGGGCGCCAATGCCAAGAGTTAAAAACTCTGAGGTAGTGCGTCACGTGCCTTGCACGAGGGCGCCAGCGCCAAGAGTTAAAAACCCTGAGGCAACACTTCATGTGCCTTGCACGAGGGCGCCAGCGCCAAGAGTTAAAAACTTTGAGGCAGCGCCTCACGTGCCCCGCACGAGGGCGCCGGCGCCAGAACTAAAAGTTCTCTGCCGTTGGATCAAACATCCAATGGAGATGATAAATCATCAAAACACATAATTAAATTCTGATTGAGGAAATACTCCTCAAATCTTTCTAAACAAGAAAGATTACGCTATGTAAAACAGAGCACCGTTGGATTAAAGATCCAATGGTGATTAAAAATCACCAAGCTACAAAATAAGCTTTGCAGGGGAAAATATTTTCCCCAATCTTTCTAAACAAAAAAGATTATGCTCTGTAAAACAGAGCACCGTTGGATTAAAGATCTAATAGTGATTAAAAATCACCAAGCTACAGAATAATATCTGTAAGGAAAAATATTTTCCCCAATCTTTCTAAATAAGAAAGATTATGCTCTGTAAAACAGAGCACCGTTGGATTAAAGATCCAATGGTGATTAAAAATCACCAAGCTACAGAATAAGCTCTATATGGAAAATATTTTCCAATGATGATAAAAAACAAGAAAAATATCTTCTGTAAAACGGAAGTCCTTGGATCAAACATTCAACGGTGGATAAAATCCCCAAATCAATTAAGGATCTCTCAATGAGAGATTTCTTTAACTAAATCAGCAAACTTGCCTCCACTATATAAAAGCCCCAAGACTTCAAGTCTTAAACAGAGGACCCCCCTATAAACTTCAAGTTCAAAAAGAAGAGCAAGCAAAAAGAGCTTTAAGAGAGAAGAAAAAAGAAGAACTTTCTTCAAGGTAAATAGAGATCATAGTATCTCATCTGCATGCCCAAGGGTTTAACCCTCATAAAAGAACATAGTTCTTTTCCAGGATCTGAGATCCATGAGACAAGTCTCCCACAAATGAGAATTTAATTCTCGTGGAGAAATATTTGTTCTTGGGGATTGAAAATCCATGGGAGAACAAAGAATCAAACTCTTCAGAAAAATACACAAAGAAAGAGACAGCGCCAAGCGCCTCACGTGCCCCTCACGTGGGCGCTGCTCAATAAAGTGTTAGTGTATATGCCCTAGAGGCCATTACTGTATCATACTAGTTTGTATATTACTTAATGGATGCTTGGGATATTCACCTTGTATATACAATCTTGCTCGAAATAGTAGTATGCTACTTGGTTTGTTTCTACTTCAATGTGTACATGTGTTTATATTTGTATATCGCCTATACACATTAGTAGAGCCCTTAGGATCTTTGCTTGATTACCAGCGATGTGATGGCCGTCACACTAGTGGGGCTGGGTAATCTATAAGCACATCCTTATGCAGGTCCCTGGTCGCAGGACTATCGAGACAGGGCATCGATACTCCGGAGTAGACCAGCGCATGCGCTTCTCATCCCAGTGTGGGAGACGGTCTGTCCCACAGCCGTCAGTACGTCGTACTTGAGATAGTATGTGGGTGCTCGTTAGGTTACGGGTACACTGGACAGGACTCGTCGGGAACTGACTAGTTGGTATTATACCTATCGTCAGTTATCAGTTCCCAGGTGACATGAGTACAGCTTAGTCCGCTGACTTGACACTGTCACTTCGCCTCGGGTGTGTTCCCACTGTACTTTGATCACTACCCTACCACGGCTCAAAGGAGTCGTGCAAACAGGTGGTGGTTGGGTGCAGTCCCGAAGCACTTGGAGGCAGTGACGGTTAGACAGGATTCGTCTCTCCCGGTATTGGGGGTTGACATCGCGCTGTGTCTAGGAGAGCCATTACACGAGTAGTCCCTGGCCAGGGCAAACGAGATATACTGGTAGGTTTCCAGTGTTATCTCAGGGTGTTTTGGGCTTCGCTCCGGCACGACTTGTACCGCTATTGGGGGACTGACGTTTACCGCCCCCTAGGCCCGCCATGCGATGTATCAGACGAACAGACCAGACTGTACGGAGAATGTCACACTCAGGCTCAGTAGGAGTTCAGATGGGTTTCGCCTCGTCCGTCTTCTTGTCGGCATTACCTGGGGACCGTTACGCACAGCTAGTGCCGCTTGCGGTCTGTGGTTAAACCCACTGCCAGCGTAGTGTCGAGTCTTTAGAGTCCCGCACAGAAAGCTTTTCGCCTTTAGGCAAAAGAGTAGAGGTCGCATGGTATTGCGACAGGTCGCATGGTTTTGCGACAGGGTTCGGTCACATCCGTGCACTTGTGCATGTACAGTGTCCGGACAGTTTACACTAGCGGGCTTTGGTTTAAGCCAGATCCTAGTGTATCTTATGGGATTGGATTTATCCAGTTTGCATTCGTGTTCCTCGGAACGCGGATGCGGGTGTGTATGCACAGTTGACAGGGAGGCAGAGGCAGCGGATTCTCATTAGGGTTGTTGACCGTTGACTATTTGACTTTATGCTCAACCCTAATGAGAATATGATATGTGATTAACTATTATATTAATTAAGTATTATGGTGATATGGTTGTTGACTTGTTGACTTGTTGACTTGTTGACTTTTGTTGACTTGTTGACCGGTTGACTAGGCTTGACTAGTTGACCATCATGATAACCATAGCCATCATTTCATGGCAAAGACTTTTGTTTACTTGCTCATTTGTGTAAAATGAGTGCATGAAATGATATGGTTGTGGTTGCTTCTAACCATCACATAAGACTTTTGTTAATATGATGAGTTATCATTGCTTTGGATTATGAGAGGGTGAGAGACAAAATACTTGCTCATTTTCTTTCTTGCTCATTCTCTCTCTTGTTCTTGAGCTCTCCTCTTGCTCTCACCCTCAACCTCTTGCTCCCTCTCTTGATCTATGGTTCTCTTGTCTCATGAATTGAGAATCAAGAACCATAGATAAAATCCCATTCTATTTCCTCTCTACTCATTCTAGTTCACTAGGTTTAGCAAACCAAGTGAACTAGTTTCTTCAAAGAACGAAGAAGGAGCTAAAGGTTGGAGCTTTCAAGTGGATCTATCTTCGGCGTACGGAGACGACGAGAAGGAGCTATCGGACCACCACCGGAGCTTGAAGACGAAGGAGTTCAAGACAAGTTAGGTATAACCATCTCCATCCGAGTAGCTAACTCTCTTTAGCAAAGTATGCTAGTTTTAGTTTAGTTAAAGATCCCGACTTTGCTTAGTCCATGTTGCCCCTTGCGCTAAAAAAAATTTGATTTTTATACCGTTTCCGCCTCCCCGTAAGAACCGGGGGTCGCAACGTGGACTTACAGTGGTATCAGAGCCTAACTAAACTTAAACTAGCTTGGTAGTAAAGTGTAACGAAGTTCGGAACCGAAAAAAATCCAAAAACCTAACTTTAACAAAACCTGAGTTTCTGTTGAAATTTTTTCTGGTCAAAATGAAAAACTTTATACTCCTAAATTCGGCTCAGGGTTTTGTGTGAACACCCATGAAAAACGGTCCACTGTTTCGTTCAAACCGCCGTGCTTCCGCCGCACGAGGTAGGTATGTGCCGCGGAAGCGCCGCGGTTTGTCGTCTTCTCTGCATCGTTTTTCGTGCAGTGTGTGTCTGTGTTGGTTTTGGGATTTTTGGAATATATTATATGTGCCCAGATTTTCCAGAAAAGAAATTTCCTTTTCGGGTCCTATAATTCCGTATTTTTCCGAACTTCACTGCACTTTGACTATGATGGTTATATCTGTGATGTTTGCATGTATTGAACGTCGGCTAATCGCTATAAGTCGATTGGTCGGGGTTATACATGATCTGTAATGTGCTGAAATGTGTATATAAATATGTTGGATTGTCGCGGGTGAATAGCCGGGGGTTGTGAGACGAGAGTTTTCTTTTCTTGCAATTCATGTAAATTTGTAAATTGATGTAATAATTATTTGTATGGCCGCACAACCGGGTCGGGGTTGTAGCCGTCATTGTATAATTTCTTTTTACTGTTTTTGCTCCTAGGATAGACCCATGGAGGGGGTGCACAAACTACCGGGTATGACGAAGTGTCGAGTGGCCTACTCATGGAGATGAGGGAGGTTGCTACGCTTCGGGTACTTGACGGGTAGTTTGCCGCACCCGTAGGGGTCTTGGGTGGGGTATTGGCTATTCACCGCGACCGTGTAATCTGTTTTTGTTACAGGCTCGTACAAATTACAGATTCCTAGTATGTCCAATGTATTTATCTGTGATCTGAAATGTTTATCATTGCAGTATATCTATATATGATATTATTTAGGCGTTGCTTATGTTTTACAGACGCGCTAGCCCAGCCCCCGCTCTGTCGTTAGTTAAGTAACCTAACGGGTAATGACGGGGCCCCGTGGCGAATGCGAATGGCATAAGCGTACGTCATATTTTGGTTGTTTTCTGCAATGGTAGGATTAAATGATGGGACGCATTAAAAGAACTAATGCAAGAATATCACGCATTAAAAGAACTAATGCAAGATAATAAACCAAGTTAAAGTCGTTGGAACACTTTCGAAAAACCACTCGGTTCTTTTCAAAAACAACTTTTAAATGCGGAGCTTGAGCCACTCCTTTTAAAAGCTATCTCGTTCCATCGACCAAATCAAGTTCACTACGTTCACGGTTTTGCCAAAACCATCCGTAGCCCTCCGTCGTTTCACATGAATAGTCAATAGTATTCAAGCTGTGTATGTTGGCCAAAGTCAAGGCACAGTGATTGGTAGCTATTGGGTGTTCATGTGTAGCATAGATAGATGCGTTGGTTTGGGACAGTCGTACTGCCATTTTGGCCAAAGTCAAGGGTAGGTACGGATGGATCCAAATTAACCTGGATAATGACGGGTAGAACTTGACATGTGACTTATGATATTTTGGCCAAAGTCAAGGTCATAAGAGCATGGGGCAAAAATCCACATCGGGAGTTTCATAAGTACTGAAACTTGCTAGATTTGCATACCATTTGGAGTGTGATGATTCTGGTAGGATTCCTTCAGTTTCGTCGCGCGATGATATTTGGATCCCGATCCTACTGTGAGTATATGCTACTCCTCGGGAAATTTCTCACTAATCGATCAATGCTATAAACCTAGTAGGTGCCTAGAAAGGTGTTAGCGGGGCTACGCCCCCAGGGAAAAGAGGTTCTCTAATTAAGGAACTTCGCGAAAGCGTTGGAAAACCTCCCTCGAAATACCGACACCGGCCTGGCTGAACGGTTAAGCAAGTATTGTGCGGTGGGATTGATCCCGGCTAATTCTTCCTTTATGGTTTGAGGAGGGATTCGAGAAACAGTGGGAGCCATCCTGTTTAGACAAACTAAAAACCACTCTAAACTTGCAAGAGCATCTTGCTGAGTGTTTTCTTCTCTCTCCTAATTGCAGCGACCAATCAACATGACTGGACTTAAGTTACTCCTAGATAAAAACAAACTGACAGGGCCAAACTACAAAGATTGGCTCAGGAATGTCAAGATAGCAATCACTTATGACAAGCTGGGGTATCTTCTTACCACCAAAGCTCCCCCTGTCCCTGGTCCAACTTCCAGCGTCGCGGATAAGGAAATCCGTAAGACTTGGGAGATTGATAGCGCGAAGGCCAAATGCCTCCTGCTTGCCTCGATGGACAACGAACATCAGAGGAGGCATGAGAATATGGACATGGAATCCATATTGCTCCATACAAAAGAACTGTATGGAGAGCAATCTCGTATCGCAAGATACGAAGCGTCGAAAAAGTTATTTTCGACAAGAATGGCCGTCGGATCATCAGTAGCCGAGCACGTGCTAAAGATGATCGGCTTCATTGAGGAGCTCGCTGACCTAGGGATCACATTGGAGAGTGAGCTATATACGGATATAGTTCTCCAGTCCCTTCCTTCCACTTACGCCCAGTTTATACTGAACTTCAACTTACAAGAAAAAGAGGTTGAACTTTCAGAGCTCCTCAACATGCTGAGGAGCGCAGAGGGCACCCTACAGAAAGGTAGGGAAACATCCACTTTGTTTGTAGGAGGATCATCTTCTTCTAGGTCCAAGGCGAAAGCCAAGGGAAAGAAGAAGAAGGCCCCCGCCAAACCAAGGGGCGGTGTTAGTAAAGTGGATACGAAGGGAAAAGGTAAAGCAACAAAGATAGCGGGGAAGCTTGTGGATAAGGAAGAATGCTTCTATTGTCATAAGAAAGGACACTGGAAGAATGATTGCAGGGCCTGGAAGGCCAGAACACAGGAATTGAAGCAGGTTGCAGCTTCAGCTTCAGGTGTGTATGTTATTGAAAACTGTCTTTCAATAAACTCTACTTCCTGGGTATTGGATACCGGATCAGGATCTCATATCTGTAATTCTTTGCAGGCGTTGAGAAACCGTAGGGTTTTGAAGGCAGGTGACATGACCCTCAGAGTTGCGAACGGAGCTAGCATGGATGGTAAAGCCGTGGGGGACTATCACCTGGGAATGTCAGATGGACATGTTTTGGTTTTGCGTAATTGCTTTTTTGTACCCAACGCAACTTGTAATATCATTTCTGTATCTTTAGTTTCTAAAGAAGGTTATGAATTTGCGTTTGTAAGTAATGTTGTAAACATTCACCTTAATCAAGTTTTGATTGGGTCAGGTATATTGAGTAATGGTATATACGTGTTAAACCAACCACAGATTTTCAACGTCCAGAATACACACAAAAGAAAGTCTCCAGAAATAAATCAGACTTTCTTATGGCATTGTAGATTGGGTCACATCAATGAGAGAAGGTTGACTAAGTTACATACAGAAGGATATTTGAATACGTTCGAATATCAATCGTATGCCACTTGTCAATCTTGTCTCAAAGGAAAAATGACAAAGACTCCGTTTACTGGACATGGAGTAAGAGCGAACGAGCTCTTGGGACTCGTACACAGTGACGTGTGCGGTCCAATGTCTACACATGCCCGAAGCGGACATTCTTACTTCATTACTTTTACGGATGACTTCTCAAGGTACGGTTATGTCTTCTTAATGAAACATAAGTCCGAGGCCTTTGGAAAATTCCAGGAGTATAAGAATGAAGTGGAGAAACAGACCGGCAAAAGTATTAAGATTCTAAGATCGGATCGAGGTGGAGAATACTTAAGTGCCGAGTTCCTGGACTATTTAAAAGAGAATGGAATTCTCTCTCAGCTTACTCCTCCATACACCCCGCAACATAACGGTGTATCGGAGAGACGGAACCGCACCCTATTGGATATGGTGCGGTCCATGATGAGTAACGCTGAGTTGCCGCGATCATTCTGGGGATATGCGCTAGAATCAGCCGCATACCTTTTAAATCGAGTTCCCACTAAGACTGTGCCTACTACGCCATTTGAGATGTGGTGTGGGAAGAGACCCCATCTTAATCACATTAAGATATGGGGATGTCCAGCTTTTGTCAAAAAGCAGCATGCGGACAAGCTCGAGGCACGCTCAGTACTGTGCAAGTTTGTGGGATATCCAAAGAATTCCAAGGGATATTTCTTCTACTGTGAAGAGGAACAAAAAGTTCTTGTTTCTCGTCATGCCCACTTTCTAGAACACCAGTTCATAGAAAAAGAAATAAGTGGGAGCGCAGTAGAACTGGAAGAAATTCCAGAACCACGGACTATTACTGAAAGTTTAGTGGAACCAGAGGGTTCGGAAGAACAGGACATTCCTATGCCGCTCCGCAGGAGTAGTAGGCAGACTCATCCGCCCGAGAGATACTACGGTTTTCTCGTAGACGGGGATAGAGAGGATTGCATCATAGACTATGATGAGCCTACTAGCTTCCAGCGGGCCGTTCAGAGCATTGACTCAGTGAAATGGCTGGATGCAATGCGGACCGAAATGGAGTTCATGTACACCAACAAGGTATGGACGTTGGACATTGCTCCAGACGGGGTAAAGCCCGTAGGATGCAAGTGGATCTTCAAAAGGAAGATTGGTTTAGATGGACAGGTTGAGACCTATAAAGCTAGGCTGGTTGCAAAGGGTTTCCGTCAAAGACCTGGCTTGGACTATGACGAAACCTTTTCTCCAGTAGCCATGCTGAAATCCATTCGGATCCTTCTTGCCATTGCTGCCTTCCACGATTATGAGATCTGGCAAATGGACGTAAAGACAGCTTTTCTAAATGGAAATTTAGAGGAGTGTGTCTATATGGACCAGCCAGAGGGATTCATTCAGAGTGGGAGCAGCGGAAAGGTGTGCAAGTTGCTTAAGTCCATCTATGGACTAAAGCAGGCATCGCGGAGTTGGAACATCTGCTTTGATGAGACGGTCAAAGAATTTGGCTTTATCAAAAATCCAGATGAACCATGCATCTATAGTAGATTTTTAGCGAGAACTGTAGTATTCCTCGTTTTATACGTGGATGACATTCTCTTAATAGGAAATGACATTCCTATGCTACAATCTGTCAAGGGGTTCTTGTCACACAGGTTCTCCATGAAAGACCTGGGTGATGCCTCATACATTCTGGGTATCCGGATCTACCGTGACAGATCCAAGAGGATATTAGGACTTTCACAGTCCAGGTACATCGACACCATACTGAAGAGGTTCAGTATGGAAGATTCCAAGCGCGGTAACCTACCGGCTTGTCACGGGATCACCCTCTCTAAAGAGATGTCTCCCAAGACTGATTTGGAGAGGGATCGCATGTCTATTATACCCTACGCTTCTGCGGTAGGCTCTATAATGTATGCGATGTTGTGTACCAGACCGGATGTAGCTTATGCACTGAGTGTGGTAAGCCGGTATCAGTCTAACCCTGGGGAGAAACACTGGATAGCGGTAAAGAACATTCTCAAGTACCTGAGAAGGACTAAGGAGATGTTCTTGGTGTATGGCGGAAAAGACCTCCAGATCGAGGCCTTTGCTGACTCCAGCTTCCAGAGTGACAAGGATGATTCCAAGTCCATGTCGGGTTTTGTCTTTACCCTCAATGGAGGGGCGGTGTGTTGGAAGAGTTCCAAACAGGAAACCGTTGCGGACTCGACGATGGAAGCGGAATACATCGCTGCATCTGATACCGCAAAAGAAGCTGTCTGGATGAGGAAGTTCTTGAAAGAACTTCAGGTGGTTCCGTCCATTGTTGATCCAATACCTCTGTATTGCGACAACAACGGGGCTATAGCTTTAGCGAAGGAACCCAGGTCCCATCAGAGATCCAGGCACATCTTGAGGCGGTATCACCTGATCAGGGAGATCGTAGATCGCCAGGAGATCGAGGTTCGGAGAGTCGCTTCAGAAGATAACACTGCTGATCCATTCACCAAGGCCCTGCCCCAGACTCAGTTCGAGCGGCTGGTCGAGATGATAGGTCTTCGATACGCCAGTACATGGACTTAGTGCAAGTGGGAGATTGTTAGTGTATATGCCCTAGAGGCCATTACTGTATCATACTAGTTTGTATATTACTTAATGGATGCTTGGGATATTCACCTTGTATATACAATCTTGCTCGAAATAGTAGTATGCTACTTGGTTTGTTTCTACTTCAATGTGTACATGTGTTTATATTTGTATATCGCCTATACACATTAGTAGAGCCCTTAGGATCTTTGCTTGATTACCAGCGATGTGATGGCCGTCACACTAGTGGGGCTGGGTAATCTATAAGCACATCCTTATGCAGGTCCCTGGTCGCAGGACTATCGAGACAGGGCATCGATACTCCGGAGTAGACCAGCGCATGCGCTTCTTATCCCAGTGTGGGAGACGGTCTGTCCCACAGCCGTCAGTACGTCGTACTTGAGATAGTATGTGGGTGCTCGTTAGGTTACGGGTACACTGGACAGGACTCGTCGGGAACTGACTAGTTGGTATTATACCTATCGTCAGTTATCAGTTCCCAGGTGACATGAGTACAGCTTAGTCCGCTGACTTGACACTGTCACTTCGCCTCGGGTGTGTTCCCACTGTACTTTGATCACTACCCTACCACGGCTCAAAGGAGTCGTGCAAACAGGTGGTGGTTGGGTGCAGTCCCGAAGCACTTGGAGGCAGTGACGGTTAGACAGGATTCGTCTCTCCCGGTATTGGGGGTTGACATCGCGCTGTGTCTAGGAGAGCCATTACACGAGTAGTCCCTGGCCAGGGCAAACGAGATATACTGGTAGGTTTCCAGTGTTATCTCAGGGTGTTTTGGGCTTCGCTCCGGCACGACTTGTACCGCTATTGGGGGACTGACGTTTACCGCCCCCTAGGCCCGCCATGCGATGTATCAGACGAACAGACCGGACTGTACGGAGAATGTCACACTCAGGCTCAGTAGGAGTTCAGATGGGTTTCGCCTCGTCCGTCTTCTTGTCGGCATTACCTGGGGACCGTTACGCACAGCTAGTGCCGCTTGCGGTCTGTGGTTAAACCCACTGCCAGCGTAGTGTCGAGTCTTTAGAGTCCCACACAGAAAGCTTTTCGCCTTTAGGCAAAAGAGTAGAGGTCGCATGGTATTGCGACAGGTCGCATGGTTTTGCGACAGGGTTCGGTCACATCCGTGCACTTGTGCATGTACAGTGTCCGGACAGTTTACACTAGCGGGCTTTGGTTTAAGCCAGATCCTAGTGTATCTTATGGGATTGGATTTACCCAGTTTGCATTCGTGTTCCTCGGAACGCGGATGCGGGTGTGTATGCACAGTTGACAGGGAGGCAGAGGCAGCGGATTCTCATTAGGGTTGTTGACAGTTGACCGTTGACTATTTGACTTTATGCTCAACCCTAATGAGAATATGATATGTGATTAACTATTATATTAATTAAGTATTATGGTGATATGGTTGTTGACTTGTTGACTTGTTGACTTTGTTGACTTGTTGACTTTTGTTGACTTGTTGACCGGTTGACTAGGCTTGACTAGTTGACCATCATGATAACCATAGCCATCATTTCATGGCAAAGACTTTTGTTTACTTGCTCATTTGTGTAAAATGAGTGCATGAAATGATATGGTTGTGGTTGCTTCTAACCATCACATAAGACTTTTGTTAATATGATGAGTTATCATTGCTTTGGATTATGAGAGGGTGAGAGACAAAATACTTGCTCATTTTCTTTCTTGCTCATTCTCTCTCTTGTTCTTGAGCTCTCCTCTTGCTCTCACCCTCAACCTCTTGCTCCCTCTCTTGATCTATGGTTCTCTTGTCTCATGAGTTGAGAATCAAGAACCATAGATAAAATCCCATTCTATTTCCTCTCTACTCATTCTAGTTCACTAGGTTTAGCAAACCAAGTGAACTAGTTTCTTCAAAGAACGAAGAAGGAGCTAAAGGTTGGAGCTTTCAAGTGGATCTATCTTCGGCGTACGGAGACGACGAGAAAGAGCCATCGGACCACCACCGGAGCTTGAAGACGAAGGAGTTCAAGACAAGTTAGGTATAACCATCTCCATCCGAGTAGCTAACTCTCTTTAGCAAAGTATGCTAGTTTTAGTTTAGTTAAAGATCCCGACTTTGCTTAGTCCATGTTGCCCCTTGCACTAAAAAAAAATTGATTTTTATACCGTTTCCGCCTCCCCGTAAGAACCGGGGGTCGCAACGTGGACTTAGATAAAGAGTGCCTAGCACTCAGTGGTTGACGCCAAGTGCCCCACGTGCCCCTTACGTGGGCGCTACCCAAATAAAGAGTGCTTACACTTACTGGTTGGCGCTTAGTGCCAAGCACCTCACGTGCCCCTCACATGGGCGCTGCTAAAATAAAGAGTTCTCTGCACTCAACGGTTGGCGCTCAGTGCGAAGAGCCTCACGTGCCCCTCACGTGGGCGCTGTTTAACATAAAGCGCTATGCAAACAGAGCCCAGCGCCATAAAGATTGTTTAACACTCCATAAAAAACAAAAAAATAAAGTGAGCGTCAAATCCCATATCAATGCTCAGCATTGTTGCACAGAAAAGGGACCGAGCCCAAACAAGTGTTTAACAGTTTATTCAAAAACTGAGTGGGCTGAGTTCAAGTTGACCAAAAGTCCCTAATTCAGATCAACCGAGCCCATGTGCTCACGATTTTTCTAAATTGGTCTTAGTCCAAAACCCAACTACAGATCTCCCAACTGACATTGGTTCAAGGGTACATCTCCCCACACCTTTGATATATGTCGTTTTAATTCTTCAACGTCTTCAGAGAGGTGGCAGGTCCCGACAACCGAAAATTCAATAGACCGCAATGTTCTTAAACTAACTCTGGACCGTAATGTCTTTAAACTAGCTGTGGACCGTAACGTCCCTAAACTAAAACGATAGAGCCCAAATGCTCTTTCGTTGGATCAAAAATGAAGCTAAACCCCCGTTAAGTAGATCTTAGTCCAATATCGGATTAACGTGGTAACGTAATTAATAAATATTTAAGTTGATCTTAATCCCAAATGAGATTAACGATCCTTAAATCAAACAAAACCCAAATCTAAGAAAATACGGATTTGGACTAATCCACACCCTACGGGCGACAACAGAAATTAGTCTCTGTATACAATCCACGGACAACCAAAAATAAAATAAACACACATGACACGAAGTGACCTTCTGGAGCAGGAGAAAGTGGTTATCGCTACGCGGTAACGTAATTAACTACATGGGCTTGTGCCTGCAGGGAAGAGTTTCCCCACAATCAAAAACCCCTCACAACGAGGGGGAATCTGACGAAATCTGCTACAACGGCCGCATCTGTCCAGACCTCCGATACATGGTGCCATAAATCAGCTTGGCATCTTCAGAGAGGTGGATGGATAACACCAAATAGCATCTTTCCCCAAATTTAGGCAAGACGATCCTACACAGTTTCGTCTTTATTTTCGGCGATAAACAGATTCTGGCAAGGGAAGCAGCCTTGGTGACTTCGCCCGAAGCGGGAGTTGGAACGACCAATCTGGTGAAGACCGATCCTTTAAAAGGACTAGCCCTTTTGACGACTTCGTTTACCATAACAGGAATGGCCATCTGCTTTGGGATAACCCCTTTAGGTATTATGGGCTTCTTTATGGGCCCACTATAGCTTTGGCCCAGTCGGTCAAAGACTGAGGCGCTGGAATTGGACGACCTGTTGAGAGGCGTCGTGGTAGTTTCAAGCAGCCTCCATCTTCGCAATGCCAGTGGAACAAGTGACTCAGGCCACCACGGGACTGTTCTTTGGAGACTCATGTGATGTCACTGAGGCATGAAATTCGGAATATATGATAATCCGGGTTTATGATGTCTATAGATGCGGATTCTAATTATTGTAGTTTTTCATTTCTTTTTTGCGACCGTAAGTCTAATAAGTCGAAGTATCCCTGATCTCGTTACTATGCGTCAACGACATTAGGGATATGCATATTTACTTATGTTGATAACATGTGATGTTATTGTGTTGCTATATTGATATGTTATATAGGATCATCGTGATTGAAAAGCCGGGGGTTTTATGTCAAATGTGAGTGTAACATTTCAGAAAAGTAAAAAAAAATTTGGGAATTTATAAAATTAAATAATAAATATTATGAATATTTGATAATGCGGTATAATTAATTTTCAATAAATTAGGAAATATTTGGAAAATTATAAGAATTTCTGAAATGAGGGTGTTTTATGTGATTTAGGAAAATTATGAATTTTTATAATTAATTATATACAATTCTAATACTAATCGCGATTAAATATCGCTAATCGTGCATTAAGCTAGTTTTGTGCATGTGACATACACCAAGTCATTTTTCTCACTTGTTACATTTTCCTCCATGGCTTTTCTTTTCAAATGTTTTGGTTTGGTTTTAAATGAGAGAAAAGAAAAGAAAAGAAAAAGAAAAGAAAAGGAATAAACAAAGAAGGATGGGCAAGAGTGGGAAGAGAGGGTGAGGGGTCTTGTGTTGACCTTAGCCATTTGTTTCCCTTCATTTTCCTTCATCATTTCCCTCTCCTCTTTCCCATGGCAGCCACTCCTTCCACCTCCTCTTCAACCCTCACAAACACCCTCAATCCCACCTTAAAAGACCATCACCACTTCACGAAAAATATGCACAAGCTCACTACAAACATTTTGGACCAAGAAAAATTGGATTTTGAAGACTTGGGGCAACTCAAGAATTTTCTTGAGTTGCCAAATGAGGTAATTTCCCCACCATTAGTGTAGCATTTCAATTTCTTAAGCATCCATACATGTTTAGAACCGATTTATTATATATTAGTGAACTTTGAAAATTTCTAGAAGAGGTTAGGGTTTGATTTGAATCTAAAAGTGTAATTGAGGTTAGTAGAGACCATACAACCCCTTTGGTGTGTGATTAGAGACTTAAACTAGAGAATTAAACCCCACAACATGAACTTAGAAACCTCGATATCGTATTTTGTAAACTTTGGTGATGGTATTTTGACATCTGTTATAACCCTAGTGACCTGAAAATTATTTAGCGATCACAGTGAGTCATGCAGGCAACCTAGAAGCTAACCCCAAGACCAAAGCCCAAACCCCCTCACTTTGGCCACAAATTTAATGTTTCTAGGCACAATTTGCGGCCAGGGTGAAGTGAAATGTGTTCATGCTTGGTCCAGGGCTTTATCTCCAGTAAAATAGACCCTCCATGTATACAAAATTAGCTAATTTCGCCTAGGGTAAAATCTGGAGCAAGTTTTCAAGTTTCTGATTTCGTTTTGCGGCTTTTAATGAATTGGAATTTGGTATTTTTGTTTTATCTCGGTCGATTCACGTTTATACGCCGATCGTTGAGAGTTGTTTGGTTATTCGTGCATGCATAGATCATAGGTTTTAACCTATGTGTGATACGCGTGCCGATTTGGTTTTCATGCGCGATTTCTATTTACGATGTCATGTGATATATATGTAAGTACCCCCCCTCACGTGGACTTCGGACGATGAAGAAGAGGATGACGACATCGACTTTGGCAAGCAAGGATCAAGGTGAGTAGATATATATCTACGGGGAAAGTCGGGTGGATGGCGTATAGCACCCCTGCAGTTTCGTAGTATAGAACGCGAATGCGTTATGATATATATAGATATATACTTATATGTTATTATAAGATGTGTATACTTAGCTAGAAATGTTTTAGAGGACTTTGGTCTAGTGTAAACGTATTTGGTAGTTAATGATATAGTTTAGTGTTAGTCGCGAAACCCTAGAATAAAGTTTACACCCACACGCACACACACACGCATACATTTTATTACTTGCGCGTATATGGGTATATATGTGTGTGTGTGTGTGTGTGTATGTATATATGTATGTATGTATGTGAATATGTATATATATATAGGTATAGATATACTTGGATATGAGGATAGTATATGATATTTGGAGATGAGTCGATGAGATTGGGCGTGATGCCATGAGATCGGTGATGTGATTTGGTTCGTATTATGAGATACGACATGATGTTATAGCGGGTCCTTAGGCGTTGTGTTTTCATACACACACACATATATATGTAGGTGGTATCAGTATGTACTAGACTTTAGATCAGTACCCCAGTTCACGATATGATGATAAGGATACAAGATAAATGATGAGATAAATGTGATATTCGACCCGTACCCAGATTTGGGATGCCGTATGATGGATTTACCGTACGAGCTATATATTGATGATAGATCCGCACTCTTGACTCAAGGATGTCATATTATATATTGTATCGTATATGATACTATTGAGGCGGGATCACCGACTATTATATTTATATATATATATATATATATATCGACTCAGATTTAGGTGGTTTCCTTACCTTTTCGATTAGCCTGTTAGTTTAGTCCTGTAGTTTACTTATAGATGTTAGACTAGACTCGAGCCATACCTATTTCAAAACTAAATAATCATGAGTATTTTAAAGATAGGCCAAGAGATTCTACGGATATTTCAAAGGACGTACATTTTCTTAAAAACACCGTAGCCCTTATTTTCTAAACACCACGATTTGTGTTATTTCAAATGGCAAGACGGTATGACTCATATATATTAATGTAGATTCTTTGTTATTGCGTTTACTATTCATTTTCATCATATTCTTACTTTTCGCATCGCATTGCATGCATATTGTGTTCTCGTAATTATTATGAAACCCATGCTGTCAGGACACCAGCACCATTACCGATGATGCGTATGCTCCACGAACACCTGCTTGCCGGCTCACACACCTCATCATCGGTAATTGCCATACCATGTACACATTTGAAAACACTATTCATTAGTGTAAATTGTTAGCTGATAGTTTCGACATGGTACTTGTGAGCTTGCTTTTATATGATAGCTTAGACATTGCATTTATTTACTGTGTTATCTCATGCATGTATATTCATATATTCATTTGCCATGCAATAGTATGGGCCCGTCCGGATTGCAAGAGCCCAGTATTCATTATTTATTTACATCGTGAATTATGATTTCGGATTTCCATAAGATTTCTAGATTTAGAGAAACCGCAATGATTTTATAAACTTGTCATCTTTTTTAAAAGATAGAAAAATGATGTTTTCTCATGATATGATATGAGATATGTCCACCATGAGTTTTCTCGGCTCTTGAGTGATATCATACACCCGATTCGAAGAGGAGGAGGAACCGTCTGTGGGTGCATGGTGGACCCGGTGCGGTACCTTGGAGCAAGATGGTCGCAGATAATGGCGTTGAGCCTGGCAGGGGAGCACTACCGACCGGTGATTTTATTGTGACTTGACGGATATCCGGAGGATACCGATCGGAGTATAGGTCAGTACGGATCGCCGGAGCCTAAGGTTTTGAGATTTGATGTTATGGGCCAGTCCGGATAGCTGGAGCCCTAGATATTGAGATTAGAGGATACAGGCCAGTCCGGATTGCCGGAGCCTGAGATATTGGATATATGTTTTGTGTCGATTCTTGACACTAATTCTATGTTAATTTCATTGATAATACCTCGATTTATATACATACAGAAATCTCACTAAATTAAGAAAACTGTTTTCTTATTCATGATGTATTCTGTTTTCATTATATTGCATCCATACCTCTTTTTTATGATATGTTGCTACCTGAGACACTGACACGAGCACTTGGTATTACACTTATGTATAGATGTTTACCCTTGCCACCTTATCATGCTTCAGGATTTATCATTTGAGGTTTTATATATTTGATCGTATTGACCTAGGGTTGAGTCATACATACGATTTCTGCTCGGTGATATTTTCTACTCACGAGTTGGCAACTCACCCCCGATGTACCACACTTTCTTGCAGGTTTTGCCGTACAGGTTTCGTTGCGGCTTTGCTGGCACACTGCTCCTTTTTGGGTGATTGCTTTGGTGGGTGGGTTCACTCGCATCGTGACCACCATTGTACTTTATTATTTCAATTGTATCTAGTAAACTCCATCAACCAGACTATATTATTTGATAACCTTAGACGACCATTTGTATATTATTTCGACATTAGAGTCGCGCTTATATTATTATGGTTTTCTTGATGATTTTGAGTTTCCTTTTGAGTTTTGATCCTCGCCCTTCGGCGTTGTATATTATATTGCTTGCGTGGTTGTAACCGCCAATTGGCGAAGAGCTAGCTCCCGCTTGGGGATGCCTTTATTCATATATTTTCCTGTTGTACCCTTTTGGGGCCAGTATTTACAAAGGAAACTCTGCCGAAATTTTCGGAAAAGATATGATATTTAAAAATGTTTACTACGACTTTTCAAAGTGATTATATGCAAACTTTAAAACATGTTTTCCTTCACTTTCTTCTTTTAAATGGTTTAGATTTCTGGGATTTTTGGCTTACTTGAATTAGATGGGGTTCTATAGACTTCATATGATTCAAGTTCTAATCACGCGCCATTTCGGGTCGTGACAGAGTGTTTTTCTTTTATCATTCATGTAAATAATTGTATGTAATATTCTTTTATTGGGACACTTCCGGGTTGAGGTTGTTGTCACCATTCGATGTATATTATTTACTTTTCGGCATAATGATAGACCCAAGGCGGAGAGCATAAGTAACCGAGTTCTAGATTCCAGAGGGAGGCCATCTCAAGGAGTTGAGACTGGTCGCCTAACTATAGAATTGGAAGGGTTGCTTGCCACTCTCGTAGGGGTCTAGGGGTATGGGCTTGGCTATTCATCACGACCTTGGAATCCGTTTTTTCATTATTGGCTTAATCTAAAACACGGACTTTCTAGTATATCCTATATTTCATATGCATGCTTCTAATGTGTTGTGATGTGATATGATCATATAACTGCGTAAGATGAATGCTAATATATATATGATATACTAGTAGACACTATATATGTTTTGCATCCGTGCTAGTCCTGATCCCGCCCTACCGTAAGTTAAGTAACCTTACGGTGAAGACCCAGGTCCCTGTGGCGAATGCGGATGGCATATATGTGTGTTTTATTTTCGTTTCTTCTGTGATGATTAAGAGCATAAGTGATGGGACGATATTAATAAGATTAATGTTAAGAAAAGAAACCTAAAGATGTTGTAGAATCAAATTTGAAAGATACACGGCTTTTTCACGAAAAAGCAATTATTTCAAATATGGAGCTTAAGCCACTCCTTTACAAATTACTCAGTTCTATAAGTTCAATACGTTAAAGGTTTTCATCAAAACCATTCGTAGCCCTCCGCCATTTTAGGAAGCAGGGTACTAGTATTCATGCTACGTTTGTTGACGATAGTTAAGGTATAGTGTACGATAGCTAAGTGATGTCTTCCTATAAAGCAAATGATGCCATCGATTAGGACATTCATATGACTTTGTTGACTATAGTTAAGGATCATACCAATGGGTCTAAATCAATCATGAAATGACGGGTAGAACTTGACTAGCGCTTATGAATTGTTGACCATAGTTAAGGTCATAAGTCGCTAGGGGTAAAAATTATATCAGGAATTTCAAGTGTTGAAATTTGCAATGAGATTGCATACCTTCTATTTGATAGTTGGATCCCGATCCCACTGTGAGTAATAGTTACTCCCGGGAGAATTTTATACTTTACAATTAGCTAATCCAGTAGCTGTCTAGAAAGGTGTCAACGGGGTTATACGTCAAATGAAACGAGGTTTATTTTAATTAGGTCCGTGCGACAGCACGGGGAACCTCCCTCGGAGTACCGACACTGGTCTGGCTGACCGGTTAATGAACTTGTAGAATGTAACTAATCCAGGCTAATTTTCTTTTTAGGGTTTGAAGGAAAATTTGATAAAAACAGTGGGAGACATCGATTAGATAAGATAATAACCAATCTAATCATGCAAGAGCTTTCGCTTAGTGTTTTCTTTTCTCTCTCCTAATGGCAGATACCAATGACGGGACATAAGATTCTACTAGAGAAAAAAAACTGACGGGAGCAAATTATAAAGACTGGCCAAGGAACGTGAACATTGCCCTTACCAATTATAAGGTTGAATACGTCCTCACTACCAAAGCCCCTTCCCTCCCAGGCCCTGATTCCTCTGTTGCAGATAAAGAGATCCGCAAGACTTGGGATATCGACTGCGCCACAGCAAAATGCCTCATGTTAGCTTCGATGGACAATGAACATCAAAAGCAATATGAGAAGATGGATGTGCAATCCATCTTTTTCCATAAAAAGGGTTGTATGGGGAGCAATCTCGTACTCTTCATTACGAGGCCTCACGAAAATTGTTTCAAATGAGGATGGCTGTTGGTACATCTGTAGAAGATCATGTCCTAAAGATGATAGGCCTTATTGAAGAGCTTGAGGACCTAGGATGGACCATGGAGAATGAACGATATATTGATATCGTTCTACAGTCTCCCCCCTGCCTATGCTCAATTTGTAGTGAACTTCAACATACACAACTTGAAGAAATCACTTCCTGAACTTCTCAATATGTTGAGGAGTGAAGAGAGCATGCTTAAGATGATGAAAACCCCCTCTTTATTTGTTGGGAAATCTTCCTCCTCCATCCCAAAAACTAAAACTAAGGGAAAGAAGAAGAAGAAACCCACCAAATCGAGAGGTGGAGTTAAAAAGGCGAAGGGGAAAGACAAATCTGGGACTGCGGGATCAGGGAAGGGTAAATGCTTCTATTGCCACAAGACGGGTCATTGGAAAAGAAATTGCACTGAGTACCTCGCCGATCTCAAGAAGAAGAAGCATGTTGATTCTTCCGCTTCAAGTGTGTTTGTCACCGAAAACTGTTTTTCAATAAACTCTGCATCCTGGGTATTAGATACCAGTTCAGGTTCTCACATCTGTAATTGTGTTCAAAGGTTGCGAAATAGCAAAGTTTTGAAAAAGGTGATCATACTCTCCGCGTTGGGAATGGTTCAAGTGTTGATGCTGCATCAGTGGGAGAGTATCACATAGGGTTGCTTTCAGGGTGCATATTGATTTTGAATCCCTGTTATTTTGTACCGACTATGTTATATAATATAATATCTGTATCTTTGTTAGAAAATGAAGGATATCATTTTGTATTGCAAAGTAATGTTATGAACATTAACCTAAATCAATAGTTGATTGAGTATGGTACACTAAATAACGGAATCTACGTCCTGAATCAACACACAGTTTTCAACATCCAGCACACAAACAAAAGAAAGACTTCAGAAATAAATGAAGCATTCATGTGGCATTGTAGACTTTGTCATATTAACAAAACATGACTAACCAAGCTACTTAAAGATTTATATTTGAATCCGTTTGAATATAAATCTTATGCGACTTATCAGACTTGCATCAAGGGTAAAATAACCAAAACTCCGTTTACTGGACATGGAGAGAGAGCTACTGAATTCTTAGGCCTCATACATAGTGATGCATGTGGACCAATGTCTACACATGCAAGAAGCGGTTATTCATACTTCATTACCTTTACTGATGATTTCTCGAGGTTTGGACACGTATTCTTGCTGAAACATAAGTCTGAAGCTTTTGAAAAATTCAAGGAGTATACAATTGAAGTAGAAAAACAAAATGGATTAAGTATCAAGAAACTTCGATCAAATCGAGGAGGAGAGTACTTAAGTACAGAGTTCCTGAATTTCCTGAAAGAGAATGGGATTCTCTCTCAGCTCACTCCTCCCTACACACCACAACACAACAGTGTGTCAGAGCGGAGAAATCGTACCCTATTAGATATGGTACGCTCCATGATGAGTGATACTGAGTTACCACTTTCTTTCTGGAGGTATGCATTAGAGACTGCAGTTTATCTATTAAACAGGGTTCTGACCAAATCCGTCCCTACCACTACATATGAGATATGGTATGAGAAGAGACCATCTCTTAAACGAGTTAGGATATGGGGTTGTCTTGCTTTTGTTAAAAAGCATAATTCAGACAAACTCAAGACACGATCGGCTTTGTGTAAATTTGTGGGATATCCTAAACATTCATATGGATATCTATTCTACCACAAAGAGGAACAAAGAATGTTTTTTTCTCAATATTCCACATTTTTAGAAAATGAGTTTTTTACAAATGATATTATTGGCAATACGGTAGAACTAGAAGAAATTCCAAAACAACAAACAACTACTGAAATTTGGTTGAACCTGAAGCTTCGATAGAACCCAACGAGCCTCAGTCACTCCGTAGATCCAGTAGGACTTCTCGTCCACCAGAGAGATACTATGGTTTCCTCATTGATGATGATAGAGAAGATTGCAACATGAAAGATGATGACCTTACTAGTTTTCAGCATGCTATCATGAGTAGTGACTTAGTGAAATGGCTGGATGCTATACGATCCGAAATGGAATCCATGCACACCAACAAAGTACGGACTTTGGAATTTTCACCTTGTCACGACCCGAAATATTAGCTCGTAACCAGCACTTAAATCACGCAACGTCTAAAGGCGCAACGTAACTCAAATAAGCTGAAACCCAGAAATCTAAACCTTTTTAAGAAAATAAAGGAGGTGAAGTTTTGAAATAAAGGTATAATGAAATCAAGTTTTCTTAATTCATAGAAAAAGGAACATGAATGATGCAAGTAAAATTTACTAGTTTGAAAATGCGTTTCGTCTTTTTAAAAATTTGGGCAGCACCTCATTTGTATATTTTGATCCAAAACCACAAATACATAACAAGAATAATGGCATCCTGAAGCGGGAGCTAGCTCTTCGCCAACCGGCGGATCAAAACCACGCAAGCATAAAAAATAAGTATACGGCGCCCAACGGCGAAGTTCACCACAAAAGGTAAAGAAATAAGCAAGACATCAAAACAACAAGTTGCAGAAATACCCTCGCTCTAAGTCTCGCAACCACAAATCTCACTAAGTCTCATTACTTATACAAATACTAATATTGATTGATGGAGTTGACTAGATAAAATATGAAATATAAATACAAGAGTGGGTATGTAACGTTTTGAAAATCATTTCGGTGAAATTTCGAAAAAATCGGTAAAATAAGGGGGTTTTCGGTAAAAAGTCAAAATACAAATATCTTTATTATAAAATTAAATATACATATTCTAGCTATGTAATTGCTAGTATTTGGTGTTTATTGACCCACTGGTGAAATTTCAAATTTTCTGAAAAATTTTCCGAAATTAATTATTTTAATATTATTTTAAGCCGTCACTAATACATTTAATTAGGGAAAATTACAAATTGGATTTAGTTGAAACAAATTTTGTGCATCATAACACATTAAATAAACTTTTATCATGTGGTTTTTGAAATTAAATGGTTTGCCAAAACGGTTTAGAAAATATCGAAGAAAAAGGCTTTTTCCGGTGAAATTAGTATTAATGGAAGTGGGGTATAACATTTATCTTTTTTTTCTCACCCAAACAAAACCCACACCCACTCCCCCATAGCTCTGGACAGCCCCTTGACAGCCCACCATTCTTGGGCCTCTCATCTCACAAGAGAAAAAATAAAACAAAGAAAAGAAAAGAAAAAGAAGTGTAGAAGTAAGGTAGACTTTGACTTTTCAACACTTTCTCCACCTCACTCTCTCTCCTCCCTCACCCCCCTCCAATTACTAGCCGAGCCTCCCATTTCCTGCACCAACATCAGCCCCACTTTCTCCCTCTCTCATTTTGCATCAAAAATTCATCAAAATACCTCAAAAATCAAGCTAAAATCCAAATCCGACTCCTACCCATTTTCTCTCATCTCCTTTAGCATGGATCTTGGTGCAAGGATTTCAAATTGGAGGTCTAGATCTCAAGTTTCATCCATGGTTCATGAGGTATAAATCTTGGCCTTTTGTTTAAATTGTTGCTAAATACTTTAGTCTAGCCTAATTATACGTTTAATTATGGTTTAATTTAAAGATGTGGGTTTTCAAGAGAAGGTTTAGATTAGGGTTTTGTTGTGGATTTGTGTTGTGATATATTGTGCATGGTTTAGTGATGTGGATTAACATTTTAAGTTTTGTAGAAAGCTAATCTAGTTGTTAATTACAAACCATTACTTATAAAATGTCCTAATTAAGTTATTTTGCTAACTAGGGTTTTTGGAAAATTGTTAAATGCTTTAGATTAAAATATAATTATGGTTTCATGTCATTATTAATATTATAATGAGTGGTTTAATGACTTTGGATCATGCAAAACCAAGCTTAATTGATGAATTGTGAATTTTGCTTTAAAATGTGTTAAAAATTGATATTTTTGCAAACTAGGATTTTGGAAATTATGCAAATTTATGAGATTAAATTATGGAAATGGTTTTTATGACTTATTTAAGATATTTAGTGAATATTGTGGCCGCTAGATTCGTTTATACATCGAGTTTTGTATTAAAACGGTGATTTGTGCTTGCTAGATTTTCGGAAAAATGACTTTTTAAGTGAAATTCGGTTTTTTTGTGAATTTTAAGCTATTTTATATTATAATTAGTGCTTGTAATTGTACAAATGAGTTCGTTGGGAGCTTTCTCGATGGTTTGGCGTTTGTACTCCGACGTCGAGGGTTTTTGGGTCGATTTGTGAAAGCAACCATAGGTTTTGACCTATGTGGGATTCGTGCGTCGTTTTGGTCATGAGTCGGATTTTAATGCGATACGGTGCGTTATGATATGTAGGTACCCCATGTGGACTTCGAGACGACAAGCAAGCGCGTGGCGACGTCGGCACCGGCGAGCGAGGACCAGGTGAGTAGATTTATATCTACGGGGAGAAGTCGGGTGGATGGCGTATAGCACCCCCGCAGTTCGTGGTGATGTATACGAATACGTATACACACATATATATATTTTTTATATATTGTTTGAGTTATTGATGATAAATATGGATATTTGGTGTTCTTGGATGATTGAGTGTCGCGAAACCCTAGAGTAGCGGTCGCACACACTTGTACACACCCACCCATACTGGCATACTTTCTTCTTTCTTTTGTGCTCATACGGGAATATATAGTTATGTGTTCACATAGGTATGGGACTATGTGTTCACATACGGATTTGGGGATGATACTTGGGATTGAGATGAGTCGATGAGATTTGTATTGAGATTGTGATATCGGTGATATGGCAGGATTCGTACTTGAGGTACGTCCTGGTGTTATAGCGGATCTTGGGGCGACGATACGGGTGAATAGTGTTATAAATAAAGTGGTCGACATGTGATCGTGATATGAGATATGATATGCTAGGATATTGATCCTAGGCTGTATTGGGCGATGTATACCCCTTGATGATGATATGTGCTGATGATATCGATTTGTACGAGACTGTCGATCAGTAGTCAGATCATGACTATATTGATGATATTAGTATTGTATTAGACATAGGTCAGTACCTTAGACTATGATCTTTGATAAAGAGGATACCGGATGAATAGTGTGATGACTATGATTTTGACCCGTACCCAGATTTGGGGATACCGTACGACGGATTTACGTACGAGCTATATTTTGATGATTGATCCGCACTCTTGACTTGGGATGTCTGATTATAGATATGGTATCGGATATGATATTATTGATGCGGGATTGCCGACTAATATATATACAGGTATGTATATGTATCGACTCAGATGTTAGGCGGTTTCCTTACCTGTAGTCCAGCTTGTTAGCTTAGCCCTTTAGTTTAGTTTAGTTGTTAGATTAGATTCGATTCTTACCTATTTCAAAAACGAACGAATCGTGGGTATTTTAAAAGACAGCCCAAGGGATCCTACGGATATTTCAAAAGAAGTATCTTTTCATAAAAACACCGTAGCCCCTATTTTCAAAACCCCACGATTCGTGTTATTTTCAAAAGGCACCAGACTTATATTAGGTTAATGCAGATTAGTTATCGTTGCGTCTAGTGTTCAGCTCCCGCTCATTATTGTGGTTTGCTCCGCATCGCATGCTTATATTATGCTTCATATTCTACGGTTGATATCTTATGGTTAGGACACCAGCACCATTACCGATGATGCATATGTACCACGTACACTTACTTGCCGGCTCACACACATCTTCATCGGTAATTGCCATGTCACGTACACCTTAGAAAATATTATTGCTTGACATAGCCTGTTAGCTAATAGTTTAGATATGATATTAGTGTACTTGCCTTATATGTTAGTTTAGACATTGTAGTTATTACCTGCTACTTCATGCATACTGTTATTCATTGTTATGCCGCATTCATGGATTCTCATGCATATATTCACTTTTTACATGCTATTGAGGTTTTGGATTCGGATTTCCATGAGATTTTCTGGATTTGGGGAAAACCGCAAAACATATACAAACTTCTTCTTTCTCTTTTTAAATGAAAAGCGCGGTTTTTCCCATGATGTATGAGTCGTCCACCATGAGTTTGCTGATGGATTTCGAGACCCGATTCGAGGAGTTGGATGAACCGTTTCGGGTACATGGTGGGCCCGGTACGGTACCCCGGGGCGAGAAGGCCGTGTTGTTGACGTTGAGCCTGGCAGGGGAGCACTACCGACCGGTGATATTACCCGACGCGTCGAATATCCGGAGGATACCGTCGTGGTCTTGAGATGGATGGTAGGAGCCGGTCTGGACTGACGGCGCCCTAGATATTGAGATTTCGAGATATTGAGGTACTGAGATTTGATGATACAGGCCAGTCCGGATAGCCGGAGCCTGAGGTTTTGAGACATTGAGATTTATGTTTTGTGTCGATGCTAGACACTGTTGATGCTGATTTCATTTATGATACCTCATTTTAAAAATACAAAGGAAATCTCACTAATTTATGAAAACAGTTTCTTCATTTATATGTATTCTGTTTTCATGCATTCATACCTCATTCATATGATATATTGCTACCTGAGGCACTGACACGGGCACATGACATTACACTCGGGTTAGATATTACCCTAGCCATTGTTATAGGCTGCATGTTATACATATATTTGAGGATATATTATGATCATTGACCTAGGTTGCGTTATTTATGCGATTTCTGTGCGTAGATGTTTTTCTATTCACGAGTTGGCAACTCACCCCCGTTGTGCCCCAGTTTCTTGCAGGTTTGCCGTACAGGTTTCATTACGGCTTTGCGGGCATAGTTTCGTTCGGGTGATTTACTAGTAGGTGGGTTTACTTGTATCGTACCCCCATTATATATCTTGTATATCATTATTCTGTTGTATCTAGAAGTTCCATCAACCAAACATGTATTTATTTTTGATATAGAGACCAGTGATGTTATTCTTTCGACCTTAGAGTCGCGCGTTTTTTTTCTTGTGGTTTTGAGTTTCCTTTTGAGCTTTTGATCCTCGCCGTTGGCGTTGTATATTATATTGCTTGTGTCGTTGTGACCGTCGATTGACGAAGAGCTAGCTCCCTCTTGGGGATGCCTTTTTTTGATTTCGTATACTATTCATGTTGTATCCCGTTTGGGGGCCAGTATTTACAAAGGGGACTCTGCCGAAATTTTCAGTAAATTTTTTATGTTCTTAAAAACCGCATAATTCGGCTTATGCTATTAAAACTACTTGTTTTAAATTGGTTTTCCTTCACTCTACTACTTTTCTTGGTTTGGATTTCTGGGTTTTCGGCTTACTTAGATTACGTATGCCTCGAGACGTTCGTAGTTTAAGTGCCGGTCATGTTCCGTACTTTCGGGACGTGACAGGGTATGATACAAATGTCCCACCTACCGAAACAAAACACCCGAATGCAACTGTGTGCCAGCGATGCCGCTACTGATCTATGCGGGCAACCTGCAAGAAATGTGGCATAACGGGGGTGAGTTGCCAACACGTGAGTAAAAAAAAATATCAACAGATAGAAATCGAATAAACAACAACTCCTAGGTCAACTTTATCATAAAGGTAATACTATGATATCTAAGGTGACCGGGTCATCATATGTGCCAACAATGTAATCATGGTCTATCTGTATGTGGATATCGTCCAACAATATAAACAATGTATGTATGCATGTGGATCTCGTCCAACCATAAAATCAATGTCTGTATGTACGTAAATATCATAAAAGAGTGTGCATGAAAGTATGAGGATATAAATCAACGGTGTCCCTCACGACACATCAAAATCATGGAACCTGGGTGTCCAACATCGACACCCGAAGGCATCATGAAACCCGTGTCCAACATCGACATGTAAATCCTCATATCTCGGGCTCCGTCAGTCCGGATCCGCCCACGGGCTCCGTCAGTCCGGATCCGCCCATATCATCTCTCGACTCCGGTCGGTATCCTCCGGATATCCGCCGAGCCCAAATACAATCACTGGTTGGTCGTAGTCCCTCTGCCAGGCTCACCGTCTACTGCACAGCATCCCTTTCTTGCCCCGGGGTACCATACCGGGCCCACCATGTACCCGCAATCAGCCTCATCCAGCTCCTCGATTGGGTATCACTGTCATACGTCTCAGAACCGAGAAAACGCATGGTGGACACACTGAAATATCATATCAAGAGAAACCTGGTTTTTACAATAGTACATGCTTTCTTTTGAAATAACCACGGTTCTCAAATCCAGAAATCTCATGAAAACAACATATCTCAATGCGTGTAATCATAAAGCATGATGTATGCGATATATAACAGAAATATAAGCATATCCGTGTATCATGCAATATGGAACAGTAACATGCACATATCGAGGGAAAACCGCTCTTTTAAAAGAATCCAGTTTAAAAATATATCTTGCGGTTCCCAAATTCTCCAAAGTCAAATACAACATCGTACAAGGGTGCATATGTAACTATAGCAAGTGAATCATGCAAGGAGTCATATCATGATGCAGCAATTCTACTGTGTAATGACATGGTAATTATCGATGATGAAGTGTGTAAGCCGGAAAATCTGTGTACGTGTAACATACGCATCATCGATAATGGTGTAAGTATACTAGCACAGGTATATGCGATGCAATGAGAATAACATGAATGCAGCATAAGGTAAATCATATGCAAATGCTGACGGGCATACGTATCTAACATGACCGAGTCGGTGAATCTAACCATCGACATCTAGCCTCACAACATCACGTACGGTATAATCCATCGTACGGCAACCTCTAGTCTAGGGTATGGATCAATCATCAAGTCAAACTCATCACGCACGGAAAATCAACGTACGGCGGCATTAAGCTATCGGGGATCCTATCAACCTATAAGACGAGGAGGGTACGGACCTAACGTCACGTACGGCTAACACTCACGATTCACAACACATATAAATATCTCTATATACGTATGTCCCAGGTCATATCCGCAACATATCAGGGACCGGCAGGGTATAAATCATCTCAATCGACCCGCATCCGTGTACCAACATATCACCAAATCATCATATCGCGTCATATATCCTTTTCATCGCATTTATATCCCTAATCAAGTCAATTTTACAAATACATGCTACCCTTACTATAAGCATAAGTATCTAATCTAACATACACACCCGAACCATACAAACTGTTTTTGAAAGATGCGAATTGTAGTTTTGAAAGTATGGGCTACGGTGTTTTTAAGGAAAAGATATCATTTGAAAATCCATAACGTTCCTCAAGGTATCTGTTTAAAAGATTCATGCGATTCTTTAGTTTGGAAATATGTATGGTTCGGATGACACATCTACGTCGACTATCTAGTCCTATAGTACCCTAAACGGCAATATCATTAAATCTCATTCTCAAGTCCCGTCATCACATATTAGCCATATCATATCACTTCCAACTATGCTTACTTTCGAATATGGTTTCACTAACAATCTTTTAACTCTAACCCTAGTTTCCAAATCTAGGTTTTCTTAACCATATGCTACAAATCGGTTTCCACCAAAACTTTGCGGGCGTGCTATACGCCATCCACCCGACTTCCCCCGTGGATAAAGATCCACTCACCTTGGTCTTTGCTTGCCGAAGTCGATGACGCCACGCTCCGTTGCCTCAGAATCCATGTGAAGCTACCTACAATAACAGCACGTATCGCAATGCTATTAAAATCAAATTCTAAAATCCGAACGGCACGCGCATTGCTCATAACTTAGAACCTATAGCTTACGCGTATAAAACCAACCAAACAACCCTTGTTGTTGATGTACGAACATCTAACAACCCAACAAAAATCCAAATAGCAAAACCAAACATTTCAAAATATGGAAAACATAGGCAAAATTACATCAAAGTGCTCCCAGATTTTCTCTCAGGTAAAATTGGCCAATTCTGCACATACAGGGGGTCTAATTATCAGATCAGTGAACCATATACCAAGAAGCAACCCAAAATTCCCTAATGTGGCCTCAATTTGCGGCCACAATGAATAAATCTGCGGCCAAGAAGTTAAGTTGGGGTCTCGGGTCCTGGGGTTAGCTTCCTGGGTGTCTGCATGTGTCACTGTGTTCGCTAAATAATTTTCCAGGTCTCCGAGTGTTAGAAGATTCCTATATACCATCACAATTCTCACAATTTTCCGATATCGATGAATCTAAAGTTCGTATTCTGGGGTTTGGTCATGGGTCCAGGTCAAGAATTGGTCTCTAGGGTCTTATAACAGCCACTAGGCATCACCCAAACCACACAACACTCAAACCCCTTTCTAGGAATTTCTAAGTTCACAAATCCATTACTAAACGACTTCTAAACTTAAACAAAATGCTAGGAAATCAAAACTACACTAAATGAAAAGAGATATACCTCATGGTTACACCATTCCAAAACCCTAGAAGTCTCAATGTTGTCAAAATCCCTCTTTTCTTGGTCTAATGTGTAGAGGAGAAGGAGGGGGATCAACTTTTGTAAAGGGGGTTTAGGGTTTTGATGGAGTTTTGAGGTGGATCTTAGGGTTGATGGTGGATGGAAGTGTGGTTGAAGGAGATGAGGAAAAGATGAAGGAAATAATGGGGTGAACTATAGATGGAAGTGTTAGTGTATATGCCCTAGGAGCCATTATTGTATCATACTTGCATGTATATTACTTAATGGAAGCTTGGGATATTCACAGTTGTATATACAGTCTTGCTAAAAATGGTAGTATGCTACTTGGTTTATGTCCACTTTAATATGTGCATATGTTTCTTGAACGTATCACTTATACATATTAGTAGAGCCCATAGGATCTTTGCTTGATTACCAGCGTTGTGATTATCGAGACAGGGCATCGATACTCCGGAGTAGACTAGTGTGTACGCTTCTCATCCCAGTTGGGGAGATGGTCTGTCCCACAGCCATCAGTATGTCGTACTGGAGATAGTATACATGTGCTCGTTGGGTTACGGGTACACTGGACAGGACTCGCAGGAGAACTGACTGGATGGTATTATACCTAACGTCAGATAGCAGTTCTCAGGTGACATGTGTGCAGATAGTCTGTTGACTTAGGGTCGTCATTTGTCTCGTGTCAGTTCCCACTGTGCTTTGATTACTACCCTACCACGGCTCAAAGGAGTCGTGCAAACAGGTTTTAGTTGGGTACAGTCCCGAGCCATATGGAGGCAGTGAGCGACTGTTAGGGATTCGTCTCTCTCGGAATAGGGAGTTGATATCGCACTGTGATTGGTTGGTCATTACCATAAGTCCCTGGCCAGGGCTGATGGAGAATTACTGGTGGACTGATCAGTAGATTCTCAAATGGTCTTGAGCCATACCGGCACGACTTGTACGGTTATTAGGGGTTTTACGTTCTCCACCTCCCTAGACCATACATGCGATACTCTTAGACGAACAGACCGGACTGCGCGGATATTGTCACGGACAGGCTCAGTAGGAGTTCGGATGGGTTTCCTCATCGTCCTTCTTATCGATATCTACCTGGGGACCGTTACGTACAGCTAGTGCCGCTTGCGGTCTGTGGTTAAACCCACTGCCAGCGTAGTGTCGAGTATTTAGAGTCCCACACAGATAGTTTCCCTGCTCCAGGCGAAACGATATAGAGGTCGTATGGTTTTACGACAAGGGTTCGGACGCATACGCGTTTAAACGCACGTACGACGTTAGGACAGTTTTTACTAGCCGGTATTGGTTTAAGCCAGATTCTAGTATCGGGTTATTGGATTTATAAGGTCTAAAGTTTTTCCATGTTTTCACGGATTGGAGGGGCGTTCTCGTAATTTTCCGGGAAGCTTCTAGAAGCATGGTGACTTGGGGGTTAAGGTGGCATATGCATTTATTGCTTAATGACTCATTTGTGTGATTCATCCATGGTATTAAATGATGCATTAATTAGCTAATGAGTCATATGATGAATCACATAAGGTGAATGAATCAACCATGATGATTAATCATTTATATTATTTATTTGATAAATTGTTATGGTTGTTATATTCTAATGAGTTCATTTTTCAATATCATTCTTATGCTCACCTTCTCTCTCCTCAAGCTCATTCTCTCTTGAAACCCTAATCCTCCCCTCTCATGTGTTGAGATCAAGGATTAGATAGAATAATGCATCCATAATCTTACTCTATATCCCCTAGGTAGCTTAGATTAGCACTTTGAGCAACCTAGTTATCTCAAGTTAGAGATCAAGCTTGCAGTAGGAGCTCTCGGGTGGATCGTCTTTGACTCGAGGAGGCCGTTGAGGTGCCGATGTTCCAAGGAGCCTACGAGGAGTGTAGGACAGCGATGATGACCCGAAGGACAAGTAACGTGAGGTATAACTTCGAATCCGAGTAGTTAAACCTCTCGTAGTTTGCTAGTAACGGTTTAGATACGATTCATGTGCTCAAGTCCGTGTTACGAAGCTTTGATAATCGTTTTTCATATATTCCACCTCCCTGCAAGTTCGTGGGGTGCGTGACATGGAGAAACAGTGGTATCAGAGCGAACTAAACCATTACTAGATTGTTAGCAACTAATTAGAGTTTCAATCGACGGAAAAACGCGAAAAACGAAAACCTAACCCTAACAGTTTCTGTTAATTTTAAACTTGTCGAAAAAAATATTTGATATGCCTTAAAATTCACATCAGGGAAATATAAGAATTCTGGGAAAATACGAGACTTCAACTCGGTTAGATGGCCGCGGATCCGCGGCAAAATAGTGCTTTTGGCCGCGGATCTGCCGCCGAGTCAACTCCGAGTTGACTCGGATTTGCTCAGTAATTCATATTTTTTGGTTTTATGTTTTCCTGTATATTCTGCTTCTGCCCAGGTTACTTCAGTGCTGGCTTTCTTTTGGGGTAGACACGGAAAGAGGTTGTCGATCGATATTCTAAGTTATTTGCTAATCAGGGTTTTATCTGTAATGTTAAATGTGTTCGTAAACCTCCTCTAACTGCTAGTATGTCGGTTGGCAGGGGGTTGCACATTTCTGTAATGTTTACTGTTTGTGTATATGGACTTGATTGGAATGTTGTGATGATTAGCCGGGGTTTGAGATGTGTTTTATATTCATTCATTCAATGTAAATTGTAATATGATGTAATATTCTTTTGCGGGGCGCATCCAGGTTGCGGTTGTACCCACCGTTGTATTATTTCTTTTTTACTGTTTTTGCTCCTAGGATAGACCCAAGGTGGGGTGCACAAACTACCGGGTACTTTGAAGTGTTTAGTGGCCTACTCACGTTGTTGAAGGAGACCGCTTCACTTCGGGTACTTGACGGGTAGTTCGCCGTACCCGTATGGGTCTAGGGTGGGGTAATGGCTATTCATCACAACTGTGTAATCCGTCTTTTATTGCAGGCTCAAAGCAAATGCGGATTGCTAGTATATCCAATAAAGTTCATCCGTGATCTGGAAAGCTTATTATTGCGTCTGACGAATGTACAATATCTATATATGATAGCTATTAGACGTCACTTATGTTTTACACCCGCGCTAGCCCAGCCCCCGCTCTGTCGTTAGTTAAGTAACCTAACGGGTGATGACGGGACCCCGTGGCGAATGCGGATGGCATAAGAGGACATGGTATTTTCGTTGTTTTCTACAATGATAGGATAAATGATGGGACGCATTATTATAATGCAAAGAAAATAAACCAAAGTTTAATCGTTAGAACAAATTTAAAAGAAACCACTCGGTTATTTTAAAACAGCAGAATTTTTAATTGCGGAGCTTTAACCACTCCTTTTAAAAAGCTATCAGGTTCCTTCGATTATATCAAGTTCACTACGTTCACGGTTTTGCCAAAACCATTCGTAGCCCTCCGTCATTTCATTTAAATATTCAGTAGTATTCAAGCTATGTATTTTGACCTTCGCCAAGGCGTAGAGATTGGTAGCTGCTGAATATTTATCTGTAGCATAGATAGATGCAATGGTTTGGGACAGTCGTACTACTATTTTGGCCTTCGTCAAGGGTATGTACGGGTGGGTTCAAATTAACCTGGATAATGACGGGTAGAACTTGACATGTGACTTATGATATGTTGGCCTTCGTCAAGGTCATAATAGCATGGGGCAAAAATCCACATCGGGAATTTCTAAAGAAACTGAAATTTGCAGAGAGATGCATACCATTTTGGAGTTTGATGAATGTTGGTAGGATTCCTTCAACATTATAATACGATGATATTTTGGATCCCGATCCTACTGTGAGTATATACTACTTATCAGGAAATTCGTCACTTAACGATCAATGCTATAAACCAAGTAGGTGCCAAGAAAGGTGTCAGCAGGGTTACGCCCCCAGAGAAAAGAGGTTCTTTAATTAAGGAACTTCGCGAAAGCGTTGGAAAATCTCCCTCGAAGTATCGACACTGGCCTGGCTGAACGGTTAAGCATGTATTGTACGGTGAGAATAGTCCTGGCTAATTCTTCTTTTATGGTTTGAGGAAGGATTCGAGAAACAGTGGGAGCCATCCTGTTTAGATAAATTAAAAACCACTCTAAACTTGCAAGAGCATCATGCTAAAAGTGTTTTCTTCTCTCTCTCTTAATTGCAGCAACCTTGTGACCACGACTAGGTTACATCTAGATAACAAATTGACTGAATCTGACTTATATGACTGGCAAAGGTTTATCCAGATGTCCATTGCCTATGACAAGCTGGACCACCCTATTACTACTCAAGATCCTGCCGTCCCAGGTCCAGTTTCCACTGTCGTGGATATGGATATCCGTCAGACAAGGGAAAAGGATAAAGCAGAAGCCAAATGCCTCGTGTTGACTTCAGTTGATGGTAGATACCAGAAACAGCACGAGAAGATGGACTTAGTTTCCATCTTTCTCCATAACAAAGATTTATATGGAGAGTAATCTCATATCGAAAGATATGAGACCTCAAACGAATTAATTCAAGTGAGGATGGCTGTCGGGTCATCTGTAGGGGGCAACATCCTTACAATGACTAGCTATATTGATAAGCTCAAGGACCTAGAGACCACGTTGGGAAACAGGTCAGATACTGACTTGATTTTACAGTCTTTGCCTTCTACCCTTCTACCCTGATGGAAACCAGGGAAGTAGAAGGAAAGAGAAGGGCAAAAGTTTCGGGACTGAATGTAGTAAAAGAGGGACGTTCCTATTGTTATGGGATTGGGTATTGGCAGAATGATTGCAGGGCTTTGAAAGCCAGTAGCCAGGATACGAAGCATGTTGTGGCTTCGGCCTCTAGTGTGTTTGTAATTGAGAACTGTTTGTCAATTAACTCTACTTCCTGGGTACTAGATACCGGAGCAGGATCTCATATCTGTAATTCATTACATGCTTTGAGAAAACGTAGAGTTATAAAGGTAGGTGATTTGTCTCTCAGAGTTGCAAACGGAATGAGCGTGGACGCTGAATCCGTGGGAGAATATCGCCTAGGTTTGACAAGTGGGCAAATATTGATTCTACGTAACTGTCTGTATGTACCTAGTATGACTTGTAATATCATATTTGTATCCTCACTTTCGAAAGAGGGATATGATTTTACATTCGTAGGCGATATAGTTCACATCCACCTAAATCAAGTTTTGATTGGGTCCGGTACATTAGATAACGGCATATACGTATTGAGTCAAGCTCAGATTTTCAATGTCCAGAACACACTTAAAAGAAAGTCTTCGGAATTAAATCAAGCTTTCTTATGGCATTGTAGACTAGGTCACATCAATGAGAGAAGGTTGACTAAGTTACATAGAGAGGGATACTTGGATCCGTTCGAGTATCAGTCTTATGCCACTTGTGAATCTTGTATCATAGGAAAGATGACAAAGACTCCGTTCACTGGACACGGAGAAAGAGCAAGCGAACTCTTGGGACTCATACACAGTGACGTGTGTGGTCCAATGTCTACACATGCGCGAAGTGGTTATTCATACTTCATTACTTTCACAGATGATTTCTCTAGATATGGACATGTCTTCTTGATGAAGCACAAATCCGAGGCCTTTGAGAATTTTTGGGAATACAAGAATGAAGTTGAAAAACAAATAGGCAAAAGTATTAAGACACTGAGATCTGATCGAGGTGGTGAATACTTGAGTGCCGAGTTTCTGGACTACTTAAAAGAGAATGGAATTCTCTCTCAGCTTACTCCTCCATACACACCACAGCACAATGGTGTATCGGAAAGGCGGAATCGAACATGTTAGTTGTATGTATGCCCTAGAGGCCAGTATTGTACAGATGATGTATATTATATTGGATGCTTGGACATATATAGAGATGACTTTCTTGCTCGATATGATAGTATGCTATATGGTTGCTCTTTATCTTAACATGTATACTTGTCTCTTTATACTGTCTTATAGTTACATGTTGGTAAAGCCCTTAGGATGTGTACTTGACTACCTGGACTATGATACGGATCATACTAGTGGGGACATGGTAGTCCATAAGTACATCCTTCAAGGTCCCTAGTCGTAGGTGTATCGAGACGGGGCATCGATATACCAGTGTAGACTAGCGTATACGCTTCTCGACCCATGAGATGGGCGATGGATGATCCCATATCCATTGGTGTTTGACATCAGAGATGGTATACGGGTGCTCAGTGGAGACTGGGTACACTGGACGGACTCACCGAGAACTCCTAGATGGTATTATACCTCACGTCAGATGGCAGTTCTCTGGTGACACTTGTGCAGGTTATTCTGTAGACCCGAGATCGTCATAGAGTCTTTTGTGATTCCCACTGTGCTTTGATTTCCACCTTACCACGTCCATGAGGGCGTGCAAAATGGTGGTTTTTGGATACAGTCCCGAGTCACATGGAGGCACTGAGCGATAGGAGGGGTTTCGTCTCTCCCGGTATTGGGGGTTGATATTGCGCTGTGCTCGATTGGCCGTAACAGGGAAGTCCCTGGCCAGGGCTGATTAGAGATTTACTGGTAAGTGTTACCAGTAGTTTCTCGACCCGTTATGAGCCTCACATCGGCACGACTTATCGGTTATTGGGGTCTGGCATTTACCACCCCTAGACTTGATATGCGACATATCAGACGAGGAGACCGGACTGCATAGGTAGTGTTGCCGGTTGGCTCGACGGGAGTTGTAGCAGGTTCGCTTGTTTTCTTATGATCGCTCAATACCCGGGTGGCCGTTACGTTTAGCTGACCGCTTGCGGCTTGGGGGTGCTTGATATGATCATCACCCACTGCCGGCGTATTGACGAGTCTTATAGTCCCACAAAGGAGTTACCTAGTCCAGGCGAAACGTTGTGGTGCGCGTATGCGATATGCGCATGGACCCGGTTGCGGACCCGGTTAAAATGCGCGTATGAGATACCGTATATTAATCGGGCGGCTTGCTTTTGGTTGGGTCTTATGTGATATGGCCGGACTGATAAATCAAGTGTTGATTTATCATTTAACCATTAGTTTCTCCCTAGAAATCCTTTCTTGTATTTTTGGGATGTATGCATGCATGTATGCATTCTTTCTTGTTTCATGCACATATGGATGTGCATGCACACATACATTCATACATCATCCTTCATGATTGTATATACATAGAAAATGGTGGCAATATAAGACTCACACCATGGTTTTATATATATGAATTATTATTGAATTTGTTTTAAAACAAAATGAAAAAGGAAAGGATAATTCATGGTTCTCTTCTTTGACCTAACCATGCTCACCCACCAATTAACCATGGATTAACTTTCCTTTTGTGTTTTAACTCAAATTCAATAATATCTTTATTGTTTAACCATGGTTTGAGATGAGAGGTGGAAAATATATATGCATATATTTTCTATTTTCTCATGAGAGATTATCTTTTCTCTTGTTCTAAAAAGGCCATCATCTTCTTCCTCCTTCTTCCTTTGCTCTCTAGATTTCTCTAGTGAGCAAATTGCTCACCAAGTTAGGATTTTGAAGTGAGAAAAGCCACCACAACATCATTCTATACAAGTCTTGCCCACTTGTTTAGAGTGTTAGCTTCATTTCTTTCTCTTGATCAAGTGAAGTTGCAAGCTGTCACGACCCGAAGGTACGGAACGTGACCGGCACTTAGATTACGAGACGTCTAAAGGCGTACCATAACCTAAGTCAGCCAAAGCCCAGAATATCTAAACCAAAAATCAAAAGAGAGTGAAGAAAAAACCTTAAATGAAAACGGTTTTTAAATCAATTAAGTTGCATAGAATCCCTTTTTAAAAACATCAAAAATTTCCGAAAATTTCGGCAGAGTCTCCCCTGTATTTTCTATCCCCCAAAATGGGTACAACAAGATATATATATAACCTGTAATCATAAAAGGCATCCCCAAGCGGGAGCTAGCTCTTCGCCCAAGGCGGATCACAACCACATGCAATATAATAGCAATATCAAAAAAAGAGCATAAAAGAAACGCAAAATATCTGAAAACACAATGCCGGCTCAAGTGAGCTCGACCCAAAAGAAACCACAAATATACAAATCTCCCAGTCTCATCACTAGGTCGCATATACAATATAATGTGGTAGATGGAGAATACTAGATACAATGATAAAGCAAAAGAAATAAAGTGTGCTCGCAACCCACCTACGGGCGATGTCGCGAGTCTGCGCAAAAGGAGCTGATAATAAGATAGCCCGCCGCTACAAGACTGACGGGTCCGACCTGCAAGGCACTGTGGCACAACGGGAGTGAGTTGCCAGCTCGTAAGTAAATATAACATCTAATAAGGCAATCGTAAGAATGCACGCAATGCACCACAACATGCATGTCCATACGTGATATAATATCTCTAGTATGCATGCACAGGTATGCAATGTCATTATTAAGTCTTTAAGTGTTTTAAATGCTAAGGGTATTGAATTCTTAACTTTAAAAAATGAATATCTGTATAATAGCTAAGTACCATCAAGAAATCATCTGAAAACCCGTGTCAAGCATCGACACCAAATAGGAATCATATCTATCTCAATATCGGGCTCCATCAGTCCGGATCGGCCCATATCATAAATCTCACGACAATGGTCGGTATCCTCCGGATATCCGCCGTGCCAGACATCACCGGTAGGTAGTCTTCCCCTGCCAGGCTCATCGTCTACAACTCGATCTTCTTGCCCCGGGGTACCATACCGGGCCCACCATGTACCCGAGACGGTTCATCCACTCCTTGAATCGGGTCTCGAAATCCAACAGAAAACATGAAAACTCATGGTGGACGACACATACATCACGAGAAAACCGCAACTTTGTTTTAAAAATGATAAATATAAGCTTTTGTTAAATTCTTGCGGTTTTCCCCAAAAATCCAGAAATCACAGAAAAACTGAAATCCTCAAGAAAATCATAGTGTCCACAAGTTAAATATGATAAATGTCTATGATATCAATGTATATGATGTGAATTTTGGATAGAATCTATGTAAATATGATGATAATACGAGGTACAAGCAAGCTATGCAATTTCATATATCATGTATGAATGCAAGTGGCGATACTAAGTCAAACAGGTTCTATTGTGCACGTGGCATGGCAATTACCAAAGGCGTGTGCGTCACATGAATAGTGCACATGCAGCAGATGTCAATGGTAACGGTGTTCGTGTCCTACGAAATGTTATCGCATAGGTGTATATGAATATTATATGAATGTCCATGCAATTTAGTATACGGTTAGCTGTGAGGGTATGCAATGCAATAAAGGGGTAAGCTATCTAGCAACACAAGTCTTGCAAGAAATAGGGTAATCCTAACTAGGGGGCGCCTCGCGCCATTCAGACGATTCCCCCATAGATGAATACATCTACTCACCTGACATCCCCGCTAATCCGATCCGACCACCGCCTTGCCTTTACGTGCCATGTCCGATGTTTCCCCGACCGATCCTATATTTGCACAATACCAAGCATAAGATTACAAGACCTAAAATGATGCAAGTCACAATATGCAATTATCGACGCTCTCGAATTAAACATAGCATGCACTCGGTGCGCGGGAAAACGCACGAAAATCGCTAATCTTTAACTAGAATCGTCATTTCGGGGAAATCGACAAAACTAAAACCCGACTAGACAAAACCCCGAATTCGCACACTCTAATAGCCTTATACGAAGCTAATTATATCGCTAACATATCGTAATTTGATCGTATTCTAATTTTTATAAAAATCTAGTAAGCAAATTGCATACCGATTCGATGCAAACGTCGCAATTTATCGATCTAGCGAGCGTAACATCGCACAATTAACCATTCTAACTAATTAGATAACCACCAACCTGACTTAAACCCACTTATCCTACAACAAACCCTAATTAGGGTATCAACACCTCTCTTGAAAATCATGAGCAAACAAATTAACCCAAATTTCACACTTAAACTACAAAATCTAGCAAGCTTAAACTACAATTAAACACTAGATTAAGATTATACCTCACAAGTGATGATTCCTAGTTTGCACTAGCCTCCAAGACACCTCTTTTCTCGACCTTCTAAACAAATTAGGGTTTGGGAAGAAGTGGAATGGGATTTTGGTTAGAATTAGTGAAGAAAATTGTGTATTTTTGTGGATTTTTGTTGATTTTTGAAGCAATTTTCAAGCAAGAAAGAGAGGGGAAAATGGTGTTTCCAGCAGTGAGCTCGGCCTGGAGCAAGGGAGGGAGGTTGTGGGAGTTTTGTGGAAGTTTCTAGGTCAAAAAAACCCTTTATGTTCTCATTTAATGCTTTTCACATCAACTTTTTACAAAAAAACCCTATTTTACATCATTTTTTCACTAAATTTCCAACCATAAAACCAAAATCTTATAAAGTTATGATACAATTTATTAACACTCTATTTTAGCTTATAAAGATTCCTAATTATGAAATTTACCTAATTAAATTTGTATTTATCACTAATTTAATGTATTTTTAAAAGCTTAAAATAATAAAAAAAATAATTAATTACGAATTTTTTTTTATTTAACTAGAAAATTATAAGTGACATTTTAGTGACAAAATTATAGTAATATCTTATCTAAATTTTGTATAATTAGGTCTACAGTGAAAAATACCTATTTTGACTTTTTACGGAAAAAGCCGAAAAATTAGCCGATTACCGAAAAACTGCCTAAACGATTTTCGAAGGGTTACAATCTTCCCCCCTTAAAGAAATTCGGTCCCCGAATTTATAATTTAACTACGTGTACCTTCAAAAAGATGGGGATATCTCTTCCTCATCTCGACCTCGGTCTCCCAGGTGACCTCCTCGCTGTTCGGGCCACGCCAAAGGACCTTGACGGACGATATAACCTTCGACCTCAATTTCTTCACCTGCCGATCCAAAATGACAACCGGCTGCTCGGTGAAAGAAAGATCACGCTCTAGCTGGATTGTCTGGTGCTGAATCTCCTGGAAAGGATCATGAAGGTACTTGCGGAGCATCGAGACGTGGAACACGGGGTGAACATCGGGGAAGCTGGGCGGAAGAGCTAACCGATAAGCGACTGGACCAACACGCTCTAGGATCTCGAAAGGACCAACATATCTAGGACTCAGCTTCCCTTTCTGCCCAAATCTCATCACACCTTTCATCGGAGAGACCCTCAGGAAAACATGATCGCCAACAGCGAACTCGAGTCGGCGACGACGCTTGTCAGCATATGATTTCTGCCTGCTCTGTGCCGCTCTCATCCTGTCTCGAATCAGCTGTATCTTCTCGGTCGTCTCCTGTACGATCTGCGGCCCCAAAATACTGCTCTCCCTGAGCTCTGTCCAACATACAGGCGATCGACATCTCCTCCCATATAAAGCCTCAAAAGGTGCCATCTGAATCGTCTCCTGGAAGCTATTATTGTAGGAAAACTCGATCAAAGGAAAATGACGATTCCAGCTACCACCGAAATCTAAAACACAAGCTCTGAGCATGTCCTCAAGAGTCTGAATAGTACACTCCGACTGACCGTCAGTCTGCGGATGAAAGGCTATGCTAAAACTCAATCGGGTGCCCAAAGCTTCCTGGAGTTTCTGCCACAATCGGCTGGTAAACTGGGTGCCACGGTCGGACACGATGCAAGTCGGAACGCCATGCAGTCGCACAATCTCATCAATATAAACCTGGGCGTACTGAGAAAATCCAAAAGTGGTCTTCACTGGGAGAAAGTGAGCCGCTTTCGTCAGTCGATCAACAATCACCCATATAGAGTCATACCCTCGACTAGTCCTGGGTAGACCCACAATGAAGTCCATGGAGACCTGCTCCCACTTCCACTCAGGGATGGGCAAAGGCTGTAACTCGCCGGCTGGCCTCTGGTGCTCGGCCTTGACTTGCTGACAAGTCAGGCATCTCGACACAAGTCTGTAATATCCTTCTTCATCCCGTCCCACCAGTAAACCTCTCTCAAATCATGGTACATCTTGGTGGAACCTGGATGAACACTGTATACTGATCTATGTGCCTCCTCGAGAATATCACGCCTCAGTCCCTCTGAATCTGGCACACACAGTCGAGTCCCAAATCGAAGTATCCCCTGATCATCAATCATGAACTCAGAAACTCTGCCCTGTCGAATCTGCTCAATAATCTCTAAGATACGGGCATCGCCGGACTGTGCCTCGCGGATACGGTCAAGTAACTGTGGGCGTGCTCTGAAATGGGCTAGCTGTACCCTTGTAGGAGTAAACTCAAACTGCACTCTGCTATCACATAACACCTGCCAATCCGCCGTCGACTGCATCTATACTGCGCTCAAACAAGATAAACTACCTCCGGGCCTCCTACTCAAAGCATCTGCCACCACATTCGCCTTACCCGGATGGTATAAAATCTCGCAGTCATAATCCTTCACCAACTCCATCCAACGGCGCTGTCTCAGGTTCAAATCTCGCTGTTGGAAGATATACTTCAAACTCTTGTGGTCAGTGAATATCTGGCACGACTCACCGTATAGGTAATGTCTCCAGATCTTAAGTGCAAATACCACTGCAGCCATCTCTAAATCATGGGTGGGGTAGTTCTGCTCGTGTTTCCTCAGCTGCCGAGAAGCATACGCGATAACTCTGTCGTGCTGCATCAATACACAGCCCAGCCCCACTCTAGAAGCATCACAATATACCATGAACCCGCCTGATCCTGAAGGCAATGCTAACACTGGTGCAGTAGTCAGACGAGTCTTCAACTGCTGGAAACTATCCTCACATGCCTGGGTCCAATCAAAATGAACCCCCTTCCAGGTCAACCCGGTCAACGGTGCAGCAATGCGGGAGAAATCCTGGACAAAACGTCGATAATAGCCGGCCAGACCTAGAAAGCTGCGAACCTCCGTAACTGATACTGGTCTAGGCCAATGCTGAACTGCCTCGATCTTCTTCGGGTCCACACAAATACCGTCTCTCGTCACTACATGACCCAAGAAGTCGACACTGTCTAGCCAGAATGCGCACTTGGAGAATTTGGCGAACAGCTGATGCTCCCTCAAAGTCTGTAATGTGATACGTAAGTGCTGCTCATGCTCCTCCCGGCTCCGAGAATAAACCAAGATGTCGTCAATGAACGCAATGATGAACTGATCGAGATACGGCCTGAATACACGGTTCATCAAATCCATAAATGCTGCTGGGGCATTGGTGAGCCCGAACGACATCACCAAGAATTCTTAATGACCATATCGAGTACGGAAAGTGGTCTTCGGAATATCCTCCTTCCGAACCCGCAACTGGTGATAACCTGACCGTAAATCAACCTTCGAGAAAAACCCTGCACCCTGGAGCTGATCGAATAAGTCATCAATGCGGGGTAGGGGATATCTATTCCGCACAGTAACCCGGTTCAGCTGACGATAATCAATGCATAAGCGCATACTTCCGTCCTTCTTCTTAACAAACAAGACGGGAGCACCCCAAGGTAACACACTTGGTCTGATAAGCCCTTTGTCCAGCAAGTCCTGTAATTGATCCTTTAGCTCTCTCAGCTCCGCCGGGGCCATCCGATAAGGCGGTATAGAGATAGGCCCCATGCCGGGGATCAAGTCAATACAGAACTCAATCTCGCGCTCTGGTGGCAGACCAGGCAGCTCGTCAGGGAATACATCAGGAAACTCTCTCACAACAGGGACCTGGTCCAACGGATCCTCTGTGGAGCTAGTATCACAAACATAGGCTAAGAATCCCTGACACCCTTTTCTTAAGAGCTGACCAGCGCGAAGAGAAGAAATCAAGCTGGGAAGGGTAGCGCTACGATCACCCTGAATAACAAGAACCGGCTCACCAGGAAAACTGAATCTGACTGCCTTCTCACGGCAGTCTACAGATGCATAACAGGTGGCTAGCCAGTCCATACCAAGAAGAACGTCAAAGTCTAGCATATCGAGGAGAATCAAATCAACTAAAGAATCTCTCTCCCCGATACGAACGAAACATGATCGGTACACAAAACGAGCAACAAACGACTCTCCTACAGGTGTAATAACGACAAGCGGCTGATCTAACGGAGAAGACTCTCGGCCCAACCTCGGTGCAAAGTACGTGGATACATATGAATGTGTGGAGCCTGGATCAAATAATACCCGTGCATCAAAAGAACATACTGGCAGAGTACCTGTCACGACGGCATTGGATGCCTGTGCATCCTTAGTAGTCAACGCGAACACTCGGGCCTGTCCACCACTAATAGCTGGCTGTCCTCTGCCTCTACCTCGGCCTCTGCCTCTGCCTCTGTCGCCTCGTCCTCTCTGAACCGGACCGCCACGCCCACGGCCTCTAGAAGCATCTGACTGGCGTGGAGTATCATCAGGAGTAGGAAGTAGAGCTCTCTGAGGAGGTGGTGAGGGTGGTAAGGTCATATGCGGGACTGTCGCCGCACCCGGACGCCCCATGGTACAGTCTCTGACATGGTGGTACTGACTCCCACACCGGAAACATCCTGGCGACGACTGCTGGGTCTGTGGATATGAACCAAATAACTGACCTCGTCTCAATCCTCTGCCTCCACCATCTCCCGGAAATAATCTATCGTGGTGTCTACCCATCTGCCGCTGAACTGGCGTATCAGTACGGATCCTCTTCGGCCCATAAACGACCGGAGTCTCAGAAATACGCTCCTCCAACAGTACGGCTGCATCCATCGCGGCTGCGTATGTATCAAAGTGCTGGGTGCCAATGGCAAGGAATAGCTGTGTATCAAGCCCTCGTACAAACCTCTTTATTCTCTTCTCTTCTGTGTCGACTAGGTACGGAGCATATCGAGACAACTGGGTAAACTGTATATCATACTCCGACACCGTCATCCCAGGAGTCTTGCGCAAAGACTCAAAACTACGGGCTCGAGCATCTCGGACACTCTCCGGAAGAAAACGGGCAAGAAATGCAGCTGTAAACTCATCCCAGGTCATAGAAGGTAGACCTGCAGCTCGGCCTCTCTCTACTGAATTGTACCATGTCTGGGCAAGACCCTCCAGACGAAAACTCGCAAACTCCACCAATCTATCATCAGAACACCTCAACGAACGGCAAATCCGAGCCATCCTATCTAGAAATGCCTGTGGGTCCTCTGTCGCATCCGTACCGGTAAATGCTGGAGGTCTCAATCTCATGAACTCCTGTAGTGAAACAGGGATAGTCTCCGTAGTAGCAGCAGGAGTGACCATCTGTGCAGCAGGTACAATCGTGGTCTGTGCGGTGGAAGGAACGTCCTCGAATCTCTGTGCCCGGCTGGACTCAACTAAAGATCCCATCATCTGCCGCAACTCTTGCATGCCGGCCTCTAATCTGGCAATACGATCAGGATAAAGGGGATCAGTATGACCCTGAGGGGTAGGCGTATCATCCCGCTCGATCCTCGCCTCAGACGGGCCCGCCCGAATCTCATCCCTAGCGGCAGCCCGCTGAGCTCTCGTAGTCTTTGGCGGCATCAAAACTTGAATAAGAAACAGGACTGATAAGAACATCGCAATTGGATCAAGGAGTGCAAGGAATCAAGAAAGGAAATACAAGCAATTATGTCCTAAGGTTACTTAGGCGGAGTACCGTATCGTAAGTATGCCGCGGATCATACCCACGCTACGCCACTCTGCTTAAGTCACCTACTCCATCTACCAAGGTCGTCCTACACTCAGAAAGGTAAAACCTACGCTCTGATACCAACTTTGTCACGACCCGAAGGTACGGAACGTGACTGGCACTTAGATTACGAGACGTCTAAAGGCGTACCGTAACCTAAGTCAGCCAAAGCCCAGAAAATCTATACCAAAAATCAAAAGAGAGTGAAGGAAAAACCTTAAATGAAAACGGTTTTTAAATCAATTAAGTTGCATAGAATCCCTTTTTAAAAACATCAAAAATTTCCGAAAATTTTGGCAGAGTCTCCCCTATATTTTCTATCCCCCAAAATGGGTACAACAAGATATATATATAACCTGTAATCATAAAAGGCATCCCCAAGCGGGAGCTAGCTCTTCGCCCAAGGCGGATCACAACCACATGCAATATAATAGCAATATCAAAAAAAGAGCATAAAAGAAACGCAAAATATCTGAAAACACAACGCCGGCTCAAGTGAGCTCGACCCAAAAGAAACCACAAATATACAAATCTCTCAGTCTCATCACTAGGTCGCATATACAATATAATGTGGTAGATGGAGAATACTAGATACAATGATAAAGCAAAAGAAATAAAGTGTGCTCGCAACCCACCTACGGGCGATGTCGCGAGTCTGCGCAAAAGGAGCTGATAATAAGATAGCCCGTCGCTACAAGACTGACGGGTCCGACCTGCAAGACACTGTGGCACAACGGGGGTGAGTTGCCAGCTCGTGAGTAAATATAACATCTAATAAGGCAATCGTAAGAATGCACGCAATGCACCACAACATGCATGTCCATATGTGATATAATATCTCTAGTATGCATGCACAGGTATGCAATGTCATTATTAAGTCTTTAAGTGTTTTAAATGCTAAGGGTATTGAATTCTTAACTTTAAAAAATGAATATCTGTATAATAGCTAAGTACCATCAAGAAATCATCTGAAAACCCGTGTCAAGCATCGACACCAAATAGGAATCATATCTATCTCAATATCGGGCTCCGTCAGTCCGGATCGTCCCATATCATAAATCTCACGACAATGGTCGGTATCCTCCGGATATCCGCCGCGCCAGACATCACCGGTAGGTAGTCTTCCCCTGCCAGGCTCATCGTCTACAACTCGATCTTCTTGCCCCGGGGTACCATACCGGGCCCACCATGTACCCGAGACGGTTCATCCACTCCTCGAATCGGGTCTCGAAATCCAACAGAAAACATGAAAACTCATGGTGGACGACACGTACATCACGAGAAAACCGCAACTTTGTTTTAAAAATGATAAATATAAGCTTTTGTTAAATTCTTGCGGTTTTCCCCAAAAATCCAGAAATCACAGAAAAACTGAAATCCTCAAGAAAATCATAGTGTCCACAAGTTAAATATGATAAATGTCTATGATATCAATGTATATGATGTGAATTTTGGATAGAATCTATGTAAATATGATGATAATGCGAGGTACAAGCAAGCTATGCAATTTCATATATCATGTATGAATGCAAGTGGCGATACTAAGTCAAACAGGTTCTATAGTGCACGTGGCATGGCAATTACCAAAGGCGTGTGCGTCACATGAATAGTGCGCATGCAGCAGATGCCAATGGTAACGGTGTTCGTGTCCTACGAAATGTTATCGCATAGGTGTACATGAATATTATATGAATGTCCATGCAATTTAGTATACGGTTAGCTGTGAGGGTATGCAATGCAATAAAGGGGTAAGCTATCTAGCAACACAAGTCTTGTAAGAAATAGGGTAATCCTAACTAGGGGGGCGCCTCGCGCCATTCAGACGATTCCCCCATAGATGAATACATCTACTCACCTGACATCCCCGCTAATCCGATCCGACCACCGCCTTGCCTTTACGTGCCATGTCCGATGTTTCCCCGACCGATCCTATATTTGCACAATACCAAGCATAAGATTACAAGACCTAAAACGATGCAAGTCACAATATACAATTATCGACGCTCTCGAATTAAACATAGCATGCACTCGGTGCGCGGGAAAACGCACGAAAATCGCTAATCTTTAACTAGAATCGTCATTTCGGGGAAATCGACAAAACTAAAACCCGACTAGACAAAACCCCGAATTCGCACACTCTAATAGCCTTATACGAAGCTAATTATATCGCTAACATATCGCAATTTGATCGCATTCTAATTTTTATAAAAATCTAGTAAGCAAATTGCATACCGATTCGATGCAAACGTCGCAATTTATCGATCTAGCGATCGTAACATCGCACAATTAACCATTCTAACTAATTAGATAACCACTAACCTGACTTAAACCCACTTATCCTACAACAAACCCTAATTAGGGCATCAACACCTCTCTTGAAAATCATGAGCAAACAAATTAACCCAAATTTCACACTTAAACTACAAAATCTAGCAAGCTTAAACTACAATTAAACACTAGATTAAGATTATACCTCACAAGTGATGATTCCTAGTTTGCACTAGCCTCCAAGACACCTCTTTTCTCAACCTTCTAAACAAATTAGGGTTTGGGAAGAAGCGGAATGGGATTTAGGTTAGAATTAGTGAAGAAAATTGTGTATTTTTGTGGATTTTTGTTGATTTTTGAAGCAATTTTCACGCAAGAAAGAGAGGGGAAAATGGTGTTTCCAGCAGTGAGCTCGGCCTGGAGCAAGGGAGGGAGGTTGTGGGAGTTTTGTGGAAGTTTCTAGGTCAAAAAAACCCTTTATGTTCTCATTTAATGCTTTTCACATCAACTTTTTACAAAAAAAACCCTATTTTACATCATTTTTTCACTAAATTTCCAACCATAAAACCAAAATCTTATAAAGTTATGATACAATTTATTAACACTCTATTTTAGCTTATAAAGATTCCTAATTATGAAATTTACCTAATTAAATTTGTATTTATCACTAATTTAATGTATTTTTAAAAGCTTAAAATAATAAAAAAAATAATTAATTACGAATTTTTTTTTTATTTAACTAGAAAATTATAAGTGACATTTTAGTGACAAAATTATAGTAATATCTTATCTAAATTTTGTATAATTAGGTCTACAATGAAAAATACCTATTTTGACTTTTTACGGAAAAAGCCGAAAAATTAGCCGATTACCGAAAAACTGCCTAAACGATTTTCGAAGGGTTACACAAGCTTGGACAAAGAGGACTCTGGGTGGATCATCATGGACCTAGAGGAGTTCAAGCGGACTTTTTCCAAACCCCAAATAGCCGAGGAGTCTAGCGTAGGGAGCTACAAAGGTTGTACTCTCAAAACCATAGCTTAATCTACTTGTGTTGAAGTGTTGTTTTTGAAACCCTAATTTTTCTAGGATTGATTCTTTGTATGCTTACTTAGCACCCTAAAATTTTAATCTTTGGTACATGTGATGCTTCCAATCCCTTCATGAGGTGCTAGGTAAACCCAACATTGGTATCAGAGCCGACCTAGAACATTAGGCGACACTTTAGCGAAGTTAAAACTCCGATCGAACCGGAAAATACGGATTTTTAGCTCTCTCTGGACATTTTTTGAAAACTGTTGTTTTTCAGGATTAAAAATATGTAAAAAATACAGCAGGGAATTATAAGACAAACTGTAAAAAACGAAACCCTAATAAGCAAATTCCACCGCGGAACCGCGGCTTAAGCTGGCTTAGGCCGCGGCTCCGCCGCCGTACAGAGCCATTAAGGCTTCGTTTTTGTACAGTGTGCTTATTATCTGCTTGTAGAGGTTTTTGGATATTTTTAATATGGTTTCAGTGACACATGTTCCGGAGATTGTTTTGGATTCAGTAATTCGATCGGAATTTTGATTTCGTGTTTCTTTCCGGGTAATTTAGAAAGTATTGAATTGTTCGAACGAGTATCATTTACTCACTTTTTCACGGGGTTTTAATCTTTCGGAAATACGTGCAAGTTTGTGGTGGACCCTCTAGAAGACATCAAACCTTAACTCGATTATGTGACCGTCTTGAACTGCCTTTTGAACCTTAGGGTTTGGGGCAGTACGGCGTGCCACGTGTGAGGCGTTGGCTTGACCCTTCTACGGCTGGACCGCTACTACTGTGTCACACTCCTGGTTTTTTGAACTCCGCTCAAGTGTTGAGCTTTATGGAATTTTGGGTATTTGGTCATTCGTTCGAAAACTTTAATACTGTCTATTTATCTGGAATGTGATACAATATGTGGAATTCATATAGTTAGGCATGAAATATGAAATATGTGATATTTCGCATTTACGATGTCTAAAGAGAATGTGGATTCCAAATATTGTAGTTTTACACTTTCTTTTCTGTGACCGTAAGTGTAGTATGTCGATATTGCCGGTTTCGTTGCTATACATCAACGACAATTGGGGTACGCATACTTACTTACGTTGATGATATATGATATTATGTATTGCTGAGATATAGTGTGCAGGATTTCCGCGATTGAATAGCCGGGGGGTTTTATGTGAGATGAGAGTTTTATTTTTCATTCATGTAAATTCAAATGTAATGTTATATTATTTTATTTGGGGCACTTCCGGGTTGAGGTTGATGCCACCAGTGTTGTATATTATTTACTTTTCCGCATTAGGATGGACCCAAGGAGGGGAGCACAGGTGACCGGGTTCTGGGGTTTAGTTGGAGGCCATCTCGAGGAGTCGAGACCGGGTCTCCTAAACTCCAGAATTGGTAGGGTCGCTTGCCGCTCTCGTAGGGGTCCAGGGTGTGGGCTTGGCTATTCATCGCGACTGTGGAATCCGTATTTTCTATTGTTGGCTAAATACTAAATACGGACGTCCTAGTATATCCCACATTATATCTATGTTTCTGCTGCGATATCTGTGATGTGATCATTTGATATGTTGTGATGAATACAGGATATAGTATATATGATATATTATATTAACATTACTTATGTTTTACACCCGCACTAGCCCTGCCCTGCTCTGTCTTTAGTTACCTAACCTAACGGTGCACGAGGGGACATCGAGGTGTTTGCGGATGGCATAAGTGTACGTCGTATTTATCTGTGATGTTTAGGTGACTTAATTGATGGGACTTCATTAATGTGATTAATGAAAGAAAAGAAACCTAAAAGATGTTGTAGAATCAAATTTTTCTAAAAAGGGTAGCTACAGTTTTGCTTTGCATAGCGATATATATGATATATCCCGCACCTTATTCGATGAGGAAAGAGCCGAGATCCCTTCACCGGGAGTGACCTCTTTAGCGAAACTGGCAGATGCTACAACACTCGGTTTTCTTTTGATTGCTTTTGGAGTTTTGCTTTGCATAGTGATATATATGATATATCCTGCACCTTATTCGATGAGGAAAGAGCCGAGATCCCTTCAATAGGAGTGACCTCTTTAGCAAAACTAATGAAAGTCTCAAAATCACTCCATTTCAAAATTCACTTGATTCTACAACGATATCAAGTTCATTACGCAATAGGTTTTCAGAAAAACCTGTCGTAGCCCTCCGTCATTTCAGATAAGTCCTACTTAGTATTCGCGCTATGTTTGTTGGCCTGCGTCAAGGCGTAGTGTGCGGTAGCTAACTAGTATTTATCTGTTTGTGCATATGATGCAGATTGGATTAGGGTAGTCGTGCGACTTTGTTGGCCGGCGTCAAGGGTCGTACGGGTGGGTTTAATTCAATCAAGAAATAACGGGTTGAACCTTACTAGCGCACTATGGTTTGTTGGCCTGCGTCAAGGTCATGGGACGCTAGGGGCAAAATATTATCGGGAATTTCAAGTGTTGAAATTTGCAATGAGATTGCATGCCTTCTATGAGATAGTTGGTGTAAGTGCACGGCGGCGCCCCGGCCGTCAATCCGACGCCGGAATGCGGAAGCGGTGAATAACTTTAATTTTTGCGGACTTTGCAAACCGGCACCACCGCGCACTTTAACCGGATCGAACCATTAACTAGTCTAAGCTACTAACAAGATGGGTTAGAGATATACCGACGATCCAAGTCCTCCGGTCTTCTCACCATCGTCCGGATCTCCTGCGGAAAAGTCCCGTCTCCTCCTCGTCGCCGGAAGTGCACCACATCGCCTACTATGTATACGGGCTCCCACCTCAATGCCGAGGCAACTCGGGCACGAAACCGGCTACTCGACGTGCCCAAGATTTGCTGTAGAATATGTAGTCCTCAAGTCTCACTTTGGGGTTCATGGAGATGCCATTTTGATGGAGGGATGATACAAGCTTTTTGGAGGAGAAGCTAATATGATTTTTTTCAAGCCAAAAGAGTGTAAATCCCTACACTAGAATTTTGGACAGCCCTTGAGGGGAGAGGCCGGCCATGCAAGTGAGGGGTGAGTGAAAAAGGAGAGAGACCCTCAACTCAAGAGAGTGAATCAAGAGAATAAGCAAGTGAAAGGCTATCATCAAAAGAAATGATCACAAGCCTAAACTAACACTCCAACAACCTCATCATCAACAACCATGATGACAAAGGAAAAACCAACACTCCACCTCAACCATCACCTCACCAAGTCAAGCAATCATGAAAAAGGAAAGTCAAGTGATGGTGCTCATCATGAAAACCATCATGATGCAACAAGATGCAAAGAACCCCCTCCACTAATGCTTATTTGCAACAATGCAAATAAGCCCTCCTCCACCAATCTTCGGCCAATGAACGGAACAATGGAAATTGGCCGAAACGGAAAGCAAACTGGCAACTCCAGAAAACTGGTCCCGTAATAAATTACGGGAAAACCCCGATACTGTGCATACACACCCGCATCTGTATTTCGACCGAAATAAAAATGCAATGAGACAAAGTCTACACTGTACTATACTAGGATCCGGCTTATACCAAAACCGGCTAGTAATATCTGTTCGATCCTGATCCGTGCAATACCGCACGTATCTGATCGAACCCTGCCATATAACCATACGGCTTATAGTACAATCTGTCCGATCCTGATCCGTGCAATACCGCACGTATCTGATCCGACCTTGCCATATCTCCATACAGCCTCTACAACCTTTCGCCCGAAAGCTGAGTAACTGAATGTGTGGTAGACTCTAAAGACTCGTCAATACAATGGCTGTGGATTTAACCACTAGCCCGTCAGAGGTATAAGCCAATACGTAACGGGCAACCAGCTATTGACTAAAAGGGACGTCGATGAGCGAACTCATCCTGACACCCTACTGAGCCTGTCAGTGACAATATCCGTGCAGTCCGGTCCGTTCGTCTATGAGCATCGCATGGCGGGCCTAGGGGGTTGGTAAAAGTCAGACCCCCAAAAGCGGTACAAGTCGTGTCGGAGTGTAGCCCAGAACACCCTGAGATACTACTGGAATACCTACCAGTAAATCTCCTTGCCTTGGCCAAGGACTTTGTGTAATGGCTCTCCTAGACACAGCACGACCTCACCCCCAATACCGGGAGAGACGAACCCCTGAAGATACGCTCACTGCCTCCATGTGGCTCGGGACTGTACCCAACTAAAACCTGTTTGCACGACTCCTTTGAGCCGTGGTAGGGTAGTAATCAAAGTACAGTAGGAACTCACACGAGACAAATGACGATCCCCAGGTCGATGAACTAACCTGCACACATGTCACCAGGGAACTGCCATCTGACGTCTGGTATATGACCAACTAGCATGTTCCCGGCGAGTCCTGTCCGGTGTACTCATAACCCAATGAGCACCTGTATACATCTTAGGTGATCCAACTGACACCAGTGGCTTGTGAGACCGGCCACCGCCCCTCGTCGGGGTCTCGACTGTATACACTAGTCTACTCTGGAGTATCGATGCCCTGTCTCGAAACTCCCACGACTAGGGACCTTTTAAGGATGTGCTAATAGACTCCAGCTCTCACTTATATGATCGCCCTCATACTGCTGGTGGTCAAGCAAGAATCCTAGGGGCTCTATCAACGTGTAATAGCGACGTGTCATGTCACCTAAAGCAGTACACGATGATAAAGGTAAACCAGATAGCATACTATCATCTCGAGTAAGACTGTCCTACCGGGATAGGTCCTCCCTCAATCATTACAATCACGTACCTGTGACCTAATAATTGACTCTGAGGGCACTATCTCCAACAATCTCCCACTTGCACTCAAGGCTAATTATTGCGATGTCGCATACTCACAGCCCGTGTGATACCGAGCATCCAACTCCTCTACTAGTCAGTCTCACAAAGCTTGTTTGCGAAACTATTGCGTTCGAGGAATAGCCTCAGTGAGTGGATCCGCTTAGTTGTTTCTTTCTATGTCTCTCTATATCTCAAGTTCGCGGAGAAAGCCATCTCCTGAAAAGAGCAATACCTGTCTCAGAATATGTCTGGATGTCTGATGGGACATAGCTCATAAATGAGCTCCAAATCCAAACTTCTTAGACTGTATCGTCAACTGAACTTAATCAGTATCCTGCGCGCCATGCCTCCCTCGGTATTGCCTTGGACCACCTGTCCAAAATACTGCCCCTCATCAGAAGGAAAAACTATAACTCTGACAACCTCCTTGTCGTCCATGTCACCTTGGAAGCCTGGAATGATAACTGTCTCCTAAATGAGGCTGTCGTTATCATCTCCCTAGAACATTTGCTTATGTTCTAAAACTGCTTCCGACTGTTTCTCCAGGATTGGATCAATGTCAGCTTATTGCATCTGGTGCAAGAACAACATCCGGTGTGGTACTTGACATCTCATGATTGACTCAATTGCCTGAGCAAGTGATCTGCCAATCATGCACATCCCTCTCCACTTTAGTCTGTAAGACACCTTTGGAGAGGGTGACTCCATTACCTGCAGGTACACTACCGTGCCAGGAGTCGTCCATCCTAAGTACTCTTAGAACGCTGTCAAGTACCCTGATTGGGAAACCACCCAAATCTAGATCTAAGACCATAGATCTAGTAACCAGTATGTCTGATATAAAATCCATTTCCTTTGTGGAGAAACAACTGTGTGATGACCAAACTATAACCGATCGTAGTGTAGGAGTTTCCTTTCCTACTCTGTGTATGTCATCCAAATACCAGGATATCACACCCTACTACCTTCTCAACAGATCCATCCCCTATTCTGATGAAGTCAAACCCATGACTGTCACGTCAGAAATAGATGATCTATCTCCGCTACTGGTGCTTCAGTCTGTAAATAGACATAAGCTACCTGTCCACCAATGCTTCCGCTGCTCCCACTGACTACGACAACCCTCTGGCAGAGTCATATAGACGTGCACTTCTAAAACTAGTTTAGAATGACGCTATACTCATCCTCCCGCCGGGTCTCGCAGCCTGGGACAACAGCAATGGTAATTGTGGGTAAACAAGAACTTCCCTGTCACCGTCCTTGAGGCTACCGTAGTACCTCTCGGGTGCCTGAAGTTACCCACCTTATCTGCGGAGTGGCCAATGGAATGTCAATTCAGATTGAATCTTAAGGTTCCTTATCAAATCTTCAGTAATCGTTTGTGGTTCTGGAATCACTTCCAGTTCTACCATACTCCCACTACTGTTTTCTGAAAAAATCCATTTTTAATAAAACTGTGGCGAGTCTAGAACAATATCACTATTGTTCATCCAGATGGTAGAAAATCAACCCTCGTCATAGCCTGGGTCAACCCACAAACAGCCATTACAGAAACGTGCCTTGAGTTGTCCAGTGTCTGGTTTTAATCATAAACCGGACAACTCCCCGTACCTTAACATCGTTAAGATATGAACTGTTCTATATCCAATATAGAAACAGAGGCACTAATTTAATTGAACTAGATTCAAATCATGCAGCTGTCCCCAGCGCATGTCAACTAAATGGAAGGAGGCCGATCAGCGTTACTCAACTTAGGAATACTTCCAATTATGAGTAACCTGAAAGAGAAGCAAGATCTCTTTATCATTACTATCAACTGAATACCATACACAAGTATCTACATCTTCGATCTCTTTGAAGAATCCCGATACCTGCTACACCTGGTTCTCTACTCTATTCAAATACCTATAACTCCTCAAAACTTAGACCCTGTGTTTCAACGAAACACATGTCTAAGAACTAGAGAAGTTAAAAGTAAACAGAATATAGTATGAGGACCAAGCCCTCTGTCCTGATGGACCCTGGACAACATACAATACTTTGTATAAGTCCCTTGAGTCTGATAACTCATTCACTGTGTGTCGTAGGTTGAAAACTGTACTTATGGTTAAGAAGAATTACACCGCTGTTTAATGCTCCTTACCTAACCATCCACTAATATAGGTAAATGTCGTAGACATAATTTCAGAAAGGTATATCTCACTCTATGAAAATAGACGTACAGATATATCAATTTGAAATTGGTGCATAACAGTGGATATTCAAAACCAAATATTTGCCGACCGGCAAACAGCCCAGGTGATTTCCTCAAATATCACCGATTACAACGAATCCCGATATAATGAGGATAATCACCCAATTCCCAATAACTTACTCCCACTCAATATCTGTAAAACCATACAGATGTGAGAATCGTACCTGGTAAATACATACCCTGGAGTAAGTATCTAATCGGGAAATCAGTTTTCCTTTAACATTACACAGTGAAACTGAAACATTGAAATGTTCCGATGGGGTATTCTGGTATTCCTAGTAATGCCTCTTCCAGATTCACGACTGTAACCGTATAGTTCTTTGCCACCTCTCCAAATCCCTTCATATGTCTTTAGTCTTTACCTTCTGCACACCCTTTTAGGCCAAATGGTTTTCTTCCTTCCCTACCGTTCGGCACCAGCCTATGGTTTGGAAGAAGACTATCCAATAAGCATAATGGGTGTACTGTCCGCATCCTAGGAACACTCGCAATGAGAGAGGGTGAAGATAAAAGACAACCGAATAAACCTTATTCCTATTTCTCCTGAACCAGAATCCATCCCCGAACTGGAACAAGTTCCATTCGAGTTCGTATATAACCATACGATGGAGTATCCAAATAAACTGTGGATCTTCGTAGTGATACGGAGTGTCCTGGAGAAATACAAAGGTGATGTGGGAGTGGTAATGAAATATTTGGTTCGGTCGTGAATATCTGTTGCAATTTACTTTGCCCTCTTACTAATCCCTCGCTTTGTCTGAACTTAATACCTTCTGCACACCATCGTTATGCTAATTGGTTTTCTTCATTCCCTACCGGTCGGCACCAGCCTAAGGTTTGGAAGAAGACAATCCAATTCGCGTAATAGGTGTACTACCCCTAAACCAAGGAGTACTCATAACCTGAGAGAGGGTAAAAGGAAAAGACAACTGAATAATCCTATCCGTTTTCTCCAGAACCGGAAACCATCCTCGAATAAATTCTTTCGAGTTCGTATCTAACCATACGATGGTTTTGTCCAATGGAAGTGGACGTTCGTAGTAAAACGGGGTGTCCTGGAGAAAAGGGTAAAAGTAGGAGTGGCAATGAGGTTTGCAACTCTGACAATCCAAAAGCCGGTGTTTAAGAAGGTTCGGTCAACTTGGTCACTGAGTCAAAGTCTTAGGGTCGGGTCAATGGTCGCTGCCAAAGAGAGAGAGAAAAGAAACACTCAGCGTGCACTCTAACCTAGATCAGAATGGTTACCAATTTATCTAATCTGGAATCCTCCCACTGTACCTCAAATTCTCCTCCAAACCTGAAAGAAGAATTAGTCGGGGTTACCCGAGGAGTAAACTAACTCATCAGTGGGAATCGGGATCCAACTATCATTGCATGATAACGTGACGGAATCCGCTCACGCTATCACACTCCAGAAGGTATGCGCATATCTGGCAAGTTTCAGTTCTTTTGAAACTCCCGATGTGATTTTTACCCCATGCTCTTATGACCTTGACTAAGGCCAACAAATCATAAGTCACATGTCAAGTTCTACCCGTCATTATCCAGGTTAATTTGAATCCACCCGTACAAGCCCTTGACTAGGGCCAACAAGGCTATACGACTGTCCCAAACCAACGCATCTATCTATGCAGCATATGAATACCCAATAGCTACCAAACACTGTGCCTTGACTAAGGCCAACAAACACAGCTTGAATACTATTGACTACCCATATGAAACGACGGAAGGCTACGAATGGTTTCTGGCGAAAACCTTTAACGTAATGAACTTGATATCGTCGAAGGAACGGATAGCTTTTTAAAAATATAGTGACGAAAACCGTTGCTAAAGAGGTCACTCCCGGTGAAGGGATCTCGGCTCTTTCCCCGTAGAATGGGGTGCAGGATATTCCAACTGAATACCACGATGCAAAGCAAAAGTAATCGGCTATAGTGAAGTTAATGCCCTGACGCAAACTTTTTGTCCAAGGGGTCACTCCCGGTGAAGGGATCTCGGCCCTTGCCTCGTCGACTGAGGAGCAGGATATTCCAATGAATACCACGATGCAAAACAAAAGTAAACGTCCTTGCAATAACAGCTTTTTGAAAAGTGTTCCAACAACATCAGATTAGGTTTGTTTTTAACTTGCACTGATCCGAATCAATGCAGTCCCATCAATTGATCACACCAAAAAGAACGAAAATATACTGATGTACGTATATGCCATCCGCATTCGCCACTGGGTCCCGTCATTACCCGTTAGGTTAGCTTACTAACGACAGAGCGGGGACTGGACTAGCGCGGATGCAAAACATATACAACATCTACTAATATATATACCAATATATTATATTTCGCTCAAGGCGTGAATAAAATGCAACATCACAGAAAATGAACAGCATCACAGAAACAATACAGATATCTGGGATCCCCGGGTTTCACAGAGCCGCTGAAACCCGACGTTCCCCTGGTCGTGTGGATAGCCTGTGCAATGAAATCCTAGACCCCTACGGGCGCGGCAAGTCACCCGCCAAAACCTGAAGCGAGGCAGCCCCCTTCAGCGCCGTGAATGGACCACCCAGCACTTCACGGAATCCGGCAACTTGGGCACCCCTCCTGGGTCAAACTGTACCCCCTACGAGTGCGGCGAATAGCCCGCCAATCCTAGAGTGAAGCCCCCTCCGTCTCAATGCCATGAGATGCGGGCTTGTTGCCCTCCAGAACCCGGCTATCCGTGCACCCCTCCGCGGGGCAATCCTAGTACAGAAAGTAAAATATACATACACCGGGTACATCGACCGCAACCAGGTCGTGCCCCAAAATAATAATACAAACAGGCAGTGACGGCAGTCCACATGTCGGACGCTCGCCCCGCAATATCAAATGTACATAATACAACAGCACAGTACTAGCATTGCATCCAGGCTATCCCCCACGACCGATCCGCAACATCACAGCAAATACATAGAACATCAACGTGAAAGTCACGTTCGCAAATCCGTCTAACCGGGCTATAGCAGTTAGACAGGATTTACCGATCGAGTGACATTCACGGTCGCAGATATAATGTAAATACTGTGAAAAATGTGTTTAAGATTTTCCGATTGACCAAAAATTAACAAGTGGGCCCCAAACTAATACTGTAGCACTCACAGAAATAATTGGCCCAATTTTAATATTCCAAAACCCCTGAAATAAACCCAGAAGGCATCTGTAAAAATTTGGTGATGTGACGTGCACAGTGAGCCGCGGAAGGGCGGCATGTATGGGGTTTCCGCGGCGGTTCCGCGCTCACACTGTAGCTTTACATCGTCGAATTTTTACAGAACTCTTATATTTTTTGGTAGATCACTTTTCTGTCACCTGAAAAATTTTTGGACACCAAAAAAACTTAATAGAAAACTGTCGTGGGCAAATACGGGTTTTTGGACATTTCGATCGATCGGAACTCAAAAACACATTACACAAAGCTAGACTAAGTTAATGGGGAGGCTCTGATACCACTGTAAGTGCACGGCGGCGCCCCGGCCGTCAATCCGACGCCGGAATGCGGAAGCGGTGAATAACTTTAATTTTTGCGGACTTTGCAAACCGGCACCACCGCGCACTTTAACCGGATCGAACCATTAACTAGTCTAAGCTACTAACAAGATGGGTTAGAGATATACCGACGATCCAAGTCCTCCGGTCTTCTCACCATCTTCCGGATCTCCTGCGGAAAAGTCCCGTCTCCTCCTCGTCGCCGGAAGTGCACCACATCGCCTACTATGTATACGGGCTCCCACCTCAATGCCGAGGCAACTCGGGCACGAAGCCGGCTACTCGACGTGCCCAAGATTTGCTGTAGAATATGTAGTCCTCAAGTCTCACTTTGGGGTTCATGGAGATGCCATTTTGATGGAGGGATGATACAAGCTTTTTGGAGGAGAAGCTAATATGATTTTTTTCAAGCCAAAAGAGTGTAAATCCCTACACTAGAATTTTGGACAGCCCTTGAGGGGAGAGGCCGGCCATGCAAGTGAGGGGTGAGTGAAAAAGGAGAGAGACCCTCAACTCAAGAGAGTGAATCAAGAGAATAAGCAAGTGAAAGGCTATCATCAAAAGAAATGATCACAAGCCTAAACTAACACTCCAACAACCTCATCATCAACAACCATGATGACAAAGGAAAAACCAACACTCCACCTCAACCATCACCTCACCAAGTCAAGCAATCATGAAAAAGGAAAGTCAAGTGATGGTGCTCATCATGAAAACCATCATGATGCAACAAGATGCAAAGAACCCCCTCCACTAATGCTTATTTGCAACAATGCAAATAAGCCCTCCTCCACCAATCTTCGGCCAATGAACGGAACAATGGAAATTGGCCGAAACGGAAAGCAAACTGGCAACTCCAGAAAACTGGTCCCGTAATAAATTACGGGAAAACCCCGATACTGTGCATACACACCCGCATCTGTATTTCGACCGAAATACAAATGCAATGAGACAAAGTCTACACTGTACTATACTAGGATCCGGCTTATACCAAAACCGGCTAGTAATATCTGTTCGATCCTGATCCGTGCAATACCGCACGTATCTGATCGAACCCTGCCATATAACCATACGGCTTATAGTACAATCTGTCCGATCCTGATCCGTGCAATACCGCACGTATCTGATCCGACCTTGCCATATCTCCATACGGCCTCTACAACCTTTCGCCCGAAAGCTGAGTAACTGAATGTGTGGTAGACTCTAAAGACTCGTCAATACAATGGCTGTGGATTTAACCACTAGCCCGTCAGAGGTATAAGCCAATACGTAACGGGCAACCAGCTATTGACTAAAAGGGACGTCGATGAGCGAACTCATCCTGACACCCTACTGAGCCTGTCAGTGACAATATCCGTGCAGTCCGGTCCGTTCGTCTATGAGCATCGCATGGCGGGCCTAGGGGGTTGGTAAAAGTCAGACCCCCAAAAGCGGTACAAGTCGTGTCGGAGTGTAGCCCAGAACACCCTGAGATACTACTGGAATACCTACCAGTAAATCTCCTTGCCTTGGCCAAGGACTTTGTGTAATGGCTCTCCTAGACACAGCACGACCTCACCCCCAATACCGGGAGAGACGAACCCCTGAAGATACGCTCACTGCCTCCATGTGGCTCGGGACTGTACCCAACTAAAACTTGTTTGCACGACTCCTTTGAGCCGTGGTAGGGTAGTAATCAAAGTACAGTGGGAACTCACACGAGACAAATGACGATCCCCAGGTCGATGAACTAACCTGCACACATGTCACCAGGGAACTGCCATCTGACGTCTGGTATATGACCAACTAGCATGTTCCCGGCGAGTCCTGTCCGGTGTACTCATAACCCAATGAGCACCTGTATACATCTTAGGTGATCCAACTGACACCAGTGGCTTGTGAGACCGGCCACCGCCCCTCGTCGGGGTCTCGACTGTATACACTAGTCTACTCTGGAGTATCGATGCCCTGTCTCGAAACTCCCACGACTAGGGACCTTTTAAGGATGTGCTAATAGACTCCAGCTCTCACTTATATGATCGCCCTCATACTGCTGGTGGTCAAGCAAGAATCCTAGGGGCTCTATCAACGTGTAATAGCGACGTGTCATGTCACCTAAAGCAGTACACGATGATAAAGGTAAACCAGATAGCATACTATCATCTCGAGTAAGACTGTCCTACCGGGATAGGTCCTCCCTCAATCATTACAATCACGTACCTGTGACCTAATAATTGACTCTGAGGGCACTATCTCCAACAGTTGGATCCCGATACCCACTGCGAGTAATTGTTACTCCCGGGAGAGTTTTACACAGGACAATTAGCCGATCAAGTAAGTCTGGAAAGGTGTCAACGGGGTTACGCCTCTGGGAAAACGAGGTTTACTTTAATTAGGTATGTGCGAAAGCACGGGGAACCTTCCTCAAAGTACCGACACTGGCCTGGCTGAAAGATCGGCGAAGTTGTATGGTGTAATTAATCCCGGCTAGTCTTTCCTTTTAGGGTTTGAAGGAAGATTTGATAAAAATAGTGGGAGCCATCCTGATTAGATAAGATAATAACCAATCTGATCTTGCAAGAGCATACGCTAAAGTGTTTTCTTCTCTCTCTCACCAGGTAGCGACCATGTCATACCTTAATCAAGATAATAATATGGATGTATTGACTGAACCCGTATATTATACTGTGCTGGGGAACGTTGGTTCCGTTCTATCTTATAAGAGTTATAGGACTGAACAGGACATAAGGGAATACCAGGATTCTTATGCCACCCGAATGAAGAAAGTACATGTTGATGCATTTTCTTCGGGTGTGTTCGTTACAGAGAACTGTTTCTCCATTTGCCCTACGTCCTGGGTATTAGATACCGGGTCAGGATCCCATATATGTAATCAGTTACATGGGTTTAAGAAAGGTAGAGAACTTGGAGAAGGTGATAAAGACATAAGGGTTGGAAATGGTGCAATTGTTGCAGCTAAGACCGTCGGGGAATATCACCTTGTATTACCAACTGGTAATACATTGATTCTGAACGAATGCTATTACATGCCGAACCTGATATGCAACATTATATCAGTTTCATTGTTGAGTAAAGAAGGATTTAATTTTGTATTACAGGATAATGTTATGAACATTTTCCTTAACCAAAAGTTGGTTGGATCAGGCACGTTGTGCAATGGCATTTATGTTCTAAATCAATCAATAGTTCTGAGTATAACAAACACACACAAGAGAAAGAGTTTAGAATTGAACGAATCCTTCTTGTGGCATTGTAGACTGGGTCACATTAATGCGACACGACTAGCTAAGTTGCATAAGGATGGATATTTGAATCCGTTTGAATTTTCATCTTATGACACTTGCCAGTCATGTCTCAAAGGCAAGATGACCAAAACTCCATTTACGGGACACGGAGAAAGAGTTACGGAACTCTTGGGACTGGGGCAAAGTGATGTATGCGGTCCAATGTCTATACATGCCAGGAATGGTTCTGCATACTTCATTACATTCACTGACGATCTCTCTAGATTCGGATATGTGTTCCTGATGAAACACAAATCGGAAGCTTTTGAGAAATTTAGATAATATAAACAAGAAGTCGAGAACCAAACCGGAAAAAGTATTAAAATCCTTCGATCTGATCGAGGAGGTGAATACTTGAGCAATGAATTCCTGGACTTCCTAAAAGAGAATGAGATTCTCTCTTAGCTAACTCCTCCATATACACCACAGCACAACGGTGTATCGGAACGGAGGAACCGCACCCTATTAGATATGGTGCGCTCTATGATGAGCACAGCTGAGTTACCTATTTCCTTCTGGGGGTATGCACTGGAAACAGCTGCAGACCTATTGAATATGGTTCCCACCAAATCCGTGCCAACCACTCCATATGAAATATGGAAAGGTAAGAGACCATGTCTTAATTATGTTAAGATATGGGGTTGTCCGGCATATGTAAAAACACAGAATCCGGACAAACTCGCATCAAGGTCCATTCTGTGTAAGTTTATTGGATATCCCAAACATTCGCGCGGGTATATCTTCTACCACACCGAGGAACAAAAGGTGTTTGTTTCTCGACATGCCACCTTTTTAGAAAAGGAATTTCTTGAAAAAGAAGATTAGTGGCAAGGAGGTAGAACTGGAAGAGGTTCCAGCAATACAGACTATGACAGAAGATTTGGTTGAACCGGAGGATTCGGTAGTTCCCAACAAACCTCAGCCTCTCCGCCGATCTAGTAGGGTTTCTCACCCATCTGAGAGATACTACGGTTTTCTCATGGATGGTGGGAGCGAGGACTGCATCATGGAGGATGATGACCCAACTAGCTTCGAGCAGGCCATCACGAGTGGGGACTCAGTGAAATGGCTGGATGCTATGCGGTCCGAGATGGAATCCAAGTACACCAACAAAGTATGGACTTTGGAAGTTGCTCCTGAAGGGGCTAAACCCATTGGGAGCAAGTGGATCTTCAAGAAAAAACTTGGTGTAGATGGGAAAGTGGAGACTTTCAAAGCTAGACTTGTTGCAAAGGGTTTTCGTCAAAGACCAGGTGTGGACTATGACGAGACCTTTTCTCCAGTGGCTATGCTTAAATCCATCCGGATCATGCTTGCCATCGCTGCATATCATGATTACGAAATCTGGAAAATGGATGTTAAGACCGCCTTTCTAAACGGTGATTTAGAAGAGTGCGTGTACATGACTCAGCCAGAGGGCTTCGTAGATAGTGGGAGCAGCGGGAAGGTGTGCAAGCTGCTTAAATCCATTTATGGATGAAAGCAAGCATCGCGGAGTTGGAACATCTGCTTTGACGTCGTTATCAAAGAGTTTGATTTCGTCAAAAACGTAGATGAACCTTGTATCTACAAGAAGGTGGCAGAGAGTAAGGTTGTCTTCCTCGTATTGTACGTGGACGACATACTCTTGATAGGAAATGACATTCCTATGCTGCAATCGGCCAAGCTCTTCTTATCACAAAGATTCTCAATGAAAGATCTTAGTGTTGCCTCCTACATATTGGGAATTAGGATCTATAGAGATAGATCCAAACGGATATTGGGATTGTGCCAATCCAGGTACATTGACACCATACTAAAGAGGTATAGTATGGAAGAATCCAAGCGTGGGAACTTACCCACGATCTCTGGAGTCACTCTCTCCAAAGAGAAGTCTCCCAAGACTGATTTGGAGAGAGCTCGAATGCAAGGGATACCCTATGCTTCGGCTGTAGGCTCTATCATATACGCGATGCTATGTACCAGACCCAATGTAGCATACTCACTAAGTGTAGTGAGCAGGTATCAAGCTGATCCTGGAGAGAGTCACTGGACAGCTGTGAAGAGCATTCTCAAGTACTTACGAAGGACTAAAGAGATGCTCTTGGTGTATGGTAACGGAGAACTCCAAGTGGAGTCCTTTACCGATTCGAGCTTCCAGAGTGATAAGGACGACTCTAAGTCACAGTCGGGATTTGTCTTTACCCTTTACGGAGGGGCGGTTAGCTGGAAGAGTTCCAAGCAGGAAACCGTGGCAGACTCGACGATGGAGGCTGAATACATCGCTGCCAACGATGCTCCCAAAGAGGCTGTCTGGATCAAGAAGTTCATTACTGAACATGGAGTGGTTCCATCCATTGAGCATCCAATACCTTTGTATTGAGATAACAATGGAGCGGTGGCTTTAGCCAAGGAACCCAGGTCCCATCAGCGATCCAGGCATATTCTGAGGCGGTATCACCTGATCCGGGTGATAGTTGATCGCCGGGAGATCGAGGTCAGTAGGGTTGACACGAAGAATAACACAGCGGATCCACTCACGAAGGCCATTCCCCATATACAGTTTGAGAGACTCTTCGGGATGCTCGGTATGCGATACTACAGCGGCTGGTCCTAGTGCAAGTGGGAGATTGTTAGTTGTATGTATGCCCTAGAGGCCAGTATTGTACAGATGATGTATATTATATTGGATGCTTGGACATATATAGAGATGACTTTATTGCTCAATATGATAGTATGCTATCTGGTTGCTCTTTATCTTAACATGTATACTTGTCTCTTTATACTGTCTTATAGTTACATGTTGGTAAAGCCCTTAGGATGTGTACTTGACTACCTGGACTATGATGCGGATCATACTAGTGGGGACATGGTAGTCCATAAGTACATTCTTCAAGATCCCTAGTCGTAGGTGTATCGAGACGGGGCATCGATATACCAGTGTAGACTAGCGTATACGCTTCTCGACCCATGAGATGGGCAATGGATGATCCCATATCCATTGGTGTTCGACATCAGAGATGGTATACGGGTGCTCAGTGGAGACTGGGTACACTGGACGGACTCGCCGAGAACTCCCAGATGGTATTATACCTCACGTCAGATGGCAGTTCTCTGGTGACACTTGTGCAGGTTAGTCTGTAGACCCGAGATCGTCATAGAGTCTTGTGTGATTCCTACTGTGCTTTGATTTCCACCTTACCACGTCCATGAGGGCGTACAAAACGGTGGTTTTTGGGTACAGTCCCGAGTCACATGGAGGCAATGAGCGATAGGAGGGGTTTCGTCTCTCCCGGTATTGGGGGTTGATGTTGCGCTGTGCTCGATTGGCCGTAACAGGGAAGTCCCTGGCCAGGGCTGATTAGAGATTTACTGGTAAGTGTTACCAGTAGTTTCTCGACCCGTTATGATCCTCACATCGGCACGACTTATCGGTTATTGGGGTCTGGCGTTTACCACCCCTAGACTTGATATGCGACATATCAGACGAGGAGACCGGACTGCACAGGTAGTGTTGCCGGTTGGCTCGACGGGAGTTGTAGCAGGTTCGCTTGTTTTCTTCTGATCGCTCAATACCCGGGTGGCCGTTACGTTTAGATGACCGCTTGCGGCTTGGGGGTGCTTGATATGATCATCACCCACTGCCGGCGTATTGACGAGTCTTAGAGTCCCACAAAGGAGTTATCTAGTCCAGGCGAAACATTGTGGTGCGCGTATGCGATATGCGCATGGACCCGGTTAAAATGCGCGTATGAGATACCGTATATTAATCAGGCGGCTTGCTTTTGGTTGGGTCGTATGTGATATGGCCGGACTGATAAATCAAGTGTTGATTTATCATTTAACCATTAGTTTCTCACTAGAAATCCTTTCTTGTATTTTTGGGATGTATGCATGCATGTATGCATTCTTTCTTCTTTCATGCACATATGGATGTGCATGCACACATACATTCATACATCATCCTTCATGGTTGTATATACATAGAAAATGGTGGCAATATAAGACTCACACCATGGTTTTATATATATGAATTATTATTGCATTTGTTTTAAAACAAAATGAAAAAGGAAAGGATAATTCATGGTTCTCTTCTTTGACCTAACCATGCTCACCCACCAATTAACCATGGATTAACTTTCCTTTTGTGTTTTAACTCAAATTCAATAATATCTTTATTGTTTAACCATGGTTTGAGATGAGAGGTGGAAAATATATATACATATATTTTCTATTTTCTCATGAGAGATTATCTATTCTCTTGTTCTAAAAAGGCCATTATCTTCTTCCTCCTTCTTCCTTTGCTCTCTAGATTTCTCTAGTGAGCAAATTACTCACCAAGTTAGGATTTTGAAGTGAGAAAAGCCACCACAACATCATTCTACACAAGTCTTGCCCACTTGTTTAGAGTGTTAGCTTCATTTCTTTCTCTTGATCAAGTGAAGTTGCAAGCTTGGACAAAGCGGACTCCGGGTGGATCATCGTGGACCTAGAGGAGTTCAAGCGGACTTTTTCCAAACCCCAAGTAGCCGAGGAGTCTAGCGTAGGGAGCTACAAAGGTTGTACTCTCAAAACCCTAGCTTAATCTACTTTTGTTGAAGTGTTGTTTTTGAAACCCTAATTTTTCTAGGATTGATTCTTTGTATGCTTATTTAGCACCCTAAAATTTTAATCTTTGTTACATGTGATGCTTCCAATCCCTTCATGAGGTGCTAGGTAAACCCAACAGAACCCTATTGGATATGGTTCATTCCATGATGAGTAAGGCTTAGTTACCGCGATCCTTCTGGGGTTATGCACTAGAATCAGCTGTATATCTTTTGAACAAGGTTCCCTCCAAGACTGTGCCTACCACACCATATCAGATGTGGTGTGGGAAGAAACCCTATCTTCAATATCTGAAGATATGGGGATGTCCAGCTTTTGTTAAAAAGCAGTATGCGGACAAGCTCGAGGCACGCTCAGTACTGTGTAAGTTTGTGGGATACCCAAAGAACTCAAGGGGGTATTTTTTCTATTACGCAGAGGAACAAAAGGTTTTTGTTTCTCGTAATGCCCATTTTCTAGAACATCAGTTTTTAGAAAAGGAAACAAGTGGTAGCGAAATAGAACTGGAAGAAATTCCAGAACCACAAACTACAACTGAAAGTATGGTAGAACCAGAGGTTTCAGAAGAAATGGACATACCAGCGCCTATCCGCAGAAGTAGTAGGCAGTCTCATCCGCTCAAGAGATACTATGGTTTTCTCATAGACGGGGATCGAGAAGATTGCATCATTAATGATGATGATCCTACTAGCTTCTAGCAAGCCATTCAGAACGGTGACTCAGTAAAATGGCTGGATGCAATACGGACCGAAATGGAGTCCATGTACACTAACAAAGTATAGACTTTGGACATTGCTCCAGATAGGGTAAAACCCATAGGATGCAAATGGATCTTCAGAAAGAAGATTGGTGTAGATGGACAGGTTGAAACCTATAAAGCTAGACTTGTTGCAAAGGGTTTCCGTCAAAGACCTGGTTTGGACTACGACGAAACCTTTTCTCCAGTGGCTATGCTCAAATCCATTCGGGTCCTTCTTGCTATTGCTGCCTTCCACGATTATGAGATCTGGCAGATGGACGTAAAGACGGCCTTTCTAAATGGTAATTTGGAAGAGAGCGTCTATATGGATCAGCCAGAGGAATTCATTCAGAGTGGGAGCAGAGATAAAGTATGCAAGTTGCTTAAGTCCATTTATGGACTAAAGCAAGTATTGCGGAGTTGGAACATCTGTTTTGATGATACTGTCAAAGAATTCGACTTTATAAAAAATCCAGATGAACCATGCATATACAGAAAGATTGTAGGGAGAGCTGTAGTATTCCTTGTCTTGTACGTGGATGGCATTCTCCTAATAGGAAATGATATTCCTATGTTACACTCAGTCAAAAGATTTTTGTCACAGAAGTTCTCCATGAAAGACCTGGGTGATGCCACTTACATTCTGGGGATCCAGATCTATCATGATAGATCAAAAAGGATGTTGGGACTTTCACAGTCCAGGTACATAGACACCATAATGAAAAGATTCAGTATGAAAGATTCTAAGCGTGGTAACCTACCGGCTTGTCACGGAATCACCCTCTCCAAAGAGATGTCTCCCAAGACTGATTTGGAAAGGGATTGCATGTCGATTATACCCTACGCTTCTGCGGTAGGCTCCATAATGTATGCGATGTTATGTACCAGACCAGATGTAGCATACGCATTGAGCGTAGTAAGCCGGTATCAAGCAAGAGAAGCACTGGATAGCAGTAAAGAACATTCTCAAGTACCTGAGGAGGACTATGGAGATGTTCTTGGTGTATGGCGGAAAAGACCTCCAGATGGAGGCCTTTGCCGACTCCGGCTTCCAGAGTGACAAAGATGACTCCAAGTCCATGTCGGGTTATGTCTTTACCCTCAATGGAGGGGCGGTCTATTGGAAGAGTTCCAAGCAGGAGACCGTTGCTGACTCAACAATGGAAGAGGAGTACATAGCTGCTTGCGATGCCGCAAAAGAAGCTGTCTGGATGAAGAAGTTCCTCACAGAACTTCAGGTGGTTCCTACCAGTGTTGATCCAATACCTTTGTATTGTGACAACAACGGCGCTATAGCTTTAGCGAAGGAACCCAGGTCCCATCAGAAGTCCAGACACATCTTAAGGCGGTATCACCTGATCAGGAAGATCTTAGATCGCCGGGAGATCGAGGTGAAAAGAGTAGAGACGGAGAATAACATTGCTGATCCATTCACAAAGGCCATTCCTCAAACGCAGTTCGAGAGGCTATTCGAGATGATAGGTCTACGATATTCCAGCTCATGGCCCTAGTACAAGTAGGAGATTGTTAGTGTATATGCCCTAGGGGCCATTATTGTATCATACTTGCATGTATGTTACTTAATGGAAGCTTGGGATATTCACAGTTGTATATACAGTCTTGCTAAAAATGGTAGTATGCTACTTGGTTTATGTCTACTTTAATATGTGCATTTGTTTCTTGTAACGTATCACTTATACATATTAGTAGAGCCCATAGGATCTTTGCTTGATTACCAGCGTTGTGATGGCAGTCATATGTAACACTTTGAATTTCCGTTTGCTTGTCTTTCGTGATAATTAGTGATCGTACGTGTTATTATATATGTGTTCCTAGGATTATTAGTTATTTTTAGTAGTGTTTGCACATTGGGAATTTTCTTGTGCTAGTGCACACTTGCACACTTAGACATTTTTGAGACTTAGGGTTTTGGTAGCATGTTAACCCTTCTTGTGTGCATGGTTGCTAACTTATCCCCCACCATTTTAATCTTTTCAAACCTTTTTTTCATAATTCAAACTCAATTAAACAAATGAGCATGGTGGTTAGGTGAAATGTTGACTTTTGAACCCCATTTTCTTCTCTTCCCTCTCTCTCTTTCCTCACTTCAGAAATTCTGGAGAATTTCCAGTAGCAAACCCTCCATTTTCCTCCATATTCTCTTCTCTTTTCATTCCCCTTTGATCCATACACAAACCCTATACTTATCAACTCATTTTCTTCACAAAACCTTAGTAAAAGTGAGCTTTTTGGGGTGTTTAAGGCAAATCTGCACCCTAGAGGAGAGAGCTGAAACTTTTGGTGTTCTACAAGGTTCTTAGAAGGTATTAATTCATATTAGCACTTCTTTTCCTTAGACTTGTTGTATTGTTTAGCAAAAATCACATTTTTGGAGCATTTTTAGTGATATTATAGGATATTTGTGATGTATATGTTAGATTGGTGTTCTCATAGTTTAGTTAGCTCCTTTAAGTGTTATTAGAGCTATTTTAACTAGGTTGCACTTCAGGTTGCACAAAAATACCCTAAAGTTCCATTTTTGTGCAAAATGTGTGATTTTAACTAGAAATAAGGCCCTGTAGGATCTGCTGTTACCCGAGACTTTTCAGTGTAAATCTAGATGTTACTGTAGCATACACAGGGGGTATAGAGTGCACACACCAAACCTGGGAGCCCAATTCCCAAGTCTGGCCGCCAAAATATGCATTCTGGCCGCAAATTGCGGCCAGATGGGGGAGTTTGGGGTTGGGGTTTGGGGTGTGGGTTTCTGCTGCTATGTGGGTTGTTTTGGTATGTTTAGTTTTTCAATATCCTTCCTGTATCAAAATCTGGGGTAGAATACCTATTTTTGCCGTATTTTCAACCTTTCGCGACACGCGTGATACGTGTGTGTGGGTTTAGGGTTTCTGCGTATCGCGACGCGTCGGAGTGGGTTCAGGCGCGTAACCACACGTTTTAGCGTATCGCGCACACGCACGCTTTGTTCGCGACACGAGTTACTAGTTCGGCTTAAATGTCGCGTTTGTGTGACTTCAAGCTTACGTGTGATATATTGTGTGATTCTAGGTTCGCAGGCGAGTACGGCGGACGCCGCGCAGAAGGGGAAACAAGTTGTTGGCTACACCTAGCGAGAGACTACGGTGAGTAGATTTCACATCTACGGGGATATCGCCCGCATGGCGTTCTACGTCAGGGCTGATAGGACCTTATAGTTTCCTTAGTATACTGTGACTATTCATGGCTACTATTTAGTGCATGCTGCATTCCCTGATATTTAGATATAAACTAGAATTGATAGAACACCGCACCATTACTAACGGTCCTTGTTGCATGAGCACTATCCTGCATGTTACACACACACCGTTAGTAAGTGCCATGACACTCACACTGTAGTATACCACATCGGATCATCATATTGTAGCTCATCTATATGTGACTTGACATGCTATTCATACTTGATGCCTATACCACATCGGATCATCATATCGTAGCTCATCTATATGTGACTTGACATGCTATTCATACTTGATGCCTATATCACATCGGATCATTACATTGTAGCTCATCTATATGTAACATGACTTGATATTCATACTTGATGCCTATATCACATCGGATCATCATATTGTAGCTCATCTATATGTGACTTGACATGCTATTCATACTTGATGCCTATACCACATCGGATCATCATATCGTAGCTCATCTATATGTGACTTGACATGCTATTCATACTTGATGCCTATATCACATCGGATCATTACATTGTAGCTCATCTATATGTGACATGACTTGATATTCATACTTGATGCCTATATCACATCGGATCATCATATTGTAGCTCATCTATATGTGACTTGACATGCTATTCATACTTGATGCCTATATCACATCGGATCATTACATTGTAGCTCATCTATATGTGACATGACTTGATATTCATACTTGATGCCTATATCACATCGGATCATCATATTGTAACTCATCTATATGTGACTTGACATGCTATTCATACTTGATGCCTATATCACATCGGATCATTACATTGTAGCTCATCTATACGTGACTTGACATGCTATTTGTATTTGATGCACATATCATATCGGATCATTGACTTGTATTTTGGGTTTGGATTACATGTGATTTCTGGATTTGGGAACCGTGGCTATAGAAAATATATAATCATTTAAAAACCCGGTTCCCTTGATATGATATTTCGGTGCGTCCACCATGTGTTTTCTCGGTGCTAGAGTGATATATGTGAACCCGAATCGAGGAGCTGGTTGAGGCCGATTACGGGTACATGGTGGACCCGGTATGGTACCCCGGGGCGAGAACGGTTTCGCTGTGCAGTAGACGGTGAGCTTGGCAGAGGGACTACTACCTACCGGTGATTGGTTGGACCTGACAGTTATCCAGAGGGTACTGATCAGAGTCTATAGATGGATGTGGGGCGATCCGTACTGCCGGGGCCGAGGGCCGATACCGCAGACGGAGCCCGTAGGCTGACCCGTACTGACGGGGCCCGGTGGATGAGGATTTGCGTGTCGATGCTGGACATGAGTATTTATGATATTTGGGTGCCGATGTTGGGCACTCGGGATTCACAGAGATGTACAGGATTTGAGGGCCGATGAGAGTGCCGGCGCCTGAGCTATTTGGGAGATCTGGGTGCATTGAGGGACACCAATTATATATTCCACGTTGACATTCCGTGTAGACATTATATTGCCCCTGCTCAGCATTTACTATTGTACCTCATCCTGTAGTTACATTACCTGATAGAGCATTGTACCTCATCCTGTAGTTACATTTCCTGATAAAGCATTTGCATGATTATTGCACCTACTGCTTATCACACATTGATATCATCTGTTGGCATATGATAGAGTAGCGTAGTATGTACATGCTCGCGATTACCTTCATATGTTATCTCTATTCACGAGTTGGCAACTCACCCCCGTTGTGCCACAGTGTTTGCAGGTTGCCCTTCGGAGTAGTCACGGCAGGCTGCGGTTGCATCTTTTGACACAGATACCCCCATAGTTGGTGTACTAGCTCTTTTGTTGATCTGTGGGTTTTGCACGGTATCTGTTTATCTTTCAGTATGTACATTGTTGTATCTAGTATTCTCCATCTACCATGTATGTATTTGACTTAGAGACAGTGTGAGGACGATGTTGTATTTTATTTGTATTCTGGTGTCAAGCTCGTTGTGAGCCGACTGTACTTGCAGTTATCCTATCTGTGTTATTCCCACTTGTGGATCTTGATCTTCGCTACGGCGTCGTATATTACTATCTTGGTGATTGTTTACTTAGATTTCTTATCATGTTGTAAGTGCTTTCTTTTAAAAGCCTATCACACTCTATACTTTCACTGGTTTGATTTCTGGGTTTTCGGTTCACTTAGTCGCGTTACGCCTGTAGACGCTACGTGGTTAAGTGCCGGTCACGGGCCAAACTTTGGGTCGTGACATCACACTAGTGGGGGCTGGATAGTCTATAAGCAACATCCTATACTTGTCCCTAGTCGTAGGATTATCGAGACAGGGCATCGATACTTCGGAATAGACTAGTGTGTACGCTTCTCATCCCAGTTGGGGAGATGGTCTGTCCCACAGCCATCAGTACGTCGTACTGGAGATAGTATACAGGTGCTCGTTGGGTTACAGGTACACCGGACATGACTCGCAGGAGAACTGGCTGGATGGTATTATACCTAACGTCAGATAGCAGTTCTCAGGTGACATGTGTGCAGATAGTCTGTTGACTTAGGGTCGTCAATTGTCTCGTGTCAGTTCCCACTATGCTTTGATTACTACCCTACCACAGCTCAAAGGAGTCGTGCAAACAGGTTTTAGTTGGGTACAGTCCCGAGCCACATGGAGGCAGTGAGCGACTGTTAGGGATTCGTCTCTCCCGGTATAGGGAGTTGATATCGCACTGTGATTGGTTGGTCATTACCATAAGTCCCTAGCCAGGGCTGATGGAGAATTACTGGTGGACTGATCAGTAGATTCTCAAATGGTCTTGAGCCATACCGGCACGACTTGTATGGTTATTAGGGGTCTGACGTTCTCCACCTCCCTAGACCATACATGCGATACTCTTAGACGAACAGACTGGACTGCGCGGATATTGTCACGGACAGGCTCAGTAGGAGTTCGGATGGGTTTCCTCATCGGCCTTCTTATCGACATCTACCTGGGGACCGTTACGTACAGCTAGTGCTGCTTGCGGTCTGTGGTTAAACCCACTGCCAGCGTAGTGTCGAGTCTTTAGAGTCCCACACAGAGAGTTTCCCTGCTCCAGGCGAAACGATATAGAGGTCGTATGGTTTTACGATAAGGGTTCGGACGCATACGCGTTTAAACGCACGTACGACGTTAGGACAGTTTTTACTAGTCGTCTTTGGTTTAAGCCAGATTCTAGTATCGAGTTATTGGATTTATACAGTCTAAAGTTTTTCCGTTTTTTCACGGATTGGAGGGACGTTCTCGTAATTTTCCGGGAAGCTTCTAGAAGCATGGTGACTTGGGGGTTAAGGTGGCGTATGCATTTATTGCTTAGTGACTCATTTGTGTGATTCATCCATGGTATTAAATGATGCATTAATTAGCTAATGAGTCATATGATGAATCACACAAGGTGAATGAATCAACCATGATGATTAATCATTTATATTATTTATTTGATAAATTGTTATGGTTGTTATGTTCTAATGAGTTCATTTTTCAATATCATTCTTATGCTCACCTTCTCTCTCCTCAAGCTCATTATCTCTTGAAACCCTAATCCTCCCCTCTCATGTGTTGAGATCAAGGATTAGATAGACTAATACATCCATAACCTCACTCTATATCCCCTAGGTAGCTTAGATTAACACTTTGAGCAACCTAGTTATCTCAAGTTAGAAATCAAGCTTGGAGTACGAGCTCTCGGGTGGATCGTCTTTGACTCGAGGAGGCCGTTGAGGTGCCTATGTTCCAAGGAGCCTACGAGGAGTGGAGGACAGCGATGATGACCCGAAGGACAAGTAACGTGAGGTATAACTTCGAGTCTGAGTAGTTAAACCTCTCGTAGTTTGCTAGTAACGGTTTAGATACGATTCATGCGCTCAAGTCCGTGTTACGAAGCTTTGATAATCGTTTTTCATATATTCTGCCTCCCCGCAAGTTCGTGGGGTGCGTGACATGGACTTACAGGCAGCCACCCCTCTCTCACTCTCTTATTCTCACCCTCTCTAACTATTATTTACTCTTTTACCCTTTTCTTTTTTCTTTTCTCTTTTCTTTCAAAACCAAACCATATAATACCCAAAACAACACAAGAAAACAACATGTAACCAAAATGCAACATGATATGGTGCACTAGCCATGAAAAACTGTAAAAACACGGATTTGGCCTAATCGCGATTAGCAGTGCACTGATCGGGTTTTTATCGAAACTGCATATAAATAATTTTAAAAATGCCAAATTCTTTAAATATATTATTAAATGAATAAATAATTTTAATTTCCATTTATTTCACAATTATTTGTATATATTTATACCCTTTTTCGAAAACCCCAATTTCGCAAATCGGGCAGTTTTCGGGAAATATATTATTTTAATATTAAATTCCAAAAATAATATTTTATATTTTCTGAAATGTTAAAATCTTCCCCCATTAAATAAATTTGGTTCCCGAATTTAAATTTAAACCCCCAAATGCTAAAACATTTCAATAATCAGCTCAAATCAACGGGGCTCCGAAATCACGGAAGATGCAGAAACAACAAAGCGCGTCAAGTGCGCATGAAAACGAGTACAAAAGTCAAAAACCGAACTCCGTCAAGTGTCATGCAAATCATCGGATTTGCACGCATATCCCCGGAGTTACAATAGAGATACTGATCTCGAAATCCACTATGAAATCCAATATACACTAGTCCAATACTATAATACGTGTATAGTACGCATCCTTGTAAAACTTTCAAAATCTGAATAAAACTCATGCAAAAATCTTTTCTAAATCGCCGCGTGAATGCGTAACTTACGGCATAAGTGACGGACGTCCATTTGTAAAGTAATAATACATGTCCATATATGTTTTGCTACGTATATGTTCCGTCGTTTTTTTCAAAATATCTCAAAAGGTTTTCCTTTAAAAACGTTCGTGTCGCTCGCGGACATGTAGGAAATAGCGAAACTATAGCTCTTGGTAAGCTTTTAATGCATGCAAGTACTCAGGTACTGTCCTCAGATCAGTCTTGTTCGGCTACTACATAACATAGTGCCCATCATGAAAACAAGATGCTCAAAAGTAAAATCAGACTCAAAAGGCGTATCCAATAATCACGTGCGTCTGGTGCGTACGGAAATCAAATCCAAATACACGTGCCACAATATGCACAAAAGAAAAACTAAGTGCAATAAGTCTACACGAAAGCATCTGTCCAGTGCAACGGGTGTGCACAACAATATCTAGTGCATCTATTGTGCACGAAAACATCTGGTGCATCAAATGCACGAAATACTCTCAATAACTAAAACGCATAAAAGCAACATCGAGTGGACCAAGGTGTATAAATCAAAAACGTGTACAACTATGTGCACAATATCCGTATTAATGCACTGCAAGCACATGTGAGCTATACCGAGTGCAAAAATCACATCATCCGTATGAAATCCACAAAATCATAAACACATGCTACGAAGGTACAAAATCGACATCAAATGCAATGGATATGCACAAATCGCAAATCAACACAACGGTGTATAAAATATGTCTTAGGTGCGATAACTATGCGCAAATATGTAAATACCCAGTAGGTGCAGCCATGGTGCACGAAAACGATATCATGAAACTCAATCCTCAAAACTCAAATCCAAAAGATATAAGTGTGATACTCGGATCACAAACGCAAATCACAACAAATGACATTGAGGTACACCTCCTACAATGTCGAAAAATAAATCGGTATGCCTAAAACCGGCAGAACAAGAACATATGCTTGCCTCCTGCTCACGGTCTGGCGTCCTCAGTCTCTGGTTCCTTATCTTCTCTGCAGATTCACCAATCTCGCAATCCATCGGCACATCGGCCTGGTCAGGTGTGCTAACGGGAACGATCTCCTCTAGCAATTCTCTGGTCATCTCTCGGCCAATCATCATGACCACTTGTAAAGCAGCACGTTACTGGCGTCGTCCTCTGGTCTTCTGAATACACGTGACATAACTGATCCTGGGTGCAAATCTTATTGCAGCAGTGTCCTGGAAGGAATCCTGCTCAAGGTCTCTTCCGATCTCGCCTATGCCGAACTGTACGGAGGCTGGTACTCTTACATAATCTTTTCTCGTTTTCTAGACACCTGCATTCTCAGCATAACATTCCCTCAGGAACTGGTCGTATCCCAACGCCTCTGTATGCATATCAGATCTCTAATCTCGACGGGGAGTAACAACAGCTCATCAGTTCTCGCACGAATCTCTGGTTCCACTCGTCTGCATCATCGTCCACCATGACGTCACGCCATGCTATCTGCGCACTGCAACTGTTCTCGGCCACGGTCAATCCGGAGTCTCTCACACGGACTCGAAATCACGAACTCGGTATCTTCATCACTCTATATAAGATATCTATCCGAACACGCCCTCGGGAACTCGTCCTAACCCTCGGAGATATACTCTATACTCATCCGTCCTCGATCAGCTCACAACGCATCTGGGTGAGGTCCACTATCCGAAGCTGGTCAGCTTACTGGTCTCTTATCACATGGTATCCGGACGGCGTTAAACTTTTCGATCGAGTCATCGAAGTCCCATAATTTCCCAAAAGCTCAACACCTGAGCACAGTCTAAAAATATCTGGTAAATACCACAGTACCTCTGGACCAGCCATAGAAGGGCAAACCCAAGCCTCACTGATGGCAGCGCTAAACTGCCGCAAACCCTAAGTTTCAAAAGCGGTTCCATGGTAATCATGTTGAGTTAGGGTTTCATTCTTCTAGAGGGTCCACAGAATTACTTGCATGTTCCTCCGAACACTTTAAACTTGGGAAAAATGGGTTTCTGACACTTGCTCGAACTCTTTAGCTTCGCCTATACAACATGTGAATACTCTTCGCCCGCATGCTAAACAATGCTTCAATCCTCCAGGAAAAACGATGCATCAACGGTCATCTCTTGATCGGTCTGCTCTAGATCTGAGTAAGACTCTCCATACTGAAAATCTTCAACTCAACTGGGCCTGCGTCGGTGCATCAATCTGACGAATCGCTTTCGTCTCTCAACTCGGGGTAGACTAGCTATCCTCTCTCGCATCTCTGCCTGGAAGCTCCATCGATCTCAGCTCGTAAATTCTGGAGGCGACATCCTATCAATCTCAGCAACAATTGGGTCATCTGCCTGCACTGTAGGCGACATCAAAATCTCTGAGGTAGGCTGTACATCAACAGTCTTCTCGCAACTGGTAGCTCTAACAATGGCCCGATCATCCGGTGTAAAACCAAGAACTCGCCTCCACAAGAGGTCACAACATAACACTACATTGAGACGTCCCCATGTCACCAGAAAACACAATGGTCATCTCTCGTACCAGACGAGCTCGCCCTGACCGCATCACTAGCAGCAGCTCAATCTGCGCTCAAACCATGGTGACAGGAACCTCAATCGCGTATCGATAAAAAAAGATCAAAGGCATGAAAGGAAACAACAGATCCAGAATGGATACATGATCATAAGAAGGAATAGCATCAATGAGAGTCTGATCATGGAAACAAGTAGAATCAAGGATCTCAAATGGATGTATAATCATATAGGTATGAAGAGAATCATAAGTCTCAAAAACATGTACATCCTAAGGTTTCTTAAGTGGAGTATCGTATCGTAAATATGCCGCGGAACATACGTACGGTACGTCACTCTACTCAAGCTACCTACTCCATCAATCAGGGTCAACCTATGAAATGAAAGCTCGGGTCTAATACCCCCCGTTCAAGTCTAAGTTCCGTAAGGTCAATCCTAGGTTCCGAAATACATACCCGTCCTAGACTCCGCATAGTCAAACATAGACTCGAACAAAGGTTAAACCTAATGCTCTGATACCAACTTTATCATGACCCGAAATATTAGCTCGTGACCAGCATTTAAATCACGCAACGTCTAAAGGCGCAACGCAACTCAAGTAAGCTGAAACCCAGAAATCTAAACCTTTTTAAGAAAATAAAGGAGGTGAAGTTTTGAAATAAAGGTATAATGAAATCAATTTTTCTTAATGCATAGAAAAGCAACATGAATGACGCAAGTAAAATTTACTAGTTTGAAAATGTGTTTCGTCTTTTTAAAAGTTTGGGCAGCACCTCCTTTGTATATTTTGATCCAAAACCACAAATACATAACAAGAATAATGGCATCCCGAAGCGGGAGCTAGCTCTTCGCCAACCGGCGGATCACAACCACGCAAGCATAAAAAATAAGTATACAACGCCCAACGGCGAAGTTTACCACAAAAGGTAAAGAAATAAGCAAGACATCAAAACCATAAGTTGCGGAAATACCCTCACTCTAAGTCTCGCAACCACAAATCTCACTAAGTCTTATTACTTATACAAATACTAATTTTAATAGATGGAGTTGACTAGATACAATATGAAATATAAATACAAGAGTGGGTACGATACAAATGTCCCACCTATCGAAGCAAACACCCGAATGCAACTGTGTGCCAGCGATGCCGCTACTGATCCATGCGGGCAACCTGCAAGAACTGTGGCACAACGGGGGTGAGTTGCCAACTCGTAGGTAGAAAAAAATATCAACAGATAGAAATCGAATAAACAACAACTCTTAGGTCAACTTTATCATAAAGGTAATACTATGATATCTAGGGTGACCGGGTCATCATATGTGCCAACAATGTAATCATGGTCTATCTGCATGTGGATATCGTCCAACAATATAAATAATGTATGTATGCATGTGGATCTCGTCCAACCATAAAATCAATGTCTGTATGCACGTAAATATCATAAAAGAGTGTGCATGAAAGTATGAGGATATAAATCAACGGTGTCCTTCGCGACACATCAAAATCATGGAACCTGGGTGTCCAACATCGACACCCGAAAACATCATGAAACCCGTGTCCAGCATCGACACGTAAATCCTCATATCTCGGGCTCCGTCAGTCCGGATCGGCCCACGGGCTCTGTCAGTCCGGATCGGCCCATATCATCTCTCGACTCCGGTCGGTATCCTCTGGATATCCGCCGAGCCCAAATACAATCACCGGTAGGTAGTAGTCCCTCTGCCAGGCTTACCGTCTGTTGCACAGCATCCCTTTCTGGATCCGGGGTACCAGACCGGGCCCACCATGTACCCACAATCGGCCTCATCCAGCTCCTCGACCGGGTATCACTGTCACAGGTCTCAAAACCGAGAAAACGCATAGTGGACACACTGAAATATCATATCAAGAGAATCCGGGTTTTTACAACAGTACATGCTTTCTTTTGAAATAGCCATGGTTCTCAAATCCAGAAATCTCATGAATACAACATATCTCAATGCGTGTAATCATAAAGCATAATGTATGCGATATATAACAGAAATGTAAGCATATCCGTGTAACTTGCAATATTGAACAGTAACATGCACATATCGAAGGAAAACCGCTCTTTTAAAAGAATCCAGTTTAAAAATATATCTTGCGGTTTCCAAATTCTCCAAAGTCAAATACAACATCGTATAAGGGTGCATATGTAACTATAGCAAGTGAATCATGCAAGGAGTCATATCATGATGCAGGAATTCTACTGTGTAGTGACATGGTAATTATCGATGATGAAGTGTGTGAGCCGGCAAATCTGTGTACGTGTAACATACGCATCATCGATTATGGTGTAAGTGTACTAGCACAAGTATATGCGATGCAATGAGAATAACATGAATGCAGCATAAGGTAAATCATATGCAAATGCTGACGGGCATACGTATCTAACATGACCAAGTCGGTGAATCTAACCATCGACATCTAGCCTCACAACATCACGTACGGTATAATCCATCGTACGGAAACCTCTAGTCAAGGGTATGGATCAATCATCAAGTCAAACTCATTACGCACGGAAAATCATCGTACGGCGGCATTAAGCTATCGGGGATCCTATCAACCTATAAGACGAGGAGGGTATGGACCTAACGTCACGTACGGCTAACACTCACGATTCACAGCACATATAAATATCTCTATATACCTATGTCTCAGGTCACATCCGCAATAATCTCGTATCAGGGGACCGGCAGGGCATAAATCATCTCAATCGACTCGCATCCGTGTACCAACATATCACCAAATCATCATATCGCGTCATATATCCTTTTCATCGCATTTATATCCATCATCAAGTCAATTTTACAAATACATGCTACCCTTACTATAAGCATAAGTATCTAATCTAACATACACACCCGAACCATATAAACAGTTTTTGAAAGATGCAAATCGTAGTTTTGAAAGTAGGGGCTACGGTGTTTTTAAGAAAAAGATATCATTTGAAAATCCGTAACGTCCCTCAAGGTATCTGTTTAAAAGATGCATGTGATTCTTTAGTTTGGAAATAAGTATGGTTCGGATGACACATCTACGTCGACTATCTAGTCTTATAGTACCCTAAACGGCAATATCATTAAATCTCATCCTCAAATCCCGTCATTACATATTAGCCATATTATATCACTTCCAACTATCCTTAGTTTCTAATATGGTTTCACTAACAATTTTTTTACTCTAATTCTAGTTTCCAAATCTAGGTTTTCTTAACCATATGCTACAAATCGGTTTCCACCAAAACATTGCGGGGGTGCTATACGCCATCCACCCGACTTCCCCCGTGGATATATATCCACTCACCTTGGTCTTCGCTTGCTGAAATCGATGACGCCACGCTCTGTTTCCTCGGAATCCACGTGAAGGTACCTACAATAACAGCACGTATTGCAACGCTATTAAAATCAAATTCTAAAATCCAAACGGCACGCGCATTGCTCATAGGTTAGAACATATAGCTTATGCGTATAAAACCAGCCAAACAACCCTTGTTGTTGATGTACAAACATCCAACAACCCAACACAAATCCAAATAGCAAAACCAAACATTTCAAAATACGGAAAACATAGCCAAAATTACATCAAAGTGCTCCCAGATTTTCTCTCAGGTAAAATTGGCCAATTTTGCACATACAGGGGGTCTAATTATCATATCAGTGAACCATGTACCAAGAAGAAACCCAAATTCCCTAATGTGGCCTCAATTTGCGGCCACAATGAATAAATCTGTGGCCCGGAAGTTGAGTTGGGGTCTCGGGTCTTGGGGTTCGCTTCCTGGGTGCTTGCATGTGTCACTGTGTTCGCTAAATAATTTTCCAGGTCTCCGAGTGTTAGCAGATACCTAAATACCATCACAATTCTCACAATTTTCCGATATTAACGAATCTAAAGTTTGTATTCTGGGGTTTGGTCACGGGTCCAGGTCAAGAATTGGTCTCTAGGGTCTTATAACAGCCACTAGGCATCACCCAAAACCACACAACACTCAAACCCCTCTCTAGAAATTTCTAAGTTCACAAACCCATCACTAAACGACTTCTAAACTTAAACAAAATGATAGGAAATTAAAACTACACTAAATGAAAAGAAATATACCTCATGGTTACACCATAGAAAAACCCTAGAAGTCCCAATGTTGTTAAAATCCCTCTTTTCTTGGTCCAATGTGTAGAGGAGAAGGAGGGGATCAACTTTTGTAATGGGGGTTTATGGTTTTGATGGAGTTTTTGAGGTGGATCTTGGGGTTGATGGTGGAGGGAAGTGAGGTTGAAGGAGATGAGGAAAAGATGAAGGAAATAATGGGGTGAACTATAGATGGCAGCCCCCCCTCTCTCTTATTCTCACCCTCTCTCACTATTATTTACCCCTTTACCCTTTTCTCTTTTCTTTTCTCTTTTCTTTTAAAACCAAACCATAAAATACCCAAAACAACACAAGAAAACTACATGTAACCAAAATGCAACATGACATGGTGCACTAGCCATGGAAAACGGTAAAAACACGGATTTTGGCTAATCGCGATTAGCAGTGCACTAATCGGGTTTTTATCGAAACTGCATATAAATAATTTTTAAAATGCCAAATCCTTTAAATATATTATTAAATGAATAAATCATTTTAATTTCCATTTATTTCACAATTATTAGTATATATTTATACCCTTTTTCGAAAACCCCAATTTCGCAAATCGGGCAGTTTTCGGGAAATATATTATTTTAATATTAAATTCCAAAAATAATATTTTATATTTTCTGAAATGTTACACACCTTCTGGAGTAAAACCCGTAGGGTGAAAATGGATATTTAAGAAAAATATTGGTGTGGATGGACAGGTGGAGACCTATAAATCTAGACTTGTAGCGAAAGGATTTCGTCAAAGACCAGGATTGGACTATGATGAGACTTTTTCTCCAGTAGCTATACTTAAATCCATTCGAATCCTACCTACTATTGCTGCTTACTACGACTATGAAATCGAGCAGATAGACGTTAAAACTGCATTTCTAAATGGTGATTTAGATGAATGGGTTTTTATGGATCGGCCAGAAGGCTTCATTGACAGTAGGAGCAGAGAAAAGGAATGCAGGTTACTTAAATCCATCTATGGATTAAAGAAGGCATCACGGAGTTGGAACATCTGCTTTGATGATACGATCAAAGTGTTTGATTTTATCAAAACCGTAGATGAACCTTGCATTTATAAGAAGATTGTAGGGAGTACAGTCGCATTCCTCGTATTATACGTGGATGGAATTCTCTTAATAGGAAATGACGTTCCTATGCTACAATCTGTCAAACTATTCATATCACAAAGGTTCTCCATTAAGGACCTGGGTGATACCTCGTGCATTCTAGGCATTAAGATCTATAGAGATAGATCTAAGAGAATGTTGGGATTGTTCTAATCTAGATACATAGGCACCATACTTGTCACGGAATCACCCTCTCCAAAGGTTTAGTATGGAAGATTCCAAGCGAGTTAATTTACCCGTTTGTCACGGAATCACCCTCTCCAAAGACTTCTGTCCAAAGGCTGATGAAGAAAGGGCTCGCATGAGTGTTATACCCTACGCTTCTGCAGTAGGGTCTATCATGTATGCGATGTTATGTATTCGCCTAGATGTAGCTTACGCACTAAGTGTATTAAGCAGGTATCAATCTAATCCAGGGGAGAAACACTAGACAGCTGTGAAGAACATTCTTAAGTACTTACGAAGGACTAAAGAAATGTTCTTGGTGTATGGTAACGGGGATCTCCAAATGGAGGCCTTTACCAATTCCAGCTTCCAGAGTGACAAGGATGATAGTAAGTCTATCTCGGGGTTTTTATTTACCCTCAATGGAGGGGCGGTCTGTTGGAAAAGTTCCAAACAGGACACCGTTGCAGACTCAACGATGGAAGCTGGTTACATTGCTGCAAATGATGCTGCCAAGAAAGCTGTCTAGATGCGGAAGTTCATCTCAGAGCTTGGAGTCGTTCCAACCATTATTGATCCGATACCATTGTATTGTGATAATAATAGGGCTATGGCCTTAGCCAAGGAACCCAGGTCCCGTCAGCGTTCCAGACATATCCTGAGACGATATCACCTGATCCGGGAGATAGTTAATCGCCGCGAGATCGAAGTTTGGAGAGCAGACACGAAGAACAACACTGCGGATCCACTTACCAAGGCCCTTCCACTGGCGCAATTTGAGTAATTTTTTGAGATGTTGGGTATGAGATACGCCAATAATTGGCCTTAGTGCAAGTAGGAGATTGTTAGGAATATGTATGCCCTAGAGGCCATTATTGTATATTATAGTGGACGCTTCGATATATATAGATATATATATATATATATAAGTCTTTCTGGCTCGACATGATAGTATTCTATCTGGTTTCTTTTTATCTTAACATGTGTACTTGTTTTAGTTTACTGTCTCTTTGATAAATGTTAATGAAACCCTTAGGGCGTTGGCTTGACTACCAGGACTATGATGTAAATCATATTAGTGGAGCTTGAGTAGTCCACAAGCACATCCTTAACAGTTCGTAGTCGAGGGAGTATCGAGACAGGGCATCGATATTACAGAGTAGACTAGTGTATACATTTCTTGACCCTGTATTAGGGCGATGGATGATCCCTTATCCATTGGTATTTGACATCAAAGATTGTATACAGGTGCTCATTAGAGACTGAGTACACTGAACGGACTAGCCGAGAACTCCTAGATGGTATTACCTATCGTCAAATAGTAGTTCTCTGGTCACACTTATACAGGTTAGTCTGTAGATCTGAGATCGTCATAGTGTCTTGTGTGGTTCCCACCGTGCCTTGATTTCCACCCTACCACGGCTCGACTGATTCGTGCGAACAGGTGGTTTTTGGGTATAGTCCCGAGTCATATGGAGGCAGTGAGAAATAGGAGGGGGTTTCATCTCTCCCGGTATTAGGAGTTGATGGTAAGCTATGCCCGATTGACTATAACCTTAAGTCCATGGCCAGGGCTGATGAGATTTACTGATAAGTGTTATCAGTAGTTTCTCGATTGGTTATAGGCCACACATCGGCATGACTTATCGAGTTATTGGGGTCTGATGATTCCACCCCCCAGACTCGATATTCGACATATCAGACGAACAGACCAGACTGTACTGTAAGTGTTTCTTATAGGCTCTATAGGAGTTTGAACGAGTTTGCTTGTTGATCTTCTATTCGTTCAATACCTGGGTAGCCGTTACGTTCAGCTAGTACCGCTAACGGCTTGTGGGTATCTGATGTGATCATTACCTGCTGCTAGCGTATTGATGAGTCTTAAGAGTCCTACATAGAGATTACCTAGCTCAAGCGAAAAGAAGTAGGGCATATACAGAGATATGTGAGGGAGCTTGATTAAATACGAGTATATGATACCATATTCTAATCTAGCGTTTTTTAATATTAGCAGGGTTATATATGATATAATCGGATTATTGAACCAAGTGTTGATTTAATAATTAACTAATATATTACTCATTTTAATTCTTTTCTTTATTCATATACATTTGATATATACACATGTATCATGGTTGATGATACAAAGAACATGGCAATATGAGAATCACATTGGAGGAAAGATGAAGATATTGATTTACTTATTATATATATATATATATATATATATATATATATATATATATATAACAAAGGAAGAGATGAGTCATGGCTTCTAAAGTGTTCTCAATGATGCTAAGAACCACGACTCATTCTTTTTCTCTCGTTTTATTCATCCATACTTATCTTAATCTCAATATCATCTTATCTCCATGGTTCATTCTCATCTTTCCAAGTTCATCCTCTTCATTTTCTTCTCTAGATATTTTTCTAGGATGAAAAAGAAAAGAAAAGAAAGAATTTTAATAAGAAAGAATTTTAATGAGAAAGATCCCCACTTCATCAACCTACATTACAATAGAAAATTAGTATAGGTTGTTATCTTCACTAATTCATAGATTAGTGGAGTGTGAGTTTGAGAGTGAGAAGTTTCGAGGTGGATCATCATAGACGACCAAGACTTCTAACAAGCTCGTTCCATCTATTCAAGTGGAGTTGTATAAGAGTTCTATGACTACTACACGGAGCAATTGAAGTGAAGGACCAGTCTACAAAGGTTGTAGTTTCCATTCACTTAGTGTTAATCCATTTTTTATTTGTTTTGAAACCCTAATCACTAGTTCGATTCATGTTTAGTAAACTTAACTCTCTAGAATTTTTAAAATTGCTCACATGCTTTTGTTAAAACTCTAGTGGAGGTGCTAAGACACACTTACAGTTAAGATACCTGAATTGGGACAATCCCAAAACCCTTAATAGATCTAAATCTATAAATCTAGTTACCAGAATCAATAATCCAAATCCATATAGGAGAAACAAATGTGACAGCCAACATTTGACTGAATCGTAGTATAGGAATATCACTTCCTATCAAGAGCATTTCATCCACATCAATATGCGGAATCTAACAGTACTCCCTACAGCTTTCATACAAATGCTTGGTTCATCTCTAATTTTGATGAAGTCAAACACTATGACCGTAGCATCAAAACAGATAATCCATCTCCGCTATGCCTGCTTTAATCTACAAATAGACTTAAACAATTTGCACACTATCCACTGCTCCCACTGACTAAGATAACCCTCTGGTAGAGTCATATACATGTACACTTATAAATCCAATTTAGAAAAACGTTATAGTCATTCTCATACTAGATATCAAAGTCATGAAAACAACAATAGCAAGTTATATCTGTATGGACTTCAGCACAGACAATGAAGTAATAGTATCATTACAATCCACATTGAGTATTCGATGAATACATGTTAATTATAAGTCTGGCCTTATTAGTTTAATACATTTCCCTTTGCACACATCTCGAAAGATCTTCTTGCTCCTTATGGATTTTACCCCTATCTGGAGCACACAACAAAGTCTATAATTTGTTGTAGTGCATAGAGTCCAACTTAGATAATCTTGGCATCCAGCCATCAGTAAGAAGTCACCATTTCGTATGGCCTGCTGATAACTAGTATGGTCATCATCATATGACGTAAGCCTTCTAGTCACCGTCTACAAGAAAAACAAAGTATCTCTCGGGTGGCTGAGATCACCTACTAAATCTGCGGAGTAGCTATAGTCTGTCAGAGTCAATTGGATCATCAGGTTCCACTAAACTTTTAGTAACCGTTTGTGGTTCTGGAACCATTTCCAGTTCTACCATACTCCCACTAATTTCTGTTGCAAGAAATTCCTTCACCAAGAAGGTGGCAAGTAAAGAACAAAACACTTTTGAACTTGAAAATTGTAGAAGCTATCCTTCGCGATATGTTGGGATAACCCATAGACTGCCTTTTTCGAAACGTGCCTCGAGTTTATCCGGATTATGGTTGTAAACACAAACCGCATAACCCCATATCTTAACAAGTTTAAGATGAACACAATTCTATGTCATATAAAGAAAAGAGGCACTTGTTTAGGTGGAACCAGTATCAATTGATATGCATCTATCTTTAGTGCATCCCCAAAATTAAAGAAGGCAACTCAACATTACTCATTATGGAGTGCACCCACGGATGTGCAATCTGAGAGAGAATCACATTCTCGATACGGAATACCTAGTACCAACCCCATGTCCGTATGGACATCAGACAATATACATCAATATGTATAAGTCCATAGAGTTCACTAACTCAATTTCTTTGTGCTCTTAATTGAAAAATATTCTTTTGGTTAAAAGAAACCAAAAGTTTGTCGTTCAAGCAAAACTTGATGATTTTCCTCAATAGCAACAATTGCTCCGAAAACCGAAATTGAGGAAAAAATCATCCATTCTCAATTCTCTGCTCCTTCTCAGCATTTGTAATGCCCTACAAATGTGGGATTCTAATCCGGTATCTTTATACCCATTAGTTAGAGTTTATTGAGAACGGATTTTCAAAATACAGACACACATAAGAAATCGGAATCATCAAAATGTTTTAGGGGGTTTGTCGGGTATTCATAGTATTGCCTTTTTCATTGCCCAGACTCATGACAACAGTCGCAATTTTCATTCTTTATACTTCAACCCCTTTTGATGTCTCTCCGTCTTACCTTTCTGTATACCGAACTTATACTAGTTGGTTTTCTTATTTACATTCCTTTAGCACCAGCTTTGGGATTGGAAGAAAACTATCCAATAAGCGTAACCGGTATACTCTCCTTATATGTAAAGAGCTCTCGATCTTGAGATAAACTAAGAGGGATAGACAAACGAACTATTCATCTAATCCAGAACCAGTGGCCATCTTCAGAATGAAACAATTTCATCAAGATCGTATCTAACTATACGATGGCATTCCAAACAATATGGATCTCTGTACCGAATACAGAGGGTTCTGGAGTTAGCAGAAGGGGAAGTAGGATAGGAAAGGACATATGCGACTATGTCGTGGATTAGGGCAATCCAGACATTCTTAAGCTATGAGTTTGTAAAAAGGTCGGTTGTCACGACCCGAAAAGTACGGAACATGACCGGCACTTAAATTACGAAACGTCTCGAGACGTACGTAATCTAAGTAAGCCAAAACCCAGAAATCAAAACCAAGCAAAGCAGTAGAGTGAAGGAAAAACCAATTTAAAAGTAAGAAGTTTAACAACATAAGCCGAAATATGCATTTTTAAAATATCAAGTCTTTTCTAAAAATTTCGGCAGAGTTTCCTTTGTAAAAGCTGACCCCAATGGGTACAAACCTGATAAAGCATATATAATGAATAAAGGCATCCCCAAGCGGGAGCTAGCTCTTCGTCAATCGACGGAAAAAACCACACAATACAATATAATATACAACGCCGAAAGGCGAGTATCAACTCAGGATAAACATCCAACATCATCAAGAAAACCAGAGGAAAACCATAAAAATAAACGCGTGACTCTAAGGTCGAAAGAAAATACACTGGTCATCTATCTCTATCAAATATACAAGTCTGGTTGATGGAGTTTTACTAGAAACAACTGAAATAACAAATATACAATGGTGGTCCTGATGCAAAAGAACCCACCTACCAAAGTAATCACCTTGAAGGGACAGTGTGCCAGCAAAACCGCAACAAAACCTGTACGGCAAAATCTACAAGAAACTGTGGCACAACGGGGATGACTTGCCAGCTCGCGAGTAGAAAACATCTACGAGTAGAAATCGCATGCATAACGCTATCCTAGGTCATAACAGGTAATATCCTCAAATAAAAATCCTGATCTATCTATGTATAAGTGTAATACTGCATGCTCGAGTCAGTACCTCAGATAGCAACATATCAGATATATGATGTATGAATGCATTACAAATGAAACAGAATACATCATGATTGAGACAACTGTTTTTTTTATTTTATAAGATTTCTGTATGTATATAAATCGCGTATCATTGTTCATACCATAATATTGCATTATTATATTCCCCATTCTTATTCTTTTTATAAATAAATAGGTGCTTTTGACGCATGTCTGCTGCATGTTACAGGTTACAGGTTCTTGGATCTAAAACAGTGAAAACGATGAAAAGATGATGCAAAAGTGGACTTTGACCAGCAAACAGAAGACTCTTGATCAAGCCTACATCAAAGATAAAATTCACAAAGTACAAGGCAATGCAAGGTCCAAGATTACAAAGCGAACGGTTAAAAGTCCACCGCAGTTATTCACTGGAGATCTGAAAGAAACATAGAAGCTATTTTAATAAAGAACCAAATAATAAGGAAGCCCAAAGATCCAAGGCCCAATACTTCCTTTTAATAAAAGACAGAGACATAAAATTTTACCAAAGCTTGAAGTCTACTTTGACTAGGTCTTCCTAAGGATATTTTGGTAAATGTAGACATGCAAATCAATTGTAACATAGGGTTTCCTATTCTCTATAAATAGGAACTCTACTCATTGTAATTTCTTATGCCTCCCTATGCCTCCTTTTAATAATAAATTTTAGAATTCTTTTGGAGAGCATCGGTGTTTCTTTTCAATTCATGAATTCAGATCTGACAACTCTGTGTTGATGATTGGAGAGATGCATCTGTAAGTAGATTTAATTCCTTGCTCTAGTTTAGATTTCAATTCTTGCCCTAGGTAATTTTTATTCTCTGCCCTAGATAAATGCATTTCGATTCCCTAATGAGTGAGTAGTCTCCTCGCTTGTTAGGGTTAGATCTGGGGAAGGTTTGAGCAACGAAGATCTCTCATCATCTTTCTTGCCTGTCATATATTTTCATAGGACTCCATGCATACCTTCTTATTCCGCTCCCTACGGCACTCTACCCACGAGGTAGCGGTGATACCGTAGTCTAAAGGCCCGGATTTTAAGGCTTTCCACGGAGATTAGGGTAAAGATTTCTAAAGGAAGGACAAGAATCTAGAGGAAGAACAATCTTCCCAATCATTCTAATCCCTTTTATTAATATTTACCATAACATCTGATTAGATCTTCATATGGGTATAGAAAGCGGTGAGATTTATTGACTTTCCAAACTTAACCTAGACCTAACCCTAGCAAGATTTAGATATAGATTAATTCAGTTTTTATATTTAATAATCAATCCGGCTCCCATCGGAATTAACTCGTTTGAGCGAATAGGAAATTCACAACATCTCTGTGGACCGACCCGTATTCACCGGCTAGCTACATGCGACGCCATTCTTGATTGCGGTTACAAATATTTTTGATCTATCTTTTAGAAAGCGCAAGCACGCTAAATCATTCAATCAAATGGCGCCGTTGCCGGGGATGGCGTAGAATTTTCTTTTCGCGATTTCGGGTTAATCATAAAATTAAAAAAATCATAAAAATCTGAAAAATCACAAAAAAAAATATAAAAATATATCATCTGTTATTTTTGGAAAGGGTACTTTGTTGTTTAAATTTTGCAGGATCTACAATCGAAAGACGGATCCGGAAATCTGCAGAAAGCGAAACAGGAAATAACAAATCAGAACAGAGGAAGATTTGAAGAACAAGAGGAAGAAAGAAAGAAAAAAAAAAACGCCGCGCGACCAAAGCACGGCGGAACCGCCGCGCTACCCCCTTTACGGCCGCGGAACCGCCGCGCCCTGGTGAGATCACCAAAAAAAAAAAAGAAGGCTAAAACGCGGTGTAAAAAAAAAAAAAAAAAAAAAAACTCTGTAAGTCTTCTGATCTCTCCTTTGAATTTTTCGATATATCTTTTGTTAAATCTCCTGCAGGATTTCTTTGCACTTAAAAATCATTCCCCTTCCAAATAACAAATCTTGTGCAGGATTCTTTGCGCGCGTTTAAAATAAAAATTGATTGTAAGTGATCTTTTCTGATTTGCATATCCTTAATCTTTTTGCTAAATATATCTTTCCAAATTAAGAGCAAGAGAAAAAAAAAAGGGGAAATTTTAATTAGAAAACTTGCAAATTTTGAAATTCACAAAAAAGATTTGATTGCAAGTGATTTACTGTTTTGCATATCTTTAATCGGACTTTAAGGGGCTTTTGACCAAATCAGATTGGGTGGGGATTTCATCACCCTTCCCACGACCCCAGAAATCACATAAAGCATTTTGCATCGACCACAATTAATAAAAAATACTAGACTCAGCCCTAAGGAAATCGAGCTCAATAGGAAAAGGACTAGTATAGGCATCGACCGTTTATCCTAACTGATTTTGCGGTGTCTAGGCTAGTGGTTTTTAATTAGGCCCACTGTCGTGGTGGTTCCTTCCCACTTACCTGGCCGCAATTGGCGGTGAAGAGGCGGTTTGAGGTCCTATTTCTAGCCCTTTGGAACAGTTAGGAGCTGTCTAGCTGACCTAGGTGACCCTAGATCTCGGACTGATTATGCATTTCTGGTTATTTGCATTTGTGTCTAAGCCTTTTATCGAAATTTTTTCTGCAAACAGTCTCAAATAAAGAGAAAAGGAAAAAAGGATTTTTTTAAAAAAAGACTTGCAACTTTTGTCGCTCGGAAATCCTTGCACCAACAAACTTTCTTTCTTTCTCCCTTTCTTCTAACATGGGTACCCCACATAACAAATCACTTGCCGAACTTTGGTATCCCGAACCTAATTTTGCGTCGTTTGGCAATTTGTTCGATCAATTTAAAGACGATCCTTCCATGCCTAAAATATCTTTGAAAGATCAAATAGAGGCGTCTAGGAGAAACAATTCAACTTTTCAACCCACTTTGTGTCAACCAAGTCAATCTTCACCACCTCCATATGTTGATACCACTTTTTCAAGTCCTTATGTCACTCCTAAGCCGATGTCCATTGCTGAGCACATTGCTCAATCTCGCAGCCGATCTTTCACCCCTCTCCACACATCTAGTTCTAGGGATCCACAAGATTATTCACATTTTTATCCACATGTAGACCCTACCCCTGTCCTACCACCCACTTCCTACCATTCCTACCCGACCTTACCACCTTCACTAGACATTGATTCTACACAGCCTGTTGGGAGTTTTGCATATCCACACAATTTCGAATTTTTTCCCGAAACCCCCTTACCACCAAAGTCTAGTTTGGAAGAGGCGTTGGAGGCGTATATCGCAGCAACAAACAAAATGGTTAGGAATGTGGAAGCGTCCGTGGCCACCCTTATGCAACCTGCTGAACCGGTAGCTAGTTTTCCGCTAGCTCCAAATTTTTCAATGTATGAGGCGGCAGTTGGACAGAGTGAGAATGAGAGAGGATTTTCAAATCAAACCTATCCTCGCCCAATTGAAGCCCACAACTCCTGTTTTCCATCGATTGCCCTAAATAGTTCACCTGTTGAAAATAAAAACGAGTTGTGTGATTTTGTAGTGTTTGATTTGCCAAATTGTGAGGAACCCCTTTCGAGTGAAACCACACCTAATTCTTTCGATCTTTACACCTCCACTCTAGAACCTAAATCGATACATATCCATGCTGATGAGGTGTCTAAAGAAATTGATTTTCACTTGATTGAGGATATAGACGCCGGGAATATTTCGGATGATGAACCTGTCGATTTACTTGAGATTTTATGTTCAAATCATCATCCCGAGTTATTAAATATTTCTCACGAATCTCATATGCGTCTAGATTTTGATGATAATGGCATGGATGAGTTGAATATTGAGGATAGTATCGAGAAGAGTCTTGAGGATAATATTGAGGTTGAATCATTTTTGTTTGATGTGTCTGATTTTCCAATTCATCCTCCTGAACCTTTGACTGTTATATCACCCTCCCTCCTTCCCATCGTTCCTACCCCGCTTGAAGACTGTGAGCTTGAAACCTTTTCCTTTGAATCTAACACAATTCTCACAGCCGATAAAACCTACGAGTGTTTCACTTTTTCGGACGATGTTGATGACTCACCGCCCGAGTTTGATTCCTTTACATTTTCAGATGAGCCATCAGACTCGGTTGATTATAGTAGTTTCGAACCATTAATGGAATCTTTCAAGTTCGAAACAGTTTACTACGGTGATAAAGATACTATCCCTAATTCACTCCCTTACGTCTTTCCCATTGTTCCGACCGAACAAATGACCGTTACGCTTTCATCTCCTATACCAAGTTCGGCGTACCCATGTTCTCTTGCGAATCTTGAGGGATTTGATCCCATTTCTCGACGAGTTGATAGGATAGCGCAATCACTTTTAACACATCGGTCATCACAAATTGTGCTAATTTATTCACTCGATTTACACCCTCAAGATCGCGCGACCCTTCTTTCTTCTTTTCGCCCTTCTTCTCCCCCACCGAGACCATATTCTACCATTCGTCTTTCCACACGGTCTCGCGTGTTTCTCATTTCTTTTCTTTCCACCCCATTCTTGCACCAACTATACCATTACCACGATAAGATTTTTGAATGGTTGGTGCTAACCTTTGGCTTGTGTAAAGCCAAGCTTAAGTTTGGGGGGAGCCTTGTTGTATATATGTATATATATATTTGTTTTCTTTTTCTATAAAAAAAAAAATTCAAAAACATTAAAAATATAAAAAAAAATTGTAAATAAATAAACAGGGGAGTATCGGTATTTTGACCCTCTTGGTTTAGCATGACAGTGAGGACACTGTCAAGTTTAAGTTTGGGGGTATGCTCGGTAAATCTTCTTCCTTCGCATTCATTTGTACATATTTTTGCATTTGCATACTTATTTGAAAAAACCCATAAAAAATTGAAAAATTTCTAAAATTATAAAAATATTTGTATTCAATTTTGGCTAATTGACTTGAGTTTGACAAATAGGTTAACTGGTTAGGAACAACTAGATCTTAGACTTAGTAAATTAAAAACCCTAAAAATAACCTTCCTTAAAGTTTAACGGTAGAAAGTATATGCCTTGTAGTTTATTTAGAAATAGGCAAATTTTAGATTCACTTCTTGGGCTAAGTCAAAACGAGAGAAGAGTATTGATGTTCCTATTAGAGTATACGTTTGAAAAATAGTTCTTAGCTTAAGTCTAGATTCTGAAAACGTATACCCTACAAATTGCACAATCACGCACCTTGAAACTTGGAATAGTAGAAGAGACCTTGAAATGCTCTTGTCTAAAGTCCTTAGTACAATGAAAATAAAAGAAAAAAAATTGTGATTAAAGAATAAAAAAATGGACACTGGTTTTTGTGATTACTTAAGGCTGAAAAAATAGAAAAAAATTTAGCGAGGGTGCTTCATCACCTAGTGCCATAGACCAACTGGTTTGGGAGTCACTGCTAAAGCCTTGGGTGTTGCAAAACTAGGAAGTACGCTTTAAAGTGCTAACGCATCTTGTAATCGGTTGTCGGTACCTCTAGAAGTATTAATGGTCGCATGAAGGATGTGTAAGCAAAAATTCAATTAAAAATTCACCAATTAAGAAGTGCTTTGGACAACGGACGAGAGTATGACTGCTTGATTTGAATTTCCAAGTGTAGGGGTGATCTATACACACACGTAGGGATATGTGATTGGAGTTCAGATGAGAGAAAGGAATGAAGAATAGAACTTGTATCTTTAGTAAGAGTTGATAAAAATTCCTAAGTGGAGATGGAATCCTAGAAGGAAAACTTAGGAGATGCCGAAAGCTAAATAAGTCTATAGAACATATATAATCTTAAGTTAAATGATGAGGAAGTGTGAAGAATGTGGGTGGATAATTTACGGGTAAAAGATAATAAAATTCCTTGTTAGAAGACCTAATTGGAAAAAAAAAGTCAATGGGCCAAATTGATAGGATTTTGTGGGTAGTATCCGCTGAAAACCCTCAGGAGACAACACTCCTCCTACTAGGGACACCTAAAGGTTTAACGGCATGTTGCACGTGCTCAGTGTAATCGCGTTTCCCTGCGAAAGTGTGGCTAGGTTAGATTTTTATCGAGAATATAAAAATAAGTTTGCTCGAGGACGAGCAAAAGATAAGTTTGGGGGTATTTGTTCATACCATAATATTGCATTATTATATTCCCCATTCTTATTCTTTTTATAAATAAATAGGTGCTTTTGACGCATGTCTGCTGCATGTTACAGGTTACAGGTTCTTGGATCTAAAACAGTGAAAACGATGAAAAGATGATGCAAAAGTGGACTTTGACCAGCAAACAGAAGACTCTTGATCAAGCCTACATCAAAGATAAAATTCACAAAGTACAAGGCAATGCAAGGTCCAAGATTACAAAGCGAACGGTTAAAAGTCCACCGCAGTTATTCACTGGAGATCTGGAAGAAACATAGAAGCTATTTTAATAAAGAACCAAATAATAAGGAAGCCCAAAGATCCAAGGCCCAATACTTCCTTTTAATAAAAGACAGAGACATAAAATTTTACCAAAGCTTGAAGTCTACTTTGACTAGGTCTTCCTAAGGATATTTTGGTAAATGTAGACATGCAAATCAATTGTAACCTAGGGTTTCCTATTCTCTATAAATAGGAACTCTACTCGTTGTAATTTCTTATGCCTCCCTATGCCTCCTTTTAATAATAAATTTTAGAATTCTTTTGGAGAGCATCGGTGTTTCTTTTCAATTCATGAATTCAGATCTGACAACTCTGTGTTGATGATTGGAGAGATGCATCTGTAAGTAGATTTAATTCCTTGCTCTAGTTTAGATTTCAATTATTGCCCTAGGTAATTTTTATTCTCTGCCCTAGATAAATACATTTCGATTCCCTAATGAGTGAGTAGTCTCCTCGCTTGTTAGGGTTAGATCTGGGGAAGGTTTGAGCAACGAAGATCTTTCATCATCTTTCTTGCCTGTCACATATTTTCATAGGACTCCATGCATACCTTCTTATTCCGCTCCCTACGGCACTCTACCCACGAGGTAGCGGTGATACCGTAGTCTAAAGGCCCGGATTTTAAGGCTTTCCATGGAGATTAGGGTAAAGATTTCTAAAGGAAGGACAAGAATCTAGAGGAAGAACAATCTTCCCAATCATTCTAATCCCTTTTATTAATATTTACCATAACACCTGATTAGATCTTCATATGGGTATAGAAAGCGGTGAGATTTATTGACTTTCCAAACTTAACATAAACCTAACCCTAGCAAGATTTAGATATAGATTAATTCAATTTTTAGATTTAATAATCAATCCGGCTCCCATCGGAATTAACTCGTTTGAGCGAATAGGAAATTCACAACATCTCTGTGGACCGACCCGTATTCACCGGCTAGCTACATGCGACGCCATTCTTGATTGCGGTTACAAATATTTTTGATCTATCTTTTAGAAAGTGCAAGCACGCTAAATTATTCAATCAATCATCAATGAAATCGACAGATAAAATAGTTTCCAGCATCGACACAAAACATAAATCTCAATATCTAAATACCTCAGGCTCCGGCTAGCCGGTCTGGCCTGTATCATCAAATCTCAATATCTCAGTGTCTCAAGTCTTAATATCTCAATATCTCGGGGTCCGTCAGTCCGGATCGGCTCATATCATAAATCATACGACCACGAACGGTATCCTCCGGATATCCGCCGCGCCAGGTAAAATCACCGGTAGGCAGTCTGCCTCTGCCAGGCTCATCGTCTACACCTCGATCTTCTTGCCTCGTGGTACCTTACCGAGTCCACCATGTACCCGCAGACGATTCATCCAACTCCTCGAATCGGGTCTCGAAATCCATCTCATAACCGAGAAAACGTCATGGTGGACGACTCATACATCACGAGAAAACCGCACTTTTCATTTTAAAAAAAGAGAGAGAGAGAGAAGTTTATATATATATATTCTTGCGGTTTTCTTCCAAATCCAGGAAATCTCATGAAAATCCGAAATCCAATCATCAATAGAAGTAAACAGTGAATATCGGTATAAAACTCTATAATACTGCATAATCAATGAATACATGAATGCATCAGATATCATGCAATGAATGCAATAGTTAACCTAGCATCTGAAAGCTATAACATATTGCAACTATCAACTTAGCAAGCTATGTCAAGGAATAGTAGTTTCTAAAGTGTACGTGACATGGCATTTACCGATGAAGATGTGTGTGAGCCGGCAAGCAAGTATATGTGGAGCATACGCATCATCGGTAATGGTGCTGGTGTCCTGACAGCATAGTTTCGTAATAATTACAGATAACATGTGTATAAGCATGCAATGCGATGAAACATCATGAATATACAGAAAGCGATATGATAACAGCAACACTGAAGAAATGATCCTACCCAATGTACGAGTCATACAATTTGGTATTTAAAATACTCACAATCCTCCACTTTTGAAAACTAGTGTGACTCGAGCCCAGTCAAAAGGGTAAGGAAATCCACCTAAATCTGAGTCGATCTATATATTTATAGTAGTCGGTGATCTCGCATCCATAGTATTACGTACGATACAATATAAATATTATGACATCCTCATGTCAAGAGTGCGGATCTAACATCATAATCATATCTCGTACGATAAATCTATCGTACAGCATCTTAAATCTGTAGGGTTCCTAGGCACACTAGTGAGGTCTCCCAAGCCATCAACCATGGCAATTTCAAATTTTACGGTGCCTACAAACCCTAATGTACGGATCGTTGGCTAGATGTCTAGGCGAATATAGAACTAGTTAACAATTAACTAAGGGAATACGGAAATACAACCTTTGTAGATCCGGTCCTCCACCTCCACGGCTCCGCAACGAGGTCGTCTCCGCTGTCCAAATCTAATCCGGGCTCTAGAGTCGGCTTCGTCGGAGAATGGGCAAGCTAGGTCGTCGATGTCCATGCCGAAGATGATCTACGTCGAGGCATCGCTAGATCAAGCTCACAACTTCACCAAGTCATGAAACTTGTGAAGTAAACACACTCTACTACTTGGCAAGAGGTAGAGGATGAAGAAATAGGAAGTGGGTTAACTTTAGAATTGGATTTCTCACTTGTTTCCATCAATCACCATTGATGGAGCTTGGTTTTCTTCAAGGAAGAAGATGAAGAAGAAGAAGAAAGTCTTATGATAAGTTAATTGAAAAAGAAAAGAAAATCAATTCTTATCATAAAATTAACCATGGTCAAGTGTAGAGACTAAACTAGGGTTAGTGGGAATGGTTAGGGTTAAGGATGAGATAAGAATGGTTGACTTGATCAAAGCTTCATGAAGCTTCAACTAAACTCCAAATTAAGCCACCATTCTTTTCTCCTTTCCATTTATTTTCCAAAAATAAAAACAAATAAATAAATGAATAAATAAGTAATGGAAAATAAAACCCTAACCACTCTCACAACCATGGTTTAATCTTCACACAAAACACAAGTTAGCATGCATCATCATACATGATACATACAAGTGCACAAAAACATATCGCATATGCAATGCGCACGAACCAAGTGAGAAAATCCGTCTAAAGTGAACCGATACTAGTTAATGCAAAGTAATATATCAAATATATAATTATACATTAAATCATTAAATCAATACTTGATTCAATGATCCGGTCATGCGCACATAACCGACTGGTATCAATAGTAACATCTTATCGAATCAACACTTGATCCGATAACCCGGCTATATCGCATATACCCGATCAATGTCACATCGCGAGAATCGAATACAGTATCACATACTCGTATTATTCTCGGTCCCGCACATATCTCATATGCGCTCCTATTTCGTTTCGCTTGAGCCAGGAAACCTCTGTGTAGGACTCTAAAGACTCGTCAATACGCCGGCAGCGGATGATGATCATATCAAACATCCACAAGCCGCAAGCGGTCTGCTAAACGTAACGGCCACCCGGGTATTGAGCGATCTGAAGATCGACGAGCAAGCCTGCTCACACTCCAGTGAATCCGACCAGTAACACTACCGTACAGTCCGGTCTGATCGTCTGATCTGTCGCATATCTTGCCTAGGGGTGGTAAACGTCAGACCCCAATAGCTCGATAAGTCGTGTCGATATGAGGTCTATAACTGTTCGAGAAACTACTGGTAACACTTACCAGTAAATCTCAACAACCCTGGCCAGGGATTTCCTGTTATAGCCAATCGAACACAGCGCAACATCAACCCCCTATACCGGGAGAGACGAATCCCCTCCTATCGCTCATTGCCTCCATGTGACTCGGGACTGTACCCAAAAACCACCGTTTTGCACGCCCTCTTGGACGTGGTAAGATGGAAATCAAAGCACAGTGGGAACCACACGAGACTCTATGACGATCTCGGGTCAACAGACTACTCTGTACCAGTGTCACCAGAGAACTGCCATCTGACGTGAGGTATAATACCATCTGGGAGTTCTCGGCGAGTCCGTCCAGTGTACCCAGTCTCTACTGAGCACCCGTATATCATCTCTGATGTCAAACACCAATGGATATGGGATCATCCATCGCCCATCTGTATGAGTCGAGAAGGTATACGCTAGTCTACTCTGGTATATCGATGCCCCGTCTCGATACACCCACGACTAGGGACTTTGAAGGATGTACTTATGGACTACCATGTCCCCACTAGTATGATCCGCATCATAGTCCAGGTAGTCAAGTACAGATCCTAAGGGCTTTACCAACATGTAACAGAGAGACAATCAGCATACACGTTAAGGTAAAGGGTAACCAGATAGCATACTATCATGTCGAGCAAGAAAGTCCTCCCTATATATGTCCCAGCATCCACTACAATATACATCCTATGTACAGTAATGGCCTCTAGGGCATACATATAACTAACAATCTCCCACTTGCACTAGGGCCATCTGTAGCAGTGGTTGTAGTATCTCATACTCAACCATCCCATAAATGTCTCTCTCTGGGAAAAGGCCTTTCGTGAGTGGATCCGCTGTGTTGTCCTCTGAGTCTACTCTCCTAACCTCGATCCCCTGGAGATCAACCATCTCCATGATCAGGTGATACTGCCTTAGAATATGTTTGGATCACTGATGGGACAGACGTTCCTTGGCATAAGCCACAACTCCATTGTCACACAATGGCAGGAACTAAGTTCATCTCATGAACCAATATACACCCAAACGGCCTCTTTGGTAGCATCTTATGTAGCGATGTATCCTGCCTTTATCGTCTAGTATGTCACGGTATCTAGTTTGGAACTCTTCCAACATACCGTCCCTTTACTGAGGGTAAAGACAATGCCTGTGACTGACATTCAGTCGTCTTTATCACCCTGGAACACTTCCAGTGATTCTCCACAGGATCTATTGATACCATCTCACTACAACTAGTGAGAATCCTAACATCCAATTAAATCTATCTCATAGATCCAAAACTTAGGATTTAGGAGGTATCATTTTGATCCTAGATGGAGAATCATGGTGATAAGCGGAGATTGATCGAGCGTAGCATAGGAAAACTCCTTCCCTATCAAGAGTATGTCATCCACGTACTCTACGAGGATCGTCACCATACTCCCCCTACTACCTTTTTGTATATACAAGGTTCATCTACCAATTTGATGATGTCAAACTCTTTGACTAATTCATCAAAACAGATGTTCCAACTCCGCGATGCCTGCTTTATCATATAAAACATCTTGCACACGTTTCCGCTGCTCCCACTGTCTACGAAGCCCTCTGGCTGTGTACTTATAGACGCACTCTTCTAAAACATCATTTAGAAAAGCAGTCATGACACCCAACCACCAGATATCGTAGTCATGGTATGCAGCCGTGACAAGTAGGATCTGGATGGACTTAAGCATAGCTACTTAGAAAAGGTTTCATCATCATCCCATACCTGGTCAATGATGTAGACCTTTAACAAGTCTAGCTTTGAAAGTCTCAACTCTTCCATGTACACCAAGTAATCTTCTCAAGATATACTTGCTCCTGATGGGGATTTAACCCTTCAGATATAGCAACTAAAGTCCATACTTTGTTGGTGTATAAGGATTCCATCTCAGATCGATAAACATCCAGCCATTCTTACAGAGTCCTACTCCCGATGGCAAGCTCGAAGCTAGTTGGGTCATCATCTCATGATGCAATCCTCGCTCCCACTGTCATAGAGAAACAGAAGTATCTCTCAGGTGGGTGAGGAACCCTACTAGATCGGCTGAGGTTCGTTGGAATCTACTGAATCCTTTGGTTCTATCAAATCATCAGCTGCAGTCTGTATAGCTGGAACATTTCCAGTTCTACATAACTGACCTTGCCTCGAGCTTGTCCGGATTTTGCTTTTAGACACAGGCCGGACAACCCCAAATCTTAACTAGCTTAAGACATGGGCTCTTCCCTTTCCATATCATATATGAAGTGGTAGGCAACTGATTCGATTCGAACCCTATTCAATAGGTATGCAGCTTCTCAAGTGCATAACTCCCTAAAGGAAATAGGTGACTCAGTAATACTCATCATAGAGCACACCATATCAAATAGGGTGTGATTGCTCCGCCCCGATATACCATCGTGCCATGGTGTATACAGAGGAGTAATGCTGAGAGAGAATCTCATTCTCCTTTAAAATAGTCCAGGATTTCCGTGCTCAAGTATTCTCCTCCTTGATCACATCAAAGGACATAATACTTATACCCGTATTTTGGTTCTCTACTTCTAACTTATATTCTGTGAATATCTTAAAAGGTTCGTACATGTGTTTCAACAGGAACATATGTCTGAATCTTGAGAGATTATCAGAGAATGTAATGAAGTACAAAGAACCGGTCTTGGCATATGCAGACTGGGGATCTACATACATCAAACATGTATCATCCCAAGAGTTCACTAACTCTTTCTCTGTTTCCAGTAAACGGAGCTATGGTCATCTTATCTTTGTGACATGACTGGCGAGTTTCACAAGATGTAAGTTCAAACTAATTTAAATATGCATCTTTATGTAACTCTAGCTAGTCGGGTCGCATTGATATGACCTAGTCTACAATACCTCAAGAAGGATTCGTTCATTTCTGAACTCTTCCTCTTGTGTGTGTTCTGTATACTAAGAACTGTAGTTTGATTTAGAACATGAATGCTTTTAGATAACGTGCCTGAACCGATCAACTTTTGATATAGGAAATGTTCAAAACATTATCCAACTATACAAAATTTTATCATTTCTTTACTAATAAAGAGATAGATACGATTTTGTATATCAGGTTCGGTATCTAATAACATTCGTTCAGAATCAATGTATTTGTAATACAGGGTGACAGTGACCAACAGACTTGGCTGCAACATTTGCCCCGTTTTCTGCCTCATGAAACTTATCACCCGTTCTCAGTTCTCTACCTATCTGTAGCCCTATGTAACAGATTACATATCTGGGATCCTGATCTGGTATCACATACCCAGGACGTAAAGGATACTGAGAAACAGTTCTGTATAATGAACACACCCGAAGATGATGCATCATCATGCACTCTCCTCGTTTGGGCGGCACGGGAATTCTGGTATTCCCCAATTTCCTGCTCTGTCTTATAACAATTATAAGTTGGAGCGGGACCAACGTTCCCTAGCTCAGTATAACAAGCGGGTTCGGTCAATTATCCGTATTATTATCTTGATTAAGGCGTGATATGGTCGCTACCAGGAGAGAGAGAGAAGAAAACACTCAGCGTGCGCTCTGTCAAGAATAGATTGGTTTTTATTTTATCTAATCAGGATGGCTCCCACTGCTTTTTATCAAATCTTCCTTCAAATCCTAAAAGGAAAGACTAGCCGGGATTAATTACACACTACAAGTTCGCCAATCTTTCAGCCAGGCCAGTGTCGGTACTTTGAGGGAGGTCCCCCGTGCTTTCGCACGAACCTAATTACTGTAAACCTCGTTTTCCCAGAGGCGTAACCCCGTTGACACCATTCTAGACACCTACTTGATCGGCTAATTGTAATGTATAAAACTCTCCCAGGAGTAATACTTACTCGCAGCGGGTATCGGGATCCAACTATCTCATAGAAGGTATGCAATCTCATTGCAAATTTCAACACTTGAAATTCCCGATAATATTTTGCCCCTAACCTCCTATGACCTTGACAAAGGCCAACAAACCATAGGATGCTAGTCAAGTTCAACCCGTCATTTCCTGATTGAATTAAACCCACCCGCACGGCCCTTGACAAAGGCCAACAAGGTCGCACGACTACCCTAACTCAATCTGCATCATATGCATAAGCAGAGAAGCACTAGTTAGCTACCGCACACTGCGCCTTGACAAAGGCCAACAAACGCAGCACGAATACTAACTACTACTTATCTGAAATGACGGAGGGCTACGACAGGTTTTTCTGAAAACCTATTGCGTAATGAACTTGATATCGTTGTAGGATCGAATGAATTTTGAAATGGAGTGCTTTTGAGGCTTTTCTTGTTTTGCTAAAGGAGTCACTCCCGGTGAAGGGATCGTCGGTCCTTTCCTCGTCGAATGAGGTGCGGGATATATCACATATATCACTGTGCAAAGCAAAAACGCTTAAAAGAAATCAAAAGACAAACCGAGTGTGTAGCATCTACCAGTTATTGCTAAAGGAGTCACTCCCGGTGAAGGGATCTCGGTCCTTTCCTTATCGAATAAGGTGCAGGATATATCATATATACCGCTGTGCAAAGAAAGAACTGTAGCTACCTGTTTTATTTTGAAATTCGATTCTACAACATCTTAGGTTTCTTTTATTTCATTAATCACATTAATGAAGTCCCATCATTTATGTACCTAAACATCACAGATAAATACGACGTACACTTATGCCATCCGCATTCGCCTCGATGTCCCCTCGTGCACCGTTAGGTTAGGTAACTAACGGCAGAGCGGGGCAGGGCTAGCGCGGGTGTAAAACATAAGTAACGCCTATATAATATATCATATATACTATATACTGTATCTATCAAAGAACATCGCATGATCACATCACAGATATCGCAGTAGAAGAATCATATGAAATATTGGATATACTAGGACGTCCGTGTTTTCAATACGAGCCAGTATAAAACACGGATTCCACGGTCGTGATGAATAGCCAAACCCACACCCCTAGACCCCTACGAGAGCGGCAAGCAACCCTGCCAATTCTGGAGTTAGGAGACCCGGACTCGACTCCTCGAGTTGGTCTCCCACTGGACTCCAGAACCCGGTTACTTGTGCCCTCCTCCTTGGGTCTATCCTAGTGCGGAAAAGTAAATAATATACAACAGGTGACAACTCCCGCAACCTGGAAGCGCCCCAATAAAAGAATATTACATACAAGTTTTTACATGAATGAAAATGAAAAACACTCATCTCACATAAAAACCCCCGACTATTCAAACACGACGATCCAATATAACATATCCAGCAACACATAACATCACATGTCATCAACGTAAGTAAATATGCGCATCCCAATTGTCGTTGACATATAGCAACGAAACCGGCGATATCACATATTACACTTACGGTCACAGAAAAGAAAGTGTAAAACTACAACAGTTGGAATCCGCAACCTCCTCAGACATCGCATGCTTGACCAAATGAATACCTTAGACATCGCATGCCTAACAATTATAAACCCCGCATTTTAGTCTCAAAATCGAAAACACTTTTCAATATCAAGTCGGGCAATTCAACAAGATTCCCGACATCCTGATCGAATGCTCGTCACAAACTTCAGTAGACGGCCGCACCCCCGATACCGTCGACGAAGTGCACCAAGGCGGAACACCGCCACCGCGAGCACCCGAACGGATGCTTTCGGCGACGGGGTTCTCCTACAGTCACTTGGTCGGGGCAATGGGGTGAGGCTGTCTATTAAGTTTACCCGGCGAGTATCCGCGTACGCTACGTGATTGCGACGGACTTTTGATCACATCAAAATTCCGTGGCAACCGATCAAGTGAGACTAAGCTGCTACGTTTATAACATTCATTTAGTTATCATATAACTTATTGTGAATTCCAATTATTGTATCCCATTCCAGATAAATAGAAAATGTTAAACTTTCCGATCGAACAATCGAAAACCCAAGTTTTCCCGATACAAATCAACACATGAAACTAGTCTAACAACATTCAGTTCGTACCTCAGTACCAACGGTCCAGCCGTAGAAGGGTCAAGCCAACGCCTCACATGTGGCACGCCGTACTGCCCCAAACCCGAAGGTTCAAAGGGCAGTTCAAGACGGTCACATAATCGAGTTAAGGTTTGTGTCTTCTAGAGGGTCCATCGCGTTACTTGCACTACTTAGAACGTCGTTAAACTTATGGAAAATCCAACACTTGGAAATTTCCCGACAGGGGAAAAATTGGGTATTTATATCCGGTCGAACTTTTTAGCATATTCTAAAATTTATCCGGAAAGCCACACAGACAAAATTTGATACTCCGATCAAAATACCGAATCCCCAAATCAACCCAGAACATTCAACTCTGGAATAAATATTAAAAATTCCCAGAAAATCCAGAATTAATAATTATGAGATACTGTGTAAAAAATATTGAATAAAGTGGCCGTACCGCCACGCAACCGCCGCACGAGCCTTGCTCGTGCCGCGGAAGCGCGGCAGTATGAAGGAGTCAGGGGCACGAATTTCACAGTACCTCATATATTCACCTGCTGATTTTTCTGAACATTTTTAATGTGGAAAAAGACCAGATTTTAAAAATTGGACAGAGAGCAATTTTCCGGGTAGGGTTTCGGTTCGATCGGACTTCAAATCGCTTCTGGACTTCGCCTAAGGCTCTAGCTAGGCTCTGATACCACTGTAGGGTTCCTAGGCACACTAGTGAGGTCTCCCAAGCCATCAACCATGGCAATTTCAAATTTTACGGTGCCTACAAACCCTAATGTACGGATCGTTGGCTAGATGTCTAGGCGAATATAGAACTAGTTAACAATTAACTAAGGGAATACGGAAATACAACCTTTGTAGATCCGGTCCTCCACCTCCACGGCTCCGCAACGAGGTCGTCTCCGCTGTCCAAATCTAATCCGGGCTCTAGAGTCGGCTTCGTCGGAGAATGGGCAAGCTAGGTCGTCGATGTCCATGCCGAAGATGATCTACGTCGAGGCATCGCTAGATCAAGCTTACAACTTCACCAAGTCATGAAACTTGTGAAGTAAACACACTCTACTACTTAGCAAGAGGTAGAGGATGAAGAAATAGGAAGTGGGTTAACTTTAGAATTGGATTTCTCACTTGTTTCCATCAATCACCATTGATGGAGCTTGGTTTTCTTCAAGGAAGAAGATGAAGAAGAAGAAGAAAGTCTTATGATAAGTTAATTGAAAAAGAAAAGAAAATCAATTCATATCATAAAATTAACCATGGTCAAGTGTAGAGACTAAACTAGGGTTAGTGGGAATGGTTAGGGTTAAGGATGAGATAAGAATGGTTGACTTGATCAAAGCTTCATGAAGCTTCAACTAAACTCCAAATTAAGCCACCATTCTTTTCTCCTTTCCATTTATTTTCCAAAAATAAAAACAAATAAATAAATGAATAAATAAGTAATGGAAAATAAAACCCTAACCACTCTCACAACCATGGTTTAATCTTCACACAAAACACAAGTTAGCATGCATCATCATACATGATACATACAAGTGCACAAAAACATATCGCATATGCAATGCGCACGAACCAAGTGAGAAAATCCGTCTAAAGTGAACCGATACTAGTTAATGCAAAGTAATATATCAAATATATAATTATACATTAAATCATTAAATCAACACTTGATTCAATGATCCGGTCATGCGCACATAACCGACTGGTATCAATAGTAACATCTTATCGAATCAACACTTGATCCGATAACCCGGCTATATCGCATATACCCGATCAATGTCACATCGCGAGAATCGAATACAGTATCACATACTCGTATTATTCTCGGTCCCGCACATATCTCATATGCGCTCCTATTTCGTTTCGCTTGAGCCAGGAAACCTCTGTGTAGGACTCTAAAGACTCGTCAATACGCCGGCAGCGGATGATGATCATATCAAACATCCACAAGCCGCAAGCGGTCTGCTAAACGTAACGGCCACCCGGGTATTGAGCGATCTGAAGATCGACGAGCAAGCCTGCTCACACTCCAGTGAATCCGACCAGTAACACTACCGTACAGTCCGGTCTGATCGTCTGATCTGTCGCATATCTTGCCTAGGGGTGGTAAACGTCAGACCCCAATAGCTCGATAAGTCGTGTCGATATGAGGTCTATAACTGTTCGAGAAACTACTGGTAACACTTACCAGTAAATCTCAGCAACCCTGGCCAGGGATTTCCTGTTATAGCCAATCGAACACAGCGCAACATCAACCCCCTATACCGGGAGAGACGAATCCCCTCCTATCGCTCATTGCCTCCATGTGACTCGGGACTGTACCCAAAAACCACCGTTTTGCACGCCCTCTTGGACGTGGTAAGATGGAAATCAAAGCACAGTGGGAACCACACGAGACTCTATGACGATCTCGGGTCAACAGACTACTCTGTACCAGTGTCACCAGAGAACTGCCATCTGACGTGAGGTATAATACCATCTGGGAGTTCTTGGCGAGTCCGTCCAGTGTACCCAGTCTCTACTGAGCACCCGTATATCATCTCTGATGTCAAACACCAATGGATATGGGATCATCCATCGCCCATCTGTATGAGTCGAGAAGGTATACGCTAGTCTACTCTGGTATATCGATGCCCCGTCTCGATACACCCACGACTAGGGACTTTGAAGGATGTACTTATGGACTACCATGTCCCCACTAGTATGATCCGCATCATAGTCCAGGTAGTCAAGTACAGATCCTAAGGGCTTTACCAACATGTAACAGAGAGACAATCAGCATACACGTTAAGGTAAAGGGTAACCAGATAGCATACTATCATGTCGAGCAAGAAAGTCCTCCCTATATATGTCCCAGCATCCACTACAATATACATCCTATGTACAGTAATGGCCTCTAGGGCATACATATAACTAACAAAATCTGGGTACGGGTCAAATATCATATTTATCTCATTACTCATCTGATATCCTTATCATCACATATCATGAATAGGGGGTACCGATCTAAGTCTAATACACTACTAATATCATCAACAATATCATGATCTGGCTACTGATCTAAAGTCTCATACAATCCGACGTCATCAACACATATTATCATATAGAAGTATACATCGCTCAAGCGATCCATTATGAATACCATAACATATCTCATCGTATATCTCGATCATATGTCAACTATTATATATATATCATCATCTACAAGGTATCGTCATCTAACGATCCACTATAATATCATGACATATCTCAATCACATATTAAATATCTCACGGCATCATGCCCGATCATATCAACTCATTCCCAAGCATCATATAACATCCTCAATCATCCGTGTATATGTATATGTATATATATATATATATCAATCCACGCATCCACATCTATCTATAAACATATAACACATACACCAAAAACCCTATCCCGTGCGTGTATGTGTATGTGTAACAACTTTACTCTAGGTTTCGCGACTATGAAATCAACTAAATCATTTTCCTCAAATCTCGCTAACACTAACTCATGATCTCCTAACCTTTTCTTGCTAAGTGTTCAAATCTCTCCACAACATATAAATGTATATCTATATCACACCAAATCAATTCTCACAACTTTGCGGGGGTGCTATACGCCATCCACCCGACTTCTCCCCGTAGATATAAATCTACTCACCTGATCTTCGCTTGTCGATGCCGACGTCGCCACGCGCTTGCTTGTCATCTCGAAGTCCTTGTGAGGGTTCCTACACATAATAACGTATCGTATCGCATTATAATCCAATTCAAAACCAAAACAACACACGAAAACCAAAATGTCGCATGAATCACCCATAGGTCAAAACCTATGGTCTACATCTCCCAATTCAACCAAATAACCCTCGATATAGACGCACAAACGCCAAGTGATCGAAGTAAAACACAAATAATAAAACTTGAATTCATAAACCTCATGACAAACATGGCAGCAACCTAGAAAACATCCTCCAGATTTTGTCTCAGGTGAAAACAAGGTAAGCAAACAACACTGGGATGATATATAGGGTCTATATGAGCTATGGGGGCAACCTGGGCACCTATCTCTTCAGAGGGGCCGGCCACACTAAGGAAAATTCCGGCCATGCAGGTTTTGCTAGGGAATTAGGGCCTCGTCTGGTCAGGGTGGTCTCATATTGGTCCAATTTGGACTCTAGAGTTGTTTTTTTTCCTCAGAATTTCCCCGGGTCACCCCAGATTTCCCTGCACGCTCATTTTCCTCACAAACCGACATGGATAGTTTTCTGTTTTCAGTATTTGGGTTTGTTTCAGTATAGTCTAGGTTATAAGATCATAGGGAGGCTTAAGGTCACCACCTAAGCTTAATTACACAATCACAACTCAAAATCAACCCTAACCCTCTCTAGGGATTTTCCAAAGTCCACTAAACTTCGCCAAATCGATTTTAAACTTGAATAGATGCATAGTCAAAAGAAATACTACACTAATTGTGAAGGGATTACCTCATTTGACACTCATGAATCCTTTACAGCGCTAAAAAGCAAACTTTCTTGGTCCAAAGTGTAGCTTGAGGGCTTGTGCACATTTTTTGTAAAGAGGAGATGGGGTTTTGGTGTTGTTTTGATGTAGTTTTCGGGTTTTTAAGTGGAGGTGGAGGAGGGTCTTGCCATGGGAGTGAGGGAGGAGAGGAAAAGATGAAGAAGATGAATGATGAATGGAAACAAATGAGAGCCATGCTTGGTTGACCCCTCACCCCCTCTCTCTCTCTCATGCCCATCCCTCTTGCAATCATTGTGTCTCTTTGACTTTTCTTTTTCCTTTTCTTTTCTTCTCTTTTCTTTTTTTAAAAGCCATGCATGATAAACATAAGGAAAATCCATGATACAAAAATTTAACAAGTGTGAAAAATGTAACATGTGCATATCATGTACACAAAACACGCATAATGCGCGATTAGCGATATTTAATCGCGATTAGCGTTAAAAGTGCATATAAAAATCATGAAAATTCATAATTCGCCTAAATCACCTAAAACACCTAAAACACCCACTTTTCAGTAATTTCCATAATTTCCCAAATTTTTCACTATTTATCGGTATTTAATTATACCGCCCTATTAAAATATTCATTATATTTATTATTTAATTATAAAAATTCCCAAAAATAATATTTTATTTTTCTGAAATGTTACATCGGTCAATGTGGTTAATAAGTCTTAGTTTAAAGTCTGTCCAGGGTCGCTGCCAGAGAGAGAAAAGAAACGCTCAGTATGTACTCTAACCTAGATCAGATTGTTATATTTATCTAATCAGGATGGCTCCCACTGTTTCGTTAAATTCTCTTTCAAACCTTAAAAGGAGAACTAGCCGATATTTCATATAGAAAATCTCCCGGGACTAACTGTTACTCACAGTAGGAATCGGGGCCTAAACTATCAAGGTGTGGTAACCTTGACACGGTCAATAAATCACCCTACACCATAGAGGGTATGCAATCTCATTGCAAGTTTCAATACTCGAAACTCACGATATTAGTTTTTCCCCTAACGGCTTATGTCCTTAATGTAAGTCTACGGTAGCGCCCTGGCCGTCATTCTGACGCCAAACACGGAACAAAAACTTTTATAACTGGCGCTATCGCATACTATAACCTGGATCTTGCCATTAACGCTAAACTAACAAACTGTAAAGAGGTAGAAAGGCTATACCGATCGATCCGAGTCCTTCGGTCTTTAGCCATCATCCCACGCTCCTTTGCGGCAACTCCGATCCCTTTGCTCCTCGTCGAGGTGGCACCACATCTACGGATCTTTAAACGGGCTCCCGCATCGATACCGAGGCGACTCGGTCATCAAGTCTGCTAAAAGAGATGACCAAGATGAAGTAGAGAACGAGTAGAATACTTTGTCTCAAACACCCTAGGGTTCTCATCACATGAGAGGGTTAGGATGGAGGTTAAAGAAGATGCTATGGTTTGGAAATGGTGAACTCAAGAAACTATCAAGAGAGAAGGAACTAAAGCATATAAAACTTCTCTCTTTTTCTTCTTATGTGAATAGATGAATAAGGTTCTCATCTTTTATCCAAAACCAAAGAGAAATATCTCATGAAAATATCTCCTCAAATATCTTTTCATAAAAAAAAACACATTAATTTCTTAATAACTCACTAGATGACTCATTACATGAGTCATTAGTGAACATTCTAGAATCAATGCGTCATCCATAATAAGTCACCATTTCCAAAACTGAATAATCATTTGAACCAAAATGATTAATCCAAAATGATTAATCAAAAAAGAAATACATCTTCTAAAATATTCTCGTAACGGATTACGAAAATACCCCTCGCCTGTATATACATACCAGTATCCGTATTCCGACCGAATACGAATACAAGAGACTAAAATATTCCGACTCAATATAATACATGGATCCGGCTTAAACCAAAGCCACCAGTATTATCTGCCCGAAATATGACACGTGCGTAAACGCACGTGCATTTTCCGAACCCTGCCATAAAACCATACGGCCTCTACAACGTTTCGCCCGAACTTGGAAAACTATCTGTGGGGGACTCTAAAGACTCGTCAGTACCCTAGCAGTGGGTTTAACCATAAGCACGTCAGTGGCACTAGCTGTGCGTAACGGCTGCCCATGTACTGACCTCAAGGGAAGACGATGAGCGAACTCATCCTGGAACCCTACTGAGCCTATCAGTGACAATATACATACAGTCCAGTCCGTTCGTCTATGAGTATCGCATATCGGGCCTACGGGGCTGGTAACGTCAGACCCCCAATAGCGGTATAAGTCGTGTCAGAGTGTAGCCCAGAACACCCTAAGATACTACTGGAGTACCTACCAGTAAATCTCCTGCCTCGACCGAGGGCTTTGTGTAATGGCTCTCCTACACACAGCGCGATCTCACCCTAAATACCGGGAGAGACGAATCCCCTGCCGATTCGCTCACTTGCCTCCATGTGGCTCGGGACTGTACCAAAAAAAACATGTTTGCACGACTCCTTTGAGCCGTGGTAGGGTAGAAATCAAAGCACAGTGGGAACTCACACGAGACAAAAGACGACCTCAGGTCGATGAACTAACCTGTACACATGTCACCAGGGAACTGCTATCTGACGCTAGGTATAAATACCAACTAGCAGGTTCCCGGCGAGTCCTGTCCGGTGTACTCATAACCCAATGAGCACCTATATACATCTTAGGTGATCCAACTGACACCAGTGGCTTATGAGACCGGCCACCGCCCCTCGTTGGGGTCTCGACTGTATACACTAGTCTACTCTTGAGTATCGATGCCCTGTCTCGAAACTCCCACGACTAGGGACCACTTTCAAGGATGTGCTTATGGACTACCCAACTCTCACGTATATGATCGTCATCATACTGTTGGTAGTCAAGTAAGATCGTAAGGGCTCTATCAATATGTAATAGTGATCAGTCACCTGAACCTGTACACGACTGATAAAGGCAAACCAGATAGCATACTATCATCTCGAGTAAGACTGTCCTACTGGTATAGGTCATCCTCAATCATTGCAATCACGTGCCTGCGATCCAATAATTGACTTTGAGGGCACTACATCCAACAATCTCCCACTTGCACTTAAGGCTAATTATTGCGATATCGCATACTCACAGCCCGTGTGATACCGAACACCCAACTCCTCTACTAATCAGTTTCACAAAGCTCGTTTGTAAAACTCTTGTGTTCGAGAAATAGCCTCAATGAGTGGATCCGCCCTGATGTTTCTTTCTATGTCTCTCTTAATCTCAAGTTCGTGGAGAAAACCATCTCCCGAATTAAGTAATACATGTCTTAGAATATGTTTGGATATCTGATGGGACCTAGTTCATAAATGAACCCCAAATCCAAACTTCTTAGACTGTATCGTCAACTGAACCCCTGCACCATGCCTCCTACAGTATCCTCTTGGACCACCTGTCCATAATACTGTCCCCTTCGTCAGAGGGAAAACTATAACTCTGACAATCACTCTGTCATCCATGTCACCTTTGGAAGCCTGGAATGATAACCGTCTCCCGAAGGAGGCTGCCGTTATCAAATCCGTAGAACATGCACTTATGTTCTAAAAACTACTTCCGAATGTTTCTCCAGGATTAGATTAATATAAACTTATTGCATCTAGTGCAAAAACCACATCTGGTGTGGTACTTGACATCTGATGATCAACTCAATTGCCTAAGCAAGTGATCTGCCAATCATGCACATCCCTCTCCCCTTTAGTCTGTAAGACACCTTTAGAGAGGGTGACTCCATCACATGCAGGTACACCACCATGCCAAGAGTCATCTATTCTAAAATACTATTAGAATACTGTCAAAGTACCCAGATTGGGAAACTACCTAAATCTAGATCTAAAACCATAGATCTAGAAACCAGAATGTCAGATATTATATCCATATCCTTTGTGGAGAAACAACTGTGTGACAACCACAGTACAACCGATCGTAGTATAGGAATTTTACTTCCTACTCTGTGTATGTCATCCAAATACCAAGACATCACACCCTACTACCTTCTTAACAGATCCATCCCCTATTCTGATGAAGTCAAAGACATGACTGTCACATCAAAATTAGATGATCTATCTCCGCTATATCTGCTCTAGTCTATAAATAGACATAAGCTACTTGCCCACTATGCTTCCGCTGCTCCCACTGACCACAACAACCCTCTGGCAGAATAATATATACGTGCACTTCTAAAGCTAGTTTAGAACGACGCTATACTTAAGCTCATGCCGGGTCTCATAGCCTGGAACAACAGTAGTGTCAAGTCTGGGTAAACAAGAATCTCCCTGTCACCGTCCTTGAGGCTACCGGAGTACCGCTCGGGTGCTTGAGGTTACCCACCATATCTGCGGAGTGGCTATTAGAATGTCCAACCTGATTGAATCTTTAGGTCCTATTAAATTTTCCGTAATCGTTTGCGGTTCTGGAATCACTTCCAGTTCTACCATACTCCCACTAATGTTTTCTAAAAAAATCCATTTTATTAAAACTGTGGCGAGTCAAGAACAATATCACTATTGATCTTCCAAATGGTAGAAAGTCAACCCTCGTCATAGCCTGGGCCAACCCAAAAACTGCCATTATAGAAACGTGCCCTGAGTTATCCAGAGTCTGGTTTTAAGCATAAGCCGGATAACTCCCCGTACCTTAACATCGTTAAGATATGAACCATTCTATATCCAATATAGAAACTTTGGCACTTATTTAGTTGGAACCAAATTCAAATCATGCAGCTGTCTCCAGTGCATATCAACTTAATGGAGAGAGGCCAATCAGCATTACTCAACTTAGGAATACATCCAATTATGAGCAACCTGAAAGAGAAACAAGTTTCTCAAAACCATTACTATCAACTGAATACCAATCACAAGTATCTACATCTTCGATCTCTTTGAAGAATCCCGATACTTACGATACCCGGTTCTCTACTTTATTCCTATACCCACAACTTCTCAAAACTTAGACATTGTATTTCTACGAAATACTTGTCTAAAAACTAGAGAAGTCACAAGTAAACAGAACATAGTATGAGGACCAACCCCTTTGTCCTGATGGACACTGGACAATATACAATACTCTATATAAGTCCTCTGAGTTGAATAACTCAAAACATGTGCATCGTAGGTTGAAAAATGTACTTATGGTTAAGAACTACTCCGTTGTTCAATGCTCCTTACCCAATCGTCAACTGATATAGGTAAATGTCATGGACATAATTTCAAAAAGTTATATCTCATTTTATAAAAATAAACGTACATATATATCATTTTGAAATTGGTGCACAACAACGGATACTCAAAACCAAATTCATGCCGTCCGGCAAAAACTCAGGCGACTTCCTCAAATATCACCAATTACAACGAATTCCGATATAATGAGGATGATCACCTTATTCCCAATAACTTACTCCCACTCATCATCTATAAAACCATACATATGTGAGAATCATACCTGGTAAATACATACCTTGGAGTAAGTATCCAATCGGGAAATCGGTTTTCCTTTAACAACGCACAGTGAAACCGAAACATGAAAATGTTTCTTAGGGGTATCCTGGTATTCCTAGTAATGCCTCTTCCATAATCCAATTCATCACTGTAACCGTATATTTCTTTTCCATCTCTCCAAATCCCTTTATTTGTCTTTAGTCGTTACCTTCTGTACACCATCGTTAGGCTAAGTGGTTTTCTTCCTTCCCTACCGATCAGCACCAGCCTATGGTTTGGAAGAAGACTATCCAGTAAGCATAATAGGTGTACTCTCCTAAACTAAGGAGTACTCGCAACCTGAGAGAAGGTGATGATAAAAGACAACTGAATAATACCTTATTCTATTTCTCCCGAACTGGGGAAAAAAGCAAAGGTGAAATAGGAGTGGCGATGAAGTACGCGGTTTGGTCATGAATGATAGCAGTCACAATTTACTTTGCCCTCTTTCTAATCCCGTTATTTTGTCTTTACTTATTACCTTCTGTACACCCTACTTAGACTAATTGGTTTTCTTCATTCCCTACCTTTCGGCGCCTGTCTATGGTTTGGAATAAGACTATCCAATAAGCGTAATAGGTGTACTCTCCTAAACCAAGGAGCCCTCGCAACCTGAGAGAAGGTGATGATAAACGACAACCGAATAAAGCAATTCTATTTCTCCTGAACCTGGATTCATCCTCGAAGAAGTCCCTTCGAGTTCGTATATAACCATACGATGGATCTATCCAATGGAAGTGGATGCTCGTAGTAATACGAGGTGTTCTGAGAAATTCAAAGGGTAAAAGAAGGAGCGGCAATAACTTATGCAACTTAGACAATCCAAAAGCCAGTATTTTAAGAAGGTTCGGTCAACTTGGTCACTGAGTCATAGTCAAGGGACTGTCAAAGGTCACTACCAAAGAGAGAGAGAAAAGAAACACTCTGCGTGCACTCTAACCTAGATCAGAATGGTTATCACTTTATCTAATCAGGAAACCTCCCACTGTACTGTCAAATTCTCCTCCAAACCTGAAAGAAGAATCAATTGGGATCACCCGAAGAGTAAACCAACTCATCAGTGGGAATTGGGATCCAACTCTCATTGCATGATAACGTGAAGGTATCCACTCATGTTATCACACTTCAGAAGGTATGCGCATGCGTAGCAAGTTTCAGTTTCTTTAGAAACTCCCGATGTGATTTTTACCCCATGTTCTTATGACCTTGACGAAGGCCAACAAATCATAAGTCACATGTCAAGTTCAGCCCGTCATTATCTTGTTAATTCAAACCCATCCATACATACCCTTGACGAAGGCCAACAAGGTAATACGACTGTCCCAAACCAACTCATCTATCTATGCAACAGAACAGTAACAAGCAGCTACCATCCACTATGCCTTGACGAAGGCCAACAAACATAGCATGAATACTACGTGCTACCGCCTGAAACGACGGAGGGCTACGGCTGGTTTTTGGCGAAAAACCTTTAACGTAATGAACTTGATCTCGTTGAAGGAACCTGATAGCTTTTTATAAAAATATAGTGGCGAAAACATTTGCTAAAGAGGTCATTCCCGGTGAAGGGATCTCGGCACTTTCCTCGTGGAATGAGGTGCAGGATATTCCAACTGAATACCGCGATGCAAAGTAACAAGTAATCAACTATAGTGAAGTTATTACCCTGACGCAAACTTCTGCCCAAGGGGTCACTCCCGGTGAAGGGATCTCGGCCCTTGCCTCGTCGAATGAGGTGCAGGATATTCCGACTGAATACCACTGTGCAAAACAAAAGAAAACGTCCTTGTAATAACACTTTTTAAAACTGTTCCAACAACATCCAAACAGGTTTGTTTTCTTTTGCATTGATCAGAATCAACGCAGTCCCATCAATTTAATCACACCAGAAAAGAACGAAAATAAAATGTACGTATATGCCATCCGCATTCGCCATTGGGTCCCGTCATCACCCGTTAGGTTACTTAACTAACGACAGAGCGGGGACTAGACTAGCGCGGGTGTAAAACATATACAACATCTACTAGTATATATACCAATATACAATAATCGCTCCAGGCATGATAAATGCAACATTACAGAAAAGTAATAAGCATCACAGAACAATACAGATAATCAGGGATCCCCGGGTTTCACAGAGCCGCTACTGAAACCCGACGTTCCCCTGGTCGTGTGGATAGCCTGCGCAATGAAACCTAGACCCCTACGGGTGCGGCAAGTTACCCGCCAAAACCTGAAGCGAGGCAGCCCCTACAGCAAAGTGAATGGAACACCCTGCACTTCATGGAATCCGGTAACTTGAGCACCCCTCCTTGGGTCAACATGTACCCCTTACGAGTGCGGCGAATAGTCTGCCAATTCTAGAGTGAAGCCCCTCTGCCTCTCAAAGCCATGAGATTCGGACCCGTTGCCCTCCAGAACCCGGCTATCCGTGCACTCCGTCGCGGGGTAAAACCTAGTACAGAAATGAAAAATATGTACAACGGGTACATCGACCTCAGCCCGGTCGTGCCCCAAAAGAATATTATACAAACAGGCAGTGACGGCAGTCTACATGTTGGACGCTCGCCCCGCAATATCAAATGTACAAATAATCCCAAACTGCACTACCATTGCACACAGCTATCCACCACGACAAATCCCCAACATCACAGCACAACACAGAACATCAACGCGAATGTCACGTTCGCAAACCCGTCTAAAAGGACTATAGCAATTAGACGTAATTTACTGTAAGTCAATGCTACCCTTCCCCGGTACTTACGGGGTTGCGGAATTGGTGAAAAACGATTTTTGCTAGGGTGGTAACATGGACTACAAATACGGATCTTTGTTAAAAAATCTACCTAACAACCTAACTAGGAGTTTTACCTACTCTGTTAGGGGGTTATACCTTTCTTGAACTCCTTCGTCTTCAACTCTTGTGGTGTACGGACCGGCCTCTTCTCGTCGTCTTCTCGCGCCGAAGACGGATCCACCCGAAAGCTTCTACCTTTGGCTTCATCTTCGAACTTTGAAGAAACTAGAACACTTGGCTTGCTAGGCCTTGTGAACTAGGATGAGTAGAGGATTGTTTTGGTGCTTTTATCTCTAAGGCAATGAATCTCAACACATGAGAAGGGTTTGCCTTGAGCTAGAGAGAGCAAGAGGAAGAGGGAGAGCTTGAGCAAGTGATGGCAAGAGAGAGAAATGAAATGAGAGAATGAGTGAACCTTTTGCCATCCTTGCTCTCATAATCCAAAATCATCATAACAAGTAATGATAATTGAGTATATTGTAATGGTTATTATCATGACAAATGACACTATCATTTCTTGCATTAAATGCAAATGGTGAACAAAACAAGCAAGCATAAGTCAATGCAACCAAATGATGGCCATTGTCATGATGGTGGTCAACAAGTCCAACCTAGTCAACCGGTCCACAAAAGTCAACAAGTCAACTAGGTCAACCTTTCAACCCTAACCATATCACTATAATACTCAATTAATATTATTGTTAATCATTTTTCTTAATCTCATTACGGTTTTACAAAAGTCAACAGTCAGCAACCTTAATGAGAATCCTCTGCCTCTGTCTCTGTCAACTGTGCATACACACCCGTATCCGCGTTCCGGGGAACACAAATACAAACGAGATAAAACCAATCCCAAAACGTGTACTAGGATCTGGCTTAAACCAATGCCCGCTAGTAACGGTCAGTAAACGTGCACAAGTGCGCGGATGTGACCGAACCCTGTCGCAAAACCGTGCGACCTGTTGCAAAACCATGCGACCTCTACTCTTTTGCCTAAAGGCGAATAACTCTCTGTGTGGGGCTCTAAAGACTCGACACTACACTAGCAGAAGGTTTAACCACAGACCGCAAGCGACACTAGCTGTGCGTAACGGCCTCCAGGTAGATGCCGATAAGAAGACGGACGAGGTGAAACCCATCTGAACTCCTACTGAGCCTGAATGTGACAGTCTCCGTATAGTCCGGTCTATTCGTCTGATACATCGCATGGCAGGCCTAGGGGGACGGTAAACGTCAGTCCCCTAATAGCGGTACAAGTCGTGTCGGAGTGTAGCCCAGAACACCCTGAGATAACACTGGAAACCTACCAGTATATCTCGCTTGCCCTGGCCAGGGACTACTTGTGTAATGGCTCTCCTAGACACAGCGCGATGTCAACCCCCAATACCGGGAGAGACGAATCCTGTCTAACCGTCACTGCCTCCAAGTGCTTCGGGACTGCACCCAACTACTACCTGTTTGCACGACTCCTTTGAGCCGTGGTAGGGTAGAAATCAAAGTACAGTGGGAACACACTCGAGGTGAAGTGACAGTGTCAAGTCAGCGGACTAAGCTGTACTCAAGTCACCTGGGAACTGATAACCGACGATAGGTATAGTACAAACCAATCAGTTCCCGACGAGTCCTGTCCAGTGTACTCGTAACCTAACGAGCACCCGCATACTATCTCAAGTACGACGTACTGACGGCTATGGGACAGACCGTCTCCCCTGCTGGGATGAGAAGTGCATACGCTAGTCTACTCCGGAGTATCGATGCCCTGTCTCGATAGTCCTATGACTAGGGACCTGTATAAGGATGTGCTTGTGGATTACCCAGCCCCTACGAGTGTGACTGCCATCACAACGCTGGTAATCAAGCAAAGATCCTAAAGGCTCTACTAATATGTATAAGCAATATGCTAAAAGAAATACATGCACATATTAAAGTAGAAACAAACCAAGTAGCATACTACCATTTTGAGCAAGATTGTCAATACAAGGTGAATAACCCAAGCTTCCATTAAGTAATATACAAACTAGTATGATACAGTAATGGCCTCTAGGGCATATACACTAACAATCTCCCACTTGCACTAAAGCCATGTACTGGCGTATCGAAGACCTATCATCTCGATCAGCCGCTCGAACTAAGTCTGGGGCAAGGCCTTGGTGAATGGATCTGCAGTGTTATCTTCTGAAGCAACCCTCCGAACCTCGATCTCCTGGCGATCCACGATCTCCCTAATCAGGTGATACCGCCTCAAGATGTGTCTGGATTTCTGATGGGACCTGGGTTCCTTCGCTAAAGCTATAGCCCCGTTGTTGTCGCAATACAGAGGTATTGGATCAACAATGGATGGAACCACCTGAAGTTCTTTCAAGAACTTCCTCATCCAGACGGCTTCTTTTGCGGCATCAGCAGCAGCGATGTATTCCGCTTCCATCGTCGAGTCGGCAACAGTTTCCTGTTTGGAACTCTTCCAACACACCACCCCTCCATTGAGGATAATGACAAAACCCGACATGGACTTGGAATCATCCTTGTCACTGTGGAAGCTGGAGTCAGCAAAGGCCTCGATCTGGAGGTCCTTTCCGCCATACACCAAGAACATCTCCTTAGTCCTTCTCAGGTACTTGAGAATGTTCTTTACCGCTATCCAGTGCTTCTCCCCTGGGTCCGACTGATACCGGCTTACAACGCTCAATGCGTATGCTACATCTGGTCTGGTACACAACATCGCATACATAATAGAGCCTACCGCAGATGCGTAGGGTATTGACGACATGCGAGCCCTTTCCGAATCAGTCTTGGAAGACATCTCTTTGGAGAGGGTGATTCCGTGACAAGCCGGCAGATTACCGCGCTTGGAATCTTCCATACTGAATCATTTCAGTATGGTGTCGATGTACCTTGACTGTGAAAGTCCCAACATCCTTTTAGATCTATCACGATAGATCTGGATCGCCAGAATGTAGTTGGCATCGCCCAGGTCCTTCATGGAGAACCTGTGTGACAAGAACCCTTTGACAGATTGTAGCATAGGAATGCCATTTCCTATCAAGAGAATGTCATCCACGTATAAAACGAGGAATACGACAGTTCTTGCTACAAATCTACTATAGATGCATGGTTCATCTGGATTTTTGATAAAGCCAAATTTTTTGACTGTCTCATCAAAGCAGATGTTCCAACTCCGCGATGCCTGCTTTAGTCCATAGATGGACTTAAGCAACTTGAACACCTTTCCGCTGCTCCCACTCTGAATGAAACCCTCTGGCTGGTCCATATAGACACACTCCTCTAAATTTCCATTTAGAAAAGTGGTCTTTACGTCCATTTGCCAGATCTCATAATCGTGGAAGGCAGCAATGGCAAGAAGGATCCGAATGGATTTCAGCATAGCCAGTGGAGAAAAGGTCTCGTCATAGTTCAAACCAGGTCTTTGATGAAAACCCTTTGCAACAAGTCTAGCCATATAGGTCTCAACCTGTCCATCTACACCAATCTTCCTTTTGAAGATCCACTTGCATCCTACGGGTTTTACCCCATCTAGAGCAACGTCCAACATCCATACTTTGTTAGTGTACATGGACTCCATTTTGGTCCGCATTGCATCCAGCCATTTTATCGAGTCAACGCTCTGAACGTCCTGCTGGAAGCTAGTAGGCTCATCATAATCAATGATGCAGTCCTCTCTATCCCCGTCTATGAGAAAACCGTAGTATCTCTCGGGCGGATGAGACTGCCTACTACTCCTGCGGAGCGGCGTAGGAATGTCCTGTTCTTTTGAACCCTCTGGTTCTACTAAGCTTTCAGTAATAGTCTGTGGTTCTGGAATTTCTTCCAGTTCTATTGCGCTCCCACTTATTTCTTTTTCTAAGAACTGGTGTTCCAAGAAGTGGGCATGACGAGAAACAAAAACCTTTTGTTCCTCTTCGCAATAGAAGAAATATCCCTTGGAGTTCTTTGGATATCCCACAAACTTGCACTGTACTGAGTGTGCCTCGAGTTTGTCCGCAAGCTGCTTTTTAACAAAAGCTGGACATCCTCATGTCTTAATGTGCTTAAGATAGGGTTTCTTCCCACACCATATCTGATATGGTGTGGTAGGCACAGTCATAGTTGGAACTCGGTTCAAAATATATGCAGCTGATTCTAGCGCATATCCCCAGAATGATCGCGGTAACTCAGCGTTACTCCTCATGGAACGTACCATATCCAATAGGGTCCTGTTCCGTCTCTCCGATACACCATTATGTTGCGGAGTGTATGGAGGAGTAAGCTGAGAGAGAATACCATTCTCTTTTAGGTAATCCAGGAACTCGGCACTCAAGTATTCTCCACCTCGATCAGATCTTAGTGTCTTGATACTTTTGCCGGTATGTTTTTCTACTTCATTCTTATATTCCTGGAACTTTCCAAAGGCTTCGGATTTATGTTTCATTAAGAAGACATATCCGTACCTTGAAAAGTCATCCGTAAAAGTAATGAAGTAAGAAAAAACGCTTCGCGCATGTGTAGACATTGGACCGCACACGTCGCTGTGTACGAGTCCCAAGAGCTCGCTCGCTCTTACTCCGTGTCCAGTGAACGGAGTCTTTGTCATCTTTCCTTTGAGACAGGATTGACAAGTTGCATATGATTGATATTGGAATGGATCCTAATATCCTTCTGTATGTAACTTAGTCAATCTTCTCTCATTGATGTGACCCAGTCTACAATGCCAAAAGAAAGCCTGATTTATTTCCGGAGACTTTCTTTTGTGTGTATTCTGGACATTGAAAATCTGTTGTTGGTTTAATACGTATATACCATTGCTTAATGTACCTGACCCAATCAAAACTTGATTAAGGTGAATGTTCAACAACATTACTTACAAATGCAAATTCATAACCTTCTTTAGATAATAAAGATACAGAAATGATATTACAAGTTGCATTGGGTACAAAATAGCAATTACGCAAAACCAAAACATGTCCATCTGACAAGCCCAGGTGATAGTCCCCCATGGACTCAGCATCCATGCCAGCTCCGTTTGCAACTCTGAGGGTCATATCACCTGCCTTCAAAACCCTACGCTTTCTCAGTGCCTGCAAAGAATTACAGATATGAGATCCTGATCCGGTATCCAATACCCAGGAAGTAGAGTTTATTGAAAAACAGTTTTCAATAACATACACACCTGAAGCTGAAGCCGCAACTTGCTTCAGATCCTGTGTTCTGGCCTTCCAAGCCCTGCAATCTTTCTTCCGGTATCCCTTCTTATGACAATAGAAGCATTCTTCCTTTCCCGCAAGCTGCCCCGCTATTTTTGTTGCCTTTGCTTTTCCCTTCGTATCCATTTTACTAACACCGCCCCTTGGTTTGGCGGGGGCTTTCTTCTTCTTTCCCTTGGCTTTTGCCTTGGACTTAGAAGAGGAAGATCCTCCTACAAACAAAGTGGATGTTTCCCTAACTTTCTGTAGGGTGCCCTCTGCACTCCTCAGCATGTTGAGGAGCTCCGGAAGTTCAACTTCTTTTCCTTGTAAGTTGAAGTTCAGGATGAACTGGGCGTAAGTGGAAGGAAGGGACTGAAGAATCATGTCCGTATAGAGCTCGTTCTCTAACGTGGTCCCAAGGTCTGCGAGCTCCTCAATGAAGCCAATCATCTTAAGCACGTGTTCCGCTACCGATGATCCGACGGCCAACGTTGCCGAAAATAGCTTCTTCGACACTTCGTATCTTGCGATACGAGATTGCTCTCCATACAGTTCTTTTATATGGAGAAATATGGATTCGAGGTCCATATTCTCGTGCCTCCTCTGATGTTCATTGTCCATAGAGGCAAGCACGAGGCACTTGGCCTTCGCGCAATCGATCTCCCAGGTCTTACGGATTTCCATATCCGCGACGCTTGAGGTGGGACCTGGGACAGGGGGAGCTTTGGTGGTAAGAAGATACCCCAGCTTGTCGTAAGTGATTGCCATTTTGACATTCCTGAGCCAATCTTTGTAGTTTGGCCCTGTCAGTATGTTTTTATCTAGAAGTAACTTAAGTCCAGTCATGTCGATTGGTCGCTGCAATTAGGAGAGAGAGAAGAAACACTCAGCATGATGCTCTTACAAGTTTAGAGTGGTTTTTAGTTTGTCTAAACAGGATGGCTCCCACTGTATCTCGAATTCCTCCTCAAACCAAAAAGGAAGAATTAGTCGGAATCAATCTCACCGTACAATACTTGCTTAACCATTCAGCCAGGCCAGTGTTGGTACTTCGAGGGAGGTTTTCCAACGCTTTCGCGAAGTTCCTTAATTAAATAACCTCTTTTCCCTGGGGGCGTAGCCCCGCTAACACCTTTCTAGATACCTACTTGGTTTATAGCATTGATCGTTAAGTGAGAAATTTCTCTAGGAGTAGCATATACCCACAGTAGGATCGGGATCCAAATATCATCGCGTGATAAAACTGAAGGAATCCTACCAGAATCATCACACTCCAAATGGTATGCAACACTAGCAAGTTTCAGTTCTTTTGAAACTCCCGAAGTGGATTTTTGCCCCATGCTTTTATGACCTTGACTTTGGCCAAAATATCATAAGTCACATGTCAAGTTCTACCCGTCATTCTCCAGGTTAATTTGAACCCACCCGTACATACCCTTGACTTTGGCCAACATGGCAGTACGACTGTCCTAAACCAACGCATCTATCTATGCTGCACATGAATACCCAATAGCTACCAATCACTATGCCTTGACTTTGGCCAACATATATAGCTTGAATACTATTGACTATTCATGTGAAACGACGGATGGCTACGAATGGTTTTGGCGAAAACCGTGAACGTAGTGAACTTGATATAATCGATGGAACGAGATAGCTTTTAAAAGGAGTGGCTCAAGCTCTGCATTTAAAAGTTGGCTTTTGAAAAGAACCGAGTGGTTTTGAAAGTGTTCCAACGACTTTACTTGGTTTATTTTTTCTTGCATTAATTCTTTTTAATGCGTCCCATCATTTAATCCTACCATTGCAGAAAACAACCAAAATATGACGTACGCTTATGACATCCGCATTCGCCACGGGGCCCCGTCATTACCCGTTAGGTTACTTAACTAACGACAGAGCGGGGGCTGGACTAGCGCGGATGCAAAACATAAGCAACGCCTAAATAGTTATCATATATAGATATATTGCAATGATAGCCAATCCAGATCATAGATGAACACATTGGATATACTAGGAATCCTCAATTCGTACAAGCCTGTAACGAAAAGCGGATTACACGGTCGCGGTGAGTAGCCAATACCCCACCCAAGACCCCTACGGGTGCGGCAAACTACCCGCCAAATACCCGAAGCGAAGCAACCTCCCTCAACTCGTGAGTAGGCCACTCGGCACTTCGAGGTACCCGGTACTTTGTGCACCCCCTCCATGGGTCTATCCTAGGAGCAAAAACAGTAAAGAAATTATACATTGACGGCTACAACCCCGACCCGGTTGTGCGGCCAAAAATAATATTACATCAATTACAAATTTTACATGAATAGAAAGAAAAGAAAACTCTCATCTCACAACCCCCCGGCTATTCACCCGCGACAATCCAATGAATTCATATACACATACCATCAACATTACAGATATAAACCCGTTAGCTTTAGTCTTTAGAAGTTCGATCAAAATACGGATTTTTAGGCCCCAAACACAAATTTTTCTTTCTGGAAAATCTGGGCAGAAAAAACATATTTTAAAAAACCAAAAACAACCCCAGAAACACTCTGCAAGAAAATTTTTCCACGGCCGAGTCAACTCGGCCACGAAACCGCGGCGGGAGCGTGCTCCCGCCACGTTTCCGCGGTGACTTGACCGGTTCGTTGGACCAATTTTCTTGGGTGTCTATTAAAAAGCCTGAGTCGATTTTTGATGTATGATTTTTCAATTTTTGAAAAGAATACAGAATCGACAGAAACTTGATTTTTTCGGGTTCGTTTCGTGACTTTTTCTCCGATCGAATTTCTAGTTACTATGCTAACATGTTAGATAGTGTTTAACTAGGCTCTAATACCACTGTAAGTCCATGCTACCCTTCCCCGGTACTTACGGGGTTGCGGAATTGGTGAAAAACGATTTTTGCTAGGGTAGTAACATGGACTACAAATATGGATCTTTGTTAAAAAATCTACCTAACAACCTAACTAGGAGTTTTAACTACTTTGTTAGGGGGTTATACCTTTCTTGAACTCCTTCGTCTTCAACTCTTGTGGTGTACGGACCGGCCTCTCCTCGTCGTCTTCTCGCACCGAAGACGGATCCACCCGAAAGCTTCTACCTTTGGCTTCTTCTTCGAACTTTGAAGAAACTAGAACACTTGGCTTGCTAGGCCTTGTGAACTAGGATGAGTAGAGGATTGTTTTGGTGCTTTTATCTCTAAGGCAATGAATCTCAACACATGAGAAGGGTTTGCCTTGAGCTAGAGAGAGCAAGAGGAAGAGGGAGAGCTTGAGCAAGTGATGGCAAGAGAGAGAAATGAAATGAGAGAATGAGTGAAGCTTATGCCATCGTTGCTCTCATAATCTAAAATCATCATAACAAGTAATGATAATTGAGTATATTGTAATGGTTATTATCATGACAAATGACACTATCATTTCTTGCATTAAATGCAAATGGTGAACAAAACAAGCAAGCATAAGTCAATGCAATCAAATGATGGCCATTGTCATGATGGTGGTCAAGAAGTCCAACCTAGTCAACCGGTCCACAAAAGTCAACAAGTCAACTAGGTTAACCTTTCAACCCTAACCATGTCACTATAATACTCAATTAATATTATTGTTAATCATATTTCTTAATCTCATTAGGGTTTGACAAAAGTCAACAGTCAGCAACCCTAATGAGAATCATCTGCCTCTGTCTCTGTCAACTGTGCATACACACCCGTATCCGCGTTTCGGGGAGCATGAATACAAACGAGATAAAACCAATCGCAAAACATATACTAGGATCTGGCTTAAACCAAAGCCCGCAAGTAATAACTGCCCGGTCAGTAAACGTGCACAAGTGCGCGGATGTGACCGAACCCTGTCGCAAAACCGTGCGACCTGTTGCAAAACCTTGCGACCTCTACTCTTTTGCCTAAAGGCGAATAGCTCTCTGTATGGGACTCTAAAGACTCGACACTACACTGGCAGTGGGTTTAACCACAGACCGCAAGCAGCACTAGCTGTGCGTAACGGCTCCCAGGTAGATGTCGATAAGAAGATGGACGAGGTGAAACCCATCTGAACTCCTACTGAGCTTGAATGTGACAGTCTCCGTACAGTCCGGTCTGTTCGTCTGATACATCGCATGGCGGGCCTAGGGGGCGGTAAACGTCAGTCCCCTGATAGCGGTACAAGTCGTGTCGGAGTGTAGCCCAGAACACCCTGAGATAACACTGGAAACCTACCAGTATATCTCACTTGCCCTGGCCAGGGACTACTTGTGTAATGGCTCTCCTAGACACAGCACGATGTCAACCCCCAATACCGGGAGAGACGAATCCTGTCTAACCGTCACTGCCTCCAAGTGCTTCAGGACTGCACCCAACTACTACCTGTTTGCACGACTCCTTTGAGCCGTGGTAGGGTAGTAATCAAAGTACAGTGGGAACACACTCGAGGCGAAGTGACAGTGTCAAGTCAGCGGACTAAGCTGTACTCATGTCACCTGGGAACTGATAACTGACGATAGGTATAGTACCAACCAATCAGTTCCCGACGAGTCCTGTCCAGTGTACTCGTAACCTAACGAGCACCCGCATACTATCTCAAGTACGACGTACTGACGGCTGTGGGACAGACCGTCTCCCCTGCTGGGATGAGAAGCGCATACGCTAGTCTACTCCGGAGTATCGATGCCCTGTCTCGATAGTCCTACGACTAGGGACCTGTATAAGGATGTGCTTGTGGATTACCCAACCCCCACGAGTGTGACTGCCATCACAACGCTAGTAATCAATTAAAGATCCTAAGGGCTCTACTAATATGTATAAGCAATATGCTAAAAGAAACACATGCACATATTAAAGTAGAAACAAACCAAGTAGCATACTATCATTTTGAGCAAGATTGTCAATACAAGGTGAATATCCCAAGCTTCCATTAAGTAATATACAAACTAGTATGATACAGTAATGGCTTCTAGGGCATATACACTAACATTTACCGCTCGAATGACATTCATGGTCGGAGATATAACGTAAGTACTATAAACTAACAAGTTTAAAATTCCAATCGACAAAACTTTCCGAAGTGGGCCCCACGTACATCTGTAGTACATAAACAAAATCTGGGCCCAAACAAAATATACCAGAAACCACAATTCCCCATGCAAGAGCCCCAGAAGAAATTTGGCACACTGAAGCACCAAGCCTGCGGCGGAACCGCGGCCAAACCTTGGCATGTGCGACGGTTCCGTGGCAGTACGGTCGAATCAGTGGCCCAAATTCCTACTGTGTTCTTAAAAAAGCCTGCACGATTTTCTGAGATGCTCAAAATGATTTTTAGACCTGTTTAAAAATTCGACAGAAACTTTGGCCTGAAAATTGCGGTTTTGGAAATTTCATTCGATCGTTGTTTTAAACACGTTAGAACAAGTTTGTAAAGGTTAATGGCGTGGCTCTGATACCATGTAAGTCTACGGTAGCGCCCCGGCCGTCATTCTGACGCCAAACGCGGAACAAAAACTTTTATAACTAGCGCTATCGCATACTATAACCCGGATCTTGCCATTAACGCTAAACTAACAAACTGTAAAGAGGTAGAAAAGCTATACCGATCAATCCGAGTCCTTCGGTCTTTAGCCATCATCCCACGCTCCTTTGCGACAACTCCGATCACTTTGCTCCTCGTCGAGGTGGCACCACATCTACGGATCTTTAAACGGGCTCCCGCCTCTATACCGAGGCAACTCGGTCATCAAGTCTGCTAAAAAAGATGACCAAGATGAAGTAGAGAACGAGTAGAATACTTTGTCTCAAACACCCTAGGGTTCTCATCACATGAGAGGGTTAGGGTGGAGGTTAAAGAAGATGCTAGGGTTTGGAAATGGTGAACTCAAGAAACTATCAAGAGAGAAAGAACTCAAGCATATAAAACTTCTCTCTTTTTCTTCTTATGTGAATAGATGAATAAGGTTCTCATCTTTTATCCAAAACCAAAGAGAAATATCTCATGAAAACATCTCCTCAAATATCTCTTCACAAAACAAAACACAATAATTCCTTAATGACTCACTAGATGACTCATTACATGAGTCATTAGTGAACATTCTAGAATCAATGTGTCATCCATAATAAGTCATCATTTCCAAAACCAAATAATCATTTAAACCAAAATGATTAATCCAAAAAAAAATACATCTTCTAAAATATTCTCGTAACGGATTACGAAAATACCCCTCACCTATATATACATACCTGTATCCGTATTCCAACCGAATACGAATACGAGAGACTAAAATATTCCGACTCAATATAATACATCGATCCGGCTTAAACCAAAGCCCACCAGTATTATCTGCCCGAAATATGACACGTGCATAAACGCACGTGCATTTTCCGAACCTTGCCATAAAACCATACAGCCTCTACAATGTTTCGCCCGAACTTGGGAAACTATCTGTGGGGGACTCTAAAGACTCGTCAGTACCCTGGCAGTGGGTTTAACCACAAGCACGTCAACGGCACAAGCTGTGCGTAACGGCTGTCCATGTACTGACCTCAAGGGAAGCCGATGAGCGAACTCATCCTGGAACCCTACTGAGCCTATCAGTGATAATATACATACAGTCCAGTCCGTTCGTCTATGAGTATCACATATCGGGCCTAGGGGGCTGGTAACGTTAGACCCCCAATAGCGGTATAAGTCATGTCATAGTGTAGCCCAGAACACCCTGAGATACTACTGGAGTACCTACCAGTAAATCTCCTACCTCGGCCGAGGGCTTTGTATAATGGCACTCCTAGACACAGCGCGATCTCACCCCCAATACCGGGAGAGACGAATTCCCTGCCGATCCGCTCACTTGCTCCATGTGGCTCGGGACTGTACCCAAAAAAACCCTGTTTGCACGACTCCTTTGAGCCATGGTAGGATAGAAATCAAAGCACAGTGGGAACTCACACGAGACAAATGACGACCTCAGGTCGATGAACTAACATGTACACATGTCACCAGGGAACTGCTATCTGACGCTAGGTATAAATACCAACTAGCAGGTTCCCGGGGAGTCCTGTCCGGTGTACTCATAACCCAATGAGCACCTGTATACATCTTAGGTGATCCAACTGACACCAGTGGCTTGTGAGACCGGCCACCGCCCTTCGTCGGGGTCTCGACTGTATACACTAGTCTACTCCGGAGTATCGATGCCCTATCTCAAAACTCCCACGACTAGGGACCACTTTCAAGGATGTGCTTATGGTCTACCCAACTCTTACGTATATGATCGCCATCATACTATTGGTAGTCAAACAAGATCCTAAGGGCTCTATCAATGTGTAATAGTGATCAGTCACCTGAACCTGTACACGACTGATAAAGGCAAACCAGATAGCATACTATCATCTCGAGTAAGACTGTCCTACCAGTATATGTCCTCCTCAATCATTGCAATCACGTGCCTGCGATCCAATAATTGTCTTTAAGGGCACTACATCCAACACTTAACATGGTCAACAAACCATAAGCTACTAGTCAAGTTCAACCCGTCATTTCATGATTGATTTAGACCCACCCGCATAACCCGTGATACAGTCAACAAGGTTACACGACTGTCCTAACCTATCACATCAACATGCAAGCAGGAAGACATCACTTAGCTACCGTACACTGTGCTTTGACACAGTCAATAAATGTAACATGAATACTAAGTACTTTAGTTCCTAAAATGACAGAGAGTTATGCTGGTTTTGAAGAAAACCATCAACGTAATAAACTTGATATCATCATAGGAACCGAGTGGTTTTAAAAATTTATATTCACGTAGACTTTTGCTTAAAAGTGAACTCCCTGTGAAGGGATCTAGTCTCTTTCCTCATCGAATGAAGGCTAGATATTCCTAACTGAATATCACAATACAAAGCAAAAGAATATGGTTACAAAAACAATTTTAGTGACACAAACTTTTACACAAGAGCTTACTCCCAGTGACGGGATCAAGGCTCTTTCCTCATCGAATGAGGTGCGGGACATTCCTAACCGAATGCCACGATGCAAAGCAAAAGAATCGACTAAAAATTTCCCTTTTTATAAAAATTGGTTCCTATAACGTATAGGTTTATTTTATCTTGCATTAGTCCTATTAACGCAATCCCATCGTTTAGATAATCGCATTATCTAACATTATCCTTCTCACACAAACATTACAGAGAAAGCAATATGAAAAAGAAAAATAGAATGCACATATACGCCATCCGCATTCGCCACGGGGCCCCGTCATGCACCGTTAGGTTCCTTAACTAACGGCAGAGCGGGGGCAGGGCTAGCGTGGATGCAAAACGTATATAGCATTTATTTATATATATCATATATTACATATATCTATATATCATTACACGCAAATAATCACATTACAGTATGCGGGAAAACAACATCACAGAGTTGGAATGGTCGGATCGCCTAGGAATCCCACGTTTTGTTTGAGCCACAAACGAAGCGCGACATTCTCCGGTCATGTGAATAGCCCATGCGTAGCCAAAAGCTGACCCCTATGAGTGCGGCAAATCATCCGCCAATCCGAGAAAAGGAGGCGACCCGACATCAACACCATGAAGGGGCCACCTAGCATTTTCTCGAATCTGATGACTTGATAACTCCTCTGCGGGTCTATCCTAACCCCTTACAAGCGTGGCAAGCAACCCGGCAGTCTTAGAATCGAGTGACCCGGTCTCAACTCCTTGAGATGGCCACCTGCTGCAATCCAAAACCCGACTGCCAGTGCGCTTCTCCATAAGGTAATCCTAAAACCTATATTAATATAATGGTGACATCGATCGCAACCTGATCGAGCCCTGACAAACAATAATTGTCATGTCCCGCTTCCCAATAGACGGAAACAGGCACGTGACAAGCCCGCGACGTATTTATTTAGAGAAGGCCCTTTCCCGGAATAAATACGCTAAGCGTAAAAGAAGCAATATAAAAATGACAAGAGAATTAACATGAGATTTAAAATTCAACAACTTTATTTACATTCAACTTGATTCATTTACAATACACGATTTCAACTGAAAGAAAATACAAGAACAGAAATGCCTAAACAGATGGCATACATAAACTGAGAGAAAAAAATGATTATTCTAGGCCTGGGTCGAGATCTGATCGTGCTCCTCCTCTGAGATGTCTACCTCCTCAGTCTCCACAATATCTGACGAACATTCCAAGAAAACAAAGAAAGGTGGAATGCCCGTCAGTGAACTTTCGCTCGGTAAGTCTCCAAGAAATGGGTGTGAAGTACAAAAGTATAAAGATAAAGAAATGTCTATCATGAAACAATGGACTAGGATATATGTTGTTTAAACATGTCAGTTAATATAAGGATGGCAATTATATTTAACATGCAGTTCTATCTATATATCTATCATGGTAAGAAATACATAAGCATAGTATAATATGGCCGTGTAGTGTAGGTCTAGTGAACATGAAGTGAATGTAAGTGTCTTAACTGGTCTCTACTTGGGTACAGTAATTTAACGTAAGTTCAAGGGTGAATGTCAACCAATCTCAAAAGTGTTCTCGAACCCAACAGGCTGTAATCCAGGGGTAAGGAACCACGGGCCCAAATCAAGTGTTAGTAACGGGACTTCAATCTAGTGTTAAAGTATTTCAAACTCAACAGGCTGTAATCCAGGAGCAAGGAAACACGGGCCCTTATGATAGCTTGATGGTGTTAGTAGACATGGATTCATGATCTAGTGGGACTCCTGAGATTTCGTTGGATTCACACATGAACTATCCCAGCACCCCGTATATGCTAAGTTACAGTTAAAATTACCAGCCTTGCTCGAATCCATGAATATATCAAGTTGAAAGATTGAGTTCATGTCAATATCATGTATTCGTGTCAAGTATTCTTGTATTAATGTCAAGTTGTATTCATGGTTCGAGTCAAGTCAGTTTAAATAGAAACCATTGTGCTCTGGTATTCTTATTAAGTTCATGTTCAAATATAACCAGGGTTTGGTTAAGTCAAGTATACATGTTTGATATTGACGGATTGATTTCGAGTGTTCATGTTCATGTTCAAGTATTCATATTTGACTTTAGATTTAGGTTTGAATTAGATTCAGAGTGAGTCAGACACTTGTACTAATTTAACTCTGGAAATCTTAGGCTCGAGAATTATCGGTAACTGTTGCACATGGACAGCAGGATTTGTGTCTTTTTCCAAGACAATTACCATTAATAACTCCGTTAAGTTGTCTACCTTAAATAGGCAAGCACTCACTTTCTCCGGCTCCCTGGGGCTCAAGAGAATTGATCCCGCTTAAACCTATATTTACTAAGTCCTTAAAATATTGTTTTTATATAACTTGGAGGGGTTTTATGAAAATTATTTTAATATAGTTTCAAAATATACCTCGAGGGGTGATTTATATTATTAGGGTTTTCATAAGCATGAGTTGTAAGGATTTGGTTATTTTAGTGATAAATACTTAGCTTTGGAAAGTTCATGGTATTTTATTGAAAAGAGTTGTCATTTGGTAATTTGATGGTCTTTTATTGAAACATGTTAATCTTTTATTTTTAAAAAAAAATATAGGTTTATTATATTTTGAAAATATGTATTTATAATTTTAATTTTAAAAATAATTTTATTATATTTAGAAAATTCGTATTTCTTAAAACCGTATTTAAATCCTTTCGAGATCGAATGCTCCGTGAGGAGGTCTGCATCTCGTTCTACTAGCCCAAGAATGTGCGATAATCCGCACCATCCATTAGCAGGTCCCCTAAAGAGGGTTGTAGATGCATATTTATAAAGGAAATGAAATACTACATTTTAAAGAAATCCGGTTTTTAAAGTTATGTGGTATTTTATCGTAATATTATTCTACGTAACAAAAATACAAACAATGAGTATAGTGCTATGAAACCAAGAGTGCGTGTGGGGTAAGTCATTACCCCGTGTAGTTTTCCTAAGGTATTGTTTTAACAAGTACTAAAAGAGGTGTTTATAAAGTTCAAGGTATTTTAATGAAAAAGTGCTACTATTGTTGTTTCACATGCGATTCTAGGTTAAAATTTATTCTAAATATTGGTATTAAGATTACAAGTATTTTGTAAGAATTTAGATGAACAATATATAAGCAAAAGTGGAGTTTCTAGGGTTTGGAAAAAGGATATCGGTATTAACTCTGCTTTTACCGATTTTGATTAAAAAGGAATTTAAAGAATAAAAAGGGAGTTTGGGAAGGACTTAACGTTTGAATATATCAAGAAGGGGTTAATGAAGAGGAGGGATGTTTCGGAGCGTCGCGGGAGCTCTAGAATCGGCTTCGATCTTAGACGGAAGTTGCTTGTTCGCTAACTCCACTTTACTCCACTTGCACCTAGGAAGTTTTGAGAGAGTTTTGGCTAGAATTTTCAGAATGGTGAAGGGCTAGGGCATGGGGTAGTATTTATAGTGGAGAATTAGGGTTTTGAAATTAAAAATGTGGATTAAAATGAATTAAAATGTGGTTTAATTATGAAATGAAGGGTCTCTGTTTGATTGCAAGGAAATCAAACAGTGCAGGGGAGTTAGGGGTAAGTGAAGGGGTGTGTGTGCAAAGCCCGGGCTTCATTGGCCATGATCGGACCATCGGCGCCGCCCTTGATGAGTTTTTCGCCGGTCGATTGTTGGGGTTGGGTCTCGATATTTGTGCCACGTGTATTTCTCAGTGTTTACTCCATTTTCCACATGTTTGATTTTTCTGAACTTTTCATTTTCCCGTGTATTGCACGTGAAATCTTTTGGGCTTCTAAAAAGTTAAAAAGAAAAATAAAAAAAATAATTGTGGCTGATGGGAATCGAACACAGGGGCTACGTCACAATAGTGCTAGGGCTTTACCAGTGAGCTACAAGTTGCTTCATGCTTTTATTTAGCAAAAGTAACTTATAACTCAAACTCAGGCAGTGATACTCTCTTCTGTATATTAAAAAGAAAAACAATTGTACAGTGATTTCATAGTCGTTAAAATAATACAATAAGTGGTAGCGATGACCACATGTCGACCGCTCGTCCCGAATAAATAAATATACATTTTTGGCTACAACATGAATGAAATGAAAAAAAATCATCGTAACATCCAAATACGCAGGGGGCTATTTATTTTGCGACAATCCAATCCAAACCAAGTATTCTAAAACATAGAACACATCAATGTGAATATCATGTTCATAAATTCGTCTGATTGTACATATAGCTACAGTCGGATTATCACCGTACAATGATATTCACGGTCCCAGAAAACCATGAATTTAAATTTTCGATCGATTAAAACTTTTCATATTAAATCCAAGCTCATACAGTACTAAAGAATATTTGGGCCAAAACAAAAAATCTTAAAAATCACATTTCCTATTTACAGAGCTCTGGAAAAAATTTGGGATCCTACAGCCACAAATTGGCCGCGGATCCGTGGCCAATTTGTGTCTGTAGGGACCCAAATTTCTTATGGAGTTCAATAATTGCCTGCACGTATTTTTAAGCTCACTAGAAATAATTTTTGACCAACCTTTAAAAATCGAATAGCAAGCAAGAAAAACCGGAAATGTGAATCGGAAAATTCTTTCGATCGAAATTCTAGTTTCGTGCAAACAAGCTTATAGTCTATAGATGGCTCTGATACAACTGTAGGATTATCGTGCTTGCCGGATGAGTTTTGAAAAATTTGCGAAAGCGTAAAAACGATAAAGTCCGAGCGAACAAGACATCCAACAAACAATAGAATCTACCATAGTCTATAACTTGTAAACAATAAAAAGTTAGAGTAAAGAAGATACAACCTTTGATACTAATTCTCATGATCCAATGATGAAACCAAGAACTCCGAATAAGTTCCGTGGAACTCCGGATCTCGCTTGGTTCCGAATCGGCTCCGTCGAAAATGATCCACACGAAGGCCACCGGCTCTAGCTTCTACTTCAATCAAATTGAAGTAACTCACTCACTCATTTGCTAGATGGAATGAGTAAGAGATGTAGTATATAGATTAAACTCTCTTTCTCTCTTTTTCTTCTCTACTCTTTTTCTTTTTCTTCTTCTTGCAAGTATGGATAAGAGAGGAAAAATCATCAAGAATGAACAATGTGTAGTGAGAATGAGTGTATCCCTTCTCATATCACTAATAGCACCTCACTCGTCCATGTGTCAAGAATAAAAGAGTGTGTAGCATGCTAGCCTCCACCTCTTATTCATGTCATGCAAAAATTAAGAAAAGAAAAAGAGATTAAATATATACGAAAAAATATTATACATATAATTAACACATGACATGTAGCAAAAAGAGAATGTGAGAATAACACAAAAATGCTAGTTTATATATGCAACATCATATATAAGTAATATTATTAAATCAACACTTGATTCAATGACCCGATTCAATCATAAACCGACTAGTATCATCCATCTGATTAATACATGTAGTATCACATACACATGTTTAATTAGACCCCGCACGCATCGCCGTACATGCACTACATCATTTCGCTAGAATGAGAAAAATGCACTATGTTGGAATCTAAAGACTCGACAATACGCTGGCAGTATAGATCAGGATCATATCCGATTAATTCGAAAAACTTTCAGATCAATCCCTCACCGGGTTAACCTGCAAACACGTTAGCGGTACTAGCTATAAATCACGGCTACCCAGGTATTGAACGAAAAGCCGGTCGACAAACAAGCTCGTCTGTAACCTGCTAGAGCCTATCAGTGACATTCACCATACAGTCTGGTCTCTTCGTCTAAGACAGTCGCATACCGGGTCTGGGAGGTGGAAACCATCAGACTCCCAATAACCAGATAAGTCGTGATGACGATAAGCTCATGACCACTAGAGAAACTGCTGATAACACTTATCAGTAAATCTCAACTGTATTGGCCAAGAACTTATGGTCATAGCCAGTTGTTCCCAGTACGACATCAACTTCCTATACTGGGAGAGACGAATTCCCTCGACCGCTCACTGTCTCTATGTGCTTCGGGACTGTACCCAACTAAAACCTGTTTGCACAATTCTTTAAATCCGTGGTAGGGTAGTAATCTAAGTACAGTGGGAACACACACAAGATACTATAGCGATCTTGGATTTAGGGACTGTTAGTGTATATGCCCTAGAGGCCATTACTGTATCATACTAGTTTGTATATTACTTAATGGATGCTTGGGATATTCACCTTGTATATACAATCTTGCTCAAAATAGTAGTATGCTACTTGGTTTGTTTCTACTTCAATGTGTACATGTGTTTATTTTTGTATATCGCCTATACACATTAGTAGAGCCCTTAGGATCTTTGCTTGATTACCAGCGATGTGATGGCCGTCACACTAGAGGGGCTGGGTAATCTATAAGCACATCCTTATGCAGGTCCCTGGTCGCAGGACTATCGAGACAGGGCATCGATACTCCGGAGTAGACCAGCGCATGCGCTTCTCATCCCAGTGTGGGAGACGGTCTGTCCCACAGCCGTCAGTACGTCGTACTTGAGATAGTATGCGGGTGCTCGTTAGGTTACGGGTACACTGGACAGGACTCGTCGGGAACTGACTAGTTGGTTTTATACCTATCGTCAGTTATCAGTTCCCAGGTGACATGAGTACAGCTTAGTCCGCTGACTTGACACTGTCACTTCGCCTCAAGTGTGTTCCCACTGTACTTTGATCACTACCCTACCATGGCTCAAAGGAGTCGTGCAAACAGGTAGTGGTTGGGTGCAGTCCCGAAGCACTTGGAGGCAGTGACGGTTAGACAGGATTCGTCTCTCCCGGTATTGGGGGTTGACATCGCGCTGTGTCTAGGAGAGCCATTACACGAGTAGTCCCTGGCCAGGGCAAACGAGATATACTGGTAGGTTTCCAGTGTTATCTCAGGGTGTTTTGGGCTTCGCTCCGGCACGACTTGTACCGCTATTGGGGGACTGACGTTTACCACCCCCTAGGCCCGCCATGCGATGTATCAGACGAACAGACCGGACTGTACGGAGAATGTCACACTCAGGCTCAGTAGGAGTTCAGATGGGTTTCACCTCGTCGGTCTTCTTGTCGGCATTACCTGGGGACCGTTACGCACAGCTAGTGCCGCTTGCGGTCTGTGGTTAAACCCACTGCCAGCGTAGTGTCGAGTCTTTAGAGTCCCACACAGAAAGCTTTTCGCCTTTAGGCAAAAGAGTAGAGGTCGCATGGTATTGCGACAGGTCGCATGGTTTTGCGACAGGGTTCGGTCACATCCGTGCACTTGTGCACGTACAGTGTCCGGACAGTTTACACTAGCGGGCTTTGGTTTAAGCCAGATCCTAGTGTACCTTATGGGATTGGATTTATCTAGTTTGCATTCGTGTTCCTCGGAATGCGGATGCGGGTGTGTATGCACAGTTGACAGGGAGGCAGAGGCAGCGGATTCTCATTAGGGTTGTTGACAGTTGACCGTTGACTATTTGACTTTTTGCTCAACCCTAATGAGAATTTGATATGTGATTAACTATTATATTAATTAAGTATTATGGTGATATGGTTGTTGACTTGTTGACTTTTGTTGACTTGTTGACTTTGTTGACTTGTTGACTTTTGTTGACTTGTTGACCGGTTGACTAGGCTTGACTAGTTGACCATCATGATAACCATAGCCATCATTTCATGGCAAAAACTTTTGTTTACTTGCTCATTTGTGTAAAATGAGTGCATGAAATGATATGGTTATGGTTGCTTCAAACCATCACATAAGACTTTTTTTTGATATGATGAGTTATGATCACTTTGGATTATGAGAGGGTGAAAGACAAAAGAGAGCCTCATTCTTTCTTGCTCATTCTCTCTCTTGTTCTTGAGCTCTCCTCTTGCTCTCACCCTCAACCTCTTCCTCCCTTTCTTGATTCTATGGTTCTCTTGTCTCATGAGTTGAGAATCAAGAACCATAGATAAAATCCCATTCTATTTCTTCTCTACTCATTCTAGTTCACTAGGTTTAGCAAACCAAGTGAACTAGTTTCTTCAAAGAACGAAGAAGGAGCTAAAGGTTGGAGCTTTCAGGTGGATCTTTCTTCGGCGCAAGGAGACGACGAGAAGAAGCCGGTCCGGACCACCATCGGAGCTTGAAGACGAAGGAGTTCAAGACAAGCAAGGTATAACCCCCTAACCGAGTAGCTAGAAACTCTTAGTTAGGATGTTAGATAGATGTTTAACCAAGATCCGGGTTTTAGGTCCATGTTACCACCTCCGTAAAATTGTTTTTTACCATATTCCGCATTCCCGAAAGTACCGAAAGAGGTAGCATGGACTTACAGTGGTATCAGAGCCTAGTTAAACTCTATCTAACATGTTAGCAAGTAACTAGAAGATCGATCAACGAAAAAGTCCCGAAACGAACCCCAGAATTTTAAACTTTCTGTCGATTTTAAAAGTGCTGGAAAACCTTTTTAAAATACACCAAAAATCGACTCAGGCTTTTTAAAAGAAACTGCAAAAATTTGGGCCCATGACTCGATCAAAGCGCCGCGGATCCGCGGCCGAGTTGACTCGGTCGTGGGTTTTCTCTTTTGCAGTTTGCTAATTGGGGTATTTTGGGATTTTTAGTATATATATTTTCAACCCAGATTTTCCAGAACGAAAATTTTATTTTGGGGTCCTGAAAATCCGTATTTTTGATCGAACTTCTAAAAGACTTAAGCTAACGGGTTTTTCTGTAATGTGATTTTTGTATTGAACGTCTACTAATCGCTATATGTCGATTAGTGAGGGTTATACAAATCTGTGATCTGTAATGTGCTGGAATGTGTATATGAATATGCTGGATTGTCGCGGGTGAATAGCCGGGGGTTGTGAGACGAGAGTTTTCTTTTCTTTCAATTCATGTAAATTTATAAATTGATGTAATAATTATTTGTATGGCCGCACAACCGGGTCGGGGTTGTAGCCGTCATTGTATAATTTCTTTTTACTGTTTTTGCTCCTAGGATAGACCCATGGAGGGGGTGCACAAACTACCGGGTATGCCGAAGTGTCGAGTGGCCTACTCATAGGAGATGAGGGAGGTTACTACGCTTCGGGTACTTGGCGGGTAGTTTGCCGCACCCGTAGGGGTCTTGGGTGGGGTTTTGGCTATTCACCGCGACCGTGTAATCTGTCTTTTGTTACAGGCTCGTACAAATTACAGATTCCTACTATATCCAATGTATTCATCTGTGATCTGAAATGTTTATCATTACAGTATATCTATATATGATATTATTTAGGCGTTGCTTATGTTTTACAGACGCGCTAGCCCAGCCCCCGCTCTGTCGTTAGTTAAGTAACCTAACGGGTAATGACGGGGCCCCGTGGCGAATGCGAATGGTATAAGCGTACGTCATATTTTGGTTGTTTTCTGCAATGGTAGGATTAATTGATGGGACGCATTAAAAGAACTAATGCAAGAATATCACGCATTAAAAGAACTAATGCAAGATAATAAACCAAGTTAAAGTCGTTGGAACACTTTCGAAAAACCACTCGGTTCTTTTCAAAAACAACTTTTAAATGCGGAGCTTGAGCCACTCCTTTTTAAAAGCTATCTCGTTCCATCGACCATATCAAGTTCACTACGTTCACGGTTTTGCCAAAACCATCCGTAGCCCTCCGTCGTTTCACATGAATAGTCAATAGTATTCAAGCTGTGTATGTTGGCCAAAGTCAAGGCACAGTGATTGGTAGCTATTGGGTGTTCATGTGTAGCATAGATAGATGCGTTGGTTTGGGACAGTCGTACTGCCATTTTGGCCAAAGTCAAGGGTAGGTACGGATGGATCCAAATTAACCTGGATAATGACGGGTAGAACTTGACATGTGACTTATGATATTTTGGCCAAAGTCAAGGTCATAAGAGCATGGGGAAAAAATCCACATCGGGAGTTTCATAAGTACTGAAACTTGCTAGATTTGCATACCATTTGGAGTGTGATGATTCTGGTAGGATTCCTTCAATTTCGTCACGCGATGATATTTGGATCCCGATCCTACTGTGAGTATATGCTACTCCTCGGGAAATTTTTCACTAAACGATCAATGCTATAAACCTAGTAGGTGCCTAGAAAGGTGTTACCGGGGCTACGCCCCTAGGGAAAAGAGGTTCTTTAATTAAGGAACTTCGCGAAAGCGTTGGAAAACCTCTCTCGAAGTACCGACACCGGCCTGGCTGAACGGTTAAGCAACTATTGTGCGGTGGGATTGATCCCGGCTAATTCTTCCTTTATGGTTTGAGGAGGGATTCGAGAAACAGTGGGAGCCATCCTGTTTAGACAAACTAAAAACCACTCTAAACTTGCAAGAGCATCATGCTGAGTGTTTCTTCTTCTCTCTCCTAATTGCAGCGACCAAATCGACATGACTGGACTTAAGTTACTCCTTGATAAAAACAAACTGACAGGGCCAAACTACAAAGATTGGCTCAGGAATGTCAAGATAGCAATCACTTACGACAAGCTGGGGTATCTTCTTACCACCAAAGCTCCCCCTGTCCCTGGTCCAACTTCCAGCGTCGTGGATAAGGAAATCCGCAAGACTTGGGAGATTGATAGCGCGAAGGCCAAATGCCTCCTGCTTGCCTCGATGGACAACGAACATCAGAGGAGGCATGAGAATATGGACATGGAATCCATATTGCTCCATACAAAAGAACTGTATGGAGAGCAATCTCGTATCGCAAGATACGAAGCGTCGAAAAAGTTATTTTCGACAAGAATGGCCGTCGGATCATCAGTAGCCGAGCACGTGCTAAAGATGATCGGCTACATTGAGGAGCTCGCTGACCTAGGGATCACATTGGAGAGTGAGCTATATACGGATATAGTTCTCCAGTCCCTTCCTTCCACTTACGCCCAGTTTATACTGAACTTCAACTTACAAGAAAAAGAGGTTGAACTTTCAGAGCTCCTCAACATGCTGAGGAGCGCAGAGGGCACCCTACAGAAAGGTAGGGAAATATCCACTTTGTTTGTAGGAGGATCATCTTCATCTAGGTCCAAGGCGAAAGCCAAGGGAAAGAAGAAGAAGGCCCCCGCCAAACCAAGGGGCGGTGTTAGTAAAGTGGATACGAAGGGAAAAGGTAAAGCAACAAAGATAGCGGGGAAGCTTGTGGATAAGGAAGAATGCTTCTATTGTCATAAGAAAGGACACTGGAAGAATGATTGCAGGGCCTGGAAGGCCAGAACACAGGAATTGAAGCAGGTTGCAGCTTCAGCTTCAGGTGTGTATGTTATTGAAAACTGTCTTTCAATAAACTCTACTTCCTGGGTATTGGATACCGGATCAGGATCTCATATCTGTAATTCTTTGCAGGCGTTGAGAAACCGTAGGGTTTTGAAGGCAGGTGACATGACCCTCAGAGTTGCGAACGGAGCTAGCATGGATGCTAAAGCCGTGGGGGACTATCACCTGGGAATGTCAGATGGACATGTTTTGGTTTTGCGTAATTGCTTTTTTGTACCCAACGCAACTTGTAATATCATTTCTGTATCTTTAGTTTCTAAAGAAGGTTATGAATTTGCGTTTGTAAGTAATGTTGTAAACATTCACCTCAATCAAGTTTTGATTGGGTCAGGTACATTGAGTAATGGTATATACGTGTTAAACCAACCACAGATTTTTAATGTCCAGAATACACACAAAAGAAAGTCTCCAGATATAAATCAGACTTTCTTATGGCATTGTAGATTGGGTCACATCAATGAGAGAAGGTTGACTAAGTTACATACAGAAGGATATTTGAATGCGTTCGAATATCAATCGTATGCCACTTGTCAATCTTGTCTCAAAGGAAAGATGACAAAGACTCCGTTTACTGGACATGGAGTAAGAGCGAGCGAGCTCTTGGGACTCGTACACAGTGACGTGTGCGGTCCAATATCTACACATGCCCGAAGCGGACATTCTTACTTCATTACTTTTACGGATGACTTCTCAAGGTACGGTTATGTCTTCTTAATGAAACATAAGTCCGAGGCCTTTGGAAAATTCCAGGAGTATAAGAATGAAGTAGAGAAACAGACCGGCAAAAGTATTAAGATTCTAAGATCGGATCGAGGTGGAGAATACTTAAGTGCCGAGTTCCTGGACTATTTAAAAGAGAACGGAATTCTCTCTCAGCTTACTCCCCCATACACCCCGCAACATAACGGTGTATCGGAGAGACGGAACCGCACCCTATTGGATATGGTGCGGTCCATGATGAGTAATGCTGAGTTGCCGCGATCATTCTGGGGATATGCGCTAGAATCAGCCGCATACCTTTTGAACCGAGTTCCCACTAAGACTGTGCCTACCACGCCATTTGAGATGTGGTGTGGGAAGAGACCCCATCTTAATCACATTAAGATATGGGGAAGTCCAGCTTTTGTCAAAAAGCAGCATGCGGACAAGCTCGAGGCACGCTCAGTACTGTGCAAGTTTGTGGGATATCCCAAGAATTCCAAGGGATATTTCTTCTACTGCGAAGAGGAACAAAAAGTTCTTGTTTCTCGTCATGCCCACTTTCTAGAACACCAGTTCATAGAAAAGGAAATAAGTGGGAGCGCAGTAGAACTGGAAGAAATTCCAGAACCACGGACTATTACTGAAAGTTTAGTGGAACCAGAGGGTTCGGAAGAACAGGACATTCCTACGCCGCTCCGCAGGAGTAGTAGGCAGTCTCATCCGCCCGAGAGATACTACGGTTTTCTCATAGACGGGGATAGAGAGGATTGCATCATAGAATATGATGAGCCTACTAGCTTCCAGCAGGCCGTTCAGAGCGTTGACTCAGTGAAATGGCTGGATGCAATGCGGACCGAAATGGAGTCCATGTACACCAACAAGGTATGGACGTTGGACATTGCTCCAGACGGGGTAAAACCCGTAGGATGCAAGTGGATCTTCAAAAGGAAGATTGGTGTAGATGGACAGGTTGAGACCTATAAAGCTAGGCTGGTAGCAAAAGGTTTCCGTCAAAGACCTGGCTTGGACTACGACGAAACCTTTTCTCCAGTAGCCATGCTGAAATCCATTCGGATCCTTCTTGCCATTGCTGCCTTCCATGATTATGAGATCTGGCAAATGGACGTAAAGACAGCTTTTCTAAATGGAAATTTAGAGGAGTGTGTCTATATGGACCAGCCAGAGGGCTTCATTCAGAGTGGGAGCAGCGGAAAGGTGTGCAAGTTGCTTAAGTCCATCTATGGACTAAAGCAGGCATCGCGGAGTTGGAACATCTGCTTTGATGAGATAGTCAAAGAATTTGGCTTTATCAAAAATCCAGATGAACCATGCATCTATAGTAGATTTGTAGCGAGAACTGTAGTATTCCTCGTTTTATACGTGGATGACATTCTCTTAATAGGAAATGACATTCCTATGCTACAATCTGTCAAGGGGTTCTTGTCACACAGGTTCTCCATGAAAGACCTGGGTGATGCCTCGTACATTCTGGGTATCCGGATCTACCGTGACAGATCCAAGAGGATATTAGGACTTTCACAGTCCAGGTACATCGACACCATACTGAAGATATTCAGCATGGAAGATTCCAAGCGCGGTAACCTACCGGCTTGTCACGGGATCACCCTCTCTAAAGAGATGTCTCCCAAGACTGATTTGGAGAGGGATCGCATGTCTATTATACCCTACGCTTCTGCGGTAGGCTCTATAATGTATGCGATGTTGTGTACCAGACCGGATGTAGCTTATGCACTGAGTGTGGTAAGCCGGTATCAGTCAAACCCTTGTGAGAAACACTGGATAGCGGTAAAGAACATTCTCAAGTACCTGAGAAGGACTAAGGAGATGTTCTTGGTGTATGGCGGAAAAGACCTCCAGATCGAGGCCTTTGCTGACTCCAGCTTCCAGAGTGACAAGGATGATTCCAAGTCCATGTCGGGTTTTGTCTTTACCCTCAATGGAGGGGCGGTGTGTTGGAAAAGTTCCAAACAAGAAACCGTTGCAGACTCGACGATGGAAGCGGAATACATCGCTTCATCTGATGCCGCAAAAGAAGCTGTCTGGATGAGGAAGTTCTTGAAAGAACTTCAGGTGGTTCCGTCCATTGTTGATCCAATACCTCTGTATTGCGACAACAACGGGGCTATAGCTTTAGCGAAGGAACCCAGGTCCCATCAGAAATCCAGGCACATCTTAAGGCGGTATCACCTGATCAGGGAGATCGTAGATCGCCAGGAGATCGAGGTTCGGAAAGTCGCTTCAGAAGATAACACTGCAGATCCATTCACCAAGGCCCTGCCCCAGACTCAGTTCGAGCGGCTGATTGAGATGATAGGTCTTCGATACGCCAGTACATGGCCTTAGTGCAAGTGGGAGATTGTTAGTGTATATGCCCTAGAGGCCATTACTGTATCATACTAGTTTGTATATTACTTAATGGATGCTTGGGATATTCACCTTGTATATACAATCTTGCTCAAAATAGTAGTATGCTACTTGGTTTGTTTCTACTTCAATGTGTACATGTGTTTATTTTTGTATATCGCCTATACATATTAGTAGAGCCCTTAGGATCTTTGCTTGATTACCAGCGATGTGATGGCCGTCACACTAGTGGGGCTGGGTAATCTATAAGCACATCCTTATGCAGGTCCCTGGTCGCAGGACTATCGAGACAGGGCATCGATACTCCGGAGTAGACCAGCGCATGCGCTTCTCATCCCAGTGTGGGAGACGGTCTGTCCCACAGCCGTCAGTACGTCGTACTTGAGATAGTATGCGGGTGCTCGTTAGGTTACGGGTACACTGGACAGGACTCGTCGGGAACTGACTAGTTGGTATTATACCTATCGTCAGTTATCAGTTCCCAGGTGACATGAGTACAGCTTAGTCCGCTGACTTGACACTGTCACTTCGCCTCAAGTGTGTTCCCACTGTACTTTGATCACTACCCTACCACGGCTCAAAGGAGTCGTGCAAACAGGTAGTGGTTGGGTGCAGTCCCGAAGCACTTGGAGGCAGTGACGGTTAGACAGGATTCGTCTCTCCCGGTATTGGGGGTTGACATCGCGCTGTGTCTAGGAGAGCCATTACACGAGTAGTCCCTGGCCAGGGCAAACGAGATATACTGGTAGGTTTCCAGTGTTATCTCAGGGTGTTTTGGGCTTCGCTCCGGCACGACTTGTACCGCTATTGGGGGACTGACGTTTACCACCCCCTAGGCCCGCCATGCGATGTATCAGACGAACAGACCGGACTGTACGGAGAATGTCACACTCAGGCTCAGTAGGAGTTCAGATGGGTTTCACCTCGTCGGTCTTCTTGTCGGCATTACCTGGGGACCGTTACGCACAGCTATTGCCGCTTGCGGTCTGTGGTTAAACCCACTGCCAGCGTAGTGTCGAGTCTTTAGAGTCCCACACAGAAAGCGTTTCGCCTTTAGGCAAAAGAGTAGAGGTCGCATGGTATTGCGACAGGTCGCATGGTTTTGCGACAGGGTTCGGTCACATCCGTGCACTTGTGCACGTACAGTGTCCGGACAGTTTACACTAGCGGGCTTTGGTTTAAGCCAGATCCTAGTGCACCTTATGGGATTGGATTTATCCAGTTTGCATTCGTGTTCCTCGGAACGCGGATGCGGGTGTGTATGCACAGTTGACAGGGAGGCAGAGGCAGCGGATTCTCATTAGGGTTGTTGACAGTTGACCGTTGACTATTTGACTTTTTGCTCAACCCTAATGAGAATTTGATATGTGATTAACTACTATATTAATTAAGTATTATGGTGATATGGTTGTTGACTTGTTGACTTGTTGACTTTGTTGACTTGTTGACTTTTGTTGACTTGTTGACCGGTTGACTAGGCTTGACTAGTTGACCATCATGATAACCATAGCCATCATTTCATGGCAAAGACTTTTGTTTACTTGCTCATTTGTGTAAAATGAGTGCATGAAATGATATGGTTATGGTTGCTTCAAACCATCACATAAGACTTTTTTTTGATATGATGAGTTATGATCACTTTGGATTATGAGAGGGTGAAAGACAAAAGAGAGCCTCATTCTTTCTTGCTCATTCTCTCTCTTGTTCTTGAGCTCTCCTCTTGCTCTCACCCTCAACCTCTTCCTCCCTCTCTTGATTCTATGGTTCTCTTGTCTCATGAGTTGAGAATCAAGAACCATAGATAAAATCCCATTCTATTTCTTCTCTACTCATTCTAGTTCACTAGGTTTAGCAAACCAAGTGAACTAGTTTCTTCAAAGAACGAAGAAGGAGCTAAAGGTTGGAGCTTTCAGGTGGATCTTTCTTCGGCGCAAGGAGACGACGAGAAGAAGCCGGTCCGGACCACCATCGGAGCTTGAAGACGAAGGAGTTCAAGACAAGCAAGGTATAACCCCCTAACCGAGTAGCTAGAAACTCTTAGTTAGGATGTTAGATAGATGTTTAACCAAGATCCGGGTTTTAGGTCCATGTTACCACCTCCGTAAAAATTGTTTTTTACCATATTCCGCATTCCCGAAAGTACCGGGAGAGGTAGCATGGACTTATAGGGACTACCCTGTACTCATGTCACCAGAGAACTGCTATCCGACGATTGGTATAATATCATCTAGGAGTTCTTGGCAAGTCCGTCCAGTGTAACTCATCCAATGAGCACCTATATACAATCATCGGTGTCAAACACCAATGACTATGGGATCAGCCATCGTCCCGTACAGGGTCATGAAACGTATACACTAGTTAAACTGGAGTACTGATGACCAGTCTCAATACTCCTATGACTAGGGACTTTTAAGGATGTGCTTATAGACTACACAGACCCCACTAGTATGATTCTTATCATAATCCTGGTAGTCAAGCAATGATCCTAAGGGCTTTATCATGATGTAGTAGTGATAAGTTATAGAAAGAAAACGTATACTTATGAATGACAAATACAAACCAGATAGCGTACTATCATCTCGAGCAAGACTGTTCTTGGTATAGGCCTTCATGAATTCAGTAATTACATTCTTGCAACTACGATAATTATCTAGAGGGCACCTATATCCAACAGGAAGAGGTTAGATCAAGTCTCGGAATTGTTGTTAAGGGTTCTAAAGTGATGCATCCGATTGAAGAAATGGCTATGCATCCGATTGAAGAAATGGCTATGCATCTTCAACGGACAATTCCACCAAAGTCCTTTAACATCATCTTCAAGTATTGGTTTAGAATCATCCATCTCAAATAGGACTTTATTCTAAGCGTCTAATTAGACATTCTATACTCCATCACCCGTTGTGGTGAATGTTTGATGGTTTGTACTCATAACGTGTAGATCAAGACTAGATTAAGTTTATAATTCACTAAATGGAAGAGATCGACCATTTGATAGATCATACTCCACCACCTTCATGGTGAGTGTTTGATGATCTATACTCTTGGAGATTGTTTGTTTTTGTCAAAGAAATTCAAGAGAGGGAGAGTTGATTAGATTAACTCAAGACCCTTCACTCAATTCGTTTCCTTAGCAAATTCCCCCACCTTTGCATTCTCATTTCTTATAAAAGACTTTCACAAACACTTTCAAAGCCATATCCTAATAACTCGCGTTGAAATCATGATCTTCGCCTTCGATCTCCATTGAAATGACTTATGATTAACAATTTTGCTCACAAAGTAAGGTCGCTAGTTGCATACACTATACTACAACACGATTCCACTCACATCTTTTGCATATTATTTTAAAGTGGGATTATGAAACCTCAACTAATTTTGGCGCCGACGCCAAGGATCGAGGCTCCTAGAACATGTTATCAATTCTTGTTATTCTTCTTTCTCATAAATATTCTTGTGAATAGTAAACTCTTTGAAAAATGAATAAAAAATCAGAATTTTTGTTATTTTTTCTGAATTTATTGGTTGTACAGTGAATAAATTGACCTAGGATGCTACTAAATTTTTTAGGGAAGCTTGAGGAATTCTATACAAGGAGTAGATTACGGTGCCAAAGACAGGGTTGATTGCCTTTTAATCTACCACGGTTTAGCGGTTGACGCGGTGAGGGTTTCTTAACCCGATCTTTGATGAGCACATTTCTGTCTCTCTTCTCTTTCCCTTAGCTCCAATAAAATTGTATTTTGTGCAGGATTCTTTGCTCGCACAGCTACCGCAAAAAAATTCAAGTGGTGCGATTGTTTTGGAATGTTTTGGATTTTAAAAAGTGTGCGCATTCATTTTAACATGGATTAACTAAGGGGCACGACCAAATCAAGATTAGGTTCATTACCCTTCCTAATCCCTAAAAATCACAACCTAGCATCGAGCATCATCTCGAATTAATAAAAAATATCTAGATTCAACTCTAAGGACCGTCACACTCAATAAGGACAAAAGAATTTTGAAGGTAATATATTTCTCATCTTAGCTATTCTTGAGGTGTCTTAGGCAAGTGTCACCGAGTACGAAAGTCTCACAAAGTAAGGGGGTTCTATAATAAAGGAGCTTGACGAAAACCTTGAAAAACCTCCCTCCATTTGCTTGCACTTTCCTCAGGGTATCCCTCCCGGGGCATCCCTAGGGTATCCACGCATCACCCGTGGGTTCTTTGTCCAAACCATGAGCCGCGAGGAATGCAAACATCTCAAATCATGGAATTTTAGGACTATTTTTGTCGGGAGTTTTTGCACGACGAAAACGGCAAAATTCGAACGTCGTAACTAACTAGTTTAGGCATATGGAAGGGCTATGATACCATGTAAGTAGTCCTTGCACTCTCAACCATGAATTTAGCACAAATAAAAATAGGGATTTTAAAAACTCTAGAGAGTTCAAGTCTACACTACCTAGAATCTTTTCCATACAAGCAAACTAGCAATAAAAACGTACAAGGTAGAGAGCATACAACCTTTGTAGTATCTTCATATGCTCCAAACATGTGTTGGACTCTATCTAGACTCCTAGGATGAGAGAACAAGCCTGGTGAAAACCTTCATTTGTCAAAACTGGATCCACTTGAGGAAACTCCACTCTAGCTCCATCTTCACTTCATGAAAATCCATCAGTGAAGAAACTAACCATCCAAGCATGCCAAGAATGGAGTGTTAGAGATGCAATATGGTTATTTCTATTTTTCCTCTCTTTTCTTTCTCTTTTAAAAATGGAGAAGAGTGCTTGAAAACTAAGAGAGAGAAAGGAGTTCAAGTTATGAACCATTTCCAAAAATGGTTTATATCTTTAACAAGTGGGATCATAATCTCAACCATCCAATTTCTAAGTGCCAAGCCTCTCATCTCCCCTCCACAAGTCACCTATATGAGAGTGGGTATGCATGTGCTCATCCAATGGCATAAGATAACTCAAAGAGAACCAAAACAATATGTCATCATAAATGCTAACATAAAGAGAAGAAATAATAGAAATACATAATACTGGTAATATACATATCCAATACATATATTAATATATTAAATCAACACTTGATTTAATATACCAGCTTTCCAAAAGATGGTTAGTATTGTCAAACTTCTGATTGTTAGAGATAGTGCCCTCAAAGTCAATTATTGGATCGCGGGTACGTGATTGCAATGATTGAGGCAGGACATATACCGATATGACAGTCTTGCTCGAGATGATAGTATGCTATCTGGTTTGTCTTTATCATCGTATACATGCTTTAGTTCACTATTGCATGATGATAGAGCCCATAGGATTCTTGCTTGACTACCAGCAGTATGATGGCGATCATATACGTGGGAGCTGGGGTCTGTAAGCACATCCTTAAATGTGTCCCTAGTCATGGGAGTTTCGAGACAGGGCGTCGATACTCCAGAGTAGACTAGTGTATACAGTCGAGACCCCGACGAGGGGCGGAGGCCGGTCTCACAAGCCACTGGTGTCAGTTTGATCACCTAAGATGTATACAGGTGCTCATTGGGTTATGAGTACACCGGACAGGACTCGCCGGGAATCTGCTAGTTGGTATTATACATATCGTCAGATAGCAATTCCATGGTGACATGTGTACAGGTTAGTTCATCGACCTGAGATCGTTGTTTGTCTCATGTGAGTTCCCACTGTGCTTAGATTACTACCCTACCATGCTCAAAGGAGTTGTGCAAATAGGTTTTAGTTGGGTACAGTCCCGAGCCACATTGGAGGCAAGTGAGGGGATCGTCGGGGATTCGTCTCTCCCGGTATTGGGGGTTGATGTCGCGCAGTGCACGGGTGGCCATCACTAGGAATCCTCGGCCGAGGTAGTGGAGAATTACTGATTGGGATCAGTAGTTTCTCAGGTGGTGATGGGCTTCATGCCGACATGATTTATCGCGTTATTAGGGGTCTGACTTTATCCATCCCCCTAGACTCGATATGCGATACTCTTTAGACGAATGGACCGGACTGTATGTACATTGTTACTGTCAGGCTCAGTAGGGTTTATAGTTGAGTTCGCTCGTCAGCTTCCCTTCCAATCGATACATAGGCAAAACGTTACGTGCAGCTTGTACCTCTGACGTGCTAGGGGTTATGCCCAGTGCCAGTATGTTGATGAGTCATTAGAGTCCCCCACAGACACTTTCCTAAGTTCGGGCGAAACGTTGTAGAGGCCATATGGGTTTATGGCAAGGTTCGGAAATTGCACGTGTCGTTTTTCGGGCAGATAATACTGGTCGGCTTTGGTTTAAGCCGGATTCGAGTATTATGATGTGTAGATATAATATCTTTGTCTCAGTTGCATTTGTATTCGGTCGTAATACAAATGCGGGTATGTTAATACTGATACGGGGTTATCCTGAAATTCGTTTCAGGTTCACTTTTGGAAGTTGCCAGTTTCCAGTTTTCTATCGGCCGTATTTAACAGTCGGTTAAATATGGATTTATCTTTTCTTGAGATGAGTGTGGAAGTTTCTAGAGGCTTCTAGATGTAGTGATGAGGCTTGTGACTCATTTGTGCCATTAATGATGCCTCAAATGCTTTTTTGTGACTAGGTTAAGGTTCATTGGTTAGCATTTAATGTGTTGTGTGATTCATTCTTTCATGATAAGTATCATATCCTTGTGGTCACCTCCCCCTCTCCTACACTCACCTCCATCCCTCTTCAAATATGGCCGGCCACTTCATTGTGGAGCATGCTTGGTTATTTGCTTGAAAAGATTATGATATTTTAGTGTATGGAAATTTCATATAGTTCAATTTCCATTTACCCGATTCCAAATGGCAACTTCTTTTAACCGTTCGTCCATAGCCTTGGACGTAACGAGACAAAGTGTTCTACTCATTCTCTACTTCATCTTGGTCGTCTCTTTTAGCAAACTTGACGATCGAGTTGCCTCGGTTCAGAGGTGGAAGCCTGTTTAAAGATCCGTCGACGTGGTGCCACCTGGACGACAAGACTGGAGATCAAGGAGATCGGAGCCGCCGCAACAAAGCGTGGGATGATGGTTGAAGACCGAAGGACTCGGATCGTTCGGTATAACTCTTCTACCCACTTTGTAGTTTGTTAGTTTAGCTTTAATGGCAGATCCGGGTTACGGTACACGATAGCGCCAGTTGTAAAAAGTTTTTGTTCCGCATTTGGCGTCTGTTAGACGGCCGGGGCGCTACCGTGGACTTACAGTGGTGTCAGAGCCTCACCATTAAGCTATACTAACTTGTGCTAACACGTTTATAAGATCGATCGAACGGAATTTCCGAAATCGTAATTTCATTCACACTGAGTTTCTGTCGATTTTTCAGAAGGCCTTAAAATAATTTAACATATAGCAGAATACTGTGCAGGGTTTTCTAAGCTTTGTGAAAAAATTTGGGCACATGATCCCACAAAGCCACCGCGGATCCGCGGTCAAACCTATGGTTTGACCACGGAACCTCTTCGCTTTGGTGGGAACAGTGAACCAAATTTTTCCAGAGAGCTTATTTTTGGAAAATGTGGTTTTTGGTATAGTTCTTTTGGGCCCAGATTTTGTTAATGTACAGCAGATGTATGTGGGGCCCACTTCGGGAAATTTAGTCGATCGAAATTTTAAATTTGTTAGTATGCAGTATTTACATTATATCTCCGACCGGGAATGTCATTTGATCGGTAAACCGCGTCTAATTGCTATAATTCTTTTAGACGGGTTTGCGAACGTGACTTTCGCGTTGATGTTCTGTATTGTGCTGTGATGTTGCGGATATGTCGTGGTGGATAGCAAAGTGCAATGATAGTGCAGTTTGGATTTATTTGTACATTTGAGATTGCGGGGCGAGCGTCCATCATGTGGACTGCCGTTACTGCCTGTTGTATAATATTCTTTTAGGGCACGACCGGGTCGAGGTCGATGTACCCGTTGTACATATTTTTATTTTCTGTACTAGGTTTATCCCGTAAAAGAGTGCACGGATAGCCGGGTTCTGGAGGGCAACGGGTTCGTATCTCCTGGCTTTGAGAGGCAAAGGGGCCTCACTCTAGAATTGGCAGACTATTCGCCGCACTCGTAGGGGGTACAGGTTGACCCAAGGTGGGGTGCTCAATTTACCGGATTCCGTGAAGTGCCGGGTGTTCCATTCACTATGTTGTGGGGACTACCTCGCTTCAGGTTTTGGCGGGTAACTTGCCGCACCCGTAGGGGTCTAGGTTTCATTGCACAGGCTATCCACACGACCAGGGGAACGTCAGGTTTCAGCAGTGGCTCTGTGAAACCCGGGGATCCCAGATTATCTGTATTGTTCTGTAATGCTTATTACTTTTCTGTAAGGTTGCATATTATCACGCCTAGAGTGATTATTGTATATTGGTATATATACTATTAGATGTTGTATATGTTTTACACCCGCTCTAGTCCAGCCCCCGCTCTGTCATTAGTTAAGTAACCTAACGGGTGATGACGGGACCCAGTGACGAATGCGGATGGCATATACGTACATTTTATTTTCGTTCTTTTCTGGTGTGTTTGATTGATGGGACTGCGTTGATTCTTATCAATGCAAGATAAAACAAACCTATATTTGATGTTGTTGGAACAAATTTTAAAAAGTGTTATTACAAAGATGTTTCCTTTTGTTTTGCATAGTGATATTCAGTTGGAATATCCCGTACCTCATTCGACGAGGAAAGGGCCGAGATCCCTTCACCGGGAGTCACCCCTTGGGCAGAAGTTTACGTCAGGGTAATAAATTCAATATAGTCGATTACAAGTTGCTTTGCATCGCATTATTCAGATGGAATATCCCGCACCTCATTCCACGAGGAAAGAGCCGAGATCCCTTCACCGGGAGTGACCTCTTTAGCAAAACGTTTTCGTCACTATATTTTATAAAAGGCTATCAGGTTCCTTCAGCGATATCAAGTTCATTACGTTAAAGGTTTTTCGCCAAAAACCAGCCATAGCCCTCCGTCATTTCTTATGGATGGTCAGTAGTATTCAAGCTATGTTTTTTGACCTTCGTCAAGGCATAGTGTTTGGTAGCTGCGGGGTATTCATTTGTTGCATAGATAGATGTGTTGGTTTGGGACAGTCGTATAGCCTTGTTGACCTTCGTCAAGGGCTTATGCGGGTGGGTTCAAATTAACCTGGACAATGACGGGTAGAACTTGACATGTGACTTATGATTTGTTGACCTTCGTCAAGGTCATAAGAGCATGAGGCAAAAATCACATCGGGAGTTTCAAATATACAGGAAACTTGCCAGGCATGCGCATACCATCTGGAGTGTGATAACTTGAGTGGCTTCCATCAAGTTATCATGTGATGATAGTTGGATCCCGATTCTCACTGATGAGTTAGTTTACTCTTGGGGTGATCCCGACTAATTCTTCTTTCAGGTTTGGAGGAGAATTTGAGATTACAGTGGGAGGTTTCCTAATTAGATAAAGTGATAACCATCCTGATCAAGGTTAGAGTGCACGCAGAGTGTTTCTTTTCTCTCTCTCTCTTTGGCAGCGACCTTTGACCGACCCTAGACTATGACTCAGTGACCAAGTTGACTGAACCTTCTTAAAATACTGGCTTTTGGATTGTCCAAGTTGCATAAGTCATTGTCGCTCCTTCTTTTACCCTTTGCATTTCTCAGAACACTCCGTATCACTACGGACATCCACTTCCCTTGGATAGATCCATCGTATGGTTATATACGAACTCGAAGGGACTTCTTCGAGGATGGATCCAGGTTCAGGAGAAATAGAATTGGTTTATTCAGTTGTCATTTATTATCACCTTCTCTCAGGTTGCGAGGGCTCCTTAGTTTAGGAGAGTACACCTATTACGCTTATTGGATAGTCTTATTCCAAACCATAGGCTGGTGTCGAAAGGTAGGGAATGAAGAAAACCAATTAGCCTAAGTAGGGTGTACAGAAGGTAATATGTAAAGACAAAATGAAGGGATTAGAAAGAGGGCAAAGTAAATTGCGACTGTTATCATTCACGACCAAACCGCGTACTTCATCGCTACTCCTATTTCACCTTTGCTTTTTCCCCAGTTCGGGAGAAATAGAATAAGGTATTATTCAGATTGTCTTTTATCATCAACTTCTCTCAAGTTACGAGTAATCCTTGGTTTAGGAGGGTACACCTATTATGCTTACTGGATAGTCTTCTTCCAAACCATAGGCTGACGCCGAACGGTAGGGAAGAAAGAAAACCATTTAGCCTAACGATGGTGTACAGAAGGTAACGACTAAAGACAAATAAAGGGATTTGGAGAGATAGCAAAGAAATATACGGTTACAGTCATGAATAGGATTATGGAAGAGGCATTACTAGGAATACCAGGATACCCCTACGAGACATTTTTAATGTCTCAGTTTCACTGCGCATTGTTAAAAGAAAAACTGATTTCCCGATTAGATACTTACTCCAGGGTATGTATTTACCAGGTTTTATATTCTCATATATGTATAGTTTTACAGATGATGAGTGGGAGTAAATTATTGGGAATTAGGTGATCATCCTCATTATATCGGAATTCGTTGTAATTGGTGATATTTGTGGAAATCGCCTGGGTACAGTTTTCAACCTACGATGCATAGGTTATGAGTTATTCAAACTCAGGGGACTTATACAGAGTATTGTATGTTGTCTAGTGTCCGTCAGGACAAAGGGGTAGGTCCTCGTACTATGTTCTGTTTACTTGTGACTTCTCTGGTTTTTAGACAAGTGTTTCGTAGAAATACAATGTCTAAGTTTTGAGAAGTTGTGGGTATAAGAATAAAGTAGAGAACCAGGTATCGCAAGTATTGGGATTTTTTAAAGAGATCGAAGATGTAGATTCTTGTGATTGGTATTCAGTTGATAGTAATGGTTTTGAGAAACTTGTTTCTCTTTCAGGTTACTCATAATTGGATGGATTCCTAAGTTGAGTAATGTTGATTAGCCTCTCTCCATTAAGTTGATATGCACTGGAGACAGCTGCATGCTTTGAATCTGGTTCCAATTAAACTAGTGCCTCTAATTTATATTGTATATAGAATGGTTCATATCTTAACGATGTTAAGGTAAGGGGAGTTGTCCAACTTATGCTCAAAACCAGACACTGGATAACTCAAGGCACATTTCTGTAATGGCTGTTTATGGGTTGACCCTAGCTTTGACGAGGGTTGACATTTCTACCATCTGGAAGATCAATAATGATATTGTTCTTGACTCGCCACAGTTTTAGTAAAATGGATTTTTTTTAGAAAACAGTAGTAGGAGTATGGTAGAACTGGAAGTGATTCCAGAACCGCAAACGATTACGGAAAATTTAATAGGACCTATATATTCAATCAGTTTTGACATTCCAATAGCCACTCCACAGATATGGTGGGTAACCTCAGACACCCGAGAGGTACTCCGGTAGCCTCAAGGACGGTGACAGTGAGGTTCTTGTTTACCCAGACTTGACACTACTGTTGTTCCAGACTATGAGACCCGGCAGGAAGATATATATAGCGTCGTTCTAAACTAGCTTTAGAAGTATACGTATATATATTATTCTGCCAGAGGGTTGTCGTAGTCAGTGGGAGCAGCGGAAGCATAGTGGGCAAATAGCTTATGTCTATTTATTGGCTTGAGCAGATATAGCGGAGATAAGATCATCTATTTTTGATGTGATAGTCATGAATTTGACTTCATCAGAATAGGGGATTGATCTGTTAAGAAGGTAGTAGGGTGTGATGTCCTGATATTTGGATGACATACACAGAGAAGGAAGTAAAATTCATATACTACGATCGGTTGTACTGTGGTCGTCACACAGTTGTTTCTTCACACAGGATTTGGATATAATATTAGACATTCTGGTTACTAGATCTACGGTTTTAGATCTAGATTTGGGCAGTTTCCCAATATGGGTACTTTGACAATATTCTAATAGTATTTTAGAATAGATGACTCCTGGCATGGTGGTGTACCTGCAGGTGATGGAGTTACCCTCTCTAAAGGTGTCTTAGAGACTAAAGGAGAGAGGGAAGTGCATGATTGGCAGATCACTTGCTTAGGCAAATGAGTCAATCATGAGATGTCATGTACCACACCAGATGTTGTTTTTGCACTAGTTACGATAAGTTTATATTAATCCAATCCTGAAGAAACATAAGGAAGCAGTTTTAGAACATAAGTGCTTGTTCTACAGATTTGATGATGGCAGCCTCCTTCAGGAGACGGTTATCATTCCAGGCTTCCACGGTGACATGGATGACAGGGTGATTGTCACAGTTATAGTTTTCCCTCTGACGATGGAGAGTATTATGGACAGGTGGTCCAAGAGGATACTGTGGGAGGCATGGTGCTGGATACTGATTAGGTTCAGTTATCAAAACGGTCTAAGAAGTTTGGATTTGGAGTTCATTTATGAACTAGGTCCCATCAGATATCCAGACATATTCTAAGATAGGTATTGCTCAATTCGGGAGATGGCTTTCTCCGCGAACTTGAGATTGAGAGAGACATAGAAAGAAACATCAGCGCGGATCCACTCACTGAGGCTATTTCTCGAACACAAGAGTTTTACAAACTAGCTTTGTGAAACTGATTAGTAGAGGAGTTGGATGTTCGGTATCACACGGGCTGTGAGTATGCGACATCACAATAACTAGCCTTGAGTGCAAGTGGGAGATTGTTAGAGATAGTGCCCTCAAAGTCAATTATTGGATCGCAGGTACGTGATTGCAATGATTGAGGCGGGACCTATACCGATATGACAGTCTTGCTCGAGACGATAGCATGCTATCTGGTTTGTCTTTATCATCGTATACATGCTTTAGTTCACTATTGCATGATGATAGAGCCCATAGGATTCTTGCTTGACTACCAGCAGTATGATGGCGATCATATACGTGGGAGCTGGGGTCTGTAAGCACATCCTTAAATGTGTCCCTAGTCGTGGGAGTTTCGAGACAGGGCGTCGATACTCCAGAGTAGACTAGTGTATACAGTCGAGACCCCGACGAGGGGTGGTGGCCGGTCTCATAAGCCACTGGTGTCAGTTTGATCACCTAAGATGTATACAGGTACTCATTGGGTTATGAGTACATCGGACAGGACTCGCCGGGAATCTGCTAGTTGGTATTATACATATCGTCAGATAGAAATTCCCTGGTGACATGTGTACAGGTTAGTTCATCGACCTGAGATCGTCGTTTGTCTCATGTGAGTTCCCACTGTGCTTATATTACTACCCTACCACGCTCAAAGGAGTTGTGCAAACAGGTTTTAGTTGGGTACAGTCCCGAGCCACATTGGAGGCAAGTGAGCGGATCGTCGGGGATTCGTCTCTCTCGGTATTGGGGGTTGATGTCGCGCAGTGCACGGGTGGCCATCACTAAGAATTCTCGGCCGAGGTAGTGGAGAATTACTGATTGGGATCAGTAGTTTCTCAGGTGGTGATGGGCTTCATGCCGACACGATTTATCGCGTTATTAGGGGTCTGATTTTATCCATCCTACTAGACTCAATATGCGATACTCTTTAGACGAATGGACCGGACTGTATGTACATTGTCACTGTCAGGCTCAGTAGGGTTTACAGATGAGTTCGCTCGTCAGCTTCCCTTCCAATCGATACATAGGCAAAACGTTACATGCAGCTTGTACCTCTAACGTGCTAGGGGTTATACCCAGTGCCAGTATGTTGATGAGTCATTAGAGTCCCCCACAGACACTTTCCCAAGTTCGGGCGAAACGTTGTAGAGGCCATATGGGTTTATGGCAAGGTTCGGAAAATGCACGTGCGTTTTCGCACGTGTCGTTTTTCGGGCAGATAATACTGGTCGGCTTTGGTTTAAGCCGGATCCGAGTATTATGATGTGTATATATAATATCTTTGTCTCAGTTGCATTTGTATTCGGTCGTAATACAAATGCGGGTATGTTTATACTGATACGGGGTTATCCTGAAATTCGTTTCAGGATCACTTTTGGAAGTTACCAGTTTCCAGTTTTCTATCGGCCGTATTTAACAGTCGGTTAAATACGGATTTATCTTTTCTTGAGATGAGTGTGGAAGTTTCTAGAGGCTTCTAGATGTAGTGATGAGGCTTGTGACTCATTTGTGCCATTAATGATGCATTAAATGCTTTTTTGTGACTAGGTTAAGGTTCATTGGTTAGCATTTAATGTGTTGTGTGATTCATTCTTTCATGATAAGTATCATATCCTTGTGGTCACCTCCCCCTCTCCTACACTCACCTCCCTCCCTCTTCAAATATGGCCGGCCACTTCATTGTGGAGCATGCTTGGTTATTTGCTTGAAAAGATTATGATATTTTAGTGTATGGAAATTTCATATAGTTCAATTTCCATTTACCCGATTCCAAATAGCAACTTCTTTTAACCGTTTGTCCATAGCCTTGGACGTAACGAGACAAAGTGTTCTACTCATTCTCTACTTCATCTTGGTCGTCTCTTTTAGCAAACTTGACGATCGAGTTGCCTCGGTTCAGAAGCGGGAGCCCGTTTAAAGATCCGTCGACGTGGTGCCACCTGGACGACAAGACTGGAGATCGAGGAGATCAGAGCCGCCGCAATAAAGCGTGGGATGATGGTTGAAGACCGAAGGACTCGGATCGTTCGGTAAATCTCTTCTACCCACTTTGTAGTTTGTTAGTTTAGCTTTAATGGCAGATCCGGGTTACGGTACACGATAGCGCCAGTTGTAAAAAGTTTTTGTTCCGCATTTGGCGTCTGTTAGACGGCCGGGGCGCTACCGTGGACTTACACTGATTACCGTTAGTGTATCCAATACACATGTTTTAATCGAACCCTGGTACGCATCCAATACACGCATCTATATCATATCGCTAGAGCCAAAAAAACTCTATATAGGACTCTAAAGACTCGAAAATACTGTTGGATATAGGTTCCCTCAAGGCAATTATTATAATTGAAGGAGGAGCTATACAAAGAACAATCTTACTCGAGATGATGTATGCTATCTAGTTTATCTTTATCTATCATGTGTATACGTTTTACTCATTATCATGTATTGCTAATACATGAGATATAGCCCTTAGGATATTTCTTGACTAGCAAGATTAATGATAGGGATCATACTAGTGGGACCTGAGTAGTCTATAAGCACATCCTTAAATTTCCTTAGTCGTAGGAGTATCGAGACTGAACATTGATACTCCAGTTTAGAATAGTATGCACGTTTCCTGACCCGGTTAGAAGGTGATAACTGATCCCACAGCTATTGGTGTTTGACACTGAGGATTATGAAAGTATGTCTTAGCACCTCTACTAGGTTTCAACAAGCATCAAGTATGCATTTTTAAAATTCTAGAGGTCTAAGTATACTAACCTAGAATCGAACTAGAGAATTAGAATTTTAGTGTAAGCTTTATAGTTCCAAACTAAGTGATGGAGGTTTACAACCTTTGTACACCGGTTCTTCACTTCAAAATCTCCAAGTAGTAGTCCTTCGAACTCTTCTTTGACTCCACTTGAAAAAAGGATCGAGCTTGCTAGAAATCTTCGATGCCGAAGATGATCCACCTTGGAGTCTCTTTCACTCAAGCTCACTCTTCACTAATCAAGGTATTAGTGAAGTAAACAACCTAAACTAATGAGCTAAAAAGTGTAGGTTGATGAAGTAGGAATTTTGCTCACTTAATTTTCTTCTTTTTCTTTTATTTTCTCACCTCAAGAAAAATATAGAGAGGAAGAAGGAGATGAAATTATAATGAGAGAGCATGAGCCATGAGGTGAGTGATGAGATGGTGTAGGAAAATATCTATGAATAAAACAAAGAGAATAGGCTGACTCATGGCTTCTCAAGGCTTCTACAAACATCTTGGAATAATAACTCATTTCCATATTCTTTAATTCATAAATCAAACCATTTATCTACTCATCACAACCTCATGTGTGATTCTCTTACATCCGAGTTCTATGTATCATCAACCATGATACTATAATTAATACATATATTTATATATCACATATATATATAAATATGTATAAAGAGAAGAAAATCTATAGTGAGCTTTATATTAGTTAATATATATATATATATATATGTCACGGCCCGAAAAGTACGGAACATGACTGTAACGTTTTGAAAATCATTTCGGTGAAATTTCAAAAAAATCGGTAAAATAAGGGGTTTTCTGTAAAAAGTCAAAATACAAATATCTTATTATAAAAATTAATTATACATATTCTAGCTATGTAATTTCTAGTATTTGGTGTTTATTGAGCCACTGGTGAAATTTCAAATTTTCTGAAAATTTTTCCGAAATTAATTATTTTAATATTATTTTAAGCCGTCACTAATATATTTAATTAGGGAAAATTACAAGTTGGAATGAGTTGAAACAAATTTTGTGCATCATAAAACATTAAATAAAATTTTTTCATGTGGTTTTTGAAACAAAATCGTTTGCCAAAACGGTTTAGAAATTATTGAAGAAAAAAATGCTTTTTTGGTGAAATTAGCGAAAACTTGCAATTTGGTAACTTGAGGGGGTCTTTTTGCATGTAACTTTTTTTGTCAATCACTCACTCACATGCTCACCCTTCCTTAGACGGCCCCACCACAGCAGCAACCCCCCCTCCAAGATCTCACTTCAACTCTTTTGTTAAGTGGGGAAATAGGATAAAAGTATATGTTTTAATATATTAAATTGAGGTGGGTATTATTGTACTTTGGGAGAGAGTTGACTTGGGCTTTTACTCACAAAACCCACACACATCTCCCTCTCCCTCCTACAGCCGAAATTCTGCAGCCCACTCTCTCATTTCTCCATCTCTTTTCTTCTCCAAAAGTCCAAAAAAATCCCAAGAAAAATCAAGTAAAACCTCACAAATTTCCAAATACAAAGCTTACCCATTTTTCCTTAGCTATTCTTGTATGGATCTTGGTGAAGGGAAGCATGTTTGGGAGGCTAGATTTGTGCTAGATCTCAAGATGATTGTGGGGTAAATTCTTAACCTTATGGCTAATTGTTGTTTAATTATGATAATCTATTTTATTCAAGTGTTAATTTGGGTGTAATTGCTAGTTTATTATATTCTTGAAAGGGGTTCGATTTTGGGATTAGGGTTTGTAAAATTCAAGTGAGCTTTCTAGCATTAGATTATGGTTATAGTGAGTGATTAGCATGTAAATTCTATGCAAAACTAAACCTTGTTGCTTATTGCTAAATTGTTATATGTAAATTGTCCTAATTATGTTTGTTTTGCAAAACTAGATTTTTGTAATTAATATAAAGTATGAGATTAAAAATCTAGTTAATGGTTGTGTGGCTTAGTTAATATGTTTTAATGAGAATTATGGCCACTAAAATTGTTAACATATTTAAAGTTGATTAAAACACCAAGTTTTGAGCTAAAATGGAAAATTGTGCTAATTTTTGTTAACTAGGTTTTGTAATTATATATATTTTGATGAGATTAAATTATTGGAATGGTTTTTATGACTTGGTTATGATATTGAGCGGATATTGCGGCCGCTAGATTCGTTTATACATCGAGTTTTGTACTAAAACGGTGATTTGTGCTTGCTAGATTTTCGGAAAAATGACTTTTTAAGTGAAATTGGGGTTTTTGCGAATTCTAAGCTATTTTATATTATAATTAGTGCTTGTAACTGTACAAATGAGTGTGTTTGGTGTTTTTCTCGATGTTTTGACGTTTGTACATCGACATCGAGGGTTGGTTTGGTTATTCTTGCATGTGTAGGCGATAGGTTTTGACATATGCATGATACGCGTGCCGATTTAGTTTTCGTATGCCGTTTCGATTTTGAATTGGGTTTTTATGCGATACGATACGTTGCGATATGTAGGTACCCCATGTGGACTTCGAGACGACAAGCAAGCGCGTGGCGACGTCGGCACCGGCGAGCGAGGACCAGGTGAGTAGATTTATATCTACGGGGAGAAGTCGGGTGGATGGCGTATAGCATCCCCGCAGTTCGTGGTGATGTATACGAATACGTATACACACATATATTTTGATTATATTTTATGTTGATATAAGACTTGATGATAAAGGTAGACTCTAGGTGTTCATGGATTAGTTTAGTGTTAGTTGCGAAACCCTAGAGTAGTCGTTACACCCACACACGCACACACACACACATGCATACATCTATGTTATTACCTGTGCGTATATGGGGAGATGTGTTTATGTGTTCACCTGGGTATGGGACTAGGTGCTCACATACTGGATTTGCGGATGATACTTGGGATCTGAGATGAGTCGATGAGATTTGATTTGAGGCCGTGAGATCGGTGATTTGGCAGGGTTCGTATTTGAGATACGACATGACGTTGTAGCGGGTCCTTTGACGTAGTGTTTCACATACGTGCATGCATACGCAGGTGGTATCAGTATTGTACTAGACATAGATCCGTTCCCGGATTATGATCTTTGATAAAGGGGATACCAGATGAATAGTATGATGAATATGATATTGACACGTACCCAGAATTGGGGATGCCGTACGACGGATTTACGTACGAGCTATATCTTGATGATTGATCCGCACTCTTAAGTTGGGATGTCTGATTATAGATATGGTATCGGATATGATATTATTGAGGCGGGATCACCGACTAATATATATACAGGTATGTATATGTATCGACTCAGATGTTAGGCGGTTTCCTTACTTGTAGTCCAGCTTGTTAGCTTAGCCCTTTAGTTTAGTTTAGTTGTTAGATTAGATTCGATTCTTACCTATTTCAAAAACTAACGAATCGTGGGTATTTTAAAAGACAGCCAAAGGGATCCTACGGATATTTCAAAAGACGTATCTTTTCATAAAAACATCGTAGCCCCTACTTTCAAAACCCCATGATTCGTGTTATTTCAAAAGGCACCATTTGTATGACTTATATTAGATTAGTGCAGATTAGTTATAGTTGCGTCTAGTATTCAGCTCCCGCTCATTATTGTGGTTCGCTTCGCATCGCATGCTTATATTATGTTTCATACTCCATTATTGATATCATGCTGTTAGGACACCAGCACCATTACCGATGATGCGTATTACCACGTACACTTACTTGCCGGCTCACACACATCTTCATCGGTAATTGCCACGTCACGTACACCTTAGAAAATATTATTGCTTGACATAGCGTACTTGCCTTATATGTTAGTTTAGACATTGTAGTTATTACCTGCTACTTCATGCATACTGTTATTCATTGTTATGCCGCATTCATGGATTCTCATGCATATATTCACTATTTTACGTGTTATTAAGGTTTGGATTCGGATTTCCATGAGATTTTCTGGATTTGGAGGAAAACCGCAAAAACATAAATAAACCTTTTCTCTCTTTTAAAATAAAAAGTGCGGTTTTCCCATGATGTATGAGTCGTCCACCATGAGTTTGCTGATGGATTTCGAGACCCGATTCGAGGAGTGGAGGAACCGTTTCGGGTACATGGTGGGCCCGGTGCGGTACCCCGGGGCAAAAGGAATGTGTTGTTGACGTTGAGCCCGGCAGGGGAGCACTACCGACCGGTGATATTACCCGACGCGTCGGATATCCGGAGGATACCGTCGTGGTCTTGAGATGGATGGTAGGGGCCGGTCTGGATTGACGGCGCCCTAGATATTGTGATTTGAGATATTGAGGTACATCAATTGTGATACAGAGATATCAAGATATTTGGACACTTGTTTTGTGTCGATGTTGGGCTCTGTTTTATGCTGATTTCATTTATGGTACCTCACTTTTAAAATACAGAAATCTTACTGATTTATGAAAGCAGTTTTCGTCAGTACATGCATTCTGTTCCATGCATTCATACCTCATTCATATGATATATTGCTACCTGAGGCACTGACACGGGCATATGAGATCACACTCGGGTTAGATATTACCCTAGCCATTGTTATAGGCTGCATGTTATTCATATATTTGAGGATATATTATGATCATTGACCTAGATTGCGTTATTTATGCGGTTTCTGTGCGTAAATGTCTTTCTATTCACGAGTTGGCAACTCACCCCCGTTGTGCCCCAGTTTCTTGCAGGTTTGCCGTACAGGTTTCATTACGGCTTGCGGGCATAGTTTCCGTCTGGTGATTTGCTAGTAGGTGGGTTTACTTGTATCGTACCCCCCATTATATAACTTGTATATTATTATTCTGTTGTATCTAGAAGTTCCATCAACTAAATATGTATTTATTTCAGAGATAGAGACCAGTGATGTTATTCCTTCGACCTTAGAGTCGCGCGTTATATTTCTGTAGTTTTCTTGTGGTTTTGAGTTTCTTTTTGAATTTTGATCCTCGCCGTTAGCGTTGTATATTATATTGCTTGTGTGGTTGTGAACGTCGATTGACGAAGAGCTAGCTCCCGCTTGGGGATGCCTTTTTATTGATTTCGTATACTATTCATGTTGTATCCCGTTTGGGGGCCAGTATTTACAAAGGAGACTCTGCCGAAATTTTCGGGAAATATTTGATGGTTTTTTTGAAAACCGCATAATTCGGCTTATGCTATGAAACTACTTGTTTTAAATTGGTTTCCCTTCACTTTACTACTTTTCTTGGTTTGGATTTCTGGGGTTTCGGTTTACTTAGATTACGTACGCCTCGAGACGTTCGTAGTTTAAGTTCCGGTCTTTTTCCGTACTTTCGGGACGTGACAAAGTTGGTATCAGAGCGTTAGACTTTACCTTCGGAGCGTAGGATGACCCTTGGTTGATGGAATAAGTGACTAAAGTAGAGTGACGTACCGTAGGTATGTTCCGCGGCATATTTACGATACGCTACTCCACTTAAGAAGCCTTAGGATGTACATTTCTTTGCTCAGTATTATATTCATTCCAATCTAGCCTCATCAGTACCAGTTATGGTTTTGCTGCCACGATTACGGGCAGGGAGAGCTACGGCTAGAGTTGCGGTCAGCATGAGCTCGTCAAGAACGAAGACTGACCACGGCATGATTCCGGCAATACACGATTGCAGAGATGTGTCTTTTCATTGTGTCTTCGCGCTACGAGCATTGGGTGGATTGCTGTATGAGATTACTCGGACGTGCCGATTTGCACTAGAGGATTGAGCCACTGATAGAGGCCAGCCAGATTTTGATGACCATTGAAGTATTGCTTACTCCTGATGATTGGGGCACCGTTCAGCGTGCAGACGAGCGAGCCAGTTATTGCTGCGAACGACGAGATATTGCCCCAGATGCTGGAGTTAGTGCAGAATGAGTTGTACTAAGAGATGATAGAAGGTCGCTAGTCATTGAGGATGAATGACTAGGACATGTGGATCGTTCGCCTACCCCGATGTGAGGTCATCAGATAGATTGATTCCAGCTAGATACGACTTCACACGGAGACGTTGGGAGTCGACAGAGACGATCGAATGTCAGAAACCTATTATTCCAAGTTTAAAGTAGTCGGAAAGACATGCAGGCAATTCTATGGTCCCTCTAGAAGAATGAAACCCTAACTCGACTTAATGACCGTGTGAAAGCCTTTAAACCTTCGGGTTTGCGGCAGTTCTACGGCGCCATTAGTGAGTCTTAGGTTTGCCCTTCTACGGCTGGACTACCGATGCTGTGGTATGTACTCGATACTATTAAACTGTGCCCAAGATGTTGAGCTCTTGGGGGATTATGAGGTTTTGACGACTCGATCGGATGGTTCGACTTAATTCGGATGCTAGGTGGTGAGATGCATTTCTTGGGAGACTCCCGATACGAGGATAGCCGTTGGAGCTCAGTCCATGCAGCCATGACGAGACGAGTCCGAAGCGGTCGATGATCAGTTGAAAATATTGCATATTTTAGCCGGCAATTTCCTCATCATTTGCATTCATATAGAAGTGTTCGGTATCCGTATTTCACACATTAGCAAATCTATCACAGATTATAAGATTACATGTATTAGACCTTAAAACCGGCATTTCTAGGGAAATTGACTGCATTGCATCGCATCGCAATATTTCTATATGTCGCAACCCGTGTTTCGAAGTCTGTGCAGGAAAAGAAGCTTGCTCGATCATTACACCGCTCGAAAGATACGTAAACTCACTAAATGCAAATCTGGTACTAATCCAAAGGAGCAATCACAATTCAGCATATCAGACAAAGCCCTAAACAGCAGTCTAAGTACACAACAGAAGACCCAAAGTCCAACCCCCTTAAGAAGCCGCGGATCCGCGGCATGGGCTTGCTAAGGCCGCTGATCCGCGGTGGGTCCAAAGGTTCAAGCTCCCAAATTTGCACCAGAATTCCTGTATCAGCTCCTACAGTTCAGAAATGCATAACATCTTCCAGAAGACTCCAGATATTTCTACCAGATCAGCAAACACCTTGAGTTTCACTAAACTAGCCTAATCATTCTAGAACTTTCCCCAAACCCTAGCTTAAACCCTAAGCTAAAGTCTAACAAACTCTTTCAACAAACTTTGGGAGGGAAACTTCTAATTCAAACCTAAACCTAGGGTTTGGGAGCTCTATAAATAAGACCCTAGGCTCATTATTCCATATTATTCAACCTTGGGAATTATTCATCCAATTAGTGAATCTATCCCTTTCTTCATCTCCCTCTTCCTCAAGTTTAGTGAGAGAGCTTGTAGGAAACCCTAACCCTAATTCCAATTGAAATCAAGAATCCCGAGTACCCATTAAGCAAGAAGCCTTACAACCTTTAGGAGCGGAGCCGATCTTCAACGGAGCAAGCGATCCGAAGCCGATCCACGACTCACGAAGCCGAGCGACGCCCGATCAACGATCTAGATTCTTCCTCTTATAGTTCTTGAAGCGAATGTAATCAAAATTGTTGAGATAAATAAAGGTGATATTCTTTTATCTTGTTTTCTTTAATTTCTGCATCATGAATTCTTTACAATTCGTAAATCTTTTCTGTGTTGTGATGTGCGAATAAAACTCCGCTTGTTAAGGAGTCGAAACGATCTTTAGTATGATGATGTAACAAATTTGCAATCGATTCTTGAATCCCACGAGTTTGTAAACCCTAGCAAGTTCAAGAATCGACGACCCAATTCGTTGCGATGCTTTCTTGATCGACATCGCTCGAGATTGGGGAGTTCCGATCGTTTCTTGAAATTGCTAGAGGCTAGAATATAAATGGTATCCTCGAAAGAACAAGGGTTAAGAGATGAAACCCCAATTTCATCAAGAAAGCCCTAACTCTCGTCGATCACCATTGATCTAGTATCAATTCTTCGAAGGACAAGAACACGAAACCTTTTAGATTACATCACGTCTAAAGATCCGATCGATTCCTACGAGCCTCTCTTATATTCTTGATTGTTGATTGGAAATATTATCGAAACACCGATTCTTGATTGTTTATAGTTTCTTGATTCTTGCATAAAGAATAGTGACACTCGAATACAAATCATTCTTGAATCATGTTTTCTTTTATTGTTGCTTAACTTTTCATTTCAAACGTATCAAAATACAAGTGAATCGTGCAATCCCTGTGGACGATCCGCACTCACTACAAACTACATCCGACACCGTAGTTTGATTGCGGTCAAAATATTTTTTGGTTGTGATTTCTTTACAATTTCATACTACACAACGGAAAATCTATCAACCAAAATGGCGCCGTTGCCGGGGATCGCGCGCTAATTCATTTACATTTTTAGTTTGAAGTGAAAGAATTATTACATTTTACTTCTTGAAATCAAAATTCGTACAAACTCTTATACGTGTGTTGTGAATTGATTGCAAGGTGATCTGGAGCATTCTGTGTTGTGGAAAAATTATTTGGAAATTACCAGAGAACCGAGGGAAGTAACAGAAAGCAACTGTTGAAATTCTGTACAGTGATCTCACTGTTGGAGCGCGTTTCCGCGGCCTGAACCCAGTACATGCGGTGGATACGCGGCTAGGTTGCGGGTTCTCTGCATAATTTTCAGTGCAGGTACTTTCTTGCTCTCTCCCCTCTCCTCTTTTAGCTCCAACTAACACTTTGCTGCAGGATTCTTTGCAAATAATCGCAGCGCCGCAAAAGCAAAATTAAAATTATGTGTGATTTTGATTTCTTGGTTGTTTGCATTCTAGTACGGAAATTTAAGGGGCACGGCCAAATCCAAATTAGGTGAGGATTTCATTACCCTTCCTAGGCCCCGAAAATCGCAAAACTTGCATCCGCATTACCCTCATTAATTAAAAGAAATCTAGAGAAGACTCTAAGGACTGTCGCGCTCAATTAGGACAAGAGAAGGCCGTGGGTAATTCATTGCTTATCCGCGTTTTCTTGTGGTGCCTAAGGCGAGTGTGTCTAAGGCTAGTGGTTTTTAATTAGGCCCACTACTTACGTAGTGGAGTACCTTCCCACTTACCTGGCACTTATCCGGCCACAGGGGGACAAAGAGGCAGTGAAGGATTCTATCCTGCGACTTGTCTTTTGGCAGTTAGGAGCGGTCTAGAGCCGGACCTAGGTGACCATTAGATTCTAGGGTTGTGTGCTGCATTTGTTTTGTCGCATCATTTTTTCAAAAATCCGTCCCTTTTTCAAAAGCAAGCACCGCATTCATTCAATACCCCTAATTATAAGTCAACGCTGCCACTTGTACTAACCCTTTTTAGTGCAAGATAGGCTGGACACGGGATTCTAGTGCCCGTTTAGTCCGTAAACCCTTTATCGACTCCGAAGTCGATATTTCTCCATTTACCTTTTCTTTACCTACTTCCACACCCACACCGATGGATTCGAATCCATCGAACTTCTTTAACCCTAATCTGCCGCCGTCCGTTGGTGTGCAGAATCCACTCCACATTTCTCTCCAGGAAAGATGCTATCCACATAGAGGTCCTCTTTCGACCTGCTTATCCACACCACCAGCCAATGGGGATAACTTTGAGATTAAGCCCCAGTATATCAATCTTTTACCCAAATACCACGGACTCGAGACCGAGGACGCTTACGTTTTCATTACCAAATTTGAAAACGTATGCGCAATGATGGGTACGTCACAACTTTCAGTGGATGCGATGCGTCTACGACTTCTTCCATTTACTTTGTGCGATATAGCCGAGAAGTGGCTATATAATACTACCGCACACTCTATTACGAATTGGGAAGAATTCGTCGCTGCATTCCTTAAGAAATTTTACCCAATCCAAAAGACGGCTCGAATCCGTAGCGAACTGAACCAATTTGCCCAGCTCCCTGCCGAACCATTCTCTAAATACTTTGAACGTTTCAAGGATCTATTGGTTCAATGTCCTCATCACGGCATCCCGAGATGGGAGCTTTACCGAATCATATATGAGGGCAGTAACCCTAACACTAAACAGAGCATTGAAAACATGTGTCAAGGTACATTTATGACCAAAGATGATGGGGAAGCTTGGCGATACTTAGAAGAGTTCGCTGAAAAATCACTAATTTGGGAGAGTGGAACCCAACCATTGAATAGGGGTGGCGTACACCAAATAGATGTGTCCATAGGTGTTCGAGCTGACATGGCAGCAATGCAAAAGACGCTCGACGCTATGGAACACAAATTTGCAGCAGCCTCCCTAAACCCAGTGTCACTCCCCAAAACTGTTTGTGGGTGCTGTTCTGATCCGTCACATTTAACGGAAGAATGTCCATTAAACTCTGCGTTTCAAGGTCACGAGCATTCTAATGCCGCATTTCAAAGACCTCGAAACGATCCATATTCTTCCACGTACAATCAGGGTTGGAGGAATCACCCGAATTTTGCTTGGAACCAAAATCAATCTCAAAACACGGTTCCAAACACGAATAATTTTCAAAGGGCTCTTCCTCCACCACAACAGCAACCCCTTCAACTCACTCAGCACCCCTATCAGTCACAAAATTTCCAAAATCAGGGCAACACTCCTGCACAGTCTAATCCTATGCAGCCCTGTTCTGACGATTTCTCTCAATTCACTCAAACCATGAAATCACTTTTATCAAATTTCATAGAGGTTTCGGCTGAGGTTAGATCTTCCGTCGGTGAGATAAAGAAAAACTCAGCGTCCCAAGCTGAGAGTATCAGAACGATGGAAGCTGAAATCGCACGCTTAAAAGCCGAAATGAGTGCGAGAGAAAAAGGGAAACTTCCCTCTCAACCCCTACAGAATCCTGTGCATTACAATGTAAATGCCATTACAACGTTGAGATCGGGAAGAGTGCTGAACAATAATGTCGGGGAAGATATTGATAATACTGAAAATCATATCAATACCCCGGCTGAGACCTTTCTACACACACACACTTCTCCTTCTGATCCTTCTTCTTCTACCACACCACATTCTAGCGAGCCTATTCTCCATTTCCCTTTAGGCTCAACACCTTCACCCAACCCTTATAGTTCTCCACAGACGGTCCCCACACCTCCTTTGGGACCTCGTCTACCCCCCTTTCCTTCTCCTATGATGGACCCTGCGCTTATTGCGAAAGCTCCTTACCCGAACCGGCTAAGGGCTAACAGAACGAGTCCTCATATGGAGAAAATTTTAGAGATGTTCAAACAGGTTAACATCAATATCCCTCTCCTAGATGCGATTCAGCAAGTCCCCGCTTATGCGAAAATTCTTAAGGACTTGTGCACTAGGAAGAGGAAGACTCAAGTGCCGAAGAAGGTCTTTATGTCTAATAACATCAGCACTGCTTTTATACCCCAGCTTCCAAAGAAAAGAAAGGACCCAGGTTGTCCTACAATATCGATTTCGATTGGGGGTAAAAACATAAATCGTGCTCTTTTAGACCTTGGCGCAAGTGTTAACCTGCTCCCTTATTCTGTTTATGAGCAATTAGGGATTGGAGAGCTGAAACCTGCTCATTGCACTCTCCAGATGGCAGACCGCTCTATCACCAAACCAAGGGGTGAATTAGAGGATGTGTTGATAAAGGTCGGGGAATTTGTTTTCCCTGTAGACTTCATTGTGCTCGACACACATCCTGTAGCAAACCCCCGGGGCCAAATTCCGGTGATTCTGGTCGTCCTTTCCTTGCCACTTCCAACGCTGTTATAAACTGTAGAAATGGTTCAATGAATTTATCATTTGGAAATATGACCATTGAACTAAATATCTATAAAGTTGGAAGTCAGCCATCAGAACCCTCTGCTCATATTTTAGATGTGTGCTCTGTCCATGAGATCGCTCCCGATAGTTGTGGAGCTGAGGATCTTTGCTTTACTGATCTCGATGACATTACCACATCTCTGTTTGACTTTGCACAAGATCTTAGTGAGGACACTTTAGCTACACATGAGTCCTGCACTTCTGACTTTTCTCCACCCGAGTCTGTATCTTTCACAGGCTCTGAGCTTCTTTGTAGATCCAAAAATCAATCTATGACCCTTCCTTCTATCATTTCTCCGCCTGAGTTAGATCTCAAAATTTTACCTTCTCACCTAAAATATGCATATCTTGGTGAGAACGAGTCATTACCGGTTATCATATCCGCTTTTCTTGCATCAGAGCAAGAGAATGCACTTTTATCGGTATTGAGATCTAACAAAGAGGCATTTGGTTGGAGTATGGCGGACATCAAAGGGATTAGTCCCTTGATAGTTGAACATCATATACATGTGATGGATGATGCCAGACCGACCCGAGAACCACAGAGACGGTTGAATCACGTCATGAAGGAAGCTGTCATGAAAGAAATCGTCAAATGCTTAGATAATGGTATTATATACCCCATCTCCGATAGCCAGTGGGTGAGTCCTATACATGTCGTTCCTAAGAAATCCGGCATCACAGTTATCACAAATGAGGCGAATGAGTTGATTCAGACACGCGCCCAAACTGGGTGGCGTGTATGTATTGATTATAGAAAACTCAATGCTGCCACGAGGAAAGACCATTTTCCTCTACCATTTATTGATCAAATGCTGGAACGCTTAGCGGGACGAGAGTTTTATTGTTTTATGGACGGATACTCAGGCTATAATCAGGTCCCCATCGCCAAAAAGGATCAAGATAAAACCACTTTTACTTGTCCTTTTGGTACCTTTGCTTACAGTCGCATGCCCTTTGGGTTATGCAATGCTCCCGCTACCTTTCAGCGGTGTATGATGGGGATATTCTCTGATATGGTAGAGAATTTTCTGGAGATCTTTATGGACGACTTCTCGATTTTTGGAGACTCTTTTTCTGATTGCCTAGCGAATCTGGACGCTGTTCTTACTCGTTGCAAAGAGAAGAACTTGACTTTAAACTGGGAAAAATGCCATTTTATGGTCCAAGAAGGAATAGTCCTTGGACATGTCATTTCACAGAAAGGCATTGAGGTTGACAGAGCTAAAGTAGATGTCATTCAAAACCTCCCTCATCCCAAAAGCGTCAAAGATATTCGCTCTTTCCTTGGCCATGCGGGCTTTTATAGGAGATTCATTAAGGATTTTAGCAAAATTGCTAGACCTTTAACACTACTCCTGGCCAAGGATACGACCTTCCATTTTGACTCGGATTGCGAGACAGCTTTCGACTCACTTAAACACTCACTCACTTCAGCCCCCATTTTATCATCACCAAATTGGGACTACCCCTTTGAGCTGATGTGTGACGCATCTGATTTTGCAGTAGGTGCAGTCTTAGGACAGCACATCGATAAGATGCCACACGTGATTTACTATGCTAGTAAGACCCTGAATGATGCGCAAATCAATTATACAACCACCGAAAAGGAACTTTTAGCGGTTGTATTTGCATTAGAAAAATTCAGGCCTTACTTAATCGGCTCATCTATAGTTGTGTATACTGACCATTCCGCTTTAAAACATCTTCTGGCGAAGAAAGATGCAAAAGGTCGACTAATACGTTGGATCCTTCTGTTACAAGAATTCGATCTTGTTATCAAAGATAAGAAAGGATGTGAAAACGTAGTAGCTGACCACCTTTCACGCATCATTTCTTCCCCTGTGACCCTGCCGATCAATGATTCATTCCCTGACGAACAACTCTTGAGCGTATCCACTGAACCATGGTTCAGGGATATTGTGAACTATCATGCCACGGGACTTATACCAAGCGATTGGTCAAAACAGGACAAATACCGTTTTCTATCCCAAGTAAAACACTTTTACTGGGACGAGCCCTATTTGTTTAAATATTGTCCTGATCAGATCATTCGCCGGTGTGTCCCGAATGAAGAGTTCAAGAGTGTTCTTTCTTTTTGTCATGATCAGGCCTGTGGGGGTCACTTTGGTCCTAGAAAGACAGCGGAAAAGGTTTTGCAATGTGGATTTTATTGGCCGACCTTATTCAAGGACGCATTTGAGTATTTCAAAACCTGTACACAATGTCAGTATACGGGTAGAATATCCCAGAGGAATGAAATGCCTCAGCAACCCATCTTGGTTGTTGAAATATTTGATGTTTGGGGCATAGATTTTATGGGTCCTTTTCCCAACTCCTTTGGGAATCTGTACATTTTGCTGGCGGTTGATTATGTCTCAAAGTTGGTAGAAGCCATTCCATGTCGCACTAATGACAGGAAAGTTGTCATTAAGTTCTTGAAAGAGAATATCTTCTCGCGATTTGGACACCCACGCGCTATCATTAGCGATAATGGGACACATTTCTGCAACATATCTTTCGAGACTCTGATGCGAAAATACTCAATCAACCATCGACTTTCTACACCCTATCATCCCCAAACAAGCGGGCAGGCTGAAATCTCAAACAGACAAATCAAACTTATCCTGGAGAAAACTGTTGCTAAAAATAGAAAAGACTGGTCGACCTAATTGACGGATGCTCTTTGGGCATTCAGGACTGCATATAAGACCGACCTAGGAATGTCTCCATATAGGATAGTGTTTGGAAAAGCATGTCATTTACCCGTCGAGATAGAGCATAAAGCATTGTGGGCTATAAAAGAAATAAATTTTGATTTAAACCTTGCTTGCAACTTTCGGAAGCTGCAACTTAACGAGCTAAGCGAACTCCGCGATGAAGCTTATGATAATGCTGTAATCACAAAGAATAGGACTAAGGTTTTTCACGATAAAAACATTTTAAGGAAAACATTTTTACCTGGTCAACAAGTCCTTCTTTATGATTCACGATTACACCTTCACGCGGGTAAGCTCCGATCTCGATGGAAGGGACCTTTTGTTGTGCGGTCTGTATACCCGCACGGGGCAGTAGAAGTAGAAAATGTTAAAAACGGCACTGTTTTCAAAGTAAATGGACATAGATTAAAGCCGTATTATTCCACTGACCCCACGGAGGAGCTCTTGTTCTTACAAGAGCCAGTCTATTTGGACTAAAATTCCTCCGTCTCACCTTCATATCCTGTATATCATTGCATATTTTTTGAATGAAGGTGAGTGAAAGATAAGTTTGGGGGAAGTTCTTCACTTATATATTTTGCCCCAACTAATAATCCCCCCCAGATTTACAGGTTTTATAGATATAGCTGTCGGCAACAGTGAGGACACTGTTGAAAACAAGTTTGGGGGAGGTTTGTGCTTATTTTTGCATCATTTGCATATCATCTGCATAAGCACAAAACATTTCTTTTAAAAAAAAATCTATAAAAATTGAAAAAATTTCAAAACCCATAAAAATTTAAAAATTTTCAAACATAAAAATAATTTTAATATTTACACTTGTTTGTATATAAATAAGATAATGAAAGTTTAGATAGTGAAAAGTTACATCCATGAGATTAGAAAAATTCTAGAAAACTAAGAAAATTAGAAGTTTTCTTATACGAACTAGTAATAAGTAGTTATGAGCCGTTGTCCCAAGGGTTAGTAAGATGAAAGACGTCACTAATCTGAGGATAAAAATAAGTCTGAAAAATAGTTTCTATTCTGGAAGCCAAACATTTTGAACGTTGCTACCCTGCTATTCGCACTTACACACGTCTTAAAGCCTGGGATAGTAGAGGATACCTTGAAATGCTCTTGTCTTAAAGCCAAAAGTATGAAGGAAATAAAAAAAAAAAATAAAGAAAAATATAAATTGGTGAGAAAAATGGACACTGGTTTTGTTGTCACCGAAGGCAAGAAAAATGTATAGCGAGGGTGCTTCTTCACCTAGTGCCCTAAGGCCAACTGGTCTGGGAGTCACTGCTATGCCTGAGGTGGTGCAAGACGAGGAAAATACACCAAGTAAGCAAGCACAGGAGTGATCGGTCGGTTAGTACCTCAAGAAGTATTAACGGTCGCATGAAAATGTGTGAGCAATCTCATCTAAATATTCATTAATCAAAAAGTACTGAGGCTGATGGGCAAGAGTATGATAGCTTGAATTGAATTCTCCGGGTGTAGGGATGTCTTTACACACACGCAGGGTTATATGATCGATGTTTGGAAGAAAGATAGGAATGAAGAATAAGACGATGTTTTATTGAGGGAGGACGTGATTTCTGACATCTTTTCATGACCATTAAGATAGGGCTCATGACAACCGAAAAGCTAGCTTAGTTGGAAACCCTAATTTTCAAGGTCTTTCTTTTACGATTCTTTTCTTTAAATGTAATATTCATGATCTTGCTTTTATTATTGGATTTTGTGGGTGCAATCCGCTGAAAACCCTCAGGAGACAACACTCCTCCTACTAGGGACACCTAGAGGTTTAAAGGCTTGTTGCACGTGCTCAGTGCAATCGTGTTGCCTACGAAAGTGTGCTAGTTTGTTTTTCTCTTTCTTTATTTTCTCCTTCTCTTTTTAATAAAACATTCGCTCGAGACGATCGAAATTAAGTTTGGGGGTATTTGATCAGTCGAAAATATTGCATATTTTAGCCGGCAATTTCCTCATCATTTGCATTCATATAGAAGTGTTCGGTATCCGTATTTCACACATTAGCAAATCTATCACAGATTATAAGATTACATGTATTAGACCTTAAAACCGGCATTTCTAGGGAAATTGACTGCATTGCATCGCATCACAATATTTCTATATGTCGCAACCCGTGTTTCGAAGTCTGTGCAGGAAAAGAAGCTTGCTCGATCATTACACCGCTCGAAAGATACGTAAACTCACTAAATGCAAATCTGGTACTAATCCAAAGGAGCAATCACAATTCAGCATATCAGACAAAGCCCTAAACAGCAGTCTAAGTACACAACAGAAGACCCAAAGTCCAACCCCCTCAAGAAGCCGCGGATCCGCGGCATGGGCTTGCTAAGGCCGCTGATCCGCGGTGGGTCCAAAGGTTCAAGCTGCCAAATTTGCACCAGAATTCCTGTATCAGCTCCTACAGTTCAGAAATGCATAACATCTTCCAGAAGACTCCAGATATTTCTACCAGATCAGCAAACACCTTGAGTTTCACTAAACTAGCCTAATCATTCTAGAACTTTCCCCAAACCCTAGCTTAAACCCTAAGCTAAAGTCTAACAAACTCTTTCAACAAACTTTGGGAGGGAAACTTCTAATTCAAACCTAAACCTAGGGTTTGGGAGCTCTATAAATAAGACCCTAGGCTCATTATTCCACATTATTCAACCTTGGGAATTATTCATCCAATTAGTGAATCTATCCCTTTCTTCATCTCCCTCTTCCTCAAGTTTAGTGAGAGAGCTTGTAGGAAACCCTAACCCTAATTCCAATTGAAATCAAGAATCCCGAGTACCCATTAAGCAAGAAGCCTTACAACCTTTAGGAGCGGAGCCGATCTTCAACGGAGCAAGCGATCCGAAGCCGATCCACGACTCACGAAGCCGAGCGACGCCCGATCAACGATCTAGATTCTTCCTCTTGTAGTTCTTGAAGCGAATGTAATCAAAATTGTTGAGATAAATAAAGGTGATATTCTTTTATCTTGTTTTCTTTAATTTCTGCATCATGAATTCTTTACAATTCGTAAATCTTTTCTGTGTTGTGATGTGTGAATAAAACTCCGCTTGTTAAGGAGTCGAAACGATCTTTAGTATGATGATGTAACAAATTTGCAATCGATTCTTGAATCCCACGAGTTTGTAAACCCTAGCAAGTTCAAGAATCGACGACCCAATTCGTTGCGATGCTTTCTTGATCGACATCGCTCGAGATTGGGGAGTTCCGATCGTTTCTTGAAATTGCTAGAGGCTAGAATATAAATGGTATCCTCGAAAGAACAAGGGTTAAGAGATGAAACCCCAATTTCATCAAGAAAGCCCTAACTCTCGTCGATCACCATTGATCTAGTATCAATTCTTCGAAGGACAAGAACACGAAACCTTTTAGATTACATCACGTCTAAAGATCCGATCGATTCCTACGAGCCTCTCTTATATTCTTGATTGTTGATTGGAAATATTATCGAAACACCGATTCTTGATTGTTTATAGTTTCTTGATTCTTGCATAAAGAATAGTGACACTCGAATACAAATCATTCTTGAATCATGTTTTCTTTTATTGTTGCATAACTTTTCATTTCAAACGTATCAAAATACAAGTGAATCGTGCAATCCCTGTGGACGATCCGCACTCACTACAAACTACATCCGACACCGTAGTTTGATTGCGGTCAAAATATTTTTTGGTTGTGATTTCTTTGCAATTTCATACTACACAACAGAAAATCTATCAATCAGTCGACATTAGAGAAAAGTGAAGTATGAGATTCGTACCAGATCTAGATGAGATGACGTTCCACTCCGCCGACATCAGAGATGCGATGCGCATGCCGAGGCATGGTACTTGGATTTACCTTCCAGAAGGAGTTGTGATGAGTATGCAGCCGTTCCGGAACAGGAAACAGATCTAGTAAGGGACAATGACTTTCGGACAGTTCGGCAGAGGCGAGATTTAGGAGAGACCTCGACAGGACCTTTCTGGGACAAATTACGAGAAGACTTGGACCCAGGAGTGGTCGTGTTACGCACACCAGCATGCCAGAGTTCATGATCATCGACGGGACGTCCCACTAGTGACCGCGACAGTTGGCCCGAGATTCTTAGAGGGTGCACTTGAGCGGTACTATTCCGCCATTATTGATTTCGATGTTTTGGGTGATTTATTCGCATGATTTGATTTTAACGATTGAGGATTTACGATCTTTGCACAGTGTTGCACTTGATATCGTCTTCGTGCTTGGTTTCACATGTTTGTGATTTTACGGTTTTAGATATTTGAGTTGATTTTGTGCGTATGCATGCACACGATTTGGTTCCTGCACTCTGTATAGTTTATATATGCTTGCAGTGCAGTGATACGCCTTTTGTGCACTTAGATGCACTGGACTTCGATTTCGATTGTGATACTCGATATTTGTTTTGTGCACCTGATTTGATTTGGCGCATGTTCGGCGCTTGATATTGGATTTCATGATTTCGTGCATGATAGATGCACCTGCCTTGGATTTTCGCTCATGTTGAGCACATGTTTTGAGATGTGATTTTGGTACACACCAGATGCACTAAATCAAGATTTTTCGTGCATGTCAGATGCACCTGATTTTGCTGTCAGGCACACACGTTGACTACGACAGATGCTTTGTGCACACCCGATGCACTTAGATCTTGTTTCTGTGCATATGTATGGCACATCCATGGATTTTGATTTCCGTGCGCACCAGACGCACGTAGTATTCATATGCATATTTTGGGATTGATTTCTTATGGGGCAGTACGTTTTTATGATATTGGCTATGTGTTTTTGTACGGAGCAGGACTAGTCAGAGGACAGTACCTGAATATATTTTGCATGCATTGATAGTTATTGAAGAGATTTCCAAAAAGCGAGCTATAGTCTCAGTATTTACCTACGTGTCTGATATGACGCGAAACGTTTAAAACAAGGAAAACCCTTCTAAATTGTTTCCTAAAACGGCGGAACGTACATTTCAAACAAAGGTATGTATGTATATAGTTATTTTCTTATGATAGACGTCCGCCACTGTGCAGTGTTATGTGCATTGCACAGCAACTTAAAGGATTTGGCATGCATTTCCTCCTGATATTTGCATGTATAGTTCCGATTTATAGCATATCGGTCTTGCTTGAGATTTGGCATTCGTGTCTTCACCTTGACTCCGATGATTGCAGGATGCTTGACGGAGTTTTGATTTCGAGTTATCTACTCATTACTCATGCGCATGTATTGCGCTATGATGCGTTTTTTGTACTTATGATTTCGGAGCCCCGACGACTTGATGTTTTTGCTTAGATGTTTTTGTATTTGGGGGGGAGTTTGAATTTAAATTCGGGGACTGAATTTCTTTAAGGGGGGAAGATTGTAACGTTTTGAAAATCGTTTCGGTGAAATTTCAAAAAAATCGGTAAAATAATGGGTTTTCAGTAAAAAGTCAAAATACAAATATCTTATTATAAAAATTAAATATACATATTCTAGCTATGCAATTTCTAGTATTTGGTATTTATGGAGCCACTGGTGAAATTTCAAATTTTCTGAAAATTTTTCCGAAATTAATTATTTTAATATTATTTTAAGCCGTCACTAATATATTTAATTAGGGAAAATTACAAGTTGGAATGAGTTGAAACAAATTTTGTGCATCATAAAACATTAAATAAAATTTTTTCATGTGAATTTTGAAACGAAATCGTTTGCCAAAACGGTTTAGAAATTATTGAAGAAAAAAGGCTTTTTTGGTGAAATTAGCGAAAACTTGCAATTTGGTAACTTGAGGGGGTCTTTTTGCATGTAACTTTTTTTGTCAATCACTCACTCACATGCTCACCCTTCCTTAGCCGGCCCCACCACAGCAGCAACCCCCCCTCTAAGATCTCACTTCAACTCTTTTGTTAAGTGGGGAAATAGGATAAAAGTATATGTTTTAATATAGTAAATTGAGGTGGGTATTATTGTACTTTGGGAGAGAGTTGACTTGGGCTTTTACTCACAAAACCCACACACATCTCCCTCTCCCTCCTACAGCCGAAATTCTGCAGCCCCCTCTCTCATTTCTCCATCTCTTTTCTTTTCCAAAAGTCCACAAAAATCCCAAGAAAAGTCAAGTAAAACCTCACAAATTTCCAAATACAAAGCTTACCCATTTTTCCTTAGCTATTCTTGTATGGATCTTGGTGAAGGGAAGCATGTTTGGGAGGCTAGATTTGTGCTAGATCTCAAGATGATTGTGGGGTAAATTCTTAACCTTATGGCTAATTGTTGTTTAATTATGATAATCTATTTTATTCAAGTGTTAATTTGGGTGTAATTGCTAGTTTAGGATATTCTAGAAAGGGGTTCGATTTTGGGATTAGGGTTTGTAAAATTCAAGTGAGCTTTCTAGCATTAGATTATGGTTATAGTGAGTGATTAGCATGTAAATTCTATGCAAAACTAAACCTTGTTGCTTATTGCTAAATTGTTATATGTAAATTGTCCTAATTATGTTTGTTTTGCAAAACTAGATTTTTGTAATTAATATAAAGTATGAGATTAAAAATCTAGTTAATGGTTGTGTGGCTTAGTTAATATGTTTTAATGAGAATTATGGCCACTAAAATTGTTAACATATTTAAAGTTGATTAAAACACCAAGTTTTGAGCTAAAATGGAAAATTGTGCTAATTTTTGTTAACTAGGTTTTGTAATTATATATATTTTGATGAGATTAAATTATTGGAATGGTTTTTATGACTTGGTTATGATATTGAGCGGATATTGCGGCCGCTAGATTCGTTTATACATCGAGTTTTGTACTAAAACGGTGATTTGTACTTGCTAGATTTTCGGAAAAATGACTTTTTAAGTGAAATTGGGGTTTTTACGAATTCTAAGCTATTTTATATTATAATTAGTGCTTGTAACTGTACAAATGAGTGTGTTTGGTGTTTTCCTCGATGTTTTGACGTTTGTACATCGACATCGAGGGTTGGTTTGACTATTTTTGCATGTGTAAGCGATAGGTTTTGACCTATGCATGATACGCGTGCCGATTTAGTTTTCGTATGCCGTTTCGATTTTGAATTGGGTTTTTATGCGATACGATACGTTGTGATATGTAGGTACCCCATGTGGACTTCGAGACGACAAGCAAGCGCGTGGCGACGTCGGCACCGGCGAGCGAGGACCAGGTGAGTAGATTTATATCTACGGGGAGAAGTCGGGTGGATGGCGTATAGCATCCCCACAGTTCGTGGTGATATATACGAATACGTATACACACATATATTTTGATTATATTTTATGTTGATATAAGACTTGATGATAAAGGTAGACTCTAGGTGTTCATGGATTAGTTTAGTGTTAGTTGCGAAACCCTAGAGTAGTCGTTACACGCACACACGCACACACACACATGCATACATCTATATTATTACCTGTGCATATATGGGGAGATGTGTTTATGTGTTCACCTGGGTATGGGACTAGGTGCTCACATACTGGATTTGCGGATGATACTTGGGATCTGAGATGAGTCGATGAGATTTGATTTGAGGCCGTGAGATCGGTGATTTGGCAGGGTTCGTATTTGAGATACGACATGACGTTGTAGCGGGTCCATTGACGTAGTGTTTCACACACGTGCTTGCATACGTAGGTGGTATCAGTATTGTACTAGACATAGATCCATTCCCGGATTATGATCTTTGATAAAGGGGATACCAGATGAATAGTATGATGGATGTGATATTGACCCGTACCCAGAATTGGGGATGCCATACGACGGATTTACGTACGAGCTATATCTTGATGATTGATCCGCACTCTTGAGTTGGGATGTCTGATTATAGATATGGTATCGGATATGATATTATTGAGGCGGGATCACCGACTAATATATATACAGGTATGTATATATATCGACTCAGATGTTAGGCGGTTTCCTTACCTGTAGTCCAGCTTGTTAGCTTAGCCCCTTAGTTTAGTTTAGTTGTTAGATTAGATTCGATTCTTACCTATTTCAAAAACTAACGAATCGTGGGTATTTTAAAAGACAGCCAAAGGAATCCTACGGATATTTCAAAAGACGTATATTTTCATAAAAACATCGTAGCCCCTACTTTCAAAACACCATGATTTGTGTTATTTCAAAAGGCACCATTTGTATGACTTATATTAGATTAGTGCAGATTAGTTATAGTTGCGTCTAGTATTCAGCTCCCGCTCATTATTGTGGTTCGCTTCGCATCGCATGCTTATATTATGTTTCATACTCCATTATTGATATCATGCTGTTAGGACACCAGCACCATTACCGATGATGCGTATGTACCACGTACACTTACTTGCCGGCTCACACACATCTTCATCGGTAATTGCCATGTCACGTACACCTTAGAAAATATTATTGCTTGACATAGCGTACTTGCCTTATATGTTAGTTTAGACATTGTAGTTATTACCTGCTACTTCATGCATACTTTTATTCATTGTTATGCCGCATTCATGGATTCTCATGCATATATTCACTATTTTACGTGTTATTGAGGTTTGGATTCGGATTTCCATGAGATTTTCTGGATTTGGAGGAAAACCATAAAAACATAAATAAACCTTTTCTCTCTTTTAAAATAAAAAGTGCGGTTATCCCATGATGTATGAGTCGTCCACCATGAGATTGCTGATGGATTTCGAGACCCGATTCGAGGAGTGGAGGAACCGTTTCGGGTACATGGTGGGCCCGGTGCGGTACCCCGGGGCAAGAGGAATGTGTTGTTGACGTTGAGCCCGGCAGGGGAGCACTACCGACCGGTGATATTACCCGACGCGTCGGATATCCGGAGGATACCGTCGTGGTCTTGAGATGGATGGTAGGGGCCGGTCTGGATTGACGGCGCCCTAGATATTGTGATTTGAGATATTGAGGTACAGCGATTGTGATACAGAGATATCGAGATATTTGGACACTTGTTTTGTGTCGATGCTGGGCACTGTTTTATGCTGATTTCATTTATGGTACCTCACTTTTAAAATACAGAAATCTCACTGATTTATGAAAGCAGTTTTCGTCAGTACATGCATTCTGTTCCATGCATTCATACCTTATTCATATGATATATTGCTACTTGAGGCACTGACACGGGCACATGAGATCACACTCGGGTTAGATATTACCCTAGCCATTGTTATAGGCTGCATGTTATTCATATATTTGAGGATATATTATGATCATTGACCTAGGTTGCGTTATTTATGCTATTTCTGTGCGTAGATGTCTTTCTATTCACGAGTTGGCATCTCACCCCCGTTGTGCCCCAGTTTCTTGCAGGTTTGCCGTACAGGTTTCATTACGGCTTGCGGGCATAGTTTCCTTCGGGTGATTTGCTAGTAGGTGGGTTTACTTGTATCGTACCCCCCATTATATAACTTGTATATTATTATTCTGTTGTATCTAGAAGTTCCTGTTGGAGATAGTGCCCTCAGAGTTAAATATTAGGTCACAGGTACGTGATTGCAATGATTGATGGAGGACCTATCCCGGTAGGACAGTCTTACTCGAGATGATAGTATGCTATCTGGTTTACCTTTATCATCGTGTACTGCTTTAGGTGACCTTACAGGTCGCTATTACACGTTGATAGAGCCCCTAGGATTCTTGCTTGACCACCAGCAGTATGAGGGCGATCATATAAGTGGGAGCTGGGGGTCTATAAGCATATCCTTAAATGGTCCCTAGTCGTGTGAGTTTCGAGACAAGGCATCGATACTCCAGAGTAGACTAGTGTATACAGTCGAGACCCCGACGAGGGGCGGTGGCCGGTCTCACAAGCCACTGGTGTCAGTTGGTTCACCTAAGATGTATACAGGTGCTCATTGGGTTATGAGTACACCGGACAGGACTCGCCGGGAACATGCTAGTTGGTCATATACCAGACGTCAGATGGCAGTTCCGTGGTGACATGTGTACAGGTTAGTTCATCGACCTGGGGATCGTCATTTATCTTGTGTGAGTTCCCACTGTACTTTGATTACTACCCTACCACGGCTCAAAGGAGTCGTGCAAACAGGTTTTAGTTGGGTACAGTCCCGAGCCACATGGAGGCAGTGAGCGTATCTTCAGGGGTTCGTCTCTCCCGTTATTGGGGGTGAGGTCGCGCTGTGTCTAGGAGAGCCATTACACGAAGCCCTCGGCCGAGGCAAGGAGATTTACTGGTAGGTATTCCAGTAGTATCTCAGGGTGTTCTGGGCTACACTCCGACACGACTTGTACCGCTTTTGGGGGTCTGACTTTTACCAACCCCCTAGGCCCGCCATGCGATACTCATAGACGAACGGACCGGACTGTACGGATATTATCACTGACAGGCTCAATAGGGTTGTCAGGCTGAGTTTGCTCACTGACGTCTCTTTTAGTCAATACCTGGTACCCCGTTACGTATTGTCTTATACCTCTGACGTGCTAGTGGTTAAATCCACAACCAAGGTGTTGACGAGTCTTTAGAGTCCCCCACATTCAGTTACTCAGCTTTCGGGCGAAAAGCTGTAGAGGCCGTATAGAGATATGGCAGGGTCCGATCAGATACGTGCGGTATTGCACGGATCAGGATCGGACAGTTTGTACTACAGGCCGTATGGTTATATGGCAGGGTTCGATCAGATACGTGCGGTATTGCACGGATCAGGATCGGACGGATATTACTAGCCGGCTTTGGTTTAAGCCGGATCCTAGTATAGTACAGTGTAGATTTTGTCTCATTGCATTTGTATTTCGGTCGGAATACAAATGCGGGTGTGTATGTACAGTATCGGGGTTTTCCTGTAATTTATTACGGGACCAGTTTTCTGGAGTTGCCAGTTTGCTTTTCGTTTCGGCCAATTTCCTTTGTATCGTTCATTGGCCGAAGTTTGGTGGAGGAGGGCTTATTTGCATTGTTGCAAATAAGTATTTGTGGAGGGGTTCCTTGCATATTCTTGTGTCATGATGGTTGCACCATTCTTTGACCTTGACTTCTTTTTCTATCATGATTGCTTGACTTTGTGAGGTGATAGTTTGTCATCATGGTTGTTGATGATGAGAGATGGTCGTTAGTTGAGTGTTGGTTTTGCCTTGTTATCATTGGTTTATATGATAACCATTCCTCTCTCTCTCTTTTGCATGATATGAGTATGGCTCCCATTTTTTGATACATTCCCACTCTCTCATTCACCCCTCCACCATGTCATGGCCGGCCACTTCATGAAGTGGGCTGTCCAAATTTTTGGATGGGGATTTGTTGTTCTTTTCATGCTCCAAAAATCCCCAAGTCCCTCTATATAGTTCTTGTATCATCCCTCCATCAAAATGGCACCTCCTACAACCCCAAAATGAGACATAGTAATCCATACTACATTCTACAGCAAATCTTGGGCACGTCGACTAGCCAGCTTCGTGCCCGAGTTGCCTCGGCATTGAGATGTGAGCCCGTAAAAGAAGTAGGCGATGTGGTGCACTTCCGGCGACGAGGTGGAGACCGGAGTTTCCGCAGGAGATCGGGACGACGATGAGAAGACCGGAGGACTCGGATCTGTCGGTATATCTCTCTTCCCCATCTTGTAGTTAGCTAGGACTAGTTAATGGTTCTTTCCGGGTGTTATTGCGCGGTGGTGCCAGTTCATGAAAAATTTAAGTATATCACCGCTTCCGCATTTTGGCCTCGGGATGGAGGCCGGGGCGCCGCCGTGCACTTACTGTGGTATCAGAGCCTCGCCATTAACATAGTCTAGCTTTGTTTAATGTGTTTACATTTCCGATCGACCAAAATTCCAAAAACAGTATTTTCTTCACAACAGTTTTCTGTCGAAATTTTTTGAAGCCCAAAAATTTTTCAGCTTACAGAAAAGTGATGTGCTAGAAGAAATAAGAGTTCTGTAGAAATTCGATGGACTAATTCCACTACGGGAGCGCGGAACCGCGGCCAAACACCCCTTTGGGCCGCGGTTCCGCCGCACTATGTTGGGTTTGCTGCATCAATTTTCTACAGTCTCTTTCTGGGATGAAAATAGGATTTTTGGAATATTATTTTTGGGCCCAGAATTTCTTGATGTGCTACAGTAGTACTTGGGGGCCCACTTGGTAATTTTTGATCGATCGGACATTTTGAATACATTAGTTCATAGTATTTATATTATATCTGCAACCGTTATTGTCACTCGATCTGTAAATCCTGTCTAACTGCTATAGCCCGGTTAGACGGATTTGCGAACGTGATTTTCATGTTGATGTTCTATGTATTGCTGTGATGTTGCGGATCGGTCGTGGGGGATAGCCTGGATGCAATGCTAGTACAGTTTTGTTGTATTATGTACATTTGATATTGCGGGGCGAGCGTCCGACATGTGGACTGCCGTCACTGCCTGATTGTATTATTATTTTGGGGCACGGCCAGGTTGCGGTCGATGTACCCGTTGTATGTATATTTTACTTTCTGTATTAGGATTACCCCGCGGAGGGGTGCACGGATAGCCGGGTTCTAGAGGGCAACAAGCCCGCATCTCATGGCATTGAGACGGAGGGGGCTTCACTCTAGAATTGGCAGGCTATTCGCCGCACTCGTAGGGGGTACAGGTTGACCCAGGAGGGGTGCCCAAGTTACCGGATTCCGTGAAGTGCTGGGTGGTCCATTCACGTTGCTGAAGGGGGCTGCCTCGCTTCAGGTTTTGGCGGGTAACTTTCCGCGCCCATAGGGGTCTAGGATTTCATTGCACAGGCTATCCACACGACCGGGGGAACGTCGGGTTTCAGCGGCTCTGTGAAACCCGGGGATCCCAGATATCTGTATTGTTTCTGTGATGCTGTACATTTCTGTGATGTTGCTTTTTTTTCATGCCTTGAGCGAAATATAATATATTGGTATATATATTAGTAGATATTGTATATATTTTGCATCCGCGCTAGTCCAGTCCCCGCTCTGTCGTTAGTTAGCTAACCTAACGGGTAATGACGGGACCCAGTGGCGAATGCGGATGGCATATACGTACATTAGTATATTTTCGTTCTTTGTGGTGTGATCTATTAATGGGACTGCGTTGATTCGGATCAATGCAAGTTAAAAACAAACCTAATCTGATGTTGTTGGAACACTTTTCAAAAATCTGTTATTGCAAGGACGTTCTCTTTTGTTTTGCACCGTGGTATTCAGTTGGAATATCCTGCTCCTCAGTCGACGAGGCAAGGGCCGTGATCCCTTCACCGGGAGTGACCCCTTGGACAGAAGTTTGCGTCAGGGCATTAACTTCTCTATAGCCGATTACTTTTGCTTTGCATCGCGGTATTCATTTGGAATATCCTGCACCCCATTCTACGGGGAAAGAGCCGAGATCCCTTCACCGGGAGTGACCTCTTTAGCAACGGTTTTCGTCACTATATTTTTCTAAAAAGCTATCCGTTCCTTCAACGATATCAAGTTCATTACGTTAAAGGTTTTCGCCAGAAACCATTCGTAGCCCTCCGTCGTTTCATATGGGTAGTCAATAATATTCAAGCTGTGTTTGTTGGCCAAAGTCAAGGCACAGTGTTTGGTAGCTGTTGGTTATTCATATGCAGCATAGATAGATGCGTTGGTTTGGAACAGTCATACTGCCTTGTTGGCCAAAGTCAAGGGTATGTACGGGTGGATTCAAATCAACCTGGAGAATGACGGGTAGAACTTGACATGTGACTTATGATTTGTTGGCCAAAGTCAAGGTCATAAGAGCATGGGGTAAAAATCACATCGGGAGTTTCAAAAGAACTGAAACTTGCCAGATATTTGCATACCTTCTGGAGTGTGATGACGTGAGCGGATTCCGTCACGTTATCATGCGATGAGAGTTGGATCCCGATTCCCACTGATGAGTTGGTTTACTCCTCGGGTGTCCCCGACTAATTCTTCTTTCAGGTTTGGAGGAGAATTTGAGGTACAGTGGGAGGTTTCCAGATTAGATAAATTGGTAACCATTCTGATCTAGGTTAGAGTGCACGCTGAGTGTTTCTTTTCTCTCTCTCTTCTGGCAGCGACCATTGACCCGACCCTAAGACTATGACTCAGTGACCAAGTTAACCGAGCTTTCTTAAACACTGGCTTTTGGATTGTCAGAGTTGCAGACCCCATTGCCACTCCTACTTTTACCCTTTTCTCCAGGACACCCCGTATTACTACGAACGTCCACTTCCATTGGACAAAACCATCGTATGGTTATATACGAACTCGAAGGAATTTATTCGAGGATGGTTTCCGGTTCTGGAGAAAACGGATAGGATTATTCAGTTGTCTTTTCCTTTTACCTTCTCTCAAGTTGTGAGTACTCCTTGGTTTAGGAGATAGTACACCTATTACGCAAATTGGATAGTCTTCTTCCAAACCATAGGCAGGTGCCGACCGGTAGGGAATGAAGAAAACCAATTAGCATAACGATGGTGTGCAGAAGGTATTAGGTTAAGACAAAGCAAGGGATTAGTAAGAGGGCAAAGTAAATTGCGACTGCTATTCACGACCAAACCAAGTATTCCTTCGCCAATCCTAAATCACCTTTGTATTTCTCCAGGACACTCCGTATCACTACGAAGATCCACAGTTTATTTGGATATTCCATCGTATGGTTATATACGAACTCGAAAGGAACTTGTTCCAGTTCGGGGATGGATTCTGGTTCAGGAGAAATAGGAATAAGGTTCATTCAGTTGTCCTTTATCCTCACCTTCTCTCGCATTGCGAGTGTTCCTAGGATTAGGACAGTACACCCATTATGCTTATTGGATAGTCTTCTTCCAAATCATAGGCTGGTGCCGAACGGTAGGGAAGGAAGAAAACCATTTAGGCTAAGGGGTGTACAGAAGGTAATGACTAAAGACATATAAAGGGATTTGGAGAGGTGGCAAAGAACTATACGGTTACAGTCGTGAATCTAGAAGAGGCATTACTAGGAATACCGGGATACCCCATCGAAACATTTTAATGTTTCAGTTTCACTGTGTACTGTTAAAAGAAAACTGATTTCCCGATTAGACACTTGCTCCAGAGTATGTATTTACCAGGTATGATTCTCACATCTGTATGGTTTTACAATGATGAGTGGGAGTAGGTTATTGGGAATTGGGTGATCATCCTTATTATATCAGGATTCGTTGTAATCGGTGATATTTGAGGAAATCACCTGGGCTGTTTGCCAGTCGGCAAATATTTGGTTTTGAATATCCGCTGTTATGCACCAATTTCAAATTGATATATCTGTACGTCTATTTTCATAGAGTGAGATATACCTTTTTGAAATTATGTCTATGACATTTACCTATATCAGTGGATGGTTAGGTAAGGAGCATTAAACAGCGGTGTAATTCTTCTTAACCATAAGTACAGTTTTCAACCTACGACACACAGTGAATGAGTTGTCAGACTCAAGGGACTTATACAGAGTATTGTATGTTGTCCAGGGTCCATCAGGACAGAAGGGTTGGTCCTCGTACTATATTCGGTTTACTTATGACTTCTCTAGTTTTTAGACAAGTGTTTCGTGGAAACGCAGGGTCCGAATTTTGAGAAGTTATAGGTATTTGAATAGAGTAGAGAACCAGGTATAGCAAGTATCGGGATTCTTCAAAGTGATCGGAGATGTAGATACTTGAGTATGGTATTCAGTTGATAGTAGTGATTAAGAGAACTTGTTTCTCTTTCAGGTTACTCATAATTGGAAGCATTCCTAAGTTGAGTAACGCTGATCGGCCTCCTTCCATTTAGTTGACATGCACTGGAGACAGTTGCATGATTTGGATCTGGTTCAATTAAATCAGTGCCTCTGTTTCTATATTGGATATAGAACAGTTCATATCTTAACGATGTTAAGGTACGGGGAGTTGTCCGGTTTATGCTTAAAACCAGACTCTGGATAACTCAAGGCACGTTTCTGTAATGGCTGTTTGTGGGTTGACCCAGGCTATGACAAGGGTTGATTTTCTACCATCTGGATGAACAATAGCAATATTGTTCTAGACTCGCCACAGTTTTATTAAAATGGATTTTTTCAGAAAACAGTAGTGGGAGTATGGTAGAACTGGAAGTGATTCCAGAACCACAAACGATTACTGAAGATTTGATAAGGAACCTAAAAGATTCAATCTGGATTGACATACCATTGGCCACTCCGCAGATAAGGTGGGTAACTTCAGGCACCCGAGAGGTACTACGGTAGCCTCAAGGACGGTGACAAGGAAGTTCTTGTTTACCCATACTTTCCATTGCTGTTGTTCCAGACTGTGAGACCCGGCAGAAGGATGAGTATAGCGTCTTTCTAAACTAGTTTTAGAAATGTACGTGAATATGACTCTGCCAGAGGGTTGTCGTAGTCAGTGGGAGCAGCGAAAGTATTGGTGGACAGGTGGCTTATGTCTACTTATAGACTAAAGCAGATATAGCGGAGATAGATCATCTATTTCTGACATGACAGTCATGGGTTTGACTTCATCAGAATAGGGGATGGATCTGTTGAGAAGGTAGTAGGGTGTGATATCCTGGTATTTGGATGACATACACAGAGTAGGAAAAGAAACTCCTATACTACAATCGGTCATACTTTGGTTGTCACACAGTGGTTTCTCCACATGGGACTTGGAAATTATATCAGACATACTGTTTACAAGATCTATGGTTTTAGATCTAGATTTTGGTAGTTTCCCAATCTGGGTACTTAGACAGCATTCTAAGAGTAATTAGAATGGACGACTCCTGGCATGGTGGTGTACCTGCAGGTGATGGAGTCACCCTCTCTAAAGGTGTCTTACAGACTAAAGGGGAGAGGGATGTGCATGATTGGCAGATCACTTGCTCAGGCAATTGAGTCAATCATGAGATGTCAAGTACCACACCAGATATTGTTCTTGCACTAGATGCAATAAGTTGATGTTGATCCAATCCTGGAGAAACAGTCGGAAGCAGTTTTAGAACATAAGTGGATGTTCTAGGGATATGATAACGACAGCATCATTCGGGAGACAGTTATCAATCCAGGCTTCCAAGGTGACTTGGACGACAGGGAGGTTGTCAGAGTTATAGTTTTTCCTTCTGATGAGGGGCAGTATTTTGGACAGGTGGTCCAAGGCAATACTGAGGGTGGCATGGCACAGAATACTGATTAAGTTCAGTTGACGATACAGTCTAAGAAGTTTGGATTTGGAGTTCATTTATGAGCTATGTCCCATCAGACATCCAGACACATTCTAAGACAGGTATTGCTCATTTCGGGAGATGGTTTTCTCCGCGAACTTGAGATATAGAGAGACATAGAAAGAAACAACAAGGCGGATCCACTCACTAGGGCTATTCCTCGAACGCAATAGTTTCGCAAACGAGCTTTGTGAGACTGACTAGTAGAGGAGTTGGGTGTTCGGTATCACACGGGCTGTGAGTATGCGACATCGCAATAATTAGCCTTGAGTGCAAGTGGGAGATTGTTGGAGATAGTGCCCTCAGAGTCAATTATTAGGTCACAGGTACGTGATTGCAATGATTGATGGAGGACCTATCCCGGTAGGACAGTCTTACTCGAGATGATAGTATGCTATCTGGTTTACCTTTATCGTCGTGTACTGCTTTAGGTGACCTTACAGGTCGCTATTACACGTTGATAGAGCCCCTAGGATTCTTGCTTGACCACCAGCAGTATGAGGGCGATCATATAAGTGGGAGCTGGGGGTCTATAAGCATATCCTTAAATGGTCCCTAGTCGTGTGAGTTTCGAGACAGGGCATCGATACTCCAGAGTAGACTAGTGTATACAGTCGAGACCCCGACGAGGGGAGGTGGCCGGTCTCACAAGCCACTGGTGTCAGTTGGTTCACCTAAGATGTATACAGGTGCTCATTGGGTTATGAGTACACCGGACAGGACTCGCCGGGAACATTCTAGTTGGTCATATACCAGACGTCAGATGGCAGTTCCGTGGTGACATGTGTACAGGTTAGTTCATCGACCTGGGGATCGTCATTTATCTTGTGTGAGTTCCCACTGTACTTTGATTACTACCCTACCACGGCTCAAAGGAGTCGTGCAAACAGGTTTTAGTTGGGTACAGTCCTGAGCCACATGGAGGCAGTGAGCGTATCTTTAGGGGTTCGTCTCTCCCGGTATTGGGGGTGAGGTCGCGCTGTGTCTAGGAGAGCCATTACACGAAGCCCTCGGCCGAGGCAAAGAGATTTACTGGTAGGTATTCCAGTAGTATCTCAGGGTGTTCTGGGCTACACTCCGACACGACTTGTACCGCTTTTGGGGGTCTGACTTTTACCAACCCCCTGGGCCCGCCATGCGATACTCATAGACGAACGGACCGGACTGTACGGATATTGTCACTGACAGGCTCAGTAGGGTTGTCAGGCTGAGTTCGCTCACTGACGTCCCTTTTAGTCAATACCTGGTAGCCCGTTACGTATTGGCTTATACCTCTGACGTGCTAGTGGTTAAATCCACAACCAAGGTGTTGACAAGTCTTTAGAGTCCCCCACATTCAGTTACTCAGCTTTCGGGCGAAAAGCTGTAGAGGCCGTATGAAGATATGGCAGGGTCCGATCAGATACGTGCGGTATTGCACGGATCAGGATCGGACAGTTTGTACTACATGCCGTATGGTTATATGGCAGGGTTCGATCAGATACGTGCGGTATTGCACGGATCAGGATCGGACGGATATTACTAGCCGGCTTTGGTTTAAGCCGGATCCTAGTATAGTACAGTGTAGATTTTGTCTCATTGCATTTGTATTTCGGTCGGAATACAAATGCGGGTGTGTATGCACAGTATCGGGGTTTTCCTGTAATTTATTACGGGACCAGTTTTCTGGAGTTGCCAGTTTGCTTTTCGTTTCGGCCAATTTCCTTTGTATCGTTCATTGGCTGATGTTTGGTGGAGGAGGGCTTATTTGCATTGTTGCAAATAAGTATTTGTGGAGGGGTTCTTTGCATATTCTTGTGTCATGATGGTTGCACCATTCTTTGACCTTGACTTCTTTTTCTATCATGATTGCTTGACTTTGTGAGGTGATAGTTTGTCATCATGGTTGTTGATGATGAGAGATGGTCGTTAGTTGAGTGTTGGTTTTGCCTTGTTATCATTGGTTCATATGATAACCATTCCTCTCTCTCTCTTTTGCATGATATGAGTATGGCTCCCATTTTTTGATACATTCCCACTCTCTCATTCACCCCTCCACCATGTCATGGCCGGCCACTTCATGAAGTGGGCTGTCCAAATTTTTGGATGGGGATTTGTTGTTCTTTTCATGCTCCAAAAATCCCCAAGTCCCTCCATATAGTTCTTGTATCATCCCTCCATCAAAATGGCACCTCATACAACCCCAAAATGAGACATAGTAATCCACACTACATTCTACAGCAAATCTTGGGCACGTCGACTAGCCAGCTTCGTGCCCGAGTTGCCTCGGCATTGAGGTGGAAGCCCGTAAAAGAAGTAGGCGATGTGGTGCACTTCCGGCGACGAGGTGGAGACCGGAGTTTCCGCAGGAGATCGGGACGACGATGAGAAGACCGGAGGACTCGGATCTGTCGGTATATCTCTCTTCCCCATCTTGTAGTTAGCTAGGACTAGTTAATGGTTCGATCCGGGTGTTAGTGCGCGGTGGTGCCAGTTCATGAAAAATTTAAGTATATCACCGCTTCCGCATTTTGGCCTCGGGATGGAGGCCGGGGCGCCGCCGTGCACTTACAGTTCCATCAACCAAACATGTATTTATTTCAGAGATAGTGACCAGTGATGTTATTCCTTCGACCTTAGAGTCGCGCGTTATATTTCTGTAGTTTTCTTGTGGTTTTGAGTTTCCTTTTGAATTTTGATCCTCGCCGTTGGCGTTGTATATTATATTGCTTGTGTGGTTGTGACCATCGATTGACGAAGAGCTAGCTCCCGCTTGGGGATGCCTTTTTATTGATTTCGTATACTATTCATGTTGTATCCCGTTTGGGAGCCAGTATTTACAAAGGAGACTCTGCCGAAATTTTCGGGAAATATTTGATGTTTTTTTTGAAAACCGCATAATTCGGCTTATGCTATGAAACTACTTGTTTTAAATTGGTTTTCCTTCACTCTACTACTTTTCTTGGTTTGGATTTCTGGGGTTTCGGTTTACTTAGATTACGTACGCCTCGAGACGTTCGTAGTTTAAGTGCCGGTCTTGTTCCGTACTTTCGGGACGTGACAATGACCGGCACTTAAATTACGAAACGTCTCGAGGCGTATGTAATCTAAGTAAGCCAAAACCCAGAAATCAAAACCAAGTAAAGCAGTACAGTGAAGGAAAAACCAATTTAAATCAAGTAGTTTAGCAACATAAGCCGAAATATGCATTTTTAAAATCACAAGACTTTTCTGAAAATTTCGGCAGAGTTTCCTTTATAAATAATGGCCCCAATCGGGGTACGACATGATAAATATATGCATCAATGATAAAAGGCATCCCCAAGCGGAAGCTAGCTCTTCGTCAAACGACGGCCACAACCACGCAAGCAATATAATATACAACGCCAAAGGGCGAGGATCAAAACTCTAAAGGAAACTTAAAACAATATGAAATCCAAAATAATACGACACGACTCTAAGGTCGAAAGAATATGCATCACTGGTCTCTAAGTCTGAATAAATATACAAGTTTGGTTGATGGAGTTTACTAGATACAACTGAACTAACAAATATACAATGGTGTTCCTGATGCAAAAGAACCCACCTACCAAAGCAATCACCCGGAAGGGACAGTGTGCCAGCAAAACCGCAACGAAACCTGTGCGGCAAAACCTGCAAGAAACTATGGCACAACGGGGGTGAGTGGCCAACTCGTGAGTAAAAAACATCTACGAATAGAAATCGCATGTATGACACAATCTTAGGTCAATACGATCAATAATATATATAACCTCAAATGATAAGTCTGAAGCATGAAAAAGTAGCAAGGGTAAACATCTATACATAAGTGTAATCACATGTGCTCGTGTCAGTGCCTCAGGTAGCAACATATCATATGAATGAGGTATGAATGCATGAAAACAGAATACCTGTAAATGAAGAAACTGCTTTCATAACTTAGTGAGATTTCTGTATATTTAAAACGAGATATCATCAGTGAAATCAACATAAACAGTGTCTAGCATCGACACAAAACATAAATCCTAATATCTCAATATCTCAATATCTCAGGCTCCGGCTATTCGGACTGGCCTGTATCAACAAATCTCAATACCTCAATATATCAAAATCTCAGTGTCTCAAATCTCACTATCTAGGGCTCCGTCAGTCCTGATCGGCCCCTAACATCAATCACACGACCACGAACGGTATCCTCCGGATATCCGACGCGCTAGGTAAAATCACCGGTAGGCAGTCTGCCCCTGCCGGGCTCATCATCTACACCTTGATCTTCTTGCTCCGGGGTACCTTACCGGGTCCACCATGTACCCGTAAACGGTTCATCCGACTCCTCGAATCGGGTCTCGAAATCCATCTCATAACCGAGAAAACATCATGGTGGACGACTCATACATCACGAGAAAACCGTACTTTTCATTTTAAAAAGAGAGAGAGAGAAAGAAGTTTATATATATTCTTGCGGCTTTCTCCCAAATCCAGGAATCTCATAAAAATCCGAAATCCAAGAATCGACAGTAAATAAACAGTGAATATCAGCATAAAACTCCATAATACTGCATAACAGTGAATAATAATATGCATGAATTTACAAGTAATAAGTGAAATGTTTAACCTGACATATAAAGCAAGTACACTAATATCATATCGAAACTATCAGCTAACAAGCTATGTCAATAAAATAATATTCTCTAAAGTGTACGTGACATGACAATTACCGATGATGATGTGTGTGAGCCGGCAAGTAAGTGTATGTGGAGCATAAGTATCATCGGTAATGGTGCTGGTGTCCTGACCGCATGATTTCAATATTAACATATGAAAGAAAAATATAAGCATGCAATGCGATGCGAGCAGCAAGAATATGCGGAAGCTGAATATCAAATACAATGATAAACGAAACTACATATGTCTAAGTATGAGTCGTACAGTTTTGCCATTTGAAATAATACGAATCGTGTGTTTAGAAAATAGGGACTACGGTGTTTTTAAGAAAATGTACGTTCTTTGAAATATCCATAGAATCCCTTGGCCTGTCTTTAAAAATACTCATGATTCGTTAGTTTTTAAATAGGTATGACTCGAATCTAATCTATCATTTACAAGTAAACTACCGGGCTAAACTAAAAGGCTGATCGAAAGGTAAGGGAACCGCCTAACATCTGAGTCGATACATACATACATACATACATACATATATATATATATAACAGTCGGTGATCCCGCCTCAAAAGTATCCCATACGATACAATATCTATAATATGACATTCTCAAGTCAAGAGTGCGGATCTATCATCAATATAAAGCTCTTACGGTAAATCCGTCGTACGGTCTCCCAAATCTGGGTACGGGTCAAATGTCACATCTATCACATTATTCATCTGGTATCCTCTTTATCAAATATCATGGTCCGGGGTACTGATCTACGTCTAGTACAATACTGATACCACATAAGTATATGCATTGGTGTGTATGAAAACACCACGTCGAAAGGACCCGCTAAAACATCATATCATATCTCAAATACGAACCATGTCACATCACCGATCGCACGGTCTCAAGCCCAATCTCATCGACTCATTTCCAATCCTAAGTACTATCCCCATAATCCGTGTATATGTATACGTATATATATATAGTCCCATACCCATGTGTATATATATGTATATATATACATATCCCCATATACGCACAGGTAAAAGAATGAATGTATGCAAGTGTGTGTGCGTGTGTGGGTGCAACAACTACTCTAGGGTTTCGCAAGCAACACTACTAATCCATGAACATATAACCATATCCTGTATATCCATGTCTCGCATAAAAGATATCATATATATAGTATATATATAGCATACTATACATCGAACTGCGGGGGTGCTATACGCCATCCACCCGACTTCCCACGTAGATATATATCTACTCACCTGATCTTCGTTTGCCGATGCCGACGTCGCCACGAGCTTTCTTGTCTTCTCGAAGTATTCGCGAGGGTACCTACACATCATAACGTATCGTGCCACAATAAAATCCAAATCAAAACCAAAATGACACGCGGAACTCACATAAGTCAAAACCTAGCGCTTCGCATGCAAAACACGACCAATCCTCCCTAGTCGTTGATGTACAAACATCCATCAACTAACGCAAAACCAAATATTAAAACTTATCATTTAAAATACGGAAAACATGTCCAAAAAGCATACTAAAGTACTTCCAGATTTTGATTAAGGCGAAAACAATGTTCCAAAACAACACTAGGGTGATATATAGGGTGTATGTGACCTACTGAAGCAACCTGGACCCATTCCCTCACCCCAAGATCGGCCACACATGCCCAAAATCTGGCCTCCATAGATTTCCAGTGGAGTTGGGACGTCGTATTGGTAGGGTGTCTTCCTATGGGTCCCACTTGGTCTTTGGTATTGTTTACTTTTCTAGTAAAAGTCCCGGTTCATTCCAGATTTCCCTGCACCCTCAAATACTTACAAAACCGCCGTAAAAAGTTACTGTTTTTCAGAAAATTGGGTATTAGGTTTTATATAGTGTAAGTTCTGGGTTTGTAACACCATGGGGGGGTTTAAGGTCACTCAATACACTCAAGTTCACCACACAATCTCAACTTAAACCCTAACCCTCTCTAGTAATGTCCAAAGTGCACTAAACACCATGAAAATGATTATAAACTTAAATAGAGGCTTAAGAAAATGAAATACTACATTATATGTGAAGGGATTACCTCGTTTGACACTCATGAATCCTCTACAGCGCCAAAATGCAAACTTTCTTGGTCCAAAGGGTTGCTTGAGAGCTTGTGCACATTTTTTGTGAAGTGGGGATGAGCTTTTTGTGAGTTTTTAATGATGAAGTGGAGGTTTGAAGTGGAGGGAAAAGGGGTGCTGCCATGGTTGAGGGAGGAGAGGAAATGAAGGAATGATGAAGGAAGAAATGGGAGCCATGACCAATGGTTGACCCCTCACCCTCTCTCTCTCATGCCCATACCTTACACTATTCTATTCTTTATCTTTTCTTTTTCTTTTTCTTTTATTTCCTTCTCTTTGCAATAGTAAACCCAAAACAATAACCATACACCTAAAACATATAGGAAAAATGTAACAAGTGTTAAAATGACATGTGCATGTCATCTGCACAAAACACGCTTAAAGCCCGATTAGCAATTTTTAATCGCGATTAGCACTAAAATAGTGTATAATAAATCGTAAAATTTCATAATTTGCATAAATCACATAAAGCACCCTCTTTTTAGTAATTTACATAATTTTCCAAATTTTTCCCAATTTATCGGTATTTAATTATACCGCCTTATTAAAATATTCAATATTTTATTATTAAATTATAAAAATTCCCAAAAATAATATTTTATTTTTCTGAAATGTTACAATATATATAATATATAAATATATATCAAATTATTAAATCAACACTTGATTCAATAATCTGGTTATATCATATACAACCGACTAATATCAAAAATATATATGTATATCAAACAATTAAATCAACACTTGATTCAACAATCCGGTCATATCACATACAATCCGCTTATATTCAATATTAGTTAATATATATATATATATATATATATCAAATTATTAAATCAACACTTGATTCAATAATCCGGCTATATCAAATATAATCCGGCTAATATCAAATATAAACAAATATATCAAATATATATAAACAACATATACATATACATATATTATTGAATCAACACTTGATTCAATAATCCGGATATATCACATATAACCTGACTGATATCAAATATCGCTAGATTAGAATACGGTATCACATACTCGTATTTAATCAAGCTCCCGCACATATCTCCATATGTGCCCTACTTCGTTTCGCTTGAGCTAGGAAACCTCTGTGTAGGACTCTAAAGACTCGTCAATACGCCAGCAGTAGGTAATGATCACATCAGATATCCACAAGCCGTCAGCGGTACTAGCTGGACGTAACGGCTGCCCAGGTATTGAACGAATAGAAGATCAACAAGCAAACTTGTCCAAATTCCCGTAGAGCCTATAAGCACCACTTAGCATATAGTGATGTCTTTTCGTCTGATATGTCGCATATCGAGTCTGGGGGTGGAATCGTCAGACCCCAATAACTTGATAAGTCATGCCGATGTGTGGCCTATAACCTTTCGAGAAACTACTGATAACACTTACCAGTAAATCTCATCAGCCCTGGCCCGGAACTTGCTGTTATAGCCAATCGAGCATAGCGCAACATCAACTCCTAATACCGGAAGAGACGAAACCCCTCCTATCGCTCACTGCCTCCATGTGACTCGGGACTATACCTATAATCCACCTATTTGCATGGCTTCTTTGAGCCGTGGTAGGGAGGAAATCAAAGCACAGTAGGAACCACACAAGACACTATGATGATCTCGGGTCTGCAGACTAACCTGTACCAGTGTCACCAGAGAACTGCTATCTGACGATAGGTATGGTACCATTTAGGAGTTCTCGGCGAGTCCTGTTCGGTGTACCCATTCTCTAATGAGCACATATGTACAATCTTTGATGTCAAACACCAATGGATTTGGGATCAACCTTCGCCCCATACATGGTCAAGAAACATACACACTAGTCTATTCTAGAATATCGATGCCATGTTTCGATACTCCCTCGACTACGAACTGTTAAAGGATGTTCTTGCGGACTACACAAGCCCCACTAGTACGATCTGCATCATATTCCTGGTAGTCAAGCCAACATCCTAAGGGCTTTATCAACATGTATCAAAGAGACAGTATAATAATACAAGTGTACATGTTAAGAAAAAGAGCAACCAGATAGCATACTATCATGTCAAGTAAGAAAATCCTCTATATATATGTCCAAGCATCCACTATATCATACAATAATGGCCTCTAGGGCATACATATTCCTAACAGATTGTATTCAGATGCTCATAAGAGTATGAGTTTCACTGGACGGACTCACCGGGAACTCCTAGAAGGTTTTATACCAATGTCAGGTAGCAGTTCACTGGTGACGATAGTATAGGGTAGACCCTCGACCTGAGATCACCATAGTGTCTTGTGTGTGTTCCCACTATACTTTGATTACTATCCTACCACAGCTCAAAGGAGTCATACAAATAGGATTTAGTTGGGTATAGTCCCGAAGCACATGGAGGCAATGAGCGGTTGAGAGGATTCGTCTCTCCTGGTATTGGGAGTCGATATCACATAGTGTAGGACATGACTATAACCATAACTCTGTAGCCACAACAAGTGAGATAAACTAATAAGTGTTATATGTTGTATCTTTGTTGGTTATAAGTTCGATGTCAGCACGACTTATTGGGTTATTGGGTGGCTGACAGTTCTACCCCTAAGACCCGGTATGCGATACTCTTTGACGAAGAGACCAGACTGTATGGTATTCGTTGCTTATAGACTTTGTAAGGTCTGGATGATTTTGCTCGTCGACCTACTTTTATTTTGCTCATATCTGGGTAGTTGTTACATACAGTTAGTATCTCTGACGAGCTTGTGGGTTAACCTGTAAGGGGATTGAATCTGAAAGTATTTCGGATTCAATCAGATATGATCTATATAACCTACTGCCAGCGTATTGACAGGTCTTTAGATTCCCGCAACGAAATTGCCTGCCCAGGTGAAACGATGATGTGGCATGCATATAGGGATACGTGCGAGGGTTCGATTAAATACGTGTATGTGATACGTGTGATTTAATCGAACGGTTGTTATACTAATCGGTTCATTTATAAACCGGAATCTTAAGTTAAGTGTTGACTTAATAACCTATAGATAATATGGTTTTTAGTAAGTGTGTGTGAGTGTAATACACACTCTCTCTTGCTCTCTCATTAGTATTTGATACTGATGGATTTGTTTATGTATAGGATACATATATTCTTCTCTTTAAGATTATATGTGTGTGTGTGTAAGGGGTGTATACGGATATATACACTCTCTCATTTATATATATTTGATACATATAATACATGTTATGTATTTGATACATTGTGTATTTTTATTTTGATACAAATACATTTTCTTTGTTATTGAAAAATAAATAAAGAATGCATGTGGGGCGCACTCTCTCTCTCTCTCTCTCTTTGGATGACATAAGAGGAGGGTAAGGGAAAGAATTTTTGAAACTCTTTATATATATATATATATATATGTAATAAAGAGAATTGATGGATGAAGAAAAGAAGAGGAGAGAGAGGGAAAGGAAGAAGAGTTTTTAAAACTATTAATATATATATATATATATATATATATATATATATATAAAGAGAATTGATAGATGAAGAAAAGAAGATAAGAGAAGAGAAAAGAAATTACGAGAAAGGAAAAGAAAGAGAGTTTTCTATTTCTTCTCTCATTTTCTTAATTCTTCTTGCTCTTCTCTTCATTTTTTTCAAGCATGGCTTCTTGTTCTTATTTCTCTCCTTTATTTTTTTAAGTTGAGAAATAGAAATAGAAAGAGAAAAAGAGAGAGTCTTTAATCACCACATCACCCTCCTTATTGGCCTAGCAAGTTTAATGAGTTGGTTTCTTCACTTGAGAAGTGAAGATGGAGCTTTGGATTTGAGACTTTCACGCGGATCATCTACGGTGAGGCGGTCGGCATCCAAACACTTCCGGGAGCTCACAAGTCTAGTGAAGGTCTTCCGATAGGCGATAAGATACGTTACAAAGGTTGTAGCTCCCCAAAAAACCCTTTAGTTTATTTATTTGCTATCTTTGTTTGCTATTATTTAGCGTTTGGACAATTGCTTGGTGTTTGCGGATGTTTGTGCTTGTAGGAATTTTTTTTATCCATCTGAGCCTCTCTCCGAGACAGTGTTATTCGCTTTCGCTGCGCTTACAGGTAAGCACGAACATCCCAACAGTGGTATCAGAGCCAACCAAATACTATGACTAGTTTTAGACGAAGTTATAGTTTTGATCATCAAAATTTTCCGTAACCTACTTCCATAATTCAAGCTGTTGTTCGGTTTAAAATTTTCGCCTATAAATTTTTTTAAAGTATTGCAGTGCTAAGAGATCATTTTGAAAATGATGTGTTTTCAACCTGGCCCACGATTCTTTGGTCGAGCCGCTCCTGGCGGTTTTCTGGCGGCTAACATATTGAATTTTGGTCCAGGTTGCAACAGTGGCTTCAATACTTGGAAATAGGATTTTTAGTATACTTGCTTTTATCCCAGATTTTGATTTGATCATATTTGGATGTACGGATTGATTTTTGATCGAAATGGTAACATTGTGGGGTTTCGTATTGATATAGTTAAAGTGTTTAACCCTGTTAATGCGACGAAACATACTTGTTGATATGTGTGTGAGTTTGAGAAGTTGGTTTGTATGACTTGGTTTCAGATTGTCGCGAAATGAATAGCCCCATGCGTGTTTGTGATGATGTATTTTGTTTTTCATTCATGCAAAGCTAATATATATTCTTTTATGAGGGACGAGCAGCCGACATGTGGTCGTCGTTTCAGCAGTTGTATTATTATTTGTCAGGACACGATCAGGTTGCGATCGTTGTCGCCGTTGTATAATACAGGTTTAGGATTACCCCGTGGAGAAGCGCATGAGAAACCAAGTTCTAGATTGCAGCAGGTGGCCATCTCAAGGAGTTGAGACCAGGTCACTCGAGTCTAGGATTGGCGGGTTGCTAGATGCACTTGTAGGGGGTATTGGATAGACCCGTGAAGGAGTGCTCAAGTTATCGGATTCGAGAAAGTGCTGAGTGGCCCCCTTATGGTGACGATGTCGGGTTGCCTCGGTTCTTGGGTTGGCACGTAGCTTGCCACACTTGTAAGGATTTGCTTTTAGCTACGCACGGGCTATTCACGCCACTGGGGAATGTCACACTTCGTTTGCGGTTCGAACGAAACGCGGGATGGCTAGGAAATCTGATCATTCTTATTCTTTGTTGCTTATCACTTGCTTGTAATGTGATTGCTTGCTTGTGATGTTGTTTTGTCGCATACCTGCAATGTGATTATATGCGTGTGATGATATATTAATATATGGTGATATATAGTATATATAAATAAATGCTATATACGTTTTGCACCGGCATTAGCCCTGCCCCCGCCCTGCCGTAAGTTATGTAACCTTATGGTGAAGACCCGGGGCCACGTGGTGAATGCGGGTGGCGTATATATGCATTCTATTTTCTTGTCATGCTTTTGTGCGATTGTGTGAAAAGATTCTAGGTAATGTGATTATCTAGATGATGGGATTGCATTAATTCGGATTAATGCAAAGAAAACAAACCTAATATACTTTGTAGGAACCAATTTTTCTTAAAACTTATAGTCGTATTCTTTTACTTTGCATCGAGGTATTCGGTTAGGAATATCATGCACCTCATTCGATGAGGTAAGAGCCCTGATCCCTTCATGGGGAATCTGCACTTAAGCAAAAGTCTATGCAACTATAAATTTCAAAACCACTCGGTTCCTATGATGATATCAAGTTGATTACATTAATGGTTTTCTTCAAAACCAGTCGTTATCCTCTGTCATTTCAGGAAGTAGAGTACTTAGTATTTATGTTGTGTTTGTTGGCCTTTGTCAAGACATAGTGTACGGTAGCTAAGTGATGCTTCCTGCATGCATGTGATGCGATCGATTAAAACGGTCGTGCAACCATATTGGCCTTTATCAAGGGTCAAGCGGGTGGTTCTAAATTGGTCACGAAATGATAGGTTGAACTTAACTAGAGACTTATAGTTTGTTGGCCTTTATCAAAGTCATAAGTCGTTACGGCTAAAAAAAGATATCGGGAGTTTCAAGTGTTGGAACTTGCAATGAGTTTCATACCATTCTATGTGATAGTTTGGGTCCCGATTCCCACTGTGAGTAATAGTTACTCTTGAAAGATTTTCACTGCACAATTAGCTAACCCAGTAGGTGAATAGAAAGGTGTTTACGAGGTTACGCCTCTTAGGAAACAAGGTTATTAAATTGAGTCCATGCAAAAGAATGGGGGACCTCATGCGAAGTATGTGCACTGGTCTAGCTGACCGGTTAGCGAACTTGTGGGTGTATATGATCCTGGCCATTTCTCCTTTTAAGGTTTGAAAGAGGATTCGAAGGAATAGTGGAAGCCATCCTGATTATATGAATTAATCAACCAATCCAATCTTGATAGAGTGTATGCTGAGTGTTTATTTTCTCTCTCTCTGGTAACGACCATGACTGACCTTAAATTAATACTGGTAAACCAAGTTAACCAAACCTTTTTTTTTATAATCATTGGCTTTAGAATGTCATTATTGCCCTAATTCATGACGAAGTCGCATATGTCCTTACCGATCCTACTTCTCTTTTACTTCCTCCAGAACCATCTGTATCAGATAAAAGATCCATAATGCTTGGAAGGTCATCTCATATAGTTACATACGAACTTTAAGAAAGTGTTTCAATCAAGGATAGCCACTGATTCTGGAGAAAGTGAATTATATATTGATATAATTCATTTGTCTCTCCTCTCTACCTTATCTAAATTATGAGAGCTCCTTAAATAAGGAGAATACATCAGTTATGCTTGTTGAATAGTCTTCTTCCAATCCAGAGGTTAGAGTTGAAAGGAAGGGAAAGAAGAAGATCAACTAAGCCTAAGTTCGGTGAACACAAGATAAGAGAAAGTGACATCTTGAGGGGTTTCAGTTGAAGGGAAAGAGGATTGCAATTATTGTCATGAGCCTAGGCAGTGGAAAACGCATTACTGTAAATACCTGGCCACCCCTTGAAGCATATGATGCTTCATCTTCTGATGTGTTTGTTACTAATAACTATTTCTCAATTAACCTGGGTATGCGATACTGGATCAGGATCCTACATCTGTAAGTTGTTACAGATATTGAGAAGGAGTAGAATATTAGAAAATGGTGATTTGATCCTCAAAATCGAATTTGGAGTAAATGTTGCTATAGGGGAAAAATCACCTAGTTTTGCCTAACAACAATTATTTGGTTTTGAATATCCGTTATTATTGTAGGGTTACAAGGCATATTCAAGAGGTTCCACAAGGCATAAACCATGCCAAATTCTAATTTTTCTTGTGCCGAGAAACCCTAAACTAGATCGATAACTAGAGGTAAAGGCGAAGCAACATGCAAGTTAACAACTTAACTACTAAGTTAATGGAAATACAACCTTTGTAGATCCGGTCCACCACTTCTTTAGCTCCGTGATGACGTCCCTTCGCTGCGATCACCAGGATCCCGGACTCTTGCGATGGTTTCGTCGGAGAAATGAGCGGGCTAGGTCGTTGACTTCGATGCCGAAGATGATCTACGTCGAGGCAACTCTAACTCAAGCTCCATCTTCACTTGGTCATGAAACTTGGGAAGATAACACACTCTACTACATGGCAAGTGGTAGAGAATGAAGAAATAGGAAGTGGGTTCACTTTGGATTTGGATTTCTTACTTGGATTCATCACTTGATAATTTTCAAGCAAGCTTTCTTTATCTTCATGAAGAAGATCAAGAAGAAGAAAGAAAAAGAATTATCCATTATTTTAAAAAGAAAATCAAGTGATGGTTATCATTTAGCAACCATGGGTTAGTAAACTCATGTAGAGAATAAACTAGGGTTTAGGTAATGGTTAGGTTTAGGATAAAACCAAAATGGTAGACTTTCAAACCTTCATGAAGCTTCAAGGGTAAAACAAAATAAGCTTCCGTTTTATTTTTTCCAAAATGAATAAAGAAAATAAATAAAAAAATAAATCAAACCCTAACCATTAACCTAATCATAGTTTAAAGCAAACATACACCCAAGTTTGCATGTATCATCAAACATGATACAATCAAATGCAAAAAAATATATCACATATAATACTTGTGCACATCAAGTGAGAAAATCAATCTTAAGTGAACAAATACTAGTTAATGTAAAATAATATATCAAATATATAATTATACATTAAATCATTAAATCAACACTTGATTTAACGATCCGGTCATATCGCATATAACCGACTAATATCTATAGTAACAACTTATCGAATCAACACTAGATCCGATAACCTGGTTATATCGCATACAACCGATCAATGTTACAAATCGCGAGAATAGAATACAGTATCATATACTGGTATTATTCTCGGTCCCGCACATATCTCATATGCGCTCCTATTTCATTTCGCTTGAGCCAGGAAACCCCTGTGTAGGACTCTAAAGACTCGTCAATACGCCGGCAGCAGGTGATGATCATATCAAACACCCACAAGCCGCAAGCGGTCTGCTAAATGTAACGGCCACCCGGATATTGAGCGATCAGAAGATCAACGAGCAAGCCCGCTCACACTCCTATGAATCCAACCAGTAACACTACCGTAAAGTCCGGTCTCTTCGTCTGATATGTCACATATCTCGTCTAGGGGTGGTAAACGTCAGACCCCAATAACTCGATAAGTCATGTCGATATGAGACTCATAACGGGTCGAGAAACTATTGGTAACACTTACCAGTAAATCCCTAAAGCAGCCTTGGCCAAGGACTTCCTGTTATAGCCAATCGAGCACTGCGCAACATCAACTCCCTATACCGGGAGAGACGAAACCCCTCCTATCGCTCATTGCCTCCATGTGATTCGGGACTGTACCCAAAAACCACCATTTTGCATGCCCTCTTGGACGTGGTAAGGTGGAAATCAAAGCACAGTGGGAATCACACAAGACTCTATGATGATCTCGGGTATACAGACTAACATATACCAGTGTCACCTGAGAACTGCCATCTGACGTAAGGTATAATACCATCTGGGAGTTCTCTCAGTGTACCCAGTCTCCACTGAGCACCCGTATATCATCTCTGATGTCAAACACCAATGGATATGGGATCATCCATCGCCCATCTATATGGGTCGAGAAGCTACACGCTAGTCTACTCTGGTATATCGATGCCCCGTCTCGATACACCCACGACTAGGGACTTTGAAGGATGTACTTATGGACTACCACGTCCCTACTAGTATGATCCGCATCATAGTCCAGGTAGTCAAGTACACATCCTAAGGGATTTACCAACATGTAACAGAGAGACAATCAGTGTACACGTTAAGGTAAAGAGTAACCAGATAGCATACTATCATGTCGAGCAGGAAAGTCCTCCCTATATATGTCCAAGCATCCACTACAATATACATCCAATGTACAGTAATGGCATCTAGGCCATACATATAACTAACAATCTCCCACTTGCACTAGGGCCATCTGATAGCAGTGGTTGTAGTATCCCATACACAACCAGGCCATAAAAGTCTCTCTCTGGGAAAAGGCCTTTGTGAGTGGATCCGCCTTATTGTCCTCTGAGTCTACTCTCCTAACCTCGATCCCCTGGAGATCAACCATCTCCATGATCAGGTGATACTGCCTAAGAATATGTCTGGATCACTGATGGGACGGGCGTTCCTAGGCATAAGCCACAACTCCATTGTCACACAATAGGAGGAACGTAGTTCATCTCATGAACTAATATACACCCAGACTGCCTCTTTGGTAGCATCTTTGGTAGCGATATATCCAGCCTTTATCGTCTAGTATGCCACGGTATCTAGCTTGGAACTCTTCCAACATACCGTCCCTTTACTGAGGGTAAAGACAATGCCTGCGACTGACATTCAGTCCTCCTTATCACCCTGGAACCTTTCCAGTGATTCTCCCCAAGATCAATTGATACCATCTCACTACAACTAGTGAGTATCCTATGATCCAATTAGATCTATCTCATAGATCCAAAACCCAGGATTTAGTAGGTATCACTTTGATCCTATATAGAGAATCCTTGTGATAAGCGGAGATTGACCGAGCGTAGCATAGGAAACTCCTTCCCTATCAAGAGTATGTCATCCACGTACTCTACGAGGATCACCACCATACTCCCTACTACCTTTTTTGTATATACAAGGTTCATCTACCATTTTGATGATGTCAAACTCTTTGACTACCACATCAAAACAGATGTTCCAACTCCGCGATGCCTGCTTTATCACATAAAACATCTTGCACACGTTTCCGCTGCTCCCACTGTCTACGAAGCCCTCTGACTGTGTACTTATAGACTCTCTCTTCTAAATCCTTATTTAGAAAAGCAGTCATGACACCCAACTGCCAGATATCGTAGTCATGGTATGTAGCCGTAGCAAGTAAGATCTGGATGGACTTAAGCATAGCTACTTAGAAAAGGTTTCATTATAAGCCATAACTGTTCTATAATGCAGACCTTTAATAAGTCTAGCTTTGAAAGTCTCAACTTTTCCATGTACACCAAGTAATCTTCTTAAGATATACTTGCTCCTGATGGGGATTTAACCCTTCAGATAAAGCAACCAAAGTCCATACTTTGTTGGTGTAAAAGGATTCCATCTCAGATCGATAAACATCCAGCCATTCTTACAGAGTCCTACTCCTGATGGCCAGCCCGAAACTAGTTGGGTCATCATCTCATGATGCAATCCTTGCTCCCACTGTCATAGAGAAACCGAAGTATCTCTCAGGTGGGTGAGGAACCCTACTAGATCGGCGGAGAGGCTGAGGTTCATTGGTTGCTATTGAATCCTTTGGTTCTACCAAATCATCAGCTGCAGTTTGTATAGCTGGAACTGTTTCCAGTTCTACCTCATTACCAATAATTTCTTCACAAGAAATTCCCTTTCACAAAGGTAGCATGCTGAGTAACAAAACATCTTTTGTTCCTCGGTTAGGTAGAAGATATTCCCTTGTGTATGCTTGGGATATCCAACAAACTTCTACAGATCTGACTTTGCCTCGAGCTTGTCCGGATTTTGCTTTTAGACATAGGCCGGACAACCCCAAATCTTAACTGACTTAAGAGATGGGCTCTTCCCTTTCCATATCTCATATGAAATGGTAGGCATCTGATTTGATCGGAACCCTATTCAATAGATATGCAACTTCATAAGTGCATAACTCCCTAAAAGGAAATAGGAAACTCAGTAATACTCATCATAGAGCACACCATATCTAATAGGGTGTGATTGCTCCGCCCCGATACACCGAGGTGCTGTGGTGTATACGGAGGAGTAATGCTGAGAGAGAATCTTATTTTTAGAATAGTCCAGGAATCCCGTGCTCAAGTATTCTTCTCCTTGATCACATCAAAGGACATAATACTTTTACCCGTATTTTGGTTCTCTACTTCTAACTTATATTCTGTGAATATCTCAAAAATTTCGGACTTGTGTTCCAACAGGAACATATGTCTGAATCTTGAGAGATTATCAGAGAATGTAATGAAGTACAAAGAACCGGTCTTGGCATTTGTAGACAGGGGACATTCATACATCAATATGTATCATCCCAAGAGTTCACTGACTCTTTCTTTGTTTCCAATAAACAGAGCTATGGTCATCTTATCTCTGTGACATGACTGGAAAGTTTCACAAGATGTAAATTCAAACTAATTTAAATATGCATCTTAATGTAACTTCAGCTAGTTGGGTCGCATTGATATGACCTAGTTTACAATGCCTCAAGAAGGATTCGTTCATTTCTGAACTCTTCCGCTTGTGTGTATTCTATATACTAAGAACTATAGTTTGATTTAGAATGCTAATGCTTTTAGATAACGTGCCTGAACCGATCAACTCTTGATATAGGAAATGTTCAAAACATTATCCAATCAATACAAAATTATATCCTTCTTTACTAATAAAGAGATTGATATGATTTTGTATATCAGGTTCGGTATTTAATAACATTTGTTCAGAATCAATGTATTCTGGTAATATAGGGTGATAGAGACCAACAGACTTGGCTGCAACACTTGCACCGTTTTCTGTCTCATGAAACTTATCACCCGCTCTCAGTTCTCTACCTTTCTGTAGCCCATGTAACATGTTACATATGCGGGATCCTGATCTGGTATCACATACCCAGGACGTAAAGGATACTGAGAAACAGTTCTCTGTAATGAACACACCCGAAGATGATGCATCAACATGCACTCTCTTCGTTTTGGCGGCACGGGAAATCTGGTAATCCCCTAATTCCTACTCTGTCTTATAACATTTATAAGTTGGAGCGGGACCAACGTTCCCCAGCTCAGTATAACAAGCGAGTTCGGTCAATATATCCGTTTTATTATCTTGATTAAGGCGTGACATGGTCGCTACCTGGAGAGAGAGAGAAGAAAACACTCTGCGTGCGCTCTTGCAAGATCAGATTGGTTATTATTTTATCTAATCAGGATGGCTCCCACTGTTTTTATCAAATCTTCCTTCAAACCCTAAAAGGAAAGACTAGCCGGGATTAATTACACGCTACAAGTTCGCCAATCTTTCAGCCAGGCCAGTGTCGGTACTTTGAGGGAGGTTCCCCGTGCTTTCGCACGGACCTAATTACAGTAAACCTCGTTTTCCCAGAGGCGTAACCCCGTTGACACCTTTCTAGACACCTACTTGATCGGCTAATTGTAATGTGTAAAACTCTCCCAGGAGTAACAATTACTCGCAGTGGGTATCGGGATCCAACTATCTCATAGAAGGTATGCAATCTTATTGCAAATTTCAACACTCGAAATTCCCGATAATTTTTCCCCTGGAGTCCTATGACCTTGACGGAGGCCAAACTACCCATAGTCCGCTAGTCAAGTTCAACCTGTCATTTCCTGATTGAATTAAACCCACCCGCACGACCCTTGACGGAGGCCAAACAACGCCGTACGAATACCCTAATCCAATCGCATCGTATGCTAGCAGATAAGCATTAGTTAGCTACCGTACACTACGCCTTGACGGAGGCCAAACTGCCGCAGCACGAATACTAACTAGTACTTATCTGAAATGACGGAGGGCTACGACAGGTTTTTCTGAAAACCTATTGCGTAATGAACTTGATATCGTTGTAGAATCAAATGATTTTAAAATGGAGTGTTTTTGAGGCTTTTCTAGTTTTGCTAAAGGGGTCACTCCCGGTGAAGGGATCGTCGGCCCTTTCCTCGTCGAATGAGGTGCAGGATATATCATATACATCACTGTGCAAAGCAAGAAATAGAGAATCAATCAAAAGACAAACCGAGGGTTGTAGCATCTGCCAATTATTGCTAAAGGAGTCACTCCCGGTGAAGGGATCTCGGTCCTTTCCTTATCGAATAAGGTGCAGGATGTTCTACAAGGAACACCGCGATGCAAAGCAAGAACTGTAGCTACCTGTTTTTGAAAATTCGATTCCACAACATCTTAGGTTTATTTTCTTTCATTAATCATATTAATGAAGTCCCATCATTTAAATCATCTAAACATCACAGATAAATACGACGTACACTTATGCCATCCGCATTCGCCTCGATGTCCCCTCGTGCACCGTTAGGTTAGGTAACTAACGGCAGAGCGAGGCAGGGCTAGCGCGGGTGTAAAACATAAGTAACGCCTATATAATATATCATATATACTATATATACAGTATTTATCACAGAACATCAAATGATCACATCACAGATATCGCAGCAGAAGAAACATATATGAAATGTTGGATATACTAGGACGTCTGTGTTTTCAATACGAGCCTGTATAAAACACGGATTCCACGGTCGCGATGAATAGCCAAACCCACACCTCTAGACCCCTACGAGAGCTGCAAGCAACCCTACCAATTCTAGAGTTAGGAGACCCGGACTCGACTCCTCGAGTTGGTCTCCCATTGGACTCTAGAACCCGGTTACTTGTGCCCTCCTCCTTGGGTCTATCCAAGTGCGGAAAAGTAAATAATATACAAATGGTGACATCTTCTGCAACCTGGAAGTGCCCCAATAAAAGAATATTACATACAAGTTTTTACATGAATGAAAATGAAAAACACACATAAAAACCCCCGGCTATTCATAACGCGACGATCCAATATAACATATCCAGCAACACATAACATCACATGTCATCAACGTAAGTAAATGTGCGCATCCCAATTGTCGTTGACATATAGCAACGAAACCGGCGATATCACATATTACACTTACGGTCACAGAAAAGAAAGTGTAAAACTACAACAGTTGGAATCCGCAATCTCCTTAGACATCGCATGCCTAATCAAATGAATTCCTTAGACATCACATGCCTAACAATTATAAACCCCGCATTTTAGTCTCATTATCGAAAACACTTTTCAATATCATGTCGGGCAATTCAACAAGATTCCCGGTATTTTGATCGAATGCTCATCGCAAACTTTAGTAGACGGCCGCACCCCCGATACCGTCGACGAAGTGCACCAAGGCGGAACACCGTTGCCGCGAGCACCCGAACGGATGCTTTTGGCGACGGGGTCTCCTACAGTCACTTGGTCAGGGCTATGGGGTGTAGCTGTCTATTAAGTTTACCGGCGAGTATCCACGTACGCTACGTGATTGCGACGGACTTTTGATCACATCAAAATTCCTTGGCAACCGATCAAGTGAGACTAAAGTGCTATGTTTATAACATCCAAATCAGTTATCTCATAACTACTTGTGGATTCCAAATATTGTATCACATTCCAGATAAATAGAAAATGTTAAACTTTCCGATCGAACAATCAAACACCCAAGTTTTCCCGAAACAGCTCAACACATGAAATAAGTTTAAAAACATTCACTTCATGCCACAGTACCAACGGTCCAGCCGTAGAAGGGTCAAGCCAATGCCTCACATGTCGCACGCCGTAATGCCCCAAACCCTAAGTTTCAAAGGGCAGTTCAAGACGGTCACATAATCGAGTTAAGGTTTGTTGTCTTCTAGAGGGTCCATCGCGTTACTTGCACTACTTAGAACGTCTTTAAACTACGGAAAGATCCAACACTTAGAAATTTTCCGGCAGGGGAAAAATTGGGTATTTATATCCGGTCAAACTTTTTAACATATTCTTAATTATCCGGAAAGTCACAGACAAAGTTAAAGATTCCGATCGAATCGTCGAACTCCCAATACAACCCAGAAAACTCAACTCTTGAGTAAATATTAAAAATTCCCAAAAAACACGACTAAGAGAAACAAATTACTGTGCAAACCACGTGCACTAATTCAACACAATGGCCGCGGAACCGCCGCAAAACCTAGGGTGGGGCCGCGGTTCCGCGGCGTTTCTGTCGAGTTGAGTGCACGTGCTGCACAGTAACTCCTACAATTCCCTGCTGAATTTTTTGGATATTTTTAATTTGGAAAAATCCACTGTTTTGAAAAATGTACAGAGAAGGGTTAAATCTAGGGTTTTGGGGTTCGATCGGGTCTCTAACTTCGTCTACACATCGCCTAAAGCTCTAGCTAGGCTCTGATACCACTGTAGGGTTACTAGGCACATTCAAGAGGTTCCACAAGGCATCAACCATGCCAAATTCTAATTTTTCTTGTGCCAAGAAACCCTAAACTAGATCGATAACTAGAGGTAAAGGCGAAACAACATGCAAGTTAACAACTTAACTACTAAGTTAATGGAAATACAACCTTTGTAGATCCGGTCAACCACTTCTTTAGCTCCGTGATGACGTCTCTTCGCTGCGATCACCGGGATCCCGGAGTCTTGCGATGGTTTCGTCGGAGAAATGAGTGGGCTAGGTCGTTGACTTCGATGCCGAAGATGATCTACGTCGAGGCAACTCTAACTCAAGCTCCATCTTCACTTGGTCATGAAACTTGTGAAGATAACATACTCTACTACATGGCAAGTGGTAGAGAATGAAGAAATAGGAAGTGGGTTCACTTTGGATTTGGATTTCTCACTTGGATTCATCACTTCATAATTTTCAAGCAAGCTTTCTTTATCTTGATGAAGAAGATCAAGAAGAAGAAAGAAAAAGAATTATCTATTATTTTAAAAAGAAAATCAAGTGATGGTTATCATTTAGCAACCATGGGTTAGTAAACTCATGTAGAGAATAAACTAGGGTTTAGGTAATGGTTAGGTTTAGGATAAAAACAAAATGGTAGACTTTCAAAGCTTCATGAAGCTTCAAGGGTAAAACAAAATAAGCCTCCATTTTATTTTTGCCAAAATGAATAATGAAAATAAATAAAACAAATAAATCAAACCCTAACCATTAACCTAGTCATAGTTTAAAGCAAACATACACCCAAGTTTGCATGTATCATCAAACATGATACAATCAAGTGCACAAAAATATATCACATATACTACTTGTGCACATCAAGTGAGAAAATCAATCTTAAGTGAACAAATACTAGTTAATGTAAAATAATATATCAAATATATAGTTATACATTAAATCATTAAATCAACACTTGATTTAACGATCCGGTCATATCGCATATACCCGACTAATATCTATAGTAACAACTTATCGAATCAACACTTGACCCGATAACCCGGCTATATCGCATACAACCGATCAATGTCACAAATCGCGAGAATAGAATACAGTATCATATACTGGTATTATTCTCGGTCCCGCACATATCTCATATGCGCTCCTATTTCGTTTCGCTTGAGCTAGGAAACCCCTGTGTAGGACTCTAAAGACTCATCAATACGCCGGCAGCAGGTGATGATCATATCAAACACCCACAAGCCGCAAGCGGTCTGCTAAACGTAACAGCCACCCGGGTATTGAGCGATCAGAAGATCAATGAGCAAGCCCGCTCACCCTCCTGTGAATCCAACCAGTAACACTACCGTACAATCCGGTCTCTTCGTCTGATATGTCGCATATCTCGTCTAGGGGTGGTAAACGTCAGACCCCAATAACTCGATAAGTCGTGTCGATATAAGGCTCATAACGGGTCGAGAAACTACTGGTAACTGATTAGTCGAAAATATTGTATTTTTAACACGGCAATTTCCCTATCATTTGCAATCATATAGAAGTGTTCGGCATTCATATTTCACATATTAGCAAAACGATCGTCAAATATCAGATTACATGTGTTAGACTCTAAAACCGGCACTATAAAGGAAATTGACCGCATTTCATGGCATCGCATCATCTCTATATTGCGCAACACTTGTTTTAAGATCTGTGTAAGAAAATCCAGAAGAAAGGCCAAAAATTTACATGGTACCGATCAAACATTACGCCAACTCAATGATTTCAGTTCTGGTAGCAATCCAAAAGACAAAATACAATTCAACATATCATATGAAGCCCCAAATATCATCACAAGACCACACCAGAAGAACCAAGCCACAAAGAGCCAACATGGCCGCGGAACCGCGGCCGGAGCCGGCTTGCGCCGAGGTTCCGCGGCCGTCTTGCCACGTCACCTCCTCAATTTTGGGCCATAACTCCTATGTCAGCTACAACAGTTCAGAAAGATACAACAATTTCCAGAAGACTCCAGAGACTTCTGCCAGATCAGCAAGCTTTGGGATCAACACTAAACTAGCCTTGTATTCTAGAAACTTCTCCCTAAACCGTAGCTTAAACCCTAAGCTAAGCCTAACTAACTACTTCTAGAAGTCTTTCAACAAACTTTTGGAGGGAATTGCTATTTTAAACTCAAGGCTTAGGGTTTGGGAAATCTATAAATAGGACCCTAGGCTCACTTGTAAAAGGGGTATTCAGTCATCCCTCCATTAGTTCATTTTAGTAGCAAATCTAGAGCCATTCTACCTCATTCTTCATCTTCTTCCACAAGTCTAGTGAGAAGACTTGTGTGAAACCCTAACCCTAATTCCAATCAAAAGCCAAGATCCCGAGTACCCCATCAAGCAAGAAGCCTTGCAACCTTTTATGAGCCGAGCCGATCTTCAACAGAGCAAGTGGTCCAAGTCGATCCGCGACTCACGGAGCCGAGCGACGCCAAATCAACAATTTAGTTCTTCCTCTTGTAGTTCTTGAGCAACTGTAATCAAATTGTTGATATAAATAAAAGGTTATATTCTTTTATCTTGTTTTCTTTAAATTCTTGCATCATGATTTGATCTAAATTTCTAGTTGTAATTCTTGTTGTGATGTTTGAGTAATACTCCGCTCGTCGAGGAGTCGAGACGATCAATAGAATGATGATGTAACATATCTTAAATCGATTCTTGAATCCTATGAGTTTTTTAAAGCCTAGCAAGTTCAAGAATCGACGACCCAATTCGTTGCGATGCTTTCTTGATTGATATCGCTCGAGATTGGGGAGTTACGATCGTTTCTTGAAATTGTTAGAGGCTAGAATGTGAATGATATCGATGAAAGAACAAGGGTTAAACGATGAAACCCTAGTTTCAAGAGAAAGCCCTAACTCTCATCGATCATCATCGATCTAGTATCAATCCTTCGAAGGACAAGAACACGAAATCTTGAGATTACATCACGTCTATAGATCCGATCGATTCCTACGAGCCTCATTTAGATTCTTGACATTTGATTGGAAATATCATCGAAACCCGATTCTTGATTGTTTATCAGTTTCTTGATTCTTGATTAGATTAGTGACACCTGAATCAATCGATAAAATCTTGAATCATGTTTTCCTTTCTTTTCGATTAACTTTTCAATTCAAACAAATTAAATATAAAAACGAAACGCACAATCCCTGTGGACGATCCGCACTCACTTACAATCTACAACCGACACAGTAATTGATTGCGGTCAAATATAATTCTTTGATTGTGAATTTTGTTCAATATTACCGACACACAGAAACTTATTCGCTTTATTCGATTTACACAAACAAGAATTCATTACATTCAAATGAAACCGTTATCAGGGATCATTTGAGTTGATTTACTTACACAGTCTCGAATTCTACGGATCAATCAAATGGCGCCGTTGCCGGGGATCATTTGAATTGATACTTATACATCCAATCAAGAAATTCAAAACAATCAAATGGCGCCGTTGCCGGGGATTACGCGCTAATCCGTTTCATATTAAAGTTTGAATTGAAAGATTTATTCCATTTTGATTTTTGAGATCAAAATTCGTGCAAACCCTAAACGATTTGTTGTGGTTCATTGCAAGGAGATATGGAGATTGCTGGAAATTGGAAATTTTTTTTGGGATATACCAGAGAGCTGAGGGAGTCTACAGAAGCTCCCTAGTGAATTTTGGTTCAGTGATCGCATCATCCAACCGCGGAACCGCGGTCTTAGTACCCATATGCGGCGGAACCGCAGCAAGCTTAAGGGTTCTCTGTGAAAAATTTCTTCAGGTGACTTCTTACCTTCTCCTCTCTCCTCTTTTTAGCTCCAACTAATAATTTTCTGCAGGTTTCTTTGCAAATAATCGCAGCGCCGCAAAAAGCAAAATTAAATTTGTGCGTGATTTTGTTTCTTGGTTGTTTGCATTCTAATACGGATATTAAGGGGCACGACCAAATCCATATTAGGTGGGGAGTTCATTACCCTTCCTAAGCCCCGAAAATCGCAAAACTTGCATCCGCATTGACCCACATTAACTAAAAAATATCTAGAGATGACTCTAAGGACCGTCGGGCTCAATTAGGACAGAAGAAGGTTTTGGGTAATTCATTGCTTATCCGTGTTTTCTTGTGGTGTCTATGGTGAGTGTGTCTAAGGCTAGTGGTTTTTAATTAGGCCCACTACTTACGTAGTGGAGTACCTTCCCACTTACCTGGCACTTATCCGGCCACAGGGGGATAAAGAGGCAGTGGAGGATTCTATCCTGCGACTTATCTTTTGGCAGTTAGGAGCGGTCTAGAGCCGGACCTAGGTGACCACTAGATTCTAGGTTTTGTGTGTTGCATTTGTTTTGTCGCATCATTTTTTCAAAAATCCGTCCCTTTTTCAAAAGCAAACAACGCATTCAATCATTACCCCTAATTATAAGCCAACGCTGCCACTTGTACTAACCATTTTTAGTGCAAGATAGGCTGGACACGGGATTCTAGTGCCCGTTTAGTCCGCGTACCCTTTATCGACTCCGAAGTCGATATTTCTCCATTTACTTCTTCTTTACCCACTACCACACCCTCTCCGATGGATCCGAATCCATCAAACTTCTTTAACCCTAATCTGCCGCTGTCCGTTGGTGCGCAAAATCCACCCCGCATCTCTCTTCAGGAGAGGTGCTACCCTATTCGAGGTCCTCTTTCGACCTGCCTATCCACACCACCAGCCAATGGGGATAATTTTGAGATTAAGCCCCAGTACATCAATCTTTTACCCAAATTCCACGGACTCGAGACTGAGGACGCTTACGTTTTCATTACCAAATTTGAAAACGTATGCGCAATGATGGGTACGTCACAACTTTCAGTGGATGCGATGCGTCTACGACTTCTTCCATTTACATTGTGCGATATAGCCGAGAAGTGGCTGTATAACACTACCGCACACTCTATCACGAATTGGGAAGAATTCGTCGCAGCATTCCTTAAGAAATTTTACCCAATAAAAAAGACAGCTCGAATCCGTAGCGAACTGAATCAATTTGCCCAGCTCCCTATCGAACCATTTTCAAAATGCTTTGAACGTTTCAAGGATCTATTGGTTCAGTGTCCTCATCACGGCATCCCGAGATGGGAGCTTTGCCGAATCATTTATTAGGGCATTAACCCAAACACTAAACAGAGCCTTGAAAACATGTGTCAAGGTATTTTATAACCAAAGATGATGGGGAAGCTTGAAAGTATTTAGAAGAGTTCGCTGAAAAATCACTACAGTGGGAGAGTGGAACCCAACCATTGAATAGGGGTGGCGTACACCAAATAGATGTGTCCATTGGTGTTCGAGCTGAGATGGCAGCAATGCAAAAGAAGCTCGACGCTATGGAACACAAATTTGCAGCAGCCTCCCTAAACCCAGTGTCGCTTCCCAAAACTGTTTGTGGGTGCTGTTCTGATCCGTCTCATTTAACGGAAGAATGTCCATTAAACTCTGCGTTTCAAGGTCACGAGCATTCTAATGCCGCATTTCAAAGACCTAGAAACGATCCAAATTCTTCCAAGTACAATCAGGGTTGGAGGAATCACCCGAATTTTGCTTGGAACCAAAACCAATCTCAAAACACGGTTCCAAACACGAATAATTTTCAAAGGGCTCTTCCTCCACCACAACAGCAACCCCTTCAACTCACTCAGCACCCCTACCAGTCACAAAACTTCCAAAATCAGGTCAACACTCCTGCACAGTCTAATCCTATGACCTGTTCTGACGAATTCTCTCAATTCACTCAAACCATGAAATCACTTTTATCAAATTTCATAGAGGTTTCGACTGAGGTTAGATCTTCCGTCAGTGAGATAAAGAAAAACTCAGCGTCCCAAGCTGAGAGTATCAGAATGATGGAAACTGAAATCGCACGACTCAAAGCCGAAATGAGTGCGAGAGAAAAAGGGAAACTTCCCTCTCAACCCCTACAGAATCCTGGGCATTACAATGTAAATGCCGTCACAACGTTGAGATTGGGAAGAGTGCTGAACAATCATGTCGGGGAAGGAATTGATGATATTGAAAATCAAATCAACACCCCGGCTGAGACCTTTCCTCACACACACACTTCTCCTTCTGATCCTTCTTCTTCTACCACACCACCTTCTCGCGAGCCTATTCTCCATTTCCCACTAGGCTCGACACCTCAGTATAGCCCTTCTAGTTCTCCACAGACGGTCCCCACACCTCTTTTGGGACCTCGTCTACCCCCTCTTCCTTCTTCTATGATGGACCCGACGCTTATAGCGAAAGCACCTTACCCGAATCGGTTAAGGGGTAATAGAACGAGTCTGTTAGTTATATGTATGCCTTAGAGGCCATTACTGTACATTGGATGTATATTGTAGTGGATGCTGGGACATATATACGGAGGACTTTCTTGCTCGACATGATAGTATGCTATCTGGTTACTCTTTACCTTAACGTGTACATTGATTGTCTCTCTGTTACATGTTGGTAAAGCCCTTAGGATGTGTACTTGACTACCTGGACTATGATGCGGATCATACTAGTGGGGACATGGTAGTCCATAAGTACATCCTTCAAAGTCCCTAGTCGTGGGTGTATCGAGATGGGGCATCGATATACCAGAGTAGACTAGCGTATACCTTCTCGACCCATTTAGATGGGCGATAGATGATCCCATATCCATTGGTGTTTGACATCAGAGATGATATACGGGCGCTCAGTGGAGACTGGGTACACTGGACGAACTCGCCGAGAACTCCCAGATAGTATTATACCTTACGTCAGATGGCAGTTCTCTGGTGACACTGGTACAGAGTAGTCTGTTGACCCGAGATCGTCATAGAGTCTTGTGTGGTTCCTACTGTGCTTTGATTTCCACCTTACCACGTCCAAGAGGGCGTGCAAAACGGTGGTTTTTGGGTACAGTCCCGAATCACATGGAGGCAATGAGCGATAGGAGGGGATTCATCTCTCCCGGTATAGGGAGTTGATGTTGCGCTGTGTTCGATTGGCTATAACCGGAAATCCCTGGCCAGGGTTGCTGAGATTTACTGGTAAGTGTTACCAGTAGTTTCTCGAACTGTTATAGACCTCATATCGACACGACTTATCAAGCTATTGGGGTCTGACGTTTACCACCCCTAGGCGAGATATGCGACATATCAGACGATCAGACCGGACTGTACGGTAAGTGTTACTGGTTGGATTCACAGGAGTATGAGCGGGCTTGCTCGTCGATCTTCTGATCGCTCAATACCCGGGTGGCCGTTATGTTTAGCAGACCGCTTGCGGCTTGTGGGTGTTTGATATGATCATCATCTGCTGCCGGCGTATTGACGAGTCTTTAGAGTCCTACACAGAGGTTTCCTGGCTCAAGCGAAACGAAATAGGAGCGCATATGAGATATGTGCGGGACCGAGAATAATGCGTGTATGTGATACCGTATTCCATTCTCGCGATGAATGTATCGAATGGTTGTATGCGATATAACCTAGTTATCGAATCAAAGATTGATTCGATAAGCCGATACATTGAATATTAGTCGGTTATATGCGATATGACCGGATCGTTAAATCAAGTGTTGATTTAATGATTTAATGCATAATTATATATTTGATATATTACTTTGCATTAACTAGTATAGGTTCATTTTAAATGGATTTTCTCACTTGGATTGTGCAAGTTGTATATGTGATATACTTTTGTGCACTTGATTGTATCATGTTTGATGATACATTCTTACTTAAGTTTTGTGTAAAGATTAAACCATGGTTATTTAAATGGTTAGGGTTTTGTTTTTCATATCTATTTATTCATTTATTTATTATGGAAAAGATATTGAACAAAATGGTTTCTTTCTTTGTTTCTTTCATGAAGCTTGTTGAAGCTTCATGAAGCTTTGACCAAGAGACCATTTTGTCTTCTTCTTTTAACCCTAACCATTCATATAACCTTAGTTAAATCTCTACACTAAACCATGGTTTGTATATGATAAGAATTGATTTTTCTTTTCTATTTGAAAAAAACACTTATCATATTCTATCATCTTCTTCCTCTTCTTCTTCTTCATGAAGAAACCTTGCTCCATCAATGGTGATTGATGAAAAAGAGTGAGAAATCCAATTCTAAAGTGAACCCACTTTCTATTTCTTCATCCTCTACCTCTTGCCAAGTAGTATAGGGTGTTTTCTTCACAAGTTTCTTGACTTGGAGAAGTTGGAGCTTGATCTAGTGATGCCTCGACGTAGATCATCTTCGGCATCGAAGCCGACGACCAAGCCCGCCCATTTTTCCGATGAAGCCGATGCTAGAGCCCGGGATTCGATTTGGACAGCTAGGAGACTTCATCATGGAGCTATGGAGGTGGAGAACCGGATCTACAAAGGTTGTATTTCCGTTCTTATAGTTAAGTTGTTAACTAGTTGCTTTTTCGCCTAAAATTCTAGTCAACGATCCGTATTAGGGTTTCTCGGTACTTGTAAAAGCTGAAATTGGCATGGTTGATGCCTTGTGAGACCTCACTAGTGTGTCTAGGAACCCTACTGTGGTATCAGAGCCTAGCTAGAGCCTTAGGCGATGCTTTGACGATGTTAGAAACCCGATCGAACCGAAACCCTAAACCCAAAATTGCTCTCTGTACTTTTTTCAAATTTGTGGATTTTTGTATATTAAAAATATGCAGAAAAATCAGCAGGGAATCCTAAGAATTTTTGTGCAACACGTGTCCATGATTCCACTATAACGCGGCGGAACTGCGGCACAAGCATGGATTGTGCGGCGGTTCCGCGGCCATTTTGTCGTATCTTGCATTGGTTTTGGCACAGTAATTCATATGTTGCAGTGCTGGTTTTCCTGGGTATTTTTACAATTTATTCAAGAGTTGAAATTTCTGGGTTGTATTGGGGACTCGGTGCTTCGATCGGATTGTCTAATTTTGTCTGAGTGTTTTCCGGATAATTATTGAATATGTTAAAAAGTTCGACCGGATATAAATACCCAACTTTTCCCCTGCCGGAAAATTTCAAAGTGTTGGATTTTTCCGAGGTTTAAAGACGTTCTAAGTAGTGCAAGTAACGCGATGGTCCCTCTAGAAGACAACAAACCTTAACTCGATTATGTGACCGTCTTGAACTGCCCTTTGAACCTTCGGGTTTGGGGCAGTACGGCGTGCCACATGTGAGGCGTTGGCTTGACCCTTCTACGGCTGGACCGTTGGTACTGAGGCACGAAGTGAATGTCTTTGAACTTATTTCATGAGTTGAGCTGTTTCGGGAAAACTTGGGTGTTCGATTGTTCGATCGGAAAGTTTAACATTTTCTATCTTATTCGGAATGTGATACAATAATTGGAATTCACAAGAAGTTATGAGATAACTGAATGAATGTTATAAACATAGCAGTTTAGTCTCACTTGATCGGTTGCCATGGAATTTTGATGTGATCAAAAGTCCGTCGCAATCACGTAGCGTACGCGGATACTCACCGGGTAAACTTAATAGACAGCCTCACTCCATAGCCCCGACCAAGTGACTGTAGGAGAACCCCGTCGCCGAAAGCATCCGTCCGGATGCTCGCGGCAGCGGTGTTCCGCCTTGGTGCACTTCATCAGCGGCGTCGGGGGTGCGGCCGCCTACTAAAGTTTGCGACGAGCATTCGATCAGGATGTCGGGAATCTTGTTGAATTGCCCGACTTGATATTGAAAAGTGTTTTCGATAATGAGACTAAAATGCGGGGTTTATAATTGTTAGGCATGCGATGTCTAAGGAACTCATTTGATTAGGCATGCGATGTCTAAAGAGGTTGCGGATTCCAACTGTTGTAGTTTTACACTTTCTTTTCTGTGACCGTAAGTGTAATATGTGATATCGCCGGTTTCGTTGCTATATGTCAACGACAATTGGGATGGACATATTTACTTACGTTGTTGACATGTGATGTTATGTGTTGCTGGATATGTTATATTGGATCGTCGTGTTTGAATAGCCGGGGTTTTTTATGTGAGATGAGTGTTTTTCATTTTCATTCATGTAAAAACTTGTATGTAATATTCTTTTATTGGGGCACTTCCAGGTTGCGGATGATGTCACCATTTGTATATTATTTACTTTTCCGCACTAGGATAGACCCAAGGAGGGGAGCACAAGTAACCGGGTTCTAGGGTCCAGTGGGAGACCATCTCGAGGAGTCGAGTCCGGGTCTCCTAATCCTAGAATTGGTAGGGTTGCTTGCCGCTCTCGTAGGGGTCTAGGGGTGTGGGTTTGGCTATTCATCACGACCGTGGAATCCGTGTTTTATACCGGCTCGTATTTAAAACACGGACGTCCTAGTATATCCAATATTTCATATGATTCTTCTGCTGCGATATCTGTGCTGTGATCATGTGATATGTTCTGTGATGGATACTTTATATAGTATATATGATATATTATATAGACGTTACTTATGTTTTACACCCGCGCTAGCCCTGCCCCGCTCTGCCGTTAGTTACCTAACCTAACGGTGCACGAGGGGACATCGAGGCGAATGCGGATGGCATAATTGTACGTCGTATTTATCTATGATGTTTAGGTATTTAAATGATGGGACTTCATTAATGTGATTAATGAAATAAAAGAAACCTAAAGATGTTGTAGAATCGAATTTCAAAAATAAAACTGGTAGCTACAGTTCTTGCTTTGCATAGCGGTATATATGATATATCCTGCACCTTATTCGATGAGGAAAGGACCGAGATCCCTTCACCGGGAGTGACTCCTTTAGCAATAACTGGCAGATGCTACACACTCGGTTTGTCTTTTGATTGCTTTTAAGAGTTTTTGCTTTGCACAGTGATATATATGATATATCCCGCACCTCATTCGACGAGGAAAGGGCCGACGATCCCTTCACCGGGAGTGACCCCTTTAGCAAAACTAGAAAAGCATCAAAAACACTCCATTTCAAAATCATTTGATTCTACAACGATATCAAGTTCATTACGCAATAGGTTTTCAGAAAAACCTGTCGTAGCCCTCCGTCATTTCAGATAAGTGGTAGTTAGTATTCGTGCTACGTTTGTTGGCTTGCGTCAAGGCGTAGTGTGCGGTAGCTAACTAGTATTTATCTGCTTATGCATATGATGCAGATTGGATTAGGGTAGTCGTGCGACTTTGTTGGCCTGCGTCAAGGGTCGTGCGGGTGGGTTTAATTCAATCAGGAAATGACGGGTTGAACTTGACTAGCGCACTATGGTTTGTTGGCCTGCGTCAAGGTCATAGGACGCTAGGGGCAAAATTATCGGGAATTTCAAGTGTTGAAATTTGCAATGAGATTGCATACCTTCTATGAGATAGTTGGATCCCGATACCCGCTGCGAGTAATTGTTACTCCTGGGAGATTTTTACACATTACAATTAGCCGATCAAGTAGGTGTCTAGAAAGGTGTCAACGAGGTTACGCCTCTGGGAAAACGGGGTTTACTGTAATTAGGTTCGTGCGAAAGCACGGGGGACCTCCCTCAAAGTACCGACACTGGCCTGGCTGAAAGATTGGCGAACTTGTAGTGTGTAATTAATCCCGGCTAGTCTTTCCTTTTAGGGTTTGAAGGAAGATTTGATAAAAACAGTGGGAGCCATCCTGATTAGATAAAATAATAACCAATCTGATCTTGCAAGAGCGCACGCTGAGTGTTTTCTTCTCTCTCTCTCCAGGTAGCGACCATATCACGCCTTAATCAAGATAATAATACGGATATTGACCGAACCCGCTTGTTATACTGTGCTGGGGAACGTTGGTCCCGCTCCAACTTATAATTGTTATAAGACAGAGCAGGAAATTGGGGATTGCCAGAATTCCCGTGCCGCCTAAACGAAGTAAGTGCATGCTGATGCATCATCTTCGGGTGTGTTCATTATGTAGAACTGTTTCTCAGTATCCTTTACGTCCTGGGTATATGATACCGGATCAGGATCCCGCATATGTCATATGTTACATGGGCTACAGACAGGTAAAGAACTGAGAACGGGTGATAAGTTTCATGAGGCAAAAAACGGGGCAAGAGTTGCAGCCAAGTCTGTTGGTCACTGTCATCCTGTATTACCAATACATTGGTTCTGAACAAATGCTAATAGATACCGAACCTGATATACAAAATCATATCAGTCTCTTTATTAGTAAAGAAATGATAAAGTTTTGTATTGTTGGATAATGTTTTGAACATTTCCTATATCAAAAGTTGATCGGTTCAGGCACGTTATCTAAAAGCATTGACGTTCTAAATCAAACTACAGTTCTTTAGTATACGGAACACACACAAGAGGAAGAGTTCAGAAATGAACGAATCCTTCTTGAGGTATTGTAGACTAAGTCAGATCAATGCGACCTGACTAGCTGAAGTTACATGTAGATGCATATTTAAATCAGTTTGAATTTACATCTTGTGAAACTTGCCAGTCATGTCACAAAGATACGATGACCATAGCTCTGTTTACTGGAAACAGAGAAAGGGTTAGTAAACTCTTGGGATGATACATGTTGATGTATGTAAGGTCCCCTGTCTACATATGCCAGGACTGGTTCTTTGTACTTCGTTACATTCTCTGATAATCTCTCAAGATTCAGACATATGTTCCTGTTGAAACACAAGTCCGAACCTTTTGAGATATTCACAGAATATGATTTAGAAGTAGAGAACCAAAACACGGGTATAAGTATTATGTCTTTTGATGAGATCGAGGAGGAGAATACTTGAGCACGGAAATCCTGGATTATTCTAAAAGGAGAATGAGATTCTCTCTCAGCATTACTCCTCCGTATACACCATAGCACGATGGTATATCGGGGTGGAGTAGTTGCACCCTATTCGATATGGTGCGCTCTATGATGAGTGCTACTGAGTTACCTGTTTCCTTTTGGGAGTTATGCACTTGAGAAGCTGCATGCCTATTGAATAGGGTTCAAATCAAATCCGTTGCCTACCGCTTCATATGTGATATAGAAAGGGAAGAGCCCATATCTTAAGTTGATTAAGATTTGGGGTTGTCCGGGCTATGTCTAAAAGCATAATCCGGACAAGCTCGAGGCAAGGTCTGTTATGTACAACTGGAAATGTTCCAGCTATACAAACTGCAGCTGATGATTTGAAAGAACCAAAGGATTCAGTAGATACCAACGAACCTCAGCCTCTCCGCCGATCTAGTAAGGTTCCTCACCCGCCTGAGAGATACTTCGGTTTCTCTATGACAGTGGGAGCGAGGATTGCATCATAAGATGATGACCCAACTAGTTTCGAGCTGGCCATCAGGAGTGGGACTCTGTAAGAATGGCTGGATGCTTAGTGATCTGGGATGGAATCCTTATACACCAACAAAGTATGGACTTTAGTTGCTTTATCTGAAGGGTTAAATCCCCATCAGGAGCAAGTATATCTTTAGAAGATTACTTGGTGTACATGGAAAAGTTGAGACTTTCAAAGCTAGACTTGTTAAAGGTTTGCATCATTGACCAGGTGTGGATCATGATGAAACTTTTTCTAGAGAACTATGCTTAAGTCCATCCAGATCCTACTTCCCACGGCTACATACCATGACTACGATATCTGGTGGTTGGGTGTCTTGACTGCTTTTCTAAATGATGATTTGGAAGAGAGCGTCTATAAGTACACAGCCAGAGGGCTTCGTAGACAGTGGGAGCAGCGGAAACGTGTGCAAGATGCTTTATAGGATAAAGCAGGCATCGCGGAGTTGGAACGTCTATTTTGATGTGTTAGTCAAAGAAGTTGACATCATCAAAATGGTAGATGAACCTTGTATAAACAGAAAGGTAGTAGGGAGTATGGTGACGATCCTCGTAGAGTACGTGGATGACATACTCTTGATAAGGAAAGAGTTTCCTATGCTACGCTCGATCAATCTCCGCTTATCACAATGATTCTCCACATAGGATCAAAGTGATACCTACTAAATCCTGGGTTTTGGATCTATGAGATAGATCTAAATGGATATTAGGACACTCACTAGTTATAGTGAGATGGTATCAATTGATCCTGGGGAGAATCACTGGAAGTGTTCCAGAGTGATAAGAACGACTGAATGTCCGTCACAGGCATTGTCTTTACCCTCAGTAAAGGGACGGTATGTTGGAAGGGTTCCAAGCTAGATACCGTGGCATACTAGACGATAAAGGCTGGATACATCACTACTTAAGATGCTACCAAAGAGGCTGTTTGGGTGTATAATGGTTCATGAGATGAACTATGTTCCTTCCATTGTGTGACAATGGAGTTGTGGCTTATGCCAAGGAACGAAGGTCCCATCAGTGATCCAGACATATTCTAAGGCAGTATCACCTGATCATGGAGATGGTTGATCTCTAAGGGATCAAGGTTAGGAGAGTAGACTCAGAGGATAACACGGCGGATCCACTCACGAAGGCTTATTCCCAAAGAGAGACTTTTATGGGATGGTTGAGTATGAGATACTACAACCACTGCTATCAGAAGGCCCTAGTGCAAGTGGGAGATTGTTAGTTATATGTATGCCCTAGAGGCCATTACTGTACATTGGATGTATATTGTAGTGGATGCTGGGACATATATAGGGAGGACTTTCTTGCTCGACATGATAGTATGCTATCTGGTTACTCTTTACCTTAACGTGTACATTGATTGTCTCTCTGTTACATGTTGGTAAAGCCCTTAGGATGCGTACTTGACTACCTGGACTATGATGCGGATCATACTAGTGGGGACATGGTAGTCCATAAGTACATCCTTTAAAGTCCCTAGTCGTGGGTGTATCGAGATGGGGCATCGATATACCAGAGTAGACTAGCGTATACCTTCTCGACCCATTTAGATGGGCGATGGATGATCCCATATCCATTGGTGTTTGACATCAGAGATGATATACGGGCGCTCAGTGGAGACTGGGTACACTGGATGGACTCGCCGAGAACTCCCAGATGGTATTATACCTTACGTCAGATGGCAGTTCTCTGGTGACACTGGTACAGAGTAGTCTGTTGACCCGAGATCGTCATAGAGTCTTGTGTGGTTCCCACTGTGCTTTGATTTCCACCTTACCACGTCCAAGAGGGCGTGCAAAACGGTGGTTTTTGGGTACAGTCCCGAATCACATGGAGGCAATGAGCGATAGGAGGGGATTCGTCTCTCCCGGTATAGGGAGTTGATGTTGCGCTGTGTTCGATTGGCTATAACCGGAAATCCCTGGCCAGGGTTGCTGAGATTTACTGGTAAGTGTTACCAGTAGTTTCTCGAACTGTTATAGACCTCATATCGACACGACTTATCAAGCTATTGGGGTCTGACGTTTACCACCCCTAGGCGAGATATGCGACATATCAGACGATCAGACCGGACTGTACGGTAAGTGTTACTGGTTGGATTCACAGGAGTATGAGCGGGCTTGCTCGTCGATCTTCTGATCGCTCAATACCCGGGTGGCCGTTATGTTTAGCAGACCGCTTGCGGCTTGTGGGTGTTTGATATGATCATCATCTACTGCCGGCGTATTGACGAGTCTTTAGAGTCCTACACAGAGGTTTCCTGGCTCAAGCGAAACGAAATAGGAGCGCATATGAGATATGTGCGGGACCGAGAATAATGCGTGTATGTGATACCGTATTCCATTCTCACGATGAATGTATCGAATGGTTATATGCGATATAACCTAGTTATCGAATCAAGGATTGATTCGATAAGCCGATACATTGAATATTAGTCGGTTATATGCGATATGACCGGATCGTTAAATCAAGTGTTGATTTAATGATTTAATGCATAATTATATATTTGATATATTACTTTGCATTAACTAGTATTGGTTCATTTTAAATGGATTTTCTCACTTGGATTGTGCAAGTTGTATATGTGATATACTTTTGTGCACTTGATTGTATCATGTTTGATGATACATTCTTACTTAAGTTTTGTGTAAAGATTAAACCATGGTTATTTAAATGGTTAGGGTTTTGTTTTTCATATCTATTTATTCATTTATTTATTATGGAAAAGATATTGAACAAAATGGTTTCTTTCTTTGTTTCTTTCATGAAGCTTGTTGAAGCTTCATGAAGCTTTGACCAAGAGACCATTTTGTCTTCTTCTTTTAACCCTAACCATTCATATAACCTTAGTTAAATCTCTACACTAAACCATGGTTTGTATATGATAAGAATTGATTTTTCTTTTCTATTTGAAAAAAACACTTATCATATTCTATCATCTTCTTCCTCTTCTTCTTCTTCTTCATGAAGAAACCTTGCTCCATCAATGGTGATTGATGAAAAAGAGTGAGAAATCCAATTCTAAAGTGAACCCACTTCCTATTTCTTCATCCTCTACCTCTTGCCAAGTAGTATAGGGTGTTTTCTTCACAAGTTTCTTGACTTGGTGAAGTTGGAGCTTGATCTAGTGATGCCTCGACGTAGATCATCTTCGACATCGAAGCCGACGACCAAGCCCGCCCATTTTTCCGATGAAGCCGACGCTAGAGCCCGGGATTCGATTTAGACAGCGAGGAGACTTCATCATGGAGCTATGGAGGTGGAGAACCGGATCTACAAAGATTGTATTTCCGTTCTTATAGTTAAGTTGTTAACTAGTTGCTTTTTCGCCTAAAATTCTATTCAACGATCCGTATTAGGGTTTCTCGGCACTTGTAAAAGCTGAAATTGGCATGGTTGATGCCTTGTGAGACCTCACTAGTGTGCCTAGGAACCCTACAGAGTCCACATATGGAGAAAATTATAGAAATGTTCAAACAGGTTAGCATCAATATCCCTCTCCTAGATGCAATTCAACAAGTCCCCGCTTATGCGAAAATTCTTAAGGACTTGTGCACTAGGAAGAGGAAGACTCAAGTGCCGAAGAAGGTCTTTATGTCTAATAATATTAGCACTGCTTTTATCCCCCAGCTACCAAAGAAACGTAAGGCCCCAGGATGTCCTACGATATCGATTTCTATTGGGGGTAAAAACATAAATCGTGCTCTTTTAGACCTTGGCGCAAGTGTTAACCTACTTCCATATTCTGTATATGAGCAATTAGGGATTGGAGAGTTGAAACCTGCTCACTGCACTCTCCAAATGGAAGACCGTTCAATCACCAAACCAAGGGGTGAACTAGAGGATGTGTTGATAAAGGTCGGGGAATTTGTTTTCCCTGTAGACTTCATTGTACTCAATACACAGCCTGTAGCAAACCCCCGGGGCCAAATTCCGGTGATTCTGGGTCGTCCTTTCCTTGCCACTTCCAATGCTGTTATAAACTGTAGAAATGGTTCAATGAACTTATCATTGGGAAATATGACCATTGAACTAAATATCTACAAAGTTGAAAGTCAGCCATCAGAACCCTCTGCTCATATTCTAGATGTGTACTCTGTCCACGAGATCGCTCCTGATAGTTGTGGAGCTGAGGATCTTTGCTTTCTATATCTCGACGACATTACCACATCTCTGCTTGATCTTACACATGATCTTAGTGAGGACACTTTTCCTACACTTGAGTCCTGCACTCCTGACTTTACTCCACCCGAGTCTGTATCTTTCACAGGCTCTGAGCTTCTTTGTAAATCCAAAAATCATTCGATAATCCCTCCTTCTATTATTTCTCCGACCACATTAGATCTCAAAATTTTACCTTCTCACCTTAAATATGCATATTTAGGTGAGAATGAGTCCTTACCGGTTATCATATCAGCTTCTCTAGCATCAGAGCAAGAGAATGCACTTTTATCGGTATTGAGATCTAACAAAGGGGCGTTTGGTTGGAGTATGGCGGACATCAAAGGGATTAATCCCTTGATTGTTGAACATAATATACATGTGATGGATGATGCCAGACCAACCCGAGAACCACAGAGACGGTTGAATCCCGTCATGAAGGAAGCAGTGATGAAAGAGATCATCAAATGCCTTGATAATGGTATTATATACCCCATCTCCGATAGCCAATGGGTGAGTCCTATACATGTCGTTCCTAAGAAATCCGGCATCACTGTTATAACCAATAAGGCAAATGAGTTAATTCAGACACGCACCCAAACTGGGTGGCGTGTATGTATTGATTATAGAAAACTCAATGCTGCCACGAGGAAAGACCACTTTCCTCTACCATTCATTGATCAAATGCTGAAACGCTTAGCGGGATGAGAGTATTATTGTTTTATGGACGGATACTCAGGCTATAATCAGGTCCCCATCGCCAAAAAGGATCAAGATAAAAACACTTTTACTTGTCCTTTTGGTACCTTTGCTTACAGTCGCATGCCCTTTGGGTTATGCAATGCTCCCGCTACCTTTCAGCGGTGTATGATGGGGATATTCTCTGATATGGTAGAGAATTTTCTGGAGATCTTTATGGACAATTTCTCAATTTTTGGAGACTCTTTTTCTGATTGCCTATCGAATCTTGACGCTGTTCTTACTAGTTGCAAAGAGAAGAACTTGACTTTGAACTGGGAAAATGCCATTTTATGGTCCAAGAAGGAATTGTACTTGGACATGTCATTTAACAGAAAGGCATTGAGGTTGACAGAGCTAAGATAGATGTCATTCAAAACCTACCTCATCCCAAAAGCGTCAAAGATATTCGATCTTTCCTTCGCTATGCGGGCTTTTATAGGAGATTCATTAAGGACTTTAGCAAAAATGCTAGACCTTTAACTCTTCTCCTGGCCAAGGATACGACCTTCCATTTTGACTCGGACTGCGAGACAGCTTTCAACTCACTTAAACACTCACTCACTTCAGCCCCCGTGTTATGATCACCAAACTGGGACTGCCCCTTTCAGCTAATGTGTGATGCATCCGACTTTGCAGTAGGTGCAGTCTTAGGACAGCACATTGAAAAGATGCCACACGTGATATACTATGCAAGTAAGACCCTGAACGATGCACAAATCAATTATACAACCACCGAGAAAGAACTTTTAGCGGTTGTATTTGCATTAGAAAAATTCAGGCCTTACTTAATTGGCTTACCTATAGTTGTGTATACTGACCATTCCGCTTTAAAACATCTTCTGGCGAAGAAAGATGCAAAAGGTCGACTAATACGTTGGATCCTTCTATTACAAGAATTTGATCTTGTTATCAAGGATAAGAAAGGATGTGAAAACGTAGTAGCCGACCATCTTTCACGCATCTCTTCTTCCCATGTGACCCTGCCGATCAATGATTCGTTTCCTGACGAACAACTCTTGATCGTATCCGATGAACCATGGTTCAGGGATATTGTGAACTATCTTGTCACGGGACTTATACCGAGCGATTGGTCAAAACAGGACAAATACCGTTTTCTATCCCAAGTAAAACACTTTTACTGGGATGATCTATAATTGTTTAAGTATTGTCCTGATCAGATCATTCGCCGATGTGTCCCGAAAGAAGAGTTCAAGAGTGTTCTTTCTTTTTGTCATGATCAGGCCTGTGGGGGTCACTTCGGTCCTAAAAAGACGGCGGAAAAGGTTTTGCAATGTGGATTTTATTGGCCGACCTTATTCAAGGACGCATTTGAGTATTGCAAAACCTGTACACAGTGTCAGTACACGGGTAGAATATCCCAGAGAAATGAAATGCCTCAGCAACCCATTCTGGTTGTTGAAATATTCGATGTTTGGGGCATTGATTTTATGGGTCCTTTTCCTAACTCCTTTGGGAATTTGTACATACTGCTGGCGGTTGATTATGTCTCAAAGTGGGTAGAAGCCATTCCATGTCGCACTAATGACAGGAAAGTTGTCATTAAGTTCTTAAAAGAGAATATCTTTTCGCGATTTGGACACCCACGCGCTATTATTAGCGATAATGGGACACATTTCTGCAACAGGTCTTTCGAGACTCTGATGCTGAAATACTCAATCAACCACCGACTTTCTACACCCTATCATCCCCAAACGAGCGGGCAGGCTGAAATCTCAAATAGACAAATCAAAGTTATCCTGGAGAAGACTGTTGCTAAGAATAGAAAAGACTGGTCGACCAAACTGACGGATGCTCTTTGGGCATTCCGAACTGCATATAAAACCGACCTAGGGATGTCTCCATATAGGATAGTGTTTGGGAAAGCATGTCATCTACCCGTTGAGATAGAGCATAAAGCATTGTGGGCTATAAAGGAAATAAACTTTGATCTAAAAGAAGCCTGCAACTTTCGGAAGCTGCAACTAAATGAGCTAAGCGAACTCCGCGATGAAGCTTATGATAACGCTGTAATTGTAAAGAATAGGACTAAGGTTTTTCACGATAAAAACATTTTGAGGAAAACATTTTCACCTGGTCAACAAGTCCTTCTTTATGATTCACGATTACACATTCACGCGGGTAAGCTCCGATCTCGGTGGAAGGGACCTTTTGTTGTGCGGTCTGTATACCCGCACGGGGCAGTAGAAGTAGAAAATGTTAAAAACGGCACATTTTTCAAAGTGAATGGACATAGACTAAAGCCGTATTTTTCCACTGAGCCCACGGAGGAGCTCTTGTTCTTACAAGAGCCAGTTTATTTGGATTAAAATTCCTCCGTCTCACCTTCATATCCTGTATATCACTGCATCATGTTTTGAATGAAGGTGAGTGAAAAGAATAAGTTTGGGGGAAGTTCTTCAATTATATATTTTGCCCCCACTAATAATTCCTCCCAGACATACAGGTTTTGTAGATATAGCTGTTGGCAACTGTGAGGACACTGTTGAAAACAAGTTTGGGGGAGGTTTGTGCTTATTTTTGCATCATTTGCATATCAGCTGCAAAGGCACAAAACATTTCTTTAAAATTTTTTTCGAAAACCCATAAAAATTTAAAAATTTTCAAAATATAAAAACACTTTTTTGTATATAAATAAGATAATGAAAGTTTAGATAGTGAACAATTACATCCATGAGATTAGAAAAATTTAAGAAAACCAAGAAAATTAAAAGTTTTCTTATACGAACTAGTAATAAGTAGTTATGAGCCGTTGTCCCAAGGGTTAGTAAGATGAAGGACGTCACTAATCTGAGGATAAAAATAAGTCTGAAAAATAGTTTCTATTCTGGAAGCCAAACATTTTGATCGTTGCTACCCTACTATTCGCACTTACACACGTCTTGAAGCCTGGGTTAGTAGAGGATACCTTGAAATGCTCTTGTCTTAAAGCCGATGTATGAAGGAAATAAAAAAAATGAAGAAAATATAAAGTGGTGAGAAAAATGGACACTGGTTTTGTGATCACCGAGGGCAATAAAAAATTTATAGCGAGGGTGCTTCTTCACCTAGTGCCCTAAGGCCAACTGGTCTGGGAGTCACTGCTATGCCTTAGGTGGTGCAAGATGAGGAAAATACACCAAATAAGCAAGCACATGAGTAATCGGTCGGTTAGTACCTCAAGAAGTATTAATGGTCGCATGAAAGTGTGTGAACAATCTCATCTAAATATTCATTAATTAAAAAGTACTGAGGTTGATGGACAAGAGTATGATAGCTTGAATTGAATTCTCTGGGTGTAGGGATGTCCTTTACACACACGCAGGGTGATATGATCGATGTTTGGAATAAAGATACGAATGAAGAATAAGACGATGTTTTATTGAGGGAGGACGTGATTTCTGACATCTTTTCATGACCATTAAGATAGGGCTTATGACAACCGAAAAGCTAGCTTAGTTGGAAACCCTAATTTTCAAGGCTTTTCTTTTACAATTCTTTTCTTTAAATGTAATATTCACGATCTTCCTTTTATTATTGGATTTTGTGGGTGCAATCCGCCGAAAACCCTCAGGAGACAACACTTCTCCTACTAGGGACACCTAGAGGTTTAAAGGCTTGTTGCACGTGCTCAGTGCAATCGTGTTGCCTACGAAAGTGTGCTAGTTAGTTTTTTTTCTCTTTCTTTATTTTCTCCTTCTCTTTTTAATAAAACAGTTCGCTCGAGACGATCGAAATTAAGTTTGGGGGAATTTGATTAGTCGAAAATATTGTATTTTTAACACGGCAATTTCCCTATCATTTGCATTCATATAGAAGTGTTCGGCATTCATATTTCACATATTAGCAAAACAGTCGTCAAATATCAGATTACATGTGTTAGACTCTAAAACCGGCACTATAAAGGAAATTGACCGCATTTCATGGCATCGCATCATCTATATATTGCGCAACACTTGTTTTAAGATCTGTGCAGAAAAATCCAGAAGAAAGGCCAAAAATTTACATGGTACCGATCAAACATTACGCCAACTCAATGATTTCAGTTCGGGTAGCAATCCAAAAGTCAAAATACAATTCAATATATCATATGAAGCCCCAAATATCATCACAAGACCACACCAGAAGAACCAAGCCACAAAGAGCCAACATGGCCGCGAAACCGCGGCCGGAGCCGGCTTGCGCTGCGGTTCCGCGGCCGTCTTGCCACGTCACCTCCTCAATTTTGGGCCATAACTCCTATGTCAGCTACTACAGTTCAGAAAGATACAACAATTTCCAGAAGACTCCAGAGACTTCTGCCAGATCAGCAAGCTTTGGGATCAACACTAAACTACCCTTGTATTCTAGAAACTTCTCCCTAAACCCTAGCTTAAACCCTAAGCTAAGCCTAACTAACTACTTCTAGAAGTCTTTCAACAAACTTTTGGAGGTAATTGCTATTTTAAACTCAAGGCTTAGGGTTTGGGAAATCTATAAATAGGACCCTAGGCTCACTTGTAAAAGGGGTATTCATTCATCCCTCCATTAGTTCATTTTAGTAGCAAATCTAGAGCCATTCTACCTCATTCTTCATCTTATTCCACAAGTCTAGTGAGAAGACTTGTGTGAAACCCTAACCCTAATTCCAATCAAAAGCCAAGATCCAGAGTACCCCATCAAGCAAGAAGCCTTACAACCTTTTATGAGCCGAGCCGATCTTCAACAGAGCAAGTGGTCCAAGCCGATCCGCGACTCACGGAGCCGAGCGACGCCAAATCGACAATTTAGTTCTTCCTCTTGTAGTTCTTGAGCGACTATAATCAAATTGTTGATATAAATAAAAGGTGATATTCTTTTATCTTGTTTTCTTTAAATTCTTGCATCATGATTCGATCTAAATTTCTAGTTGTAATTCTTGTTGTGATGTTTGAGTAATACACCGCTCGTCGAGGAGTCGAGACGATCAATAGAATGATGATGTAACATATCTTAAATCGATTTTTGAATCCTACGAGTTTTGTAAACCCTAGCAAGTTCAAGAATCGACGACCCAATTCGTTGTGATGCTTTCTTGATTGATATCTCTCGAGATTGGGGAGTTACGATCGTTTCTTGAAATTGTTAGAGGCTAGAATGTGAATGATATCGATGAAAGAACAATGGTTAAACGATGAAACCCTAGTTTCAAGAGAAAGCCCTAACTCTCATCGATCATCATCGATCTAGTATCAATCCTTCGAAGGACAAGAACACGAAATCTTGAGATTACATCACGTCTATAGATCCGATCGATTCCTACGAGCCTCATTTAGATTCTTGACATTTGGTTGGAAATATCATCGAAACCCGATTCTTGATTGTTTATCAGTTTCTTGATTCTTGATTAGATTAGTGACACCTGAATCAATCGATAAAATCTTAAATCATGTTTTCCTTTCTTTTCGATTAACTTTTCAATTCAAGCAAATTAAATATAAAAACGAATCGCACAATCCCTGTGGACGATCCGCACTCACTTACAATCTACAACCGACACCGTAATTGATTACGGTCAAATATAATTCTTTGATTGTGAATTTTGTTCAATATTACCGACACACAGAAACTTATTCGCTTTATTCGATTTACACAAACAAGAATTCATTACAATCAAATGAAACCGTTATCAGGGATCATTTGAGTTGATTTACTTACACAGTCTCGAATTCTACGGATCAATCAAATGGCGCCGTTGCCGGGGATCATTTGAATTGATACTTATACATCCAATCAAAAAATTCAAAACAATCAGTAACATTTACCAGTAAATCCCTAAAACAGCCTTGGCCAAGGACTTCCTGTTATAGCCAATCGAGCACTGCGCAATATCAACTCCCTATACCGGAAGAGACGAAACCCCTCCTATCGCTCATTGCCTCCATGTGATTCGGGACTGTACCCAAAAACCACCGTTTTGCACACCCTCTTGGACGTGGTAAGGTGGAAATTAAAGCACAGTGGGAATCACACAAGACTCTTGTAGGGTTCCTAGGCACACTCAAAAGGTTCCACAAGGCATCAACCATGCCAATTCAAATTTTTCCGGTGCCGAGAAACCCTAATGCGATCGTTGACTAGAGTTTAAGGCGATAACTATGCAAGTAAACAACTTTACTCTAAAGTGAACGGAAAATACAACCTTTGTAGCTCCGGTCCTCCACCTCCATAGCTCCGTGACGATGTCCCTTCGCTGCGATCATCGGATCTCGAACTCTAGTGTTGATTTCATCGGAGAAATGATTGGGCTAGGTCGTTGACTTCGATGCCTAAGACGATCTACGTCGAGGCAACTCAAGATCAAGCTCCAACTTCACCAACTCATGAAACTTGTGAAGAAAACACCCTATACTACTTGGCAAGAGGTAGAGGATGAAGAAATAGGAAGTGGGTTCACTTTAGAATTGGATTTTTCACTCTTTTTACCAAGGCACCATTGATGCTAGAATGGTTTCTTCTTCTTGAAGAAGAAGAAAAAGAAGAAAAAGAATATAATAATAATTATGGAAAAAGAAAATAAAGTCATTCTTATCATTTTAGCAGCCATGGTTTAGTGTAGAGAATAAACTATAGTTCAAGTGAATGGTTAGGGTTATGGAAAGAAACAAAATGGTCAAACTATTCAAAGCTTCATGAAGCTTCAAAGAAAATCCAAAGTTAGACACCATTTTATTTCTTTCTCAAATGAATAAATAAATGAATAAGTAAATAAAGCAAATGAAACCCTAACCATTAACTAACCATGGTTTAATTCAAACATACACCCAAGTATGCATGTATCATCAAACATGATACAAACTTGTGCACAAAAATATATCACATATACATTGTGCACAAACAAGTGAGAAAAACATCTTAAGTGAACCAATATTAGTTAATGCAAAGTAATGTATCAAATATATAATTATACATTAAATCATTAAATCAACACTTGATTTAACGATCCGGTCACATCGCATATGACCGACTAATATCCAATGTATCGACTTATCGAATCAATCCTCGATTCGATAACTAGGTTATATCGCATATAACCAATTGATACATTCATCGCGAGAATAGAATACGGTATCACATACACACATTATTCTCGGTCCCACACATATCTCATATGCGCTCCTATTTCGTTTCGCTTGAGCCAGGAAACCTCTGTGTAGGACTCTAAAGACTCGTCAATACGCCGGCAGCAGGTGATGATCATATCAAACACCCACAAGCCGCAAGCGGTCTGCTAAACGTAACGGCCACCCGGGTATTGAGCGATCAGAAGATCGACGAGCAAGCCCGCTCACACTCCTATGAATCCAACCAGCAACACTTACCGCACAGTCCGGTCTGATTGTCTGATATGTCGCATATCTCGCCTAGGGGTGGTAAATGTCAGACCCCAGTAGCTCGATAAGTCGTGTCGATATGAGGTCTATAACAGTTCGAGAAACTACTGGTAACACTTACCAGTAAATCTCAGTAACCCTGGCCAGGGATTTCCGGTTATAGCCAATCGAACACAGCGCAACATCAACTCCCTATACCGGGAGAGACGAATGCCCTCCTATCGCTCATTGCCTCCATGTGATTCGGGACTGTACCCAAAAACATCCATTTTGCATGCCCTCTTGGACGTGGTAAGGTGGAAATCAAAGCACAGTGGGAATCACACAAGACTCTATAACGATCTCGGGTCAACAGACTACTCTGTACCAGTGTCACCAGAGAACTGCCATCTGACGTAAGGTATAATACCATCTGGGAGTTCTCGGCGAGTCCGTCCAGTGTACCCAGTCTCCACTTTTCACCGGTATATCATCTATGATGTCAAACACCAATGGATATGGGATCATCCATCGCCCATCTGTATGGGTCGAGAAGGTATACGCTAGTCTACTCTGGTATATCGATGCCCCGTCTTGATACACCCACGACTAGGGACCTTGAAGGATGTACTTATGGACTACTATGTCCCCACTAGTATGATCAGCATCATAGTCCTGGTAGTCAAGTACACATCCTAAGGGCTTTACCAACATGTAACAGAGAGACAATCAGTATACACGTTAAGGTAAAGAGTAACCAGATAGCATACTATCATGTCGAGCAAGAAAGTCCTCCCTATATATGTCCCAGCATCCACTACAATATACATCCTATGTACAGTAATGGCCTCTAGGGCATACATATTACTACCAATCTCCCACTTGCACTAGGACCATCTGTAGCAGTGGTTGTAGTATCTCATACTCAACCATCCCATAAAAGTCTCTCTCTGGGAAAAGGCCTTTGTGAGTGGATCCGCCGTGTTGTTCTCTGAGTCTACTCTTCTAACCTCGATCACCTTGGAGATCAGCCATCTCCATGATCAGGTGATACTTCCTTAGAATATGTCTGGATCACTGATGGGACGGATGTTTCTTGGCATAAGCCACAACTCCATTGTCACACAATGGGAGGAACTAAGTTCATCTCATGAACAAATATACATCCAGACTGCCTCTTTGGTAGCATCTTAAGTAGCGATGTATCCAGCCTTTATCGTCTAGTATGCCACGGTATCTAGCTTGGAACTCTTCCAACATACCGTACCTTTACCGAGGGTAAAGACAATGCCTGTGACTGACTTTCCGTCATCCTTATCACCCTGGAACCCTTCCAGTGATTCTCCTCAGGGCCAATTGATACCATATCACTACAACTAGTGAGTATCCTAAGATCCAATTAGATCTATCTCATAGATCCAAAACCCAGGATTTAGTAGGTATCACTTTGATCCTATATGGAGAATCATTGTGATAAGCGGAGATTGACCGAGCGTAGCATAGGAAACTCCTTCCCTATCAAGAGTATGTCATCCACGTACTCTACAAGGATCACTACCATACTCCCTACTACCTTTTTGTATATACAAGGTTCATCTACCATTTTGATGATGTCAAACTGTTTGACTAACTCATCAAAACAGATGTTCCAACTCCGCGATGCCTGCTTCATCACATAAAACATCTTGCACACGTTTTCGCTGCTCCCACTATTTACGAAGCCCTCTGGCTGTGTACTTTTAGTCGTTCTCTTCTAAAACATCATTTAGAAAAGCAGTCATGGCACCCAACCGCCAGATATCGTAGTCATGGTATGTAGCCGTGGCAAGTAGGATCTGGATAGACTTAAGCATAGCCACTGGAAAAAGGTTTCATCATTATCCACGCCTGGTCGATGACGAAAACCTTTAACAAGTCTAGCTTTGAAAGTCTCAACTTTTCCATCTACACTAAGTATTCTTCTCAAGATATACTTGCTCCTGATGGGGATTTAACCCTTCATATATAGCAACCAAAGTCCATACTTTGTTGGTGTATATGGATTCCATCTTAGATCGATAAACATCCAGCCATTCTTACAGAGTCTCACTCCTGATGGCCAGCTCGAAACTAGTTGGGTCATCATCTCATGATGCAATCCTCGCTCCCACTGTCATAGAGAAATCGAAGTAACTCTCAGGTGGGTGAGGAACCCTACTAGATCGGCGGAGAGGTTGAGGTTCGTTGGTTACTATTGAATCCTTTGGTTCTACCAAATCATCAGCTGCAGTTTGTATAGCTGGAACATTTCCAGTTCTACATAACAGACCTTGCCTCGAGCTTGTCCGGATTTTGCTTTTAGACATAGGCCGGACAACCCCAAATCATAACTAACTTAAGATATGGGCTCTTCCCTTTCCATATCACATATGAAGTGGTAGGCAACTGATTTGATCGGAACCTTATTCAATAGGTATGCAACTTCATAAGTGCATAACTCCTAAAATGAAATAGGAAACTCAGTAGTACTCATCATAGACCGCACCATATCATATAGGGTGTGATTGCTCCGCCCCGATACAACGTTGTGCTGTGGTGTATTCGGAGGAGTAATGCTGAGAGAGAATCTCATTCTCCTTTAGAATAGTCCTGGAATTCCATGCACAAGTATTCTCCTCCCTGATCTCATCATAGGACATAATACTTATACCCGTATTTTGGTTCTCTACTTCTAACTTATATTCTGTGAATATCTCAAAAGGTTCGGACTTGTGTTTCAACAGGAACATAGGTCTGAATCTCGAAAGATCATCAGAGAATTTAATGAAGTACAAAGAACCGGTCTAGGCATGTGTAGACAGGGGACCTAAATACATCAACATGTATCATCCCAAGAGTTCACTAAATCTTTCTCTGCTTCCAATAAATAGAGCTGTGGTCATCTTATCTTTGTGAAATGACAGGCAAGTTTTATAAGATGTAAATTCAAACTAATTTAAATATGCATCTATATGTAACTTCTGCCAGTCGGGTCGAATTGATATGACCTAGTCTACAATGCCTCAAGAAGGATTCGTTCATTTCTGAACTCTTCCTCTTGTGTGTGTTCTGTATATAAGGAACTGTAGTTTGATTTAGAACGTTAATGCTTTTAGATAACGTGCCTGAACCGATCAACTTTTGAAATAGGAAATGTTCAAAACATTATCCAATAATACAAAATTATATCCTTTCTTTACTAATAAAGAGACTGATATGATTTTGTATATCAGGTTCGGTATCTAACAGCATTTGTTCAGAATCAATGTATTGGTAATACAGGGTGACAGTGACCAACAGACTTGGCTGCAACACTTGCCCCATTTTCTGTCTCATGAAACTTATCACCCGTTCTCAGTTCTTTACCTATCTGTAGCCCATGTAACAAATTACATATGCGGGATCCTGATCCGGTATCATATACCCAGGACGTAAAGGATACTGAGAAACAGTTCTCTGTAATGAACACACCCGAAGATGATGCATCAGTATGCACTTTCTTCGTTTGGGCGGCACGGGAAATCTGGTATTCCCCAATTCCTGCTCTTTCTTATAACAATTATAAGTTGGAGCGGGACCAACGTTCCCAAGCTCAGTATAACAAGCTGGTTCGGTCAATATATCCATTTTATTATCTTGATTAAGGCGTGAAATGGTCGCTACCTGGAGAGAGAGAGAAGAAAACACTCAGCGTATGCTCTTGCAAGATCAGATTGGTTATATATTTTATCTAATCCGGATGGCTCCCACTGTTTTTATCAAATCTTCCTTCAAACCTTAAAAGTAAAGACTAGCCGGGATTAATTACATGCTACAAGTTCGCCAATCTTTCAGCCAGGCCAGTGTCGGTACTTTGAGGGAGGTTCCCCGTGCTTTCGCATCAACCTAATTACAGTAAACCTCGTTTTCCCAGAGGCGTAACCCTGTTGACACCTTTCTAGACACCTACTTGATCGGCTAATTGTAATGTGTAAAACTCTCCCAGGAGTAACAATTACTCGCAGTGGGTATCGGGATCCAACTATCTCATAGAAGGTATGCAATCTCATTACAAATTTCAACACTTAAAACTCCCGATAATATTTTGCCCATAGTGTTCTATGACCTTGACGAATGCCAAACAACCCATAGTCCACTAGTCAAGTTCAACCCGTACATTTCTTGATTGAATTAAACCCACCCGCACGACCCTTGACGAATGCCAAATAACGCCGTACGAATACCCTAATCCAATCTGCATCATATGCATAAGCAGATAAATACTAGTTAGCTACCGTACACTACGCCTTGACGAATGCCAAACTACCGCAGCACGAATACTAACTAGTACTTATCTGAAATGACGGAGGGCTACGACAGGTTTTTCTGAAAACCTATTGCGTAATGAACTTGATAACGTTGTAGAATCAAATGATTTTAAAATGGAGTGTTTTTTAGGCTTTTCTAGTTTTGCTAAAGGGGTCACTCCCAGAGAAGGGATCGTCGGCCCTTTCCTCATCGAATAAGGTGCAGGATATATCAAATATACCACTGTGCAAAGAAAAAACTATATAAGCAATCAAAAGACAAACCGAGGGTTGTAGCATCTGCCAGTTATTGCTAAAGGAGTCACTCCCGGTGAAGGGATCTCGGTCCTTTCCTTATCGAATAAGGTGCAGGATGTTCTACAAGGAACACCGCGATGCAAAGCAAGAACTGTAGGTACCTGTTTTTGAAAATTCGATTCCACAACATCTTTTAGGTTTCTTTTATTTCATTAATCTCATTAGTGAAGTCCCATCATTTAAGCACCTAAACATCACAGATAAATACGACGTACGGTTATGCCATCCGCATTCGCCTCGATGTCCCCTCGTGCACCGTTAGGTTAGGTGACTAACGGCAGAGCGGGGCAGGGCTAGCGCGGGTGTAAAACATAAGTAACGCCTATATCATATATCATATATATCATATACAGTATCTATCATCACATATCAAATGATCACATCACAGATATCGCAGCAGAAGAATCATATAAAATATTGGATATACTAGGACGTCCGTGTTTTCAATACGAGCCAGTATAAAATACGGATTCCACGGTCGCGATGAATAGCAAAACCCACACCGCTAGACCCCTACGAGAGCGGCAAGCAACCCTACCAATTCTAGAGTTAGGAGACCCGGACTCGACTCCTCGAGTTGGTCTCCCTCTGGACCCTAGAACCCGGTTACTTGTGCCCTCCACCATGGGTCTATCCTAGTGCGGAAAAGTAAATAATATACATCAACGGCGACAGCTTCCGCTACCTGGAAGTGCCCCAATAAAAGAATATTACATACAAGGTTTTTACATGAATGAAAATGAAAAACACTCATCTCACATAAAACCCCCGGCTATTCAAACATGGCGATCCAATATAACATATCCAGCCACACATAACATCACATGTCATCAACGTAAGTAAACATGCGTATCCCAATTGTCGTTGGCATATAGCAACGAAATCAGCAATATCACATATTACACTTACGGTCACAGAAAAGAAAGTGTAAAACTACAACAGTTGGAATCCGCGACCTGTATAGACATCGCATGCCTAATCAAATGAATTCCTTCGACATCGCATGCCTAACAATTATAAACCCCGCATTTTAGTCTCATTATCGAAAACACTTTTCAATATCAAGTCGGGCAATTCAACAAGATTCCCGACATCCTGATCGAATGCTCGTCGCAAACTTCAGTAGACGGCCGCACCCCCGATGCCGTCGACGAAAAGCACCAAGGCGGAACACCGCTGCCGCGGGCATCCGAACGGATGCTTTCGTCGACGGGGTTCTCCTACAGTCACTTGGTCGGGTCTATGGGGTGTAGCAGACTATTAAGTTTATCCGACGAGTATCCGCGTACGCTACGTGATTGCGACGGACTTTTGATCACATCAAACTTCCGTGGCAACCGATCAAGTGAGACTAAACTGCTATGTTTATAACATCCAAATCAGTTATCTCATAACTACTTGTGGATTCCAAATATTGTCTCACATTCCAGATAAATAGAAAATGTTAAACTTTCCGATCGAACAATCAAACACCCAAGTTTCCCGAAACAGATCAACACATGATATAAGTTTAAAAACATTCACTTCATGCCTCAGTACCAACGGTCCAGCCGTAGAAGGGTCAAGCCAATGCCTCACATGTGGCACGCCGTACTGCCACAAACCCTAAGGTTCAAATGGCAGTTCAAGATGGTCACATAATCGAGTTAAGGTTTGTTGTCTTCTAGAGTGACCATCGCGTTACTTGCACTACTTAGAACGTCATTAAACTACGGAAAAATCAAACAATTGGAAATTTCCCAACAGGGGAAAAATTGGGTATTTATATCCGGTCGAACTTTTCAAGATTTTCTAAAATTATCCGGAAAAACACAGACGAAGTTGAACTTCCCGATCGAAACACCGAGTCCCCAATACAACCCAGAAAACTGAACTCTTGAGTAGAAGTTAAAATATCCCATAAAATACAGCACTATAATATAGGAATTACTGTGAAAAATTGAAAAGCTAATTCACTACATGGCCGCGGAACCGCCGCACGAGCCATGCTCGTGCCGTGGTTCCGCCGCGCTTTAATCGAATCATGAGCACGCGCTGCACAGTAATTCTTACAATTCCCTGTTGATTTTTCTGCATATTTTTAATTCACAAAAATCCCAATTTTTAAAATTTGTACAGTGAATGATTTAGAATTAGGGTTTCGGGTTCGATTGGGTTTCTAACTTCGTCTACGTATCGCCTAAGGCTCTAGCTAGGCTCTAATACCACTATAGGGTTCCTAGGCACACTCAAGAGGTTCCACAAGGCATCAACCATGCCAAATTCAAATTTTTCCGGTGCCGAGAAACCCTAATGCGATCGTTGACTAGAGTTTAAGGCGATAACTATGCAAGTAAACAACTTTACTCTTAAAGTGAACGGAAAATACAACCTTTGTAGATCCGGTCCTCCACCTCCATAGCTCCGTGACGATGTCCCTTCGCTGCGATCATCGGATCTCGGACTCTAGTGTTGATTTCATCGGAGAAATGATCGGGCTAGGTCGTCGACTTCGATGCCGAAGATGATCTACGTCGAGGCAACTTAAGATCAACCTCCAACTTCACCAAGTCCTGAAACTTGTAAAGAAAACACCCTATACTACTTGGCAAGAGGTAGAGGATGAAGAAATAGGAAGTGGGTTCACTTTAGAATTGGATTTTTCACTCTTTTTACCAAGGCACCATTGAAGCTAGAATGGTTTCTTCTTCTTGAAGAAGAAGAAGAAGAAGAAAAAGAATATAATAATAATTATGGAAAAAGAAAATAAAGTCATTCTTATCATTTTAGCAACCATGGTTTAGTGTAGAGAATAAACTATAGTTCAAGTGAATGGTTAGGGTTAAGGAAAGAAACAAAATGGTCAAACTATTCAAAGCTTCATTAAGCTTCAAAGAAAATCCAAAGTTAGCCACCATTTTATTTCTTTCTCAAATGAATAAATAAATGAATAAGTAAATAAAGCAAATGAAACCCTAACCATTAACTAACCATGGTTTAATTCAAACATACACCCAAGTATGCATGTATCATCAAACATGATACAAACTTGTGCACAAAAATATATCACATATACAACGTGCACAAACAAGTGAGAAAAACATCTTAAGTGAACCAATATTAGTTAATGCAAAGTAATATATAAAATATATAATTATACATTAAATCATTAAATCAACACTTGATTTAACGATCCGGTCACATCGCATATGACCGACTAATATCCAATGTATCGACTTGTCGAATCAATCCTCGATTCGATAACAAGGTTATATCACATACAACCAATCGATACATTCATCGTGAGAATAGAATACGGTATCACAAACACGCATTATTCTTGGTCCCGCACATATCTCATATGCGCTCCTATTTCGTTTCGCTTGAGCCAGGAAACCTCTGTGTAGGACTCTAAAGACTCGTCAATACACCGGCAATAGGTGATGATCATATCAAACACCCACAAGCCGCAAGCGGTCTGCTAAACGTAATGGCCACCCGGGTATTGAGCGATCAGTAGATCGACGAGCAAGCCCGCTCACACTCCTGTGAATCCAACCAGCAACACTTACCGCACAGTCCGGTCTGATCGTCTGATATGTCGCATATCTCGCCTAGGGGTGGTAAACGTCAGACCCCAGTAGCTCGATAAGTCGTGTCGATATGAGGTTTATAACAGTTCGAGAAACTACTGGTAACACTTACCAGTAAATCTCAGCAACCCTGGCCAGGGATTTCAGGTTATAGCCAATCGAACACAACGCAACATCAACTCCCTATACCGGGAGAGACGAATCCCCTCCTATCGCTCATTGCCTCCATGTGATTCGGGACTGTACCCAAAAACCACCGTTTTGCATGCCCTCTTGGATGTGGTAAGGTGGAAATCAAAGCACAGTGGGAATCACACAAGACTCTATGACGATCTCGGGTCAACAGACTACTCTGTACCAGTGTCACCAGAGAACTGCCATCTGACGTAAGGTATAATACCATCTGGGAGTTCTCGGCGAGTCCGTCCAGTGTACCCAGTCTCTACTGAGCACCAGTATATCATCTCTGATGTCAAACACCAATGGATATGGGATCATCCATTGCCCATTTGTATGGGTCGAGAAGGTATACGCTAGTCTACTCTGGTATATCGATGCCCCGTCTCGATACACCCATGACTAGGGACCTTGAAGGATATACTTATGGACTACCATGTCCCCACTAGTATGATCCGCATCATAGTCCAGGTAATCAAGTACACATCCTAAGGGCTTTACCAACATGTAACAGAGAGACAATCAGTATACACGTTAAGGTAAAGAGTAACCAGATAGCATACTATCACGTCGAGCAAGAAAGTCCTCCCTATATATGTCCCAGCATCCACTACAATATACATCCTATGTACAGTAATGGCCTCTAGGGCATACATATTACTAACAACTCTATGACGATCTCGGGTATACGGACTAACCTGTACCAGTGTCACCTGAGAACTGCCATCTGACGTAAGGTATAATACCATCTGGGGGTTCTCGGCGAGTCCGTCCAGTGTACCCAGTCTCCACTGAGCACCCGTATATCATCTCTGATGTCAAACACCAATGGATATGAGATCATCCATCGCCCATCTCTATAGGTCGAGAAGCTACACGCTAGTTTACTCTGGTATATCGATACCCCGTCTCGATACACCCACGACTAGGGACTTTGAGGGATGTACTTTTGAACTACCACGTCCCCACTAGTATGATCCGCATCATAGTCCAAATAGTCAAGTACACATCCTAAGGGCTTTACCAATATGTAACAGAGAGACAATCAGTGTACACGTTAAGGTAAAGAGTAACCAGATAGCATACTATCATGTCGAGCAAGAAAGTCTTCCCTATATATGTCCAAGCATCCACTACAATATACATCCAATGTACAGTAATGGCCTCTAGGGCATACATATAACTAACAATTATGCACCAACTTTTAAAACTCATATATCCGTCTCTTTATTTAATAAAGTGGGATATAAATTTTCAAAAATTATATTCTAAACATTTACCTTTATCATTTGATAATTAGGTAAGGTGCATTGAATAACGGTATAGACATTCTTAACTATTATACAGTTTTCAATTTACAACACACGGAATTTGAGTTTGTGAACTCATATGACTTATACATATTAATGTAAGTTTTCCGATGTCCATATGGACAAGGGGTTGGTACAAGGTATTCCGTATGTAAAATATAATTATCCCTCAAATTACTCCTCCGAGGGTGCGCTCCATGATGAGTAATGATGAATCACCTTTTTCAATTAGGAGGATTGCACTGGAAAAAATTACATATCAATTGATAATGGTTCACTCTAAATTTATGACTCTAATTCTATATATGATATAGAATGAGTTTATATCTTAAGGTTGTTAAGATATAGAGTTACCTGGTTTGTGCTTAAAAAAATAATCCGAACAAACTCGAGGCACATTTCGGTAACATGAAGTTTGTGGCTTATCCCAAGCTTAGGCAAGGGTATAAATTCTACTATTTTCAGGAACAAAAGTTGTTTTGTTCTTGACTCGCCGCCTTCTTGCTAAAGGAATTTCTTGTAAAAAAAATTAGTAGGAGTATGGTGGAACTGAAAGTGATTCCAGAACCATAAACGATTACTAAAAATTTAGTAGAACCTGGAAATTTAATTGACCCTGACAAACCTTAACCACACCGCAGATTTAGTAGGTGATCTCAGCCACCCGAGAGGTACTTCAGTTTCCTCATAGACAGTGACAGAGAGGCTTGCATCATGTGATGATAAATCTATTATATCAACAGGCCATAGGAAATAATAACTTCCGACTGATGGCTGGATGCCATGTTATCCAAGTTGGACTCCATGCACTGCAATAAAGTATGGACTTTGTTGGGTTCTCCTGAAGGGGTAAAACCCATTAGGAGCATGTTGATCTTCCTATATCTGCAGATGGAAACGTATTAACCTTATAAGGCTAGAATTATCGTAAATATTTTCATCAAATACCCGGTGTGAATTGTGATGAAACTTTTGCTTCAGTGTCTGTGTTGAAGTTTATATGGATATAACTTGTCACTGTTGTTTTTCATGACTATGATATCTGGCAGGTGGATGGCTATAACGTTTTTCGAAATAGGGATTTAGAAGTGCACGTTCATATGAATCTGCCAGACGGTTATCTTATTCAGTAGGAGAAGCGAATAGTGTGCAAGTTGATTACATCTATTTTATAGACTAAAGCAAGCATAGTGGAGATGAATCATCGATTTTGATATTACGGTCAAAGTGTTTGACTTCATCAAAATAATATATGAACCTGGTATTTGTAAGAAGGATGTAGGGAGTAATGTCATAGTATAAGGATGACATACTCCTGATAGGAGGCGGTGTTCCTTGGTCAAACTATGGTAGTCAAAGGTGTTTCTCCATATAGGATGTGGATATCAGTCCAATCCTGTAGAAACATAGAATAGCAGTGAAGAACATATTAAGATGGTCTTGGTGTATGGTAATGGCAGCCTCCTATAAGAGGCGATTACCGATTCCAGCTTCCAAGGGGACATGGATGACAGAGTGTATGTCATGAGATATTATTTTACACTCTTCTGAGGAGCGGTATCTTGGAAAGAGTTCCAAGCGGGATACCGAGGCAGTCGTGGCGCTGAATGTCGATTGTGAATCAGTATTGGATACATCCTAAGATGTTGTTTGGATAAATACGTTCATTTATGAACATGATCCCAACAGATATCCAAACAAAATTCTAAAGTAGGTATTGCTCATTTCGGGAAATAGTTGATCTCCGCGAAGATGAGATACGAGAGATATAGTTAGAACATTGTGGTGGATCCACTCACTGTGGTTATTTCTCAAACATGGTTTTCGAATTAGAGAAGTTGGATATGCGATACCGTAAGAATTGTCCTTAAGTGCAAGTGGGAAATTATTGGATATAAGCACCCTCAAGGCAATTATTATAATTGAAGGAGGACCTATACGGAGAACAATCTTACTCGAGATGATAGTATGCTATCCGGTTTATCTTTATCTTTCATGTGTGTACGTTTTACTCGTTATCACGTATCGCTAATACTTGAGATAGAGCCCTTAGGATTTTGCTTGACTACCAGGATTAATAATAGGGATCATACTAGTGGGGCCTGAGGTAGTCTATAAGCACATGCTTAAATGTCCCTAGTCGTAGAAGTATCGAGACTGGGCATCAGTACTCCAGTTTAGACTAGTGTGTACGTTTCCTGATTCGGTTGGAGGGTGATAGCTGATCCAACAGCAATTGGTGTTTGACATCGATGATTGTATTCAGGTACTCATAAGAGTATGAGTTTCACTGGACGGACTCATCGAGAACTCCTACATGGTTTTATAACAATGTCAGGTAGCAGTACTCTCGTGGCGATAGTACAAGGTAATCCCTCGATGAGATCACCACGATGTCTTGTGTGTGTTCCCACTAAACTTTGATTACTACCCTTCCACGACTCAAAGAAGTCATGCAAACAGGTTTTACTTGGGTATAGATCCGAGCCACATAGAGGCAGTGAGCAGTCGAGGGGATTCGTCTCTCCCGGTACAGGGAGTCGATATCGCGCAGTGTAAGACATGACTATAATCATAAGTCTGTGGCCACAGCAAGTGAGATAAACTGATAAGTGTTATCTTTTGTATCTCTGTTGGATATAACTTCGATGTCAGCATGAATTATTGGGTTATTGGGGGTCTGATAGTTCCACCCCCTAGACCCGGTATGCAATACTCTTTGACGAAGAGACCGGACTATATGGTATTCATTGCTTATAGACTTTGTAGGGTCCAGATGAGTTTGCTCGTTTACCTTCTTTTATCTTGCACATATCTGGGTAGCCGTTACGTATAGCTAGTATCGCTGACGAGCCTATGGGTTAACCCGTGAGGGGATAGATCTGAAAGTGTTTCAGATTCAATCGGATATGATCCTTTATAATCTACTGTCAGCGTATTGACAGGTCTTTAGAGTCCCGCAACGAAAGTGCCTGCCCAGGAGAAATGATGATGTGGCGTACGTATAAGGATACATGCGAGGGTTTGATTAAATACATGTATGTGATACACGTGATTTAATCGGACGGTTGCTATATTAGCCGTTCATTTATAAATCGGAATATTAAATCAAGTGTTGACTTAATAACCATATAGGTTATATGGTTTCTAGTATATGTGTATGTATATATAGTACACACACTCTCTTGCTCTCTCATTAGTATTTGATACTGATGGATTTGTTTATGTATAGGATACATATATTCTTCTCTTTAAGATTATATATATGTGTATGTATACGGATACATATACACTCTCTCATTTATATGTATTTGATACATATAATACATGTTAAGTATTTGATACATTATGAATTTGTATTTTGATACAAATATATTTTCTTTATTATTGAAAAATAAATAAAGAATGTATGTGGGGCCCACTCTCTCTGTTTGGATGACATAAGAGTAGAGAGAGGGGGAAAGAGAGAGGAATTTTTAAAACTCTTTATGTGTGTGTGGGGTGTGTGTGTGTATATATATATGTATAATAATAATAAAGAGAATTAATAAATAAAGAAAAGAAGAGAAAAGAAGAGAAGAGAAGAGAAAAGATGAGAGAAGAAAAGAAAAATAGTTTTCTTTTTCTTCTCTCTTTTTATTGATCCTTCTTGCTCTTATCTTCATTTTTTCAAGCATGGCTTCTTCTTCTTCTTTCTCTTCTTGATTTTTCTATTAAGAAATAGAAAGAGAACTAAAGAGTCTTTAATTACCACATCACCCTCCTCATTGGCCTAGCAAGTTTAATGAGTTGGTTTCTTCACTTGAGAAGTGAAGATAGAACTTTGGATTTGGGACTTTCACGCGGATCATTTACGGCGAGGCGGTCGGTGTCCAAGCACTTCCGGGAGCTCACAACTCTAGCGAGGGTCTTCTGATAGGAGATCGGACATGCTACAAAGGTTGTAGCTCCCTAAATTCCCATCTAGTTTATTTGTTTACTATCTTTGTTTGCTGGTATTTAGTGTTTAGACGATTGCTTGGTGTTTGCGGGTGTTTGTGCTCATAGGAATTTTTGTTATCCTTGTTATTCGCTTCCGCTACGCCTACTAGTGAGCACGAACATCCTAACAAATACACTAGCAGTGAGTTACTGGATCAAATCTATAACCATAAGTACGTCAGTGGCACTAGCTGTATGTAACGGCTACCCAGGTATTGAACGAAAGAAAGATCGACAAGCAAGCCCGTCTGAATGCTTGCTGAGCCTATTAATGACAGTCACTGTACACTCTGGTCTATTCGTCTAAGAGTGTCGCATACCGGGTCTAGGGGTGGAAAATGTCAGACCCCTAATAACCCGATAACTTGTGCCAGTGTCAAGCTCATCACCCATCGAGAAACTACCGATCTCCTATCAGTAAATCTCATCCACTCTGGCCATAGATTTATGGTGATGGCCAACCGAAGACAACGCGACATCGACTCCCTATACCGGGAGAGACGGATCCCCTCAATCCGCTCATTGCCTCCATGAGGCTCGGGACGGTACCCAACTAAAACATGTTTGCACGACTCGGTAGAGCCGTGTTAGGGTAGTAGTCAAAGTACAATATGAACCCACACAAGACAAATGACTATTTCAGGTCAACAGACTACCATGTACTCATGTCACCAGAGATCTTCTATCTAACGATAGGTATAATACCATCTAGGAGTTCTTGAGGAGTCTGTCCAGTGTAACTCATAACCCAATGATAACCTGTATACAATCTTTGGTTCGTAGCACCAATGGCTGTAAACCATCCATCGCTCCTCGTCAGGGTCAAGAAACGTATACACTATTCTACTCTGGAATATCGATATCCAGTCTCGATACTCCCATGACTGGGGACATTTAAGGATGTACTTATGGACTACCCAGTTGCCATAAGTATGATCGTCATCATAATACTGGTAGTCTAGCAAATACCCTACAGGATTCATCATTATGTATTAGCGATACATAATAACAAATAAAATGTATACACATGAATGATAAAGGCAAATCAGATATCATACTATCATCTCGAGTAAGACTGTTCTACCTGTATATGTCCTCCCTTAATTATCATAATCGCCTGTCTGCAATTACAATAATTGCCTTGAGGGCACTATATCCAACAGACCCAAGCCCCATCTCACTTCACTGCCTCTTTTTAGAGCCCCAAATCGAAAAACCATAGATCTTAGAATAAGAAGCAGCTCCGCAACCATGACCCGACCGTCGTTCAGCGACAACCAAAGCTCTCTCTACCGCCGTTCAGCAATCTCTCATTCTTTGTTTCTTCTAATTCTTTCAAAGGTGGTTTGTCTTCTCATCTCCTTACTTTTCTTTATTTGTGAAATTTTTTATCTCTGTTAAAAATGGTTAAATACGAAACAGAGAAGAATTTCATCGATGTGTTTGAATATAATCAATTAAGTGAATTTTTCTATGATGAGATCGTTGATCGTAATTAGGAATTTCTGGATTATAATCATGATGATGCTTTTATGATCAAAGATCATGTTATAGAATTTTACACCCATCACACTAACGATTTTGATCCAAACATTGGTGAAATTCATGTTGATCTTTACAGATATAGCTATGTAATTAATGTCGTTGTCATCTTACAAGTCATAGGTATACCGCGAGCAACTGGTCATGATTGTGCTGAAGATCTTCACTTTTATGCACGTGTGATAGGGGTGCATTGTAGTATGAATGCTAGATCCAGTATTGACGGAAAAACAATATTTGCGAATGTTTTTGCGCTTGTAGATGGGTAAAGGTGCATATGATCATGTCTTCATACATCACTAACTTCTTTACACCCGTCTTACGCATTGTTCATTGTCTCATGACAAGGAACAGAAATATTGACATTTGCATCACTTTCTTACACACCATTGCCCATGGGACCAACACTACATTTCCTTTGGCCGTGCTTCTGACTCAAATTTGTCTTTATATGATACCTTCAGAGGTATTTCATACATTTGTAGCTCGGGCCATTCAAGTTAAGAAGGAAAAGGTCTCCGGTACTTACTGAGATATGAAAACCACTATCTTTTCACCCGATGCACCCGAAATTTTGGAGCATGTTCCTATCGAGCCGTCTTCTAAGAGTGAAAATACGGTTTTTAGTTATCCTTCACACGGTTGTCAAGCGATGGTGATGCAGAGAATGATGAAGGAGATGAGGAGAATATTTAAATTGTTTAAGAGGAGCTAACAAAAGAATGATGAAAGGTTTGATCAAATTGATAAAAGGTTGGGGGGATTGAGACGGTTGTTGTCGTGCTTCGAAGATCCAAATCATATGGCGGTGAGGCGAATGGATCAAAGAGAGGCCGTCATGAGTAGTGAGGACACTGCCTTTGATAGGTTTAAGGGTATGTATCTTAGATAGGTTGCATTTGCATAAAGATAAATTGCATTGCATATTTATTTTCCGTATTGCATTTGCATGATTTTCTTTCTTTTGCATATCTAAATTCCATATTGCATTATGTTTAAAATTTTGCATTGCATATATATAGAAAAACCATAAATAAAAAAACCATAAAACCTATAAAAATTGAAAGCTAAGATTAGAAATGGATACCTGAAAAATAAACCTTCTTAAAAATTTAACCGTAGTGAATATACACTTTTACCTACACTTACAGTACATCTTTAAGTTTTGGGAAATACAGAAAGGGCTTGAACTATAAAATATATAATAAAAAGCTTGGTTTCTCGAGTTCTTAAGGCCGAACCGGGATTTTAAACCCTGATGCCCTAAAACTGTCTGATTGGGAGTCGCCGAAAGAGTTCAATATAGGAAACCAAGTATAATCTTTGTTTTGAAAACTTGGGCAACTTGAGTTCCTAGATCATTTGGGTGCTTCATCACCGGGAGCTTTAAAGCCGTCTGGTTTGGGAATCATCGCCGAAAGAGCAAAAGGAATAAAAAATTAATAAATAAAATCAAATAACAAGAAGACAGGGGATTGAAGCAAAGATTAAATAACAAAACACACGGAGTAACCGGGATCTAGGCCTAAGCAAGCCCGAGTGATCGCATTGAAAAGCATTGTTTCATGTCGCTTAAATAAAATAAAATGGAGATATGAAAGCCTTGAATTGAAATAGCTTAAGTAAGGGATAACTTGCACGAGCACAAAAGTGTATAGGAGCTTAAGTTAAGTTGATAGCAATGAGTGAAGATTAGGGATTGAAGTTTCTACCTTAGGCAAATAAAGTTTCTAATTCTAGATACTAAATCCTAGGACTAGAATTGAACGTAAACCCTACTAAACTAGTTTCACTTGGGATTTTGTGGGTGCAATCCGCTGAAAACGCTTATAAGACAATACTCGTCCTCTAGGGAAACATAGAAGTTTGATGACTTGTTGCACATGCTAAGTGCAATCGTTTTGACTACAAAAGTGTAATAGGATTTTTCTTTCTTTAGAATAACATGACTTGGCTCGAGGGTGAGCAAAGATTAGGTTTGAGGCTATTTGTTCTTCATGGATTATTACATTATATATCACACATTCTTATCTCCTTTGTATATAAATAAGTGCTATTAACTCTTGACTGCTATCTAAGTACAGGAAACAGGTCTAGAATCTAAAGATACAGAATTTAGGCTAAAAATATTGCATTTGAGTTCGATCACCAAATACAGGATACCGCCTATGGTGCAAATTTACAGATAACATGAAAAGATTTTTCAGGATTGAAAAAGAGAAACCACATAACAACATAAGAACCAAGGCCAAAATTAGCCCAATTGGTTGCAAGTCGGCTGCGGTTCCGCGGTTAGGACAGTTTATTTGGACCGCGGTTCAGCGGTCGAGGCGCAACCAATTGGGTTCAAATTTGGGCCCATACTTCATCATCAAACGATTACTCTCTCAAAGCTTCTAGACTCCCGGTGGCAAATCTATAAAAGGAGCATATTTGAAGGGATCAAGGAGCTTTTAATTTTTCCCTATTTCAATTTTGAATTTTAATTGTAATTTTCATTTTTATGATAGCTTCCTTCTTCCTTCTCTCTTGTTAGCTTCCTCATAGCTATCAATGGACGTTAGATCTTAGGTTAGTTGGTTTTCTTTTTTCTACTTCAAAAATCCATAAAAATTGTAATTAGATTAGAGATCAAGACTTGAATTGAAGGTAAATTGAAGATCATTAGAGTTCTTCCCTCTTTTCTCTCTTTTGCATTTAAGTACATATGCCTTTACGATGATCCCTTTATTATTTTGCTATTGTTTCTTTGTGATGATGAATTGTGAGTAGTTGATGAAATGAGGAGGGTGAGTGGTGATTAAGGAATCCATTTCACTATCTCTCTCTTGATTATGTAATTTTGATGAAACTCTATCTTAATTGTTTTAATTGATTTCAAGTAGACATATCTTCCTCTTTAGTCCTTGTCGAGAGTGGCGAGGCTAGATGAATATGCGATCTATGTAGAGATTAATTAATCTTAATGAAGGTGGAAATTAGATCAAGTCTCGAGAATGTTGTTAAGGGTTCTAAATTGACGCATCCGAATAAGGTAATGACTATGCCTCTTCAACGGACAAATCCACCAAAGTCCTTTAACATCATCCTCAAGCATTAGTTTAGCATCATCCATCTCAACTAGGACTTGATTCTAAGCGTCTAATCTGATATTCCATGCCCCATCACCCGTTGTGGTGAATGTTTGATGGTTTGTGTTAGGAATATGTATGCCCTAGAGGCCATTATTGATGATATAGTGGATGCTTGGATATATATATAGAGGACTTTCTTGCTCGACATGATAGTATGTTATTTGGTTTCCTTTATCTTAACATGTTCACTGGTATTATTATACCGTCTGTCTCTTACATGTTGATGAAGCCCTTAGGATATGTACTTGACTACCAGGACTATGATGAGATCATACTAGTAGGGCCAGGGTGGTCGAAAAGTACATCCTTTAATAAGTTCCTAGTCGAAGGAATATCGAGACTAGGGCATCGATATTCCAGAGTAGACTAGCGTATACGCTTCTTGACCCATATGATGAGCGATGGATGATCCCACATCCATTGGTGTTTGACATCAAAGATGGTATACGGGTGCTCAGTGGAGACTGGATACACCGAACAGGACTCGCCGGGGACTCCTATGTGGTAGTATACATATCGTCATATAGCAGTCCTCTGGTGACACTGATACAGGTTAGTCTGTAGACCCGAGATCGTCATAGAGTCATGTGCGGCTCCCACTGTGCTTTGATTTTCTCTCTACCACGCTCAAATGAGACGTGCAAACTGGTGGATTTTAGGTACAGTCCCGAGTCGCATGGAGGCAATGAGCGATAGGAGGGGTTTCGTCTCTCCAGATATTGGGGGTTGATGTTGCGCTATGCTCGATTGGCTAAAACAGGAAGTCCCTGACCAAGGCTGCTGCCGAGATTTACGGATAAGTGTTATCAGTAGTTTCTCGAACCGTTATAGGCCAGACATTGGCATGACTTATCACGTTACTGGGGACTGATGTTTACCACCCTAGACATGATATACGACATATCAGACGAAGAGACCGGATTGCACGGTAGTGTTACTGATAGGATTCATGGAGACTATGGACAAGCTTGCTTGTTGATCTTCGAATCGCTCAATACCCGGGTAGCCATTACGTCCAGCTAGTACCTCTGACGGCTTGTAGGTGACTGATGTGATCATCACCTACTGCTGGCGTATTGACGACTCTTTAGAGTCCCATACAGAAGTTCCCTGGTTCAAGCTAAATGAAGTAGGACACATATGTGATGTGTGTGTAGGCCTGATTAAATACGTGTATGTGATACCATATTGTAATATGGCAGTTATCTGTTATCGATTCGGTTATATGTGATATAACCAGATTGTCGAATCAAGTGTTGATTTGATAATGTGATATACCGATAAATGATATTAGTCGGTCATATGTGATATAACCGGATTATTAAATAAAGTGTTGATTTAATAATGTGATATACATTATATATGATATAATTATATCTTAACTAATATCATTAGCTCACTAATTATTCTTCATAATATATATATATATATATATATTAATATATATGATATATATATATATATATATAATAATGAAGCATGGCATAAAATTCTATTTTGTGAAAATAGAAATGACATGGAAAATGAGAGCATGGTTGCAAGCATGGGATTTATATTTGTTTATTCTTCTTGACTCACTATTCAAGTATGGTTGCAATTTTATATTGCAAAATTCCATGCTTGAATGTGTGGGGGTCAACAATTGCCATTCATTCTAAGCTCATTCTGAACACTTAGCCATTTTCTTGAGTTGCTCCTATGGTTGCTTTCTAGCTTCTTCTTCTTCCTCAATTACTATAGTTCAAGATTCAACCCTCACATGTGATGTGAACCATGAAGCTTGAACACAAACTTGTGAGTTTTTAACATACCCTACTTCACCATCCTACACTTGACTAGCGATCAAGTGTAGCGTGTTCACTACGCTAAAGAGTTTAGTGTAGAGGTAGCTTGAGTTGGAGGGACTTCGCGTGGATCATCTTCGGCACGAAGGTCATCGGAAGAAGTTCGTCCAAAGCCTCAAGTAGATCCTAGTGGAGTCGGGGGACTACTACACGGAGCATGTGAAGAGAAGGACTTAATCCTAAAGGGTATAGCCTTGTTTCACTTTTTTTAGTTCATCACATCACAAAGGCAAACCCTAATATCCTAGTAAAGATCTTGTTAGTCTAACTTAGCACCTAATAAAAATTAAAATTTGGCATTCTTGATTCCTCTTGAACCTCATTGTGGTGCTATGGTCGACTTTCATGGTATCAGAGCCAAGCTAGTACATTAGGGTAACTTATAGCTGTAGGGTTCCTAGGAACACTCATGAGGTTCTACAAGGCATCTACCATGCCAAAATCAAAATTTTTATGTGTCGAACAACCCTATGCAAGATCGTATACTAGAGATTAGGCGAAACTAAAAGCAAGCAAACTACTTTGCTACTAAGTGAAAGGGATAACAACCTTTGTAGATCCGGTCCTTCACTTCTAATGCTCCGTGTTGACGTCCCTTCGCTGCGATCATCGGGATCCCGGACCCTACCGATGGTTTCTTCGGAGAAATAAGCGGGCTAGGTCGTTGACTTCGAGGCCGAAGATGATCTACGTCGAGGAGACTCAAACTCAAGCTCCATCTTCACTTGGTCATGAACTTTGTGAAGAGAACACCCTATACTACATGGCAAGTGGTAGAGGATGAAGAAATAGGAAGTGGGTTCACTCCGGATTTGGATTTCTCACTCTTAATCTTCACTTGAAATTTTTCTAGCAAGCTTTCTTCTTCTTGAAGAAGAAGAAGAAGAAGAAAAGAATATGAATGAATAACCAATTAATAAAATGAATAATCAAGTGAAGTCTATCATAATGCAACCATGGGTGAGTTAACCTTTGTAGAGACTAAACCCTAGTTTAAGTTAATGGTTAGGTTATGAAAATCTCATGCAATACAAAATGGTTGGACTTTGTCAAAGATACTTGAAAGCTTCATGAAGCTTCAAGCAAAGACAAAGAAGTCCACCATTTTGTTTTACCAAAATAATTAAAAACCTAAATCATTAACTTAAATATGGTGTAAGTCATACACACACCCAAGTTTGCATGTATCATCAATCATGATACAAACTAGTGCACAAACATATATCATATATACAACTTGTGCACATCAAGTGAGAAAATTAATCATAAGTGAACAAATACTAGTTAATTTAAAGTAATATATCAAATATATAATTATACATTAAATCATTAAATCGATACTTGATTTAATGATCCGGTCATATCGCATATAACCAACTAATATCTAGTGTATCAATGTATCGAATCAACACCTGATTCGGTAACCCGGCTATATCATATATAACCGTCCGATGATACAAATCGCGAGAATAGAACACAGTATCACATACTGGTATTATTCTCGGTCCTGCACATATCTCATATGCGCTCCTATTTCGTTTTGCTTGAGCCAGGAAACCTCAGTGTAGGACTCTAATGACTCGTCAATACGCCGGCAGTAGGTGGCGATCATATCAATCACCCACAAGCCGCAAGCGGTCTGCTAAACGTAACGGCCACCTGGGTATTGAGCGATCAGAAGATCAACGAGCAAGCCTGCTCACACTCCTGTGAATCCAATCAATAACACTTACCGTACAGTCCGGTCTGTTCGTCTGATATGTCGCATATCTCGCCTAGGGGCGGTAAACGTCAGACCCCAGTAGCTTGATAAGTCATGCCGATGTAAGGTCCATAACAAGCATGAGACAACTGATAACACTTACCAGTAAATCAGTGCAACCCTGGCCAGGGATTTCCAGTTATGGCCAGTCGAGCATAGCGCAACATCAACCCCCAATACCGGGAGAGACGAATCCCCTCCTATCGCTCATTGCCTCCATATGAATCGGGACTTTACCCAAAAACCACCTGTTTGCACGACTCAGTAGAGCCATGGTAGGGTGGAAATCAAAGCACAGTGGGTGACACATAAGACTCTATGACGATCTCGGGTCAACAGACTAAGCTGTACCAGTGTCACCAGAGAACTGCCATCTGACGTGAGGTATAATACCATCTGGGAGTTCTCGGCGAGTACGTTCAGTGTACCCAGTCACCACTGAGCACCCGCATACCATCTCTGATGTCAAACACCAATGGATATGGGATCATCCATCTCCCATCACATGGGTTGAGAAGATATACGCTAGTCTACTCTGGAATATCGATGCCCCGTCTCGATATTCCCACGACTAGGAACATTGAAGGATGTACTCATTGACTACCCAGGCCCCACTAGTATGATCTACATCATAGTCCTGGAAGTCGAGTACACATCCTAAGGGCTTTATCAACATTTAATAGAGAGACAGCAAGTATACATGTTAAGATAAAGAGCAACCAGATAGCGTACTATCATGTCGAGCAAGAAAGTCCTACCTATATTTGTCCCAGCATCCACTAAAATATACATCTCATGTACAGTAATAGCCTCTAGGGCATACATATAACTAACAATCTCCCACTTGCACTAGGGCCATCTGTAGCAGTGGTTGAAGTATCTCATACTCAACCATCCCATATAAGTTTCTCTCTGTGAAAAGGCTTTTGTGAGTGGATCCGCCGTGTTGTTCTCTGAGTCTACTCTCCTAACCTTGATCACCCTGGAGATCATCTATCTCTATGATCAGGTGATGCTACCTCAGAATATGTCTGGGTCACTGATGGGACCGGGGTTCCTGGGCCTAAGCCTCACCTCCATTGTCATACAATGGTAGGAACCAAGTTCATCTCGTGAACTAATATACACCCAAACTGCCTCTTTGGTAGTATCTTTGATAGCGATGTCATCAGCCATTATCGTCTAGTTTGCCACGGTATCTTGCTTGGAACTCTTCCAACATACCGTCCCTCCACTGAGGGTAAACACAATGCCTGCGACTGACATTCAGTCGTCCTTATCACCCTGGAACTTTTCCAGTGATTCTCCCCTGGATCAATTGATACCATCTCACTACAACTAGTGAGAATCCTAATATCCAATTAGATCTATCTCATAGATATAAAATATAGGATTTAGGAGGTATCATCTAGATCCTATATGGAGAATCCTTGTGATAAGCGGAGATTGACCGAGCGTAGCATAGGAAACTCTTTTCCTATCAAGAGTATGTTGTCCACGTACAATACGAGGATGACCGCCTTACTCTCTACTACCTTTTTGTATGTACAAGGTTCATCTACCATTTTGATGAAGTCAAACTCTTTGACTACCACATCAAAACTGACGTTCCAACTCCGCGATGCCTGCTTTATCCTGTAAAGCAACTTGTACACGTTTTCGCTGCTCCCACTGTCTACGAAGCCCTCTGGCTGTGTACTTATAGACGCTCTCTTATAAATCAATATTTAGAAAAGCAGTCATGACACCCAACCACCAGATATCGTAATCATGGTATGTAGCAATGGCAAGTAGGATCCGGATGGACTTAAGCACAGCCACTGGATAAGGTTTCATCATTATCCACGCCTGGTCGATGACGAAAACCTTTAACAAGTCTAGCTTTGAAAGTCTCAACTTTTCCATATGCACCAAGTAATCTTCTTAAGATATACTTGCTCCTGATGGGGATTTAACCCTTCAGATATAGCAGCCAAAGTCCATAGTTTGTTGGTGTACATGGATTCCATCTCAGATCGCTAAGCATCCAGCCATTCTTACAGAGTCCCCACTCTTGATGGCCTGCTCGAAAATAGTTGGGTCATCATCTCATGATGCAATCCTCGCTTCCACTGTCATCGAGAAACCGAAGTATCTCTCAGGCGGATGAGGAACCCTACTAGATCGGCGGAGAGGCTGAGGTTCGTCGGAGACTACTGAATCCTTTGGTTCTATTAAAACATCAGCTGTAGTTTGTATAGCTGGAAATCCTTCCAGTTCTACAGAACTGACCTTGCCTCGAGCTTTTCCGGATTTCGCTTTTGACATAGGCCGGACAACCCCAAATCTTAACTTGCTTAAGAGATGGGCTCTTCCCATACCATATCTCATATGGAGTGGTAGGCAGTGATCTGATTCAAACCTAATCCATAGGTATGCAGCTTCTTAAGTGCATAACCCCCAAAAAGAAACAGGTAACTCAGCAGTACTCATCATAGAGCGCACCATATCATATAGGGTGTGATTGCTCCACCCCGATACACCGACATGCTATGGTGTATACAGAGGAGTAATGCTGAGAGAGAATCTCATTCTCCTTTAGAATAGTCCAGGAATCCCGTGCTCAAGTATTCTCCTCCCTGATCACATCAAAGGACATAATACTTATACCCGTTTTGGTTCTCTAATTCTGACTTATATTCGGTGATTATCTCAAAAGTTTCAGACTTGTGTTTCAACAGGAACATATGTCTGAATCTAGAGAGATCATCAGTGAAGGTAATGAAGTACAAAGAACCGGTCCTGGCATATGTAGACTAGGGACCTGCATATATCACTATGTTTCAGTCCCAAGAGTTCACTAACTCTTTCTCTGTTTCCAGTAAACGGAGCTATGGTCATCTTATCTTTGTGACATGACTGGCAAGTTTCATAAGATGTAAATTTAAACTGATTTAAATATGCATCTAAATGTAACTTAGCTAGTCGGGTCGCATTGATATGACCTAGTCTACAATGCCTCAAGAAGAATTCGTTCATATCTGAACTCTTCCTCTCGAGTGTGTTCTATATACTAAGAACTGTAGTTTGATTTAGAACGTCAATGCTTTTAGATAACGTGCCTGAACCGATCAACTCTTGATATATGAAATGTTCAAAACATTATCCAACAATACAAAATTATATCCTTTCTTTACTAATAAAGAGACTGATATGATGTTGTATATCAGGTTCGGTATCTAATAACATTCGTTCAGAATCAATGTATTCTGGTAATACAGGGTGATAGTGACCAACAGACTTAGCTGCAACACTTGCACCGTTTTCTGTCTTATGAAACTTATCACCCTCTCTCAGTTCTCTACCTTTCTGTAGCCCATGTAACAGATTACATATGCGGGATCCTGATCCGGTATCTAATACCCAGGATGTAGAGGATACAGAGAAACAGTTCTTTATAATGAACACACCCGAAGAAGATGCATCATCATGCACTTTCTTCGTTTGGGTGGCACGGGAATCCTGGTATTCCCCTAATTCCTGCCATGTCTTATAACAATTATAAGTTGGAGCGGGACCAACGTTCCCCAGCTCAGTATAACAAGCGGGTTCGGTCAATAAATCCATATTATTATCTTGATTAAGGCGTGACATGGTCGCTACCTGGAAAGAGAGAAAGAAGAAAACACTCTGCATGCGCTCTTGCAAGATTAGATTGGTTATATATTTTATCTAATCAGGATGGCTCCCACTGTTTTTATCAAATCCTCCTTCAAACCCTAAAAGGAAAGACTAGTCGGGATTAATTACACTCTACAAGTTCGCCAATCTTTCAGCTAGGCCAGTGCCGGTACTTTGAGAGAGGTTCCCCGTGCTTTCGCACGGACCTAATTAAAGTAAACCTCATTTTCCCAGGGGCGTAACCCCGTTGACACCTTTCTAGACACCTACTTGATCGGCTAATTTGCAAAGTGCAAAACTCTCCCAGGAGTAACAATTACTCGCAGTGGGTATCGGGATCCAACTATTATATAGAAGGTATGCAATCTCATTGCAAATTTCAACAATTGAAACTCCCGATAAAGGTTTTTACCCCTAGCACTTATGACCTTAACTATGGTCAACAAATCATAAGCACTAGTCAAGTTCTACCCGTCATTTCGTGATTAATTAGACCCACCCACATGACCCTTAACTAAGGTCAACAAAGTCACGCGACTGTCCTAACTAATCGCATCATATGCGGTGTAGGAAGACATCACTTAGCTACCGTACACTGTGCCTTGACTATGGTTAACAAACACAGCACGAATACTAAGTACTCTACTTCCTAAAATGATGGAGGGTTGCTGATGGTTTTTAAGAAAACCTTTAACGCTTTGAACTTGATCTCGTTGCGGAATCAAATGGTTTTAAAAATGGAGTGCTTTTGAGGCTTTTACTAGCTTCGCTAAAGAGGTCACTCCCGGTGAAGGGATCTCGGCTCTTTCCTCGTAGAATGAGATGCAGCATATTCACAATACCACTAAGCAAAGCAAGAACTAGAAAAGCAATCAAAAGGCAAACCGAAGGTTGTAGCATTTGCTAGTTATCGCTAAAGAGGTCACTCCAGGTGAAGGGATCGTCGGCTCTTTCCCTATCGAATAAGGTGCTGGATGTTCTACAAGGAACACCGCTATGCAACGCAACAACTAGAGCTACCTAATTTTTGAAATTCGATTCCATAACATCTTTTAGGTTTATTTTCTTTCATTAATCTCATTAATGAATGTCCCATCATTTAAGTCCACCAAAACAACACAGATAAATACAACGTACACTTATGCCATCCGCATTCGCCTCGATGTCCCGTCTGCACCGTTAGGTTAGGTAACTAACGGCAGAGCGGGGCAGGGCTAGCGCGGGTGTAAAACATAAGCAACGTTTATATAATATATCATATATACTATATACTATATCTATCTGAACACATCACATGATCACATCACAGATAACGCAGCTGAAAATATCATATGAAATATTGGATATATTAGGACGTCCGTGTTTTATTTTGAGCCTGTATAAAAAACGGATTCCATGGTCGTGATGAATAGCCAATCCCACACCCCTAGACCCCTACGAGAGCATCAAGCAACCCTACCAATTCTAGAGTTAGGAGACCCGGACTCGACTCCTCGAGATGGTCTCCCTCTGGACCCTAGAACCCGGTTACTTGTGCTCCCCGCCTTGGGTCTATCCTAATGCGGAAAAGTAAATAATATACAATGGTGACATCATCCTCAACTCGGAAGTACCCCAATAAAAGAATATTACATACATGTTTTTACATGAATGAAAATGAAAAACACTCGTCTCACATAAAAAACCCCGGCTATTCAAACACGACGATCCAATATAACATATCCAGCAACACATAACAACACATGTCATCAGCGTAAGTAAATATGCCCATCCCAATTGTCGTTGACATATAGCAACGAAACCGGCGATATCACATATTACACTTATGGTCGCAGAAAAGAAAGTGTAAAACTACAATAGTTGGAATCCGCAATCGCCTTAGACATCGCATGCCTAATCAAATGAATTCCTTAGACATCGCATGCCTAACAATTATAAACCCCGCATTTTAGTCTCATAATCGAAAACTCTTTTCAATATCAAGTTGGGCAATTCAACAAGATTCCCGACATCCTGATCGAATGCTCATCGCAAACTTTAGTAGACGGCCGCACCCCAGATGCCGTCGACGAAGTGCACTAAGGCGGAACACCGCTACCGCGAGCACCCGAACGGATGCTTTTGGCTACAGGGTTCTCCTACAGTCACTTGGTCCGGGCTATGGGGCGTGGCTGTCTATTAATTTTGTTGGAGATAATGCCCTCAGAGTCAATTATTGGATCACAGGAACGTGATTGCAATGATTGAGGGAGGACCTATCCCGGTAGGACAGTCTTACTCAAGATGATAGTATGCTATCTGGTTTACCTTTATCATCGTGTACTGCTTTAGGTGACCTGACAGGTCGCTATTACACGTTGATAGAGCCCCTAGGATTCTTGCTTGACTTCCAGCAGTATGAGGGCGATCATATACGTGAGAGCTGGTAGTCTATAAGCACATCCTTAAAAGGTCCCTTGTCACGACCCGAAAGAGCACGTGACTGGCCCTTGAACCATATGAAGTCTATAGGACTCCATCTGATCCAAGTAAGCCAAAAGCCCAGAAATCTAAAACCATTTTTTTGAGAATAAGTAAAGAAAACTGGTTTAAAGAAGTGAAGAAAAACATGTTTGAAATCAAGGTTTTTAAATAACTAAGCCGAATGTGCATTTGAAAACCGTACAGTCTTTTCTAAAATTTTCGGCAGAGTTTCTCTTGTAAAACTGGCCCCGAATGGGGTACAACATGAATAACAATATATAAAATGATAAAGGCATCCCCAAGCGGGAGCTAGCTCTTCGTCAATCGACGGTCACAACCACACGATGATATGATAATATACAACGCCAAGTGGCGAGGATCAAAATCAAGGAAAGCTCAAAAAGCAGCAAGAAAACCGCAATACTACTAAGCGCGACTCTAAGGTCGAATAATACCACACTGTCTCTAAGTCTGAAAGAATATACAAGTTTTTGGTTGATGGACAATTTCTAGATACAATGAAATACATGAATAAAATGGTGATTCTTGATGCGAAAGAATCCACCTACCAAAGCAAATCACCCGCAAGAAGGTAGTGTGCCAGAAATGCCGCAATGAAACCTGTACGGCAGAACCTGCAAGGACTGTGGCACAACGGGGGTGAGTTGCCAACTCGTGAATAGAAATATCTACAAGCAGAAACCGAATGCAAGACATAAACCTAAGTCAACGATCAGTAATACAATCCACAAGAGTGCATCTGAGTGTAATAAGGTGGCAAGGTAACATCTAATCATGTATGTAGTGCCAGGTACTCAGGTAATAACATGTCATCAGTGTAAGGTATGCCTGCATGAGGTAAGTATGATGAAATATCAATGATATCAATACACATATATTAGCGTCCCATACCACTAATATTGGTGTAAGGGTATATATAACAGCGCCCTCATACCCTGTTATATATACAAATGAAGTATGACAAGTGTAAATCCAGTCTGTATATGATCCATGTCTGTATATATGTGGAACCCGTCCACCTGTCACCCACTGACAGTAAGCATCATGTATGCAAGTATGAGGATATAAACAATATCATGGAAAACATCATGAAACCCGTGCCAAGCATCGACACGTAAATCCTCATCCATATGGGGCTCCGTCTGCGGTATCGGCCCTCGGCCCCGGCAGCACGAGTCAACCCATGTCCATCTCTGGGCTCCGTCTGCGGTAGCGGCCCGTCGGCCCCCGGCAGTACGCCCATCTCTCGGCTCCAGGCGGTATCCCCCGGATATCCGCCGAACTCAAATACAATCACCGGTAGGTACTCGCCCGCCTCCAGGCTCAATCGGCATAACCCATCGATCATCTCGCCGAGGGGAACCATACCGGGCCCACCACGAACCCGCAAACGGATCATCACTCCTCGAATCGGGTTTCAAGCACACGTCTCAGCACCGAGAAAACGCGTGGTGGACGCACCCAAATATCATATCACGAGGTACCGGGTTTTCATAAAAGAACATCTTTTCTTAAATAATCCCACGGTCCTCAAAATCAGAAATCACATGAAAATCCACATCAAGAAGTAAATCCAATGCAATGTGCTATGCAATCAATCCATGATGTATGTGACATGTAAAGAGAGATAATCATATCGGAAATCATGCAACATGGAATAGTAATGTACATATGTCGGGAGGAACCGCTCCTTTAGAATGAATCAGTTTAAAGAATATCTTGCGGTCCTCAATCTCAATCAAGTCAGAATCATCTATGTTTGTGTACAGGTACATGTGTACAATATGCCAAGCAGTAATCATATCATGAATGCAACAGTACTACAGTGTAGTGGCATGGCAATTATCGATGATGAAGTGTGTGAGCCGGCAAATAGTGTACGTGAAACATACGCATCATCGATAATGGTGCTGGTGTCCTAACAGCATGATAATAATATAACAATGAACATATGCCAGCAATGCGAATAGCAGGAAAATGCAGATATCTAGTAGTCAACACCACAGTGAAGTATCTACTATGCAAACTACATCTAAATATCCGGTCAATCAGGAGGGGTAGGTGTGGAAACCACCTAAATCTGAGTCGATACATGTATAAAAGTATATAGTCGGTGATCTCGCCTCAATGTCATATCATAAGATATCCTCGAGTTATGAGTGCGGATCTATCATCAATATCGGCTCGTACGGTAAATCATCGTACGGCATCCCCATAGCTGGGTAGGGGTCAGTATCTCACTGTCTCATCACATAACAGATATCACCATCGTCAGATCATATAGTCTGGAGTACTACTCTATGTCTAGTACAAAACGGTAACCTCAGTAAGTATGCATGCGGGGGTAAACACATATCCCAAGCCCGCAAGAATCACAAGTCATATCCCACATATGAATCGTATAAAATCACCGATCCCAGGGCACCCAGCCCACATCATCGACTCATCTCCAAAGTCATCACATATCATCAATCACAGTGCAAGTACAAGTGATAAGCAAGGGTGTGTGTGTAGGTGTAATTCTACCCTAGGGTTCGCGACTATGAACTACACTAGTCACTTCTAACCCTACATTATCCACAATACACCTAATATCACAATAAACTACATAGTAATCTATCTACGGACTGCGGGGGTGCTATACGCCATCCACCCGACTTCCCCCTGTAGATATAATCTACTCACCTTGCATCACCAATTGCGGACGTCACCACGTATTTGCTTGTCGTCCCGAAGTCTTCATGGGTACCTACACATCAAAATATCGTATATGCGTATTAAAACCAAATCCAATCTAAAACGGCGCATGAAATCCAAAACGATACGATAAGGGGGCCTATAGGTGAGAACCTATGGCACGCCTTCAAAACCATCAATAAATCCTCAACATCGTCGTATAAACGACAATTAGTCGAGGCAAAACACATTCCACCATTTCAGAATCAAAAATACGGAATACGGAAATACGAATCCAAAATAGCAACTTAGGATATATGTCCCAGATTTCACCCTAGATAGAATCTGTCAAAACTAGAAGTACCCTGGGTCAACACTAGAGGAACAGGGGCTGTGCACAGAAAACGAGGAGAATGGCTAAGTATGCTAAGTCAAAGTCCACCTCTCTCTCTCACCTACCCTCATCATTATATTTTCCTTCTTTTCCTTTTCTTTTAAAATCCAAACCTTCTCCCATCAATAGTAATCCCAAAAGAAAACCATGGCTAGAAAAATGCACAAGTGTAGAAAAAGTGATATGTGCAAGTTTTGCACAAAATTGCCAAAAAAACCCGATTAGCGATTTTAATCGCGATTAGCACTAAATTATTGTCAAACTAATCACAAAAACTTAAAAATGCCATAATCCACTAATTTACCCTATTTTAGAATTTTCCATAATTTTTCATAATTTTTTCTAACATTTTTCCTATTTATTTGCATTTAATATTAAAATAATCAATAAAATAATATTAAATTATAAAAATTCCCAAAATTAATATTTTATATTTTTGAAAATGTTACAATCTACCCCCCTTAAAGAAATTCGGTCCCCGAATTTTAAATTTAAACCCCCAGATACAAAAACATCTCAGTAATAAACCAAAGTCGTCGGGGCTCCGAAATCATCAACACATAGAACGTCACAGCGCAATGCATGCGCAAGGGTACTGAGCAGATAACTCGAAAACAAAACTCCGTCAAGCATCCCGCAATCATCGGAGTCAATGTAAAAAAAAACACAATGTCAAATCCAATACAAAACCGATATGATATGGATCGGAACTACACATGTAGACATCCAATCTAAACATAACACCATCCTGTGCGTCTGGTGCGCACTGAAATCAAAAAAAAATCCATATATGTGCTAAACAGGTGCACAAAACATCCAAGTGCAACGGGTGTGCACGAAGCATCTGTCATGGGCATCGTATGTGCCTGACAGCAAAATAAATCAGGTGCATGTGACATGCACGAAGAATCCCGATTTAGCGCATCTGGCGTGCACCAAAATCGTATCTAAAAACATGCGCCCAACATGCGCGAAAATCCAAACCGGTGCATCCATCGTGCACGAATGAAAATCTAAACCCTGCGCACTCAACATGCACGGAAATCACGAAATCCAATAGCAAACACCGAACAGGCGTAAAGCACATCGCCAGCACGGAGTGCAAAAATCAACCATCAAAATCCGGGTCAAAATCAACGATATAATGCGGCTCAAACCAAAATCAGGGTACCGCAAGGAAAATCTCACAACCGTGTGCATCAGCGTGCACGAATCAAAGCCTAACACTAAAATGCATGAAAACTCTGCGCAAAATATATAAATATCCAGTGGGTGCATGAAACCAATATCATGAAACTCAGTCACCAAAACTAGATCGTGCAAATAGAACGCCCAAAATACCGAAATCCAAAATGACGGATACGTGATAATCGAATCACAAAATCACAAATCATAAATACCGTCTTCGGTAGTTTCTCCTTCAAGGTCGAGAAGGAGTCAGTGTAATCCACTGCTAGCAGCGCAGGATATCTACCTACCTCTTGCTCACGGTCTGGCGTCTTCTGACTCTCTAGGTCCTTATCTCCTCTGCGGATTACCTATCACGCGGTCAATCGGCTCATCGGCCCTGTCAGGTGTGCTAACGGGGACGATTCCGTTCTGGCACTTTTCTGGTCACCTCTCGGTCAAACCTCACGACCACTCGTAAGGCAGCATATCACTGACGTCGGTCTCTGGCTATCTGAATGCACGTCACACATCTGATCCTGGGTGCAAACATCATTGCAGCAATGTCCTGGAAGGAATCCTGCTCAAGGTCTCTTCCAATCATGCCTATGCCGATCTGTACAGGGGCTGGCTCTCTTGTACTATCTCTTCTCGCTGGAAAGACATCTGTGTCCTCAGCACAACATTTCTCGGAAATTGGTCACATCCCAACGTTTCTGTAAGCATATCAGGTCTCTAGTTTCGACAGGAAGCAATGACAGCTCGTCAGTGTCTCACACGAACCTCTGGTTCCACTTGTCTCCATCGTCGTCCACTATGACGTCACGCGAAGCTACTATACACTGCACTGCTCTCGGCCACGGTCAATCTGAAGTCTCTCACACGGACTCGAAATCGCGTACTCTGTAGCTTCATCATTCTGTAGCAGATGTCAGGCCGAACTGGTCCTCGGGAACACGTCCCAACCATCGGAGGAATACTCATCACTCGTCCGTCCTTGATCCATTCGCAACGCATCTGGGTAAGTTCCTTTATCCGAACTTGGTCAACTACCTCGTCGACAATGCCGAACTCTGGCCTGCTGGGTGTGCGCAACACGACCACTCCTGGTCTAGGTCTTCTCGTATCGTACTCCAGAAAGGTCCTGCCGAGGTTCCTTTCTCAAATCTCAATCCTGCCGAAATGCCCGGAAGTCATCATCCAATGTTGAAGCTAAAGCTTATTCCGGAACGGCTGCATACCTATCGCGCTTCTTTCTGGAAGGTATATCCATATACCACGCCTCTGGGTGCGTATAACATCTCTGATGTCGGCGGAGTGGGACGTCATCTCGTCGAAATATCTTGCGAACTCTTTTCTTCACTCTGCATCAGTGTCGACTGATTCGGACTCGTCTCATCATGGCTGCACGAACTGCGCTCCGACGGCTATGCTCGCACCTGGAGTCTCCCAAGCAGTGTCCCATCACGATATCCGAAAGATGTCGAACCATCCGATCGACTCGTCAGATCCTCATAATCCCCCAAGAGCTCACATCTCGGGTACAGTTTAATAGTATCGAGTACATGCCACAGCGTCGGTGGTCCAGCCGTAGAAGGGCAAACCCAAGCCTCACTAATGGCGCCGCGGAACCGCCGTAAACCCTAAGGTTCCAAGGCTGTCACACGGTCATTAAGTCGAGTTAGGGTTTCATTCTTCTAGAGGGTCCATAGAATCACCTGCATGTCTTTCCGTATACTTTAAACTTGGAAAATAGGCTCCTGACATTCGATCGTCTCAATCGACTCTCAACGAATCTGCGTGAAGTCGTCTCTAGCTGGAATCAATCCACCTGATGACCTCGCATCGGGGTAAGCGAACTCACCACGCGTCCTAGTCATCCATCCTCGGTGACTAGCAACTCGCTATCATCTCTCTAAGAACATGCTCATGCTGCAGTAGCTCCAATCATCTGGGCGATATCTCATCATTTGCAGCAACAACTGGCTCATATGCCTGTACGCCGAACAACGCCTCAATCCTCCAGGAAAGGCAATACATAAGCGGTCATCTCTGAATCAGCCTGCTCTAAATCTGAGTAAGACTCTCCACACTGGAAATCTTCAACTCAACTGGGCCCGCTCTGGCGCAAAATCGGACGAATCACCTTCGTCTCTCAAATCGGGTAGACTAGCTATCATCTGTCGCATAACTGCCTGAAAGCTCCGGCAATCTCAGCTTGTAAGCTCCGAAAGCAACACCCTGTCAATCTCAGTGACAGCTGGTCCATCTGTCTGCACGGTAGGCGACATCACCATCTCTGAGGTATGCTGTACATCAACAGTCCTCTCTCAACTGGCAGCTCTAACAAAGGCCCGATCATCCGGTGCAAGACCAAGCACTCGCCTCCACTAGAGGTCACAATCACCAACACTAACTCGAGACGTTCCCATGTCACCAGAAAACACAAAGGTCGGCCCTCGTACCAAACGAGCTCACACCGGCCGTAACCCTAGCAGCAGCCCAAACTGCGCTCAAACACGGTGACAGGAATCTCAATCGAGTATCAAAGAGAGCACATCAGTGGCAAGAAGGGAAACAACAGATCCAAAGTGGATACATGATCATAGGAAGGAACAGTATCAATGAAGGTATGATCATGAAACTAATAGAATCGGGGATCTCAAATGGATGAATAATCCTGGATATAAAGAGAATCACTGATCTCGAAAGTATGTACATCCTAAGGTTCCTTAAGCGGAGTGGCGTGTCGTAAGTATGCCGCGGAACATACCAACGGTACGTCACTCTACTTTAGTCACCAAATCCATCAACCAAGGGTCATCCTAAAACGACGAAAGTTCGGGTTTACACCCCCTCGACCAAGTCTAAGTTCCGTAAGGTCAAGCCTAAGTTCCGTATATAAACAACTCCCTAGGCTCCACATAGTCAAACTTAGACTCGAACCAAGGTCAACCTAGCGCTCTGATACCAACTTTGTCACGACCCGAAAGAGCACGTGACTGGCCCTTGAACCATATGAAGTCTATAGGACTCCATCTGATCCAAGTAAGCCAAAAGCCCAGAAATCTAAAACCATTTTTTTGAGAATAAGTAAAGAAAACTGGTTTAAAGAAGTGAAGAAAAACATGTTTGAAATCAAGGTTTTTAAATAACTAAGCCGAATGTGCATTTGAAAACCGTACAGTCTTTTCTAAAATTTTCGGCAGAGTTTCTCTTGTAAAACTGGCCCCGAATGGGGTACAACATGAATAACAATATATAAAATGATAAAGGCATCCCCAAGCGGGAGCTAGCTCTTCGTCAATCGACGGTCACAACCACACGATGATATGATAATATACAACGCCAAGTGGCGAGGATCAAAATCAAGGAAAGCTCAAAAAGCAGCAAGAAAACCGCAATACTACTAAGCGCGACTCTAAGGTCGAATAATACCACACTGTCTCTAAGTCTGAAAGAATATACAAGTTTTTGGTTGATGGACAATTTCTAGATACAATGAAATACATGAATAAAATGTTGATTCTTGATGCGAAAGAATCCACCTACCAAAGCAAATCACCCGCAAGAAGGTAGTGTGCCAGAAATGCCGCAATGAAACCTGTACGGCAGAACCTGCAAGGACTGTGGCACAACGGGGGTGAGTTGCCAACTCGTGAATAGAAATATCTACAAGCAGAAACCGAATGCAAGACATAAACCTAAGTCAACGATCAGTAATACAATCCACAAGAGTGCATCTGAGTGTAATAAGGTGGCAAGGTAACATCTAATCATGTATGTAGTGCCAGGTACTCAGGTAATAACATGTCATCAGTGTAAGGTATGCCTGCATGAGGTAAGTATGATGAAATATCAATGATATCAATACACATATATTAGCGTCCCATACCACTAATATTGGTGTAAGGGTATATATAACAGCGCCCTCATACCCTGTTATATATACAAATGAAGTATGACAAGTGTAAATCCAGTCTGTATATGATCCATGTCTGTATATATGTGGAACCCGTCCACCTGTCACCCACTGACAGTAAGCATCATGTATGCAAGTATGAGGATATAAACAATATCATGGAAAACATCATGAAACCCGTGCCAAGCATCGACACGTAAATCCTCATCCATATGGGGCTCCGTCTGCGGTATCGGCCCTCGGCCCCGGCAGCACGAGTCAACCCATGTCCATCTCTGGGCTCCGTCTGCGGTAGCGGCCCGTCGGCCCCCGGCAGTACGCCCATCTCTCGGCTCCAGGCGGTATCCCCCGGATATCCGCCGAACTCAAATACAATCACCGGTAGGTACTCGCCCGCCTCCAGGCTCAATCGGCATAACCCATCGATCATCTCGCCGAGGGGAACCATACCGGGCCCACCACGAACCCGCAAACGGATCATCACTCCTCGAATCGGGTTTCAAGCACACGTCTCAGCACCGAGAAAACGCGTGGTGGACGCACCCAAATATCATATCACGAGGTACCGGGTTTTCATAAAAGAACATCTTTTCTTAAATAATCCCACGGTCCTCAAAATCAGAAATCACATGAAAATCCACATCAAGAAGTAAATCCAATGCAATGTGCTATGCAATCAATCCATGATGTATGCGACATGTAAAGAGAGATAATCATATCGGAAATCATGCAACATGGAATAGTAATGTACATATGTCGGGAGGAACCGCTCCTTTAGAATGAATCAGTTTAAAGAATATCTTGCGGTCCTCAATCTCAATCAAGTCAGAATCATCTATGTTTGTGTACAGGTACATGTGTACAATATGCCAAGCAGTAATCATATCATGAATGCAACAGTACTACAGTGTAGTGGCATGGCAATTATCGATGATGAAGTGTGTGAGCCGGCAAATAGTGTACGTGAAACATACGCATCATCGATAATGGTGCTGGTGTCCTAACAGCATGATAATAATATAACAATGAACATATGCCAGCAATGCGAATAGCAGGAAAATGCAGATATCTAGTAGTCAACACCACAGTGAAGTATCTACTATGCAAACTACATCTAAATATCCGGTCAATCAGGAGGGGTAGGTGTGGAAACCACCTAAATCTGAGTCGATACATGTATAAAAGTATATAGTCGGTGATCTCGCCTCAATGTCATATCATAAGATATCCTCGAGTTATGAGTGCGGATCTATCATCAATATCGGCTCGTACGGTAAATCATCGTACGGCATCCCCATAGCTGGGTAGGGGTCAGTATCTCACTGTCTCATCACATAACAGATATCACCATCGTCAGATCATATAGTCTGGAGTACTACTCTATGTCTAGTACAAAACGGTAACCTCAGTAAGTATGCATGCGGGGGTAAACACATATCCCAAGCCCGCAAGAATCACAAGTCATATCCCACATATGAATCGTATAAAATCACCGATCCCAGGGCACCCAGCCCACATCATCGACTCATCTCCAAAGTCATCACATATCATCAATCACAGTGCAAGTACAAGTGATAAGCAAGGGTGTGTGTGTAGGTGTAATTCTACCCTAGGGTTCGCGACTATGAACTACACTAGTCACTTCTAACCCTACATTATCCACAATACACCTAATATCACAATAAACTACATAGTAATCTATCTACGGACTGCGGGGGTGCTATACGCCATCCACCCGACTTCCCCCTGTAGATATAATCTACTCACCTTGCATCACCAATTGCGGACGTCACCACGTATTTGCTTGTCGTCCCGAAGTCTTCATGGGTACCTACACATCAAAATATCGTATATGCGTATTAAAACCAAATCCAATCTAAAACGGCGCATGAAATCCAAAACGATACGATAAGGGGGCCTATAGGTGAGAACCTATGGCACGCCTTCAAAACCATCAATAAATCCTCTACATCGTCGTATAAACGACAATTAGTCGAGGCAAAACACATTCCACCATTTCAGAATCAAAAATACGGAATACGGAAATACGAATCCAAAATAGCAACTTAGGATATATGTCCCAGATTTCACCCTAGATAGAATCTGTCAAAACTAGAAGTACCCTGGGTCAACACTAGAGGAACAGGGGCTGTGCACAGAAAACGAGGAGAATGGCTAAGTATGCTAAGTCAAAGTCCACCTCTCTCTCTCACCTACCCTCATCATTATATTTTCCTTCTTTTCCTTTTCTTTTAAAATCCAAACCTTCTCCCATCAATAGTAATCCCAAAAGAAAACCATGGCTAGAAAAATGCACAAGTGTAGAAAAAGTGATATGTGCAAGTTTTGCACAAAATTGCCAAAAAAACCCGATTAGCGATTTTAATCGCGATTAGCACTAAATTATTGTCAAACTAATCACAAAAACTTAAAAATGCCATAATCCACTAATTTACCCTATTTTAGAATTTTCCATAATTTTTCATAATTTTTTCTAACATTTTTCCTATTTATTTGCATTTAATATTAAAATAATCAATAAAATAATATTAAATTATAAAAATTCCCAAAATTAATATTTTATATTTTTGAAAATGTTACATCCCTAGTCGTGGGAGTTTCGAGACAGGGCATCGATACTCCAGAGTAGACTAGTGTATACAGTCGAGACCCTGAAGAGGGGCGGTGGCCGGTCTCACAAGCCACTGGTGTCAGTTGGTTCACCAAAGATGTATACAGGTGCTCATTGGATTATGAGTACACCGGACAGGACTCGCCGGGAACATGCTAGTTGGTCTTATACCTGACGTCAGATAGCAGTTCCCTGGTGACATGTGTACAGGTTAGTTCATCGACCTGAGGATCGTCATTTGTCTCGTATGAGTTCCCACTGTACTTTGATTACTACCCTACCACGCTCAAAGGAGATGTTCAAACAGGTTTTAGTTGGGTACAGTCCCGAGCCACATGGAGGCAGTGAGCGGATCATCGGGGGTTCGTCTCTCCCGGTATTGGGGGTGAGGTCTCGCTGTGTCTAGGAGAGCCAGAACATGAAAAGTCCTTGGCCAAGGCAGGAGATTTACTGGTAGGTATTCCAGTAGTATCTCAGGGTGTTCTGGGCTGATCTCTGACACGACTTGTACCGCTTTTGGGGGTCTGACTTTTACCAACCCCCTAGGCCCGCCATGCGATGCTCATAGACGAACGGACCGGACTGTACGGATATTGTCACTGACAGGCTCAGTAGGGTGTCAGGATGAGTTCGCCATCGACGTCCCTTTTTGTCAATAGCTGGTAGCCCGTCACGTATGGCTAGTACCTCTGACGTGCTAGTGGTTAAATCCCCAGCCATAGTATTGACGAGTCTTTAGAGTCCCCCATATTCAGTTGCTCAAGTTTTCGGGCGAAACGCTGTAGAGGCCGTAAGGAGATATGGCAGGGTTCGATCAGATACGTGCGGTATTGCATGGATCAGGATCGGACGGTTAATACTAGCGGTCTTTGGTTTAAGCCGGATCCTAGTATAGTACAGTGTAGATTTTATCTCATTGCATTTGTATTTCGGTCGGAATACAAATACGGGTGTGTATACACAGTAGCGGGGTTTTCCTGTAATTTATTACGGGACCAGTTTTCTGGAGTTGCCAGTTTGCTTTCTGTTTCGGCCATTTACCTTTGTATCTTTCATTGGCCGAAGATTGGTGGTGGAGGGCTTATTTGCATTTGTGCAAATAAGCATTTGTGGAGGGTTCTCTTTGCATATAGTTGCATCATGATGGTTTTCATGATGGTGCACCATCCCTTGACCATTTGACTTCTTCTTTCATGATGGCTTGACTTTGTGATAAGATGATGAGGTTGGTGGAGTGTGGTTTGTGTTTGTGATCATTTTCTTTCATGATATCATTTTGATCTCTCTCACTTGCATTATGGTGTGGCTCCCTTCATTTTGATACACACTTCTCCCCATTCTCCTTGCATGGGCCGGCCACTTGAGGGGTGGGGGTTGATTCATTTTGGTGTGGGATTTTTCACTCTCTTGATGCTCGCAAAAATCCCCAAGTTGATCTCTAAAAGTTCATATCTCCTTTCCTCCACTAAAAAGCAACATCCATCACCCCAAATGAGACATGAGTTCTACACACATTCTACAGCAAACCTTGGGCACGTCGGCTCGCCAACTTCGTGCCTGAGTTGCCTCGGTCCAGAGGTGGGAGCCCGTAAAAGAAGCAGGCGACGTGGTGCTTTCCGGCGAGGAGGTGGAGACCGGACATTCCGTGGGAGATCGGGACGACGGCGAGAAGACCGGGGGACATGGATCTCTCGGTATATCTCTCTTCCCCATCTTGTAGTTAGCTAGGACTAGTTTAATGGCACGATCCGGGTTTATAGTGCGCGGTGGTGCCGGTTTGAAAAGTTGAAGTAAATCACCGCTTCCGCATTCCGGCGTCGGATTGACGGCCAGGGCGCCGCCGTGCACTTACAGTGGTATCAGAGCCTCGCCATTAACTTAGTCTAGCTTGCTCTAGTATGTTTAGAATTCGATCGAACAAAAAACTTCCAAAAACCGTATTTTTCCTAGCATCAGTTTCTGTCGATTTTTTTCTGGCTCGAAATTTTTTTCAGTATGTAGCAGAATGATGTACTGTAAATTTTAAGCATTCTGGGAAAATTTGGTCATGTGATGTCACTATATCACCGCGGAACCGCGGCCAAACCCACGTATTGGCCGCGGTTCCGCCGCAGTATAGACTGTTCACTGTGTCAAAATTTTCCAGAGAGCTTCTGAGTTCAAAATGGGGTTTTTGGAATGTTATTTTTTGGGCCCAGATTTCTGTTAGTGCTACAGTAGTGCTTGGGGCCCACTTGGTAAAATTTGATCGATCGAAAATTTTGAACACATTAGTTCACAGTATTTACATTATATCTGCGACCGTGAATGTCACTTGATCGGTAAATCCTGTCTAACTGCTATAGCCCGGTTAGACGGATTTGCGAACGTGACATTCACGTTGATGTTCTGTGATTGTGCTGTGATGTTGTGGATCGGTCGTGGGGGATAGCCTGGATGCAATGTTAGTACAGTGTTTGTTGTATTATGTATATTTGATATTGCGGGGCGAGCGTCCGACATGTGGACTGCCATCACTGCCTGTTTGTATTATTATTTTGGGGCATGACCAGGTTGCGGTCGATGTACCCGTTGTATGTATATTTTACTTTCTGTACTAGGATTACCCCGCGGAGGGGTGCACGGATAGCCGGGTTCTAGAGGGCAACAAGCCCGCATCTCATGGCATTGAGACGGAGGGGGCTTCACTCTAGAATTGGCGGGCTATTCGCCGCACTCGTAGGGGGTACAGGTTGACCCAGGAGGGGTGCCCAAGTTACCGGATTCCGTGAAGTGCTGGGTGGTCCATTCACGTTGCTGAAGGGGGCTGCCTCGCTTCAGGTTTTGGCGGGTAACTTGCTGCGCCCGTAGGGGTCTAGGATTTTCATTGCACAGGCTATCCACACGACCAGGGGAACGTCGGGTTTCAGCGGCTCTGTGAAACCCGGGGATCCCAGATATCTGTATTGTTCTATGGTGCTGTACATTTCTGTGATGTTGCATTTGATCACGCCTTGAGCGAAATATTATATATATTGATATATATTAGTAGATGTTGTATATGTTTTGCATTCGCGCTAGTCCATTCCCCGCTCTGTCGTTAGTTAGCTAACCTAACGGGTAATGACGGGACCCAGTGGCGAATGCGGATGGCATATACATACATCAGTATATTTTTGTTCTTTGTGGTGTGATCAATTGATAGGACTGCATTGATTCGGATCAATACAAGTTAAACAAACCTATTCTGATGTTGTTGGAACACTTTTCAAAAAGCTGTTATTGCAAGGATGTTCTCTTTTGTTTTGCATCGTGGTATTCAGTTGGAATATCCTGCTCCTCAGTCGACGAGGCAAGGGCCGAGATCCCTTCACCGGGAGTGACCCCTTGGACAAAAAGTTGGCGTCAGGGCAATAACTTCACTATAGCCGATTACTTTTGCTTTGCATCGTGGTATTCAGTTGGAATATCCTGCACCTCATTCTACGGGGAAAGAGCCGAGATCCCTTCACCGGGAGTGACCTCTTTAGCAAAGCTTTTCGTCACTATATTTTCATAAAAGCTATCCGGTTCCTTCAACGATATCAAGTTCATTACGTTAAAGGTTTTCGCCAAAAACCATTCGTAGCCCTCCGTCGTTTCATATGGGTGGTCAATAGTATTCAAGCTATGTTTGTTGGCCAAAGTCAAGGCATAGTGATTGGTAGCTATTGGGTATTCATATGCAGCATAGATAGATGCGTTGGTTTGGGGCAGTCGTATAGCCTTGTTGGCCAAAGTCAAGGGCTTGTGCGGATGGGCTCAAATTAACCTGGAGAATGACGGGTAGAACTTGACATGTGACTTATGATTTGTTGGCTAAAGTCAAGGTCATAAGAGCATGGGGCAGAAATCACATCGGGAGTTTCAAAAGAAACTGAAACTTGCCAGATATGCGCATACCTTCTGGAGTGTGATGACGTGAGAGGATTCCGTCACGTTATCATGCGATGATAGTTGGATCCCGATTCCCACTGATGAGTTAGTTTACTCCTCGGGTGACCCCGATTAATTCTTCTTTCAGGTTTGGAGGAGAATTCGACGGTACAATGGGAGGTTTCCAGATTAGATAAATTGGTAACCATTCTGATCTAGGTTAGAGTGCACGCTGAGTGTTTCTTTTCTCTCTCTCATTGGCAGCGACCATTGACCCGACCTTAGTCTATGACTCAGAGACCAAGTTGACCGAACCTTCTTTAACACTGGCTTTTGGATTGTCAGAGTTGCATACCTCATTGCCACTCCTACTTTTACCCTTTTCTCCAGGACACCCCGTATTACTACGAACGTCCACTTCCATTGGACAAAACCATCGTATGGTTATATACGAACTCGAAGGAATTTATTCGAGGATAGTTTCCGGTTCTGGAGAAAACGGATAGGATTATTCAGTTGTCTTTTCCTTTTACCTTCTCTCTCAGATTGCGAGTACTCCTTGGTTTAGGAGATAGTACACCTATTACGCAAATTGGATAGTCTTCTTCCAAACCTTAGGCTGGTGCCGAACGGTGGGGAATGAAGAAAACCAATTAGCATAACGATGGTGTGCAGAAGGTATTAAGTTAAGACAAAGCAAGGGATTAGTAAGAGGGCAAAGTAAACTGCGACTGATATTCACGACCAAACCAAGTATTTCTTCGCCAATCCTAAATCACCTTTGTATTTCTCCAGGACACTCCGTATCACTACAAAGATCCACAGTTTATTGGATACTCCATCGTATGGTTATATACGAACTCGAAAGAAACTTGTTCCAGTTCAGGGATGGATTCTGGTTCAGGAGAAATAGGAATAAGGTTTATTCGGTTGTCTTTTATCTTCACCTTCTCTCGCATTGCGAGTGCTCCTAGGATTAGGACAAAACACCCATTATGCTTATTGGATAGTCTTCTTCCAAACCATAGGCTGGTGCCGAACGGTAGGGAAGGAAGAAAACCATTTGGCCTAAAGGGGTGTGCAGAAGGTAATGACTAAAGACATATAAAGAGATTTGGAAAGATGGCAAAGAATTACACGGTTACAGTTGTGAATCGGGATAATGGAAGAGGCATTACTAAGAACACCGAGATACCCCTACGAAACATTTCAATGTTTCAGCTTCACTGTGTACTGTTAAAGGAAAACTGATTTCCCGATTAGATACTTACTCCAGGATATGTATTTACCAGGTATGATTCTCACATCTGTATGGTTTTACAGATGATGAGTTGGAGAAAGTTATTGGGAATTAGGTGATCTTCCTCATTATATCGGAATTCGTTGTAATTGGAGATATTTGAGGAAATCGCCTGGGTTGTTTGCCGGACGGCAAATATTTGGTTTTGAATATCCGTTGTTGTGCACCAATTTCAAATTGATATATCTATACGTCTATTTTCATAGAGTGAGATATACCTTTTTGAAATTATGTCTATGACATTTACCTATATCAGTGGATGGTTAGGTAAGGAGCATTAAACAGCGGTGTAATTCTTCTTAACCATAAGTACAGTTTTCAACCTACGACACACAGTGAATGAGTTATCAGACTCAAGGGACTTATACAGAGTATTTTATGTTGTCCAGGGTCCATCAGGACAGAGGGGTTGGTCCTCGTACTATATTCGGTTTACTTATGACTTCTCTAGTTTTTAGACAGGTGTTTCGTGGAAACACAGGGTCCGAATTTTGAGAAGTTATAGGTATTTGGATAAAGTAGAGAACCAGGTGTTGCAAGTATCGGGATTCTTCAAGATTATCGAAGATGTAGATACTTGAGTATCGTATTCAGTTGATAGTAATGGTTAAGAGAACTTGCTTCTCTTTCAGGTTACTCATAATTGGAAGCATTCCTAAGTTGAGTAACGCTGATCGGCCTCTTTCCATTTAGTTGACATGCACTGGAGACAGCTGCATGATTTGAATCTGGTTCAATTATATCAGTACCTTTGTTTCTATATTGGATATAGAACAGTTCATATCTTAAGGATGTTAAGGTACGGGGAGTTGTCTGGCATATGCTTAAAACCAGACTCTGGATAACTCAAGGCACGTTTCTGTAATGGCTGTTTATGGGTTCACCCAGGCTATGGCGAGGGTTGACTTTCTACCATCTAGAAGATCAATAGTAATATTGTTCTAGACTCGCCACAGTTTTAATAAAAATGGATTTTTTCAGAAAACAGTAGAGGGAGTATGGTAGAACTGGAAGCGATTCCAGAACCGCAAACGATTACTGAAGATTAGATAGGAACCTAAAGATTCAATCTGGTTTGACATTCCATTGGCCACTCCACAGATATGGTGGGTAACCTCAGGCACTCGAGAGGTGCTTCGGTATGCTCAAGGACGGTGGCAGGAAGGTTCTTGTTTACCCAGACTTGCCATTGCTGTTGTTCCAGACTGTGAGACCCGGCAGGAGGATGAGTGTAGCGTCGTTCTAAACTAGCTTTAGAAGTGTACGTGTATATGACTCTGCCAGAGTGTTATCGTAGTCAGTGGGAGCAGCGGAAGCATTGGTGGACATGTGGCTTATGTCTATTTGTAGACTAAAGCAAATATAGCGGAGATAGATCATCTATTTCTGATGTGACAGTCATAGGTTTGACTTCATCAGAATAAAGGATGCATCTGTTGAGAAGGTAATAGGGTGTGATGTCCTGGTATTTGGATGACATACACAGAGTAGGAAAAAAAACTCCTATACTACGATCGGTTATACTTTGGTCGTCACACAGTGGTTTCTCCACATAGGACTTGGATATTATATCAGACATACTGGTTACTGGATCTATGGTTTTAGATCTAGATTTGGGTGGTTTCCCAATTAAGGGTACTTAGACAGCATTCTAAGAGTATTTAGAATGGACGACTCCTGGCACGGTGGTGTACCTGCAGGTGATGGAGTCACCCTCTCTAATGGTGTCTTACAGACTAAAGGGGAGAGGGATGTGCATGATTGGCAGGTCACTTGCTTAGGCAATTGAGTCAATCATGAGATGTCAAGTACCACACCGGATGTTGTTTTTGCGGTAGATGCAATATATTGATATTAATCCAATCCTGGAGAAACAATCAGAAGCAGTTTTAGAACATAAGTGGATGTTCTAGGAATATGATAACGACAGCCTCATTCGGGAGACAGTTATCATTCCAGGCTTCCAAGGTGACTTAGACGACAGGGAGGTTGTCAGAGTTATAGTTTTCCTTCTGATGAGGGGCAGTATTTTGGACAGGTGGTCCAAGGCAATACTGAGGGAGGCATTGCGCAGGATACTGATTAAGTTCAGTTGACGATACAGTCTAAGAAGTTTTGGATTTGGAGTTCATTTATGAGCTAGGTCCCATCAGACATCCAGACACATTCTAAGACAGGTATTGCTCATTTCGGGAGATGGCTTTCTCCGCGAACATGAGATATAGAGAGACATAGAAAGAAACATCAAAGCGGATCCACTCACTGAGGCTATTCCTCGAACGCAATAGTTTTGCAAACGAGCTTTGTGAGACTGTCTAGTAGGGAAATTGGGTGTTCGGTATCACACGGGCTGTGAGTATGCGATATCGCAATAATTAGCCTTGAGTGCAAGTGGGAGATTGTTGGACATAGTGCCCTCAGAGTCAATTATTGGATCACAGGCACGTGATTGCAATGATTGAGGGAGGACCTATCCCGGTAGGACAGTCTTACTCAAGATGATAGTATGCTATCTGGTTTACCTTTATCATCGTGTACTGCTTTAGGTGACCTGACAGGTCGCTATTACACGTTGATAGAGCCCCTAGGATTCTTGCTTGACTGCCAGCAGTATGAGGGCGATCATATACGTGAGAGCTGGTAGTCTATAAGCACATCCTTAAAAGGTCCCTAGTCATAGGAGTTTCGAGACAGGGCATCGATACTCCAGAGTAGACTAGTGTATACGGTCGAGACCCCGATGAGGGGCGGTGGCCGGTCTCACAAGCCACTGGTGTCAGTTGGTTCACCTAAGATGTATACAGGTGCTCATTGGGTTATGAGTACACCGGACAGGACTCACCGGGAACATGCTAGTTGGTCTTATACCTGACGTCAGATAGCAGTTCCCTGGTGACATGTGTACAGGTTAGTTCATCGACCTGAGGATTGTCATTTGTCTCGTGTGAGTTCCTACTGTACTTTGATTACTACCCTACCACGCTCAAAGGAGACGTGCAAACAGGTTTTAGTTGGGTACAGTCTCGAGCCACATGGAGGCAGTGAGCGGATCTTCGGGGGTTCGTCTCTCCCGGTATTGGGGGTGAGGTCGCGCTGTGTCTAGGAGAGCCATAACATGAAAAGTCCTTGGCCAAGGCAGGAGATTTACTGGTAGGTATTCCAGTAGTATCTCAGGGTGTTCTGGGCTGATCTCTGACACGACTTGTACCGCTTTTGGGGGTCTGACTTTTACCAACCCCCTAGGCCCGCCATGCGATGCTCATAGACGAACGGATCGGACTGTACGGATATTGTCACTGACAGGCTCAGTAGGGTGTCAGGATGAGTTCGCTCATCGACGTCCCTTTTTGTCAATAGCTGGTAGCCCGTCACGTATGGCTAATACCTCTGACGTGCTAGTGGTTAAATCCACAGCCATAGTATTGACGAGTCTTTAGAGTCCCCCACATTCAGTTGCTCAAGTTTTCGGGCGAAACGCTGTAGAGGCCGTATGGAGATATGGCAGGGTTCGATCAGATACGTACAGTATTGCACGGATCAGGATCGGACGGTTAATACTAGCGAGCTTTGGTTTAAGCCGGATCCTAGTATAGTACAGTGTGGATTTTGTCTCATTGCATTTGTATTTCGGTCGGAATACAAATACGGGTGTGTATACACAGTAGCGGGGTTTTCCTGTAATTTATTACGGGACCAGTTTTCTGGAGTTGCCAGTTTGCTTTATGTTTCGGCCATTTACCTTTGTATCTTTCATTGGCCGAAGATTGGTGGAGGAGGGCTTATTTGCATTTGTGCAAATAAGCATTTGTGGAGGGTTCTCTTTGCATATAGTTGCATCATGATGGTTTCCATGATGGTGCACCATCCCTTGACCATTTGACTTGTTCTTTCATGATGGCTTGACTTTGTGATGAGATGATGAGGTTGGTGGAGTGTGGGTTTGTGTTTGTGATCATTTTCTTTCATGATATCATTTTGATCTCTCTCACTTGCATTATGGTGTGGCTCCCTTCATTTTGATACACACTTCTCCCCATTCTCCTTGCATGGGCCGGCCACTTGAGGGGTGGGGGTTGATTCATTTTGGTGTGGGATTTTTCACTCTCTTGATGCTTGCAAAAATCCCCAAGTTGATCTCTAAAAGTTCATATCTCCTTTCATCCACTAAAATGCAACATCCACTACCCCAAATGAGACATGAGTTCTAGACACATTCTACAGCAAATCTTGGGCACGTCGGCTCGCCAACTTCGTGCTCGAGTTGCCTCGGTCCAGAGGTGGGAGCCCGTAAAAGAAGCAGGCAACGTGGTGCTTTCCGGCGAGGAGGTGGAGACCGGACATTCCGCGAGAGATCGGGACGACAGCGAGAAGATCGGAGGACACGGATCACTCGGTATATCTCTCTTCCCCATCTTGTAGTTAGCTAGGACTAGTTTAATGGCACGATCCGGGTTTATAGTGCGCGGTGGTACCGGTTTGAAAAGTTAAAGTAAATCACCGCTTCCGCATTCCGGCGTCGGATTGACGGCCGGGGCGCCGCCGTGCACTTACAAAGTTTACCGGCGAGTATCCGCGTACGCTATATGACTGCGACGGACTTTTGATAGCATCAAAATCCCGTGGCAACCAATCATTTGAGACTAAAGTGCTATGTTTATAATATTCAAATCAGTTATCTCATAACTATTTGTGGATTCCAAATATTGTATCACATTCCAGATAAATAGACAGTGTTAAACTTTCCGATCGAATAATCAAACACCCAAGTTTTCTCAAATAGCTCAACACTTGAGGGGAGTTTAAAAACATCCATTTCATGCCACAGTACCAACGGTCCAACCGTAGAAGGGTCAAGCCAACGCCTCACATGTGGCATGCCATACTGCCCCAAACCCTAAGGTTCAAAAGGCAGTTCAAGACGGTCACATAATCGAGTTAAGGTTTGTTGTCTTCTAGAGGGTCCATCGCATAACTTGCACGATCTAGAACGTTCTTAAACTACGAAAAAATCCAACACTTGGAAATTTTCCGGGTCGGGAAAAAGTGAGTTATTGATATCCGGTCGAACTTTTTAACACATTCTAAATTACCCGGAAAAACACAGAAAAAATTAAACTTTCCGATCGAATCAACGAACTCCCAATACAACCCAGAAAACACAACTGTTGAGTGTAGATTAAAAATTCCCAGAAGAAACATGAAACTGCTATGGGCATTACTGTAGGAAAACGGATCCCTAATCATTACATACGGCCGTGGAACCGCCGCCAAAAGCAGGGTAAAGCCGCGGTTCTGCGGCGCTACAGTAGAGTTAGGGATTCGTTTTGTACAGTTATCCTTATATTTCCCTGCTCTATTTTCTGAGAATTTTTAATTAGGAAAAATCCACAGTTTTAAAAAATGTACAGAGAAGGGTTTTGATTAGGGTTTCGGGGTTCGATCGGGTTTCTAACTTCGTCAACACTTCTCCTAAAGCTCTAGCTAGGCTCTGATACCACTGTAGGGTTCCTAGGCACACTCATGAGGTTCTACAAGGCATCTACCATGCCAAAATCAAAATTTTTATGTGCCGAACAACCCTATGCAAGATCGTATACTAGAGATTAGGCGAAACTAAAAGCAAGCAAACTACTTTCCTACTAAGTGAAAGGGATAACAAGATTTGTAGATCCGGTCCTTCACTTCTAATGCTCCGTGTTGAGGTCCCTTCGCTGCGATCATCGGGATCCCGGACCCTAGCGATGGTTTCTTCGGAGAAATGAGCGGGCTAGGTCGTTGACTTCGAGGCCGAAGATGATCTACGTCGAGGAGACTCAAACTCAAGCTCCATCTTCACTTGGTCATGAACTTTGTGAAGAGAACACCCTATACTACATGGCAAGTGGTAGAGGATGAAGAAATATGAAGTGGGTTCACTTTGGATTTGGATTTCTCACTCTTAATCTTCACTTGAAATTTTTCTAGCAAGCTTTCTTCTTCTTGAAGAAGAAGAAGAAGAAGAAGAAGAAAAGAATATGAATGAATAATCAATTAATAAAATGAATAATCAAGTGAAGTCTATCATAATGCAACCATGGGTGAGTTAACCTTTGCAGAGACTAAACCCTAGTTTAAGTTAATGGTTAGGTTATGAAAATCTCATGCAAAACAAAATGGTTGGACTTTGTCAAAGATGCTTGAAAGCTTCATGAAGCTTCAAGCAAAGACAAAGAAGGCCACCATTTTGTTTTACCAAAATAATTAAAAACCTAAATCATTAACTTAAATATGGTGTAAGTCATACACACACCCAAGTTTGCATGTATCATCAATCATGATACAAACTAGTGCACAAACATATATCATATATACAAATTGTGCACATCAAGTGAGAAAATCAATCATAAGTGAATAAATACTAGTTAATGTAAAGTAATATATCAAATATATAATTATACATTAAATCATTAAATCGATACTTGATTTAATGATCCGGTCATATCGCATATAACCAACTAATATCTAGTGTATCAATATATCGAATCAACACTTGATTCGGTAACCCAACTATATCACATATAACCGTCCGATGATACAAATCGCGAGAATAGAACACAGTATCACATACTAGTATTATTCTCGGTCCCACACATATCTCATATGCGCTCCTATTTCGTTTCGCTTGAGCCAGGAAACCTCTGTGTAGGACTCTAAAGACTCATCAATACGCCGGCAGTAGGTGGCGATCATATCAATCATCCACAAGCCGCAAGCGGTCTGCTAAACGTAACGGCCACCTGGGTATTGAGCGATCAGAAGATCAACGAGCAAGCCTGCTCACACTCCTGTGAATCCAATCAGTAACACTTACTATACAGTCCGGTCTGTTCGTCTGATATGTCGCATATCTCGCCTAGGGGTGGTAAACGTTAGACCCCAGTAGCTTGATAAGTCATGCCGATGTAAGGTCCATAACAAGCATGAGACTACTGATAACACTTACCAGTAAATCAGTGCAACCCTGGCTAGGGATTTCCAGTTATGGCCAGTCGAGCATAGCGCAACATCAACCCCCAATACCGGGAGAGACGAATCCCCTCCTATCGCTCATTGCCTCCATGTGAATCGGGACTGTTCCCAAAAACCACCTGTTTGCATGACTCAGTAGAGCCGTGGTAGGGTGGAAATCAAAGCATAGTGGGAGACACACAAGACTCTATGACGATCTCGGGTCAACAGACTAAGCTGTACCAGTGTCACCAGAGAACTGCCATCTGACGTGAGGTATAATACCATCTGGGAGTTCTCGGCGAGTCTGTTCAGTGTACCCAGTCACCACTGAGCACCCGCATACCATCTCTGATGTCAAACACCAATGGATATGGGATCATCCATCGCCCATCACATGGGTCGAGAAGATATACGCTAGTCTACTCTGGAATATCGATGCCCCGTCTCGATATTCCCATGACCAGGAACATTGAAGGATGTACTCATTGACTACCCAGGCCCCACTAGTATGATCTATATCATAGTCCTGGAAGTCGAGTACACATCCTAAGGGCTTTATCAACATGTAATAGAGAGACAGCAAGTATACATGTTAAGATAAAGAGCAACCAGATAGCGTACTATCATGTCGAGCAAGAAAGTCCTACCTATATATGTCCCAGCATCCACTACAATATACATCTCATGTACAGTAATGGCCTCTAGGGCATACATATAAGTAACAATAGCGGCGTTATAAATCCGCTGTTTTTGTCGCGCAAAAACTGCCGATAAAAATAGTTTTCCAAAATGATGTTTTGAGTTGTTTGCACACCCCGCAGGCTCACGGTTTGAACCGAGAAGCCGAGGGGTAGAGCGTGCATACCTCGGGGACCGAACGGCTGGGCCCACTCCCCAATACCACCACAAGGTGGTCTTGGCGGTGGGGACTCGAAACTGCCTCGCCTTAGGCAGTTTCGAGTCTGCCTCACCCCCTGGCCACATCATGGTGGCCTCTGTTAGTTATGTATATGCCCTAGAGGCCATTATTGTACATATTTTGTATATTATAGTGGATGCTTGGATATATACAGAGAGGACTTTCTTTCTCGACATGAAAGTATGCTATCTGGTTTCACCTTCTCTGAACATGTTGACTTAAATTGTGTTACTGTCTTCCTCTCACATGTTGATAAAGCCCTTAGGATATGTACTTGACTACTAAGACTATGATGCAGATCATACTAGTGGGCCAGGGTAGTCCAAGAGTATATCCTATAATTGTTCCAAGTTGAGGGTGTATCGAGACAGAGCATCGATACTCCAGAATAGACTAGCGTATACGCATCTTGACCCATATGATGGGCGATGGATGATCCCACATCCATTGGTGTTTGACATCAAAGATGGTACACGGGTGCTCAGTGGAGACTGGATACACTGAAAGGACTCGCCGAGAACTCCTATATGGTATTATACCTATCGTCAGATAGCAGTTCTCTGGTGACACTGGTACAGGTTAGTCTGTAGACCCGAGATCGTCATAGAGTCTTGTGTGATTCCCACTGTGCTTTGATTTCCACCTTACCACGTTCATGAGAACGTGCAAAATGGTGGCTTTTTGGTACAGTCCCGAATCACATGGAGGCTATGAGCGATAGGAGGGGTTTCGTCTCTCCCGGTATTAGGGGTTGATGTTGCGCTTTGCTCGATTGGCTATAACTGGAAGCCCCTGGCCAGGGCTAAAATGGAGACCTACTGGTAAGTGTTATTAGTAGTTTTTCAACCCGTTATGAGGCTCACATTGACACGACTTATCGGTTACTGGGGTCTGACGTTCACCACCCCTATACTGGATATGCGACATATCAGACGAAGAGACCGCACTGTACAGTAGTGTTACTGATTGGATTCGCAGGAGTATGTACAGGCTTGCTTGTTGATCTTCTGATCGCTCAATACCTGGGTGGCTGTTATGTTTAGCTGATCGCTTGCAGCTTGTCGGTGTTTGATATGATCATCATTCATTGCCCGCGTATTGATGAGTCTTTAAAGTCCTACACAGAGGTTTCTTGGCTCAGGCGAAACGGAGTAAGAGCATATATGTGATATGTGCGGGACCGAGATTAATACGTGTATGTGATACCGTATTCTATTCTCGCGATATGTGATATGGACCGGTTATATGTGATATAGCCGGGTTATCGGATCAAGTGTTGATTCGATAAAATGATACATATTATATTAGTCAGTTATATGTAATATAGCCGGATTATTAAATCAAGTATTGATTTAATAATTTAATGTATAATTATATATTTGATATATTAAATTACATTAACTAATATATGCTCGCTTAAGTATTTCATTTTCTAACATTTGGATACATTTAACATATATGTGATATATGTTTAATGTATTATTTTCTTTTGTTGCAAAATTTATATATGTGTTATGTATAATTGTGACATGCTAGGTTATACATGCAACTAGTGTGTATGAGAATTACACCATGCTATTGTGATAAATGTTGAGTTTATATTTATTTTAGCAAATTCAAAATTGTGGAGAATTAGTCATGAGCTTGGATGAAACTTGTAGAACATTGACTAAGTCAACCAATTTTGTTTTGGCTAAGATATTTATTAACCTAACCCTAATCACTTTGACCATGGTCTATTCTCTACAAGGGTTTATGTTATGGTTTTATATTTATTATTAAGGAAATTCAAAATTGTTGGATAATTACTCATGGTTAAGAGCTTGGATAAAGCTTGTAAAACTTTGACTAAGTCCAACTCTTTTGTTTTCTCTTAAGATATTTATTAACCTAACCATTAACCCTATCACATGGTTTATTCTCTACATGAGTTAGCCATGACATAAACTAACCCAAGGTTGCATTTCTAACCCAAGCATATAATTCATTCATCACTTGTTCATCTTCTTCTTCTCACAAAAGCTTGCTAGATTTTTTTCATGTAATGAAATAAAGTAAAAAAAAAAGAATTAAAGAGAGCCCACTTTCTACTTCACCATCCTCTTCTATACTAGCCATATAGTTTAGTGTATTGGCTTCACTAATTTCATATTAGTGAAGAGATAGCTTAAGTTCGTGTTTTCTCGAAGTAGATCATCTTGGATTTCGAAGGCTACAAGCAAGCATGCACCATACGTCTTGTGGAGCTTCTCAAGAGTCCGGGAGTTCTAGGATCGCAGCGAAGGGACCACTACTTGGAACTTATGAAGTGAAGGAGCGGACTACAAAGGTTGTAATCTCTTATCACTTAGTAGTAAAGTTGTTTGCTTTATGTTTCCGCATGAATCACTAGTTAAAGATCTTGTTTAGGGTTGTTTAAGCATGAAAATTTTTTATTTGGCATGGATGATGCCACCCGAAACCTTGTTTTCGTGCTTAGGAACCCTACAGTGGTATCAGAACCAAGCTAGAGCTTTAGGCGTTGTCTAGACGAAGTTATAAGTCCGATCGAACCCCGAAAGCCCAATTTTGGACCCCTCTCTGGAAATTTTTCCAAAAGTTGGAATTTTTCTTTTTTAAAAATACTCTAAAAATCGTGCAGGTAATTCCATGGACCCACCTGAAGAACGAGTCCCTAACTCGTCTAAGTGACCGCGGAACTGCGGTCAAACATGGTTTTGGCGGCGGTTCCGCGGCGCCACTTGAATGGCTTAGGACGGGCCTTCAGCTGCTGGTCCATGGGCACTGTGGTATGGTTCTGGGAACTTTTAACAGTGCTCAAGTGTTGAGCTTTCTGGGAAATTTAGGAATTTGTTGATTCGATCAAATTGTTTAAACTTTGCCTAGCATTTTCTGGAATGTGATACAATATGTGGAATTCATATAGTTAGGCATGAAATGTGAAATATGTGATATTTCGGGTTTACTATGTCTAAAGAGATTGTGGATTCCAAATGTTGTAGTTTGACATTTTATTTTCTGCGACCGTAAGTGTAATATGTGGTGTATCGCTGGTTTCGTTGCTATATGTCAACGACAATTGGGATACGCATATTTACTTACGTTGATGACATGTGATGTTATGTGTTGCTTTGATATGTTATATTGGATCATCGTGATTTGAATAGCTGGGGGTTTTATGTGAGATAAGAGTTTTTTTATTTTCATTCATGTAAAATTCATTGTATGTAATATTCTTTTATTGTGGCACTTCCGGGTTGAGGATGATGTCACCATTGTATATTATTTACTTTTCCGCATTAGGTTAGACCTAAGGTGGGGAGCACAAGTAACCGGGTTGTAGAGTCCAGAGGAGACCAGCTCGAGGAGTCGAGACCGGGTCTCCTAACTCTAGAATTGGTAGGGTTGCATGCCGCTCTCGTAGGGGTCTAGGGATATGGGTTTGGCTATTCATCGCGACCGTGGAATCCGTGTTTTATACAAGCTCAAAATAAAACACGGACCTCCTAGTATATCCAATATTTCATATGTTATCTTCTGCTACTGATATTCTGTGATGTGATCATTTTATATGCGTGAGACAAATGCTTTATTATTATGTATATGATATATAATAAATGTTGCTTATGTTTTGCACCCGCGCTAGTTCCGCCCCGCTATACCGTTAGTTAAGTAACCTAACGGTGAATAACGGGACACTGTGGCGAATGCGGATGGCATAAGCTTGCGTTGTATTTTCGTTTCTTCTGTGATGATTAGGAAGCATAAATTATGGGACTTCATTAATGAGATTAATGAAAGAAAAGAAACATAAAAGATGTTGTAGAATCAAATTTTCAAAAAGGGTAGCTCTAGCTTTTGCTTTGCATAGCGGTATTCCTTATAGAATATCCAGCACCTTATTCGATAAGGAAAAAGCCGAGATCCCTTCACCGGGAGTGACCACTTTAGCGAAACTAGCAGATGCTACAACTCACTCGATTTTGTTTTTTATTGCTTCTATAGTTCTTGCTTTGCATAGCGGTATTTATGAAATATCCTGCACCTTATTCGATAAAGAAAGAGTCGAGATCGCTTCACCGGGAGTGACCTCTTTAGCGAAACTAGTTAAAGCCTCAAAAATACTCCTTTTCAAAATCACTTGTTTCTACAACAATATCAAGTTCATTACGCAAAAGGTTTTCATAAAAACCAGACGTAGCCCTCTGTCATTTCAGATAAGTCCTACTTAGTATTCATGCTACGTTTGTTGACCTTAGCCAAGGCGTAGTGTGCGATATCTAATTAGTGCTTATCTGTTGTATGAGATGCGATTGAGTTAGGGTAGTCGTACGACTTTGTTGATCTTAGCCAAGAGTCGTACGGGTGGGTTTAATTCAATCAGGAAATGATGGGTTGAACATGGCTAGCGCTTAAGATTTGTTGACTATTGCCAAGGTCATAAGTTGCTAGGGGAAAAAGTATTATCGGGAATTTCAAGTGTTGAAATTTGCAATGAGATTGCATACCTTCTATGAGATAGTTGGATCCCGATACCCACTGCGAGTAAGAGTTACTCCTAGGAGAATTTTACACATAACAATTAGCCGATCAAGTAGGTGTCTAGAAAGGTGTTAACGGGGTTATGCCTCTAGGAAAACGAGGTTTATTTTAATTAGGTCCATGTGAAAGCACGGGGAACCTCCCTCAAAGTACCAACACCGGCCTAGCCGAAAGATTGGCGAACTTGTAAGGTGTAATTAATCCCGGCTAGTCTACCTTTTAGGGTTTGAAGGAAGATTTGATAAAAATAGTGGGAGCCATCCTGATTAGATAAGATAATAACCAATCTAATCTTGCAAAAGCATACGCTAAAGTGTTTTCTTCTCTCTCTCTCCAGGTAGCGACCATGTCAGGCCTTAATCAAGATAATAATATGGATGTATTGACCGAACCGGCTTGTTATACTCAGCAAGGGAATGTTAGTTCCGTTCTTTCTTATAATTGTTATAAGACTGAGCAGGGAATAAGGACATATCCGGATTCTCACGCCGCCCAAACGAAGAATAAGCATGATGATGCATCTTCTTCGGGTGTGTTTGTTATCGAGAACTGTTTCTTAGTTCACTCTGCGTCCTGGGTATTAGATACCGGATCGGGATCCTATATATTTAATATGTTACATGGGCTACGGAAAGGTAGAGAACTGGGCGAGAGTGATCATTCCATAAGAGTAGGGAATGGTGCAAATGTTGCAGCCAAAGCAGTTAGTGAATATCACCTTGTATTACCAAATGGTAATACATTGATTTTGAACAAATGCTATTACATACCGACCCTGATATGCAATCTTATATCAGTTTCTTTATTAAGTAAAGAGGGATATAATTTTGTTGTACAGGATAATGTTATGAACATCTTCCTGAATCAAAAGTTGATTGGATCAGGCCCGTTAAATAATGACATATACGTTCTGAATCAAACCACAATTCTTAATGTACAAAACACACGCAAGAGGAAGAGTTCAGAAATGAACGAATCCTTCTTGTGGCATTGTAGACTAGGTCAGATCAATGCAACACGACTAGCTAAGTTACATAAGGATGGATATTTGAATCCGTTCGAATTTTCATCTTATGACACTTGCCAGTCATGTCTCAAGGGCAAAATGACCAAAACTCCGTTTAGTGGATACGGAGAAAGAGTTACGGAACTCTTGGGACTGATACATAGTGATGTATGTAGTCCCATGTCTACACATGCCAGGAATGGTTCTTCATACTTCATTACATTCACTGACGATCTCTCAAAATACGGACATGTGTTCCTGTTGAAACACAAGACTGAAGCTTTTGAGAAATTCAAAGAATATAAACACGAAGTCCAGAACCAAACGGGTAAAAGTATTAAGATCCTTCGATCTGATCGAGGAGGAGAATACTTGAACAATGAGTTCCTGGACTATCTAAAAGAGAATGGGATTCTCTCTCAGCTTACTCCTCCGTATACACCACAGCACAACGGTGTATCAGAATGAAGGAATCGCACCCTATTAGATATGGTGCGCTCTATGATGAGCACCGCTGAGTTGCCTATTTCCTTTTGGAGTTATGCGCTTGAGACGGCCGCATACCTATTGAATAGAGTTCCAACCAAATCGGAGCCTACCACTCCATATGAGATATGATATGGGAAGAGACCATCTCTTAAACGAGTTAAGATATGAGGTTGTCCGGCCTATGTTAAAAAGAAAAATCAGGACAAGCTCGAGGCAAGATCAGTTCTTTGCAAGTTTGTGGGATATCCAAGCAATTCGTATGGATATCATTTCTACCTCAGTGAGCAAAAAAAAGTGTGTGTTGCTCAACATGCCACCTTTTTAGAAAAGGAATTTCTTGCAAAAGAGATTAGTGGCAAAGAGGTAGAGCTGGAAGAAGTTCCAACCACACAAACTACAGAAGAAGATTTGGTAGAACTGGAGGATTCGATAGTTCCCAACAAACCTCAGCCTCTCCGCCGATCTAGTAGGGTTCATCATCCACCTGAGAGATACTACGGTTTTCTCATTGATGGTAGGAGCGAGGATTGCATCATGGAAGATGATCACCCAACTAGCTTCGAGCAGGCCATCACGAGTGGTGACTTTATGAAATGGCTGGATGCAATGTGATCTAAGATGGAATCCATGTACACCAACAAAGTATGGAATTTGGAAGTTGCTCCTAAAAGGGTAAAACCCATTAGGAGCAAATGGATCTTTAAGAAGAAATTTGGTGTAGATGGAAAAGTTAAGACTTTCAAAGCTAGACTTGTTGCAAAAGGTTTTCGTCAACGACCAGGTATGGATTATGATGAAACCTTTTCTCCAGTGGCTATGCTTAAGTCCATCCGGATCCTACTTGCCATTGCTGCATACCATGACTACGAAATCTGGCAGATGGATGTTCAGACCGCCTTTCTAAATGGTGATTTAGAGGAGTGCGTGTACATGACTTAGCCAGACGGCTTCATAGACAGTGGGAGCAGCGGGAAGGTGTGCAAGCTGCTTAAATCCATCTACGGGTAAAAGCAAGCATCGCGGAGTTGGAACATCTGTTTTGATGTGGTAGTCAAAGAGTTTGACTTCATCAAGAACGTAGATGAACCTTGTATATACAAGAAGGTGGCAGAGAGTAAGGTTGTCTTCCTCGTATTATACGTGGATGACATACTCTTGATAGAAAATGATGTTCCTATGCTGCACTTGGTCAAGCTCTTCTTATCGCATAGATTCTCAATGAAAGATATAGGTGATGCCTCCTGCATCTTGGGGATTAAGATCTATAGAGATAGATCTAAGAGGATACTCGGATTGTCCCAATCCAGGTACATTGACACCATACTAAAGAGGTTTAGTATAGAAGAATCCAAGCATGGGAATTTACCCACGATCTTTGGGCTCACTCTCTCTAAAGAGATGTCTCCTAAGACTGATTTAGAGAGAGCTCGCATGCAAGGGATACCCTATGCTTCGGCAGTAGGCTATATCATGTACGCGATGCTATGTACCAGACCCGATGTAGCATACTCACTAAATGTAGTGAGCAGGTATCAAGCAGATCCAGGAGAGAGTCTCTGGACAGCTGTGAAGAACATTCTCAAGTACTTGAGAAGGACTAAAGAGATGTTCTTGATGTATAGTAACGGAGAACTCCAGGTGGAGTCCTTTACCGATTCGAGCTTCCAAAGTGATAAGTACGACCTGAGTCGCACTCAGGATTTGTCTTTACCCTCAATGGAGGAGCGGTTTGTTGGAAGAGTTCCAAACAGGAAACCGTGGCAGACTCAACGATGGAGGCTGAATACATCGCTGCCAACGATGCTGCCAAAGAGGCTGTCTGGATGAAGAAGTTCATAAATGAACTTGGAGTGGTTCCGTCCATTGAGAATCCAATACCTTTGTATTATGATAACAATGGAGCTATGGCTTTGGCCAAGGAACCCAGGTCCCATCAAAGATCCAGGCATATTCTTAGGCGGTATCACCTGATCCGGGAGATAGTTGATCGCCGGGAGATCGAGGTCAGGAGAGTTGACACGAAGGACAACACTGCGGATACACTCACGAAGGCCATACCATAGATACAAGTTGAGAGACTCTTCGGGATGTTGGGTATGAGATACTACAACAGCCGACCTTCTTGCAAGTGGGAGATTGTTAGTTATGTATATGCCCTAGAGGGCATTATTGAACATATGTTGTATATTATAGTGGATGCTTAGATATATACAGAGAGCACTTCCTTGCTCGACATAATAGTATGCTATCTGGTTTCACTTTGTCTAAACATGTTGACTTGTATTGTGTTGCTGTGTTGCTCTCACATGTTGATAAAGCCCTTAGGATATGTACTTGACTACTAGGACTATGATGCAGATCATACTAGTGGGGCCAGGGTAGTCCAAGAGTACATCCTATAATTGTTCCTAGTCGAGGGTGTATCAAGACAGGGCATCGATACTCCAGAGCAGACTAGTGTATACGCATCTTGACCCATATGACGGGCGATGGATGATCCCACATCCATTGGTGTTTGACATCAAAGATGGTACACGGGGGCTCAATGGAGACTGGGTACACTGAACAGACTCACCAAGAACTCCTAGATGGTATTATACCTATCATCTGATAGCAGTTCTCTGGTGAGACAGGTACAGGTTAGTCTGTAGACCCGAGATCGTCATAGAGTCTTGTGTGATTCCCACCGTTCTTTGATTTCCACCTTACCACGGTCATGAGAACGTGCAAAACGGTGGCTTTTGGGTACAGTCCCGAATCACATGGAGGAAATGAACGATAGGAGTGGTTTCGTCTCTCCCGGTATTGGGGGTTGATGTTGCGCTGTGCTCGATTGGCTATAACTGGAAGTCCCTGGCCACGGCTGAAATGGAGACCTACTGGTAGGTGTTATCAGTAGTTTATCGAACCGTTATGAGGCTCACATCGACACGACTTATCGGTTACTGGGGTCTGACGTTCACCACCCCAAGACTGGATATGCGACATATCAGACGAACAGACCGGACTGTACGGTAGTGTTACTGATTGGATTCGCAGGAGTATGTACAGGCTTGCTTGTTGATCTTCTGATCGCTCAATACCTGGGTGGCTGTTATGTTTAGCTGACCGCTTGCAGCTTGTCGGTGTTTGATATGATCATCATTCATTGCCCGCGTATTGACGAGTCTTTAAAGTCCTACACAGAGGTTTCCTGGCTCAGGCGAAACGGAGTAAGAGCACATATGTGATATGTCCGGGACCGAGATTAATACGTGTATGTGATACCATATTCTATTCTCGCGATATGTGATATCGACCGGTTATATGTGATATAGCCGGGTTATCTGATCAAGTGTTGATTCGATAAAATGATACATATTATATTAGTCAGTTATATGTAATATAGCCGGATTATTAAATCAAGTATTGATTTAATAATTTAATGTATAATTATATATTTGATATATTAAATTTCATTAACTAATATATGCTCACTTAAGTATTTCATTTTCTCACATTCGGTTACATTTAACATATATGTGATTAATGTATTATTTTCTTTTGTTACAAAATATATATATATCTGTGATATGTATAATTGTGACATGCTAGGTTATACATGCAACTTGTGTGTATGAGAATTACACCATGCTATTGTGATAAATGTTGAGTTTATATTTATTTTAGCAAATTCAAAATTGTGGAGAATTAGTCATGAGCTTGAATGAAGCTTGTAGAACATTGACTAAATCAACCAATTTTGTTTTGGCTAAGATATTTATTAACCTAACCCTAATCACTTTGACCATGGTCTATTCTCTACAAGGGTTTATGTTATGGTTTTATATTTATTATTAAAGAAATTCAAAATTGTTGGATAATTACTCATGCTTAAGAGCTTGGATGAAGCTTGCAGAACTTTGACTAAGTCCAACTCTTTTGTTTTCTCTTAAGATATTTATTAATCTAACAATTAACCCTAGCATATTGTTTATTCTCTACATGGGTTAGCCATGACATAAACTAACCCATGGTTGCATTTCTAACCCTAGCATATAATTCATTCATCACTTGTTCATCTTCTTCTTCCTCACAAAAGCTTGCTAGATTTTTTTCATGTGATGAAATAAAGTGAGAAAAAGAAAACTAAAGAGAGCCCACTTCCTACATCATCATCTCTTCTATACTAGCTATATAGTTTAGTGTGTTGGCTTCACTAATTTCATATTAGTGAAGAGATAGCTTAAGTTCGTGTTTTCTCGAAGTAGATCATCTTGGATTTCAAAGACTACAAGCAAGCATGCACCATACGCCTTGTGGAGCTTCTCAAGAGTCCGGGAGTTCTAGGATCGCAGTGAAGGGACCACTACTTGGAGCTTATGAAGTGAAGGAGCGGACTACAAAGGTTGTAATCTCTTATCACCTAGTAGTAAAGTTGTTTGCTTTATGTTTCCGCATGAATCTCTAGTTAAAGATCTTGTTTAGGGTTGTTTAAGCATGGCAAAAATTTTATTTGGGATGGATGATGCCACCCGAAACTTTGTTGTCGTGCTTAGGAACCCTACAGCCTCGAGGGTGGGGTACCCCCTCTAGGCCCCCCATTCAATAGTTAATTTTAGGATCTTCGCCCCCCGCGATGGTTTGGGCGGGGTTCAAGTTCGTTTTGACTCCCGGATTGGCTTAAAACGTCGGTTTTGGAACTTTAGCTCACTGGATTTTTCATGTCTTGGAAAAATTGGTTAAGTTTGCTAATTGCGTGCGGAATTCTAATGTCGTGGTTACTTTACAAGCTTTGTGATGTGTGTGATACAATTATTAGAATCCAGATTAATTAGTTCTATGAAAACTAGTTAGTATATTATAATGCTAGCCGTTTAGTCTCAATTGATCGATTGCCACGAAGTTTTGATTCGGATCAAAACTCCGTCGCAATTGCGTATTGTACGCGATTACTTAGCCGGGAATCTTGTTTAATTATCTGACAACCAATTGAAAAGTGTTTCAATTTAAGACTAAAATACAAGTTTTATAAGTTAGGCATGAAATCCGGAATATAAGATATTCCGGGTTTATGATGTCTAAGGATATTGCGGATTCTAATTATTGTAGTTTTCTATTTTCTTTTTTGTGACCGTAAGTGTAATATGTGTAGTATCCCAATCTCGTTGCTATATGTCAACGAGGTTTAGGGATACGCATATTTGCTTACGTTGATAATATATGATATCATGTGTTGCTGTTGATATGATTTATTGGATCATCGTGAAAGAATAGCCGGGGGGTTTTATGTGAGATGAGGGTTTTTTTTCATTCATGTAAAATCTGTATGTAATATTCTTTTATTGAGGCACTTCCGGATTGAGGATGATTTCACCACTGTTGTATATTATTTACTTTTCCCTATTAGGATAGACCCAAGGCGGGGAGCACAAGTAACCGGGTTCTAGAGTCCAGTGGGAGACCATCTCAAGGAGTTGAGACCGGGTCTCCTAACTCTAGAATTGGCAGGGTTACTTGCCGCTCTTGTAGGGATCTAGGGATGTGGATTTGGTTATTCATCACGACTGTGGAATCCGTGTTTTAAATTACTGGCTAAATTTAAAACACGGACATCCTAATATATCCAATATTTCATATATGGTTCTGCTGCTTTATTCTGTGATGTTGATCATATAACTGAGTGAGACGAATGTAATATTATATATATGATATATAATAAACATTGCTTATGTTTTGCACCCGCGCTAGTCCAGCCCCCGCTCTGCCGATAGTTAAGTAATCTAACGGTGCATGACGGGGCCCCGTGGCGAATGCGGATGGCATAAGCGTACGTTCTATTTTCGTTTCATTTTTCTGTAATGTTTAGGAAACATTAAATGATGGGACTTAATTAATGTGATTAATGAAAAGAAAGAAACCTAAAGATATTGCAGAATCAAATTTTCAAAAAGGGTAGCTCTAGTTTTTGTTTTGCATAGTGGTATTCCTTGATGAATATCCAGCACCTCATTCGATGAGGAAGGAGTCAAGATCCCTTCACCGGGAGTGACATCTTTAGCAAAACTAGCAAAAGCTACAACTCACTCGGTTTTTTTATTGCTTCTCTAGTTCTTGTTTTACATAGTGGTATTATTGAATATCCTGCACCTTATTAGATGAGGAAAGAGCCGAGATCCCTTCACCGGGAGTGACCTCTTTAGAGAAACTAGCAAAAGCCTAAAAAACACTCCTTTTCAAAAATCACTAGATTCTACAGCGATATCAAGTTCATTACGCTCATGGTTTTCTTAAAAAACCTGCGTATCCCTCCGTCATTTTAGATAAGTACTATTTAGTATTTGTGCTACGTTTGTTGACCTTGTTAAAGCGTAGTCTGTAGTAGCTGATTAGTACTTATCTGCAGCATGTGATACGATAGGATTAGGGTACTCGTACGGCTTTGTTGACCTTGTTAAGGGTCGTATGGGTGGGTTTAATTCAATCAAGAAATGACGGGTTGAACTTGGCTAGCACTTATGATTTTTTGACCTTGTTAAGGTCATAAGTGGCTAGGGGTAAAAACTGTTATCGAGAATTTCAAGTGTTGAAATTTGCAATGAGATTGCATACCTTCTATTTGATAGTTGGATCCCGATACTCACTGCGAGTATGAGTTACTCCTGGAAGAGTTTTGCACTTTACAATTAGCTAATCTAGTAGGTGTCTAGAAAGGTGTCAACGGGGATATTCCTCTATGGAAACGAGGTTTATTTTAATTAGGTCCATGCGAAAGCACGGGGAATCTCTCTCGGAGTACCGATACCTGCCTGGCCGAACGATTGGCGAACTTGTAGGGTGTAATTAATCCCGGCTAATCTTACCTTTTTGGGTTGGAAGGAATATTTGATAAAAACAGTGGGGGCCATCCTGATTAGATAAGATAATAACCAATCTAATCTTGCAAAAAGCGCACGCAAAGTGATTATCCTTCTCTCTCTCCTGGTAGCGACCAATGAAATGCCATAATCAAGATAATAATATGGATGTTTTGACCGAACCTACTTATTATATGTTGGTTATGTATATGCCCTAGAGGCCATTATTGTACATATGATGTATATTATAGTGGATGCTTGGATATATATATAGAGGACTTTCTTGCTCGATATGATACTATGCTATCTGGTTACACTTTGTCTTAACATGTTGACTTGTATTGGTTTACTGTCTTACTCTCACATATTGATAAAGCTCTTAGGATATGTACTTGACTACTAGGACTATGATGAGATCATACTAGTGGGGACAGGGTAGTCAACGAGTACATCCTATAACTGTTCCTAGTCGAGGGTGTATCGAGACAGGGCATCGATACACCATAGTAGACTAGCGTATACGCATCTTGACCCATATGATAAGCGATGGATGATCCCATATCCATCGGTGTCTGACATCAAAGATGGTGTACGGGTGCTTAGTGGAGACTGGGTACACTGAACGGACTCACCGAGAACTCCTAGATGGATTTATACCTATTGTCAGATAGCAGTTCTCCGGTGATACTGGTACAGGTTAGTCTGTAGACCCGAGATCGTCATAGAGTCTTGCGTGATTCCCACTGTACTTTGATTTTCACCTTACCATGTCCAAGAGGGCGTGCAAAATGGTGGCTTTTGGGTACAGTCCCGAATCACATGGAGGCAATGAGCGATTGGAGGGGTTTCGTCTCTCCCGGAATAGGGTGTTGATGTTGTGCGGTGTTCGATTGGCTATAACTGAAAGTCCCTAGCCAGGGCTGATATGGAGTGCTACTGGTAAGTGTTATCAGTAGTTTCTCGACCTGTTATGAGCCACACATCGACACGACTTATCGGTTACTGGGGTCTGATGTTTACCACCCCTAGACCGGATATGCGACATATCAGACGAAGAGACCGGATTGTACGGTAGTGTTACTGGTTGGATTCACAAGAGAATGTATAGGCTTGCTTCTTGATCTTCTGATCGCTCAATACCTGGGTGGCTGTTACGTTTAGCTGACCGCTTGCAGCTTGTGGGTGTTTGATATGATCATCACCTACTGTCGGCGTATTGACGATTCTTGAGAGTCCTACACAGAGGTTTCCTGGCTCAGGAAAAACGGAGTAGGAGCACATATGTGATATGTGCAGGACCGAGAATATTACGATATGAGATACCGTATTTTATTCTCGCGATATATGATATCGGCCGGGTGTATGTGATATAGCCGGGTCATCGGATCAAGTGTTGATTCGATGAATCGGTACATGTTATATTAGTCGGTTATATGCAATATAGCCGGATTGTCGGATCAAGTGTTGATTCGATAATTTAATGTATAATTATATATGTGATATATTACATTACGTTAACTAATATAAGCTCACTTTATTGATTCATTTTCTCACCGGATAATATATTGATATATATGCGATATATGTTAATTGTATTATTTTCTTTTGTTACAAAAATATATTATATATGTGATATATAATATTGTAACATGTTAGGGTTACAAATGCAACATGGTTGTTAAGTTTAAACCGAGTTAGGGTTTGGATTTGGGTTAGCTTGGTTAGCTTTTGGATGAGCTTTCATGAAGCTTCATGAAGATTTGTCTTTTGGCATCTAGCTTGATATTTTGTGTAGATATTTGTTAACCCAACCCAAACCCTTTACATATGGTTTATTCTCTACAAGGGTTAAGCCTTTCATTCTTAACTTATGGTTGCAATTGTAACCACAACAATAATTCATTATTCATCACAAAAGCTTTCTTCTTCTTCTTCCTCCTTGAAAAAGCTTGCTAGCTTTTTGTGTGTGATAATTTAGTGTGAGAAATTGAAAACAAAAGAGAGCATAATTTCTACGTCATCATCCTCATCTATTCTAGCCACTTAGATTAGGGTGTTCACTTCTCTAATTACTTCATTAGTGAAGTGTAAGATTGGGTTAGAGATTCTTCAAGGTAGATCATCTTAGATCAAGAAGACTTCAAGCAAGATGCATCATTCACCTCTTGGAGCCTCACAAGAGTCGGAGTTCATGATGATCGCAGCGAAGGGACCTCAACACGGAGCTTATGAAGCGAAGGAACGGACTACAAAGTGTTGGAGATAGTTCCCTCAAAGTCAATTATTGGATCGCAGGTACGTGGTTCCAATGATTGAGGCAGGACCTATACCGATATGACAGTCTTGCTCGAGATGATAGTATGCTATCTGGTTTGTCTTTATGATTGTGTACATACTTTAGTTCGCTATTGCATGTTGATAGAGCCCATAGGATTCTTGCTTGACTGCCAGCAATATGATGGCGATCATATACGTGGGAGCCGGGGTCTATAAGCACATCCTTAAAAGTGTTCCTAGTCGTGGGAGTTTCGAGACAGGGCATCGATACTCCAGAGTAGACTAGTGTATACAGTCGAGACCCCGACAAGGGGCGGTGGCCGGTCTCACAAGCCACTGGTGTCAGTTGGATCACCTAAGATGTATACAGGTGCTCATTGGGTTATGAGTACACCGGACAGGACTCGCCGGGAACATGCTAGTTGGTATTATACATATCGTCAGATAGCAGTTCCCTGGTGACATGTGTACAGGTTAGTTTATCGACCTGAGATCATTATTTGTCTCGTGTGAGTTCCCACTGTGCTTTGATTCCTACCCTACCACACTCAAAGGAGACGTGCAAACAGGTATTTTTTGGGTACAGTCCCGAGCCACATGGAGGCAGTGAGCGGATCGTTGGGGATTCGTCTCTCCCGGTATTGGGGGTTGATGTCGCACAGTGCACGGGTGGCCATCACTAGAAATCCTCGGCCGAGGTAGTGGAGAATTACTGATTTGGATCAGTAGTTTCTCAGATGGTGATGGGCTTCATGCCGACACGATTTATCGCGTTATTAGGGGTCTGACTAAATCCACCCCCCTAGACTCGATATGCGATACTCTTTAGACAAGAGGACCGGACTGTATGGATATTGTCACTGTCAGGCTCAGTAAGGTTTCTGGATGAGTTCGCTCGTCAGCTTCCCTTCCAATTAATACATATGCAACCGGTACGTACAGCTAATACCTCTGACGTGCTAGTGGTTATACCCAGTGCCAGTGTGTTGATGAGTCATTAGAGTCCCCCACAGACTATTTTCCAAGTTCGGGCGAAATGTTGTAAAGGCCGTATGGTTTTATGGCAGGGTTCGGAAAATGCACGTGCGTTTACGCACGTGTCATATTTCGGGCAGATAATACTGGTGGGCTTTGGTTTAAGCTGGATCCGAGTATTATACTGTGTAGATATAATACCTTTGTCTCAGTTGCATTTGTATTCGGTCGTAATACAAATGCGGGTATGTTTATACTGTTACGGGGTTATCCTGAAATTCGTTCCAGGATCACTTTTAGAAGTTGCCAGTTTCCAGTTTTCTATCTGTCGTATTTAACATTCGGTTAAATGCGGATTTATCTTTTCGTCACTTGGGTGAGTCATGAGGGTGAGTCGTGCTTCTAGAAGGTTCTAGATGGTGACTGTAAGTCTACGCTAGCGCCCCCGGCCGTCTACAGACGCCAAATGCGGAACAAAAAACTTTTAAACTGGCGCTATCGTATACTTTAACCCGGATCTGCCATTATTGCTAAACTAACAAACTGTAAAGAGTGTAGAAAGCTTATACCGAATGATCCGAGTCCTTCGTTCTTTAACCATCATCCCACGCTCCGTTGCGGCTGCTCCGATCTCGTCGAACTCCGATATCCTCGTCGAGGTGGCACCACATCACCGATTCTTTAAACGGGCTCCCGCCTCTGACTTGAGGCAACTCGATCGTCAAGTTTGCTAAAAGAGACGACCAAGAATGATGTAGAGAATGAGTAGATGACTTTGTCTCGTTCCGTCCAAAACTGTGGACGGACGGTTAATGAAGTTGCCGTGGAAATCGGGTGATGGAATGAAATGAACTGTAAAATTCCATACACCCCGAATACTATCATAATCTTTTCTAACCAAAATGAAACATCAAGTGAAGTGAGGAGGAGAGAGAGGGCCGGCCATTTTATATGATGGAGGGAGGTGACCGTAGGAGCAAAGAGGGTGACCTTAAGAAAATATCATATGTGAACACAAACTAAATATCTTGCATAAAGATCTTAAGCAAAACAAGAATGTAATGAAATCAAAGCATGAGTCACTTAGCCTTGTCACAAATTCTAGAACCTTCTAGAACCTTCTAGAAGCACGACTCACTCTCATCCAAGAAAAGATAAATCCGTCTTTAACCGAATGTTAAAAGACGGCTGATAGAAAACTGTAAACTGGCAACTTCCAAAAGTGATCCTGAAACGACTTTTAGGATAACCCCGTATCTGTATAAATATACCCGCACTTGTATTACGACCGAATACAAATGCAACTGAGACAAAGATATTATACCTACTCAATATAATACTCGGATCCGGCTTAAACCAAAGCCAACTAGTATCAACTGCCCGAAAACTGACACGTGCGTAAACGCACGTGCATTTTCCGAACCCTGCCATAAAACCATACGGCCTCTACAACGTTTCGCCCGAACTTGGGAAACTGTCTGTGGGGGACTCTAATGACTCGTCAGTACCCTGGCAGTGGGTTTAACCACAAACCGTCAGCTGCACTAGCTATGCGTAACGGTTGCCCACGGACTGATCTCAAGGGAGGCTGATGAGCGAACTCAAGGGTGGCCGATGAGCTAACACATCCAGAAACCCTACTGAGCCTAACAGTGACAATGTATATACAGTCCGGTCCATTCGTCAATGAGTATCGCATATCCGCCTAAGGGGCTAGTAACGTCAAACCCCTAATAGCAGTATAAGTCGTGTCGGAGTGTAGCCCAAAAACACCCTGAGATACTACTGGAGTACCTACCAGTAAATCTCCTACCATGGCCATGGATTTAGTGTAATGGCTCTCCTAGACACAGCACGACCTCACCCCCAATACCGGGAGAGACGAATCCCGTGCCGATCCGCTCACGTGCCTCCATATGGCTCGGGACTGTACCCAAAAGCTACCTGTTTGCACGACTCCTTTGAGCCGTGGTAGGGTAGAAATCAAAGCACAGTGGGAACTCACACGAGACAAATGACGACCTCAGGTCGATGAACTAACCTGTACACATGTCACCAGGGAACTGCTATCTGACGATAGGTATAGTACTAACTAGCAGATTCCCGACGAGTCCTGTCCGGTGTACTCAAAACCCAATGAGCACCTGTATACATCTTAGGTGATCCAACATACACCAGTGGCTTGTGAGACCGGCCACCGCCCCTCGTCGGGGTCTCGACTGTATACACTAGTCTACTCCGGAGTATCGATGCCCTGTCTCGAAACTCCCACGACTAGGGACCACAATTAAGGATATGCATATAAACTACCCAACTCTCACGTATATGATCGCCATCATACTGTTGGTAGTAAAGCAAGATCCTAAGGGCTCTATCAAAGTGTAACATGCAATCAGTCACCTGAACATGTACACGACTGATAAAGGCAAACCAGATAGTATACTATCATCTCGAGTAAGACTGTCCTACCGGGATAGGTCCTCCGCAATCATTGCAATCACGTACCTGCGATCCAATAATTGACTATGAGGGCACTATCTCCAACAATTTCCCACTTGCACTCAGGGCTAATTATTGCGATGTCGACTACTCACAGCCCGTGTGAAACCGAACATCCAACTCCTCTACTAATCAGTTTCACAAAGCCCGTTTGTAAAACTATTGTGTTCGAGAGATAGCCTCAGTGAGTGGATCCGCCTAGAAGTATCTTTCTAAATCTCTCTTAATCTCAAGTTCGCGGAGAAAGCCATCTCCCGAATTGAGTAGTACCTGTCTTAGAATATGTCTGGATATCTGATGGGACCTTAGTTCATAAATGAACTCCATATCCAAACTTCTTAGACTGTAGGGATCACTGAACCTAATCAGTATCTGGCACCATGCCACCCACAGTATCCTCTGGAACCACCTGTCCATAATACTGTCCCTCTTTGTCAGAGGGAAAAACTAAAACTCTGACAATCACTCTGTGATCCATGTCACCTTTGAAGCTTGGAATGATAACCGTCTCCCGAAGGAGGCTGCCATTATCAAATCCGTAGAACATGTACCAATGTTCTAAAACTGCTTCCTTATGTTTCTCCAGGATTGGATTAATACAAACTTATTGCATCTAGTGCAAAAACAACATTTGGTGCGGTACTTGACATCTCATGATTGACTCAATTGCCTAAGCAAGTGATCTGCCAATCATGCATATCCCTCTCCCCTTTAGTCTATACGACACCTTTAGAGAGGGTGACTCCATCACCTGCAGGTACACTACCATGCTAGGAGTCAACTATTCTAAAAACTATTAGAATATCTGTCAAAGTACCCACATTGGGAAACCACCCAAATCTAGATCTAAAACCATAGATCCAGAAACCAGAATGTCTAATATTATATCCATGTCCTGTCTGGAGAAACAACTGTGTGACGATCAGAGTACAACCGATCGTAGTATAGGAATTTTACTTCCTACTCTGTGTATGTCATCCAAATACCATGACATCACACCCTACTACCTTCTTAACAGATCCATCCCCTATTCTGATTGAAGTCAAACCCGTGACTGTCACATCAAAATTAGATGATCTATTTCCGCTATAACTGCTCTAGTCTATAAATAGACATAAGCTACTTGCCCACTATGCTTCCGCTGGTCCCACTGACTACGACAACCCTCTGGCAGAATAATATACACGTACACTTCTAAAGCCAGTTTAGAACGACGCTATACTTATCCTCCTGCCTGGTCTCATAGTCTGGAACAACAGTAGTGTCAAGTCTGGGTAGATAAGAACCTCCCTGTCACCGTCCTTGAGGATACCGAAGTTCCTCTCGGGTGTCTGAGGTTACCCACCAAATCTGCGGAGTGGCTATTGGAATGTCAAACTTGATTGAATATATAGGTCCTATTAAATTTTCCGTAATCGTTCGCGGTTCTGGAATCACTTCCAGTTCTACCATACTCCCACTACTGTTTTCTGAAAAAGATCCATTTTACTAAAACTGTGGCGAGTTAAGAACAATATCACTATTGATCTTCCAAATGGTAGAATATCAACCCTCGACATAGCCAGGGTCAACCCACAAACAGCCACTACAGAAACGTGCCCTGAGTTATCCAGAGTCTGGTTTTAAGCATAAGCTGGACAACTCCCCGTACCTTAATTTCTTTTAAGGTACGATCCATTCTATATCCAATACAGAAACTTTGGCACTTATTTAATTGGAACCATATTCAAATCATGCAGCTGTCTCCAGTGCATATCAACTTAATGGAAAGAGGTTAATCAGCATTACTCAACTTAGGAATCCATCCAATTATGAGTAACCTGAAAGAGAAACACTTTTCTCAAAACCATCACTATCATCTGAATACCAATCACAAGAATCTACATCTTCGATCTCTTTGAAGAATCCCGATACTTGTGATATCTGGTTCTCTACTTTATTCTTATACCCACAACTTCTCAAAACTTAGACCTTGTATTTCTACGAAACACTTGCCTAAATACTAGAGAAGTTATAAGTAAACAGAACATAGTACGAGGACCTACCCCTTTGTCCTGATGGACACTGGACAACATACAATACTCTGTATAAGTCCGCTGAGTTGAACAACTCATAACCTGTGCGTTGTAGGTGGAAAACTGTACCTTGGCAATTTCCTCAAATATCACCAATTACAACGAATTCCGATATAATGAGGATGATCACCTAATTCCCAATATCTTACTCCCACTCATCATCTGTAAAACCATACAGATATGAGAATGAAACCTGGTAAATACATACCCTTGGAATAAGTGTCTAATCGGGAAAACAGTTTTTCTTTAACAATGCACTGAAACATGAAAATGTTTCGTAGGGGTATCCTGGTATTCATAGCAATGCCTCTTCCATAATCCAATTCATGACTTTAACCGTATATTTTATTGCCATCTCTCCAAATCCCTTAATTTGTCTTTAGTCGTTACCTTCTGTACACCATCGTTAGGCTAAATGGTTTTCTTCCTTCCCTACCGTTCGGCACCAGCCTATGGTTTGGAAGAAGACTATCCAGTAAGCATAATAGGTGTACCCTCCTAAACCAAGGAGTACTCGTATCTCGAGAGAAGGTGATGATAAAAAACAACTGAATAATACCTTATTCCTTTAAAGGTGAAATAGGAGTGGCGATGAAGTACGCGGTTTTGGTCGTGAATGATATCAGTCGCAATTTACTTTGCCCTCTTTCTAATCCCTTTATTTTGTCTTTACATATTACCTTCTGCACACCCTACTTAGGCTAATTGGTTTTCTTCATTCCCTACCTTTCGGCACCTGCCTATGGTTTGGAATAAGACTATCCAATAAGCGTAATAGGTGTACTCTCCTAAACCAAGGATCTCTCGCAACCTGAGAGAAGGTGATAATAAAAACAACTGAATAAACCAATTCTATTTCTCCTGAACCTGGATCCATCCTCGAAGAAGTCCCTTCGAGTTCGTATATAACCATACGATGGATCTATCCAATGGAAGTAGATATCCGTAGTAATACGGGTGTTCTGAGAAATTCAAAGGGTAAAAGAAGGAGTGGCAATGACTTATGCAACATAGACAATCCAAAAGCCAGTATTTTAAGAAGGTTCGGTCAACTGAGTCATAGTCTAGGGTCGGTCAAAGGTCGCTGCCAAAGAGAGAGAGAGAAAAGAAACACTCTGCGTGCACTCTAACCTAGATCAGAATGGTCATAACTTTATCTAATCCGGAAACCTCCCACTGTCCTGTTAAATTCTCCTCCAAACCTAAAGAAGAATCAATCGGGATCACCCGAAGAGTAAACCAACTCATCAGTGGGAATCGGGATCCAACTCTCATCGCATGATAACGTGATGGAATGCATCCACGTTACTCATACTCCAGAAGGTATGCGCATACTTGGCAAGTTTCAGTTTCTTTAGAAACTCCCGATCTGATTTTTGCCCCATGCTCTTATAACCTTGGCGTTAGGTCAAAATGTCATAAGTCACATGCCAAGTTCTACCCATCACTATCTTGTTAATTTGAACCCACCCGCACATGCCCTTGGCGTTAGGTCAAAATGGCAGAACGGCTGTCCCAAACCAACTCATCTATCTATGCAACAATTGAATACCCAGCAGCTACCAAATACTATGCCTTGGCGTTAGGTCAAAATACATAGCTTGAATACTACTGAATACCCAAAAGAAGTGACGGAGGGCTACGGCTGGTTTTTGGCGAAAAACCTTTAGCGTAGTGAACTTGATCTCGTTGAAGGAACCTGATAGCTTTTTTTTTTTTAAAAATATAGTGGCGAAAACCTTTGCTGAAGAGGTCACTCCCGGTGAAGGGATCTCGGCTCTTTCCTCGTGGAATGAGGTGCAGGATATTCCACTGAATACCGCTATGCAAAGCAACATGTAATCGGCTATAGTGAAGTTATTACCCTGACGCAAACTTCTGCCCAAGGGGTCAGTCCCGGTGAAGGGATATCGGCCCTTGCCCCGTCGAATGAGGTGCAGGATATTCCACTGAATACCGCTATGCATAACAAGAGGAAACGTCTTTGCAATAACACTTTTTAAATTTGTTCCAACAACATCAAACAGGTTTGTTTAACTTTTTGCATTGATCAGAATCAATGCAGTCCCATCAATCAATCACACCAGAAAAGAACGAAAATAAAATGTACGTATATGCCATCCACATTCGTCACTGGGTCCCGTCATCACCCGTTAGGTTACTTAACTAACGACAGAGCGGGGACTGGACTAGCGCGGGTTTAAAACATATACAACATCTAATAGTATATAAGCCAATATACAATAATTGCTCCAGGCGTGATAATATGCAACATTACAGAAAAGTAATAAGCATCACAGAACAATACAGATAATCTGGGATCCCCGGGTTTCACAGAGCCGGTGCTGAAATCCGACGTTCCCCTGTCGTGTGGATAGCCTGTGCAATGAAACCTAGACCCCTACGGGTGCGGCAAGTTACCCGCCAAAACCTGAAGTGAGGTAGTCCCCACAGCATAGTGAATGGAATACCCGGCACTTCACGGAATCCGGTAAATTGAGCACCCCTCCTTGGGTCAACCTGTACCCCCTACGAGTGCGGCGAATAGTCTGCCAATTTTAGAGTGGGGCCCCTCTGGCTCCCAAAGCCATGAGATGCGGACCCGTTGCCCTCCAGAACCCGGCTATCAGTGCACTCCGTCGCGGGGCAAAACCTAGTACAGTAATGAAAAATAGTACAACAGGTACATCGACCGCAACCTGGTCGTGCCCCAAAAGAATATTATACAACAGGCAGTGACGGCAGTCCACAAGTTGGACGCTCGCCCTGCAATATCAAATGTACAAATAAACTCAACCTGCACTATCATTGCACACTGCTATCCACCACGACAAATCCGCAACAGTACAGCACAACACAGAACATCAACGCGAATGTCACGTTCGCAAACCCGTCTAAAAGAACTATAGCAATCGGACGCGGTTTACCGATCAAATGACATTCCCGGTCGGAGATATAATGTAAGCACTGTAAACTAACATGTTTAAATTTCGATCGACCAAATATCAAAAAGTGGGCCCCACGGCTTACTGGTGAACAGTAACAAAATCTGGGCCAAAACGATATTTACCAAAAACCACAAAATCCAACAGAGAACCCACTGGAAAAATTTGGGGCCACGAGCTCATTGTTTGGCCGCGGAAGCGCGGTCAAACCATAGGTTTGACCGCGTTTCCGCGGCAGTCTCATCGAATCTCGTGCCCAAATTTCTACGTCGTTCAAATAAAAGCCTGCACAGTATTCTGAGATGTGTAGAATAATTTTACGAGATCATTTTAAAACAACAGAAACTGTCAAAATGGAATTTTGTAGTTTTCGATTTCCGGTTCGATCGATATTTTAAACGCGTTAGCACAAGTTAGTATAGCAAAATGGTGAGGCTCTGATACCACTGTAAGTCTACGCTAGCGCCCCCGGCCGTCTACAGACGCCAAATGCGGAACAAAAAACTTTTAAACTGGCGCTATCGTATACTTTAACCCGGATCTGCCATTATTGCTAAACTAACAAACTGTAAAGAGTGTAAAAAGGTTATACCGAACGATCCGAGTCCTTCGTTCTTTAACCATCATCCCACGCTCCGTTGCGGCTGCTCCGATCTCGTCGAACTCCGATATCCTCGTCGAGGTGGCACCACATCACCGATTCTTTAAATGGGCTCCCGCCTCTGACTTGAGGCAACTCGATCGTCAAGTTTGCTAAAAGAGACGACCAAGAATGATGTAGAGAATGAGTAGATGACTTTGTCTCGTTCCGTCCAAAACTGTGGACGGACGGTTAATGAAGTTGCCGTGGAAATCGGGTGATGGAATGAAATGAACTGTAAAATTCCATACACCCCGAATACTATCATAATCTTTTCTAACCAAAATGAAACATCAAGTGAAGTGAGGAGGAGAGAGAGGGCCGGCCATTTTATATGATGGAGGGAGGTGACCGTAGGAGCAAAGAGGGTGACCTTAAGAAAATATCATATGTGAACACAAACTAAATATCTTGCATAAAGATCTTAAGCAAAACAAGAATGTAATGAAATCAAAGCATGAGTCACTTAGCCTTGTCACAAATTCTAGAACCTTCTAGAACCTTCTAGAAGCACGACTCACTCTCATCCAAGAAAAGATAAATCCGTCTTTAACCGAATGTTAAAAGACGGCTGATAGAAAACTGTAAACTGGCAACTTCTAAAAGTGATCCTGAAACGACTTTTAGGATAACCCCGTATCTGTATAAATATACCCGCACTTGTATTACGACCGAATACAAATGCAACTGAGACAAAGATATTATACCTACTCAATATAATACTCGGATCCGGCTTAAACCAAAGCCAACCAGTATCAACTGCCCGAAAACTGACACGTGCGTAAACGCACGTGCATTTTCCGAACCCTGCCATAAAACCATACGGCCTCTACAACGTTTCGCCCGAACTTGGGAAACTGTCTGTGGGGGACTCTAATGACTCGTCAGTACCCTGGCAGTGGGTTTAACCACAAACCGTCAGCTGCACTAGCTATGCGTAACGGTTGCCCACGGACTGATCTCAAGGGAGGCTGATGAGCGAACTCAAGGGTGGCCGATGAGCTAACACATCCAGAAACCCTACTGAGCCTAACAGTGACAATGTATATACAGTCCGGTCCGTTCGTCAATGAGTATCGCATATCCTCCTAGGGGGCTAGTAACGTCAGACCCCCAATAGCAGTATAAGTCGTGTCGGAGTGTAGCCTAAAAACACCCTGAGATACTACTGGAGTACCTACCAGTAAATCTCCTACCATGGCCATGGATTTAGTGTAATGGCTCTCCTAGACACAGCACGACCTCACCCCCAATACCGGGAGAGACGAATCCCCTGCCGATCCGCTCACGTGCCTCCATATGGCTCGGGACTGTACCCAAAAGCTACCTGTTTGCACGACTCCTTTGAGCCGTGGTAGGGTAGAAATCAAAGCACAGTGGGAACTCACACGAGACAAATGACGACCTCAGGTCGATGAACTAACCTGTACACATGTCACCAGGGAACTGCTATCTGACGATAGGTATAGTACTAACTAGCAGATTCCCGGCGAGTCCTGTCCGGTGTACTCATAACCCAATGAGCACCTGTATACATCTTAGGTGATCCAACATACACCAGTGGCTTGTGAGACCGGCCACCGCCCCTCGTCGGGGTCTCGACTGTATACACTAGTCTACTCCGGAGTATCGATGCCCTGTCTCGAAACTCCCACGACTAGGGACCACAATTAAGGATATGCATATAAACTACCCAACTCTCACGTATATGATTGCCATCATACTGTTGGTAGTAAAGCAAGATCCTAAGGGCTCTATCAAAGTGTAATATGCAATCAGTCACCTGAACATGTACACGACTGATAAAGGCAAACCAGATAGTATACTATCATCTCGAGTAAGACTGTCCTACCGGGATAGGTCCTCCGCAATCATTGCAATCACGTACCTGCGATCCAATAATTGACTATGAGGGCACTATCTCCAACAGTGACTAGGATAGTGAGGTGGCTTAATGCATTAATTGGTCATTTAATGTTTTGATGACTATGGTTTAAGGTTCATTGTATGCATTAATAAGATGCAAGGTGTTACATTTGACTCATGCTTTTGGTTAACTGCTTATGGTCACCCTCTCCCTTCCTACACTCGCCCCCTTCCTTCATAAGTGGCCGGCCCCCCTCTTGCTAGATTATGGTTGCTTGTAAAGAGATTATGATAGTTATAGACTCATAGAAATTTGATAGATACTCATTTCACATTTCCACCCAATCCAAAAGGCAACTTCATTAACCGTTCGTCCATAGCTTTGGACGTAACGAGACAAAGTGTTCTACTCATTCTCTACATCATCCTTGGTCATCTCTTTTAGCAAACTTAATGATCGAGTTGCCTCGGTTCAGAGGCGGGAGCCCATTGAAAGATCCGTCGACGTGGTGCCACCTGGACGAGAAGACTGGAGATTCAGGAGATCGGAGCAGCCGCAACAAAGCATGGGATGATGGTTGAAGACTGAAGGACTCGGATCATTCGGTATAATATTTCTACCCACTTTGTAGTTTGTTAGTTTATTTTTAATGGAAGATCCGGGTTATAGTACACGATAGCGCCAGTTGTAAAAAGTTTTTGTTCCGCATTTGGCGTCTGTTAGACGGCCGGGGCGCTACCGTGGACTTACAGTGGTATCAGAGCCTCAGCATTAAGCTATACTAACTTGTGCTAACACGTTTAAAATATCGATCGAACCGATTTTCAAAAACTACACTTTTCAGTTATGAGTTTCTGTCGATTTTTTAAACAGTCTAAAAACTATTTTACATATCAGAGAAAACAAAGCAGGCTTTTATAAGCATTCTGGAAAAATTTGGGCACGTGATCCCACAGTACCGCCGCGGATCCGCGGTCAAAGCTAGGGTTTGACCGCGGAACCGCGGCGAGTATGTGGGAACAGTGAACCAATTTTTTCCAGTATGTTTGTCTTGGGAAATTGTGGTTTTTGGTACATTTCGTTTGGGCCCAGATTTTGTTACTGTACAGCAGATGTTTGTGGGGCCCACTTTGGGATATTTGGTCGATCGAAATTTAAACGTGTTAGTATACAGTACTTACTTTATATCTCCAACCGGGAATGTCATTCAAGCGGTAAATTGCGTCTATTTGCTATAGTTCTTTTAAGCGGATTTGCGAACGTGACATTCGCGTTGATGTTCTGTGTTGTGCTGTAATGTTGCGGATATGTCATGGTGGATAGCAGGGTGCAATGATAGTGCAGTTTGGATTTATTTGTACATTTGATATTGCGGGGTGAGCATCCTGTTGGATATAGTGCCCTCAGAGTCAATTATTGGATCGCAGGTACGTGATTGCAATGATTGCGGAGGACCTATACCGGTAGGACAGTCTTACTCGAGATGATAGTATGCTATCTTATTTGCCTTTATCAGTCGTGTACAGGTTCAGGTGACTAATCACTATTACACTTTGATAGATCCCTTAGGATCTTGCTTTACTACCAACAGTATGATGGCGATCATATACGTGAGAGTTGGGTGGTTTATACGCATATCCTTAATTGTGGTCCCTAGTCATGGGAGTTTCGAGACAGGGCATCGATACTCCGGAGTAGACTAGTGTATATAGTCGAGACCCCGACGAGGGGCGGTGGCCGGTCTCACAATCCACTAGTGTCAGTTGGATCACCTAAGATGTATATAGGTGCTCATTGGGTTATAAGTACACCGGACAGGACTCGCCGGGAACCTGCTAGTTGGTATTATACATATCGTCAGATAGCAGTTCCCTGGTGACATGTGTACAGGTTAGTTCATCAACCTGAGGTCGTCATTTATCTCGTGTGAGTTCCCACTGTGCTTTGATTTCTACCCTACCACGGCTCAAAGGAGTCGTGCAAACAGGTAGTTTTTGGGTACAGTCCCGAGCCACATGGAGGCACGTGAGCGGATCAGCAGGGGATTCGTCTCTCCCGGTATTGGGGGTGAGATCGCGCTGTGTCTAGGAGAGCCATTACATAAAGCCCACGGCCGTGGCAGGAGATTTACTGGTAGGTACTCCAGTAGTATCTCAGGGTGTTTTTAGGCTACACTCCGACACGACTTATACTGCTATTGGGGGTCTGACGTTACCAGCCTCCTACGCAGATATGCGATACTCATAGACGAACGGACCGGACTGTATATACATTGTCACTGTTAGGCTCAGTAGGGTTTCCGGATGAGTTCGCTCATCGGCCTCCCTTGAGGTCGGTACATGGGCAGCCGTTACACACAGTTAGTGCCGCTGACGGCTTGTGGTTAAACCCACTGCCAGGGTACTGACGAGTCATTAGAGTTCCCCACAGACAGTTTCACAAGTTCGGGCGAAACGTTGTAGAGGCCGTATGGTTTTATAGCAGGGTTCGGAAAATGCACGTGCGTTTACGCACGTGTCATATTTCGGGCAGAGAATACTGGTGGGCTTTGGTTTAAGCCGGATCCGAGTATTATATTGAGTAGATATAATATCTTTGTCTTAGTTGCATTTGTATTCGGTCATAATACAAATGCGGGTATTTTTATACAGTTATGGGGTTATCCTGAAATTCGTTTCAGGATCGCTTTGGGAAGTTGCCAGTTTCCAGTTTCCAGTTTCCGTATTTGACATTCGGTTAAATGCGGATTTATCTTTCCGTCACTCGGGTGAGTCTTGAGGGTGAGTCGGGCTTCTGGAAGCTTCTAGATGGTGAGGTGACTTAGTGACTCATCTTGGTATTAATTGTTGCATTAAATGAATGGTGACTAGGTTAGTGATTCATTCATATGCATTTATTGTTTTCTGATGATTCATTCTTTCCTTAAATGGTTATGATAAGCTTCATATCCTTGTGGTCGCCCCCCTCTCCTACATTCACCCTCCTCCCTCCCTCTTGATATATATTGGTCGACCCTTCTTTGAGGGGAGAGATTGATTTTGATTAAAAAGACTATGGTTTTGAGTGTATGGAAATTTGATAGCTCATTTCTCATTCCATTTCATTTCGAGTGGCAACTTCATTAACCGTTCGTCCAAGGCTTTGGACGAAGTGAGACAAAGTTTTCTACTCATTCTCTACATCAATCTTGGTCGTCTCTTTTAGAAAACTTGACGACCGAGTTGCCTCGAGTCAGAGGCGGGAGCCCGTTTAAAGATCCGTTGACGTGGTGCCACCTGGACGAGCAGATCGGAGATCGACGAGATCGGAGCAGCTGCAACAAATCATGGGATGATGGTTAAAGAACGAAGGACTCGGATCGTTCGGTATAACCTTTCTACCCTCTTTACAGATTGTTAGTTTAGCAATAATGGCAGATCCGGGTTAAAGTATACGATAGCGCCGGTTAAAGTTTTTGTTCCGCATTTGGCGTCTGTTAAACGGCCGAGGCGCTACCGTAGACTTACAGTGGTATCAGAGCCTCACCATTTTGCTTTACTAACTTGTGCTAACGCGTTTAAAACATCGATCGAACGGATTTTCGAAAACCGCAAATTCCAAGTTCTGAGTTTCTATCGATTTTAAAAGGGTTCTAAAAATAATTTTACACATCACAGAAAATTCAGCAGGCTTTTCTAAGCACATGGTACAAATTTGGTCACGTAACCCTACAAGACCACCGCGGAATCGCGGTCAAACCTGGGGTTTGACCGCGCATCCGCGGCCAATCTGTGGGATCATTGATCCAAATATGTACAGTTGCTTGTCTTGGGTAAATTGTGCTTTTTGGTATATATCTTTTGGACCCAGATTTTGTTACTGTACAGCAGATGTACGTGGGGCCCACTTCATGATATTTAGTCGATCGAAATTTAAACATGTTAGTTTACAGTACTTACATTTTATCTCCGACCGTGAATGTCATTTGAGCGGTAAACCGCGTCTGATTGCTATAGTTCTTTTAGACGGGTTTGCGAACGTGACATTCGCGTTGATGTTCTGTGTTGTGCTGTGATGTTGTGGATTTGTCATGGTGGTTAGCAGTGTGCAATGGTAGTGCAGTTTGGATTTATTTGTACATTTGATATTGCGGGGCGAGCGTCCAACATGTGGACTGCCGTCACTGCCTGTTGTATAATATTCTTTTGGGGCACGACCGGGTTTAGGTCGATGTACCCGTTGTACATATTTTTCATTTCCGTACTAGGTTTACCCCGCGACGGAGTGCATGGATAGCCGGGTTCTGGAGGGCAACGGGTCCGCATCTTATGGCTTTGAGAGGCATAGGGGCTTCACTCTAGTATTGGCAGACTATTCGCCGCACTCGTAGGGGGTACAGGTTGACCCAAGCTGGGGTGCTCAAGTTACCGGATTCCGTGAAGTGCTGGGTGGTCCATTCACTTTGCTGTAGGGGGCTGCCTCACTTCAGGTTTTGGCGGGTAAGTTGCCGCACCCGTAGGGGTCTAGGTTTCATTGCATAGGCTATCCACACGACCAGGGGAACGTCAGGTTTCAGCAGCGGCTCTGTGAAACCCGGGGATCCCAGATTATCTGTATTGTTCTGTGATGCTTAATACTTTTCTGTAATGTTGCATATTATCACGCCTGGAGCGATTATTGTATATTGGTATATATACTATTAGATGTTGTATATGTTTTACACCTACACTAGTCCAGTCCCCGCTCTGTCGTTAGTTAAGTAACCTAACGGGTGATGACGGGACCCAGTGACGAATGCGGATGGCATATACGTACATTTTATTTTCGTTCTTTTCTGGTGTGATTAATTGATGGGACTGCGTTGATTCTGATCAATTCAAAGTAAAACAAACATGTTTGGATGTTGTTGGAACTGTTTTAAAAAGTGTTATTACAAAGACGTTTCCTTTTGTTTTGCATAGCGGTATTCGGTTAGAATATCCTACACCTCATTCGACGAGGCAAGGGCCGATATCCCTTCACCGGGAATGACCCCTTGGGCAGAAGTTTGCGTCAGGGTAATAACTTCACTATAGTCGATTACAAGTTGCTTTGCATCGCGGTATTCAGTTGGAATATCCTGCACCTCATTCCACGAGGAAAGAGCCGAGATCCCTTCATCGGGAGTGACCTCTTTAGCAAAGGTTTTCGCCACTATATTTTTATAAAAAGCTATCAGATTCCTTCAGCGATATCAAGTTCGTTACGTTAAAGGTTTTTCGCTAAAAACCATCTGCAGCCCTCCGTCATTTCTTTTCGGTATTCAATAGTATTCAAGCTATGTATTTTGACCTAACGTCAAGGCATAGTGTTTGGTAGCTGCTGGGTATCCATTTGTTGCATAGATAGATGAGTTGGTTTGGGACAGCCGTTCTGCCATTTTGACCTAACGCCAAGGGCATGTATGGGTGGGTTCAAATTGACAAGATAATGATGGGTAGAACTTGGCATGTGACTTATGACATTTTGACCTAATGCCAAGGTCATAAGAGCATGGGGCAAAAATGATATCGGGAGTTTCTAAAGAAACTGAAACTTGCCAGACATGGGCATACCTTCTGGAGTGTGATAACGTGAGTGGATTGCGTCACGTTATCATGCGATGAGAGTTGGATCCCGATTCCCACTGATGAGCTGGTTTACTCTTCGGGTGATCCCGATTGATTCTTCTTTTAGGTTTGGAGGACAATTTGACAGTACAGTGGGAGGTTTCCTGATTAGATAAAGTGATAACCATTCTGATCTAGGTTAGAGTGCACGCAGAGTGTTTCTTTTCTCTCTCTCTTTGGCAGCGACCTTTGACCGACCCTAGACTATGACTCAGTGAGTTGACCGAACCTTCTTAAAATACTGGCTTTTGGATTGTCCGAGTTGCATAAGTCATTGCCGCTCCTTCTTTTACCCTTTGCATTTCTCAGAACACCCCGTATTACTACGGACATCCACTTCCATTGGATAGATCCATCGTATGGTTATATACGAACTCGGAGGGATTTCTTCGAGGTTGGATCAAGGTTCAAGAGAAATAGAATTGGTTTATTCAGTTGTTTTTTATTATCACCTTCTCTCAGGTTGCGAGGGCTCCTTGGTTTAGGAGAGTACACCTATTACCCTTATTGGATAGTCTTCTTCCAAACCATAGGCAGGTGCCGAAAGGTAGGGAATGAAGAAAACCAATTAGCCTAAGTAGGGTGTTCAGAAGGTAATATGTAAAGACAAAATAAAGGGATTAGAAAGAGAGCAAAGTAAATTGCGACTGTTATCATTCACGACCAAACCGCGTACTTCATTGCCACTCCTATTTCACCTTTAAAGAATAAGGTATTATTCAGTTTTCTTTTATCATCATTTTCTCTCAAGTTGCGAGTGCTCCTTGGTTTAGGAGGGTACACCTATTATGCTTACTGGATAGTCTTCTTCCAAACCATAGGCTGGTGTCGAACGGTAAGGAAGGAAGAAAACCATTTAGCCTAACGATGGTCTACAGAAAGTAACGACTAAAGACAAATAAAGGGATTTGGAGAGATAGCAGTGAAATATACGGTTAAATTCATGAATTTGATTATGGAAGAGGCATTTCTAGGAATACCAAGATACCACTACAAAACATTTTCATGTTTCAGTGCATTGTTAAAAGAAAACTGCTTTCCCGATTAGATACTTACTCCAAGGGTATGTATTTATCAGGTTTCATTCTCATATCTGTATGGTTTTACAGATGATGAGTGGGAGTAAGTTATTGGGAATTAGGTGATTATCCTCATTATATTGGAATTCGTTGTAATTGGTGATATTTGAGGAAATCGCCTGGGTACAGTTTTCAACCTACGACGCACAGGTTTTGAGTTATTCAACTCAGCAGACTTATACAGAGTATTGTATGTTGTCCAGTGTCCATCAGGACAAAGGGGTTGGTCCTCGTACTATGTTCTGTTTACTTATGATTTCTCTAGTTTTTAGACAAGTGTTTCGTACAAATACAAGGTCTAAGTTTTGAGAAGTTATGGGTATAAGAATAAAGTAGAGAACCAGATGTCGCAAATATCGGTCTTCTTCAAAGAGATCAAAGATATAAATACTTGTGATTGGTATTCAGATGATAGTATTGTTTTTGAGAAACTTGTTTCTCTTTCAGGTTACTCATAATTGGATGGATTCCTAAGTTAAGTAATGTGGATTAGCTTCTTTCTATTAAGTTGATATGCACTGGAGACAGCTGTATGATTTGAATCTGGTTCCAATTAAATAAAGTGCCAAAGTTTCTATATTGGATATAGAATGGTTCATATCTTAACGATGTTAAGGTACGGGGAGTTGTCTGGCTTATGCTTAAAACCAGACTCTGGATAACTCAGGGCACGTTTCTGTAATGGCTGTTTGTGGGTTGACCCTGGATATGACGAGGGTTGATTTTCTACCATTTAGAAGTTCAATAGTGATATTGTTCTTGACTTGCCACAGTTTTAGTAAAATGGATTTTTCAGAAAACAGTAGTGGGAGTATGGTGGAAGTGGAAGTGATTCCAGAACCGCAAACGATTACGGAAAATTTAATAGGACCTAAAGATTCAATCAGGTTTGACATTCCAATAGCCACTCCGCAGATATGGTGGGTAACCTCAGACACCCGAGGGTACTCCGATAGCTTCAAGGACGGTGACAGGGAGGTTCTTGTTTACCCAGACTTGACACTACTGTTGTTCCATACTATGAGACCCGACAGTAGGATAAAGTATAGCGTCGTTCTAAACTAGCTTTAGAAGTGCACTATATATTATTCTGCCGAGGGTTGTCGTAGTCAGTACGAGCAGCGGGAGCATAGTGGACAAGTTGCTTATGTCTATTTATAGACTTGAGCAGATATAGCGGAGATAGATCATCTATTTTTGATGTGACAGTCATGGGTTTGATTTCATCAGAATAGGGGATGGATCTGTTAAGAAGGCAGTAGGGTATGATGTCATGGTATTTGGATGACATACACAGAGTAGGAAGTAAAATTCTTATACTACGATTGGTTATACAGTGGACGTCACACAGTTGTTTCTCCAGACAGGATATGGATATAATATTTGACATTCTGGTTTCTAGATCTATGGTTTTAGATCTAGATTTGGGTAGTTTCCCAATGTGGGTACTTTGACAGTATTCTGATTGTTTTTAGAATAGTTGACTCCTGGTATGGTGGTGTACCTACAGGTGATGGAGTCACCCTCTCTAAAGGTGTCTTACAGACTAAAGAGGAGAGGGATGGGCTTGATTGGCAGATCACTTGCTTAGGCAATTGAGTCAATCATGAGATGTCAAGTACCACACCAGATGTTGTTTTTGCACTAGATGCAATAAGTTTGTATTAATCCAATCCTGGAGAAACATAAGGAAGCAGTTTTAGAACATAAGTACATGTTCTACGGATTTGATGACGGCAGCCTCCTTCGGGAGACGATTATCATTCCAGGCTTCAAAGGTGGCATGGTTGACAGAGTGATTGTCAGAGTTATAGTTTTCCCTCTGACGAGGGACAGTATTATGGACAGGTGGTCCAAGAGGATACTGTGGGAGGCATGGTGCCGGATACTGATTAGGTTCAGTGATCGATACAGTCTAAGAAGTTTGGATTTGGAGTTCATTTATGAACTAGGTCCCATCAGATATCCAGACATATTCTAAGACAAGTATTACTCAATTCGGGAGATGGCTTTCTCCGCGAACTTGAGATTAAGAGAGACATAGAAAAAAACATCAGGGCGGATCCACTCACTGAGGCTATTTCTTGAACACAATAGTTTTACAAACGGGCTTTGTGAAACTGATTAGTAGAGGAGTTGGATGTTCGGTTTCACACGGGCTGTGAGTATTCGACATCGCAATAATTAGCCTTAAGTGCAAGTGGAAGATTGTTGGATATAGTGCTCTCAGAGTCAATTATTGGATCGCAGGTACGTGATTGCAATGATTGCGGAGGACCTATACCGGTAGGACAGTCTTACTCGAGATGATAGTATGCTATCTGGTTTGCCTTTATCAGTCATGTACAGGTTCAGGTGACTGATCACTGTTACACTTTGATAGAGCCCTTAGGATCTTGCTTTACAACCAACAGTATGATGGCGATCATATACGTGAGAGTTGGGTGGTTTATACGCATATCCTTAATTATGGTCCCTAGTCGTGGGAGTTTCGAGACAGGGCATCGATACTCCGGAATAGACTAGTGTATACAGTCGAGACCCCGACGAGGGGCGGTGGCCGGTCTCACAAGCCACTGTTGTCAGTTGGATCACCTAAGATGTATACAGGTGCTCATTGGGTTATGAGTACACCGGACATGACTCGCCGGGAACCTGCTAGTTGGTATTATACATATCGTCAGATAGCAGTTCCCTGGTGACATGTGTGCAGGTTAGTTCATCGACCTGAGGTCGTCATTTGTCTCGTGTGAGTTCCCACTGTGCTTTGATTTCTACCCTACCACGGCTCAAAGTAGTCGCGCAAACAGGTAGTTTTTGGGTACATTCCCGAGCCATTTGGAGGCACGTGAGCGGATCAGCAGGGGATTCATCTCTCCCGGTATTGAGGGTGAGATCGCGCTGTGTCTAGGAGAGCCATTACACAAAGCCCACGGCCGTGGCAGGAGATTTACAGGTAGGTACTCCAGTAGTATCTCAGGGTGTTTTTAGGCTACACTCCGACACGACTTATACTGCTATTAGGGGTCTGACGTTACCAGCCTCCTAGGAAGATATGCGATACTCATAGACGAACGGACCGGACTGTATATACATTGTCACTGTTAGGCTCAGTTGGGTTTCCGGATGAGTTCGCTCATCGGCCTCCCTTGAGGTAAGTACATGGGCAGCCGTTATGCACAGCTATTGCCCCTGACGGCTTGTGGTTAAACCCACTGCCAGGGTACTGACGAGTTATTAGAGTTCCCCACAGACAGTTTCCTAAGTTCGGGCGAAACGTTGTAGAGGCCGTATGGTTTTATGGCAGGGTTCGGAAAATGCACGTGCGTTTACGCACATGTCATATTTCGGGCAGATAATACTGGTAGGCTTTGGTTTAAGCCGGATCCAAGTATCATATTGAGTAGATATAATATCTTTGTCTCAGTTGCATTTGTATTCGGTCGTAATACAAATGCGGGTATTTTTATACAGTTATGGGGTTATCCTGAAATTCGTTTTAGGATCGCTTTTGGAAGTTGCCAGTTTCCAGTTTCCAGTTTCCGTATTTGACATTCGGTTAAATGCGGATTTATCTTTCCGTCACTCGGGTGAGTCATGCGGGTGAGTCGTGCTTCTGGAAGCTTCTAGATGGTGAGTGACTTAGTGACTCATCTTCGTATTAATTGTTGCATTAAATGAATGGTGACTAGGTTAGTGATTCATTCATATGCATTTATTGTTTTTTGATGATTCATTCTTTCCTTAAATGATTATGATAAGCTTCATATCCTTGTGGTCACCCCCCTCCCCTACACTCACCCTCCTCCCTCCCTCTTGATATATATTGGCCGGCCCCTCTTTGAGGAGAGAGATTGATTTTGATTAAAATGACTATGGTTTTGAGTGTATGGAAATTTGATCGCTCATTTCTCATTCCATTTCATTTCGAGTGGCAATTTCATTAACCGTTCGTCCACGGCTTTGGACGAAGTGAGACAAAGTTTTCTACTCATTCTCTACATCAATCTTGGTCGTCTCTTTTAGCAAACTTGACGACCGAGTTGCCTCGAGTCAGAGGCGGGAGCCCGTTTAAAGATCCGTTGATGTGGTGCCACCTGGACGAGCAGATCGGAGATCGACGAGATCGGAGCAGCCGGAACAAATCGTGGGATGATAGTTAAAGAACGAAGGACTCGGATCGTTCGGTATAACCTTTCTACCCACTTTACAGATTGTTAGTTTAGCAATAATGGCAGATCCGGGTTATAGTATACGATAGCGCCGGTTAAAAGTTTTTGTTCCGCATTTGGCGTCTGTTAGACGGCCGGGGCGCTACCGTAGACTTACACGTCCAACATGTGAACTGTCATCACTACCTGTTGTATAATATTCTTTTGGGGCACGATCGGGCAGAGGTCGTGTAAGTCCACGTTGCTCACCCTGGTTCTTACGGGGAGGCGGAAACGGCGAAAAACAATAAATTGGCGCAAGGGCAACATGGACTTAAAAGCCGGATCTTGGCTAAACTAGAAACTAGCAAACAAGTAGAGGCTTTAACTACTATGCTGTAGAAAATATACCTCACGAAACCGGTCCTACGGGTCTTCTCTCCGCTGTCTGGCTCGTCCATCCACGCTACGAGGGTCGATCTGTATCTAGGTCACCTCCGCGGCCTTCTTGAGTCGAAGACGATCCACCCGAGAGCTGTACACCGAGCTCCACCTCAAGCCGAGACAACTAGGGCAACGAGATCGCTAGTCTAGATACCCTAGGTTGTGTAGAAGAGAAAGATGGAAGTGTTTGTCTATGTGGATTCTTTTTCTCTCAACACATGAGATCAAAAGAATTTTCAAGAGGAGGAAGATGAAGGAGAAACTCTAGCAACCATGGAGCTTTTCATTTCTTCTCACTTCAAGAGAGAGAATGAGAAGAGAATAATGGAAAGATTAACTCAAGAAAATGAACCATGGTTGCAATAATACACCAAAACCATCATTACTAATCCTATCATGATAAAGTTGATGCTACATTGAATTGACCATTATCATAATAAAAAATTAAAAAGAAAATCAAAGAAGAGTGTAGACCTCTCTTGAAGGTCAATGGTCAACACGGTCAACGGGTCAACAAAGTCAAGAGAGGTCAAGGTGGTCAAATGGTCAATGCAATTAGCCATCACTAAACTATCACTAAAAGGATTAGTAAACAATGTCTCCGGCTCATAATGGTTTTGACCAAAGGAATTGCCAAAACCCTAATGAACCTTCCACATAACGGTTTTGGCCGAACCAACTGCCAAAACCCTAATGAGGCACCTCCTCCTTCATCGCTCCTCAAAACTATGCATACACACCCGCATCCGCATTCCGTAGAATGAGAATGCACAGAAGACAAAACAAATCCATCCGTGCAATACTAGGATCTGGCTTAAACCAAAGCCTACTAGTATTGCCTGCCCGAACAGCATATGCACACAAGTGCACGTAAGTGATCATAGCCCTGCCGTAAAACCATACGGCCTCTACACGTTTCGCTCAGTGCAGGGAAACTCTCTGTGTGGGACTCTAAAGACTCGACACTACGCTGGCAGTGGGTTTAACCACAGACCGCAAGCGGCACTAGCTGTACGTAACGGTCCCCAGGTAGATGTCGATAAGAAGGCAGATGAGGTAAACCCATCCGAACTCCTACTGAGCCTATATGTGACAATCTCCGTACAGTCCGGTCTGTTCGTCTGATACATCGCATGGCGGGACTAGGGGTGAACGTCAGTTCCCTAATAGCGGTACAAGTCGTGTCGGAGTGTAGCCCAGAACACCCTGAGATAACACTGGAAACCTACCAGTATATCTCGCTTGCCCTGGCCAGGGACTACTTGTGTAATGGCTCTCCTAGACACAGCGCGATGTCAACCCCCAATACCGGGAGAGACGAATCCTGTCTAATCGTCACTGCCTCCAAGTGCTTCGGGACTGCACCCAACTACTACTTGTTTGCACGACTCCTTTGAGCCGTGGTAGGGTAGTAATCTAAGTACAGTGGGAACACACTCGAGGCGAAGTGACAGTGTCAAGTCAGCGGACTAAGCTGTACTCATGTCACCTGGGAACTGATAACTGACGATAGGTATAATACCAACCAACAGTTCCCGACGAGTCCTGTCCAGTGTACTCGTAACCTAACGAGCACCCACATACTATCTCCAGTACGACGTACTGATGGCTGTGGGACAGACCATCTCCCCTGCTGGGATGAGAAGCGCATACGCTAGTCTACTCCGGAGTATCGATGCCCTGTCTCGATAATCCTATGACTAGGGACCTGTATAAGGATGTGCTTATGGATTACCCAGCCCCCACGAGTATGACTGCCATCACAACGCTGGTAATCAAGCAAAGATCCTAAGGGCTCTACTAATATGTATATAAGCGATATGCTAAAAGAAACACATGCACATATTGAAGTAGAGACAAACCAAGTAGCATACTACCATTTTGAGCAAGATTGTCTATATAACTGTGAATATCCCAAGCATCCATTATGTAATATACAAGCTAGTATGATACAGTAATGGCCTCTAGGGCATATACACTAACAATCTCCCACTTGCACTAAGGCCATGTACTGGCGTATCGAAGACTTATCATCTCGATCAGCCGCTCGAACTGAGTCGGGGGTAGGGCCTTCGTGAGTGGATCTGCAGTATTGTTCTCCGTATTTACTCTCTTCACCTCGATCTCCCGGCGATCTACGATCTCCCTGATCAGGTGGTACCGCCTCAAAATGTGCCTGGACTTCTGATGGGACCTGGGTTCCTTCGCTAAAGCTATAGCGCCGTTGTTGTCGCAATACAACGATATTGGATCAACAATTGTAGGAACCACCTGAAGCTCCGTGAGGAACTTCTTCATCCAGACAGCTTCCTTTGCGGCATCGCAAGCAGCTATGTACCCCGCTTCCATAGTTGAGTCTGCAATGGTCTCCTGCTTGGAACTCTTCCAGCAAACCGTCCCTCCATTGAGGGTAAAGACATAACCCGACATGGACTTGGAGTCATCCTTGTCACTCTGGAAGCTGGAGTCAGCAAAGGCCTCGAGCTGGAGGTCTTTTCCGCCATACACCAAGAACATCTCCTTAGTCCTTCTCAGGTACTTGAGAATGTTCTTTACCGCTATCCAGTGTTTCTCCCCTGGGTTCGACTGATACCGGCTTACAACGCTCAATGCGTATGCTACATCTGGTCTGGTACATAACATCGCATACATTATAGAGCCTACAGCTGAAGCGTAGGGTATAATAGACATGCGATCCCTTTCCAAATCAATCTTGGGAGACATCTCTTTGGAGAGGGTGATCCCGTGACAAGCCGGTAAATTACCGCGCTTGGAATCTTCCATACTGAATCTTTTCAGTATGGTGTCAATGTACCTGGACTATGAAAGTCCCAACATCCTCTTAGATCTATCACGATAGATCTGGATCCCCAGAATGTAGTTGGCATCGCCTAGGTCCTTCATGGAGAACCTCTGCGACAAGAATCCTTTGACTAACTGTAGCATAGGAATATCATTTCCTATTAGGAGAATGTCATCCACGTACAAGACGAGGAATACCACGGTTCTCCCTACAATCTTACTGTAAATACATGGTTCATCTGGGTTTTTCATAAAGTCGAATTCTTTGACAGTATCATCAAAGCAGATGTTCCAACTCCGTGATGCCAGCTTAAGTCCATAGATGGACTTTAGCAACTTGCACACTCTATCGCTGCTCCCACTCTGAATGAATCCCTCCGGCTGATCCATATAGACGCACTCTTCTAAATTTCCATTTAGGAAAGCCGTCTTTACGTCCATCTGCCAGATTTCATAATCATGGAAGGCAGCAATGGCAAGAAGGATCCGAATGGATTTCAGCATAGCCACTGGAGAAAAGGTCTCGTCATAGTCCAAACCAGGTCTTTGATGAAAACCCTTTGCAACAAGTCTAGCTTTATAGGTCTCAACCTGCCCATCTACACCAATCTTCTTTCTGAAGATCCATTTGCAGCCTACGGGTTTTACCCCTTCTGGAGCAAAGTCCAAAGTCCAAACTTTGTTGGTGTACATGGACTCCATCTCGGTCCGCATTGCATCCAGCCATACCGAGTCACCGCTCTGAATGGCTTGCCGGAAGCTAGTAGGCTCACCATAATCCATAGTGCAATCTTCTCTATCCCCGTCTATGAGAAAACCGTAGTATCTCTCGGGCGGATGAGACTGCCTACTACTCCTGCGGAGTGGCGCTGGGATGTCCGGTTCTCTTGAAACTTCTGGTTCCTTCAAGCTTTCAGTAATAGTTTGTGGTTCTGGAATTTCTTCCAGTTCTATTGCGCTCCCACTTATCTGATTTTCTAAAAATTCAGTTTCTAAGAAGTGGGCATGCTGAGAAACAAAAACCTTTTGTTCCTCTGCGGAATAGAAAAGATACCCCCTGGAGTTCTTTGGGTATCCCACAAACTTACACAGTACAGAGCGTGCCTCGAGCATGTCCGCATGCTGCTTTTTTACAAAAGCTGGACATCCCCATGTCTTAAGGTACTTGAGACAGGGTTTCTTCCCACTCCACATCTGATATGGGGTGGTAGGCACAGTCTTGGTTGGAGCCTTGTTCAAGAGATATGCAGCTGTTTCTAGCGCATAACCCCAGAAGGATCGCGGCAACTCAGCCTTACTCATCTTGGAACGAACCATATCCAATAGGGTTCGATTCCGCCTTTCCGATACATCGTTGTGTTGTGGTGTGTATGGAGGAGTAAGCTGAGAGAGAATTCCATTCTCTTTTAAGTAGCCCAGAAACTCGGCACTCAAGTATTCACCACCTCGATCAGATCTCAGTGTCTTGATACTTTTGCTTGTTTGTTTTTCAACTTCATTCTTGTATTCTTGAAATTTCTCAAAGGCCTCGGATTTGTGCTTCATCAAGAAGACATGCCCATACCTAGAGAAATCATCTGTGAAAGTAATGAAGTATGAATAACCACTTCGCGCATGTGTAGACATTGGACCACACACATCGCTGTGTATGAGTCCCAAGAGCTCGCTCTCTCTTTCTCCGTGTCCAGTGAACGGAGTCTTTGTCATCTTTCCCATGAGACAAGATTCACAAGTGGCATAAGACTGATACTCGAACGGATTCAAGTATCCCTCTTTATGTAACTTTGTTAACCGTGTCTCATTAATGCGACCCAGTCTACAATGCCATAAGAAAGCCTGATTTGTTTCCAGAGACTTTCTTTTAAGTGTGTTCTGGACACTGAAGATCTGAGCTTGATTCAATACGTATATTCCGTTTTGTAATGTACCTAACCCAATCAGAACTTGATTTAGGTAGATGTTGACTACATCGCTTACAAAAGTAAAATCATATCCTTCCTTAGAAATTAAGGATACAGATATGATATTACAAGACGCACCTGGTACATAAAAACAGTTACGCAGAATCAATATCTGCCCAGTTGTCAGTCCTAGATGATATTCCCCTACGGATTCAGCATACATGCTCATTCCGTTAGCAACCCTGAGAGTCATATCACCTTTCCTGATAACCTTACGGTTTCTCAGAGCCTGTAACGAATTACAGATATGAGATCCTGATCCGGTATCCAATACCCAGGAAGTAGGGTTAACTGACATACAGTTCTCAATTACAAACACACCCGAAGCCGAAGCCACAACATGCTTCGAATTCTGGCTACTGGCTATACTAGCCCTGCAATACTTCTGCCAATGTTCATTCCTGTAACAATAGGAACGTCCCTCTTTCACTATATCCATTCCCGAAACTTCTGCCCTTCTCTTTCTTTCTACTTCCCTGGTTTCCTTCAGGGTAGTAGGTAGAGACTGTTGAACTAAGTCAGTATCTGACCCATTCTTCAACGTGGTCTTCAGGTCCGTGAGCTCAAAAGAGCTAGTCTCTGTAAGGACGTTGCCCCCTACAGATGACCCGATAGCCAACCTCGCTGGAATCAATTCGTTCGAGGTCTCATATCTTGCGATACGATATTGCTCTCCATATAAATCTTTGTTATGGAGGAAGATAGAAACTGAGTCTATCTTCTCGTGCTGTCTCTGGTATGCACCGTCAACTGAGGCTAACACGAGGCACTTGGCTTTCGCACAGTCTTTTTCCGATGTCCTATGGATATGAATATCCGTGACAGGGGAAGCCGGACCTCAGACGGCAGGGGTTGGATTAGTTAAGGGCTATCCCAGCTTGTCATAGGCAATGGACATCTGGACAGACCTTTGCCAGTCATAACAGTCAGATTCAGTCATTTTATTATCTTGATGTAATCTAGGTGCGGTCACGGGGTCGCTGCAATTAAGAGAGAGAGAAGAAAACACTTAGCATGATGCTCTTGCAAGTTTAGATTGGTTTTTAATTTATTTAAACAGGATGGCTCCCACTGTCTCTCGAATCCCTCCTCAAACCATAAAGGAAGAATTAGTCGGGATTAATCTCACCGTACAATACTTTCTTAATTGTTCAGCCAGGCCAGTGTCGGTACTTCGAGGGAGGTTTTCCAACGCTTTCGCGAAGTTCCTTAATTAAGTAACCTCTTTTCCCTGTGGGCGTAGCCCCGCTAACACCTTTCTAGACACCTACTAGGTTTATAGCATTGATCGTTAAGTGAGAAAGTTCCCGAGGAGTAGCATATACTCACAGTAGGATCGGGATCCAAATATCATCGCGTGACAAAACAGAAGGAATCCTACCAGAATCATCACACTCCAAATGGTATGCAGCGCTAGCAAGTTTCAGTACTTTTGAAACTCCTGATGTGGATTTTTGCCCCATGCTCTTATGACCTTGACGAAGGTCAACAAATCATAAGTCACATGTCAAGTTCTACCCGTCATTGTCCAGGTTAATTTGAACCCATCCGTACATACCCTTGACGAAGGTCAACAAGGTAATACGACTATCCCAAACCAACGCATCTATCTATGCTACATATGAACACCCAACAGCTACCAATCACTATGCCTTGACGAAGGTCAACAAACATAGCTTGAATACTATTGAATATCTATACGAAATGACGGAGGGCTACGAATGGTTTTGGCGAAACCGTGAACGTAGTGAACTTGATATAATCGATGGAACTAGATAGCTTTTAAAAGGAGTGGTTCAAGCTCCGCGTTTAAAAAGCTGGTTTTTGAAAAGAACCGAGTGGTTTTGAAAGTGTTCCAACGGCTTTTACTTGGTTTATTTTCTTGCATTAATTCCAATGCGTCCCATCATTTAATCCTACCATTGCAGAAAACAACCAAAATATGGCATACGCTTATGCCATCCGCATTCGCCACGGGGCCCCTGTCATCAATCGTTAGGTTACTTAACTAACGACAGAGCGGGGGCTGGACTAGCGCGGATGCAAAACATAAGCAACACCTAAATAAATATCATATATAGATATATAGCAATGATAGCCATTACAGATCACAGATGAACACTTTGGATATACTAGGAACCCGCGATTCGTTCGAGCCTGCAACGAAAAGCGGATTACACGGTCGCGATGAATAGCCAAACCCCACTCTAGACCCCTACGGGTGCGGCAAACTACCCGCCAAGTACCCGAAACGAAGAAACCTCCCTCAACACCGTGAGTAGGCCACTCGGCACTTCGAGATACCTGGTAGTTTATCCACCCCACCTTGGGTCTATCCTAGGAGCAAAAACAGTAAAAAGAAATTATACAATGACGGCTACAACCCCGACCCGGTTATGCGGCCATACAAATAATATTACATCAATTTACAAATTTTACAATGAATGAAAGAAAAAGAAACTCTCATCTCACATCCATTCCCGGCTATTCATCCGCGACAATCCAACGAGTTCATATACACAAACCAACATCATTACAGATCACAGATATGTATAACCCCTACTAATTGACGTATAGCGATTAGCGGACGTTCAATACATATATCACATCACAGAAAATATTCATTAGCCAAAGAGTACGGAATATCGATAAAAATACGGATTTGTAACCACCTCAAAAGTCATTTTGTTCTCTGGAAATTCTGGGTAGAAAAAACATGTACTAAAAATCCCAAAACAGTCAAATAAGAACACTGCAGCAAAACGGAGTCGCGGCCGAGTCAACTCGGGCGCGGATCCGCTGCCAAACCCATGGTTTGGCCGCGTTTCCGCGGTGAGTTGGTCGAGTCAGAGGCTCAGTTTTGCTGTGGTTCTATAAAAACCCTTAGACGAATTTTCATGTATGTTAAATTATTTTTACAGCGGTATAAAAATTCGACAGAAACATGGTTTTTCCCGGACTTGTTTTGTGATTTTTTCCGATCGATATTCTTAACACTTTGCTAACTTGCTAGTTTATGTTTCGTTAGGCTCTGATACCACTGTAAATCCACGTTGCTCACCCCGGTTCTTACGGGGAGGCGGAAACGGCGAAAAACAATAAATTGGCGCAAGGGCAACATGGACTTAAAAGCCGGATGTTGGCTAAACTAGAAACTAGCAAACAAGTAGAGGCTTTAACTACTATGCTGTAGAAAATATACCTCACAAAACCGGTCCTTCGGGTCTTCTCTCCGCTGTCCGGCTCGTCCATCCACGCTCCGAGGGTCGATCCGGATCTAGGTCACCTCCGCGGCCTTCTTGAGTCGAAGACGATCCACCCGAGAGTTGTACACTGAGCTCCACCTCAAGCCGAGGCAACTAGGGCAACGAGATCGCTAGTCTAGATACCCTAGGTTGTGTAGAAGAGAAAGATGGAAGTGTTCGTCTATGTGGATTCTTTTTCTCTCAACACATGAGATCAAAAGAATTTTCAAGAGGAGGAAGATGAAGGAGAAACTCTAGCAACCATGGAGCTTTTCTTTTATTTTCACTTCAAGAGAGAGAATGAGAAGAGAATAATGAAAAGATTAACTCAAGAAAATGAACCATGGTTGCAATAATACACCAAAACCATCATTACTAATCCTATCATGATAAAGTTGATGCTACATTCAATTGACCATTATCATAATCAAAAATTAAAAAGAAAATCAAAGAAGAGTGTAGACCTCTCTTGAAGGTCAATGGTCAACACGGTCAACGGGTCAACAAAGTCAAGAGAGGTCAAAGCGGTCAAATAGTCAATGCAATTAGCCATCACTAAACTATCACTAAAACAATGTCTCTGGCTCATAATGGTTTTAACCAAACGAATTGCCAAAACCCTAATGAACCTGCCACATAACGGTTTTGGCCGAACCAACTGCCAAAATCCTAATGAGGCACCTCCTCCTTCATCGCTCCTCAAAACTGTGCATACACACCCGCATTCGCATTCCATAGAATGCGAATGCACAGAAGACAAAACAAATCCATCCGTGCAATACTAGGATCTGGCTTAAACCAAAGCCCACTAGTATTGCCTGCCCGAGCAGCATACGCATACAAGTGCACATAAGTGATCGTAGCCCTGCCGTAAAACCATACGGCCTCTACACGTTTCGCTCAGTGCAGGGAAACTCTCTGTATGGGACTCTAAAGACTTGACCCTACGCTGGCAGTGGGTTTAACCAGAGACCGCAAGTGGCACTAGCTGTACGTAACGGTCCCCAGGTAGATGTCGATAAGAAGGCCGATGAGGTAAACCCATCCGAACTCCTACTGAGCCTGTATGTGACAATCTCCGTACAGTCCGGTCTGTTATTCATATACATCGCATGGCGAGCCTAGCAGGGTGGTGAACGTCAGTCCCCTAATAGCGGTACAAGTCGTGTCGGAGTGTAGCCCAGAACACCCTGAGATAACACTGGAAACCTATAAGTATATCTCGCTTGCCCTGGCCAGAGACTACTTGTGTAATGGCTCTCCTAGACACAGTGCGATGTCAACCCCCAATACCGGGAGAGACGAATCCTGTCTAACCGTCACTGCCTCTAAGTGCTTCGGGACTGCACCCAACTACTACCAGTTTGCACGACTCCTTTGAGCCGTGGTAGGGTAGTAATCTAAGTACAGTGGGAACACACTCGAGGCAAAGTGACAGTGTCAAGTCAGCGGACTAAGCTGTACTCATATCACCTGAGAACTGATAACTGACGATAGGTATAATACCAACCAACAGTTCCTGACGAGTCCTGTCCAGTGTACTCGTAACCTAACAAGCACCCGCATACTATCTCCAGTACGACGTACTGATGGCTGTGGGACAGACTATTCCCCTGCTGGGATGAGAAGCACATACGCTAGTCTACTCCGGAGTATCGATGCCCTGTCTCGATAGTCCTACGACTAGTGACCTGTATAAGGATGTGCTTATGGATTACCCAGCCCCCACGAGTATGACTACCATCACAACGCTGGTAATCAAGCAAAGATCCTAAGGGCTCTACTAATATGTATATAAGCGATATGCTAAAAGAAACGCATGCACATATTGAAGTAGAGACAAACCAAGTAGCATACTACCATTTTGAGCAAGATTGTCTATATAACTGTGAATATCCCAAGCTTCCATTAAATAATATACAAGCTAGTATGATACAGTAATGGCTTCTAGGGCATATACACTAACAGGTCGATGTACCCGTTGTACATATTTTATTTCTGTACTAGGTTTACCCCATGACGGAGTGTACGGATAGCCGGGTTCTGGAGGGCAACGGGTCCGTATCTCATGGTTTTGAGAGGCAGAGGGGCCTCACTCTAGAATTTGCAGACTATTCGCCGCACTCGTAGGGGGTACAGGTTGACCCAAGGAGGGGTGCTCAAGTTACCGGATTCCGTGAAGTGCCGGTTGGTCCATTCATTTTGCTGTAGGGGCTGCCTCGCTACAGGTTTTGGCGGGTAACTTGCCGCACAAGTAGGGGTCTAGGTTTCATTGCATAGGCTATCCACACGACCAGGGGAACGTCGGGTTTCAGTAGCGGCTCTGTGAAACCCGAGGATCCCAGATTATCTGTATTGTTCTGTGATGCTTATTACTTTTCTGTAATGTTTCATATTATCACGCCTGGAGCGATTATTGTATATTGGTATATATACTATTAGATGTTGTATATGTTTTACACCCGCGCTAGTCCATGTTGGAGATAGTGCCCTCAGAGTCAATTATTAGGTCACAGGTACGTGATTGTAATGATTGAGGGAGGACCTATCCCGGTAGGACAGTCTTACTCGAGATGATAGTATGCTATCTGGTTTACCTTTATCATCGTGTACTGTTTTAGGTGACCTGACACGTCGCTATTACACGTTGATAGAGCCCCTAGGATTCTTGCTTGACCACCAGCAGTATGAGGGCGATCATATAAGTGGGAGCTGGGGGTCTACAAGCATATCCTTAAAAGGTCCCTAGTCGTGGGAGTTTCGAGACCGGGCATCGATACTCCATTAGTAGACTAGTGTATACAGTCGAGACCCCGAGCCACTGGTGTCAGTTGGATCACCTAAGATGTATACAGGTGCTCATTGGGTTATGAGTACACCGGACAGGACTCGCCGGGAACATGCTAGTTGGTCATATACCAGACGTCAGATGGCAGTTCCCTGGTGACATGTGTGCAGGTTAGTTCATCGACCTGGGGATCGTCATTTGTCTCGTGTGAGTTCCCACTGTACTTTGATTACTACCCTACCACGGCTCAAAGGAGTCGTGCAAACAGGTTTTAGTTGGGTACAGTCCCGAGCCACATGGAGGCAGTGAGCGGATCTTCGGGGGTTCGTCTCTCCCGGTATTGGGGGTGAGGTCGTGCTGTGTCTAGGAGAGCCATTACACAAAGTCCTTGGCCAAGGCAAGGAGATTTACTGGTAGGTATTCCAGTAGTATCTCAGGGTGTTCTGGGCTACACTCCGACACGACTTGTACCGCTTTTGGGGGTCTGACTTTTACCAACCACCTAGGCCCGCCATGCGATACTCATAGACGAACGGACCGGACTGCACGGATATTGTCACTGACAGGCTCAGTAGGGTGTCAGGATGAGTTCGCTCATTGACATCCCTTTTAGTCAATAGCTGGTGGCCCGTTACGTATTGGCTTATACCTCTGACGGGCTAGTGGTTAAATCCACAGCCATAGTATTGACGAGTCTTTAGAGTCTACCATACTTTCAGTTACTCAAGTTTCGGGCGAAACGCTGTAGAGGCCGTATGGAGATATGGCAGGGTCCGATCAGATACGTGCGGTATTGCACGGATCAGGATCGGACGGTTTGTACTAGTAGCCGTATAGGTATATGGCAGGGTTCGATCAGATACGTGCGGTATTGCACGGATCAGGATCGAACGGATATTACTAGCCGGCTTTGGTTTAAGCCGGTCCTAGTTTAGTACAGTGTAGATTTTGTCTTTTTGCATTTGTATCCGGACGGAATACAGATGCGGGTGTGTATGCACAGTATCGGGGTTTTCCTGTAATTTATTACGGGACCAGTTTTCTGGAGTTGCCTGTTTGCATTCCGTTCCGGCCGGTTTTCCTTTGTTCTTTCCCGGCCGGACTTTTCCGATGGAGGGGGTAATTTGCAGTTTTGCAAATTACATTTGTGGAGGGGTTTTCTTGCAAAAGGATTTGATATGATAAGAATCTTTGCTTTTCAACCATGCTTTTTCTTTAATGTGATTTGATTGAATGAGGATGGGTTTAAAGTGAAAGGTATGGTTGATGTTGTGGTCACCTCTTTTATTTCTCCTACACTTACCTCCCTCTTGCAATTTGTTCACAACTCCACCACCATTTCCAAGATGATTTGGCCGGCCACTTCTTGAGGAGAGAAAATGAGAGAGGTTGATTTTGTGTGTTTGATTTTTATCATCTCTTTTGGGCTTGCAAAAATTGATAGCATCATTTGCCTCCAAAGTTTCATTCTTCCCTCCATCTAAAGACAACTCCAAGACCCCAAAGGAGACACATAGATCTACACTACACTTCCTACAGCAAATCTTGGACGCGTCGATTCGCCAGCTTCACGCCCGAGTTGCCTCGGTATTGAGGTGGGAGCCCGTAAAAGCTACAGGCGATGTGGTGCCTTTTCTGACGAGGAGGAGACGGACGGAGATCCCGCGAGGAGATCGGAGTGGAGATGAAGACCGGAGGACTCGGATCAGTCGGTACATCTCTTCCCTTTCTTGTTAGTAGCGTAGACTTGTTAATGGTTACGATCCGGAGTTTAGTGCGCGGTGGTGCCGGTTTGCAAAGTCCGCAAAATTTAAGTTTATCACCGCTTCCGCATTCCGGCGTCGGATTGACGGCCGAGGCGCCGCCGTGCACTTACAGTGGTATCAGAGCCTCGCCATTAACTTCGTCTAGCTTCGTTTGATGTGTTTTACGTTTCCGATCGAACAAAATCCCGAAAACACGTATTTCAACCACATCAGTTTCTGTCGAATTTTTTTTTGAGTCCAAAAATTTTTCAGGTTGTCTCAGAGTGATGTGCAGGGAATTAGAAGCATACTGCAAAAATCTGGTACCATGAACTCACTATACCGCCGCGGAAGGGCGGCCAAAACCCTGATTTGGCCGCGCTTCCGCCGCGGTTGTAATTGTTCACGATCCCAAATTTTTCCAGTATGTTCCTGAGTTGAAAATATGGTTTTTGGAATATTAAAATTGGGCCCAGGTTTTCTGTGGGTGCTACAGTTTTGTTTGGGGGCCCACTTGTTAATTGTTTGATCAATCGGAAAATTTTAAACACATTTTTCACAGTATTTACATTATATCTGCGACCGTGAATGTCACTTGATCGGTAAATCCGGTCTAACTGCTATAGCCCGGTTAGACGGATTTGCGAACGTGACTTTCACGTTGATGTTCTATGTATTTGCTGTGTTGTTGCGGATCGGTCGTAGGGATAGCCTGGATGCAATACTAGTACTGTTGTGGTTGTATTATGTACATTTGATATTGCGGGGCGAGCGTCCGACATGTGGACTGCCGTCACTGCCTGTTTGTATTATTCTTTTGGGGCACGACCAGGTTGCGGTCGATGTACCCGGTGTATGTATATTTTACTTTCTGTACTAGGTTTACCCCGCGGAGGGGTGCACGGATAGCCGGGTTCTAGAAGGCAACAAGCCCGCATCTCATGGCATTGGGACGGAGGGGGCTTCACTCCAGGATTGGCTGGCTATTCGCCGCACTCGTAGGGGGTATAGGATTTCATTGCACAGGCTATCCACACGACCAGGGGAACGCCGGGTTTCAGAAGTGGCTCTGTGAAACCCGGGGATCCCAGATATCTGTATTGTTCTGTGATACTGTACATTTCTGTGATGTTGCATTTCTTTTCACGCCTTGAGCGAAATATAATATATTGGTATATATATTAGTAGATGTTGTATATGTTTTTCATCCGCGCTAGTCCAGTCCCCGCTCTGCCGTTAGTTAGCTAACCTAACGGGTGATGACGGGACCCAGTGGCGAATGCAGATGGCATATACGTACGTCAGTATATTTTCGTTCTTTGTGGTGTGATCAATTGATGGGACTGCATTGATTCGGATCAATGCAAGTTAAACAAACCTATTCTGATGTTGTTGGAACACTTTTCAAAAAGTTGTTATTGCAAGGACGTTCACTTTTGTATTGCATCGTGGTATTCATTTAGAATATCCTGCTCCTCAGTCGACGAGGCAAGGGCCGAGATCCCTTCACCGGGAGTGACCCCTTGGACAGAAGTTTGCGTCAGGTCATTAACTTCACTATAGCCGATTACTTTTGCTTTGCACCGTGGTATTCATTTGGAATATCCTGCACCTCATTCTACGGGGAAAGAGCCGAGATCCCTTCACCGGGAGTGACCTCTTTAGTAAAGGTTTTCGTCACTATATTTTCTAAAAAGCTATCCGTTCCTTCAACGATATCAAGTTCTTTACGTTAAAGGTTTTCGCCAGAAACCATTCGTAGCCCTCCGTCGTTTCATATGGGTAGTCAATAGTATTCAAGCTGTGTTTGTTGGCCAAAGTCAAGGCACAGTGTTTGGTAGCTGTTGGTTATTTATATGCAGCATAGATAGATGCGTTGGTTTGGAACAGTCGTACTGCCTTGTTGGCCAAAGTCAAGGGTATGTACGGGTGGATTCAAATTAACCTGGAGAATGACGGGCAGAACTTGACATGTGACTTATGATTTGTTGGCCAAAGTCAAGGTCATAAGAGCATGGGGTAGAAATCACATCGGGAGTTTCAAAAGTACTGAAACTTGCCAGATATGCGCATACCTTCTGGAGTGTGATACCGTGAGCGGATTCCGTCACGTTGTCATGCGATGAGAGTTGGATCCCGATTCCCACTGATGAGTTAGTTTACTCCTCGGGTGACCCCGACTAATTCTTCTTTCAGGTTTGGAGGAGAATTTGACGGTACAGTGGGAGGTTTCCAGATTAGATAAATTGGTAACCATTCTGATCTAGGTTAGAGTGCACGCTGAGTGTTTCTTTTCTCTCTCTCTTTGGCAGCGACCATTGACCCGACCCTAAGACTATGACTCAGAGACCAAGTTGACCGAACCTACTTAACACTGGCTTTTGGATTGTCAGAGTTGCAGACCTCATTGCCACTCCTACTTTTACCCTTTTCTCCAGGACACCCCGTATTACTACGAACGTCCACTTCCATTGGACAAAACCATCGTATGGTTAGATACGAACTCGAAGGAATTCGAGGATGGTTTCCGGTTCTGGAGAAAACGGATAGGATTATTCAGTTGTCTTTTCTTTTCACCCTCTCTCAGGTTGCGAGTACTCCTTGGTTTAGGAGTAGTACACCTATTGTGCAAATTGGATAGTCTTCTTCCAAACCATAGGCTGGTGCCGACCGGTAGGGAATGAAGAAAACTAATTAGCCTAAACGGTGTACAGAAGGTATTGAGTTAAGACAAAGAAAGGGATTAGTAAGAGGGCAAAGTAAGCTGCGACTGCTATTCACGACCAAACCAAGTATTTCTTCGCCAATCCTAAATCACCTTTGTATTTCTCCAGGACACTCCGTATCACTACGAAGATCCCATTTTATTGGATAATCCATCGTATGGTTATATACGAACTCGAAAGGAACTTGTTCCAGTTCGGGGATGGATCCTGGTTCAGGAGAAATAGGAATAAAGTACATTCAGGTGTTTTTTATCTTCACCTTCTCTCGCGTTGCGAGTGCTCCTAGGATTAGGACAGTACACCCTTTATGCTTTTTGGATAGTCTTCTTCCAAACCATAGGCTGGTGCCGAACGGTAGGGAAGGAAGAAAACCATTTGGCCCAAAGGGGTGTACAGAAGGTAATGACTAAAGACATATGAAGGGATTTGGAGAGGTGGCAAAGAATTATACGGTTATAGTTGTGAATCTGGATAATGGTAGAGGCATTACTAGGAATACCAGGATACCCCATCGAAACATTTCAATGTTTCAGGTTCAACTGTGTACTGTTAAAAGAAAACTGATTTCCCGATTGGACACTTGCTCCAGGGTATGTATTTACCAAGTTTGATTCTCACATCTGTATAGTTTTACAGATGATGAGTGGGAGTAAGTTATTGGGAATTGGGTGATCATCCTCATTATATCGGGATTCGTTGTAATCGGTGATATTTGAGGAGATCATCTGGGCTGTTTGCCGGTCGGCAAATATTTGGTTTTGAATATCCGCTGTTATGCACCAATTTCAAATTGATATATCTGTACGTCTATTTCCATAGAGTGAGATATACCTTTTGATATTATGTCGATGACATTTACCTATATCAGTGGATGGTTAGGTAAGGAGCATTAAACAGCGGTGTAATTCTTCTTAACCATAAGTACAGTTTTCAACCTACGACACACAGTGAAAGAGTTGTTAGACTCAGCGGACTTATACAGAGTATTGTATGTTGTCCAGTGTCCATTAGGACAGAGGGGTTGGTCCTCATACTATATTCTGTTTACTTTTAACTTCTCTAGTTCTTAGACATGTGTTTCGTAGAAACACAGGGTCTAAGTTTTGAGGAGTTATAGGTATTTGAATAGAGTAGAGAACCAGGTGTAGCAAGTATCAGGATTCTTCAAGGTGATCGAAGATGTAGATACTTGTGCATGGTATTCAGTTGATAGTAATGATAAAGAGAAATTACTTCTTTTTCAGATTACTCATAATTGGAAGCATTCCTAAGTTGAGTAACGCTGATCGGCCTCCTTCCATTTAGTTGACATGCACTGGAGACAGCTGCATGATTTGAATCTGGTTCAATTAAATCAGTGCCTCTGTTTCTATATTGGATATAGAACAGTTCATATCTTAACGATGTTAAGGTACGGGGAGTTGTCCAGTTCATGATTAAAACCAGACACTGGACAACTCAAGGCACGTTTCTGTAATGGCTGTTTGTGGGTTGACCCAGGCTATGACGCGGGTTGACTTTCTACCATCTGGATGAACAATAGCAATATTGTTCTAGACTCGCCACAGTTTTATTAAAAATGGATTTTTTCAGAAAACAGTAGTGGGAGTATGGTAGAACTGGAAGTAATTCCAGAACCACAAACGATTACTGAAGATTTGATAAGGAACCTAAAGATTCAATCTGGATTGACATTCCATTGGCCACTCCGCAGATAAGGTGGGTAACTTCAGGCACCCGAGAGGCACTACGGTGGCCTCAAGGACGGTGACAGGGAAGTTCTTGTTTACCCACAATTGCCATTGCTGTTGTTCCAGGTTACGAGACCCGGCGGGAGGATGAGTATAGCGTCGTTCTAAAACTAGTTTTAGAAGTGTACGTGTATATGACTCTGCCAGAGGGTTGTCGTAGTCAGTGGGAGCAGCGGAAGCATTGGTGGACAGGTAGCTTATGTCTATTTATAGACTAGAGCAGATGTAGCGGAGATAGATCATCTATTTCTGATGTGACAGTCATGGGTTTGATTTCATCAGAAAAGGGGATGGATCTGTTGAGAAGGTAGTAGGGTGTGATGTCCTGGTATCTGGATGACATACACAGAATAGGAAAAGAAACTCCTATACTACAATCGGTTGTACTTTGGTCGTCACACAGTTGTTTCTCCACATAGGAATTGGGTATTATATCAGACATACTGGTTACTAGATCTATGGTTTTAGATCTAGATTTGGGTGGTTTCCCAATCAGGGTACTTGACAGCATTCTAAGAGTATTTAGGATGGACGACTCCTGGCACGGTAGTGTACCTGCAGGTAATGGAGTCACCCTCTCCAAAGGTGTCTTACAGACTAAAGGGGAGAGGGACGTGCATGATTGGCAGATCACTTGCTTAGGCAATTGAGTCAATCATGAGATGTCAAGTACCACACCAGATGTTGTTCTTGCACAAGATGCAATAAGTTGACATTAATCCAATCCTGGAGAAACAGTCGGAAGCAGATTTAGAACATAAGTGGATGTTCTAGGGATATGATAACGACAGCCTCATTCAGGAGACAGTTATCATTCCAGGCTTCCAAGGTGACATGGACGACAAGGAGGTTGTCAGAGTTATAGTTTTCCCTCTGACGAGGGGCAGTATTTTGGACAGGTGATCCAAGGCAATACTGAGGGAGGCATGGCGCGCAGGATACTGATTAAGTTCAGTTGACGATACAGTCTAAGAAGTTTGGATTTGGAGTTCATTTATGAGCTATGTCCCATCAGACATCCAGACACATTCTAAGACAGGTATTGCTCATTTCGGGAGATGGGTTTCTCCGCGAACATGAGATATAGAGAGACATGGAAAGAAACAACAAAGAGGATCCACTCACTGAGGCTATTCCTCGAACGCAATAGTTCCGCAAACGAGCTTTGTGAGACTGACTAGTAGAGGAGTTGGATGTTCGGTATCACACGAGCTGTGAGTATGCGACATCGCAATAATTAGCCTTGAGTGCAAGTGGGAGATTGTTGAAGATAGTGCCCTCAGAGTCAATTATTAGGTCACAGGTACGTGATTGTAATGATTGAGGGAGGACCTATCCCGGTAGGACAGTCTTACTCGAGATGATAGTATGCTATCTGGTTTACCTTTATCATCGTGTACTGTTTTAGGTGACCTGACACGTCGCTATTACACGTTGATAGAGCCCCTAGGATTCTTGCTTGACCACCAGCAGTATGAGGGCGATCATATAAGTGGGAGCTGGGGGTCTACAAGCATATCCTTAAAAGGTCCCTAGTCGTGGGAGTTTCGAGACCGGGCATCGATACTCCATTAGTAGACTAGTGTATACAGTCGAGACCCCGACGAGGGGCGGTGGCCGGTCTCACAAGCCACTGGTGTCAGTTGGATCACCTAAGATGTATACAGGTGCTCATTGGGTTATGAGTACACCGGACAGGACTCGCCGGGAACATGCTAGTTGGTCATATACCAGACGTCAGATGGCAGTTCCCTGGTGACATGTGTGCAGGTTAGTTCATCGACCTGGGGATCGTCATTTGTCTCGTGTGAGTTCCCACTGTACTTTGATTACTACCCTACCACGGCTCAAAGGAGTCGTGCAAACAGGTTTTAGTTGGGTACAGTCCCGAGCCACATGGAGGCAGTGAGCGGATCTTCGGGGGTTCGTCTCTCCCGGTATTGGGGGTGAGGTCGTGCTGTGTCTAGGAGAGCCATTACACAAAGTCCTTGGCCAAGGCAAGGAGATTTACTGGTAGGTATTCCAGTAGTATCTCAGGGTGTTCTGGGCTACACTCCGACACGACTTGTACCGCTTTTGGGGGTCTGACTTTTACCAACCCCCTAGGCCCGCCATGCGATACTCATAGACGAACGGACCGGACTGCACGGATATTGTCACTGACAGGCTCAGTAGGGTGTCAGGATGAGTTCGCTCATCGACATCCCTTTTAGTCAATAGCTGGTGGCCCGTTACGTATTGGCTTATACCTCTGACGGGCTAGTGGTTAAATCCACAGCCATAGTATTGACGAGTCTTTAGAGTCTACCACACTTTCAGTTACTCAAGTTTCGGGCGAAACGCTGTAGAGGCCGTATGGAGATATGGCAGGGTCCGATCAGATACGTGCGGTATTGCACGGATCAGGATCGGACGGTTTGTACTAGTAGCCGTATAGGTATATGGCAGGGTTCGATCAGATACGTGCGGTATTGCACGGATCAGGATCGAACGGATATTACTAGCCGGCTTTGGTTTAAGCCGGTCCTAGTTTAGTACAGTGTAGATTTTGTCTTTTTGCATTTGTATCCGGACGGAATACAGATGCGGGTGTGTATGGACAGTATCGGGGTTTTCCTGTAATTTATTACGGGACCAGTTTTCTGGAGTTGCCAGTTTGCATTCCGTTCCGGCCGGTTTTCCTTTGTTCTTTCCCGGCCGGACTTTTCCGATGGAGGGGGTAATTTGCAGTTTTGCAAATTACATTTGTGGAGGGGTTTTCTTGCAAAAGGATTTGATATGATAAGAATCTTTGCTTTTCAACCATGCTTTTGCTTTAATGTGATTTGATTGAATGAGGATGGGTTTAAAGTGAAAGGTATGGTTGATGTTGTGGTCACCTCTTTTATTTCTCCTACACTTACCTCCCTCTTGCAATTTGTTCACAACTCCACCACCATTTCCAAGATGATTTGGCCGGCCACTTCTTGAGGAGAGAAAATGAGAGAGGTTGATTTTGTGTGTTGCATTTTTATCATCTCTTTTGGGCTTGCAAAAATTGATAGCATCATTTGCCTCCAAAGTTTCATTCTTCCCTCCATCTAAAGGCAACTCCAAGACCCCAAAGGAGACACATAGATCTACACTACACTTCCTACAGCAAATCTTGGACGCGTCGATTCGCCAGCTTCGCGCCCGAGTTGCCTCGGTATTGAGGTGGGAGCCCGTAAAAGCTACAGGCGATGTGGTGCCCTTTCTGACGAGGAGGAGACGGACGGAGATCCCGCGAGGAGATCGGAGTGGAGATGAAGACCGGAGGACTCGGATCAGTCGGTACATCTCTTCCCTTTCTTGTTAGTAGCGTAGACTTGTTAATGGTTACGATCCGGAGTTTAGTGCGCGGTGGTGCCGGTTTGCAAAGTCCGCAAAATTTAAGTTTATCACCGCTTCCGCATTCCGGCGTCGGATTGACGGCCGGGGCGCCGCCGTGCACTTACAGTCCAGCCCCCGCTCTGTCGTTAGTTAAGTAACCTAACAGGTGATGACGGGACCCAGTGACGAATGCGGATGGCATATACGTACATTTTATTTTCGTTCTTTTCTGGTGTGATTGATTGATGGGACTGCATTAATTCTTATCAATGCAAAGATAAAACAAACCTATATTTGATGTTGTTGGAACAAATTTTAAAAAGGTGTTATTACAAAGATATTTCCTTTTGTTTTGCATAGTGATATTCAGTTAGAATATCCTGCACCTTATTCGACGAGGCAAGGGCAGATATCCCTTCACCGGGAGTGACCCCTTGGACAGAAGTTTACGTCAAGGTAATAACTTCAATATAGTCGATTACAAGTTGCTTTGCATCGCGGTATTCATCTGTTGCATAGATAGATGAGTTGGTTTGGGACAGTCGTTATGCCATTTTGGCCAATGTCAAGGGCATGTGCGGGTGGGTTCAAATTGACCTGGATAGTGACGGGTAGAACTTGGCATGTGACTTATGATATTTTGACCAACGCCAAGGTCATAAGAGCATGGGGCAAAAATCATATCGGGAGTTTCAAACATACAGCAAACTTGCCAAGCATGCGCATACCTTCTGGAGTGTGATAACTTGAGTGGCTTCCATCAAGTTATCATGCGATGATATTTGGATCCCGATTCACACTGATGAGTTCGTTTACTCTTCGGGTGATCCCGACTAATTCTTCTTTCAGGTTTGGAGGAGAATTTGAGATTACAGTGGGAGGTTTCCTGATTAGATAAAGTGATAACCATTTTGATCTAGATTAGAGTGCACGCAGAGTGTTTCTTTTCTCTCTCTTTTTGGCAGCGACCTTTGACCGATCCTAGACTATGACTCAGTGACCAAGTTGACCGAACCTTCTTAAAATACTGGCTTTTGGATTGTTTATAATTGCATAAGTCATTGCCACTCCTTCTTTTACCCTTTGTATTTCTCAGAACACCCCGTATTACTACGGACATCCACTTCCATTGGATAGATCCATCGTATGGTTATATACGAACTCGAAGGGACTTCTTCGAGGATGGATCCAGGTTCAGGAGAAGTAGAATTGGTTTATTCAGTTGTCTTTTATTATCACCTTCTCTCAGGTTGCGAGGGCTCCTTAGTTTAGGAGAGTACACCTATAACGCGTATTGGATAGTCTTATTCCAAACCATAGGCAGGTGCCGAAAGGTAGGGAATGAAGAAAACCAATTAGCCTAAGTAGGGTGTACAGAAGGTAATAACTAAAGACAAAATAAATGAATTAGAAAGAGGGCGAAGTATATTGCGACTGTTATCATTCACGACCAAACCGCATACTTCATCGCCACTCCTATTTCACCTTTTTTTTCCCCAGTTCGGGAGAAATCGAATAAGGTATTATTCAGTTGTCTTTTATCATCACTTTCCCTCAAGTTGCGAGTACTCCTTAGTTTAGGAGGGTACACCTATTATGCTTACTGGATAGTCTTCTTCCAAACCATAGGCTGGTGCCAAACGGTAGGGAAGGAAGAAAACCATTTAGCCTAACGATAGTGTACAGAAGGTAACGACTAAAGACAAATAAAGGGATTTGGAGAGATGGCAAAGATATATACGGTGAAAGTCATGAATTGGATTATGGAAGAGGCATTAGTAGGAATAGCAGGATACCCCTATGAAATATTTTCATGTTTCAGTGCATTGTTAAAAGAAAAATGATTTCCCGATTACATACTTACTCCAGGGTATGTATTTACCAGGTTTCATTCTCATGTCTGTACAGTTTTACAGATGATGAATGGGAGTAAGTCATTGGGAATTAGATGATCATCCTCATTATATCGGAATTCGTTGTAATTGGTGATATTTGAGGAAATCGCCTGGATACAGTTTTCAACCTACGATGCACAGGTTTTAAGTTATTCAACTCAGCGGACTTATACAGAGTACTGAATGTTGTCCAGTGTCCGTAAGGACAAAAGGGTAGGTCCTCGTACTATGTTCTGTTTACTTGTAACTTCTCTAGTTTTGAGACAAGTATTTCGTAGAAATACAATGTATAAGTTTTGAGAAGTTATGGGTATAAGAATAAAGTAGAGAACCAGATGTCGCAAGTATCGGGATTCTTCAAAGAAATGGAAGATGTAGATACTTGTGATCGGTATTCAGATGATAGTAATGGTTTTGAGAAACTTGTTTCTCTTTCAGGTTACTCATAATTGGATAGATTCCTAAGTTGAGTAATGCTGATTAGCCTTTCTCCATTAAGTTGATATGCACTGGAGACAGCTGCATGATTTGAATCTGGTTCCAATTAAATTAGTGCCTCTATTTCTATATTGTATATAGAATGGTTCATATCTTAACGATGTTAAGGTACGGGGAGATATCCAGCTTATGCTTAAAACCAGACACTGGATAACTCAAGCCACGTTTCTATAATGGCAGTTTGTGGGTTGACCCTGGCTTCGACGAGGGTTGATTTTCTACCATCTGGAAGATCAATAGTGATATTGTTCTTGACTCGCCACAGTTTTAGTAAAATGGATTTTTCCAGAAAACAGCAGTGGGAGTATGGTAGAACTGGAAGAGATTCCAGAACCGCAAACGATTACGGAAAATTTAATAGGACCTATATATTCAATCAGGTTTGACATTCCATTAGCCACTCCGCAGATATGGTGGGTAACCTAAGACACCCGAGAGGTACTCCGGTAGCCTCAAGGGCGGTGACAGGGAGGTTCTTGTTCACCCAGACTTGACACTACTGTTGTTCCCGACTATGAGACCCGGCAGGAGGATAAGTATAGCGTCGTTCTAAACTAGTTTTAGAAGTACACGTATATATTATTCTGTCAAAGGGTTGTCGCAGTCAGTGGGAGCAGCGGAAGCATAGTAGGCAAGTAGCTTATGTCTATTTATAGATTTGAGCAGATATAGCGGAGATAAGATCATCTATTTTTGATGAGACAGTCATGGGTTTGACTTCATCAGAATAGGGGATGGATCTGTTAAGAAGGTAGTAGGGTGTAATGTCCTGGTATTTGGATGACACACACAGAGTAGGAAGTAAAATTCCTATACTACGATCGGTTGTACTGTGGTCGTCACACAGTTGTTTCTCCATAAAGGATATGGATATAATATCAGACATTTTGGTTACTAGATCTATGGTTTTAGATCTTGATTTGGGTAGTTTCCCAATATGGGTACTTTGACAGTATTCTAATAGTGTTTTAGAATAGATGACTCCTGGCATGGTGGTGTACCTGCAGGTGATGGAGTCACCCTCTCTAAAGGTGTCTTACAGACTAAAGGGGAGAGGGATGTACATGATTGGAAGATCACTTGCTTAGGCAATTGAGTAAATCGTGAGATGTCAAGTACAACACCAGATATTGTTTTTGCACTAGATGCAATAAGTTTATATTAATCCAATCCTGAAGAAACATAAGGAAGCAGTTTTAGAACATAAGTGTATGTTCTACGGATTTGATGACGAGAGCCTCCTTCGGGAGACGGTTATCATTCCAGGCTTCCAAGGTGACCTGGATGACAGAGTGATTGTCAGAGTTATAGTTTTCCTTCTGATGAGGGATAGTATTATGGACAAGTGGTCCAAGAGGATACTGTGGGAGGCATGGTGCCGGATACTGATAAGGTTCAGTGATCGATACAGTCTAAGAAGTTTGGATTTGGAGTTCATTTATGAACTAGGTCCCATCAGATATCCAGACATATTCTAAGACAGGTATTACTCGATTCGGGAGATGGCTTTCGCCGCGAACTTGAGATTAAGAGAGACATAGAAAGAAACAAAAGGGCGGATCCACTCACTGAGGCTATTTCTCGAACATAAGAGTTTTACAAACTAGGTTTGTGAAACTGATTAGTAGAGGAGTTGGGTGTTCGGTATCACACGGGCTGTGAGTATGCGACATCGCAATAATTAGCCTTAAGTGCAAGTGGGAGATTGTTGGAGATAGTTCCCTCAAAGTCAATTATTGGATCGCAGGTACGTGGTTGCGATGATTGAGGCAGGACCTATACCGATATGACAGTCTTGCTCGAGATGATAGTATGCTATCTGGTTTGTCTTTATCATTGTGTACATGCTTTAGTTCGCTATTGCATGTTGATAGAGCCCATAGGATTCTTGCTTAACTGCCAGCAGTATGATGGCGATCATATACGTGGGAGCTGGGGTCTATAAGCACATCCTTAAAAGTATCCCTAGTCGTGGGAGTTTCGAGACAGGGCATCGATACTCCAGAGTAGACTAGTGTATACAGTCGAGACCCCGACGAGGGGCGGTGGCCGGTCTCACAAGCCACTGGTGTCAGTTGGATCACCTAAGATGTATACAGGTGCTCATTGGGTTATGAGTACACCGGATAGGACTCGCCGGGAACATGCTAGTTGGTATTATACATATCGTCAGATAGCAGTTCCCTGGTGACATGTGTACAGGTTAGTTTGTCGACCTGAGATCGTCATTTGTCTCGTGTGAGTTCCTACTGTGCTTTGATTCCTAACCTACCACGCTCAAAGGAGACGTGCAAATAGGTATTTTTTAGGAACAGTCCCGAGCCACATGGAGGCAGTGAGCGGATCGTCGGGGATTCATCTCTCCCGGTATTGGGGGTTAATGTCGCACAGTGCACGGGTGGCCATCACTAGAAATTCTCGGCCGAGGTAGTGGAGAATTACTGATTTGGATCAGTAGTTTCTCAAATGGTGATGGGCTTCATGCCGACACGATTTATCGCGTTATTAGGGGTCTGACTATATCCACCCCCTAGACTCGATATGCGATACTCTTTAGACGAACGGACCGGACTGTACAGATATTGTCACTGTCAGGCTCAGTAGGGTTTCTGGATGAGTTCGCTCGTCAGCTTCCCTTCTAATCAATACATAGGCAACCGTTACGTACAGCTAGTACCTCTGACGTGCTAGTGGTTATACCCAGTGCCAGTGTGTTGATGAGTCATTAGAGTCCCCCACAGACTATTTCCCAAGTTCGGGCGAAATGTTGTAAAGGCCGTATGGTTTTATGGCAGGGTTCGGAAAATGCACGTGCGTTTACGCACGTGTCATATTTCAGGCAGATAATACTGGTGGGCTTTGGTTTAAGCCGGATCCGAGTATTATACTGTGTAGATATAATACCTTTGTCTCAATTACATTTGTATTCGGTCGTAATACAAATGCGGGTATGTTTATACTGTTATGGGGTTATCCTGAAATTCATTTCAGGATCACTTTTGGAAGTTGACAGTTTCCAGTTTTCTATCTGCCGTATTTAACATTCGGTTAAATGCGGATTTATCTTTTCGTCACTTGGGTGAGTCATGAGGGTGAGTCGTGCTTCTAGAAGGTTCTAAATGGTGACTAGGATGGTGAGGTGGCTTAATGCATTAATTGGTCATTTAATGTTTTGATGACTAGGGTTTAAGGTTCATTGTATGCATTAATGAGATGCAAGGTGTTACATTTGACTCATGCTTTTGGTTAAGTGCTTATTGTCAACCTCTCCCTTCCTACACTCACCCCCTTCCTTCATAAGTGGCCGGCCCCCCTCTTGCTAGATTATGGTTGCTTGTAAAAAGATTATGATAGTTATAGACTCATGGAAATTTGATAGATACTCATTTTACATTTCCACCCAATCCAAAAGGCAACTTCATTAACCGTTCGTCCATAGCTTTGGACGTAATGAGACAAAGTGTTCTACTCATTCTCTACATCATTCTTGGTCATCTCTTTTAGCAAACTTGATGATCGAGTTGCCTCGGTTCAGAGGCGGGAGCCCGTTTAAAGATCCGTCGATGTGGTGCCACCTGGATGAGAAGACTAGAGATTCAGGAGATCGGAGCAGCCGCAACAAAGTGTGGGATGATGGTTGAAGACCGAAGGACTCGGATCGTTCGGTATAACATTTCTACCCACTTTGTAGTTTGTTAGTTTAGCTTTAATGGAAGATCCGGGTTATAGTACGCGATAGCGCCAGTTGTAAAAAGTTTTTGTTCCTCATTTGGCGTCTGTTAGACGGCCGGGGCACTACCGTGGACTTACACAGAGGTTGTAATCCTTATCTTTTTACTTCTTTGTATGTGATACAAACTTTGTTACCCTAGATATTCTAGCATGATTCATGGTTTGCTTGCTTTGCACCTCTCTAAATTTTAAAGTGGCATGAGTGATGCTACCAAACCCTAGACTAGGTGCAAATGAAGCCCAACAGTGGTATCAGAGCCAAATTAGAATTCTAGATAAGGTGTTATAACAATTACGAAAACGAAATCCACTCCGAAATACGATATTTTGCTAACCCCATTTTGCTCTCTGTAAATTTTCCAAAAAGTCCTTTAAAAAATTTCCAAACAAGTGCAGAATGCAGTATGGACCAAATTAAGAACATGGGAGAAATACGGAGGGAGGGGCTCGGTTTTGGGGCCGATCCCCAAGCCTCAAAATCCGGCCATGAGAGCTCCTCTACCCCCCGTATTCCTCCTGTGCTCTTTCGGCTTCATTTTGGGTTTCTTAGTATTGTTTATTTAGCCCAATTTTCATGAGATGATTTGTTTGACCTGGGCCTAATTCGTAGTGCTTCGTAATCGTATAACTTAACACTGTATTGGTAACCTTGACTATTTTTAGCAGTTCGATCGAACTTCACACACCACATTTTGTACCCCGCTGAAATTTCCAAGTGTTGTAATTTTCCGAAGTTGATTGTACTCGTAAAATCGTGCAAGTACCCCTATAGACCCCCTAGAAGACTATAATAACCTTAACTCGATTCTATGCCCACGGAACCGCGAACGAACCTTCGGTTTGCCGTAGTTCCGTGGTGTCTTAGGTGAGGCGTTGGTTAACTACTTCTACGGCTGGTCCATGGACACTGTGGCACGGTTTTTTAGTGTTTTAACTTTGCTCAAGTGTTGAGATCACGAGGGTAATTTGTGAGTGTATGTGTTGGAAATAGTGCCCTCAAGGTCAATTATTGGATCGTAGGTACATAATTGCAATGATTGCGGAGGACCTATACCGGTAGGACAGTCTTACTCGGGATGATAGTATGCTATCTGGTTTGCCTTTATCAGTCGTGTATAGGTTCAGATGACTGATCACGATTACACTTTGATAGAGCCCTTAGGATCTTGCTTGACTACCAACAGTATGAGGGCGATCATATACGTGAGAGTTGTGTGGTCTATAAGCATACTCTTAATAATGGTCCCTAGTCGTGGGAGTTTCGAGACAGGGCATCGATACTCCGGAGTAGACTAGTGTATACAGTCGAGACCTCGATGAGGGGCGGTGGCCGGTCTCACAAGCCACTGGTGTCAGTTGGATCACCTAAGATGTATACAGGTGCTCATTGGGTTATGAGTACACCGGACAGGACTCGCCGGGAACCTGCTAGTTGGTATTATACATATCGTCAGATAGCAGTTCCCTGGTGACATGTGTACAGGTTAGTTCATCGACCTGAGGTCGTCATTTGTCTCGTGTGAGTTCCCACTTTGCTTTGATTTCTACCCTACCACGGCTCAAAGGAGTCGTGCAAACAGGTAGTTTTTGGGTACAGTCCCGAGCCACATGGAGGCACGTGAGCGGATCGGCAGGGGATTCGTCTCTCCCGGTATTGGGGGTGGAGGTCGCGCTGTGTCTAGGAAAGCCATTACACCAAGTCCTTGGCCAAGGCAGGTGAGATTTACTGGTAGGTACTCCAGTAGTATCTCAGGGTGTTCAGGGCTTGTCTCCGACACGACTTATACAGCTGTTGGGGGTCTGACGTTACTAGCCCCCTAGGCCGGATATGCGATACTCATAGACGAACGGACCGGACTGTATATACATTGTCACTGTTAGGCTCAGTAGGGTTTCTGGATGAGTTCGCTCATCAGCCACCCTTGAGGTCAGTACATGGGCAGCCGTTATGCATAGCTAGTGCCGCTGACGGCTTGTGGTTAAACCCACTGCCACGGTATTGACGAGTCATTAGAGTCCCCCACAGATAGTTTCCCAAATTCGGGCGAAACGTTGTAGAGGCCGTATGGTTTTATGGCAGGGTTCGGAAAATGCACGTGCGTTTACGCACGTGTCATCTTTCGGGCAGATAGTACTGGTGGGCTTTGTATTAAGCCGGATCCATGTATTATACAGAGTAGATATAATATCTTTGTCTCAGTTGCATTTGTGTTCGGTCGTAATACAAATGCGGGTATATTTATACAGTTACGGGGATATCCTGAAATTCGTTTCGGGATCACTTTTGGAAGTTGCCAGTTTCCAGTTTTCTATCAGCCGTCTTTAAACATTCGGTTAAAGACAGATTTTTCTTTTCTTGAGATGAGTGTGGAAGGTTCTAGAAGTTTCTAGAAGAGGTGACTATGTTAGAATGGTGTTGAGTTTTCATTGGTTGCTTTCTTTGTGTTCACACTTTGTGTTCACACTATGTGTTCACACTTTGTGTTCACACTTGAGATATTTTCTTATTGTCACCTCCCCCTCTCCTACACTCACCCCCCCACCTCTATATATGTGGCCGGCCCTCCTCTCTCTCTCACTCACTTCATTTGGTTAAAAAGATTATGATAGTTTCGGTGTATGGAATTTCACAGCTCATTTCATTCCATTACCCGATTCCCACGGCAACTTCATTAACCGTTCGTCCATGGTTTTGGACGAAGCGAGACAAAGTATTCCACTCATTCTCTACATCAATCTTGGTCGTCTCTTTTAGCAAACTTGACGACCGAGTTGCCTCGAGTCAGAGGCGGGAGCCCGTTTAAAGATCCGATGACGTGGTGCCACCTGGACGAGGAGATCGGAGATCGACGAGATCGGAGCAGCCGCAACGGAGCGTGGGATGATGGTTAAAGAACGAAGGACTCGGATCGTTCGGTATAACCTTTCTTCCCTCTTTATAGATTGTTAGTTTAGCGTTAATGGCAGATCCGGGTTATAGTATGCGATAGCGCCAGTTATAAAAGTTTTTGTTCCGCATTTTGGCGTCTGAAAGACGGCCGGGGCGCTACCGTAGACTTACATGGTATCAGAGCCACGCCATTAAGCTTTACTAACTTGTGCTAACACGTTTAAAACATCGATCGAACGGATTTTCAAAAACTACAATTTTCAAGTGTAAAGTTTCTGTTGAATTTAAATCTGGTCTAAAAATTTTTTTGAGCATCTCAGAAAGTCAAGCAGGCTTTTTAAGAACACAGAACAAATTCGACCCACTGATCCGACCGTACAGCCGCGGAACCGCCGCCAAAGCCATGCTTTGGCCGTGGAACCGCGGCCGTCTAGGTGAATCAGTGGACCATTTTTCTTCTGTGGATTCTACTTGGGAAATTGTGGTTTCTGGAACTGTTCATTTGGGCCCAGTATTTTTTACTGTACAGCAGATTTGCGTGGGGCCCACTTCGGGAAATTTAATCGATCGAAATTTAAACATGTTAGTTTACAGTGCTTACATTATATCTCCGACCGGGAATGTCATTTGATCGGTAAACCGCGTCTGATTGCTATAGTTCTTTTAGACGGGTTTGCGAACGTGACATTCGTGTTGATGTTCTGTGTTGTGCTGTGATGTTGCGGATTTGTCGTGGTGGATAGCAGTGTGCAATGATAGTGCAGTTTGGTTTTATTTGTACATTTTATATTGCGGGGCGAGCGTCCAACATGTGGACTGTCGTCACTGCCTGTTGTATAATATTCTTTTGGGGCACGACCAGGTTGCGGTCGATGTACCTGTTGTACTATTTTTCATTACTGTACTAGGTTTTGCCCCACGACGGAGTGCACGGATAGTCGGGTTCTGAGGGGAAACGGGTCCGCATCTCATGGCTTTGAGAGGCAGAGAGGCCTCACTCTAGAATTGGCAGACTATTCGCCGCACTCGTAGGGGGTATAGGTTGACCCAAGGAGGTGTGCCCAAGATTACCGGATTCCGTGAAGTGCTGGGTGGTCCATTCACTATGCTGTAAGGGGCTGCCTCGCTTCAGGTTTTGGCGGGTAACTTGCCGCACCCGTAGGGGTCTAGGTTTCATTGCACAAGCTATCCACACGACAGGGGAACGTCGGGTTTCAGCAGCGGCTCTGTGAAACTCGAGGATCCCTGATTATCTGTATTGTTCTGTGATGCTTATTACTTTTCTGTAATGTTGCATATTATCACGCCTGGAGCGATTATTGTATATTGGTTTATATACTATTAGATGTTGTATATGTTTTACACCCGCGCTAGTTCAGTCCCCGCTCTGTCGTTAGTTAAGTAACCTAACGGGTGATGACGGGACCCAGTGACGAATGCGGATGGCATATAAGTACATTTTATTTTCGTTCTTTTCTGGTGTGATTATTGATGGGACTGCGTTGATTCTGATCAATGCAAAGTAAAACAAACCTGATTGGATGTTGTTGGAACAATTTAAAAAGTGTTATTACAAAGACGTTTCCTTTTGTTTTGCATAGTGATATTCGGTTGGAATATCCTGCACCTCATTCGACGGAGCAAGGGCCGATATCCCTTCGCCGGGACTGACCCCTTGGGCAGAAGTTTGCGTCAGGGTAATAACTTCACTATAGTCGATTACATGTTGCTTTGCATCGCGGTATTCAGTGGAATATCCTGCACCTCATTCTACAAGGAAAAAGCCGAGATCCCTTCACCGGGAGTGACCTCTTTAGCAAAGGTTTTCGCCACTATATTTTTATAAAAAGCTATCAGGTTCCTTCAACGAGATCAAGTTCATTACGTTAATGGTTTTTTCGCCAAAAACCAGCCGTAGCCCTCCGTCATTTCTTATGGATAGTCAGTAATATTCAAGCTATGTTTGTTGGCTTTCGTCAAGGCATAGTGTTTGGTAGTTGCTGGGGTATTCATTTGTTGCATAGATAGATGAGTTGGTTTGGGACAGTCGTATTACCTTGTTGGCTTTCATCAAGGGTATGTACGGGTGGGTTCGAATTAACAAGATAATGATGGGCAGAACTTGACATGTGACTTATGATTTGTTGGCTTTCGTCAAGGTCATAAGAACATGGGGTAAAAATCACATCGGGAGTTTCTAAAGAAACTGAAACTTTCCAGGCATGCGCATACCTTCTGGAGTGTGATAACACGAGTGGATTCCGTCACGTTATCATGCGATGAGAGTTGGATCCCGATTCCCACTGATGAGTTGGTTTACTCTTCGGGTGATCCCGATTGATTCTTCTTTCAGATTTGGGGGAGAATTTGACAGTACAGTGGGAGGTTTCCGGATTAGATAAAGTGATAACCATTCTGATCTAGGTTAGAGTGCACGCAGAGTGTTTCTTTTCTCTCTGTCTCTTTGGCAGCGACCTTTGACCGACCGTAGACTATGACTCAGTGACCAAGTTGACCGAACCTTCTTAAAATACTGGCTTTTGGATTGTCTATGTTGCATAAGTCATTGCCACTCCTTCTTCTACCCTTTGCATTTCTCAGAACACCCGTATTACTACGGACATCCACTTCCATTGGATAGATCCATCGTATGGTTATATACGAACTCGAAGGGACTTCTTCGAGGATGGATCAAGGTTCAGGAGAAATAGAATTGGTTTATTCAGTTGTCTTTTATTATCACCTTCTCTCAGGTTGCGAGGGCTCCTTGGTTTAGGAGAGTACACCTATTACGCTTATTGGATAGTCTTCTTCCAAACCATAGGCAGGTGCCGAAAGGTAGGGAATGAAGAAAACCAATCAGCCTAAGTAGGGTGTACAGAAGGTAATATGTAAAGACAAAATAAAGGGATTAGGAAGAGGGCAAAGTAAGTTGCGACTGTTATCATTCACGACCAAACCGCGTACTTCATCGCCACTCCTATTTCACCTTTGCAAGAATAAGGTATTATTTAGTTGTCTTTTATCATCACCTTCTCTCAAGATGTGAGTAGTCCTTGGTTTAGGAGAGTACACATATTATGCTTACTGGATAGTCTTCTTCCAAACCATAGGCTGGTGCCGAACGGAAGGGAAGGAAGAAAACCATTTAGCCTAACGATGGTGTACAGAAGGTAACGACTAAAGACAAATAAAGGGATTTGGAGAGATGGCAAAGAAATATACAGTTAAAGTCATGAATTGGATTATGGAAGAGGCATTACTATGATTACCAGGATACCCCTACGAAACATTTTCATGTTTCAGTGCATTGTTAATGAAAAACTGTTTTCTCAATTAGATACTTACTCCAGGGTGTGTATTCACCAGGTTTCATTCTCATATCTGTATGGTTTTACAGATGATGAGTGGGAGGAAGTTATTGGGAATTAGGTGATCATCCTCATTATTTCGGAATTCGTTGTAATTGGTGATATTTGAGAAAATCGCCAGGGTACAGTTTTCAACCTACGACGCACAGGTTTTGAGTTATTCAACTCAGCGGACTTATACAGAGTATTGTATGTTGTCCAGTGTCCATCAGGACAAAGGGGTAGGTCCTCGTACTATGTTCTGTTTACTTATGATTTCTCTAGTTTTTAGACAAGTGTTTCGTAGAAATACAAAGTCTATGTTTTGAGAAGTTGTGGGTATAAGAATAAAGTAGAGAACCAGATGTCGCAAGTATCGGGATTCTTCAAAGAGATCGAAGATGTAGATACTAATGATCGGTATTCAGATGATAGTAAAAGTTTTGAGAAACTTGTTTCTCTTTCAGGTTACTCATAATTGGATGGATTCCTAAGTTGAGTAATGCTGATTAGCCTCTCTCCATTAAAGTTGATATGCACTGGAGACAGCTGCATGATTAGAATCTGGTTCCAATTAAATAAGTGCCAAAGTTTCTATATTGGATATAGAATGGTTCGTATCTTAACGATATTAAGGTACGGGGAGTTGTCCGGCTTATGCTTAAAACCAGACTCTGGATAACTCAAGGCACGTTTCTGTAATGGCAGTTTGTGGGTTGGCCCAGGCTATGATGGGGGTTGACTTTCTACCATTTGGAAGATCAATAGTGATATTGTTCTTGACTCGCCACAGTTTTAGCAAAATGGATTTTTTCAGAAAACAGTAGTGGGAGTATGGTAGAACTGGAAGTGATTCCAGAACCACAAACGCTTACAAAAAATTTGATAGGACTTAAAGATTCAATCAGGTTTGACATTCCGTTAGCCACTCCGCAGATTCGGTAGGTAACCTCAGACACCCGAGAGGTACTCCGGTATCCTCAAGGACGGTGACAGGGAGGTTCTTATCTACCCAGACTTGACACTACTGTTGTTCCAGGCTATGAGACCCGGCAGGAGGGTTTTTGTGGTCAGTGGGAGCAGCGGAAGCATAGTGGGCAAGTAGCTTATGTCTATTTATAGACTAGAGCAGTTATAGCGGAGATTGATCATCTAATTTTGATGTGACAGTCATGGGTTTGACTTCATCAGAATAGGGGATGGATCTGTTAAGAAGGTAGTAGGGTGTGTTGTCCTGGTATTTGGATGACATACATAGAGTAGGAAGTAAAATTCCTATACTACGATCGGTTGTACTGTGGTCGTCACACAGTTGTTTCTCCAGACATGATATGGATATAATATGTGACATTCTGGTTTCTAGATCTATGGTTTTAGATCTGGATTTGGGTAGTTTCCCAATGTGGGTGCTTTGACAGTATTCTAATGGTTTTTAGAATAGATGACTCCTGGCATGGTGGTGTACCTGCAGGTGATGGAGTCACCCTCTCTAAAAGTGTCTTACAGACTAAAGGGGAGAGGGATGTGCATGATTGGCAGATCACTTGCTTAGGCAATTGAGTCAATCATGAGATGTCAAGTACCACACCAAATGTTGTTTTTGCACTAGATGCAATAAGTTTGTATTAATCCAATCCTGGAGAAACATAAGAAAGCAGTTTTAGAACATAAGTGCATGTTCTAAGGATTTGATGACGGCAGCCTCCTTCGGGAGACGGTTATCATTCCAGGCTTCAAAGGTGACATGGATGACAGAGTGATTGTCAGAGTTATAATTTTCCCTCTGACGAAGAGGGGCAGTATTATGGACAGGTGGTCCAAGAGGATACTGTGGGTGGCATGGTGCCGGATACTGATTAGGTTCAGTTATCGATACAGTCTAAGAAGTTTGGATTTGGAGTTCATTTATGAACTAGGTCCCATCAAATTTCCAGACATATTCTAAGACAGGTATTACTCAATTCGGGAGATGGCTTTCTCCGCGAACTTGAGATTAAGAGAGACACAGAAAGAAACTTCCGGGCGGATCCACTCACTGAGGCTATTTCTCGAACACAATAGTTTTACAAACGGGCTTTGTGAAACTGATTGGTAGAGGAGTTGGGTGTTGGTTTCACACGGGCTGTGAGTACGCAACTGTTTGTTATATGTATGCCCTAAAGGCCATTACTATACATAGGATGTATATTGTAGTGGATGCTGGGACATATATAGTGAGGACTTTCTTGCTCGACACGATAGTATGCTATCTGGGTGATCTTTACCTTAACGTGTATACTGTTTGTCTCTCTGTTACATGTTGGTAAACCCCTTAGGATGTGTACTTGACTACCTGGACTATGATGCGGATCATACTAGTGGGGACATGGTAGTCTATAAGTACATCCTTCAAAGTCCCAAGTCGAGGGTGTATCGAGACGGGGCATCGATATACCAGAGTAGACTAGCGTATACCTTCTCGACCCATACAGATGGGCGATGGATGATCCCATATCCATTGGTGTTTGACATCGGAGATGACATACGGGTGCTCAGTGGAGACTGGGTACACTGGACGGACTCGCCGAGAACTCCCAGATGGTATTATACCTCACGTCAGATGGCAGTTCTCTGGTGACACTGGTACAGAGTAGTCTGTTGACCCGAGATCGTCATAGAGTCTTGTGTGGTTCCCACTGTGCTTTGATTTCCATCTTACCACGTCCAAGAGGGCATGCAAAACGGTGGTTTTTTGGGTACAGTCCCGAGTCACATGGAGGCAATGAGCGATAGGAGGGGATTCGTCTCTCCCGGTATAGGGGGTTGATGTTGCGCTGTGTTCGATTGGCTATAACAGAAAATCCCTGGCCAGGGTTGCTGAGATTTACTGGTAAGTGTTACCAGTAGTTTCTCGAATTGTTATAGACCTCATATCGACACGACTTATCGAGCTATTGGGGTCTGACGTTTACCACCCCTAGGCAAGATATGCGACATATCAGACGATCAGACCGGACTGTACGGTAAGTGTTACTGGTTGGATTCACAGGAGTGTGAGCGGGCTTGCTCGTCGATCTTCTGATCGCTCAATACCCGGGTGGCCGTTACGTTTAGCAGACCGCTTGCGGCTTGTGGATGTTTGATATGATCATCATCTGCTGCCGGCGTATTGACGAGTCTTTAGAGTCCTACACAGAGGTTTCCTGGCTTAAGCGAAACGAAATAGGAGCGCATATAAGATATGTGCGGGACCGAGAATAATGCGTGTATGTGATACCGTATTTCATTCTCGCAATGAATGTATCGATTAGGTTATATGCGATATACCCTAGTTATCAAATCAAGGATTGATTCGATAAACCGATACATTGGATACTAGTCGGTTATATACGATATGACCGGATCGTTAAATCAAGTGTTGATTTAATGATTTAATGCATAATTATATATTTGATATATTACTTTGCATTAACTAGTATCGGTTCACTTTAATTGGATTTTCTCGCTCGGATGTGCACATTGTATATTCGATATAGTTTTGTGCACATGATTGTATCATGTTTGATGATGCATGCTTACTTGGTTTGTGTTAAAGATTGATCCATGGTTATTTAAATGGTTAGGGTTTTGTTTTCCATATACATTTATTTATTCATTTATTTCTTTGGAAAATATAATGCATAAAGTTAAATGGTGGCTTTTATTTTTGTTTCTTTCATGAACATTCATGAAGGTTTGAATAAAGTGACCATTTTGTCTCATGCTTAACCCTAACCACTACACCTAACCATGGTCCTCTCTCTACACTTAACCATGGTGTGATTATGATAAGAATAGATTTTATTTTCCATTATTCTTATTCTTCTCATAACATTATTCTTCTTCTTCTTCCTTTCTTCACTTGAAGAAAGCAAGCTCCATCAATGGTGATTGATGGAAATGAGTGAGAAATCCAATTCTAAAGTCTACCCACTTCCTATTTCTTCATCCTCTACCTCTTGCCAAGTAGTAGAGTGTGTTTCCTTCACAAGTTTTCATGGCAAGGTGAAGGTGGAGCTTGATCTAGCGATGCCTCGACGTAGATCATCTTCGGCATGGACATCGAAGACCTAGCTCGCCTATTCTCCGATGAAGCCGACGCTAGAGCCCGGATTCTTTTTGGACAGCAAAGGAACTTCGTTGCGGAGATATGGAGGTGGAGCACCGGATCTACAAAGGTTGTATTTCCGTTTCCCATTAGTTAAGTTGTTAACTACTTTATTGTTTCGCCTAGATTTCTAGCCAACGGTCCGTATTAGGGTTTCTCGGCACCGTTAAAATTTGAAATTGGCATGTTTGATGCCTTGTGAGACCTCACTAGTGTGCCTAGGAACCCTACAGTGGTATCAGAGACTAGCTAGAGCCTTAGACGAAGTCTAGACGGAATTTGAAACCCGAACGAACCCGAAACCCAACTCAAAAATAGCTCTCTGGACAATTTTCAAAATCGTGATTTTTTCCAGATTAAAAATATTCAGAAAAATCAGCAGGAAGATATAAGGTTTACTGCAAAATTCGAGCGCGTGATTCCATAAAGGGGGCGCGGATCCGCGGCCTTACAGGAGGCTTATGCGGCGGATCCGCGGCTCTTTTGTCGTTTTGTGCTTCGAAATTTGCACCTTAATTCTTAGTTTTCAGTTCTAGTTTTCCTGGGAATTTTTAATATTTTTTCCAGAGTTTTATTTTCTGAGTTGTTTTGGGGATTCGAATGTTCGATCGGATTATCAAATTTTGTCTGTGTGGCTTTCCGGATAAATTTTTGAATATGTTAAAAAGTTCGACCGGATATAAATACCCAATTTTTCCCCTGTCGGGAAATTTCCAAGTGTTGGATTTTTCCGTAGTTTAACGACGTTCTAAGTAGTGCAAGTAACGCGATGGACCCTCTAGAAGACAACAAACCTTAACTCGATTATGTGACCGTCTTGAACTGCCCTTTGAACCTTCGGGTTTGGGGCAGTACGGCGTGCCACATGTGAGGCGTTGGCTTGACCCTTCTACGGCTGGACCGTTGGTACTGAGGCACGAACTGAATGTTGTTAGACTTATTTCATGTGTTGGATTGTATCGGGAAAACTTGGGTGTTCGATTGTTCGATCGGAAAGTTTAACATTTTCTGTTTATCTGGAATGTGATACAATAATTGGAATTCACAAATAGTTATGAGATAACGGAATGAATATTATAAACATAGCAGTTTAGTCTCACTTGATCGGTTGCCACGGAATTTTGATGTGATCAAAAGTCCGTCGCAATCACGTAGCGTACGCGGATACTCGCCGGGTAAACTTAATAGACAGCCTCACTCCATAGCCCCGACCAAGTGACTGTAGGAGAACCCCGTCGCCGAAAGCATCCGTTCGGGTGCTCGCGGTAGCGGTGTTCCGCCTTGGTGCACTTCGTCGACGGCATCGGGGGTGCGACCGCCTACTAAAGTTTGCGACGAGCATTCGATCAGGATATCGGGAATTTTGTTGAATTGTCCGACTTAATATTGAAAAGAGTTTTCGATTTTGAGACTAAAATGCGGGGTTTATAATTGTTAGGCATGCGATGTCTAAGTAATTCATTTGGTCAGGCATGCGATGTCTGAGGAGGTTGCGGATTCCAACTGTTGTAGTTTTACATTTTTTTTCTGTGACCGTAAATGTAATATGTGATATCGCCGGTTTCGTTGCTATATGTCAACGACAATTGGGATGTGCATATTTACTTACGTTGATGACATGTGATGTTATGTGTTGCTGGATATGTTATATTGGATCGTCGTGTTTGAATAGCCGGGGGTTTTTATGTGAGATGAGTGTTTTTCATTTTCATTCATGTAAAAACTTGTATGTAATATTCTTTTATTGGGGCACTTCCAGGTTGCGGAAGATGTCACCTTTTGTATATTATTTACTTTTCCGCACTAGGATAGACCTAAGGAGGAGGGCACAAGTAACCGGGTTCTGGAGTCCGGTGGGAGACCAACTCGAGGAGTCGAGTCCGGGTCTCCTAACTCTAGAATTGGTAGGGTTTCTTGCCGCTCTCGTAGGGGTCTAGGGGTGTGGGTTTGGCTATTCATCAAGACCGTGGAATCCGTGTTTTATACTGGTTCGTATTGAAAACACGGACGTCCTAGTATATCCAATATTTCATATGAATCTTCTGCTGCGATATCTCTTATGTGATCATGTGATGTTCTGTGATAGATACAGTATATAGTATATATGATATATTATATAGGCGTTACTTATGTTTTACACCCATGCTAGCCCTGCCCCGCTCTGTCGTTAGTTACCTAACCTAACGGTGCACGAGGGGACATCGAGGCGAATGCGGATGGCATAAGTGTACGTCGTATTTATCTGTGATGTTTAAGTACTTAAATGATGGGACTTCATTAATGTGATTAATGAAATAAAAGAAACCTAAGATGTTGTAGAATCGAATCTCAAAATAAAACAGGTAGCTACAGTTCTTGCTTTGCACAGCGGTATATATGATATATCCTGCAACTTATTCGATGAGGAAAGGACCGAGATCCCTTCACCGGGAGTGACTCCTTTAGCAATAACTGGCAGATACTACACACTCGGTTTGTCTTTTGATTGCTTTTAAGTGTTTTTGCTTTGCACAGTGATATATATGATATATCCCGTACCTCATTCGACGAGGAAAGGACCGACGATCCCTTCACCGGGAGTGACTCCTTTAGCAAAACTAGAAAAGCCTCAAAAGCACTCCATTTCAAAATCATTTGATTCTACAACGATATCAAGTTCATTACGCAATAGGTTTTCAGAAAAACCTGTCGTAGCCCTCCGTCATTTCAGATACGTACTAGTTAGTATTCGTGCTGCGGTTGTTTGGCCTCCATCAAGGCGTAGTGTACGGTAGCTAACTAGTACTTATCTGCTAGCATATGATGCGATTGGATTAGGGTATTCGTACGGCGTTGTTTGGCCTCCGTCAAGGGTCTTGCGGGTGGGTTTAATTCAATCAGGAAATGACGGGTTGAACTTGACTAGCGGACTATGGGTTGTTTGGCCTCCGTCAAGGTCATAGGACGCTATGGGCAAAATTATCGGGAATTTCAAGTGTTGAAATTTGCAATGAGATTGCATACCTTCTATGAGATAGTTGGATCCCGATACCCGCTGCGAGTAATTGTTACTCCTGGGAGAGTTTTACACAATACAATTAGCCGATCAAGTAGGTGTCTAGAAAGGTGTCAACGGGGTTACGCCTCTGGGAAAACGAGGTTTACATTAATTAGGTTCGTGCGAAAGCACGGGGGACCTCCCTCAAAGTACCGACACTGGCCTGGATGAAAAATTGGCGAACTTGTAGTGTGTAATTAATCCCGGCTAGTCTTTCCTTTTAGGGTTTGAAGGAAGATTTGATAAAAAGCAGTGGGAGCCATCCTGATTAGATAAAATAATAACCAATCTATTCTTGCAAGAGCGCACGCTGAGTGTTTTCTTCTCTCTCTCTCCTGGTAGCGACCATATCACGCCTTAATCAAGATAATAATACGGAATATTGACCGAACCCGCTTGTTATACTGAGCTGGGGAACGTTGGTCCCGCTCCAACTTATAATTGTTATAAGACAGAGCAGGAAATAGGGGATTACCAGAATTCCCGTGCCGCCCAAACGAAGAGAGTGCATGCTGATGCATCATCTTCGGGTGTGTTCATTACAGAGAACTGTTTCTCAGTATCCTTTACGTCCTGGGTATGTGATACCAGATCAGGATCCCAGATATGTAATCTGTTACATAGGGCTGCAGAAAGGTAGAGAACTGAGAACGAGTGCTAAGTTTCATGAGGCAGAAAACGGGGCAAGTGTTGCAGCCAAGTCTGTTGGTCACTGTCACCCTGTATTACAATACATTGATTCTGAACAAATGTTATTAGATATCGAACCTGATATACAAAATCATATCAGTCTCTTTATTAGTAAAGAAATGATAAAATTTTGTATTGTTGGATAATGTTTTGAACATTTCCTATATCAAAAGTTGATCGGTTCAGGCACGTTATCTAAAAGCATTAATGTTCTAAATCAAACTACAGTTCTTTGTATACAGAACACACACAAGAGGAAGAGTTCAGAAATGAACGGATTCTTCTTGAGGTATTGTAGACTAGGTCAGATCAATGTGACCCGACTAGCTGAAGTTACATTTAGATGTATATTTAAATAAGTTTGAATTTACATCTTGTGAAACTTGCCAGTCATGTCACAAAGATAACATGACCAGAGCTCTGTTTAATGGAAACAGAGAAAGAGTTAGTGAACTCTTGGGATTGATACATGATGATGTATGTAAGGTCCCCTGTCTACACATGCCAAGACTGGTTCTTTGTACTTCGTTACATTCTCTGATGATCTTTCGAGATTCAGACCTATGTTCCTGTTGAAACACAAGTCCGAACCTTTTGAGATATTCACAGAATATAAGTTAGAAGTAGAGAACCAAATACGGGTAAAAGTATTATGTCCTATGATGAGATCAAGGAGGAGAATACTTGAGCACGGAAATCCTGGACTATTCTAAAGGAGAATGAGATTCTCTCTCAGCATTACTCCTCCGAATACACCAAAGCACGATGGTATATCGGGGCGGAGCTATCTCACCCTATATGATAAGGTGTGCTCTATGATGAGTACTACTGAGTTACCTATTTCCTTTTTAGGAGTTATGCACTTGAGAAGCTGCATACCTATTGAATAGGGTTCCAATCAAATCAGTTGCCTACCACTTCATATGTGATATGGAAAGGGAAGAGCCCATGTCTTAAGTTAGTTAAGATTTGGGGTTGTCCGGCCTATGTCTAAAAGCAAAATCCGGACAAGCTCGAGGCAAGGTCTGTTATGTAGAACTGGAAAGGTTCCAGCTATGCAAACTACAGCTGAGGACTTGAAAGAACCAAAGGATTCAGTAGATTCCAACGAACCTCAGCCTCTCCGCCGATCTAGTAGGGTTCCTCACCCACCTGAGAGATACTTCGGTTTCTCAATGACAGTGGGAGCGAGGATTGCATCATGAGATGATGACCCGACTAGTTTAGAGCTGGCCATCAGGAGTGGGACTCTGTAAGAATGGCTGGATGCTTAGTAATCTGAGATGGAATCCTTATACACCAACAAAGTATGGACTTTGGTTGCAATATCTGAAGGGTTAAATCCCCATCAGGAGCAAGTATATCTTGAGAAGATTACTTGGTGTAGATGGAAAAGTTGAGACTTTCAAAGCTAGACTTGTTAAAGCTTTTCGTCATCGACCAGGCGTGAATTATGATGAAACATTTTCAAGTGACTATGCTTAAGTCCATCCAGATCCTACTTGCCATGGCAACATACCATGACTACGATATCTGGTGGTTGGGTGTCATGACAGCTTTTTTAAATGATGTTTTAGAAGAGGGAGTCTATAAGTACACAGCCAGAGAGCTTCGTAGACGGTGGGAGCAGCGAAAACGTGTGCAAGATGCTTTATAGGATAAAGCAGGCATCGCGGAGTTGGAACGTCTGTTTTGATGAAGTAGTCAAAGAGTTTGACATCATCAAAATGGTAGATGAACCTTGTATAAACAAAAAGGTAGTAGGGAGTATGGTGACGATCCTCGTAGAGTACGTGGATGACATACTCTTGATAGGGAAGAAGTTTCCTATGCTACGCTCGATCAATCTCCGATTATCACAAAGATTCTCCATATAGGATCAAAGTGATACCTACTAAATCCTGGGTTTTGGATCTATGAGATAGATCTAAATGGATGTTAGAATACTCACTAGTTGTAGTGAGATGGTATCAATCGATCCTAGGGAGAATCACTGGAAGTGTTCCAGGGTGATAAAGACGACTGAATGTCAGTCGCAGGCATTGTCTTTACCCTCAGTAAAGGGACGGTTTGTTGGAAGAGTTCCAAGCTATATACCGTGACATACTAGACGATAAAGGCAGCATACATCGCTACTTAAGATGCTACCGAAGAGGCTGTTTAGGTGTATATTGGTTCATGAGATGAACTATGTTCCTCCCATTGTGTGACAATGGAGTTGTGGCTTATGCCATGGAACGTCCGTCCCATCAGTGATCCAGACATATTCTAAGGCAGTATCACCTGATCATGGAGATAGTTGATCTCCAGGGTGATCAAGGTTTGGAGAGTAGACACAGAGGACAACACAGCGGATCCACTCACAAAGGCCTGTTCCCAGAGAGAGACTTTTATGGGATGGTTGAGTATGAGATACTTCAACCACTGCTACAGATGGCCCTAGTGCAAGTGGGAGATTGTTAGTTATATGTATGCCCTAGAGGCCATTACTATACATAGGATGTATATTGTAGTGGATGCTGGGACATATATAGTGAGGACTTTCTTGCTCGACACGATAGTATGCTATCTGGTTGATCTTTACCTTAACGTGTATACTGTTTGTCTCTCTGTTACATGTTGGTAAAGCCCTTAGGATGTGTACTTGACTACCTGGACTATGATGCGGATCATACTAGTGGGGACATGGTAGTCTATAAGTACATCCTTCAAAGTCCCTAGTCGAGGGTGTATCGAGACGGGGCATCGATATACCAGAGTAGACTAGCGTATACCTTCTCGACCCATACAGATGGGCGATGGATGATCCCATATCCATTGGTGTTTGACATCGGAGATGACATACGGGTGCTCAGTAGAGACTGGGTACACTGGACGGACTCGCCGAGAACTCCCAGATGGTATTATACCTCACGTCAGATGGCAGTTCTCTGGTGACACTGGTACAGAGTAGTCTGTTGACCCAAGATCGTCATAGAGTCTTGTGTGGTTCCCACTGTGCTTTGATTTCCATCTTACCACGTCTAAGAGGGCGTGCAAAACGGTGGTTTTTTGGGTACAGTCCCGAGTCACATGGAGGCAATGAGCGATAGGAGGGGATTCGTCTCTCCCGGTATAGGGGGTTGATGTTGCGCTGTGTTCGATTGGCTATAACAGGAAATCCCTGGCCAGGGTTGCTGAGATTTACAGGTAAGTGTTACCAGTAGTTTCTCGAATTGTTATAGACCTCATATCGACACGACTTATCGAGCTATTGGGGTCTGACGTTTACCACCCCTAGGCAAGATATGCGACATATCAGACGATCAGACCGGACTGTACGGTAAGTGTTACTGGTTGGATTCACAGGAGTGTGAGCGGGCTTGCTCGTCGATCTTCTGATCGCTCAATACCCGGGTGGCCGTTACGTTTAGCAGACCGCTTGCGTCTTGTGGATGTTTGATATGATCATCATCTGCTGCCGGCGTATTGACGAGTCTTTAGAGTCCTACACAGAGGTTTCCTGGTTCAAGCGAAACGAAATAGGAGCGCATATGAGATATGTGCGGGACCGAGAATAATGCGTGTATGTGATACCGTATTTCATTCTCGCGATGAATGTATCGATTAGGTTATATGCGATATACCCTAGTTATCGAATCAAGGATTGATTCGATAAACCGATACATTGGATACTAGTCAGTTATATACGATATGACCGGATCGTTAAATCAAGTGTTGATTTAATATTTAATGCATAATTATATATTTGATATATTACTTTGCATTAACTAGTATCGGTTCACTTTAATTGGATTTTCTCGCTCGGATGTGCACATTGTATATTCGATATAGTTTTGTGCACATGATTGTATCATGTTTGATGATGCATGCTTACTTGGTTTGTGTTAAAGATTGATCCATGGTTATTTAAATGGTTAGGGTTTTGTTTTTCATATACATTTATTTATTCATTTATTTCTTTGGAAAATATAATGCATAAAGATAAATTGGTGGATTTATTTTTGTTTCTTTCATGAACATTCATGAAGGTTTGAATAAAGTGACCATTTTGTCTCATGCTTAACCCTAACCACTACACCTAACCATGGTCCTCTCTCTACACTTAACCATGGTGTGATTATGATAAGAATAGATTTTATTTTCCATTATTCTTATTCTTATCATAACATTATTATTCTTCTTCTTCCTTTCTTCACTTGAAGAAAGCAAGCTCCATCAATGGTGATTGATGGAAATGAGTGAGAAATCCAATTCTAAAGTCTACCCACTTCCTATTTCTTCATCCTCTACCTCTTGCCAAGTAGTAGAGTGTGTTTCCTTCACAAGTTTTCATGGCAAGGTGAAGGTGGAGCTTGATCTAGCGATGCCTCGACGTAGATCATCTTCGGCATGGACATCGAAGACCTAGCTCGCCTATTCTCCGATGAAGCCGACGCTAGAGCCCGGATTCTTTTTGGACAGCAAAGGAACTTCGTTGCGGAGCTATGGAGGTGGAGCACCGGATCTACAAAGGTTGTATTTCCGTTTCCCATTAGTTAAGTTGTTAACTACTTTATTGTTTCGCCTAGATTTCTAGCCAACGGTCCGTATTAGGGTTTCTCGGCACCGTTAAAATTTGAAATTGGCATGGTTGATGCCTTGTGAGACCTCACTAGTGTGCCTAGGAACCCTACAGCAACATCGCAATAATTAGCCTTAAGTGCAAGTGGGAGATTGTTGGATATAGTGCCCTCAAGGTCAATTATTGGATCGCAGGTACGTGATTGCAATGATTGCGGAGGACCTATACCAGTAGGACAGTCTTACTCGAGATGATAGTATGCTATCTGGTTTGCCTTTATCAATCGTGTATAAGTTCAGGTGACTGATCACGATTACACTTTGATAGAGCCCTTAGGATCTTGCTTGACTACCAACAGTATGAGGGCGATCATATACGTGAGAGTTGGGTGGTCTATAAGCATATCCTTAATAGTGGTCCCTAGTCGTGGGAGTTTCGAGACAGGGCATCGATACTCCGGAGTAGACTAGTGTATACAGTCGAGACCCCGACGAGGGGCGGTGGCCGGTCTCACAAGCCACTGGTGTCAGTTGGATCACCTAAGATGTATACAGGTGCTCATTGGGTTATGAGTACACCGGACATGACTCGCCGGGAACCTGCTAGTTGGTATTATACATATCGTCAGATAGCAGTTCCCTGGTGACATGTGTACAGGTTAGTTCATCGACCTGAGGTCGTCATTTGTCTCGTGTGAGTTCCCACTATGCTTTGATTTCTACCCTACCACGGCTCAAAGGAGTCGTGCAAACAGGTAGTTTTTGGGTACAGTCCCGAGCCACATGGAGGCACGTGAGCGGATCGGCAGGGGATTCGTCTCTCCCGGTATTGGGGGTGGAGGTCGCGCTGTGTCTAGGAAAGCCATTACACCAAGTCCTTGGCTAAGGAAGGTGAGATTTACTGGTAGGTACTCCAGTAGTATCTCAGGGTGTTCAGGGCTTGTCTCCGACACGACTTATACAGCTATTGGGGGTCTGACGTTACTAGCCCCCTAGGCCGGATATGCGATACTCATAGACGAACGGACCGGACTGTATATACATTGTCACTGTTAGGCTCAGTAGGGTTTCTGGATGAGTTCGTTCATCAGCCTCCCTTGAAGTCAGTACATGGGCAGCCATTATGCATAGCTAGTGCCGCTGACGGCTTGTGGTTAAACCCACTGCCAGGGTACTGACGAGTCATTAGAGTCCACCACAGATAGTTTCCCAAGTTCGGGCGAAACATTATAGAGGCCGTATGGTTTTATGGCAGGGTTCGGAAAATGCACGTGCGTTTACGTACGTGTCATCTTTCGGGCAGATAATACTGGTGGGCTTTGTTTTAAGCCGGATCCATGTATTATACAGAGTAGATATAATATATTTGTCTCAGTTGCATTTGTGTTCGGTCGTAATACAAATGCGGGTATATTTATACAGTTACGGGGTTATCCTGAAATTCGTTTCGGGATCACTTTTGGAAGTTGCCAGTTTCCAGTTTTCTATCAGCCGTCTTTTAACATTCGGTTAAAGACAGATTTATCTTTTCTTGAGATGAGTGTGGAAGGTTCTAGAAGTTTCTAGAAGAGGTGACTAGGTTAGAATGGTGTTGAGTTTTCATTGGTTGCTTTCTTTGTGTTCATACTTTGTGTTCACACTATGTGTTCACACTTGAGATATTTTCTTATTGTCACCTCCCCCTCTCCTACACTCACCCCCCCACCTCTATATATGTGGCCGGCCCTCCTCTCTCTCACTCACTTCATTTGGTTAAAAAGATTATGATAGTTTCGGTGTCTGGAATTTCACAGCTCATTTCATTCCATTACCCGATTCCCACGGCAACTTCATTAACCGTTCGTCCATGGTTTTGGACGAAGCGAGACAAAGTATTCCACTCATTCTCTACATCAATCTTGGTCGTCTCTTTTAGCAAACTTGACGACCGAGTTGCCTCGAGTCAGAGGCGGGAGCCCGTTTAAAGATCCGATGATGTGGTGCCACCTGGACGAGGAGATCGGAGATCGACGAGATCGGAGCAGCCGCAACGGAGCGTGGGATGATGGTTAAAGAACGAAGGACTCGGATCGTTCGGTATAACCTTTCTTCCCTCTTTATAGATTGTTAGTTTAGCGTTAATGGCAGATCCGGGTTATAGTATGCGATAGCGCCAGTTATAAAAGTTTTTGTTCCGCATTATGGCGTCTGAAAGACGGCCAGGGCGCTACCGTAGACTTACAGTATGTTGATTCGATCGAAACGTTAAACATCGTCATGATATTCTATGATTGTGATACAATATGTGGAATTCATATAGTTAGGCATGAAATCCGTAATATGTGATATTTCAGGTTTACGATGACTAAGGAGATCATGGATTCCAAATGTTGTAGTTTTTCACTTTCTTTTCTGTGACCGTAAGTGTAGTATGTGGGGTATTGCCGGCTTTGTTGCTATACATCAACGACAATCGGGATACGCATACTTGCTTACGTTGATGATATGAGATATTATGTGTTGCTGTGATATGTTATATTGGATCGTCGTGTTCTGAATAGCCGGGGGTTTTATGTAAGATGAGGGTTTTTATTTTCATTCATGTAAAATTCATTGTATGTAATATTCTTTTATTGGGGCACTTCCGGGTTTAGGTTGATGTCACCATTGAATATTATTTACTTTTCCGCATTAGGATAGAACTAAGGAGGGGAGCACAAGTAACCGAGTTCTAGGGTCCAGTGGGAGGCCATCTCGAGGAGTCAAGACCGGGCCTCCTAACCCTAGAGTTGGCAGTGTTACTTGCCGCTCTCATAGGGGCCTAGGGATGTGGGTTTGGCTATTCATCGCGACCGTGGAATCCGTGTTTTATACCGGCTCGATATAAAACACGGGCGTCCTAGTATATCCAATATTTCATATGTTATCTTCTGCTGCAATGTTCTGTGATGAGATCATATTACTGCCTGAGACGAATGCTTATACTATATATATATATATATATGATATATAAATATTACTGCTTTCGTTTCTTCTGTGATGCTTAGGAAGCATAAATGATGGGATTTATTAATGAGATTAATAAAAGAAAAGAAACCTAAAAAATGTTGTAGAATCAAATTTTCAAAAAGGGTAGCTACAATTTTTTGCTTTGCATAGTGGTATATGTGATATACCCTGCACCTTATTCAATGAGGAAAGAGCCGAGATCCCTTCACCGGGAGTGACCTCTTTCGCAAAACTGGCAGATGCTACAAACTCGTGGTTTAGTTTTTGATTGCTTCTGTATTTCTTGCTTTGCACCGCGGTATTTATGAAATATCCTGCACCTTATTCGATAAGGAAAAAGCCGAGATCCGTTCACCGGGAGTGACCTCTTTAGCGAAACTGGAAAAGCCTAAAAAACACTCCATTTTAAAATCACCTGTTTCTACAACGATATCAAGTTCATTACGCAATAGGTTTTCTGAAAAAACTGCGTAGCCCTCCGTCATTTCAGATAAGTAATATTTAGTATTCGTGCTGCGGTAGTTTGGCATGCGTCATGGCGTAGTGTACGATAGCTGATTACTACTTATCTATAGCATGAGATGCGATTGGATTAGGGTATTCGTACGGCGTTGTTTGGCATGCATCAAGGGTCGTGGGGGTGGGTTTAATTCAAACATGAAATGTATGGGTTGAACTTGACTAGCGGACTATGGGTTGTTTGGCATGCGTCAAGGTCATAGCACGCTAGGGGTAAAAGTATTATCGGGAATTTCAAGTGTTGAAATTTGCAATGAGATTGCATACCTTCTATGAGATAGTTGGATCCCGATACCCACTGCGAGTAAGAGTTACTCCTGGGAGAGTTTTACACATGACAATTAGCCGATCAAGTAGGTGTCTTGAAAGGTGTTAACGGGGTTATGCCTCTGGGAAAACGAGGTTTATTTTAATTAGGTCCGTACGAAAGCACGGGTAACCTCCCTCAAAGTACCAACACTGGCCTGGCCGAAAGATTTGCGAACTTGTAAGGTGTAATTAATCCCGGCTAGTCTTACCTTTTAGGGTTTGAAAGAAGATTTGATGAAAACAGTGGGAGCCATCCTGATTAGATAAGATAATAACCAATCTAATCTTGCAAGAGCATACGCTAAAGTGTTTTCTTCTCTCTCTCCAGGTAGCGACCATGTCAGGCCTTAATCAAGATAATAATATGGATGTATTGACTGAACCCGCTTATTATACTTAGCAGGGGAACGTTGGTCCCGTTCTTTCTTATAAGTGTTATAAGACTAAACAGGAAATAGGAGGATATCTGAATTCTCACACTGCCCAAACGAAGAACAAGCATGCTGATGCATCTTCTTCGGGTGTTTTAGTTATCGAGAACTGTTTCTCAGTTCACTCTACGTCCTGGGTATTAGATACTGGATCGGGATCCCACATATGCAATATTTTACGTGGGCTACGTAAAGGTTGAGAACTGGGAATGGGTGATCATTCCGTAAGAGTAGGGAATGGTGCAGATGTTGCAGTTAAGGCAGTTGGCGAATATCACCATGTATTACCAAATGGTAATACATTGGTTCTGAACGAATGCTATTACATTCAGACCCTGATATGCAATCTTATATCAGTTTCTTTATTGAGCAAAGAATGATATAATTTTGTAGTACAGGATAATATTATGAACATATTCCTGGATCAAAAGTTGATTGGATTAGGATCGTTAAATAATGGCATATACGTTCTCAACCAAACTACAGTACTTAATGTACAAAACACACAAAAGAGGATGAGTTCAGAAATGAACGAATCCTTCTTGTGGCATTGCAGACTAGGTCATATCAATGGGACATGACTAGCTAAATTACATAAGGATGGATATTTAAATCCGTTCGAATTTTCATCTTATGATACTTGCCAGTCATGTCTCAAAGGCAAGATAACCAAAACTCCGTTTAGTGGACACGGAGAAAGATTTACAGAACTGTTGGGACTGATACATAGTGATGTATGTGGTCCTATGTCTACACATGCCAGGAACGGTTCTTCCTACTTCATTACATTCACTGACGATCTCTCAAGATAAGGACATGTGTACCTGATGAAACAAAATTCTGAAGCTTTTGAGAAATTCAGGGAATATAAGCACGAAGTAGAGAACCAAACGGGCAAAAGTATTAAGATCCTTCGATCAGATCGAGGAGGAGAATACTTGAGCAATGAGTTCCTGGACTATCTAAAAGAGAATGGGATTCTCTCTCAGCTTACTCCTCCTTATACACCACAGCACAACGGGGTATCGGAGAAGAGGAATCGCACCCTATTGGATATGGTGTGCTCTATGATGAGCAATGCTGAGTTGCCCGTTTCCTTCTGGGGGTATGCGCTTGAGACAGCCATAGACCTATTGAATAGGGTTTCCACTAAATCTGTGCCAACCACCCCATATGAGATATGGAAAGGAAAGAGACAACATCTTAATTAAATTAAAATATGGGGTTGTCCGGCATATGTGAAAACACAAAATCCGTACAAGCTCGAGGCAAGGTCAGTTCTGTGAAGATTTATTGGATATCCCAAGCATTCGTAAGGGTATATCTTCTACCACTCTGAGGAACAAAAAGTGTTTGTTTCTCGACATGCCACCTTCTTAGAAAAGGGTTTTCTTATGAAACAAGATAGTGGCAATTAGGTAGAACTGGAAGAAGTTCCAGCGACATAAACTGCAACTGAAGATTTAGTGGAACCAGAGGATTCTGTAGTCCCCGACGAACCCCAGCCTCTCCGCCGATCTAGCAGGGTTCTTCATCCACATGAGAGATACTACGGTTTTCTCATTGATGGTGGAAGCAAGGATTGCATCATGTAAAATGATGACCCGACTAGCTTCAAGCAGGCCATCACGAGTGGGGACTCTGTGAAGTGGCTGGATGCAATGCGATCTGAAATGGAATCCATGTACACCAACAAAGTATGGACTTTGGAAGTTGCTCCAGGAGGGATAAAACCCATTGGGAGCAAATGGATCTTCAAGAAGAAACTTGGTGTAGATGGAAAAGTTGAGACTTTCAAAGCTAGACTTGTTGCAAAGGGTTTTCGTCAACGACCAGGTGTGGATTATGATGAAACCTTTCTCCAGTGGCTATGCTTAAGTCCATCCGGATCCTACTTGCCATTGCTGCATACCATGACTACGAAATCTGGCAGATGGATGTTAAGACCGCCTTTCTAAATGGTGATTTAGAAGAGTGCGTGTACATGACTCAGCCAGAGGGCTTCGTAGACAGTGGTGTAGCGCCTTGAAAAGTCGTTTTGGTGTTTTCCCGAAAATCGGTGAAAATTCGGTATTTTTCCGAAAATCGTCTTTTTTGTTATTTTGCAGTTTAGGACTAATTATACCTAATTTGGATAGGCAATTGCTAGTTTTTTGTAGAAAATGAGTTACTTATGAAATTCTGGTCGTTTAAAAATTTTCCCTAATTTTTCAATTTTTAATATTATTTTAAGCCGGTAAGAAAATACATTAAATTAGAGATAAATACAAATTTAAATGGGCTAAATTTAAGCTTTAAAATCATGTTAATTAAAATCTAGTTGTAACATAAATTTTTAGTATTTTATTTTAAGTTTTAACTAATTTTTATTATTGAAAACGAAATTTATTGAATTTAAGCTTAAACTTGCAATTTTGGACTTGTAGGGGGTCTTTTTGCAAAAAATTTTTTGTGCACTCTCACACACACATCCTCACATCTCCTTGGCTGGCCCAAACTGCAGAAAATTCTCCCTCTCTCTTTTGTTTTAAAATTATTTCGTTAGGGATGAATTGAGTTGAATGTGTAGGTTTTAAAATATAATATTTTGGAGGTATGGTGTATTTGACTTTGGGGGGGTTGACTTGGTGTCATTTCCCACACACCCCACCAATCCCCTCCTCCCTCCTCTGGGCGAAACTTGCAGCCCTCCCCCTTCATTTTTCCCCTCTCTTTTTGTTCACAAATTCATCTCAAAAATCAACAAAATCAACAAATTTCTTCACAATTTCAAAGCAAAACCCTATTTCCTCTCTTCTCAAACCTAAGTGGGTTCAAATCTTGGAGAAAGATGGCATCTTTGGAGGCATCTTGTTCTTGCTAGATCTCTAGTGTGAGGTATAATTTCTAATCTAAGGTTAAATTGTAGTTAAAGTGTGCTAATTAGGACTTGCATGTTGTGTTAGTGTGAAAATTATAGCTAAATCCTAATATAGTTTGTTCTAGTTCATGGTTTGAAATTAAATTAGGGTTTAGGACACCATTATGAGATTAATTAAATTATTTTATTATCTAGTTATTATACAAACCTAATTTATGAGATTACTTTGCTTATGTGGGCATTGATATGTGTTTAATTTATGTTGTTCAAGTGTGAATTTGGATTTAATTGATGGTTATAAAAATCAAGAGAGTGTCGTTTATGGAAAATTATGATTTGAAGCATTGTAATGTGTTATAATTAAAGTGATCGTGGTTAACTAGTTATGCGGTTGGATGTTCTTGCTAGTTTGTGTTAACTTTATCGCTAATTGTCGATGTTTGCACCAAATTGCAAATTTCTAGCTTACTAGTTTTGTTATAAAATATTGTGGTGAATTATTTGCAATATCTTGATGATATTTTTGGCATATCCTATGACATTTAGGATGTGTGGGTGCGTATTTTTGAGTGTTCGGGTTTTAGTTTTTCCGGGCGACCAAATCGACGTTTTAGTTAGTTTTTGCGATTTTCGCGTGTGTTCCGCGCACCTTGTGCACGTTGTACCTAGCTTGTGAACGTTAGTATTTTCGTTTGGGTTTTGCGTCGTTCTCGATACGTAACCTTATGTTTGGTATTGATGTTAATTCCAGGTTCGGTCGCGGAGACGTCAGACGCGGCTCGAAAAGGGAAAGCGGTGATTGGACGCAGCTAGCTAGGGATTCCGGTGAGTAGATGTAACATCTACGGGGGACTATCGTTGGATGGCGCAAGTCGCCCGATAGTTTTAGTAGCTTAAAAAGATTCTTAGTAATGTTAGTAATTAGGGGTGTAATACTTGTATGATTATTTGCTACATTCATGCCTTATATTGACATACATATGCGAACCCATTCTATAGGACACCTGCACCATTGCCAGGGTTTTTATATGCAGCACGAGCACTATTCATGCCTACACCCACGCCCTGGCGATTACCATGCCACCACACTAGATAACCTTTAAATTGAAACCTTTTACTATAATTGATACTTAAACTTGTGCTATTGCCTTTAATTCCTTAAAATGAAATCGTAGGATTGCTATTCATGTGCATGTACCTCATCATATTATTTGTTCATACCTAATCTATTAATCACACATCGCAACTTGATTATTGATACCATATGCATTCATTATCATTGACATATGCACTTATGAGGATTTCTTGAGATTTTATGATATTTCTGGATTAAGGGGGAAAGCCGCAAAATTTCTAAACTTATTATATTTTTAAAATATGTAAATTCCGATTTTCTAGTGATGTAAGTATCGTCCACCATGAGTTTGCTGTGGTTTTCGAGATCCGTGTCGAGGAGTGGAGGAACCGTCACGGGTACATGGTGGGCCCGGTATGGTACCCCGGGGCAAGATGAATGTGGTGTTGACGTTGAGCCTGGCAGGGGACGGATTACCTACCGGTGACTGTTTGGCACGGCGGATATCCAGAGGATACCGACCGTGGCCGCGAGATGATGAGATTTGATATTGAGCTTGGTCAGCCGGATGGCTGAGGCCAGAGATACTATGACATGGATATATGAGATTTGTGATAGTTTTGAGGTGTCGTTGCCGGACACAGGTTCTGGTTGATTCTATTGGTATTGTGCTGGTATTTCAAAAGAGATTCTTAAAGGGAAAAACATGATTTCTTATACTTACACATTCAGATCACGAGTTGACACGCATTGCATTCATACCTGCTAGTATATTCATATTGCATACATACTTGCCATTATGTCCTGCCTTACCTGTATTTAGATGCTAGGATGCTTGTGTGCATGCATACGATAGCCTGTGTAGATGTTATTTATTACTCACGAGTTGGCAACTCACCCCCGTTGTGCCACAGCCTTTTGCAGGTTCGCTCCGTCAGTACAGTAGCGGCGGGTGCACTTGCTTCTTTTGCCTCTTTTGCTTGGACTCGAGATTTTGCTCTTAGGTGGGTTATATTATTATTTTTGCACCACCTTGTATATTCTTTGTATCTAGTGTACTCCATCTACTGTATCTACCAGCATTATTGTATATTGACCTAGAGATGAGACTGTGAGATTTGTGGACTTTTTATGCTGTATTTTGGGGTCGAGCTCACTTGAGTCGACATGCTGTTTTCTCATGCTCTTTATGATTATTTTGCATGTTGTTGTTTTATATTGCGTGGGATTTGTGACCGTCTTGTGGCGAAGAGCTAGCTCCCGCTTGGGGATGCCATATTTGTTGGATTCATATATATTCTTGTTGTACCCATTTTGGGGGCCAGTATTTACAAAGGAGACTCTGCCGAAATTTTCGGAAAAATTGGTATTGTTTTTAAAAAGGGTTTTACATGACTTATTTGATAAACTCGCTTTCAATTGATTAGGTTTTCTTCACTCTTCTGCTTATTTGGTTTTGGTTTTCTGGGCTTTGGCTTACTTATTTTACGGACGTCTTGAGACGTTTCGTAAACTTAAGTGCCAGTCACGTTCCGTACCCTGCGGGTCATGACAAAGTTGGTATCAGAGTGATAGGTTTTACCTTTTTGAGTGTAGGATGACCCTTGGTAGATGGAGTAAGTGACTTAAGTAGGGTAACGTAGCGTGTGTATGTCCGCGGCATACTTGCGATACGGTACTCCGCCTAAGTGACTTTAGGATATACTTGCTTGAAATTCCTTCTTCAATTCCGTGTATCCTATGATTCTATTGCACTGTTCTTATTATTTTTTTCTGTACCAGCCACTATGCCGCCGAAGGCTACGAGGGCACAGAGGGCTGCCGCCCGAGACGAGATTCGAGCTGGCTCGTCCGAGACTAGGACTGAGCAGGGTGGTATGCCTACGCCGCAGGGACAGACCGATCCATCTTCCCCAGGCCGTATGGATAGGCTAGAGACTGGTATGGAGGAGTTGCGACAGATGATGGGGAGCATGCAGGAGCTACGTCAGATAGTAGGATCCCTAGTTGCAGCCAGTCGTACACCGAGGCCGGATGACGTACCTACTACATCACAGACGACCATGATACCTGCTCCTACTACTACCACCGTGGCCATTCCGGTTTCGCTATAGGATTTCATGAGGCTGAGACCTCCAGTATTCACCGGCACCGAGGCAGCGGAGGACCCACAGACGTTCCTTGACAGTTTAGCCAGGATCTGCCGTTCGCTGAGATGTTCGGATGATCGATGGGTAGAGCTTGCAAGTTTCCGACTAGAGGGTCCCGCGCAGACATGGTGGGAGTCAGTCTTGAGAGGTCGAGCTGCAGGTCTACCGCCTATGACTTGGGCCGAATTTACAGCGGTCTTTCTAGCTCGTTTCCTCCCAGAGAGCGTTCGTGATGCCAGAGCTCGTAGCTTCGAGGCCTTAGTCAAGACACCTGGGATGACGGTGTCTGAGTATGACATCCAGTTTACGCAGTTATCCCGATATGCTCCGTATTTGGTGGATACCAAAGAGAAGATGGTGAAGAGGTTCGTACAGGGACTTGATGCCCAGCTATATCTTGCCATTGGCTCCCAGCACTACAACACTTATTCAGCTGCTATGGATACGGCATTACGGATGGAGGCACGCATATCACAGACTTCGGCCGTTTCTGGGCCGAAGAGGATTCGCACCGATGTACCGTCTCAGAGGCAGCGCGCCAGATTCTTTCCGAGAGATAGGCCTGGCAGAGGATTTGGACAGGGACAGTTATATGGTTCTTATCCCCAGGGACAGCAGCCGTCGCCAGGGTGTTTTGGGTGCAGGAGTCCGCACCATCTTGTCAGAGTCTGTCCGGCGAGACGACAGGGAGCGGCGACCGTTCCGCATGTGACCCTACCACCAGCACCACCCCCTCCTCAGAGAGCCCTACTTCCTACCACCGGCGATGCTCCACGCCAGTTAGGTGCACCCAGAGGCCGTGGACGCGGCGGTCCTGTTCAGAGAGGACGAGGAGGCAGAGGCCGAGGTTGAGGTCAGCCCGCTATCGGTGGAGGACAGGCCCGAGTTTTTGCTTTGACACCGCAGGATGCGCAGGCATCCAATGCCGTTGTGACAGGTACCTTGCCAGTTTGCTCTTTCGACGCACGGGTATTATTTGACCCAGGTTCCACACATTCGTACGTCTCTACACACTTTGCACCGATGTTGGGCCGTGAGTCGTCGTCGTTAGATCATCCGCTTGTTGTTGTTACTCCGGTAGGCGAGTCGTTTGTCGCTCGTTTTGTTTTTCGATTGTGTTCCGTTCGTATCGGGGAGAGAGATTCATCAGTTGATTTGATTCTCCTCGATATGTTGGACTTTGATGTGCTTCTGGGCATGGATTGGCTAGCCACTTGTTATGCTTCGGTGGAATGCCGTGAGAAAGCAGTCATATTTTGCTTTCCGGGAGAGCCAGTCCTTGTTATTCAGGGAGACTGCAGTGTCACCCTTCCCAGCTTAATTTCGTCTCTTCGCGCTGGTCAGCTCTTGCGGAAGGGATGTCAGGGATTCTTAGCGTATATTTGTGATACTCGAGCTGCAGAGGTTCCGTTGGACCGGGTCCCGGTTGTTTGTGAGTTCCCCGATGTTTTCCCTGTTGAGCTACCTGGGCTACCGCCTGAGCGCGATGTTGAGTTCTGCATTGATTTGATTCCCGGCTCGGGGCCTATTTCTATACCGCCTTATCGGATGGCCCCGGCAGAGCTTCGAGAGCTGAAGGATCAGTTGCAGGATTTGTTAGATAAGGGGCTTATTCGACCTAGTGTTTCTCCGTGGGGTGCTCCGGTCCTGTTTGTCAAGAAGAAGGATGGAAGTTTGCGCTTATGTATCGACTACCGCCAGCTGAACAAGGTTACCGTGCGGAACAGATATCCGTTGCCACGCATTGATGATTTGTTCGACCAACTTCAGGGTGCGGGATATTTTTCGAGGATCGACTTGCGATCAGGATACCATCAGCGGCGAGTTCGACAGGAGGATATACCGAGGACAGCTTTCCGCACGCGCTACGGCCACTACGAGTTTTTGGTGATGTCGTTCGGACTCACCAACGCCCCAGCAGCATTCATAGATTTGATGAACCGTACATTCAGGCCGTATCTTGACTCGTTCATCATCGTGTTTATCGACGATATCTTGGTGTACTCCCGGAGCAGAGAGGAGCACGAGCAGCACTTGCGGATTACGTTACAGACTCTGAGGGAGCACCAGCTGTTCGCAAAGTTCTCCAAGTGTGCATTCTGGCTGGACAGCGTCAGATTCTTGGGTCACGTGGTTACGAGAGACGGCATATGTGTGGACCCGAAGAAGATTGAGGCTGTTCAGCAGTAGTCCCGACCTACATCGGTTACTGAGATCCGTAGTTTTCTAGACTTGGCGGGCTACTATAGGCGCTTTGTTCAGGACTTCTCCCGTATAGCTGCACCTTTGACCGGTTTGACCCGGAAGGGAGTTCCTTTTGTTTGGACAGAGGAGTGCGAGCGCAGTTTTCAGAAGCTACGGACTTGTTTGACTACGGCACCGGTATTATCTTTGCCTTCGGGATCAGGTGGATTTATGGTCTACTGTGATGCTTCGTGAGTGGGGTTAGGGTGCGTACTGATGCAGCATGGCCGGGTGATCGCTTATGCTTCTCGGCAGTTGAAGAAGCATGAACAGAACTACCCCACTCACGATTTGGAGATGGCTGCAGTGGTCTTTGCATTGAAGGTTTGGTGACATTACCTATATGGCGAGTCGTGCCAAATATTCACAGACCACAAGAGCTTAAAATACATATTTCAGCAGCGAGACCTGAACCTCAGACAGCGTCGTTGGATGGAGTTGGTGAAAGACTACGACTGCGAGATCTTATATCACCCAGGCAAGGCGAATGTGGTGGCAGATGCGTTGAGTAGGAGGCCCGGGGGTAGTCTATCCTTTTTGCACGCAGTGCAGAGGCAGTCGTCAGCAGATTGGCAGATGTTATGCGACAGCCGAGTTGAGTTCGAGTTCACTCAGACAGGGGGACAGCTCGCGCATGTTCGTGCACGCCCACAGTTGCTTGACCGTATATATGAGGCACAGCACAGAGACGACCGTTGCTCAGAGATCATGGCACAGATGGGATAGGGCAGATTTTCTGAGTTCGTGATTGACGATCAGGGGATTTTACGCTATGGATCTAGACTGTGCGTACTAGATGCTGATGGATTGCGGCGCGACATTCTTGAGGAGGAATACCGATCAGTGTATAGTGTCCATCCCGGTTCCACCAAGATGTACCGTGATATGAGAGAGACCTACTGGTGGGATGGGATGAAGAGGGACATTGCGGAGTTTGTATCAAGATGCCTGACTTGTCAGCAAGTCAAGGCCGAGCACCAGAGGCCCGCAGGAGAGCTACAGCCATTACCCATTCCGTAGTGGAAATGGGAGCAGATTTCGATGGATTTCGTTGTGGGTCTACCCAGGACCAGTTGGGGGTATGACTCCATCTGGGTGATCGTAGATCGATTGACGAAAGCGGCTCACTTCCTGCCAGTGAAGACGACTTTCAGCTTCGCTTAGTATGTCCAGCTTTACATCGACGAGATCGTGCGGTTGCATAGCGTACCGACTTGTATCGTGTCAGATCGAGGCACCCAGTTCACCAGCCGACTTTGGCAGAGACTTCAGGAGGCTTTGGGCACTCGTTTGAGCTTCAGCACAGCGTTTCATCCGCAGACCGACGGACAGTCAGAGCGGACCATTCAGACTCTCGAGGACATGCTCAGAGCATGCGTTTTAGACTTCGGCGGTAGCTGGGATCGTCATTTACCTCTAGTGGAGTTCTCCTACAACAACAGCTTCCAGGATACTATTCAGATGGCACCTTTCGAGGCATTGTATGGGAGGAGATGCAGATCGCCCGTCTGTTGGACAGAGCTCAGCGAGAGCAGTATTTTGGGGCCGCAGCTTGTTGAGGAGACGACAGCGAAGATACAGTTGATCCGAGACCGGATGAGAGCGGCTCAGAGCAGGCAGAAATCGTATGCAGACAGGCGCCGTCGCAGATTAGAGTTCGCAGTTGGCGACCATGTTTTTCTGAGAGTCTCTCCGATGAAGGGCGTGATGCGTTTTCTCATGCTCTTTATGATTATTTTGCATGTTGTTGTTTTATATTGCGTGGGATTTGTGACCGCCTTGTGGCGAAGAGCTAGCTCCCGCTTGGGGATGCCATATTTGTTGGATTCATATATATTCTTGTTGTACCTATTTTGGGGGCCAGTATTTACAAAGGAGACTCTGCCGAAATTTTCGGAAAAATTGGTATTGTTTTTAAAAAGGGTTTTACATGACTTATTTGATAAACTCGCTTTCAATTGATTGGGTTTTCTTCACTCTTTTGCTTATTTGGTTTCGGTTTTCTGGGCTTTGGCTTACTTATTTTACGGACGTCTTGAGACGTTTCGTAAACTTAAGTGCCAGTCACGTTCCGTACCCTGCGGGTCGTGACAAGTGGGAGCAGCGGAAAGGTGTGCAAGCTGATTAAATCCAACTACGGGTTAAAGCAAGCATCGCGGAGTTGGAACACCTGTTTTGATGTTGTAGTCAAAAAGTTTGACTTCATCAAAAACATAGATGAACCTTGTATTTAAAAGAAGGTTGCAGAGAGTAAGGTTGTCTTCCTCGTATTTTACATGGATGCCATACTCTTGATAGGAAATGATGTTCCTATGCTGCACTCGATCAAGCTCTTCTTATCACATAGATTCTCAATAAAAGATCTTGGTGATGCCTCCTGCATTTTGGGAATTAAGATCTATAAAGATAGATCTAAACGGATACTGGGATTGTCCCAAACCTGGTACATTGACACCATACTAAAGAGGTTTAGTATGGAAGAATCCAAGCGTGGGAACCAACCCACGATCTCTAGACTCACTCTCTCCAAAGAGATGTCTCCCAAGATGGATTTGGAGAGAGCTCACTTGCAAGGGATACCCTATGCTTCGGCAGTCGGCTCTATCATGTACGCGATGCTATGTACCAAACCCGATGTAGCATACTCAGTAAGTATAGTGAGTAGGTATCAAGCAGATCCTGGAGAGAGTCACTGGACAGCTGTGAAGAACATTCTCAAGTACTTACGAAGGACTAAAGAGATTTTCTTGGTGTATGGTTATGGTGAACTGCAGGTAGAGTTCTTTACCGATTCGAGCTTCCAGAGTGATAAGGAGGACTCTAAGTCGCACTCGGGATTTGCCTTTACCCTCAATGGAGGGGCGGTGTGTTAGAAGAGTTCTAAAGAGGAAACCGTTGCAGACTCGACGATGGAGGCGGAATACATCGCTGCCAACGATGCTGCCAAAGAGGCTGTCTGGATGAAGAAGTTCATCACTGAACGTGGAGTGGTTCCGTCCATTGTGGATCCAATACCTCTGTATTGTGATAACAATGGAGCTGTGGCTTTGTCCAAGGAACCCAGGTCCCATCAGAAGTCCAGACATATTCTGAGGCGGTATCACCTGATCCGGGAGATAGTTGATCGCCGGGAGATCGAGGTCAGAAGAGTTGATACGAAGGACAACACTGCGGATCCACTCATGAAGGCCATACCCCAGATACAATTTGAGAGACTCTTCGGGATGTTGGGTATGAGATACTACAACAACTGGCCTTAATGCAAGTGGAAATTGTTAGTTATGTATATGCCCTAGAGGCCATTATTGTACATATGATATATATTATAGTGGATGCATGGATATATAGAGAGAGGACTTTCTTGCTCGATATGATAGTATGCTATCTGGTTACACTTTGTCTTAACATGTTGACTTGTATTGGTTTACTGTCTTACTCTCACATGTTGATAAAGCCCTTAGGATATGTACTTGACTACTAGGACTATGATGAGATCATGCCGGTGGGGCCAGGGTAGTCAACGAGTACATCCTATAACTGTTCCTAGTCGAGGGTGTATCCAGACAGGGCATCGATACACCAGAGTAGACTAGCGTATATGCATCTTGACCCATATGATGCGCGATGGATGATCCCATATCCATCGGTGTTTGACATCAAAGATGGTGTATGGGTGCTCAGTAGAGACTGGGTACACTGAACGGACTCGCCGAGAACTCCTAGATGGATTTATACCTATCGTCAGATAGCAGTTCTCCGTTGACACTGGTACAGGTTAGTCTGTAGACCCGAGATCATCATAGAGTCATATGTGATTCCTACTGTGCTTTGATTTTCACCATACCACGTCCAAGAGGGCGTGAAAAATGGTGGCTTTTGGGTACAGTCCCGAATCACATGGAGGTAATGAGCGATAGGAGGGGTTTCGTCTCTCCCGGTATAGGGAGTTGATGTTGTGCGGTGTTCGATTGGCTATAACTGGAAGTCCCTAGCCAGGGCTGATATGGAGTGCTACTGGTAAGTGTTATCAGTAGTTTCTCGACTTGTTATGAGCCTCACATTGACACAACTTATCGGTTACTGGGTTCTGACGTTTACCAACCCTAGACTGGATATGCGACATATCAGATGAAGAGACCGGACTGTACGGTAGTGTTACTGATTGGATTCACAGGAGAATGTACAGGCTTGCTTGTTGATCTTCTGATCACTTAATACCTGGGTGGATGTTACGTTTAGCTGACCGCTTGCAGCTTGTAGGTGTTTGATATGATCATCACCTACTGCCGGCGTATTGACTATTCTTGAGAGTCCTACACAGAGGTTTCCTGGCTCAGGAAAAACGGAGTAGGAGCACATATGTGATATGTGCAGGACCGAGAATATTACGATATGAGATACCGTATTCTATTCTCGCGATATATGATATCGGCTGGGTGTATGTGATATAGTCGGGTCATCGGATCAAGTGTTGATTCGATGAATCAGTACATGTTATATTAGTCGGTTATATGCAATATAGCCGGATTGTCGGATCAAGTGTTGATTCGATAATTTAATGTATAATTATAAATGTGATATATTACATTACGTTAACTAATATAATCTCACTTTATTGATTCTTTTTCTCACCGGATAATACATTGATATATATGCGATATATGTTAATTGTATTATTTTCTTTTATTACAAAAATATATTATATATGTGATATATAATATTGTAACATGTTAGGGTTACAAATGCAACATGGTTGTTAAGTTTAAACCGAGTTAGGGTTTGGATTTGGGTTATCTTTTGGGTTAGCTTTTGGATGAGCTTTCATGAAGCTTCATGAAGCATTATCTTTTGTCATCTAGCTTGATGTTTTGTGTAGATATTTGTTAACCCAACCCAAACCCTTTACCTATGGTTTATTCTCTACAAGGGTTAAGCCTTTCATTCTTAACCTATGATTGCAATTGTAACCACAACAATTATTCATTATTCATCACAAAAGTTTTCTTCTTCTTCTTCCTCCTTGAAAAAGCTTGCTAGCTTTTTGTGTGTGATGATTTAGTGTGAGAATGTGAAAACAAAAGAGAGCATAATTCCTACTTCATCATCCTCATCTATTCTAGCCACATAGATTAGGGTGTTCACTTCTTTAATTACTTCATTAGTGAAGTGTAAGCTTGGGTTAGAGATTCTTCAAGGTAGATCATCTTAGATCAAGAAGACTTCAAGCAAGATGCATCATTCACCTCTTGGAGCCTCACGAGAGTCGGAGTTCATATTGATCGCAGCGAAGGGGCCTTAATACGGAGCTTATGAAGCGAAGGAACGGACTACAAAGGTTGTAATCCTTATCTCTTTACTTCTTTGTATATGATACAAACTTTGTTACCCTAGATATTCTAGCATGATTCATGGTTTGCTTGCTTTGCACCTCTCTAAATTTTAAAGTGGCATGAGCAATGCTACCAAACCCTAGACTAGGCGTAAGGGAAGCCCAACAGTGGTATTAGAGCCAAACTGGAATTCTAGATAAGGTGTTATAACAATTACGAAAACTAAATCCACTCCGAAATACGATATTATGCTAACCCCATTTTGCTCTCTGTCAATTTTCCAAAAAGTCCTTTAAAAATTTTCCAAACAAGTGCAGAATGCAGTATGGACCAAAGTAAGAACATGGGGGAAATACGGAGGGAGGGACTCGGTTTTAGGCCGATCCCCAAGCCTCAAAATCCGGCCAGGCCGGCCATGAGGGCTCCTCTACCCTCCCTAATTCCTCCAGTGCTCTTTTGGCTTCATTTTGGGTTTCTTAGTATTGTTTATTTAGCCCAATTTTCATGTGATGATTTGTTTGACCTGGGGCTAATTCGTAGCGCTTCGTAGTCGTATAACTTAACACTGTATTGGTAACCTTGACTATTTTTAGCAGTTCGATCGAACTTCGCACATCACATTTTGTACCCCGCTGAAATTTCCAAATGTTGTAATTTTTCGAAGTTGATTCTACTCGTAAAATCGTGCAAGTACCCCTATAGACCCCCTAGAAGATTATAATAACCTTACCTCGATTCTAAACCCACGAAACCGCGAACGAACCTTCGGGTTTGCCGTAGTTCCATGGTGTCATAGGTGAGGCGTTGGTTAACTCCTTCTACGGCTTGTCCATGGACACTGTGGCACGGTTTTTGAGTGTTTTAACTTTGCTCAAGTGTTGAACTCACGGGGGTAATTTGTGAGTATATGTTGATTCGATCGAAACGTTAAACATCGTCATGATATTCTGTGATTGTGATACAATATGTGGAATTCATATAGTTAGGCATGAAATCCATAATATGTGATATTTCGGGTTTACGATGACTAAGGTGGTCATGGATTCCAAATGTTGTAGTTTTTCACTTTCTTTTCTGCGACCGTAAGTGTAGTATGCGGGATATTGCCGGTTTCGTTGCTATACATCAATGACAATCGGGATACACATACTTGCTTACGTTGATGATATGAGATATTATGTGTTGCTGTGATATGTTATATTGGATCGTCGTGTTCTGAATAGCCGGGGTTTTTATGGGAGATTAGGGTTTTTATTTTCATTCATGTAAAATTCATTGTATGTAATATTCTTTTATTGGGGAACTTCCGGGTTGAGGTTGATGTCACCATTGTATATTATTTACTTTTCCGCATTAGGATAGACCCAAGGAGGGGAGCACAAGTAACCGGGTTCTAGGGTCCAGTGAGAGGCCATCTCGAGGAGTCGAGACCGGGTCTCCTAACCCTAGAATTGGCAGTGTTACTTGCCGCTCTCATAGGGGCCTAGGGATGTTGGTTTGGATATTCATCGCGACCGTGGAATCCGTGTTTTATACCGGCTCGATATAAAACACGGGCGTCCTAGTATATCCAATATTTCATATGTTATCTTCTGCTGCAATGTTCTGTGATGAGATCATATTACTGCCTGAGACGAATTCTTATAATATATATATATATATATATATATATATATATATATATATATATTACTGCTTTCGTTTCTTCTGTGATGCTTAGGAAGCATAAATGATGGGATTTATTAATGAGATTAATAAAAGAAAAGAAACCTAAAAGATATTGTAGAATCAAATTTTCAAAAAGGGTAGCTACAATTTTTTGCTTTGCATAGTGGTATATGTGATATACCCTGCACCTTATTCAATGAGGAAAGAGCCGAGATCCCTTCACTGGGAGTGACCTCTTTAGCAAAACTGGAAGATGCTATAAACTCACCGTTAAGTTTTTGATTGCTTCTGTAGTTCTTGCTTTGCACCGCGGTATTTATGAAATGTCCTGCACCTTATTGGATAAGGAAAGAGCCGAGATCCGTTCACCGGGAGTGACCTCTTTAGCGAAACTAGAAAAGCCTCAAAAACACTCCATTTTAAAATCACATGTTTCTACAACGATATCAAGTTCATTACGCAATAGGTTTTCTGAAAAACCTGCGTAGCCCTCCGTCATTTCAGATAATTAATATTTAGTATTCGTGCTGCGGTAGTTTAGCATGCGTCAAGGCGTAGTGTACGGTAGCTTATTACTACATATTTGTAGCATGAGATGCAATTGGATTAGGGTATTTGTACGGCGTTGTTCGCCATGCGTCAAGGGTCGTGCGGGTGGGTTTAATTCAATCACGAAATGTACGGGTTGAACTTGACTAGCGGACTATGGGTTGTTTGGCACGCGTCAAGGTCATAGCACGCTAGGGGTAAAAGCATTATCGAGAATTTCAAGTGTTGAAATTTGCAATGAGATTGCATACCTCCTATGAGATTGTTGGATCCCGATACCCACTGCGAGTAAGAGTTACTCCTGGGAGAGTTTTACACATGACAATTAGCCGATCAAGTAGGTGTCTAGAAAGGTGTTAACGGGGTAATGCCTCTGGAAAAATGAGGTTTATTTTAATTAGGTCCGTGCGAAAGCACGGGGAACCTCCCTCAAAGTACCAACACTGGCCTGACCGAAAGATTTGCGAACTTGTAAGGTGTAATTAATCCCGGCTAGTCTTACCTTTTAGGGTTTGAAGGAAGATTTGATGAAAACAGTGGGAGCCATCCTGATTAGATAAGATAATAACCAATCTAATCTTGCAAGAGCATACGCTAAAGTGTTTTTTTCTCTCTCTCTCCAGGTAGCGACCATGTCAGGCCTTAATCAAGATAATAATATGGATGTATTGACTGAACCCGCTTATTATACTGAGCAGGGGAACGTTGGTCCCGTTCTTTCTTATAAGTGTTATAAGACTAAGAAGGAAATAGGAGGATATCTGGATTCTCACACCGCCCAAATGAAAAAAAAACATGCTGATGCATCTTCTTTGGGTGTGTTAGTTATCGAGAACTGTTTCTCAGTTCACTCTATATTCTGGGTATTGGATACCGGATCGGGATCCCACATATGTAATATGTTACGTGGGCTACGTAAAGGTTGAGAACTGGGAATGGGTGATCATTCCGTAAGAGTAGGGAATGGTGCAGATGTTGCAGCCAAGGCAGTTGGCGAATATCACTTTGTATTACCAAATGGTAATACATTGGTTCTGAACGAATGCTATTACATTCCGACCCAGATATGCAATCTTATATCAGTTTCTTTATTGAGCAAAGAAGGATATAATTTTGTAGTACAGGATAATGTTATGAACATATTCCTGAATCAAAAGTTGATTGGATCAGGATCGTTAAATAATGCCATATACGTTCTCAACCAAACTACAGTACTTAATGTACAAAACACACAAAAGAGGAAGAGTTCAGAAATGAACGAATCCTTCTTGTGGCATTGTAGATTAGGTCATATCAATGCGACACGGCTAGCTAAGTTACATAAGGATGGATATTTGAATCCGTTCGAATTTTCATCTTATGATACTTGCCAGTCATGTCTCAAAGGCAAGATGACCAAAACTCCGTTTAGTGGACACGGAGAAAGAGTTACAGAACTCTTGGGACTGATACATAATGATGTATGTTGTCCCATGTCTACACATGCCAGGAACGGTTCTTCCTACTTCATTACATTCACTGACGATCTCTCAAGATACGGACATGTGTTTCTGATGAAACACAAGTCTGATGCTTTTGAGAATTTCACGGAATATAAGCACAAAGTAGAGAACCAAACGGGAAAAAGTATTAAGATCCTTCGATCAGATCTAGGAGAAGAATACTTGAGTAATGAGTTTCTGGACTATCTAAAAGAGAATGGGATTCTCTCTCAGCTTACTCCTCCTTATACATCACAGCACAACGGTGTATCAGAGCGGAGGAATCGCACCCTATTGGATATGGTGCGCTCTATGATGAGAAATGCTGGGTTGCCCGTTTCCTTCTGGGGGTATGCGCTTGAGACAGCCATAGACCTATTGAATAGGGTTCCCACCAAATCTGTGCCAACCATCCCATATGAGATATGGAAAGGAAAAAGACCACATTTTAATTAAATTAAGATATGGGGTTGTCCTGCGTATGTAAAACACAAAATCCGGACAAGCTCGAGGCAAGGTCAGTTCTATGAAGGTTTATTGGATATCCCAAGCATTCGTAAGGGTATATCTTCTACCACTCCGAGGAACAAAAAGTGTTTGTTTCTCGACATGCCACCTTCATAGAAATGGGTTTTCTTATGAAACAAGATAGTGGCAATGAGGTAGAACTGGAAGAAGTTCCAGCAACACAAACTGCAACTAAAGATTTAGAAGAACCAGAGGATTCGGTAGTCCCCGACGAACCCCAGCCCCTCCGCCGATCTAGCAGGGTTCCTCATCCACCTAAGAGATACTACGGTTTTCTCATTGATGGTGGAAGCGAGGATTGCATCATGGAAGATGATGACCCGACTAGCTTCAAGCAGTCCATCTCGAGTGGGGACTCTTTGAAGTGGCTGGATGCAATGCGATCTGAGATGGAATCCATGTACACCAACAAAGTATGGACTTTGGAAGTTGCTCCTGAAGGGGTAAAACCCATTGGGAACAAATAGATCTTTAAGAAGAAACTTGGTGTAGATGGAAAAGTTGAGACTTTCAAAGATAGACTTGTTGCAAAGGGTTTTCATCAACGACCAGGTGTGGATTATGACGAAACCTTTTCTCCAGTGGCTATGCTTAAGTCCATCCGGATCCTACTTGCCATTGCTGCATACCATGACTACGAAATCTGGCAGATCGAAGTTAAGACCGCCTTTCTAAATGGTGATTTAGAAGAGTGCATGTACATGACTCAGCCAGTGGGCTTCGTAGACAGTGGGAGCAGCGGAAAGGTGTGCAAGCTGCTTAAATCCATCTACGGGTTAAAGCAAGCATCGCGGAGTTGGAAAATCTGTTTTGATGTTGTAGTCAAAGAGTTTGACTTCATCAAAAACATAGATGAACATTGTATTTTCAAGAAGGTTGTAGAGAGTAAGCTTGTCTTCCTCGTATTGTACGTGGATGACATACTCTTGATAGGAAATGATGTTCCTATGCTGCACTCAGTCAAGCTCTTCTTATCACATAGATTCTCAATAAAAGATCTAAGTGATGCCTCCTGCATTTTGCGAATTAAGATCTATATAGATAGATCTAAACGGATACTGGGATTGTCCCAATCCAGGTACATTGACACCATACTAAAGAGGTTTAGTATGGAAGAATCCAAGCGTGGGTACTAACCCACGATCTCTGGACTCACTCTCTCCAAAGAGATGTCTCCTAAGACTGATTTAAATAGAGCTCGCATGCAAGGGATACCCTATGCTTCGGCAGTAGGCTCTATCATGTACGCGATGCTGTGTACCAGACCCGATTTAGCATACTCACTAAGTATAGTGAGTAGGTATCACGCAGATCTTGGAGAGAGTCACTAGACAGCTGTGAAGAACATTCTCAAGTACTTACGAAGGACTAAGGAGATGTTCTTAGTGTATGGTAATGGTGAACTCCAGGTGGAGTTCTTTACCGATTCGAGATTCCAGAGTGATAAGGACGACTCTAAGTCGCACTCAGGATTTGTCTCTACCCTCAATGGAAGGGCAGTTTGTTGGAAGAGTTCCAAACAGGAAACTGTTGCAGACTCGACGATGGAGGCTGAATACATCGCTGCCAACGATGCTGCCAAAGAGGCTGTCTGGATGAAGAAGTTCATCACTGAACTTGGAGTGGTTCCGTCCATTGTGCATCCAATACCTTTGTATTGTGATAACAATGGAGCTGTGGCTTTGGCCAAGGAACCCAGGTCCCATCAGAAGTCCAGACATATTCTGAGGATGTATCACCTGATCCGGGAGATAGTTGATCGCCGGGAGATCGAGGTCAGGAGAGTTGATACGATGGAAAACACTGCGGATCCACTCAAGAAGGCCATACCCCATATACAATTTGAGAGACTCTTCGGGATGTTGGGTATGAGATACTACAACAGCTGGCCTTAGTGCGAGTGGGAGATTGTTAGTTATGTATATGCCCTAGAGGCCATTATTGTATATATGATGAATATTATAGTGGATGCTTGGATATATATAGAGAGGACTTTCTTGCTCGATATGATAGTATGCTATCTGGTTACACTTTTTCTTAACATGTTGACTTGTATTGGTTTACTGTCTTACTCTCACATGTTGATAAAGCCCTTAAGATATGTACTTGACTACTAGGACTATGATAAGATCATACCAGTGGGACCAGGGTAGTCAACGAGTACATCCTATAACTGTTCCTAGTCAAGGGTGTATCCAGACAGGGCATCGATACACCAGAGTAGACTAGCGTATACGCATCTTGACCCATATGATGCCCGATGGATGATCCCATATCCATTGGTGTTTGACATCAAAGATGGTGTACGGGTGCTCAGTGGAGACTGGGTACACTGAACGGACTCGCCGGGAACTCCTAGATGTATTTATACCTATCGTCAGATAGCAGTTCTCCGTTGACACTGGTACAGGTTAGTCTGTAGACCCGAGATCATCATAGAGTCTTATGCGATTCCCACTGTGCTTTGATTTTCACCATACTGTTGGAGTTAGTGCCCTCAGAGTCAATTATTGGATCACAGGCACGTGATTACAATGATTGAGGGAGGACCTATCCCGGTAGGACAGTCTTACTCGTGATGATAGTATGCTATCTGGTTTATCTTTATCATCGTGTACTGCTTTAGGTGACCTGACATGTCGCTATTACACGTTGATAGAGCCCTTAGGATTCTTGCTTCACTGCCAGCAGTATGATGGCGATCATATACGTGGGAGCTGGTAGTCTATAAGCACATCCTTAAAAGGTCCCTAGTCGTAGGAGTTTCGAGACAGGGCATCGATACTCCATTAGTAGACTAGTGTATACAGTCGAGACCCCGACGAGGGGCGGTGGCCGGTCTCACAAGCCACCGGTGTCTGTTGGTTCACCTAAGATGTATACAGGTGCTCATTGGGTTATGAGTACACCGGACAGGACTCGCCGGGAACCTGCTAGTTGGGCTTATACCTGATGTCAGATAGCAGTTCCCTGGTGACATGTGTACAGGTTAGTTCATCGACCTGAGGATCGTCATTTGTCTCGTGTGAGTTCCCACTGTGCTTTGATTACTACCCTACCACGGCTCAAAGGAGTCGTGCAAACAGGTTTTAGTTGGGTACAGTCCCGAGCCACATGGAGGCAGTGAGCGGATCTTCAGGGGTTCGTCTCTCCCGGTATTAGGGGTGAGGTCGCGCTGTGTCTAGGAGAGCCATTACGCAAAGCCCTCGGCCGAGGCAGGAGATTTACTGGTAGGTATTCCAGTAGTATCTCAGGGCGTTCTGGGCTACACTCCGACACGACTTGTACCGCTTTTGGGGGTCTGACTTTTACCAACCCCCTAGGCCCGCCATGCGATACTCATAGACGAACGGACCGGACTGTACGGATATTGTCACTGACAGGCTCAGTTGGGTGTCGGGGTGAGCTTCCTCATCGACGTCCCTTTTGGTCAATAGCTGGTGGCCCGTCACGTATTGGCTTATACCTCTGACGTGCCAGTGGTTAAATCCACAGCCATAGTATTGACGAGTCTTTAGAGTCCACCACACTTTCAGTTACTCAGCTTTCGGGCGAAACGCTGTAGAGGCCGTATGGAGATATGGCAGGGTCCGATCAGATACGTGCGGTATTGCACGGATCAGGATCGGACAGTTTTGTACTTGTGGCCGTATAGTTATATGGCACGGTTCGATCAGACACGTGCGGTATTGCACGGATCAGGATCGAACGGTTTTTACTAGCCGGTTTTGGTTTAAGCCGGTCCTAGTTTAGTACAGTGTAGATTTTGTCTCATTGCATTTGTATCCGGTAGGAATACAAATGCGGGTGTGTATGCACAGTATAGGGGTTTTTCTGTAATTTATTACGGGACCAGTTTTCTGGAGTTGCCAGTTTGCATTCCGTTCCGGCCGGTTTTTCTTTGTTCTTTCCCGGCCGGACTTTTCTGATGGAGGGGGTAATTTGCAGTTTTGCAAATTACATTTGAAGAAGGGGTTTCTTGTAAGTTGTTTTATTATGATAACTTATTTAGATACCATTCCTTTCATTCTTCTTTTCATGCTTTATGGAGATTAGAAGTGATGAGATAGGATTTGATCTTTGATTAGAATTGTGATGATGAGGTTTGGATATGGTCACCTTTCTTTTGCTCCTACACTCACCTCCCTTTGCATTATGTTTCATTGCTCCACCATTCTCATTCTCACTTGATGAAATGGATGATAAGTTCTTCATGAGAGAAAAAGAAAAGAGAGAAGAAGAAAAAGAAATGAGAGAAAGAAAAAGAATGAGAGAGTTCATCTTAGTTTTGGGAGTAATTCTTCTTCTCCTTCTTCTTCTTGTTTTGGAAAAATGAAAGCACCATTTTTCCTAATCCCATTCCTCCATCATGGCAACTACAAACCCTAAAGAGAGACAAGCATCTTCTACACTACATTCTACAGCACATCTTGGGCATGTCGAGTTGCCGGCTTCATGCCCGAGTTGCCTCGGTATTGAGGCGAGAGCCCGTAAAAGAAGAAGGCGATGTGGTGCCCTTTCCGGCGAGGAGGCGACGATGTGGAGGCAACACTTTCCGCGGGAGATCGGGACGATGACGAGAAGACCGGAGGACTCGGATCACTCGGTATACTTCTCACCCTATCTCTTGTTTGCTAGCATTAGGTTAATGGTTACGATCCGGGTTTTCATTGTCCGCGGTAGCGCCGGTTTCCGAGTAAGGAAAATTTTTTTTCCGCATTTTGGCCTCGAGCAAGAGGCCGGGGCGCTGCCGTGACGCAACATGGTATCAGAGCCACGCCATTAACCTTACCTAGCTTCGTTTGATGTGTTTGCGTTTTCGATCGACCGAAATTTCCAAAAACCGTATTTTTATTGCACATCAGTTTCTGTCGAAATTTTTTGAAGTCCAAAAATTTTTCAGGTGGTCTCAGAATGATGTGCAGGGAGTTATAAGAACACTGCAAAAATTTGGTGACACAAATGATCCGTACGACCGCGGAAGGGCGGCCAAAACCCCACTTTGGCCGCTCTTCCGCCGCAGGATTTAAGCTTCACTTCACCATATTTTTTCAGTGGGCTTATGGGCTAAAATTAGGGGTTTTGGAATATTAAAATTGGGCCAATTATTTCTGTGAGTGCTACAGTTTTGATTGGGGGCCCACTTGTTAATTTTTGGTCAATCGGAAAATTTTAAACACATTTTTCACAGTATTTACATTATACCTGCGACCGTGAATGTCACTCGATCGGTAAATCCGGTCTAACTGCTATAGCCCGGTTAGACGGATTTGCGAACGTGACTTTCACGTTGATGTTCTATGTTTATGCTGTGATGTTGCGGATCGGTCGTGGGGATAGCCTGGATGCAATGCTAGTGCAGTGCTGTTGTATTATGTACATTTGATATTGCGGGGCGAGCGTCCGACATGTGGACTGCCGTCACTGCCTGTTTGTATTATTCTTTTGGGGCACGACCTGGTTGCGGTCGATGTACCCGGTGTATGTATATTTTACTTTCTGTACTAGGGTTGCCCCGCGGTGGGGTGCACGGATAGCCGGGTTCTGGAGGGCAACGGGCCCGCATCTCAGGGCATTGAGACGGAGGGGGCTTCAGTCCAGGATTGGCGGGCTATTCGCCGCACTCGTAGGGGGTACAGGTTGACCCAGGAGGGGTGCCCAAGTTACCGGATTCCGTGAAGTGCTGGGTGGTCCATTCACGGTGCTGAAGGGGGCTGCCTCGCTTCAGGTTTTGGCGGGTGACTTGCCGCGCCCGTAGGGGTCTAGGTTTTCATTGCACAGGCTATCCACACGACCAGGGGAACGTCGGGTTTCAGCAGCGGCTCTGTGAAACCCGGGGCTTCCAGATATCTGTATTGTTCTATGATGCTATACTTTTCTGAGATGTTGCATTTTATTCACGCCTTGAGCGAAATACTATATATTGGTATATATATTAGTAGATGTTGTATATGTTTTTCATCCGCGCTAGTCCAGTCCCCGCTCTGCCGTTAGTTAGCTAACCTAACGGGTGATGACGGGACCCAGTGGCGAATGCGGATGGCATATACGTACGTCAGTATATTTTCGTTCTTTGTGGTGTGATTAATTGATGGGACTGCGTTGATTTGGATCAATGCAAGATAAACAAACCTAATCTGATGTTGTTGGAACACTTTTCAAAAAGCTGTTATTGCAAGGACGTTCACTTTTGTTTTGCATCGTGGTATTCATTTGGAATATCCTGCTCCTCAGTCGACGAGGCAAGGGCCGAGATCCCTTCACCGGGAGTGACCCCTTGGACAGAAGTTTGCGTCAGGGCATTAACTTCACTATAGCCGATTACTTTTGCTTTGCATCGTGGTATTCAGTTGGAATATCCTGCACCTCATACTACGGGGAAAGAGCCGAGATCCCTTCACCGGGAGTGACCTCTTTAGTAAAGGTTTTCGTCACTATATTTTATAAAAGGCTATGCAGTTCCTTCAACGATATCAAGTTCATTACGTTAAAGGTTTTTCGCCAAAAACCATTCGTAGCCCTCCGTCATTTCTTATGGGTATTATTTAGTATTCGTGCTGCGTTTGTTGACTCCGTCAAGGCGTAGTGTACGGTAGCTAAGTGGTGCTTGTTTGTTGCATAAGTGGGATTGGTTAGGACAGTCGTGCGGCCTTGTTGACTCCGTCAAGGGCACGTACGGGTGGGTTTAATGCAATCCAGATAATGACGGGTTGAACTTGACTAGGACTCTTTGATTTGTTGACTCCGTCAAGGTCACTTGAGTCCTAGGGGTAAAAATCACATCGGGAGTTTCAAAAGAACTGAAACTTGCCAGGCATGCGCATACCTTCTGGAGTGTGGTGACTTGAGTGGATTCCGTCAAGTTATCATGCGATGATAGTTGGATCCCGATTCCCACTGATGAGTTGGTTTACTCCTCGGGTGACCCCGACTAATTCTTCTTTTAGGTTTGGAGGAGAATTTGAGATACAGTGGGAGGTTTCCAGATTAGATAAAGTGATAACCTTTCTGATCTAGGATAGAGTGCACGCTGAGTGTTTCTTTTCTCTCTCTCTGGCAGCGACCATTGACCCGACCCTGGACTATGACTCAGTGACTAAGTTGACCGAACCTTCTTAACACTGGCTTTTTGGATTGTCAGAGTTGCAGACCTCATTGCCACTCCTACTTTTACCCTTTTCTCCAGGACACCCCGTATTACTACGAACGTCCACTTCCATTGGACAAAACCATCGTATGGTTAGATACGAACTCGAAGGACTTCGAGGATGGTTTCTGGTTCTGGAGAAAACGAATAGGATTATTCAGTTGTCTTTTCTTTTCACCTTCTCTCGTTGCGAGTACTCCTTGGTTTAGGAGATAGTACACCTATTACGCAAATTGGATAGTCTTCTTCCAAACCTTAGGCTGGTGCCGACCGGTAGGGAATGAAGAAAACCAGTTAGCCTAAACGGTGTACAGAAGGTATTAAGTTAAGACAAAGCAAGGGATTAGTAAGAGGGCAAAGTAAGTTGCGACTGCTATTCACGACCAAACCAAGTATTTCTTCGCCAATCCTAAATCACCTTTGTATTTCTCCAGGACACTCCGTATCACTACGAAGATCCCATTTTATTGGATAATCCATCGTATGGTTATATACGAACTCGAAAGGAACTTGTTCCAGTTCGGGGATGGATTCTGGTTCAGGAGAAATAAGGAATAAAGTACATTCAGGTGTCTTTTATCTTCACCTTCTGTCGCAATTGCGAGTGTTCCTAGGATTAGGACAGTACACCCTTTATGCCTTTTGGATAGTCTTCTTCCAAACCATAGGCTGGTGCCGAACGGTAGGGAAGGAAGAAAACCATTTGGCCTAAAGGGGTGTACAGAAGGTAATGACTAAAGACACAGAAAGGGATTTAGAGAGGTGGCAAAGAATTATACGGTTATAGTTGTGAATCTGGATAATGGAAGAGGCATTACTAGGAATACCAGCATACCCCATCGAAACATTTCAATGTTTCATTTTCACTGTGTAATGTTAAAAGAAAACTGATTTCCCGATTAGACACTTACTCCAGGGTATGTATTTACCAGGTTGGATTCTCACATCTGTATGGTTTTACAGATGATGAGTGGGAGTAAGTTATTAGGAATTGGGTGATCGTCCTCAATATATCGGGATTCGTTGTAATCGGTGATATTTGAGGAAGTCACCTGGATTGTTTGCCGGTCGGCAAATATTTGGTTATGAATATCCGCTGTTGTGCACCAATTTCAAATTGATATATCTGTACGTCTATTTTAATAGAGTGAGATATACTTTTTGATATTATGTCGATGACATTTACCTATATCAGTGGATGGTTAGGTAAGGAGCATTAAACAGCGGTGTAATTCTTCTTAACCATAAGTACAGTTTTCAACCTACGACACACATTGAAAGAGTTGTTAGACTCAGCGGACTTATACAGAGTATTGTATGTTGTCCAGTGTCCATTCGGACAGAGGGGTTGGTCCTCATACTATATTCTGTTTACTTTTAACTTCTCTAGTTCTTAGACATGTGTTTCGTAGAAACACAGGGTCTAAGTTTTGAGGAGTTATAGGTATTTGAATAGAGTAGAGAACCAGGTGTAGCAAGTATCGGGATTCTTCAAGATGATCGAAGATGTAGATACTTGTGTATGGTATTCAGTTGATAGTAATGATGAAGACAGATTGCTTCTTTTTCAGGTTACTCATAATTGGAAGCATTCCTAAGTTGAGTAACGCTGATCGACCTCCTTCCATTTAGTTGACATGCACTGGAGATAGATGCATGATTTGAATCTGGTTAAATTAAATCAGTGCCTCTGGTTCTATATTGGATATAGAACAGTTCATATCTTAACGATGTTAAGGTACGGGGAGTTGTCCGGCTTATGCTTAAAACCAGACTCCGGATAACTCAAGGCACGTTTCTGTAATGGCTGTTTGTGGGTTGACCCAGGCTATGACGAGGGTTGACTTTCTACCATCTGGCAGATCAATAGAAATATTGTTCTAGACTCGCCACAGTTTTATTAAAAATGGATTTTTCAAAAACAGCAGTGGGAGTATGGTAGAACTGGAAGTGATTCCAGAACCGCAAACGATTACTGAAGATTTAATAAGGAACCTAAAGATTCAATCTGATTTGACATTCCATTGGCCACTCCGCAGATAAGGTGGGTAACTTCAGGCACCCGAGAGGTACTACGGTAGCCTCAAGGACGGTGACAGGGAAGTTCTCGTTTACCCACACTTGCCATTGTTGTTGTTCCAGGCTGCGAGACCCGGTGGGAGGATGAGTATAACGTCGTTCTAAACTAGCTTTAGAAGTGCACGTCTATATGACTCTGCCAGAGGGTTGTCGTAGTCAGTGGGAGCAGCGGAAGCATTGGTGGACATCAGGCTTATGTCTATTTATAGACTAAAGCAGATGTAGCGGAGATAGATCATCTATTTCTGATGTGACAGTTATAGGTTTGACGTCATCAGAATAGGGGATGGATCTGTTGAGAAGGTAGTAGGAAGTGATATTCCTATACTACGATCGGTTATACTTTGGTCGTCACACAGTGGTTTCTCCACAAGGGACTTGGATATTATATCAGACATACTGGTTACTAGATCTATGGTTTTAGATCCAGATTTGGGTGGTTTCCCAATCTGGGTACCTTGACAGCATTCTATGAGTATTTAGAATGGACGACTCCTGACACGGTAGTGCACCTGCAGTTGATGGAGTCACCCTCTCTAAAGGTGTCTTATAGACTAAAGGGGAGAGGGATACTCATGATTGGCAGATCACTTGCTTAGGCAATTGAGGCAATCATGAGATGTCAAGTACCACACCAGATGTCTTTCTTGCACTAGATGCAATAAGTTGATATTGATCCAATCCTGGAGAAACGGTCGGAAGCAGTTTTAGAACATAAGTTAATGTTCTAGGGATATGATAACGGCAGCCTCCTTTAGGAGACGGTTATCATTCCAGGCTTCCAAGGTGACATGGACGACAAGGAGGTTGTCAGAGTTATAGTTTTCCTTCCAACGAGGGGCAGTATTTTGGACAGGTGGTCCAAGGCAATACTGAGGGAGGCTTGGCGCAGGATACTGATTAAATTCAGTTGACGATACAGTCTAAGAAGTTTGGATTTGAAGTTCATTTATGAGCTAGGTCCCATCAGATATCCAGACATTCTAAGACAGGTATTGCTCATTTGGGGAGATGGCTTTCTCCGCGAACTTGAGATATAGAGAGACATAGAAAGAAACATCACAGCGGATCCACTCACTGAGGCTATTCCTCGAAGGCAATAGTTTCGCAAACGAGCTTTGTGAGACTGACTAGTAGAGGAGTTGGGTGTTCGGTATCACACGGGCTGTGAGTATGCGGCATCGCAATAATTAGCCTTGAGTGCAAGTGGGAGATTGTTGGAGTTAGTGCCCTCAGAGTCAATTATTGGATCACAGGCACGTGATTACAATGATTGAGGGAGGACCTATCCCGGTAGGACAGTCTTACTCGTGATGATAGTATGCTATCTGGTTTATCTTTATCATCGTGTACTGCTTTAGGTGACCTGACATGTCGCTATTACACGTTGATAGAGCCCCTAGGATTCTTGCTTCACTGCCAGCAGTATGATGGCGATCATATACGTGGGAGCTGGTAGTCTATAAGCACATCCTTAAAAGGTCCCTAGTCGTAGGAGTTTCGAGACAGGGCATCGATACTCCATTAGTAGACTAGTGTATACAGTCGAGACCCCGACGAGGGGCGGTGGCCGGTCTCACAAGCCACCGGTGTCTGTTGGTTCACCTAAGATGTATACAGGTGCTCATTGGGTTATGAGTACACCGGACAGGACTCGCCGGGAACCTGCTAGTTGGGCTTATACCTGATGTCAGATAGCAGTTCCCTGGTGACATGTGTACAGGTTAGTTCATCGACCTGAGGATCGTCATTTGTCTCGTGTGAGTTCCCACTGTGCTTTGATTACTACCCTACCACGGCTCAAAGGAGTCGTGCAAACAGGTTTTAGTTGGGTACAGTCCCGAGCCACATGGAGGCAGTGAGCGGATCTTCAGGGGTTCGTCTCTCCCGGTATTGGGGGTGAGGTCGCGCTGTGTCTAGGAGAGCCATTACGCAAAGCCCTCGGCCGAGGCAGGAGATTTACTGGTAGGTATTCCAGTAGTATCTCAGGGCGTTCTGGGCTACACTCCGACACGACTTGTACCGCTTTTGGGGGTCTGACTTTTACCAACCCCCTAGGCCCGCCATGCGATACTCATAGACGAACGGACCGGACTGTACGGATATTGTCACTGACAGGCTCAGTTGGGTGTCGGGGTGAGCTTCCTCATCGACGTCCCTTTTGGTCAATAGCTGGTGGCCCGTCACGTATTGGCTTATACCTCTGACGTGCCAGTGGTTAAATCCACAGCCATAGTATTGACGAGTCTTTAGAGTCCACCACACTTTCAGTTACTCAGCTTTCGGGCGAAACGCTGTAGAGGCCGTATGGAGATATGGCAGGGTCCGATCAGATACGTGCGGTATTGCACGGATCAGGATCGGACAGTTTTGTACTTGTGGCCGTATAGTTATATGGCACGGTTCGATCAGACACGTGCGGTATTGCACGGATCAGGATCGAACGGTTTTTACTAGCCGGTTTTGGTTTAAGCCGGTCCTAGTTTAGTACAGTGTAGATTTTGTCTCATTGCATTTGTATCCGGTAGGAATACAAATGCGGGTGTGTATGCACAGTATAGGGGTTTTTCTGTAATTTATTACGGGACCAGTTTTCTGGAGTTGCCAGTTTGCATTCCGTTCCGGCCGGTTTTTCTTTGTTCTTTCCCGGCCGGACTTTTCTGATGGAGGGGGTAATTTGCAGTTTTGCAAATTACATTTGAGGAAGGGGTTTCTTGTAAGTTGTTTTATTATGATAACTTATTTAGATACCATTCCTTTCATTCTTCTTTTCATGCTTTATGGAGATTAGAAGTTATGAGATAGGATTTGAACTTTGATTAGAATTGTGATGATGAGGTTTGGATATGGTCACCTTTCTTTTGCTCCTACACTCACCTCCCTTTGCATTATGTTTCATTGCTCCACCATTCTCATTCTCACTTGATGAAATGGATGATAAGTTCTTCATGAGAGAAAAAAAAAAGAGAGAAGAAGAAAAAGAAAAGAGAGAAAGAAAAAGAATGAGAGAGTTCATCTTAGTTTTGGGAGTAATTCTTCTTCTCCTTCTTCTTCTTGTTTTGGAAAAATGAAAGCACCATTTTTCCTAATCCCATTCCTCCATCATGGCAACTACAAACCCTAAAGAGAGACAAGCATCTTCTACACTACATTCTACAGCACATCTTGGGCATGTCGAGTTGCCGGCTTCATGCCCGAGTTGCCTCGGTATTGAGGCGGGAGCCCGTAAAAGAAGAAGGCGATGTGGTGCCCTTTCCGGCGAGGAGGCGACGATGTGGAGGCAACACTTTCCGCGGGAGATCGGGACGATGACGAGAAGACCGGAGGACTCGGATCACTCGGTATACTTCTCACCCTATCTCTTGTTTGCTAGCATTAGGTTAATGGTTACGATCCGGGTTTTCATTGTCCGCGGTAGCGCCGGTTTCCGAGTAAGGAAAATTTTTTTTCCGCATTTTGGCCTCGAGCAAGAGGCCGGGGCGCTGCCGTGACGCAACACATACCACGTCCAAGAGGGCGTGAAAAATGGTGGCTTTTGGGTACAGTCCCGAATCACATGGAGGTAATGAGCGATAGGAAGGGTTTCGTCTCTCCCGGTATAGGGAGTTGATGTTGTGCGGTGTTCGATTGGCTATAACTGGAAGTCCCTAGCCAGGGCTGATATGGAGTACTACTGGTAAGTGTTATCAGTAGTTTCTCGACCTGTTATGAGCCTCACATTGACACAACTTATCGGTTACTGGGTTCTGACGTTTACCACCCCTAGACTGGATATGCGACATATCAGACGAAGAGACCGGACTGTACGGTAGTGTTACTGATTGGATTCACAGGAGAATGTACAGGCTTGCTTGTTGTTCTTCTGATCGCTTAATACCTGGGTGGATGTTACGTTTAGCTGACCGCTTGCAACTTGTAGGTGTTTGATATGATCATCACCTACTGCCGGCGTATTGACTATTCTTGAGAGTCCTACACAGAGGTTTCCTGGCTCAGGAAAAACGGAGTAGGAGCACATATGTGATATGTGCAGGACCGAGAATATTACGATATGAGATACCGTATTCTATTCTCGCGATATATTATATCGGCTGGGTGTATGTGATATAGTCGGGTCATCGGATCAAGTGTTGATTCGATGAATCGGTACATGTTATATTAGTCGGTTATATGCAATATAGCCGGATTGTCGGATCAAGTATTGATTCGATAATTTAATGTATAATTATAAATGTGATATATTACATTACGTTAACTAATATAATCTCGCTTTATTGATTCTTTTTCTCACCGGATAATACATTGATATATATGCGATATATGTTAATTGTATTATTTTCTTTTATTACAAAAATATATTATATATGTGATATATAATATTGTAACATGTTAGGGTTACAAATGCAACATGGTTGTTAAGTTTAAACCGAGTTAGGGTTTGGATTTGGGTTAGCTTTTGGGTTAGCTTTTGGATGAGCTTTCATGAAGCTTCATGAAGCATTGTCTTTTGTCATCTAGCTTGATGTTTTCTGTAGATATTTGTTAACCCAACCCAAACCCTTTACCTATGGTTTATTCTCTACAAGGGTTAAGCCTTTCATTCTTAACCTATGGTTGCAATTGTAACCACAACAATAATTCATTATTCATCACAAAAGCTTTCTTCTTCTTCTTCCTCCTTGAAAAAGCTTGCTAGCTTTTTTTGTGTGATGATTTAGTGTGAGAAAGTGAAAACAAAAGAGAGCATAATTCCTACTTCGTCATCCTCATCTATTCTAGCCGCTTAGATTAGGTTGTTCACTTCTCTAATTACTTCATTAGTGAAGTGTATGTTTGGGTTAGAGATTCTTCAAGGTAGATCATCTTAGATCAAGAAGACTTCAAGCAAGATGCATCATTCACCTCTTGGAGCCTCACGAGAGTCGGAGTTCATGATGATCACAGCGAAGGGAGCTCAACACGGAGCTTATGAAGCGAAGGAATGGACTACAAAGGTTGCAATCCTTATCTCTTTACTTCTTTGTATGTGATACAAACTTTGTTACCCTAGATATTCTAGCATGATTCATGGTTTGCTTGCTTTGCACCTCTCTAAATTTTAAAGTGGCATGAATGATGCTACCAAACCCTAGACTAGGTGCAAGGGAAGCCCAACATTATACTGGACTAGGTTCCGCTCTATCTTATGATTGTCATAAGTCTGAGCAAGGAATAGGGATATATACGCATTCCCACGTCACCCAAACGAAGAAACAACATGTTGATGTATCTTCTTCGGGTGTGTTAGTTACCGAGAACTGTTTCTCAGTTTGTTCTACATCCTGGGTATTGGATACCGAATCAGGATCCCACGTATGTAATTTGTTACATGGGCTAAAGAAAGGTAGTGAACTGGGAATGGGTGATATATCTCTAGTAGTAGAGATGGTGAAATTGTTTCAGCCAAAGCAGTTGGCAAATTCACCCAGTGTTACTAACTGGTAATACAATGATTCTGAGCAACTGTTATTTCGTACCAATAATATTGTGAATATTTTCCTAAATCAAGTGTTGATTAGGTAATGCATGTTGTATAACAGTGTACACGTTCTGAATCAAACTACAGTTCTAAATGTACAAAACACACACAAGAGGAACAGTTCAGAAATGAACGAAGTCTTCTTGAGACATTGTAGACTAGGTCATATCGATGAAACAAGACTAGCTGAAATTCCATAAGGATGCATATTTGAATCCGTTCGAATTTTCAATTTATGAAACTTGCCAATCATGTCTCAAAGACGAGGTGACCAAATCTCCGTTTACTGGAAACGGAGAAAGAGCTACTGAACTCTTGGACAGATACATGGTGATGTTGGGATTCCTTAGCACCCTACTATGTTTTCAAGACATCAAGCATGCCAATTTCAAAAATCTATGGTGCTAATGAACCCTAACCTAGTATCTAGCGAGAGTAAATAGACGAAATATAACATGTAATCTACCATTAGACTAAGTGAATGAGAAATGCAACCTTTAAAGACCGGTCCTTCACTTCTAAAGCTCCGTGTAGTAGTCCCTTCGCTGTGAGTATCGATCTCCCGAACTCTAGTATGGGTTCTCCCGGAGAAATGAACAAGCTTGCTCGAAGTCTTCGAGGTCGAAGATGATCTACGTCGAGGAGACTCAAGCTCATGCTACCTCTTCACTAAGCAAACACCCTAAACTACCCAAGCAAGTGTGTAGGATGATGAAGTAGGAAGTGGGCTCTCTTTAGATTTATTTTTCTCACTATATTTTCTCACCTTAAGAAAAGCTAGTAAGCTTTTCTCATGAGGAAGAAGAAGCTTAAGTGAAGAAGATGAGAGAATAAACTCATGAGGTGAGAATGTGAACCATGGGTGAGTTAGTGTCATACACTAACCCATGTAGAGAATAAACCATGGCTAGTTAATAATGGTTAGGTTAATAAATATCTACAAGTAAAACAAACTTAGTGGACTTGGTCAATGGTTCCACAAGCTTCTCCAAGCTTTAACCATGTGTCTAAATTCCACTAATTTTGATTAACTTAGATAAATATAAACCCATCACATTATTAAGCATGGTGCAATTCTCATACACCCATGTCACATGTGGCATCTAGCATGACACAAAAGTTGTACATTAATATATATCACATATACACTAATGCACACAAGTGAGAAATGAAATCATAAGTGAGCTAATATTAGTTAATGTAATCCAGTATATCTAATATACAATTATACATTAAATTATTAAATCAACACTTGATTTAATAATCCGGCTATATCACATATAACCGACTAATATCAAATGCAACAACTTATCGAATCAACACTTGATCCGATAATCCGGCTATATCTCATATAACCGACCGATGTCACAAATCGTGAGAATAGAATGTGGTATCACATACGCGCATCAATCTCAGTCCCGCACATATCACATATGTGCTCCTACTCCATTTCGCATGAACCAGTAAACCTCTGTGTAGGACTCTAAAGACTCGTCAATACGCCGGCAGTAGGTGATGATCATATCAAACACACACAAGCCACAAGTGGTCTGCTAAACGTAACGGCCACTCGGGTATTGAGCGATAAGAAGATCAACAAGCAAGCCTGCTCATACTCCTACGAATCCAATCAGTAATACTACCGTACAGTCCGGTCTCTTCGTCTGATATGTCGCATATCTCGTCTAGGGGTGGTAAACGTCAGACCCTAGTAACTCGATAAGTCATGCCGATATGAGGCTCATAACGGGTCGAGAAACTTCTGGTAACATTTACCAGTAAATCTCTGAAACAGCCCTGGCTAGGAACTTCCTGTTATAGCCAATCGAGCACAGCGCAACATCAACCCCCAATATCGGGAGAGGCGAATCCCCTCTTATCGCTCATTGCCTCCATGTGACTCGGGACTGTACCCAAAAACCACCGTTTTGCACGTTCACATGAACGTGGTAAGGTAGAAATCAAAGCACAATGGGAATCACACAAGACTCTATGACGATCTCGGGTCGACAGACTAACCTGTACTAGTGTCACCAGAGAACTGCCATCTGACGTTAGGTATAATATCATCTGGGAGTTCTCAGCGAGTCCGTCCAGTGTACCCAGTCTCCAGTGAGCACCCGTATACCATCTCTGATGTCAAACAACAATGGATATGGGATCATCCATCGCCCATCTACATGGGTCGAGAAGCTATACGCTAGTTTACTCTGGTATATCAATGCCCCGTCTCGATACACCTACGACTAGGGACATTAAAGGATGTACTCACAGACTACCTTTGTCCCACTAGTATGATCTTCATCATAATCTAGGTAGTCAAGTACGCATCCTAAGGGCTTTACCAACATGTATCAGAGAGACAATCAGTATACATGTTAAGATAAAGAGTAACCAGATAGCATACTATCATGTCGAGCAAGAAAGACCTCCCTATATATGTCCAAGCATCCACTACAATATACATCTCATGTATAGTAATGGCCTCTAGGGCATACATGTAACTAACAATCTCCTACTTGCACTAGGGCCATCATATAGCAGTGGTTGTAGTATCTCATACTCAAACATCCCATAAAAGTCTCTCTCTGGGAAAAGGCCTTTGTGGGTGGATTCGCCACGTTGTCCTCTGAGTCTGCTCTCCTAACATCGATCTCCCTGGAGATCAACCATCTCCATGATCAGGTGATACTGCCTTAGAATATGTCTGGATCACTGATTGGACGGGGGTTCCTAGGCATAAGCCACAACTCCATTGTCACACAATGGTAGGAACGAAGTTCATCTCATGAACTAATATACATCCAGACTGCCTCTTTGGTAGTATCGTTGGTAGCGATGTATCCAGCCTTTATCGTCTAGTTTGCCACGGTATATAGCTTGGAACTCTTCCAACATACCGTCCCTCCAGTGAGGGTAAAGATAATGCCTGTGACTGACATTCAGTCGACCTTACCACCCTGGAATCTATCCAGTGATTCTCCCCACGATCGATTGATACCATCTCACTACACCTAATGAGAATCCTAAAATCCACTTAGATCTATCTCATAGATCCAAAGCACAGGATTTAGGAGGTATCACCTTGATCCTATATGGAGAATCAATGTGATAAGAGGAGATTGACTGAGTGTAGCATAGGAAACTCCTTTCCTATCAAGAGTATGACATCCACGTATAATACGAGGAAGACCACCTTACTTTCTACTACCTTTTTGTATATACAAGGTTCATCTACGATTTTGATGAAGTCAAACGCTTTGACTACCACATCAAAACAAATGTTTGAACTCCGTGATGCCTACTTTAACCAATAAAGCAACATGCACACGTTTCCACTGCTCCCACTTTCTATGAAGCCCTCTGGCTGTGTACTTATAGACGCTCTCTTCTAAATCACTATCTAGAAAAGCAGTCATGACACCCAACCGTCAGATATCGTAGTTATAGTATGTAGCAGTGGCAACTAGGATCTGGATGGACTTAAGCATAGCTACTGGAGAAAAGGTTTCATCATTATCCACACCTGGTTGATGACGAGAACCTTTTGCAACAAGTCTTACCTTTGAAAGTCTCAACTTTTCCATGTACACCAAGTAATCTTCTCAAGATATTCTTGCTCCTGATGGGGATTTAACCCTTTAGATATAGCAACCAAAGTCCATACTTTATTGGTGTATATGGATTCTATCTCATATCGCTTAGCATCCAGCCATTCTTACAGAGTCCCCACGCTTGATGGCCTGCTCGAAACTAGCTGGGTCATCATCTCATGATGCAATCCTCGCTTCCACTGTCATTGAGAAAACCGAAATATCTCTCAGACGGATGAGGAACCCTACTAGATCGGCGGAGAGGCCGAGGTTCGTCGGGAGCTATTGAATTCTCTGGTTCTACCAAATCATCAGCTATAGTTTGTATAGTTGGGACTCCTTCCAGTTCTACCTCATGACCCCAAATTTGTTTCCAAAATAAATTCATTTTCTAAAAAGGTGGCATGCCAAGAAATAAAACACCTTTTCTTTCTCAGTGCGGTAGAAGATATTCCCTTGCGAATGCTTGGGATATCCAACAAACTTCCACAGAACTGACCTTGTCTCGAGGTTGTCCGGATTTTGTTTTTAGACATAGGCCGGACAACCCCAAATCTTAACTTACTTAAGACATGGGCTCTTCCCATACCATATCGCATATGGAGTGGTAGGCACCTGATTTGGTTGGAACGCTATTCAATATGTATGCAGCTTCACAAGTGCATAACCCCCAAAAGGAAATAGGCAACTCAGTAGTACTCATCATAGAGCGCACCATATCTAATAGGGTGCGATTGCTCCGCCCCGATACACCGTTGTGCTGTGGTGTATATGGAGGAGTAATGCTGAGAGAGAATCTCATTCTCCTTTTGAATAGTCCAGGAATTCCGTGCTCAAGTATTCTCCTCCCTGATCACATCAAAGGATATAATACTTATACCTGTTTTGGTTCTCTACTTCTAACTTATATTTTTTTAATTTCTCAAAAGCTTCAGACTTGTGTTTCAACAGGAACATATGTCCGAATCATGAGAGATCATCAGTGAATGTAATGAAGTATACAGAACCGGTCCTGGCATGAGTAGACAAGGGATCTACATACATCATCATGTATCAATCCCAAGAGTTCACTAACTCTTTCTCTGTTTCTAGTAAACGGAGCTATGGTCATTTTATCCTTGTGACATGACTGGCAAGTTTCATAAGATGTAAATTCAAACTGATTTAAATATGCATCTTAATGTAACTTAGCTAGTCGGGTCGCATTGATATGACCTAGTCTACAATGCCTCAAGAAGGATTCGTTTATTTCTGAACTCTTCCTCTTGTGTGTGTTTTGTACGTTAAGAAGTGTGGTTTGATTTAGAACATATATGCTTTTAGATAACGTGCCCGAACCGATCAATTTTTGATATAAGAAATGTTTAAAACATTATCCAACAATACAAAATTATATCCTTCTTTACTAAATAAAGAGACTGATATAATGTTGTATATCAGGTTCGGCATCTAAAAACATTCGTTCAGAATCAATGTATTTGGTAATACAGGGTGATAACTGCCAACATCTTGGCTGCAACAATTGCACCGTGTCTAACTCTTAAAACTTTATCACTCATTCTCAGTTCTCTACCTATCTGTAGCCCATGTAACAAATTATAGATATGGGATCCTGATCCGGTATCTCATACCTAGGACGTAGAGGACACTGAGAAATAGTTCTCTGTAATGAACACACTCGAAGAAGATGCATCAACATGCACTTTCTTCGTTTGGGCGGCACGGGAATCCTGGTAATCCCCTATTTCCTGCTCAGTCTTATAACAATTATAAGTTGGAGAGGGACCAACGTTCCCCAGCGCAGTATAACAAGTGGGTTCGGTCAATACATCCATATTATTATCTTGATTAAGGCGTGACATGGTCGCTACCAGGAGAGAGAGAGAGAAGAAAACACTCAGCGTATGCTCTTGCAAGATTAGATTGGTTATAATTTTATCTAATCAGGATGGCTCCCACTGTTTTTATCAAATCTTCCTTCAAACCCTAAAAGGAAAGACTACCCGGGATTAATTACACCCTACAAGTTCGCCAATCTTTCAGCCAGGCCAGTGCCGGTACTTTGAGAGAGGTTCCTCGTGCTTTCATATGGACCTAATTAAAATAAACCTCATTTTTCCAGGGTCGTAACCCCGTTGACACCTTTCTAGACACCTACTTGATCGGCTAATTATAAAGTGCAAAACTCTCCCAGGAGTAACTCTTACTCGCAGTGGGTATCGGGATCCAACTATCTTATAGAAGGTATGCAATCTCATTACAAATTTCAACACTTGAAATTCCCGATAATATTTTGCCCCTAGCATCCAATTATCCTGACGGAGGTCAACAAACCATAGGCTACTAGTCAAGTTCAACCCGTACATGATTGAATTAAACCCACCCGCACGACCCTTGATGGAGGTCAACAAGGTCGCACGACTACCCTAACTCAATCGCATCATATGCTTTTGCGGATAAGCATAAATAGCTACCGCACACTACGCCTTGTCGGAGGTCAACAAACGTAGCACGAATATTATGAAGTACTTATCTGAAATGACGGAAGGCTACGATAGGTTTTTAAGAAAACCTTTTGCGTAATGAACTTGATATCGTTGTAGAATCAAATGATTTAAAATGGTGTGTTTTTTAGGCTTTTGCTAGTTTCGCTAAAAAGGTCACTCCCGGTGAAGGGATCTCGGCTCTTTCCTCGTTGAATGGGGTGCAGGATATTCACAATACCACTATGCAAAGAAAGAACTAGAAAAGCAATCAAAAGACAAAACCGAGGGTTGTAGCATCTGCCGGTTATTGCTAAAGAGGTCACTTCCGGTGAAGGGATCTCGGCTCTTTCCTTATCAAATAAGGTGCTGGATATTCTACAAGGAATACCGCTATGCAAAGCAATAACTAGAGCTACCTGTTTTTGAAAATTCGATTCCACAACATCATTAGGTTTATTTTCTTTCATTAATCACATTAATGAAGTCCCATCATTTAAATTACCTAAACATCACAGATAAATACAACGTACACTTATGCCATCCGCATTCGCCTCGATGTCCCGTCATGCACCGTTAGGTTAAGTAACTAACGGCAGAGCGGGGCAGGGCCAGCGTGGGTGTAAAATATAAGCAACGTCTATATAATATATCATATATACTATATACAGTATCTATCTCAACATATCGAATGATCACATCACAAATATCGCAGCAGAAAACAACATATGAAATATTGGATATACTAGGATTTCCGGGTTTTATATTAAGCCTGTATAAAACACGGATTCCACAGTCGTGATGAATAGCCAAACCCACATCCTTATACCCCTACGAGAGCGGCAAGCAACCCTACCAATTCTAGAGTTAGGAGACCCGGACTCGACACCTCAAGATGGTCTCCCACTGGACTCTAGAACCCTGTTACTTGTGTCCCCCTCCTTGGGTCTATCCTAATGCAGAAAAGTAAATAATATACAATGGTGACATCATCCTCAGCCCGGAAGTGCCCCAATAAAAGAATATTACATACAAGTTTTTACATGAATGAAAATGAAAAACTCTCATCTCACAAAAAAAACCCCCGGCTATTCAAACACGATGATCCAATATAACATATCCCAGCAACACATAATATGACATGTCATCAACGTAAGTAATTATGCATATCCCAATTGTCGTTGATATATAGCAACGAAACCAGCGATACACCACATATTACATTTACGGTCGCAGAAAAGAAAGTGAAAAACTACAACAATTGGAATCCGCACTGCCCTTAGACATCATAAACCAGGAATATCACATATTCTGGATTTCATGCCTAGCAATGCAAATTTTACATTTAGGTCTCAATCATGAAAACACTTTTCAAAGGAAGTCAGGTAATTCAACAAGATTCCCGATTCTGTCCGAGGCCGAAATATTAAACTTGCATGCAACTAGATAGATTCTAATTATTGTATCCAATCACATGATATCCGGACGACGTTAAACTTTTCGATCGATTCATCAAATTCCTACAATTTCCCGATAGCTCAACACTTGAGCACCGTTTTAATAATACCCGGAACATGCCACAGTACCTATGGACCAACCGTAGAAGGGCAAACCCAAGCCTTATTAATGGCACCACAAAACTGCCACAAACCTTAATATTCAAAGTGGTTCCATGGTCATTATGTCGAGTTAGGGTTTCATTCTTCTAGAGGGTCCACAGAATTACTTGCATGTTTTTCCGAATACGTTAAACTTGGAAAAATGGGTTTTTGACATTCGATCGAACTTTTTAACTTCGGCTAGATAACTTGTGAAAACCCAAATACAATGTTGAACTATGAATACGAAACACTCCGAATTGTTTATAGTGTAAGATTACATCTCATGCAAAATTAGCAAAAACAAACAACACCTGAAACACCAAAACCCATTCACTGGAACACTGAAAAAATTTGAGACAGGGTGCTCGAATTTGGGCCGAGATGGGGAGGGTGTGGCCGCCCATATTTTCATAGAATTGCCTCAAATTTCTCCAGTGTTCATGTTATATCACATACAAGATTCTGCTGTTGTTTAAAAAAAATTTAGAGCTCATATAAAAATCGACAGAAACTAGGTCAAAGTGTTTCAGGTTTCGGAGTAGTTTTGGTTTCGTAATCTAACAAACACCGTCTAATACTCTAGCCCATCTCTGATACCACTGTTGGGATTCCTTAGTACCCTACTGGGTTTTCAAGACATCAAGCATGTCAATTTCAAAAATCTAAGGTGCTAATGAACCCTAACCTAGGATCTAGCTAGAGTAAATAGACGAAATATAACATGTAATCTACCATTACACTAAGTGAATGAGGAATACAATCTTTGTAGACCGGTCATTCACTTCTAAAGCTCCGTGTAGTAGTCCCTTCGCTGTGAGTATCGATCTCTCGAACTCTAGTATGGGTTCTCCCGGAGAAATGAACAAGCTTGCTCGAAGTCTTCGAGGCCGAAGATGATCTACGTCGAGGAGACTCAAGCTCATGCTACCTCTTCACTAATTATGAAATTAGTGAAGCAAACACCCTAAACTACCCAAGAAAGTGTGTAGTATGATGAAGTAGGAAGTGGGCTCTCTTTAGATTTATTTTTCTCACTATATTTTCTCACCTTGAGAAAAGCTAGTAAGCTTTTTTCATGAGGAAGAAGAAGCTCAAGTGAAGAAGATGAGAGAATAAACTCATGAGGTGAGAATGTGAACCATGGATGAGTTAGTGTCATACACTAACCCATGTAGAGAATAAACCATGGCTAGTTAATAATGGTTAGGTTAATAAATATCAACAAGTAAAACAAACTTAGTGGACTTGGTCAATGGTTCCACAAGCTTCTCCAAACTTTAACCATGTGACTAAACTCATTTTGATTAACTTAGATAAATATAAACCCATCACATTATTAAGCATAGTGCAAGTCTCATACATCCATGTCACATGTGGCATCTGGCATGACACAAAGTTGTACATTAATATATATCACATATACACTAATGCATACAAGTGAGAGAAAAAATCATAAGTGAGCTAATATTAGTTAATTTATTCTAGTATATCTAATATACAATTATACATTAAATTATTAAATCAAAACTTGATTTAATAATCTGTAAGTGCACGGCAGCGCCCCGGCCTTCTGTACGAGGCCATAATGCGGAATACAAGAACTTTTGTAAAAACTAGAACCGGCGCTACCGCGGACTTTAAAACCCGGATCGGGTCATTAACCCACTCCTAGCAAACTAGAAGATGGGTAGAGAGATATACCGAGCGATCCGTGTCCTTCGGTCTTCTCGTCTTCATCCTGATCTCCCCGCGGAATCTCCGGTCTTCATCTCCTCGTCGGAAGGGCACCACATCGCCGGGTTCTTTTACGGGCTCCAACCTCTGGACCGAAGCAACTCGGGCACGAAGTTGGCGAGTCGACGTGTCCAAGAATGCTGTAGGATAGTGTAGAACTCTTTTGTCTTAATGGGGTTAAGGAAGTTGCCATATTGATGTGGAGGAAGAGTAGTAAGCTTTTTAGATGAACTAGAGAATTTTGTGGCATGCAAAAGAGATCAATTTCTCTCCCCAAATTTTGGACAGCCCCCTTCCCCCTTGAATGGCCGGCCCTTGATGGAAGAAAAAAGAGAGGAGGAAGTGTGTGAATCAATAATAATGCAAGAGAGAGAAAAGGTGATGATGATGAAATATCATCACAACAAAGTCCCCACTCCATCACCTAATCATATCCCAAAAGTCAAGCAATCATGAGCAAAAAGAAGTCAATGGAAACTTCAACCATCATGAACCAACTAGTTACAAAAACCACCCTCCACTTTGCAAATTTACACATTTGCAAATAAGCCCCTCCACACCAATTTTCAACCAAGGAAAGAAACAAAGGAAAATGGCCGAAACGGAATGCAAACTGGCAACTCCAAAAAACTGATCCCATAATAAATTATATAAAAACCCCGCGACTGTATATACATACCCGCATTTGTATTCCGACCGAATACAAATGCAATGAGACAAAATCTACACTGTACTATACTAGGATCTGGCTTAAACCAAAGCCCGCTAGTATTATCCGTCCGATCATGATCCGTGCAATACCGCACGTATATGATCGAACCCTGCCATATCTCCATACGGCCTCTACAGCATTTCTCCCGAAACTTGAGAAACGGTCTGTGGGGCACTCTAAAGACTCGTCAATACTTTGGCTGTGGATTTAACCACTAGCACGTCAGAGATATTAGCCATACGTAACGGGCTACCAGGTGTTAACCAAAAGGGACGTCGATGAGTGAACTCATCCTGACACCCTACTGAGCCTATCAGTGACAATATCCGTACAGTCCGGTCCGTTCGTCTATGAGCATCGCATGGCGGGCCTAGGGGGTTGGTAAAAGTCAGACCCCCAAAAGTGGTACAAGTCGGGTCGGAGTGTAGCCCAAAACACCCTAAGATACTACTGGAATACCTACCAGTAAATCTCCTGCCTTGGCTAAGGACTTCGTGTAATGGCTTTCCTAGACACAGCGCGACCTCACCCCCAATACCGGGAGAGACGAATCCCTGTAGATCCGCTCACTGCCTCCATGTGGCTCGGGACTGTACCCAACTAAAACCTGTTTGCACGACTCCTTTGAGACGTGGTAGGGTAGTAATCAAAGTACAGTGGGAACTCACACGAGACAAATGACGATCTCAGGTCGATGAACTAACCTGTACACATATCACCAGGGAACTGCTATCTGACGTCAGGTATAAGACCAACTAGCATGTTCCCGGCGAGTCCAGTCCGGTGTACTCATAACCCAATGAGCACCTGTATACATCTTAGGTGAACCAACTGACACCAGTGGCTTGTGAGACCGGCCACCGCCCCTCGTCAGGGTCTCGACTGTATACACTAGTCTACTCTGGAGTATCGATGCCCTGTCTCAAAAACTCCCACGACTAGGGACCTTTTAAGGATGTGCTTATAGACCCCAGCTCCCACGTATATGATCGCCATCATACTGCTGGCCGTCAAGCAAGAATCCTAAAGGCTCTATCAACGCGAAATAGTGACCTGTAAGGTCACCTAAAGCAATACGCGATGATAAAGATAAACCAGATAGCATACTATCATCTTGAGTAAGACTGTTCTAACGGTATAGGTCCTCTCTCAATCATTGTAATCACGTGCCTGTGATCCAATAATTGACTTTGAGGGCACTATCTCTAACAATCTCCCACTTGCACTCAAGACTAATTATTGCGATGTCGCATACTCACAGCCCGTGTGATACCTAACACCCAACTCCTCTACTAATCAGTCACACAAAACCTGCTTGCGAAACTAATGCGTTCGAGGAATAGCCTCAGTGAGTGGATCCGCTCTAATGTTTCTTTCTATGTCTCTCTTTATCTCAAGTTCGCGGAGAAAGCCATCTCCCGAAATGAGCAATACCTATCTTAGAATATGTCTGGATATCTGATGGGACCTAGTTCATAAATGAACTCCAAATCCAAACTTCTTAGACTGTATCGTCAACTAAAACTAATCAATATCTTGCGCCATGCCTCCCTCAGTATCCCCTTGGACCACCTGTCCATAGTACCGCCCCTCGTCAGAGGGAAAACTATAACTCTGACAGTCACTCTGCCGTCCAGGTCACCTTGGAAGCCTGGAATGATAATCGTCTCCTGAATGAAGCTGATGTTATCATATCCCTAGAACATCCACTTATGTTCTAAAACTACTTCCTAATGTTTCTCCAGGATTGGATTAATATCAACTTATTGCATCTACTGCAAAAACAACATCTGGTATGGTACTTGACATCTCATGATTGACTCAATTGCCTAAGCAAGTGATCTGCCAATCATGCGCATCCCTCTCCCCTTTAGTCTGTAAAACGCCTTTAGAGAGGGCGACTCCATCACCTGCAGGTACACTACCATGCCAGGAGTCGTCCATTCTAAATACTCTTAGAATGCTGTCTAAGTACCCAGATTGGGACACTTCCTAAATCTAGATATAAAACCATAGATCTAGTAACCAGAATATCTGATATAATATCCAAGTCCTTTGTGGAGAAACCATTGTGTGACAACCAAAGTATAACCGATCGTAGTATAGGAATTTCACTTCCTACTCTGTGTATGTCATCTAAATACCAGGACATAACACCCTACTACCTTCTTAACAGATCCATCCCCTATTCTAATAAAGTCAAACCTATCACTGTCACATCAGAAATAGATGAACTATCTCCGCTATATCTGCTTTAGTCCATAAATAGACATAAGCCACTTGTCCACCATGCTTCCGCTGCTCCCACTGACAACGACAACCCTCTGGTAGAGTCATATACACGTGCACTTCTAAAGCAAGTTCAGAACGATGCTATACTCATCCTCCTGCCGGGTCTCGCAGTCTGGAACAACAACAATGGCAAGTCTGGGTAAACAAGAACCTCCCTGTCACCGTCCTTGAAGCTACTGGAGTACCTCTCGGGCGCCTGAGGTTACCCATCATGTCTGCGGAGTGGCCAATGGAATGTCAAATCAGATTGAATCTTTAGGTTCTTATCAAATTTTCAGTAATCATTTGCGGTTCTGGAATCACTTCCGGTTCTACCATACTCCCACTACTATTTTCTGAAAAAATCCATTTTTATTAAAACTGTGGCGAGTCAAGAACAATATCACTATTGATCTTCCAGATGGTAGAAAGTCAACCCTCGTCATAGCCCGGGTCAACCCACAAACAGCCATTACAGAAACGTGCCTTGAGTTATCCAGAGTCTGGTTTTAAGCATAAGCCGGACAACTCCCTGTACCTTAACATCGTTAAGATATGAACTGTTCTATATCCAATACAGAAACAGAAACACTGATTCAATTGAACCAGATTCAAATCATGCAGCTGTCTCTAGTGCATGTCAACTAAATGGAAAGAGGCCGATCAGCATTACTCAACTTAGGAGTGCTTCCAATTATGAGTAACCTGAAAGAGAAGCAAGTTCTCTCAATCATTACTATCAATTGAACACCATACACAAGTATCTACATCTTCGATTACTTTGAAGAATCCCGATACTTGCAACACCTGGTTCTCTACTCTATTCTTATACCTATAACTTCTCAAAACTTGGACCTTGTGTTTCTACGAAACACATATCTAAGACCCAGAGAAGTCACAAGTAAACAGAATCTAGTACGAGTACCAACCCCTCTGTCCAAATGGACACTGGACAACATACAATACTCTGTATAAGTCCCTTGAGTCTAATGACTCATTCCCTGTGTGTCGTAGGTTGAAAACTGTACTATGGTTATGAAGGATTACACCGCTGTTTAATGCTCCTTACCTAACCATCCACTGATATAGGTAAATGTCATGGACATAATTTCAAAAAGGTATATCTCACTCTATAAAAATAGATGTACAGATGTATCAATTTGAAATTGGTGCATAACAACAGATATTCAAAACCAAATATTTGCCGACCGGCAAACAGCCCAGGCGATTTCCTCAAATATCACCAATTACAACGAATTCCGATATAATGAGGATGATCACCTAATTCCCAATAACTTACTCCCACTCATCATCTGTAAAACCATACAGATGTGAGAATCATACCTGGTAAATACATATCCTGGAGCAAGTGTCTAATTGGGAAATCAGTTTTCTATTAACAGTACACAGTGAAACTGAAACATTGAAATGTTTCGTAGGGGTATCCGGGTATTCCTGGTAATGCCTCTTCCATTATCCAGATTCACAACTGTAACCGTATATCTCTTTGCCATCTCTCTAAATCCCTTTATATGTCTTTTAGTCATTACCTTCTGCACACCCCTTTAGGCCAAATGGTTTTCTTCCTTTCCTACCGCTCGGCACCAGCCTATGGTTTGGAAGAAGACTATCCAATAAGCATAATGGGTGTACTGTCCTAATCCTAGGAGCACTCACAATGCGAGAGAAGGTGAAGATAAAAGACAACCGAATAAACCTTATTCCTATTTCTCCCGAACCAGAATCCATCCCCGAACTGGAACAAGTTGCTTTCGAGTTCGTATATAACCATACGATGGAGTATCCAAATAACTGTGGATCTTCGTAGTGATACGAAGTGTTCTGGAGAAATACAAAGGTGAAATGGGAGTGGTAATGAAATACTTGGTTTGGTTGTGAATAGCAGTCGCAATTTACTTTGCCCTCTTACTAATCCCTTTATTTGTCTTTACTTAATACCTTCTGCACACCTTCGTTAGGCTAATTGGTTTTCTTCATTCCCTACCGTTCGGCACCTGCCTATGGTTTGGAAGAAGACTATCCAATTTGCGTAATAGGTGTATTGTCCTAATCCAAGGAACACTCGCAATCTGAGAGAAGGTAAAAGGAAAAGACAACTGAATAGTCCTATTCGTTTTCTCCAGAACCAGAAACCATCCTCGAATAAATTCCTTTGAGTTCGTATATAACCATACGATGGTTTTATCCAATGGAAGTGGACGTTCATAGTAATACGGGGTGTTCTGGAGAAAAGGGTAAAAGTAGGAGTGGCAAAGAGGTTTGCAACTCTGACAATCCAAAAGCCAGTGTTCAAGAAGATTCGGTTAATTTTGGTCACTGAGTCATAGTCTAGGGTCGTGTCATGGTCGCTGCCAAAGAGAGAGAGAAAAGAAACACTCAGCGTGCACTCTAACCTAGATCAGAATGGTTATCAATTTATCTAATCTAGAAACCTCCCACTGTACCGTCAAATTCTCCTCCAAACCTGAAAGAAGAATTAGTCGGGATCACCCGAGGAGTAAACCAACTCATCAGTGGGAATCGGGATCCAACTATCATCGCATGATAACGTGACGGAATCTGCTCACGTTATCACACTCCAGAAGGTATGCGCATATCTGGCAAGTTTCAGTTTTTTTAGAAACTCCCGATGTGATTTTTACCCCATGCTCTTATGACCTTGACGTAGGCCAAAATATCATAAGTCGCATGTCAAGTTATACCCATCATTGTCCAGGTTAATTTGAACCTACCCATACATACCCTTGACGTAGGCCAAAATAGTAGTATGACTGTCCCAAACTAACACATCTATCTATGCAACAAATAAATATCCGGTAGCTACCAATCACTATGCCTTGGCGTAGGTCAAAATACATAGCTTGAATACTACCGAACATTAAACTGAAATGACGGAGGGCTACGAATGGTTTCTGGCGAAAAACCTTTAACGTAATGAACTTGATATCATTAAAGGAACCAGATAGCTTTTTATAAAAATATAGTGGCGAAAACCTTTGCTAAAGAGGTCACTCCCGGTGAAGGGATCTCGGCTCTTTCCCCGTAGAATGAGGTGCAGGATATTCCAACTGAATACCACGATGCAAAGCAAAAGTAATCGACTATAGTGAAGTTATTACCCTGACGCAAACTTCTGTCCAAGGGGTCACTCCCGGTGAAGGGATCTCAGCCCTTGCCTCGTCGACTGAGGTGCTGGATATTCATAACCGAATACCACTGTGCAAAACAAAAGAGAACGTCCTTGCAATAACAACTTTTTGAAAAATGTTCCAACAACATCAAATAGGTTTGTTTAGCTTGCATTGATCCGAATCAATGCAGTCCCATCAATTGATCAAACCAATAAAGAACGAAAATAATGATGTACGTATATACCATCCGCATTCGCCACTGGGTCCCGTCATTACTCGTTAGGTTACTTAACTAACGACAGAGCGGGGACTGGACTAGCGCGGATGCAAAACATATACAACATCTACTAGTATATATATCAATATATAATATTCGCTCAAGGCATGATAAAATGCAACATCACAGAAATGTAATAAGCATCACAGAACAATACAGATATCTGGGATCCCCGGGTTTCATAGAGCCGCTACTGAAACCCGACGTTCCCCTGGTCGTGTGGATAGCCTGTGCAATGAAATCCTAAACCCCTACGGGCACGACAAGTTACCCGCCAAAACCTGAAGCGAGGCAGCCCCCTTCAGCAACGTGAATGGATCACCCAGCACTTCATGGAATCCGGTAACTTGGGCATCCCTCCTTGGGTCAACCTGTACCCCCTACGAGTGCGGCGAATAGCCCGCCAATTCTAGAGTGAAGCCCTCTCCGTCTCAAAGCCATGAGTTGCGGGCTTGTTGCCCTCTAGAACCCGGCTATCCGTGCACCCCACCTTGGGGTAATCCTAGTACAGAAAGTAAAATATACATACAACGGGTACATCGACCTCAGCCCGGTCGTGCCCCAGAAGAATAATATACAAACAGGCAATGACGGTAATCCACATGTCGGACGCTCGTCCCGCGATATCAAATGTACATAAAAATACCAAAACTGTACTAACATTGCATCCAGGCTATCCCCCATGACCAATCCGCAACATCACAGCACAACACAGAACATCAACGTGAATGTCACGTTCGCAAATCCGTCTAAAAGGGCTATAGCAGTTAGACAGGATTTACCGATCAAATGACATTCACGGTCGCAGATATAATGTAAATACTGTGAAATAACATGTTTAAAATTTTCGATCGACAAAAAATTTCCCGAAGTGGGCCCCAAGCACAACTGTAGCACTCAAAGAAATCTGGGCCCAAACAGAACATTCCAAAAAGCCCATTTTCAACTTAGAAGCTCACTGTTAAAATTTGATGCATTGAACAGTCAAAGTGGCGGCGGAACCGCGGCCAAAGCATGGGTTTGGCCGCGGTTCCGTGGCTAAATAGTAATAACATGCGACCAAATTTTTACAGAACTCTTAAAAAACCCTGCACGATTTTTTAACATGCCCAGAAAAATTTTTAGAGCACGAAAAAAAATCGACAGCAACTAGACCAGAAAATGTGGGTTTTTGAAAAAATCTGTTCGATCGAACTTGTAAACATGTTAGAGTAAGCTAGACTAGGTTAATGGCCTGGCTCTGATACCAGTGTAAGTGCACGGCGGCGCCCCGGCCGTCAATCCGAGGCTAAAATGCGGAAACGATACTTTTACGAAACTTGTAAACCAGCACCACCGCGCACTATAAACCCGGATCGGACCATTAACCTACTCCTAGCTAACAAGAGAAGGGGTAGAGAGATATACCAAGCGATCCGTGTCCTTCGGTCTTCTCGTCGTCATCCCGATCTCCCCGTGGAATCTCCGGTCTTCATCTCCTCGTCGGAAGGGCACCACATCGCCGGGTTCTTTTACGGGCTCCCACCTCTGGACCGAAGCAACTCGGACATGAAGTTGGCGAGTCGACGTGTCCAAGAATGCTGTAGGATAGTATAGAACTCTTTTGTCTCAATGGGGTTAAGGAAGTTGCCATATTGATGTGGAGGAAGAGTAGTAAGCTTTTTAGATGAACTAGAGAATTTTGTGGCATGCAAAAGAGATCAATTTCTCTCCCCAAATTTTGGACAGCCCCCTTCCCCCTTGAATGGCCGGCCCTTGATGGAAGAAAAAAGAGAGGAGGGAGTGTGTGAATCAATAATAATGCAAGAGAGAGAAAATGTGATGATGATGAAATATCATCACAACAAAGTCCCCACTCCATCACCTAATCATATCCCAAAAGTCAAGCAATCATGAGCAAAAAGAAGTCAATGGAAGCTTCAACCATCATGAACCAACTAGTTACAAAAACCACCCTCCACTTTGCAAATTTGCACATTTGCAAATAAGCCCCTCCACACCAATTTTCAACCAAGGAATGAAACAAAGGAAAATGGCCGAAACGGAATGCAAACTGGCAACTCCAAAAAACAGATCCCGTAATAAATTACAGGAAAACCTCGCGACTGTATATACATACCCGCATTTGTATTCCGACCGAAAACAAATGCAATGAGACAAAATCTACATAGTACTATACTAGGATCCGGCTTAAACCAAAACCCCCTAGTATTATCCGTCCGATCATGATCCGTGCAATACCGCACGTATATGATCGAACCCTGCCATATCTCAATACGGCCTCTACAGCGTATCGCCCGAAACTTGAGAAACGGTCTGTGGGGAACTCCAAAGACTCGTCAATACTTTGGCTGTGGATTTAACCACTAGCACGTCAGAGGTATTAGCCATACGTAACGGGCTATCAGGTATTAACCAAAAGGGACGTCGATGAGCAAACTCATCCTGACACCCTACTGAGCCTGTCAGTGACAATATCCATACAGTCCGGTCCGTTCGTCTATGAGCATCGCATGGTGGGCCTAGGGGATTGGAAAAAGTCAGACCCCTAAAAGCGGTACAAGTCGTGTCGGAGTGTAGCCCAAAACACCCTGAGATACTACTGGAATACCTACCAGTAAATCTCCTGCCTTGGCCAAGGACTTCGTGTAATGGCTCTCCTAGACACAGCGCGACCTCACCCCCAATACCGGGAGAGACAAACCCATGCAGATCCACTCACTGCCTCTATGTGGCTCGGGACTGTACCCAACTAAAACCTGTTTGCACGACACCTTTGAGCCATGGTAGGGTAGTGATCAAAGTACAGTGGGAACTCACACGAGACAAATGACGATCTCAGGTCGATGAACTAACCTGTACACATGTCACCAGGGAACTGCTATCTGACGTCAGGTATAAGACCAACTAGCATGTTCCCGGCGAGTCCAGTCTTAGGTGAACCAACTGACACCAGTGGCTTGTGAGACCGTCCACCGCCCCTCGTCGGGGTCTCGACTGTATACACTAGTCTACTCTGGAGTATCGATGCCCTGTCTCGAAAACTCCCACGACTAGGGACCTTTTAAGGATGTGCTTATAGACCCTAGCTCCCACGTATATGATCGCTATCATACTACTGGCAGTCAAGCAAGAATCCTAAGGGCTCTATCAACGCGCAATAGTGACCTGTAAGGTCACCTAAAGCAGTACACGATGATAAAGATAAACCAGATAGCATACTATCATCTTGAGTAAGACTGTTCTAACGGTATAGGTCCTCTCTCAATCATTGCAATTACGTGACTGTGATCCAATAATTGACTCTGAGGGCACTATCTCCAACATAATCCGGCTATATCATATATAACCGACTAATATCAAATGCAACAACTTATCGAATCAACACTTGATCCGATAATCCGGCTATGTCTTATATAACCGACTGATGTCACAAATCGTGAGAATAGAATGCGGTATCACATACGCGCATCAATCTCAGTCCCACACATATCACATATGTGCTCCTACTCCATTTCGCATGAACCAGGAAACCTCTGTGTAGGACTCTAAAGACTCGTCAATACGCCGGCAGTAGGTGATGATCATATCAAACACCTACAAGCCGCAAGTGGTCTGCTAAACGTAACCGCCACCCGGGTATTGAGCGATCAAAAGATCAACAAGCAAGCCTGCTCACACTCCTACAAATCCAATCAGTAACACTACCGTACAGTCTGGTCTCTTAGTCTGATATGTCGCATATCTCGTCTAGGGATGGTAAACGTCAGACCCTAGTAACTCGATAAGTCGTGCTGATATGAGGCTCATAACGAGTCGAGAAACTACTGGTAACACTTACCAGTAAATCTTTGGAACAACCCTGGTCAGGGACTTCCTGTTATAGCCAATCGAGCACAGCGCAACATCAACCCCCAATACCGGGAGAGACGAATCCCCTCCTATCGCTCAATGCCTCCATGTGACTCGGGACTGTACCCAAAAAACACCGTTTTTCAAGTTCTCATGAACATGGTAAGGTGTAAATCAAAGCACAGTGGGAATTACACAAGACTCTATAACGATCTCGGGTCGACAGACTAACCTGTACCAGTGTCACTAGAGAACTGCCATCTGACATGAGGTATAATACCATCTGGGAGTTCTCGGCGAGTCCGTCCAGTGTACCCAGTCTCCACTGAGCACCCGTATACCATCTCTGATGTCAAACACCAATGGATATGGGATCATCCATCGCCCATCTACATAGGTCGAGAAGCTATATGCTAGTCTACTCTGGTATATCAATGCCCCGTCTCGATACACCCACGATTAGGGACATTAAAGGATGTACTCACAGACTACCTTTGTCCCACTTGTATGATCTTCATCATAATCTAGGTAGTCAAATACGCATCCTAAGGGCTTTACCAACATGTATCAGAGAGACAATCAGTGTATATGTTAAGATAAAGAGTAACCAGATAGCATACTATCATGTCGTGCAAGAAAGTCCTCCCTATATATGTCCAAGCATCCACTACAATATACATCTCATGTACAGTAATGGCCTCTAGGGCATACATATAACTAACAGGTGATGTATGTGGTCCTATGTCTACACATGCTAAGGATAGTTCCGCGTACTTTATTACATTCACCGATATTCTCTCAAGATACGGACATGTGTCTTGTTGAAACACAAAACTGAATCTTTTGAGAACTTCAAGGAATATAAGTACGAAGTTGAGAACCAGATGGGTAAAGGTATTTAAATCCTTCGATATGATCGGGGAGAGAATACTGGAGCACAGAATTCCGAGACTATTTAAAAGAGAATGATATTCTCTCTCAGTTTACTCCTCCGTATACACCACAGCACAACGGTATATCGGGGTGGAGGAATCGCACCCTATGAGATATGGTACGCTCTATGATGAGTACTGCTGAGTTGCCTATTTCCTTTCTGGGACATGCACTTGAGAAGATGCATACCTATTGAATAGAGTTCCGATCAAATCCGTTGCCTACCACTTCTTATGAGATATGGAATGGGAAGAGACCATCTCTTAAACGAATTAAGATATGGGTTTTCTGGCCTATGTTGAAAAGAAAAATCCGGACAAGCTCGAGGCATGGTCAGTTCTGTGCAAGTTTGTAGGATATCCCAACCATTCGTGAGGGTTTATCTTCTACCACACCGAGGAACAAAAGATGTTTTGTTTCTCGATATGCTACCTTTTTACAAAAGGAATTTCTTATGGAAGAAATTAGTGGCGATGAGATAGAACAGGAAGTAGTTCCAGCAAACACAAACTATAACTGATGATTTGGTGGAACCGGAGGATTCAATAGCCCCTGACGAACCAAAGACACTCCGCAGATCTAGTCGGGTTTCTCATCCACCTGAGAGATACTACGGTCTTCTCATAGACAGTGGTAGCGAGGATTGCATCATGGAGATGATGACCTAACTAGTTTCGTGCAGGCCATCATGAGTGGGGACTCTGTGAAATGGATGGATGCTATGCGATCTGAGATGAAATCCATGTACACCAACAAAGTATTGACTTTGGATGTTCCTCCTGAAGGGGTAAATACCCATCGGGAGCAAGAGGATATTTGAGAAAGATAATTTGGTATAGATGGTGTTAGTGTATATGCCCTAGGGGCCATTATTGTATCATACTAGCATGTATATTACTTAATGGAAGCTTGGGATATTTACAGTTGTATATAACAGTCTTGCTAAACATAGTAGTATGCTACTTGGTTTGAGTCTACTTTAATATATGCATATGTTTCTTGTAACGTATCACTTATACATATTAGTAGAGCCCATAGGATCTTTGCTTGATTACCAGCGTCGTGATGGCAGTGACACTAGTGGGGGCTGGGTAGTCTGTAAGCAACATCCTATACAGGTCCCTGGTTGTTGGATTATCGAGATAGGGCATCGATATTCCGGAGTAGACTAAGTGTAAACGCTTCTCATCCCAGTTGGGGAGATGGTCTGTCCCACAGCCATCAGTATGTCGTACTGGAGATAGTATACAGGTGCTCGTTAGGTTACGGGTACACCGGACAGGACTCGTCGGGGAACTGATTGGTTGGTGTTATACCCATCGTCAGTTAACAGTTCATAGGTGACATGAGTACAGCATAGTCTGCAGACTTGACACTGCTACTTCGCTTCGAGTGTGTCCCACTGTTCTTAGATTGCTACCCTACCACGGCTCAAAGGAGTCATGCAAACAGGTAGCAGTTGGGTGCAGTCCCGAGCACTTAGAGGCAGTGGCGGTTAGATAGGATTCGTCTCTCCCGGTATTGGGAGATCATATCGCGCTGTGTCAGAGAGCCATTACGCAAAGTCCCTGGCCAGGGCAAGTGAGATATACTGGTAGGTTTCGGTAGCTTCTCAGGGTGTAATGGGCTTCGCTCCGACACGACTTATACAACTATTAGGGGACTGACGCTTGCCGCCCCCTAGGCTCGATATGCGATAGTCTTAGACGAACAGACCGGACTGTACGAAGATTGTCACATCAGGCTCAGTGGGTGTTCGGATGATTTTCCTCATCGGCCTTCTTATCGACATCTACCTGGGGACCGTTACGTACAGCTAGTGCCGCTTGCGGTCTGTGGTTAAACCCACTGCCAACGTAGTGTCGAGTCTTTAGAGTCCCACACAGAGAGTTTCCCTGCTCCAGGCGAAACGATATAGAGGTCGTATGGCTTTGCGACAAGGGTTCGGACGCATACGTGTGTTTATACCAGATTCTAGTATGGTTTTGCGACAAGGATATCGAGTTTTTCGGACAGTTTTAACTAGCCGACTTTGGTTTAAGCCAGATTCTAGTATCAGGTTATTGGATTTATACAGTCTAAAGTTTTTCCGTGTTTTCACGGATTGGAGGGGCATTCTCGTAATTTGTCGGGAACCTTCTAGAAGATGGTGACTAAGGGGGTTAAGGTGGCATATACATTGAATGAGATTAGTGAGTCATATGGATGATTCATCCATGTCATTAACGCATCATAAATGCTTAATGACTCATGGAGATGAATCACCATTAGATATTTATCAAGCATGGTTGTAAATCATTTTCTTTTCTTTTCTTGAAAAACAATAATGCTTGATATATATTATGATAACTCATTTTCTCATTTCATTATTATGTTCATCTTCTCTCTCCTCAAGCTCACTCTCTCTTGAAACCCTAACCCTAACCTCTCATGTGTTGAGATCAAGGGTTAGCTAGACTAAAACATCCATAACCTCACTCTATATCCCCTAGATAGCTTAGATTAGCACTTTAAGCAACCTAGTTATCTCAAGTTTGAGATTAAGCTTGGCGTAGGAGCTTTCGGGTGGATCGTCTTTGATTCGAGGAGGCCGTGAAGTTGCCGATGTTCCAAGGAGCCTACGAGGAGTGGAGGACAGCGATGAAGACCCGTAGGACATATAACGTGAGGTATAACTTCGGTACCGAGTAGTTAAACCTCAAGTAGATAGTTAGCAATGGTTTAGATTAAGATTCATGCATTCAAGTACGTGTTACGAAGCTTTGATAATCGTTTTTCATATATTCCGCCTCCCCGCAAGTTAGTGGGGTGCGTGACATGGACTTACAGTGGTATCAGAGCCAACTAAACCATTACTAGCTTGTTAGCAATTGATTAGAAGTTCGATCGACGGAAAACACGAAAACCAAAACCCGGAAATCCCTTGTTTATGTTAATTTTAAAAGTTTCTGAAAAAAGTTTTGACATACCTTAAAATTCACAGCAGGGAATTGTAAGAATACTGAGAAAAAACGAGCCAGTGAATCGACAAAACGGCCGCGGATCCGCGGCAATAGAGAGCTTTTGCCGCGGATCCGCCGCCGAGTCAACGCCGCGTTGACTCGGATTTGCTCAGAAATTCCTATTTTTTTGTTCTCTGTTTTCTTGTATGTTCTGTTTCTGCCCAGGTTGCCTCTGTGTTGATTTGCTTTTGGGGTAGACACGGATATAGGTAATCGATCGATGTTCTAATCAATTTGCTAATTGGATCTTTATCTGTAATGTTTTATGTGTTCGTAAACCTCCCCTAACTGCTAGTATGTCTGTTGGCAGGGGGTTGCACATATCTGTGATGTTATATATAACTGTTTGTGTATATAAACTGTATTGGACTATTGTGGTGATTAGCCGGGTTTTTGTGATGGGTTATTGTATTAATTCATTCAATGTAATTGTAATAAGTTGTAATATTATTTTGCGGGGCACATCCAGGTTGCGGTTGTAGCCACCGTTGTATTATTTCTTTTTACTGTTTTTGCTCCTAGGATAGACCCAAGGTGGGGTGCACAAACTACCGGGTATTTTGAAGTGTTGAGGCAGACCGCTTCACTTCTGGTACTTGGCGGGTAGTTTTCCGTACCCGTAGGGGTCTGAGGTGGGGTAATGGCTATTCATCACAACTGTGTAATCCGTCTTTTATTGCAGGCTCAAAGCAAATGCGGATTGCTAATAAATCCAATAAAGTTTATCTGTGATCTGGAATGCTTATTATTGCGTCTGACGAATGTACAATATCTATATATGATAGCTATTAGACGTCACTTATGTTTTACACCCGCGCAGCCCAGCCCCCGCTCTGTCGTTAGTTAAGTAACCTAACGGGTGATGACGGGACCCCGTGGCGAATGCGGATGGCATAAGAGGATGTGGTATTTTCGTTGTTTTCTGCAATGATAGGATAAAAGATGGGACGCATTATTATAATGCAAAAAAAATAAACCAAAGTTATATCGTTGGAACAAATTTAAAAGAAACCACTCGGTTATTTTAAAAGAGCAGAATTTTTTAATTGCGGAGCTTTAACCACTCCTTTTAAAAAAAATATCAGGTTCCTTCGATTATATCAAGTTCACTACGTTCACGGTTTTTGCGAAAACCATTCGTAGCCCTCCGTCATTTCATTTGGGTATTCAGTAGTATTCAAGCTATGTATTTTGGCCCTTAGTCAAGGCATAGTGTTTGGTAGCTGCTGGGGTATTCATTTGTTGCATAGATAGATGCGTTGGTTTGGGACAGTCGTATTACTTATTTTTTCCCTTAGTCAAGAGTATATACGGGTGGGTTCAAATTAACCTGGATAATGACAGGTAGAACTTGACATGTGACTTATGACATTTTGGCCCTTAGTCAAGGTCATAAGAGCATGGGGCAAAAAATTTATATCGGGAATTTCTAAAGAAACTGAAATTTGCAGTGAGAGCATACCATTTTGGAGTTTGATGAATGTTGGTAGGATTCCTTCAACATTGTCATACGATGATATTTTGGATCCCGTTCCTACTGTGAGTATATGCTACTTATCAGGAGATTCGTCACTTAACGATCAATGCTATAAACCAAGTAGGTGCCTAGAAAGGTGTCAGCGGGGTTACGCCCCCAGAGAAAAGAGGTTATTTAATTAAGGAACTTCGCGAAAGCGTTGGAAAACCTCCCTCGAAGTATCGACACTGGCCTGGCTGAACGGTTAAGCAAGTATTGTACGGTGAGAATTGTCCTGCCTAATTCTTCTTTTATGGTTTGAGGAAGGATTCGAGAAACAGTGGGAGCCATCCTGTTTAGATAAACTTAAAACCAATCTAAACTTGCAACAGCATCATGCTAAAATGTTTTCTTCTCTCTCTCTCTTAATTGCAGCGACCTTGTGACCACACCTAGGTTATATCTAGATAACATATTGACTGAATCTGACTTATATAACTGGCAAAGGTCTGTCCAGATGTCCATTACCTATGGCAAGCTGGACCACCCTATTACTACTCAAAATCCCGCCGTCCCAGATCCAGTTTCCACTGTCGCTGATATGGATATCCGTCAGACAAGGGAAAAAGATAAAGCGAAAGCTAAGTGCCTCGTGTTAGCTTCAGTTGATGGTGTATATCAGAAGCAGCACGAGAAGATGGACTTAGTTTCCATCTTTCTCCATAATAAAGATTTATATGGAGAGCAATCTCATATCACTAGATATGAAACCTCGAACGAATTAATTCAAGCGAGGATGGCTGACGGGTCATCTGTAGGGGACAACGTCCTTACAATGACTAGCTGTATTGATGAGCTCCAGGACCTGGAGACCGCGTTGGGAAACGGATCAGATACTGACTTGATTCTACAGTCTCTACCTTCTACCCTGAAGGAAACCAGGGAAGTAGAAGGAAAGAGAAGGGCAAAAGTTTCGGGACTGGAAATAGTAAAAGAGGGGCGTTCCTATTGTTATGGAATTGGGCATAGGCAGAAAGATTGCAGGGCTTTAGAAGCCAGTAGCCAGGATACGAAGCATGTTGTGGCTTCAGCCTCAAGTGTGTTAGTAATAGAGAACTGTTTGTCAATTAACTCTACTTCCTGGGTACTAGATACCGGAGCAGGATCTCATATCTGTAATTCATTACATGCTTTGAGAAACCGTAGAGTTATAAAGGTAGGTGATTGGTCTCTCAGAGTTGCAAACGGAATGAGCGTAGACGCTGAATCCGTGAGAGAATATCGCCTAGGTTTGACAAGTGGGCAAATATTGATTTTACGTAACTATCTGTATGTACCTAGTATGACTTGTAATATCATATCAGTGTCCTCACTTTCAAGAGAGGGATATAATTTTACATTCGAAAGCGATGTAGTATACATCCACCTAAATTAAGTTCTGATTGGGTCAGGTACATTAGATAACGGTATATACGTATTAAGTCAAGCTCAGGTTTTCAATATCCAGAACACACTTAAAAGAAAGTCTCCAGAAATAAATCAGGCTTTCTTATGGCATTGTAGACTAGGTCACATCAATGAGAGAAGATTGACTAAGTTACATAGAGAACGATATTTGATTCCGTTCGAATATCAATCTTATGCTACTTGTGAATCTTGTCTCATGGGAAAGATGACAAAGACTCCGTTTTCTGGACACGGAGTAAGAGCGAGCAAGCTCTTAGGACTCATACACAGTGATGTGTGCGGTCCAATATCTACAGATGCGCGAGGTGGTTATTTCTACTTCATTACTTTTACGGATGATTACTCTAGGTTTGGATATGTCTTCTTAATGAAGCACAAATCCGAGGCCTTTGAGAAATTCCAAGAATACAAGAATGAAGTAGAAAAACAAACCGGCAAAAGTATCAAGACACTAAGATCTGATCGAGGTGGTGAATACTTAAGTGCCGAGTTCCTAGGTTACTTAAAAGAGAATGGAATTCTCTCTCAGCTTACTCCTCTATACACACCCACAACACAATGGTGTATCAGAAAGGAGGAATCAAACCCTATTGGATATGGTTCGTTCCATGATGAGTAAGGCTGAGTTACCGCGATCATTCTGGGGATATGCACTAGAATCAGCAGCGTATCTTTTGAACCAAGTTCCCACCAAGACTGTGCCTACCACACCATATCAGATGTGAAGTGGGACCAAACCTTGTCTAAAACATTTTAAGACATGGGGATGTCCAGCTTTTATAAAAAAGCAGCATGCGGACAAGCTCGAGGCACGCTCAGTAAAGTGTAAGTTTGTGGGATATCCAAAGAACTCCAAGGGATATTATTTCTATTACGCAGAGGAACAAAAGGTTTTTGCTTCTCGTTATGCCCACTTTCAGGAACATCAGTTTTTAGAAAAAGGAACAAGTTGGAGCGTAGTAGAACTGGAAGAAATTCCAGAACCACAAGCTATTACTGAAAGCTTGGAAGAACCAAAGGTTTCAGAAGAACAGGACATCCCGACGCCACTCCGCAGGAGTAGTAGGCAGTCTCATCGCTCGAGAGATACTACGGTTTTCTCATAGACGGGGATAGAGAGGATTGCAATATTGACTATGATGAGCCTACTAGCTTCCAGCAAGCTATTCAGAGCGGTTGTAGGGATCCTAGGCACGCTAATGAGGTCTAACAAGGCATCAACCATGCCAATTTCAAATTTTACAAGTGCCGAGAAACCCTAATACGGATCGTTAACTAGAATTTTAGGCGAACCAAGCAACTAGTTAACAATTTAACTATAAGAACGGAAATACAACCTTTGTAGATCCGGTTCTCCACCTCTATAGCTCCGCGATGATGTCCCTCCGCTGTCCAAATCGGATCCCGGACTCTGGCATCGGCTTCATCGGAAAAATGGGCGGGCTTGGTCGTCGGCTTCGATGCCGAAGATGATCTACGTCGAGGCATCACAAGATCAAGCTCCCACTTCACCAAGTCATGAAACTTGTGAAGAGAACACCCTATACTACTTGGCAAGAGGTAGATGATGAAGAAATAGGAGGTGGGTTCACTTTAGAATTGGATTTCTCACTCATTTTCACAAGTTGCCATTGTTGATAGCAAGCTTTTTCTTGAAGTGAAGTAGAAGAATAAGAAGCAAGAATATGATAAGTGTTAATAAAAAAGAAAAGAAAATCAATACTTATCATATTCAAACCATGATTAGGTGTAGAGAATAAACTAGGGTTAAGTGGAATGGTTAGGTTAAAGGAAAGAAACAAAATGGTCAACTTTTCAAACCTTCATGAACTTTCAATATAAAAAAAAAAACTAGCAACCATTTTATTTCTTGCCAAAATGAAATAAATAAATGAATAAATAAATAAAAACCTTAACCATTTACATAACCAAGGTTTAAACCAAAACTACACCCAAGTGAGCATGTATCATCAAACATGATACAAACAAGTGCACAAAAGTATATCACATATACAAGTTGTGTACATCAAGTGAGAAAATCCTTTTAAAGTGAACCAATACTAGTTAATGCAAAGTAATATATCAAATATATAATTATGCATTAAATCATCAAATCAACACTTGATTTAACGATCCGGTCATATCTCATATGACCGACTAATATCCAATGTATCGATTTATCGAATCAATCCTTGATTCGATAACTAGGTTATATCGCATACAACCATTCGACACATTCATCGCGAGAATGAAATACGGTATCACATACACGCATTATTCTCGGTCCCGCACATATCTCATATGCGCTCCTATTTCGTTTCGCTTGAGCCAGGAAACCTCTGTGTAGGACTCTAAAGACTCGTCAATACGCCGGCAGCAGGTGATGATCATATCAATCACCCACAAGCCGCAAGCGGTCTGCCAAACGTAACGGCCACCCGGGTATTGAGCGATCAGAAGATCGACGAGCAAGCCCGCTCACACTCCTATGAATCCAACCAGTAACACTTACCGTACAGTCCGGTCTCGTCGTCTGATATGTCGCATATCACGCCTAGGGGTGGTAAACGTCAGAACCCAATAGCTCGATAAGTCGTGTCGATATGAGGTCTATAACAGTTCGAGAAACTACTGATAACACTTACCAGTAAATCTCAGCAACCCTGGCCAGGGATTTCCGGTTATAGCCAATCGAACACAGTGCAACATCAACTCCCTATACCGGGAGAGACGAATCCCCTCCTATCGCTCATTGCCTCCATGTGACTCGGGACTGTACCCAAAAACCACCGTTTTGCACGCCCTCTTGGACATGGTAAGGTGGAAATCAAAGCACAGTGGGAACCACACAAGACTCTATGACGATCTCGGGTCAACAGACTACTCTGTACCAGTGTCACCAGAGAACTGCCATCTGACGTAAGGTATAATACCATCTGGGAGTTCTCGGCGAGTCCGTCCAGTGTACCCAGTCTTCACTGAGCACCCGTATATCATCTCTGATGTCAAACACCAATGGATATGGGATCATCCATCGCCCATCTGTATGGGTCGAGAAGGTATACGCTAGTCTACTCTGGTATATCGATGCCCCGTCTCGATACACCCACGACTAGGGACCTTGAAGGATGTACTTATGGACTACCATGTCCCTACCAGTATGATCTGCATCATAGTCTAGGTAGTAAAGTACACATCCTAAGGGCTTTACCAACATGTAACAGAGAGACAATCAGTGTACACGTTAAGGTAAAGAGTAACCAGACAGCATACTATCATGTCGAGCAAGAAAGTCCTCCCTATATATGTCCAAGCATCCACTACAAGATACATCCTATGTATAGTAATGGCCTCTAGGGCATACATACAACTAACAATCTCCCATTTGCACTTGGGCCATCTGATAGCAGTGGTTGTAGTATCTCATACTCAACCATCCCATAATAGTCTCTCTCTGGGAAAAGGCCTTTGTGAGTGGATCCGCCGTGTTGTCCTCTGAGTCTGTTCTCCTAACCTCGATCACCCTGGAGATCAACCATCTCCATGATCAGGTGATACTGCCTTAGAATATGTCTGGATCACTGATGGGACGGGCGTTCCTTGGCATAAGCCATAACTCCGTTGTCTCACAATGGTAGGAACGAAGTTCATCTCATGAACTAATATACTCCCAGACTGCCTCTTTGGTAGCATCTTAAGTAGCGATGTATCCAGCCTTTATCATCTAGTATGCCACGGTATTTAGCTTGGAACTTTTCCAACATACCGTCCCTTTACTGAGGGTAAAGACAATGCCTGCGACTGACATTCAGTCGTCTTTATCACCCTGGAACCTTTCCAGTGATTCTCCCCAGGATCGGTTGATACCATCTCACTACAACTAGTGAGAATCCTAACATCCAATTAGATCTATCTCATAGATCCAAAGCCCAGGATTTAAAAGGCATCACTTTGATCCTATATGGAGAATCATAGCGATAAGCGGAGATTGACCGAGCGTAGCATAGGAAACTCCTTCCCTATCAAGAGTATGTCATCCATGTACTCCACGAGGATCACCACCATACTCTCTACTACCTTTTTGTATATACAAGGTTCATCTACCCTTCTGATGAAGTCAAACTTTTTGACTACCTCATCAAAATAGATGTTCCAACTCCGCGATGCCAGCTTTATCCTATAAAGCATCTTGTATACGTTTCCGCTGCTCCCACTGTCTACGAAGCCCTCTGGCTGTGTACTTATAGACGCTCTCTTCTTAAACATTATTTAGAAAAGCTGTCAGGACACCCAACCACCAGATATCGTAATCATGGTATGTAGCCGTGGCAAGTAGGATCTGGATGGACTTAAGCATAGGCACTGGAAAAGGTTTCATCATTATCCACGCCTGGTCAATGACGAAAACCTTTAACAAGTCTAGGTTTGAAAGTCTCAACTTTTCCATGTACACCAAGTAATCTTCTCAAGATATACTTGCTCCTGATGGGGATTTAACCCTTCAGATAAAGCAACTAAAGTCCATACTTTGTTGGTGTATAAGGATTCCATCTCAGATCACTAAGCATCCAACCATTCTTACAGAGTCCCACTCCTGATGGCCAGCTCGAAACTAGTTAGGTCATCATCTTATGATGCAATCCTCGCTCCCACTGTCATAGAGAAACCGAAGTATCTCTCAGGCGGGTGAGGAACCATACTAGATCGGCGGAGAGGCTGAAATTCATTGGTATCTACTGAATCCTTTGGTTCTTTCGAATCATCAGCTGCAGTTTGTATAGCTGGAACATTTCCAGTTGTACATAACAGACCTTGCCTCGAGCTTGTCCGGATTATGCTTTTAGACATAGCCCGGACAACCCCAAATCTTAACCAACTTAAGATATGGGCTCTTCCCTTTCTATATCACATATGAAGCGGTAGGCAACGGATTTGATTTGAACCCTATTCAATAGGCATGCAGCTTCTCAAGTGCATAACTCCCAAAAGGAAACAGGTAACTCAGTAGTACTCATCATAGAGCGCACCATATCGAATAGGGTGCAACTGCTCCACCCCGATATACCATCGTGCTATGGTGTATACGGAGGAGTAATGCTGAGAGAGAATCTCATTCTCCTTTTAGAATAATCCAGGATTTCCGTGCTCAAGTATTCTCCTCCTCGATCTCATCAAAGGACATAATACTTATACCCGTGTTTTGGTTCTCTACTTCTAAATCATATTCTGTGAATATCTCAAAAGGTTCAGACTTGTGTTTCAACAGGAACATATGTCTGAATCTTGAGAGATTATCAGAGAATGTAACGAAGTACAAAGAACCAGTCCTGGCATATGTAGACAGGGGACCTTACATACATCAACATGTATCATCCCAAGAGTTTACTAACCCTTTCTCTGTTTCCAGTAAACAGAGCTATGGTCATCGTATCTTTGTGACATGACTGGCAAGTTTCATAAGATGTAAATTCAAACAGATTTAAATATGCATCTAAATGTAACTTCAGCTAGTTAGGTCGCATTAATATGACCTAGTCTACAATGCCTCAAGAAGGATTCGTTCATTTCTGGACTCTTCCTCTTGTTTGTGTTCTGTATACTAAGAACTGTAGTTTGATTTAGAACATCAATGCTTTTAGATAACGTGCCTGAACCGATCAACTTTTGATATAGGAAATGTTCAAAACATTACCCAACAATACAAAATTTTATCGTTTCTTTACTAATAAAGTGACAGATATGATTTTGCATATCAGGTTCGGTATCTAATAACATTCGTTCAGAATCAATGTATAGGTAATACAGGGTGACAGTGACTAACAGACTTGGCTGCAACACTTGCCCCATTTTCTGCCTCATGAAACTTATCACCCGTTCTCAGTTCTCTACCTATCTGTAGCCCTATGTAACAGATTACATATCTGGGATCCTGATCTGGTATCACATACCCAGGACGTAAAGGATACTGAGAAACAGTTCTCTGTAATGAACACACCCGAAGATGATGCATCAACATGCACTCTCTTCGTTTGGGCGGCACGGGAAATCTGGTATTCCCCAATTTTCTGCTCTGTCTTATAACAATTATAAGTTGGAGCGGGACCAACATTCCCCAGCTCAGTATAACAAGCGGGTTCGGTCAATACTTCCGTATTATTATCTTGATTAAGGCGTGATATGGTCGCTACCTGGAGAGAGAGAGAAGAAAACACTCAGCGTGCGCTCTTGCAAGAATAGATTGGTTATTATTTTATCTAATCAGGATGGCTCCCACTGTTTTTATCAAATCTTCCTTCAAACCCTAAAAGGAAAGACTAGCCGGGATTAATTACACACTACAAGTTCGCCAATCTTTCAGCCAGGCCAGTGTCGGTACTTTGAGGGAGGTCCCCCGTGCTTTCGCACGAACCTAATTACAGTAAACCTCGTTTTTCCAGAGGCGTAACCCCGTTGACACCTTTCTAGACACCTACTTGATCGGCTAGTTGCAATGTGTAAAACTCTCCCACGAGTAACTCTTACTCGCAGTGGGTATCGGGATCCAACTATCTCATAGAAGGTATGCAATCTCATTGCAAATTTCAACACTTGAAATTCCCGATAATATTTTGCCCCTAGTGTTCTATGACCTTGACGAATGCCAAACAACCCATAGTCCACTAGTCAAGTTCAACCCATATATTTCTTGATTGAATTAAACCCACCTGCACGACCCTTGACGAATGCCAAACAACGCCGTACGAATACCCTAATCCAATCTGCATCATATGCATAAGCAGATAAATACTAGTTAGCTACCGCACACTACGCCTTGACGAATGCCAAACTACCGCAGCACGAATACTAACTAGTACTTATCTGAAATGACGGAGGGCTACGACAGGTTTTTCTGAAAACCTATTGCGTAATGAACCTGATATCGTTGTAGAATCAAATGATTTTAAAATGGAGTGTTTTTGAGGCTTTTCTAGTTTTGCTAAAGGGGTCACTCCCGGTGAAGGGATCGTCGGCCCTTTCCTCGTCGAATGAGGTGCGGGATATATCATATATATCACTGTGAAAAGCAAAAACTCTTAAAAGCAATCAAAAGACAAACCGAGTGTTTAGCATCTGCCAGTTATTGCTAAAGGAGTCACTCCCGGTGAAGGGATCTCGGTCCTTTCATCATCGAATAAGGTGCAGGATATATCATATATACCGCTGTGCAAAGCAAGAACTGTAGCTACCAGTTTTATTTTTGAAATTCGATTCTACAACATCTTTAGGTTTCTTTTATTTCATTAATCACATTAATGAAGTCCCATCATTTAAGTACCTAAACAACACAGATAAATACGACGTACACTTATGCCATCCGCATTCGCCTCGATGTCCCCTCGTGCACCGTTAGGTTAGGTAACTAACGGCAGAGCGGGGCAGGGCTAGCGCGGGTGTAAAACATAAGTAACGCCTATATAATATATCATATATACTATATACAGTATCTATCAAAGAACATCACATGATCACATCACAGATATCGCAGCAGAAGTATCATATGAAATATTGGATATTCTAGGACGTTCGTGTTTTCAATACGAGCCAGTATAAAACACGGATTCTACGGTCGTGATGAATAGCCAAACCCACACTCCTAGACCCCTACGAAAGCGGCAAGCAACCCTACCAATTCTAGAGTTAGGAGACCCGGACTCGACTCCTCGAGTTGGTCTCCCACTGGACTCCAGAACCCGGTTACTTGTGCTCCCCTCCTTGGGTCTATCCTAGTGCAGAAAAGTAAATAATATACAAATGGTGACATCATCCGCAACCTGGAACTGCCCCAATAAAAGAATATTACATACAAGTTTTTACATGAATGAAAATGAAAAACACTCATCTCACATAAAAAACCCCGGCTATTCAAACACGACGATCCAATATAACATACCCAGCAACACATAACATCACATGTCATCAACGTAAGTAAATATGCGCATCCCAATTGTCGTTGACATATAGCAACGAAACCGGCGATATCACATATTACACTTACGGTCACAGAAAAGAAAGTGTAAAACTACAACATTGGAATCCGCAACCTCCATAGACATCGCATGCCTAATCAAATGAATTCCTTAGACATCGCATGCCTAACTATTATAAACCCCGCATTTTAGTCTCATTATCGAAAACTCTTTTCAATATCAAGTCGGGCAATTCAGCAAGATTCCCGACATCCTGATCGAATGCTCGTCGCAAACTTTAGTAGGCGGCCGCACCCCCGATACGGTCGACGAAGTGCACCAAGGCGGAACACCGCTACCGCGAGCACCCGAACGGATGCTTTCGGCGATGGGGTTCTCCTACAGTCACTTGGTCGGGGCTATGGGGTGTAGCTGTCTATTAAGTTTACCCGGCGAGTATCCGCGTACGCTACGTGATTGCGACGGACTTTCGATCACATCAAAATTCCGTGGCAACCGATCAAGTGAGACTAAAGTGCTATGTTTATAACATTCATATCAGTTATCTCATAACTACCTGTGGATTCCAAGTATTGTATCCCATTCCAGATAAATAAAAAATGATAAACTTTCCGATCGAACATCCAAACACCCAAGTTTTCCCGAAACAGCTCAACACATGAAATAAGTTCAAAAACATCCAGTTCATGCCTCAGTACCAACGGTCCAGCCGTAGAAGGGTCAAGCCAACGCCTCACATGTGGCACGCCGTACTGCCCCAAACCCTAAGGTTCAAAGGGCAGTTCTAGACGGTCACATAATCGAGTTAAGGTTTGTTTTCTTCTAGAGGGACCATCGCGTTACTTGCACTACTTAGAACGTCTTTAAACCATGGAAAGATCCAACACTTGGAAATTTCCCGGCAGGGGAAAAAATGGGTATTTATATCCAGTCGAACTTTTTAACATATTCTAAAATTATCCGGAAAAGCACACAGACAAAATTAGACAATCCGATCGAAATACCGAGTGCCTAATACAACCCAGAAAACTCAACTCTTGAGTAAATTTTAAAAATTCCCATAAAACTCAGCATTTAAATAAAGAAGTTACTGTGCAAAAATGGTTGACTGAAGAGACTAAATGAGCGCGGAACCGCCGCAATAGGCGGCTAATGCCCCGGTTCCGCCGCGCTTTAGACAGATCATTAGGTAATTTTTGCACCGTAATTCTTAGAATTTCCTGCTGAATTTTTTAAGCATTTTTAATTTGGAAAAAACCACTTTTTCAGAAAAAGTCCAGAGAGGGTTAAAAGTTAGGGTTTCGGGGTTCGATCGGGTTTCTAACATCGTCTACGCATCGCCTAAGGCTCTAGCTAGGCTCTGATACCACTGTAGGAATCCTAGGCACGCTAATGAGGTCTCACAAGGCATCAACCATGCCAATCTCAAATTTTACAAGTGCCGAGAAACCCTAATACGGATCGTTAACTAGAATTTTAGGCGAACCAAGCAACTAGTTAACAACTTTACTATAAGAACGGAAATACAACCTTTGTAGATCCGGTTCTCCACCTCCATAGCTCCGCGATGATGTCCCTCCGCTGTCCAAATCGGATCCCGGACTCTGGCATCGGCTTCATCGGAAAAATGGGCGGGCTTGGTCGTCAGCTTCGATGCCGAAGATGATCTACGTCGAGGCATCACAAGATCAAGCTCCCACTTCACCATGTCATGAAACTTGTGAAGAGAACACCCTATACTACTTGGCAAGAGGTAGAGGATGAAGAAATAGGAGATGGGTTCACTTTAGAATTGGATTTCTCACTCATTTTCACAAGTTGCCATTGTTGATAGCAAGCTTTTTCTTGAAGTGAAGTAGAAGAAGAAGAAGCAAGAATATGATAAGTGTTAATAAAAAAGAAAAGAAAATCAATACTTATCATATTCAAACCATGATTAGGTGTAGAGAATAAACTAGGGTTAAGTGGAATGGTTAGGTTAAAGGAAAGAAACAAAATGGTCAACTTTTCAAACCTTCATGAACTTTCAATATAAAACAAAACTAGCAACCATTTTATTTCTTGCCAAAATGAAATAAATAAATGAATAAATAAATAAAAACCTTAACCATTTACATAACCAAGGTTTAAACCAAAACTGCACCCAAGTGAGCATTTATCATCAAACATGATACAAACAAGTGCACAAAAGTATATCACATATACAAGTTGTGTACATCAAGTGAGAAAATCCTTTTAAAGTGAACCAATACTAGTTAATGCAAAGTAATATATCAAATATATAATTATGCATTAAATCATCAAATCAACACTTGATTTAACGATCCGGTCATATCTCATATGACCGACTAATATCCAATGTATCGATTTATCGAATCAATCCTTGATTCGATAACTAGGTTATATCGCATACAACCATTCGACACATTCATCGCGAGAATGAAATACGGTATCACATACACGCATTATTCTCGGTCCCGCACATATCTCATATGCGCTCCTATTTCGTTTCGCTTGAGCCAGGAAACCTCTGTGTAGGACTCTAAAGACTCGTCAATACGCCGGCAGCAGGTGATGATCATATCAATCACCCACAAGCCGCAAGCGGTCTGCCAAACGTAATGGCCACCCGGGTATTGAACGATCAGAAGATCGACGAGCAAGCCCACTCACACTCCTGTGAATCCAACCAGTAACACATACCGTACAGTCCGGTCTCGTCGTCTGATATGTCGCATATCTCGCCTAGGGGTGGTAAACGTCAGACCCCAATAGCTCGATAAGTCGTGTCGATATGAGGTCTATAACAGTTCGAAGAACTACTGATAACACTTACCAGTAAATCTCAGCAACCCTGGCCAGGGATTTCCGGTTATAGCCAATCGAACAGAGCGCAACATCAACTCCCTATACCGGGAGAGACGAATCCCCTCCTATCGCTCATTGCCTCCATGTGACTCGGGACTGTACCCAAAAACCACCGTTTTGCACGCCCTCTTGGATGTGGTAAGGTGGAAATCAAAGCACAGTGAGAACCACACAAGACTCTATGACGATCTCGGGTTAACAGACTACTCTGTACCAGTGTCACCAGAGAACTGCCATCTGACGTAAGGTATAATACCATCTGGGAGTTCTCGGCGAGTCCGTCCAGTGTACCCAGTCTTCACTGAGCACCCGTATATCATCTCTGATGTCAAACACCAATGGATATGGGATCATCCATCGCCCATCTGTTTGGGTCGAAAAGGTATACGCTAGTCTACTCTGGTATATCGATGCCCCGTCTCGATACACCCACGACTAGGGACCTTGAAGGATGTACTTATGGACTACCATGTCCCCACCAGTATGATCTGCATCATAGTCCAGGTAGTCAAGTACACATCCTAAGGGCTTTACCAACATGTAACAGAAAGACAATCAGGGTACACGTTAAGGTAAAGAGTAACCAGACAGCATACTATCATGTCGAGCAAGAAAGTCCTCCCTATATATGTCCAAGCATCCACTACAATATACATCCTATGTATAGTAATGGCCTCTAGGGCATACATACAACTAACAGCGGTGACTCAGTAAAATGGATTGATGCAATGCGGACCGAAATGGAGTCCATGTACACCAACAAAGTATGGACTTTGGACGTTGCTCCAGATGGGGTAAAACCCGTAGGATGCAAATGGATCTTCAAAAAGAAGATTGGTGTAGATAGACAGGTTGAAACCTATAAGGCTAGACTTGTTGCAAAGGGTTTCCGTCAAAGACCTGGTTTGGACTATGACGAAACCTTTTCTCCAGTGGCTATGCTTAAATCTATTCGGGTCCTTCTTGCTATTGCTGCCTTCCACGATTATGAAATCTGGCAGATGGACGTAAAGACGGCCTTTTTAAATGGTAATTTGGAAGAAAGCGTCTATATGGATCAGCCAGAGGGATTCATTCAGAGTGGGAGCAGCGGTAAAGTATGCAAGCTGCTTAAGTCCATTTATGGACTAAAGCAGGCATCGCGGAGTTGGAACATCTGTTTTGATGATGCTGTCAAAGAATTTGACTTTATCAAAAATCCAGATGAACCATGCATATACAGTAAGATTGTAGGGAGAGCTGTAGTATTCCTCGTCTTGTACGTGGATGACATTCTCCTAATAGGAAATGATATTCCTATGTTACAGTCATTCAAAAGATTCTTGTCACATAAATTCACCATGAAAGACCTGGGTGATGCCACCTACATTCTGGGGATCTGGATCTATCGTGATAGATAAAAGAGGATGTTGGGACTTTCGCAGTCCAAGTACATAGACACCATAGTGAAAAGATTCAGTATGGATGATTCTAAGCGTGGTAACCTACCAGCTTGTCACGGAATCACCCTCTCCAAAGAGATGTCTCCCAAGACTGATTTGGAAAGGGATCGCATGTCGATTATACCCTACGCTTCTCCGGTAGGCTCTATAATGTATGCGATGTTATGTACCAGACCAGATGTAGCATACGCATTGAGCGTAGTAAGCCGGTATCAAGCAAACCCAGGGGAAAAGCACTGGATAGCAGTAAAGAACATTCTCAAGTACCTAAGGAGGACTAAGGAGATGTTCTTAGTGTATAGCGGAAAAGACCTCCAGATGGAGGCCTTTGCCGACTCCGGCATCCAGAGTGACAAAGATGACTCCAAATCCATGCCGGGTTATGTCTTTACCCTTAATGAAGGGGCGGTCTATTGGAAGAGTTCCAAGCAGGAGACCGTTACCGACTCAACAATGGAAGCGGAGTACATAGCTGCTTGCGACGCCGCAAAAGAAGCAGTCTGGATGAAGAAGTTCCTCACAGAACTTCAGGTGGTTCCTACCAGTGTTGGTCCAATACCTCTATATTGTGACAACAATGGCGCTATAGCTTTAGCGAAGGAACCCAGGTCCCATCAGAAGTCTAGACACATATTAAGGCGGTATCACCTGATCAGGGAGATCGTAGATCGCCGGGAGATTGAGGTGAAGAGAGTAGAGACTTAGAATAACATTGCTGATCCATTCACAAAGGCCCTTCCTCAGACGCAGTTCGAGAGGCTATTCGAGATGATAGGTCTACGATATGCCAGCTCATGGCCCTAGTGCAAGTAGGAGATTGTTAGTGTATATGCCCTAGGGGCCATTATTGTATCATACTAGCATGTATATTACTTAATGGAAGCTTGGGATATTCACAGTTGTATATAACAGTCTTGCTAAACATAGTAGTATGCTACTTGGTTTGAGTTTACTTTAATATGTGCATATGTTTCTTGTAACGTATCACTTATACATATTAGTAGAGCCTATAGGATCTTTGCTTATTTACCAGCGTCATGATGGCAGTCACACTAGTGGGGGCTAGGTAGTCTGTAAGCATCATCCTATACAGGTCCCTGGTCATTGGATTATCGAGATAGGGCATCGATATTCCGGAGTAGACTAAGTGTATACGCTTCTCATCCCAGTTGGGGTGATAGTCTGTCCCATAGCCATCAGTACGTCGTACTGGAGATAGTATACAGGTGCTCGTTAGGTTACGGGTACACCGGACAGGACTCGCCGGGGAACTGATTGGTTGGTGTTATACCCATCGTCAGCTAACAGTTCCCAGGTGACATGAGTACAGCATAGTCCGCAGACTTGACACTGCTACTTCGCCTCGAGTGTGTCCCACTGTTCTTAGATTGCTACCCTACCACAGCTCAAAGGAGTCGTGCAAACAGGTAGCAGTTGGGTGCAGTCCCGAGCACTTAGAGGCAGTGGCGGTTAGATAGGATTCGTCTCTCCCGGTATTAGGAGATGATATCGCGCTATGTCAGAGAGCCATTACGCAAAGTCCCTGGCCAGGGCAAGCGAGATATACTGGTAGGTTCCGGTAGCTTCTCAGGGTGTAATGGGCTTCGCTCCGACATGACTTATACAGCTATTAGGGGACTGACGCTTGCCGCCCCCTAGGCTCGATATGCGATAGTCTTAGACGAACAGACCGGACTGTACGAAGATTGTCACATCAGGCTCAGTGGGAGTTCGGATGATTTTCCTCATCGGCCATCTTATCGACATCTACCTGGGGACCGTTACGTACAGCTAGTGCCGCTTGCAGTCTGTGGTTAAACCCACTGCCAGCGTAGTGTCGAGTCTTTAGAGTCCCACACAGATAGTTTCCCTGCTCCAGGCGAAACGATATAGAGATCGTATGGTTTTGCGACAAGGGTTCGGACGCATACGTGTGTTTACGCATGTACGAGTTTTTCGGACAGTTTTAACTAGCAGGCTTTGGTTTAAGCCAGATTCTAGTATCGGGTTATTGGATTTATAAAGTCTAAAGTTTTTCCGTGTTTTCACGGATTGGAGGGGCATTCTCGTAATTTGTCGAGAACCTTCTAGAAGATGGTGACTAAGGGGGTTAAGGTGGCATATACACTGAATGAGATTAGTGAGTCATATGGATGATTCATCCATGTCATTAATGCATCATAAATGCTTAATGACTCATGGAGATGAATCACCATTAGATATTTATCAAGCATGGTTGTAAATCATTTTCTTTTCTTTTCTTGAAAAACAATAATGCTTGATATATATTATGATAACTCATTTTCTCATTTCATTATTATGTTCATCTTCTCTCTCCTCAAGCTCACTCTCTCTTGAAACCCTAACCCTAACCTCTCATGTGTTAAGATCAAGGGTTAGCTAGACTAAAACATCCATAACCTCACTCTATATCCCCTAGGTAGCTTAGATTAGCACTTTAAGCAACCTAGTTATCTCAAGTTTGAGATTAAGCTTGGCGTAGGAGCTTTTGGGTGGATCGTCTTTGATTCGAGGAGGCTGTGAAGTTGCCGATGTTCCAAGTAGCCTACGAGGAGTGGAGGACAGCGATGAAGACCCGAAAGACATATAACGTGAGGTATAACTTCGGTACCGAGTAGTTAAACCTCAAGTAGATAGTTAGAAATGGTTTAGATTACGATTCATGCGCTCAAGTCCGTGTTACGAAGCTTTGATAATCGTTTTTCATATATTCCGCCTCCCCGCAAGTTAGTGGGGTGCGTGACATGGACTTACAGATGGAAAAGTTGAGACTTTCAAAGATAGACTTGTCGCTAAGCTTAAGTCCATTAGGATCCTACTTGCCATTGCTTCAAACCATGACTACGATATCTGGCAGACTGCATGTCAAAACCACTTTTCTAAATGGTGATTTAGAAAAGAGCGTGTATATGACACTACTAGAGGGCTTCGTAGACAGTGGGAGCAGCAGAAGCATGTGCAAGCTGCTTAAATCCATTTATGGGTTAAAGCAGGCATTGCGGAGATGGAACATCTGTTTTAAAGAAGCTGTCAAAGAGTTTGACTTCATCAAAAAGGTAGATTAACCATGTATAAATAAGAAGGTTATAGAGAGTATGGTTGTCTTCCTCGTATTGTACGCGAATGACATACTCTTGATAGGAAAGGGTGTTCCTATGCTACACTCGGTCAAGCTCCTCTTATCACACAGGTTCTCCATGAAATATCTAACTGATGCCTCCTGCATCCTGGGGATATAGATCTATAGAGATAGATCCAAATGGATTTGGTATTGTCCCAATCCAGGTACATAAACACCATGCTAAAGGGGTTTAGTATGGATGATTCTAAGCATGGTAATGTACCCGCTTGTTCAAGGAATCACTCTCTCCAAAGAGATGTCTCTCGAGACTGATTTGGAGAGGGCTCGAATGCAAGGAATGCCCTATACTTTGGCAGATGGGTCAATCATGTATACGATGTTATGTACCAGACCAGATGTAGCTTACTCACCAGGTGTAGTGAGTAAGTATCGAAAAGATCTTTGGGAAAACCACTGGACAGTTGAAGAACATTCTTAAGTGCTTGAGAAGGACTAAAGAGATGTTCTTGGTGTATGGTAACGGTAAACTCCAGATGGAGTCCTCTTCCGATTCGAGCTTCCAGAGTGATAAGGATGACTGAAAGTCAGTCTCGGGTTTTTTCTTCACCCTCAGTGGAGGGATGATATGTTGGAAGGGTTCCAACCTATATACCGTAGCAGATTCATTGATAGAGGCTAATAACATCGCTCCCAACGATGCTGCCAAAGAGGTTGTCTAGATGAATAGAGTTCGTGAGATGAACTAGGTTCCTACCATTGGGCATCCAATACCTGTGTATTGTGATGACAATGGTGCTGTGGCTTTGGCCTAGGAACCCCGGTCCCGTCGACGATCCAGACATTTTCTTAGACAGTATCACCTGATCAGGAAGATAGTTGATCTCCGGGAGATCGAGGTTAGGAGAGTTGACACGGAGGATAACGCCAAACGGCTCTAGGTTTGGGGGTTTCAGCGGATCCACGCACCGAAGCCATTCCCTAAATGCTATTCGAGAGACTTTTGGGACGTTGGGTATGAGATACTACAACAACTGGCCTTAGTGCAAGTGGGAGATTGTTAGGAATATGTATGCCCTTAGGTCAATCCGAACGCAACCGGTCGTGATTAGGAAACACCGATACCTTGGTAGGGTAGGGTGCCTAACGGAGTGCTTGCGTAAGGTTTGGGCGGAGTTTAATTGGAAAACACGGGCAAAGGAAATGAGAAACGAAACCTTAACTTACAAAACCAATCTTTTTCCTAACAACACCATATTAACAAACCATCACAACAACAAAAGAAAAAGAAAAGAAAAGAAAAGACAACATTACAAATAAGTAACGGGCATGGAATTTAAATTGTAAGTAAGTAAAGAGCAAGTAATGAAAAGAGCAAGAAAGTAATACTAAGAACCATAGAACAAAATAAGATCTTTATTATACCCAAGTGATACAACCCTTGAGATCAATAACCTAATCTTAAACTTACAAGCTCAATGAAGAGGTTGCAAGATCAAGAGAAGGCATGCAAGATCAAGAGAAGACAAAGAACTCAAGGGAGCTAAGCTATGTAGAAGAACAAAACAAAAACAAAAGAGTTGTGAATGAAGAAATGAAACAATGTAAGGCAAAGAATGAACCCCCTCCCTTGCTCACTGGTTCTGCTTTTATAAGCACCAAAGAAAAATAAACAAGCAATAAAATAAAGATGACGTGGTAGCAAGGGAGGGCCCACAGAATACTGGGGGATTTTGGAGCATGGGGGGCCGGCCTGCTCGGTTTTAGAAGGCATGTGGCCGGCCAAATTCCGAGATCCTGGGCTCGTGTTGGTTGTGCGGTCTTGTTTGTTCTCCCATATCACTCTGGTGCTGCTAGATTTCTCACTAGAGGCCTGGGATGTACTCAAGGATTTGGAGGGAAACTTGTAGCTATACATCACATCACAACTTTATGCATTAAACACACATCACGTCTCATGCCCACTTGTGCCACCATGTTCCATGGGCAACCCTCTTGAATCATGGCAGCCCCACCGTAGTCCAAGCATCCAAGAGTTGTGTGCACACTTGCATTGTGTTGGACAAAAATAGTGTGCACATTATTTGTTGCAAAATAACTCTTTGGATATTGATCGGTTTGCAGTTCTGATTGCAGTGTCAGCTCACAAACGTTATATCCATGATTTTGAGTGTGTTTTCAATAATATATCATGGATACCTGTAATCTGTATTACTGAGCAGACACTGGTTAATAGTACCGATATATAGCAAAACAGATAATGAATGAGCGGTATTGAAATGTAGTTTTCTGTGATAAACAAATACCCCCAAACTTATCTTTTGCTCGTCCTGAGCAAAACAAAATCCTAGCCTCACTTTCACAGGGAACGCGATTGTACTGAGCTCGTGCAACAAGCCGTTAAACCTCTAGGTGTCCCTAGTAGGAGGAGTGTTGTCTCCGGAGGGTTTTCAGCGGATTACACCCATAAAATCCCGTCAAGCTAGTTTCATAAGTTAATGTTGATTCTACTCCTATGGTTTAGCATCTAGGTTAGAAATTCTATCCTAAATTAGAAATATCCAACATTTATGTTTCACACCTTCTATTTATTCAACCCTAGATCCTATACGTTTTACAGTTTAGAATGACCTCGGTATCTCTTGAGTTTTCCTTCTAAAGTGCGGTCTCTAATCAGGAATTTTATCATCTTTACGGAAAACATAAGTCTTATTCTTTATTCCTATCTTTCCTCCAAACATCGATTGTATACCCCCACGTGTGTGTAAAATTTCACCTCTACACTTTATGAATTCAATTCAAGCTATAGTATACCTAATACTACTTCTTTTCATTTAAATGATGGACGGATTTGCTTACACACCTTTCATGCGACTATTAATGCTTCTTGATGCACTAATGGCCGATTACTGAATGTGTGAGCTTAAAACGTAAATAGCAGTTTTCAGGTCTTGACTTTATTTATTTATTTTTCTTTTTCAAGACCGGATATATTTTTCAATGATGCTCTTTTGGTGGTTAGCTTTAAATACCGTTTTTTTCTTTCATACTAGGTTTTCAGGCAAGAGTATTTCTAGGTATCCTCTGCTATCCCAAGTTTCAAGGTGCGTGTATGTGCAGTTTGTAGGGTATATACTTTCTAAATTTGAACTCAAGAATAGAAACTATTTTTCAGACTTATCCTTCAGTAAAGCTTCAATACTTTCCCTTTATCTCGACGTAACTCAAGAACTGAACTCATGATTACCTACTTCTATAAAAAACTGCAAAGACGTATAATTACCAAGGTTAAACAGAATGAGGGTTATTTTTAGGGTTTTCAATTCCTAAGCCTAGGATTTAGTTATTTCTAACGTATCAACTAAACTTTTTTTTAAAATCTAAGTTACCCTATTAGCTAACTTGACGACAAAGTTTTTATATTTTTGGAAAATTTTTTATTTTTATGGGTTTTAATAAGTATGCACATGCAGAATATACAAATGAATGCGAAGGAAGAAAGCTTACAGAGCACACCCCCAAATTTAAACTTGACAGTGCCCTAACTGTCAGGCTACACCAAGAGGGTCAAAATTGTCGGTGCTTCCTAAAAGAAGCAAGACAAAAAATATATATACACAAAAAGGTTCCCCCCAAACTTAAGTGAAACAGTGTTTCCATTGTTTAAACGTTAAAGTTCAGATTTAGGGGGAAAAGGACAGTATCAATCTATACAAGGCCCTTACACAGGCCAAAGGTTAACACCAACCATTCAAAAATTCTATCGTGATAGTATGCAGGTCGGTGAAAGAATGCGGAGAGGAAAGAAATGGAGAATACGCGAGACCGTATGGGGATAGAAGTGGGATACGGTCTCGGTATATGAGAAGAAGAATGGCAGCGGGGAAAAAGAAATGGAGTACGAACTTGAGGGTGAAAATAAAGTGAATAAATTAGTACAATTTGTAATGACCAATGTGCAAAAAGTGATTGTACTAATCTATTAACCCGTCGAGAAATGGAGTCAAATCCCTCAAGATTCATGAGAAAACATGGGTAGACCGAATTTGGTAAACCAGACATAGTAAATGAAAGTGATACGGTGCCATACGATGTCGGAACGATGGAACGGATGGAGGGGAGTGATTGAGGAAGGGTCAAAATTAAAAGTTCTGGAGGGTGTACACAGTCAGTGAAAGGAACAGGATGAATTGGAAAATTCGACTCATCAAGTAAAAATGGTTCATCCTCGAAGCTATCCTCAAAAGTCTCCTCAAAATTCAGCTTATCCATGCATTTTCATCAATATCAAGACACATATGAAGTTCGGGAAAAACATTTAATGACTCGGGATGATGTCCACACAGAAGTGAAAGGACATGATGAATTGGTAAGAAAAACTCATCCAAAGCTGTGGGTTCATCATCCGAAATATTCCCAGCGTCGATATCCTCAATCAAGTGAAAATTAAACTTCTCAGACACCTCATCAAAAGCATGGAGTTCAATCAATTCAGGTTCTAAAGTGGAGGTGTAGAGGTCAAAAGGGTTGGGATTGGTTTCACTTGACGGGGTCCCTTCACAATCGGGTAAATCAAACACTACAAAGTCGCACAACTCATTAAACGTTCTATCTTCAATCGGTAAATCCTTCGGGACACTTGATAGACATTCAAAACCGGAGTTGTGGGATTCAATTTGCAAAAGGTAGGTTTGATTTGGAAGGGCGTACCGCTCACTCTCACTACTCAAACTCTCAATCTGTCCTACCACCTCATCATACATTGGAAATGTGGAGCTAGTTAGAAACTAGCTACCAGGTCACTAGGTTGTATGGAGGCAGCCATGGACGCATTCAAATCCATCATCTGTTGGTACGACGCTACCCGAAAGTCTTCTAATGACTGTTCTAGACTAGACATGGGTTGTAGAGGAGTTTCCGTAAAAGATTCAAAGTCGGTTGGATACTAGAAACTCCCAAATTCCTGTGTAGCAGCAATGTCTAGGGAAGGTGTAAAAGTCGGGTAGGACTGGCAGGAATCGAATGGTTGGACAGGAGTAGGATCAACATTCGGATAAGAAGGTGATTGGAATTTTTGATCAAAAGAAGTTGCAGTGGTGAAAGGATTGAAAGATCGGCTACGAGATTGTTCAATACATTCAGAAATAGACATAGGTCTTGGAGTTACAACAGGACTCTTAAAAGGGGTATCAACGTAATAAGGTGGGGTAGATTGAAACGGTTGATACAAAGTGGATTGCGGAGTCCAGTTGTTTGTCCTAGACGTGTCTATCCGATCTTTCAATGAAAATTTAGGCATGGAGGGATCGTTCGAAATTTGACCAAAGCAAGAACTTTAAGAAGTAATGTTTGGTTGTGGGTACCAAAGTTTGGCAAGAGTTTTTCTGGGTGGGGTACCCATGATATGAAGAGAGGAAGAAGAAGGGAAAAGGAGGGGAAAAAGAATGTGTTTTTTTTAAAGTTAGTTATTAACAAAAGAATGAAATATACACACAAAAAGAATCTGGACAAAAAACAATCACGACACAAAAAATACCACACACCTAATCAGTCTAGGGTTCACCTAGGTCAACTAGACCTGCTTAAGAACTTGATTGTCGAAGTAAAACTATGTCGAGAAACGGGCTCAAAATATACTGATCATGAGGCCAAGTAAGTACAGAGATAAAGGGAGGTTTTCCAATGCTTTCGCGAAGCTCCTTAATTAGATAACCCTTTCTCTTTTGGCGGTTTAGCCGTGAACACTTTCCTAGACACCCCGGGAACGATATACCGTTAAGCGGTGTTCTAAATACAGTTAACTTCTCCTAATGAGCGCGAAGTCCTTAAAGTCTTAAAGTATGGTTTCTTTTAAAATTTGTGTGGGTAAACGTTATGCTCAATTCGTGATTTGTAGGCCACGGAAAAGGTGATGAAATCCTTTACCGTATGTTGTGGGGTTCGCTTGCCTTTAAGTCCGTATCAATGTATACAATGCGCAATTCAATAAAAAATTATTCAATGAATCAAACAATCGTTTTTTATGTTAAGCACGGCACAGCAGCAAATACGGGTTAGTCAATTTTAGCGTTTGCTAGTGAACTTGCAAAGAATCCTGCGAAGATATTATATTGGATGCGTCGGATTTGAGAAGAAGGTGTTAGTAAAGTACATACCGATAAATTTTCGGGTTACGAAACCCCCGTTTGAATTAAATACGAATAGCTTAGAAAGTTCGCTTGCGCGGGTCAAACTACCCGGATCTTTGGCACTGTACTTCGCAATCACCCTAACTTTGAATGTACACTTTGCTCCACACGATCGCAGTTCGCAAATCCGTAAAAATCTACAAATGTCAGAAAAACGGATATTAGTGCGGAAAAGCGATATGAATGCCTAAATACCTACACACACAAAATTATAAAAAACAAGCAATAAAAATGGGACAGTAGAGCACAGGAGAAAATTTTGGAGCAAAAGGAGGTGGTAGGGCCGGCGAGCTCGGATTTTATAAAGGTGTCGCCGGTTCAATTAGGGAATTTGGGCTCCAAACTTCTTCCGTGATCTCACTGTTCTACTAGTGTCTCACTGGTATTGTTTATCTTTTTAGTTTATACCCAGAGTGCTAGCAAGTCAGAAATCCAGAGAGCAAAAATGGTTAGGAATGTTTGTTTTGGTTTTGGTTTTGAAATTTTTGAAATTTTTAGTTTGTTTTTTTAAAAATGGTGTTAGATGGTATTAACAAGATTAACACGAAATAATAAGAATAAAAACGTTACCATCTCCCCGGCAACGGCGCCATTTGGTTGGCACGCTTTTAGCATGTCGTGTATTTGAAGTTCTAAAGTTAACCGCAATCAGGACGGTATCGCTTTGCAACTAGCCGTGATGAGTACGGGTCGTACGCAGGGAGACGGAGCGTTTTAAGTTCTTGTTTTGACGAGTTAATGCATGGGGCGGAATGTTCGTATCTACCCTATATGTTTATATGCAAAGTATAAGTTGTTAGGATTAGATAGGTTAGTGTAAGTTAAGGAAATCCGAATTCAATCCTTTGTGCCGAACTTAACCATTGAAGCTAGATCAATCGGCAACAACGTGGATTAGGGTTCTTGAGCACGGTATTAGTGAAATTCGGCTTATTGACCCTTGTCCGTCCGTTCTTGTCGCTTGCGTTCGCCTCCGGCCAATCCGAACGCAACCAGTCGCGCTTAGGAAACACCGATACCTTGGTAGGGTAGGGTGCTTAACGGAGCGCTTACGTAAGGTTTGGGCGGAGTTCAATTGGAAAATACATGCAAAGGAAATGAGAAACGAAACCTTAACTTACAAAACAAATCTTTTTTCTAACAACACCATATTAACAAACCATCACAACAATAAAAGAAAAGGCAAAGAAAAGAAAAGACAAGATTACAAATAAGTAAAGGGCATGGAATTTAAATTGCAAGTAAGTAAAGAGCAAGTAATGAAAGAGCAAGTAATGAAAAGAGCAAGAAAGTAATACTAAGAACCATAGAACAAAATGAGATCTTTATTATATCCAAGTGATACAACCCTTGAGATTAATAACCGAATCTTAAACTTTCAAGCTCAATGAAGAGGTTGCAAGATCAAGAGAAGGCAAAGAACTCAAGGGGACTAAGGTATGTACAAGAACAAAAAAAAACAAAAGAGTTGTGAATGAAGAAATGAAACAATATAGGGCAAAGAATGACCCCTTCCCTTGCTCACTGGTTCTGCTTTTATAGGCACCAAAGAAAAATAAACAAGCAATAAAATAAAGATGACGTGGCAGCAAGGGAGGGCCCACGGAAAACTGGGGGATTTTAGAGCATGGGGGCCGGCCTGCTCAGTTTTGGAAGGCACGTGGCCGGCCAAATTCCGAGATCCTAGGCTCGTGTTGGTTGTTTGGTCTTGTGTGTTCTCCCATATCACTCTGGTGCTGCTAGATTTCTCAATAGAGGCCTGGGATGCACTCAGGGATTTGGAGGAAAACTTGTAGCTATACATCACAACTTTATGCATTAAACACACATCACTTCTCATGCCCACTTGTGCCACCATGTGCCATGGGCAGCCCCCTTGAATCATGGCAGCCCCACCATAGTCCAATCATCCAAGAGTTGTGTGCACACTCGCATTGTGTTGGACCAAAATAGTGTGCACATTATTTGTTGCAAAATAACTCTTTCGATATCGATCGGTTTGTAGTTCTGGTTGCAGTGTCGGCTCACAAACGTTATATCCATGATTTTGAGTGTGTTTCCAGTATTATATCACGGATCCCTGTAATCTGTATTACTGAGCAGACACTGATTAATAGTACCGATATATAGCAAAACAGATAATGAATGAGCAGTATTGAAATGCAGTTTGCTGTGATAAACAGTGTGTGACATCAAAGATTGCATACAGGTGCTCATTGGAGAATGGTTACAATGAACAGGACTCGCCGAGGACTCCTATGTGGTAGTATACCTATCGTCAGATAGCAGTCCTCTGGTGACACTGGTACAGGTTAGTCAGTAGACCCGAGATCGTCGTAGAGTCTTGTGCGGCTCCTACTGTGCTTTGATTTCCTCCCTACGACGCTCAATGGAGACGTGCAAACAGGTAGATTTTGGGTACAGTCCTGAGTCGCATGGAGGCAATGAGCGATAGGAGGGGTTTCGTTTCTCCCGGTATTAGGGGTTGATATTGCGCTATGCTCGATTGGCTATAACTGGAAGTCTTTGGCCAGGGCTGCTACCGAGATTTACTGATAAGTGTTATTAGTACTTTCTCGAACCGTTATAGGCCATACATCGGCATGACTTATCACGTTACTGGGGACTGACGTTTACCACCCCTAGACATGATATGCGACATATCAGACGAAGAGACTGGACTGTAGGGTAGTGTTATTGATAGGATCATGGAATCTATGGTCAAGCTTGCTTGTTGATCTTCATAGCGCTCAATACCTGGGTAGCCGTTTCGTCCAGCTAGTACCGCTGACGGCTTGTAAGTGACTGATCTGATCATCACCTACTGCTGGCATATTGACAAGTCTTTAGAGTCCCACACAGAAGTTCCCTGATTCAAGCGAAATGAAGTAGGACACAAATGTGATATGTGTATGTCCATGCTACCTCTCCCGGTACTTTTGGGCATGAGGAATTTGGTGAAAAACAATTTTCTTAGAGGTGGTAACATGGACTCAAAACCGGATCTTTGTTAAACATCTAACTAACAACCTAACTATGAGTTGCTAACTACTCGGTTAGGGGGTTATACCTTTCTTTTTCTCGAACTCCTTCGTCTTCAAGCTTCGATGGTCGTCCGAATCGGCTTCTCCCCGTCGTCTCCTTGCACCGAAGATAGATCCACCTGAAAGCTTCAACCTTTGGCTCCTTCTTCGAACTTTGAAGAAACTAGTTCACTCGGTTTGCCAAACCTAGTGAACTAGAGTGAGTAGAGAAGAGTTTGTATGGGATTTTATCTATGGTTCTTGGTTCTCAACTCATGAGACAAGTGAACCATAGAATCAAGAGAGGGAGAGCAAGAGGAGGAAGATGAGAGCTCAAGAACAAGAGAGAGAATGAGCATGAAAGAATGAGAGAAGACTTTTCTCATTTGGCTCTCATAATCCAAAACCATCATCACAAAAATAATAATCAAGTATTGTGTAAAATGGTTCAAGTCAAAATGGCTAAATCATTTCATGCACTCATTTCTCACAAAAGAAATAAGCAAGTAAAAAGTCTTTGCCATGAAATGATAGCCATAGTCATCATGATGGTCAACTAGTCCAACCTAGTCAACCGGTCAACAAAGTCAACAAGTCAACAAAGTCAACCCCTCAACAACCATGTCACCACAACACTTAATTAATATAATTGTTAATCACATATCATATTCTCATTAGGGTTGAGCAAAAAGTCAATAGTCAACTGTCAACAGTCAACAACCCTAATGAGAATCCTCTGCCTCTGTCCCTCCGTCAACAGTGCATACACACCCGCATCCGCGTTCCGAGGAACACGAATACATACTGGATAAATCCAATCCCAAAAGGTACACTAGGATCTGGCTTAAACCAAAGCCCGCTAGTGTGAACTGTCCGGACACTGTACGTGCACAAGTGCACGGATGTGACCGAACCCTGTCGCAAAACCATGCGACCTGTCGCAAAACCATGCGACCTCTACTCTTTTGCCTAAAGGCGAATAGCTTTCTGTGTGGGACTCTAAAGACTCGACACTACGCTGGCAGTGGGTTTAACCACAGACCGCAAGCGGCACTAGCTGTGCGTAACGGTCCCCAGGTAGATGCCGACAAGAAGACTGACGAGGCGAAACCCATCTGAACTCCTACTGAGCCTGAATGTGACATTCTCCGTACAGTCCGGTCTGTTCGTCTGATACATCGCATGGCGGGCCTAGGGGGCGGTAAACGTCAGTCCCCCAATAGCGGTACAAGTCGTGTCGGAGTGAAGCCCAAAACACCCTGAGATAACACTGGAAGCCTACCAGTATATCTCGTTTGCCCTGGCCAGGGACTACTCGTGTAATGGCTCTCCTAGAAACAGCGCGATGTCAACCCCCAATACCGGGAGAGACGAATCCTGTCTAACCGTCACTGCCTCCAAGTGCTTCGGGACTGTACCCAACTACCACCTGTTTGCACGACTCCTTTGAGCCGTGGTAGGGTAGTAATCAAAGTACAGTGGGAACACACTCGAGGCGAAATGACAGTATCAAGTCAGCGGACTAAGCTGTACTCATGTCACCTGGGAACTGATAACTGACGATAGGAATAATACCAACTAGTCAGTTCCCGACGAGTCCTGTCCAGTGTACTCGTAACCCAACGAGCACCCACATACTCTCTCAAGTACGACGTACCGACGGCTGTGGGACAGACCGTCTCCCACACTTGGATGAGAAGCGCATGCGCTAGTCTACTCCGGAGTATCGATGCCCTGTCTCTATAGTCCTGCGACCAGGGACCTGCATAAGGATGTGCTTATAGATTACCCAGCCCCACTAGTGTGACTGCCATCACAACGCTGGTAATCAAGCAAAGATCCTAAGGGCTCCACTAATGTGTATAGGCGATATACTAAAATAAACACATGTACACATTGAAGTAGAAACAAACCAAGTAGCATACTACTATTTTGAGCAAGATTGTATATACAAGGTGAATATCCCAAGCTTCCATTAAGTAATATACAAACTAGTATGATACAGTAATGGCCTCTAGGGCATATACACTAACAATCTCCCACTTGCACTAAGGCCATGTACTGGCGTATCGAAGACCTATCATCTCGATCAGCCGCTCGAACTGAGTCTGGGGCAAGGCCTTGGTGAATGGATCTGCAGTGTTATCTTCTGAAGCGACTCTCCGAACCTCGATCTCCTGGCGATCCACGATCTCCCTGATCAGGTGATACCGCCTCAAGATGTTTCTAGATCTCTGATGGGACATGGGTTCCTTCGCTAAAGCTATAGCCCCGTTGTTGTCGCAATACAGAGGTATTGGATCAACAATGGACGGAACCACCTGAAGCTCTTTCAAGAACTTCCTCATCCAGACAGCTTCTTTTGCGGCATCAGATGCAGCGATGTATTCCGCTTCCATCGTCGAGTCTGCAACGGTTTCCTGTTTGGAACTCTTCCAACACACCGCCCCTCCATTGAGGGTAAAGACAAAACCCGACATGGACTTAGAATCATCCTTGTCACTCTGGAAGCTGGAGTCAGCAAAGGCCTCGATCTGGAGGTCTTTTCCGCCATACACCAAGAACATCTCCTTAGTCCTTCTCAGGTACTTGAGAATGTTCTTTACTGCTATCCAGTGTTTCTCCCCAGGGTTTGACTGATACCGGCTTACCACACTCAGTGCATAAGCTACATCCGGTCTGGTACACAACATCGCATACATTATAGAGCCTACCACATAAGCGTAGGGTATAATAGACATGCGATCCCTCTCCAAATCAGTCTTGGGAGACATCTCTTTAGAGAGGGTGATCCCGTGACAAGCCGGTAGGTTACCGTGCTTGGAATCTTCCATACTGAATCTCTTCAGTATGGTGTCGATGTACCTGGACTGTGAAAGTCCTAATATCCTCTTGGATCTATCACGATGGATCCGGATCCCCAGGATGTATGAGGCATCACCCAGGTCTTTCATGGAGAACCTGTGTGACAAGAACCCCTTGACAGATTGTAGCATAGGAATGTCATTTCCTATTAAGAGAATGTCATCCACGTACAAAACGAGGAATACTATAGTTCTCGCTACAAATCTACAATAGATGCATGGTTCATCTGGATTTTTGATAAAGCCAAATTCCTTGACCGTCTCATTAAAACAGATGTTCCAACTCCGCGATGCCTGCTTTAGTCCATAGATGGACTTAAGCAACTTGCACACCTTTCCGCCGCTCCCACTCTGAATGAAACCCTCTGGTTGGTCCATATAGACACACTCCTCTAAATTTCCATTTAGAAAAGCGGTCTTTACGTCCATCTGCCAGATCTCATAATCGTGGAAGGCAGCAATGGCAAGAAGGATCCGAATGGATTTCAGCATAGCCACTGGAGAAAAGGTTTCGTCATAGTCCAAGCCAGGTCTTTGATGGAAACCCTTTGCAACAAGTCTAGCTTTATAGGTCTCAACCTGTCCATCTACACCAATCTTCCTTTTGAAGATCCACTTGCATCCTACGGGTTTTACCCCGTCTGGAGCAATGTCCAACGTCCATACTTTGTTGGTGTACATGTACTCCATTTCGGTCCGCATTGCATCCAGCCATTTTACTGAGTCAACGCTCTGAACGGCTTGCTGGAAGCTAGTAGGCTCATCATAATCTATGATGCAATCCTCTCTATCCCCGTCTATGAGAAAACCGTAGTATCTCTCGGGCGGATGAGACTGCCTACTACTCCTGCGGAGCGGCGTAGGAATGTCCTGTTCTTCTGAACCCTCTGGTTCCACTAAACTTTCAGTAATAGTCTGTGGTTCTGGAATTTCTTCCAGTTCTACTGTGCTCCCACTTATCTGGGTTTCTAAAAACTCAGTTTCCAAGAAGTAGGCATGACGAGAAACAAGAACTTTTTGTTCCTCTTCGCAGTAGAAGAAATATCCCTTGGAGTTCTTTGGATATCCCACGAACTTACACTGTACTGAGCGTGCCTCGAGCTTGTCCGCATGCTGCTTTTTAACAAAAGCTGGACATCCCCATGTCTTAATGTGCTTAAGATAGGGTCTCTTCCCACACCACATTTCATATGGTGTGGTAGGCACAGTCTTAGTGGGAACTCGGTTCAAAAGGTACGCAGCTGATTCTAGCGCATACCCCCAGAATGATCGTGGTAACTCAGCGTTACTCATCATGGATCGTACCATATCCAATAGGGTTCGATTCCGTCTCTCCGATACACCATTATGTTGCGGAGTGTATGGAGGAGTAAGCTGAGAGAGAATTCCATTCTCTTTTAAATAGTTCAGGAACTCGGCACTTAAGTATTCGCCACCTCGATCCGATCTTAGGATCTTGATACTTTTGCCGGTCTGTTTTTCTACTTCGTTCTTATATTCCTGGAACTTTCCAAAGGCTTCGGACTTATGTTTAATTAAGAAGACATAACCGTACCTTGAAAAGTCATCCGTAAAAGTAACGAAGTAAGAATAACCGCTTCGCGCATATGTAGACATTGGACTGCACACGTCGCTGTGTACGAGTCCTAAGAGCTCGCTCGCCCTTACTCCGTGTCCAGTAAACGGAGTCTTTGTCATCTTTCCTTTGAGACAGGATTGACAAGTGGCATACGATTGATATTTGAACGGATTCAAATATCCTTCTGTATGTAACTTTGTCAACCTTCTCTCATTGATGTGACCCAGTCTACAATGCCATAAGAAAGTCTGATTTACTTCCGGAGACTTTCTTTTGTGTGTATTCTGGACATTGAAAATCTGTGGTTGGTTTAATACGTATATACCATTTCTTAATGTACCTGACCCAATCAAAACTTGATTAAGGTGAATGTTTACAACATTGCTTACAAACGCAAATTCATAACCTTCTTTAGAAACTAAAGATACATAAATGATATTACAAGTTGCGTTGGGTACAAAAAAGCAATTAGGCAAAACCAAAACATGTCCATCTGACATTCCCAGGTGATAGTCCCCCACGGCTTTAGCATCTATGCTAGCTCCGTTCGCAACTCTGAGGGTCATGTTACCTGCCTTCAAAACCCTACGGTTTCTCAACGCCTGCAAAGAATTACAGATATGAGATCCTGATCCGGTATCCAATACCCAGGAAGTAGAGTTTATTGAAAGACAGTTTTCAATAACATACACACCTGAAGCTGAAGCTGCAACCTGCTTCAATTCCTGTGTTCTGGCCTTCCAGGCCCTGCAATCATTCTTCCAGTGTCCTTTCTTATGACAATAGAAGCATTCTTCCTTATCCACAAGCTTCCCCGCTTTCTTTGTTGCTTTAACTTTTCCCTTCGTATCCACTTTACTAACACCGCCTCTTGGTTTGGCGGGGGCTTTCTTTTTCTTTCCCTTGGCTTTCGCCTTGGACCTAGAAGAAGATAATCCTCCTACAAACAAAGTGGATGTTTCCCTACCTTTCTGTAACGTGCCCTCTGCACTCCTCAGCATGTTGAGGAGCTCTGAAAGTTCAACTTCTTTTTCTTGTAAGTTGAAGTTCAGTATGAACTGGGCGTAAGTGGAAGGAAGGGACTGGAGAATCAAGTCCGTATAGAGCTCATTCTCCAACGTGGTCCCTAGGTCCGCGAGCTCCTCAATGTAGCCGATCATCTTAAGCACGTGTTCCGCTACCGATGATCCAACGGCCAATCTTGCCGAAAATAACTTCTTCGACACTTCGTATCTTGCGATACGAGATTGCTCTCCATACAGTTCTTTTGTATGAAGAAATATGGATTCCAGGTCCATATTCTCGTGCCTCCTCTGATGTTCATTGTCCATAGAGGCAAGCACGAGGCACTTGGCCTTCGCGCAGTCTAGTTCCTAGGTCTTACGGATTTCCTTATCCGCGACGCTGGTTTTGGGACCTGGGACAGGGGGAGCTTTGGTGGTAAGAAGATACCCCAACTTGTCGTAAGTGATTGCCATCTTGACATTCCTGAGCCAATCTTTGTAGTTTGGCCCTGTCAGTATATTTTTATCTAGAAGTAACTTAAGTCCAGTCATGTTGATTGGTCGCTGCAATTAGGAGAGAGAAGAAACACTCAGCTTGATGCTCTTGCAAGTTTAGAATGGTTTTTAGTTTGTCTAAACAGGATGGCTCCCACTGTTTCTCGAATCCCTCCTCAAACCAAAAAGGAAGAATTAGTCGGGATTAATCCCACCGCATAATACTTGCTTAACCGTTCAGCCAGGCCAGTGTCGGTACTTCGAGGGAGGTTTTCCAACGCTTTCGCGAAGTTCCTTAATTAAATAACCTCTTTTCCCTGTGGGCGTAGCCCCGCTAACACCTTTCTAGACACCTACAAGGTTTATAGCATTGATCGTTAAGTGAGAAATTTCCCGAGGAGTAGCATATACTCACAGTAGGATCGGGATCCAAATATCATCGCGTGACGAAACTGAAGGAATCCTACCAGAATCATCACACTCCAAATGGTATGCAACACTAGCAAGTTTCAGTTCTTTTGAAACTCCCGATGTGGATTTTTTTTGCCCCATGCTCTTATGACATTGACTTTGGCCAACAAATCATAAGTCACATGTCAAGTTCTACCCGTCGTTCTCCAGGTTAATTTGAATCCACCCGTACCTACCCTTGACTTTGGCCAACAAGGCAGTACGACTGTTCCAAACCAACGCATCTATCTATGCTGCACATGAATACCCAATAGCTACCAATCACTATGCCATGACTTTGGCCAACAAACACAGCTTGAATACTATTGACTATTCATGTGAAACGACGGAGGGCTACGCATGGTTTTGGCGAAACCGTGAACGTAGAGAACTTGATATAATCGATGGAATGAGATAGCTTTTAAAAGGAGAGGCTCAAACTCCACATTTTAAAAGTTTGTTTTGAAAAGAACCGAGTGGTTTTTCGAAAGTGTTCCAACGATTTTAACTTGGTTTATTTTCTTGCATTAGTTCTTTTAATGCGTGATATTCTTGCATTAGTTCTTTTAATGCGTCCCATCATTTAATCCTACCATTGCAGAAAACAACCAAAATATGACGTACGCTTATGCCATTCGCATTCGCCACGGGGCCCCGTCATTACCCGTTAGGTTACTTAACTAACGACAGAGCGGGGGCTGGGCTAGCGCGGCTGCAAAACATAAGCAACGCCTAAATAATATCATATATAGATATACTGCAATGATAGCCATTTCAGATCACAGATGAACACATTGGATATACTAGGAATCCGCAATTCGTACGAGCCTGTAACGAAAAGCAGATTACACGGTCGCGGTGAATAGCCAATACCCCACCCAAGACCCTTACGGGTGCGGCAAACTACCCGCCAAGTACCCGAAGCGAAGCAACCTCCCTCAACTCCGTGAGTAGGCCACTCGGCACTTTGGCATACCCGGTAGTTTGTGCACCCCCTCCATGGGTCTATCCTAGGAGCAAAAACAGTAAAAAGAAATTATACAATGACGGCTACAACCCCGACCCGGTTGTGCGGCCATACAAATAATTATTACAACAATTTACAAATATACATGAATTGAAAGAAAAGAAAACTCTCGTCTCACAACCCCCGGCTATTCACCCGTGACAATCTAATGAATTCATATACACATTCCAGCAACATAACAGTGTTAGTTATATGTATGCCCTAGAGGCCATTACTATACATAGGATGTATATTGTAGTGGATGCTGGGACATATATAGGGAGGAATTTCTTGCTCGACATGATAGTATGCTATCTGGTTGATCTTTACCTTAACGTGTACACTGATTGTCTCCCTGTTACATGTTGGTAAAGCCCTTAGGATCTATACTTGACTACCTGGACTATGATGCAGATCATACTAGTGGGGACATGGTAGTCCATAAGTACATCCTTCAAAGTCCCTAGTCGTGGGTGTATCGAGACGGGGCATCGATATACCAGAGTAGACTAGCGTATACCTTCTCGACCCATACAGATGGGCGATGGATGATCCCATATCCATTGGTGTTTGACATCAGAGATGATATACGGGTGCTCAGTGGAGACTGGGTACACTGGACGGACTCGCCGAGAACTCCCAGATGGTATTATACCTTACGTCAGATGGCAGTTCTCTGGTGACACTGGTACAGAGTAGTCTGTTGACCCGAGATCGTCATAGAGTCTTGTGTGGTTCCCACTGTGCTTTGATTTCCATCTTACCACGTCCAAGAGGGCATGCAAAATGGTGGTTTTTGGGTACAGTCCCGAATCACATGGAGGCAATGAGCGATAGGAGGGGATTCGTCTCTCCCGGTATAGGGGATTGATGTTGCGCTGTGTTCGATTGGCTATAACAGGAAATCCCTGGCCCGGGTTGCTGAGATTTACTTGTAAGTGTTACCAGTAGTTTCTCGAATAGTTATAGACCTCATATCGACACGACTTATCGAGCTATTGGGGTCTGACGTTTACCACCCCTAGGCGAGATATGCGACATATCAGACGATCAGACCGGACTGTACGGTAGTGTTACTGGTTGGATTCACTGGAGTGTGAGCGGGCTTGCTCGTCGATCTTCAGATCGCTCAATACCCGGGTGGCCGTTACGTTTAGCAGACCGCTTGCGGCTTGTGGGTGTTTGATATGATCATCTCCTGCTGCCGGCGTATTGACGAGTCTTTAGAGTCCTACACAGAGGTTTCCTGGCTCAAGCGAAACGAAATAGTAGCACATATGAGAAATGTGCGGGACCAAGAATAATGCTTGTATGTGATACCGTATTCTATTTTCGCGATGAATGTATCGAATGGTTGTATGCAATATAACCTAGTTATCGAATCGAGGATTGATTCGATAGATCGATACATTGGATATTAGTCGGTTATATGCGATATGACCGGATCGTTAAATCAAGTATTGATTTAATGATTTAATGCATAATTATATATTTGATATATTACTTTGCATTAACTAGTATCGGTTCACTTTTAATGGATTTTCTCACTCGGATGTGCACATTGTATATGTGATATACTTTTTGTGCACTTGATTGTATCATGTTTGATGATACATGCTCACTAGGGTTTGTGTGAAGATTAAACCATGGTTGTATATTAGTTAGGGTTATGGTTTTCTTATTTATTTATTTATTTATTCTTATTGGAAAATATTATGCATAAAGAGGAAATGGTGGCTTGCTTTGTTTGTACATTGAAGCTTCATGAAGCTTTGACCTTGTGACCATTTTGTCTTGATGCTTAACCCTAACCCTTCATTCTAACCATGGTTTATTCTCTACACCAAACTATGGTTGCTAAATGATAAGGATTGATTTATTTTCATTTTTGGAAAATACTTATGATATTCTATCATCTTCTTCCTCTTCTTCTTCTTCATGAAGAAACCTTGCTACATCAATGGCAACTTGAGCAAATGAGTGAGAAATCCAATTCTAAAGTGAACCCACCTCCTATTTCTTCATCCTCTACCTCTTGCCAAGTAGTAGAGTGTGTTTTCTTCACAAGTTTCTTAACTTGGTGAAGTTGGAGCTTGATCTAGTGATGCCTCGACGTAGATCATCTTCGGCATCGACGTCGACGACCTAGCCCGTCCATTCTCCGATGAAGCCGACGCTAGAGCCCGGGGTTCGACTTGGACAGCGAGGAGACTTCATTGCGGAGCTATGGAGGTGGAGGACCGGATCTACAAAGGTTGTATTTCCGTATTCTTGTAGTTAAGTGTTAACTAGTTTGTTTTTCGCTTAGACATCTAACCAACGATCCGTAGTTTAGGGTTTCTCGGCACCGTAAATTTTGAAATTGGCATGGTTGATGCCTTGTGAGACCTCATTAGGGTGCCTAGGAACCCTACAGTGGTATCAGAGCCTAGCTAGAGCCTTAGGCGAAGTCTAGACGCAATTTGAAGTCCGAACGAACCCGAAACCCAATTCCAAACATGCTCTCTGTCTTTTTCTAAAATCTGGGATTTTTGTGAATTAAAAATTTCCAAAAAATTCAGCAGGGAATCCTATGAGTTACTGTGAAGCACGTGACTCTAAATCGATCAAAGAGCCGGGGAACCGCGGCCCCACCCTGGGTTTCGCGGCGGTTCCGCGGCCATGTTGGTAATTTAGGTCACGTGTCTTGCACAGTAATTCTTGTGTCAAAGAGCTGAGTTTTCTGGGAATTTTTAATATTTATTCAAGAGTTGAATTTTCTGGGGTTGTTTTGGGGATTCGGTGTTTCGATCGGAGTATCAGATTTTGTCTATGTGGCTTTCCGGATAAATTATAGAATATGTTAAAAAGTTCGACCGGATATAAATACCCAATTTTTCCCCTGTCGGGAAATTTCCAAGTGTTGGATTTTTCCGTAGTTTAACGACGTTCTAAGTAGTGCAAGTAACGCGATGGACCCTCTAGAAGACAACAAACCTTAACTCGATTATGTGACCGTCTTGAACTGCCCTTTGAACCTTCGGGTTTGGGACAGTACGGCGTGCCACATATGAGGCGTTGGCTTGACCCTTCTACGGCTGGACCGTTGGTACTGAGGCACGAACTGAATGTTTTTAGACTTGTTTCATGTGTTGATCTGTATCGGGAAAACTTGGGTGTTCGATTGTTCGATCGGAAAGTTTGACATTTTCTATTTATCCGGAATGGGATACAATAATTGGAATTCACAAGAAGTTATGAGATAACTGAATGAATGTTATAAACATAGCAGTTTAGTCTCAATTGATCGGTTGCCACGGAATTTTGATATGATCAAAAGTCCGTCGCAATCACGTAGCGTACGCGGATACTCGCCGGGTAAACTTAATAGACAGCCTCACTTCATTGCCCCGACCAAGTGACTGTAGGAGAACCCCGTCGCCGAAAGAATCCGTTCGGGTGCTCGCGGCAGCGGTGTTCCGCCTTGGTGCACTTCGTCGACGGCGTTAGGGGTGCGGCCGCCTACTGAAGTTTGCGACGAGCATTCGATCAGGATGTCGGGAATCTTGTTGAATTGCCCGACTTGATATTGAAAAATGTTTTCGATAATGAGACTAAAATGCGGGGTTTATAATTGTTAGGCATGCAATGTCTAAGGAATTCATTTGATTAGGCATGCGATGTCTATGCAGATTGCGGATTCCAACTGTTGTAGTTTTACACTTTCTTTTCTGTGACCGTAAGTGTAATATGTGTTATCGCCGGTTTCGTTGCTATATGTCAACGACAATTGGGATGCGCATATTTACTTACGTTGATGACATGTGATGTTATGTGTTGCTGGATATGTTATATTGGATCGTCGTGTTTGAATAGCCGGGGGTTTTTATGTGAGATGAGTGTTTTTCATTTTCATTCATGTAAAAAACTTGTATGTAATATTCTTTTATTTGGGGCACTTCCAGGTTGCGGAAGATGTCACCGTTTGTATATTATTTACTTTTCCGCACTAGGATAGACCCAAGGAGGGGAGCACAAGTAACCGGGTTCTGGAGTCCAGTGGGAGACCAACTCGAGGAGTCGAGTCCGGGTCTCCTAACTCTAGAATTGGTAGGGTTGTTTGCCGCTCTCGTAGGGGTCTAGGGGTGTGGGTTTGGCTATTCATCACGACCGTGGAATCCGTGTTTTATACTGGCTCGTATTGAAAACACGGACGTCCTAGTATATCCAATATTTCATATGTTTCTTCTGCTGCGATATCTGTGATGTGATCATGTGATGTTCTGTGATAGATACAGTATATAGTATATATGATATATTATATAGACGTTACTTATGTTTTACACCCGCGCTAGCCCTGCCCCGCTCTGCCGTTAGTTACCTAACCTAACGGTGCACGAGGGGACATCGAGGCGAATGCGGATGGCATAAGTGTACGTCGTATTTATCTGTGATGTTTAGGTACTTAAATGATGGGACTTCATTAATGTGATTAATGAAATAAAATAAACCTAAGATGTTGTAGAATCGAATTTCAAAATAAAACAGGTAGCTACAGTTCTTGCTTTGCACAGTGATATATATGATATATTCCGCACCTCATTCGACGAGGAAAGGACCGAGATCCCTTCACCGGGAGTGACTCCTTTAGCAATAACTGGCAGATGCTACACACTCGGTTTGTCTTTTGATTGCTTTTAAGAGTTTTTGCTTTGCACAGTGATATATATGATATATCCCGCACCTCATTCGACGAGGAAAGGACCGACGATCCCTTCACCGGGAGTGACTTTTTTAGCAAAACTAGAAAAGCCTCAAAAGCACTCCATTTTAAAATCATTTGATTCTACAACGATATCAAGTTCATTACGCAATAGGTTTTCAGAAAAACCTGTCGTAGCCCTCCGTCATTTCAGATAAGTACTAGTTAGTATTCGTGCTGCGGTTGTTTGGCATGCGTCAAGGCATAGTGTACGGTAGCTAACTAGTGCTTATCTGCTAGCATACGATGCGATTGGATTAGGGTATTCGTACGGCGTTGTTTGGCATGCGTCAAGGGTCGTGCGGGTGGGTTTAATTCAATCAAGAAATGTACGGGTTGAACTTGACTAGCAGACTATGGGTTGTTTGGCATGCGTCAAGGTCATAGCGAGCTAGGGGCAAAATATTATCGGGAATTTCAAGTGTTGAAATTTGCAATGAGATTGCATACCTTCTATGAGATAGTTGGATCCCGATACCCGCTGCGAGTAAGAGTTACTCCTGGGAGAGTTTTATACATTACAATTAGCCGATCAAGTAGGTGTCTAGAAAGGTGTCAACGGGGTTACGCCTCTGGGAAAACGAGGTTTACATTAATTAGGTTCGTGCGAAAGCACGGGGGACCTCCCTCAAAGTACCGACACTGGCCTGGCTGAAAGATTGGCGAACTTGTAGTGTGTAATTAATCCCGGCTAGTCTTTCCTTTTAGGGTTTGAAGGAAGATTTGATAAAAAGCAGTGGGAGCCATCCTGATTAGATAAAATAATAACCAATCTATTCTTGCAAAAGCGCACGCTGAGTGTTTTCTTCTCTCTCTCTCCAGGTAGCGACCATATCACGCCTTAATCAAGATAATAATACGGAATATTGACCGAACCCGCTTGTTATACTGAGCTGGGGAACGTTGGTCCCGCTCCAACTTATAATTGTTATAAGACAAAGCTGGAAATTGGGGAATACCAGAATTCCCGTGCCGCCCAAACGAAGAGAGTGCATGCTGATGCATCATCTTCGGGTGTGTTCATTACAGAGAACTGTTTCTCAGTGTCCTTTACGTCCTGGGTATGTGATACCAGATCAGGATCCCAGATATGTAATATGTTACATAGGGCTACAGAAAGGTAGAGAACTGAGAACGGGTGATAAGTTTCATGAGACAGAAAATGGGGCATGTGTTGCAGCCAAGTCTGTTGGTCACTGTCACCCTGTATTACCAATACATTGATTCTGAACGAATGTTATTAGATACCGAACCTGATATACAAAATCATCTGTCTCTTTATTAGTAAAGAAACGGTAAAATTTTGTATTGTTGGATAATGTTTTGAACATTTTCTATATCAAAAGTTGATTGGTTCAGGCACGTTATCTAAAAGCGTTGATGTTCTAAATCAAACTACAGTTCTTAGTATACGGATCACACACAAGAGGAAGAGTTCAGAAATGAACGAATTCTTCTTGAGGTATTGTAGACTAGGTCATATCAATGCGACCCGACTAGCTAAGTTACATTTAGATGCATATTTAAATCAGTTTGAATTTACATCTTGTGAAACTTGCCAGTCATGTCACAGAGATAAGATGACCATAGCTCCGTTTATTGGAAACGGAGAAAGAGTTAGTGAACTCTTGGGATGATACATGTTGATGTATAAAGGTCCCCTGTCTACACATGCCAAGACTGGTTCTTTGTATTTCGTTACATTCTCTGATAATCTCTCAAGATTCAGTCATATGTTCCTGTTGAAACATGAGTCCGAACCTTTTGAGATATTCACAGAATATAAGCTAGAAGTAGAGAACCAAATGAGGGTATAAGTATTAAGTCCTTTGATGCGATCAAGGAGGAGAATACTTGTGCACGGAATTCCTGGACAATTCTAAAGGAGAATGAGATTCTCTCTCAGCATTACTCCTCCGTATACACCATAGCACGATGGTATATCGGGGTGGAGCAATCACACCCTATATGATAAGGTGTGCTCTATGATGAGTACTACTGAGTTTCCTATCTTCCTTTTGGGAGTTATGCACTTGAGAAGATGCATACCTATTGAATTAGGTTCGAATCAAATCAATGCCTACCACTTCATATGTGATATGGAAAGGGAAGAGCCCATATCTTAAGTTAGTTAAGATTTGGGGTTGTCCGGCCTATGTCTAAAAGCAAAATCCGGACAAGCTCGAGGCAAGATCTGTTATGTAGAACTGGAAAGGTTCCAGCTATACAAAATACAGCTGATGATTTGATAGAACCAAAGGATTCAATAGTTACCAACAAACATCAGCCTCTCCGCCGATCTAGTAGGGTTCCTCACCTACCTGAGAGATACTTCGGTTTCTCTATGACAGTGGGAGTGAGGATTGCATCATGAGATGATGACCCAACTAGTTTCGAGCTGGCCATCAGGAGTAAGACTCTATAAGAATGGTTGGATGCTTAGTGATCTGAGATGGAATCCTTATACACCAACAGAGTATGGACTTTGGTTGCTATATCTGAAGGGTTAAATCCCCATCAGGAGCAAGTAAATCTTGAGAAGATTACTTGGTGTAGATGGAAAAGTTGAGACTTTCAAAGCTAGACTTATTAAAGCTTTTCGTCATTGACCAGGCGTGGATAATGATGAAACCTTTTCAAGTGGCTATGCTTAAGTCCATCCAGATCCTACTTGCCACGGCTACGTACCATGACTACGATATCTGGCGGTTCGGTGTCATGACAGCTTTTCTAAATGATGTTTTAGAAGAGAGCGTCTATAAGTACACAGCCAGAGGGCTTCGTAGACAGTGGGAGCAGCGGAAACGTGTGCAACATGCTTTATAGGATAAAGCAGACAACGCGGAGTTGGAACATCTATTTTGATGTGTTAGTCAAAGAGTTTGACATCATCAAAATGGTAGATGAACCTTGTATAAACAAAAAGGTAGTAGGGAGTATAGTGACGATCCTCGTAGAGTACGTGGATGACATACTCTTGATAGGGAAGGAGTTTCCTATGCTACGCTCGATCAATCTCCGCTTATCACAATGACTCTCCACATAGGATCAAAGTGATACCTACTAAATCCTGGATTTTGGATCTATGAGATAGATCTAAATGGATGTTAGGCTACTCACTAGTTGTAGTGAGATGGCATCAGTTGATCCTGGGGAGAATCACTGGAAGGGTTCCAGGGTGATAAAGACGACTGAATGTCAGTCACAGGCATTGTCTTTACCCTCAGTGGAGGGACGGTATGTTGGAAGAGTTCCAAGCTAGATACCGTGGCATACTAGAAGATAAAGGCAGGATACATCGCTACTTAAGATGCTACCAAGGAGGATGTTAGGGTGTATATTGGTTCATGAGATGAACTACATTCCAACCATTATGAGACAATGGAGTTGTGGCTTATGCCAAGGAACGTCCGTCCCATCAGTGATCCAGACATATTCTAAGGCAGTGTCACCTGATCATGGAGATGGTTGATCTCCAGGGAGATCGAGCTTAGGAGAGTAGACTCAGAGGACAACACAGCGGATCCACTCACAAAGGCCTGTTCCCAAAGAGAGACTATTATGGGATGGTTGAGTATGAGATACTGCAACCACTGCTATCAGATGGCCCTAGTGCAAGTGGGAAATTGTTAGTTATATGTATGCCCTAGAGACCATTACTATACATAGGATGTATATTGTAGTGGATGCTGGGACATATATAGGGAGGACTTTCTTGCTCGACATGATAGTATGCTATCTGGTTGATCTTTACCTTAACGTGTACACTGATTGTCTCCCTGTTACATGTTGGTAAAGCCCTTAGGATCTGTACTTGACTACCTGGACTATGATGCGGATCATACTAGTGGGGACATGGTAGTCCATAAGTACATCCTTCAAAGTCCCTAGTCGTGGGTGTATCGAGACGGGGCATCGATATACCAGAGTAGACTAGCGTATACCTTCTCGACCCATACAGATGGGCGATGGATGATCCCATATCCATTGGTGTTTGACATCAGAGATGATATACGGGTGCTCAGTGGAGACTGGGTACACTGGACGGACTCGCCGAGAACTCCCAGATGGTATTATACCTTACGTCAGATGGCAGTTCTCTGGCGACACTAGTACAGAGTAGTCTGTTGACCCGAGATCGTCATAGAGTCTTGTGTGGTTCCCACTGTGCTTTGATTTCCATCTTACCACGTCCAAGAGGGCGTGCAAAACGGTGGTTTTTGGGTACAGTCCCGAATCACATGGAGGCAATGAGCGATAGGAGGGGATTCGTCTCTCCCGGTATAGGGGGTTAATGTTGCGCTGTGTTCGATTGGCTATAACAGGAAATCCCTGGCCAGGGTTGCTGAGATTTACTGGTAAGTGTTACCAGTAGTTTCTCGAATAGTTATAGACCTCATATCGACACGACTTATCGAGCTATTGGGGTCTGACGTTTACCACCCCTAGGCGAGATATGCGACATATCAGACGATCAGACCGGACTGTACGGTAGTGTTACTGGTTGGATTCACTGGAGTGTGAGCGGGCTTGCTCGTCGATCTTCAGATCGCTCAATACCCGGGTGGCCGTTACGTTTAGCAGACCGCTTGCGGCGTGTGGGTGTTTGATATGATCATCGCCTGCTGCCGGCGTATTGACGAGTCTTTAGAGTCCTACACAGAGGTTTCCTAGCTCAAGCGAAACGAAATAGGAGCATATATGAGATATGTGCGGGACCGAGAATAATGCGTGTATGTGATACCGTATTCTATTCTCGCGTTGAATGTATCGAATGGTTGTATGCGATATAACCTAGTTATCGAATCGAAGATTGATTCGATAGATCGATACATTGGATATTAGTCGGTTATATGCGATATGACCGGATCGTTAAATCAAGTATTGATTTAATGATTTAATGCATAATTATATATTTGATATATTACTTTGCATTAACTAGTATCGGTTCAATTTTAATGGATTTTCTCGCTCGGATGTGCACATTGTATATGTCATATACTTTTTGTGCACTTGATTGTATCATGTTTGATGATACATGCTCACTAGGGTTTGTGTGAAGATTAAACCATGGTTGTATATTAGTTAGGGTTATGGTTTTCTTATTTATTTATTTATTTATTCTTATTGGAAAATATTATGCATAAAGAGGAAATGGTGGCTTGCTTTGTTTGTACATTAAAGCTTCATGAAGCTTAGACCTTGTGACCATTTTGTCTTGATGCTTAACCCTAACCCTTCATTCTAACCATGGTTTATTCTCTACACCAAACTATGGTTCCTAAATGATAAGGATTGATTTATTTTCATTTTTGGAAAATACTTATGATATTCTATCATCTTCTTCCTCTTCTTCTTCTTCATGAAGAAACCTTGCTACATCAATGGCAACTTGAGCAAATGAGTGAGAAATCCAATTCTAAAGTGAACCCACCTCCTATTTCTTCATCCTCTACCTCTTGCCAAGTAGTAGAGTGTGTTTTCTTCACAAGTTTCTTGACTTGGTGAAGTTGGAGCTTGATCTAGTGATGCCTCGACGTAGATCATCTTCGGCATCGACGTCGACGACCTAGCCCGTCAATTCTCCGATGAAGCCGACGCTAGAGCCCGGGGTTCGACTTGGACAGCGAGGAGACTTCATTGCGGAGCTATGGAGGTGGAGGACCGGATCTACAAAGGTTGTATTTCCGTATTCTTGTAGTTAAGTGTTAACTAGTTTGTTTTTCGCTTAGACATCTAGCCAACGATCCGTAGTTTAGGGTTTCTCGGCACCGTAAATTTTAAAATTGGCATGGTTGATGCCTTGTGAGACCTCATTAGGGTTTCTAGGAACCCTACAAACAGATCACAGATTTGTATAACCCCCACTAATCAACATATAGCGATTAGCAGACGTTCAATACAAATATCACATCACAGAAAAACCCGTCAGCTTAAGTCTTTTAGAAGTTCGATCAAAAATAAGGATTTTCAGGACCCCAAAAATAAAATTTTTGTTCTGGAAAATCTGGGCAGAAAATATATATTCCAAAATCCCAAAACAACCCCAGAAAAATGAAAGGTTCCTAGGCACCCTAGTGGGTTCTCTCAAGGCATCGAACATGCCGAATTAAAATTTTTGGTGCCGAGAAACCCTAGACTACGGATCTTTAACTAGATGTCTAGGCGAAATAGAAAGCTAGTTAACAGTTAACTACTAGGATACGGAAATTACAACCTTTGTAGATCCGGATATCCACCTCCACGGCTCCGCAACGTCATGTCCTCGCTGTCCATCATGAATCCTCGACTCGAACATCGGCTTCATCGGGAAAGCAAGCGGAATAGGTCGTCGGCTTTGTGTCAAAGACGATCTACGTCGAGGTTGCACAAACTCAAGCTCCGACTTCACAAACTTGTGAAACTTGTGAAGTAAACACCCAAAACAACTTGGCAAGAGGTAGAGGGTGAAGAAATAGGAGGTGGGTTCACTTTAGATTTGGATTTAACTCACTAGATCTCAACTTGCCATTGGAGTAGCAAGCTTGAAGAAGAAGAAGAAGATGAGCTCAAGAAAGAATTATGATAAGTCTTATGATATAAATAAATATAAATCAAAATACTTATCATAACTTGAACTAGGGTTAAGTGTAGAGAATTAACCATGGTCACTTTGATGGGTTAGGGTTAAGCATGAAGATAAGGATGGTTAGCAAAGTCAAAGCTTCATGAAGCTTCAATATAAAACAAACTTAGCCACCATTCTTATCATATTCATTTCCAAATAAATAAATAAACAAATAAATAAATAAAATGGAAATGCAAAACCCTAATTATCATATTAACCATGGATTAATTCTATACACTTAACATAAAGATCAAGTATCATCAAACATGATACAAAAAAGGTGCACGAAAGTATATCACATATACAATGTGCAATCCAAGTGAGAAAAATCCGTTTAAAATGAACCAATACTAGTTAATGCAAAGTAATATATCAAATATATAATTATACATTAAATCATTAAATCAACACTTGATTCAATGATCCGGTCATGTCGCACATAACCTACTAGTATTCAATGCATCGATTTATCGAATCAATGATTCGATAACTAGGTCATATCGAATATAACCAATCGAAACATATATCGCGAGAATGAAATGCGGTATCACATACTCGCATCATTCTCGGTCCTGCACATATCTCATATGCGCTCCTATTTCGTTTCGCTTGAGCCAGGAAACCTCTGTGTAGGACTCTAAAGACTCGTCAATACGCCGGTAGCAGGTGATGATCATATCAAGCACCCACAAGCCGCAAGCGGTCTGCTAAACGTAACGGCCACCCGGGTATTGAGCGATCAGAAGATCGACGAGCTATCCCGCTCACACTCCTGCGAATCCGACCAGTAACACTTACCATACAGTCAAGTCTCTTCGTCTGATACGTCGCATATCAAGTCTAGGGGTGGTATACGTCAGACCCCAATAACCCGATAAGTCGTGCTGATGTGAGGCTCGTAATGGGTCGAGAAACTACTGGTAACACTTACCAGCAAATCTCTGATCAGCCCTGGCCAGGGACTTCCCTGTTACGGCCAATCGAGCACTGCGCAACATCAACCCCCAATACCGGGAGAGACGAAACCCCTCCTATCGCTCATTGCCTCCATGTGACTCGGGACTGTACCCAAAGACCACCGTTTTGCACGCCCTCATGGACGTGGTAAGGTGGAGATCAAAGCACAGTGGGAATCACACAAGACTCCATGACGATCTCAGGTCTACAGACTAACCTGTACAAGTGTCACCTGAGAACTGCCATCTGACGTGAGGTATAATACCATCTGGGAGTTCTCGGCGAGTCCGTCCAGTGTACCCAGTCTCTACTGAGCACCCGTATACCATCTCTGATGTCAAACACCAATGGATATGGGATCATCCATCGCCCATCACATGGGTCGAGAAGCGTATACGCTAGTCTACTCTGGCATATCGATGCCCCGTCTCGATACACCCACGACTAGGGACCTTGAAGGAGGTACTTATGGACTACCATGTCCCCACTAGTATGATCTGCATCATAGTCCAGGTAGTCAAGTACACATCCTAAGGGCTTTACCAACATGTAACTATAAGACAGTACAAAGAGACTAGTGTACATGTTAAGATAAATGGCAACCAGATAGCATACTATCATGTCGAGCAAGAAAGTCATCTCTATATATGTCCAAGCATCCAATATAATATACATAGTCTGTACAATACTGGCCTCTAGGGCATACATACAACTAACAATCTCCCACTTGCACTAGGGCCAGCTGCTGTAGTATCTCATACCGAGCATCCCGAAGAGTCTCTCAAACTGTATCTGGGGAATGGCCTTCGTGAGTGGATCCACCGTGTTATTCTTCGTGTCAACTCTCCTGACCTCGATCTCCCGGCGATCAACTATCTCCCGGATCAGGTGATACCGCCTCAGAATATGCCTGGACCGCTGATGGGACCTGGGTTCCTTGGCCAAAGCCACCGCTCCATTGTTATCGCAATACAAAGGTATTGGACGCTCAATGGATGGAACCACACCAAGTTCAGTAATGAACTTCTTGATCCAAACAGCTTCTTTAGCAGCATCGTTGGCAGCGATGTATTCAGCCTCCATTGTCGAGTCTGCCACGGTTTCCTGCTTGGAACTCTTCCAGCTAACCGCCCCTCCGTAAAGGGTAAAGACAAAGCCCGACTGCGACTTAGAGTCGTCCTTATCACTCTGGAAGCTCGAATCGGTAAAAGACTCCACCTGGAGTTCTCCGTTACCATACACCAAGAACATATCTCTAGTCCTTCGCAAGTACTTGAGAATGCTCTTCACAGCTGTCCAGTGACTCTCTCCAGGATCAGCTTGATACCTGCTCACTACACTTAGTGAGTATGCTACATCGGGTCTGGTACATAGCATCGCATACATGATAGAGCCTACTGCCGAAGCATAGGGTATACCTTGCATGCGAGCTCTCTCCAAATCAGTCTTGGGAGACATCTCTTTGGAGAGAGTGACTCCAGAGATCGTGGGCATGTTCCCACGCTTGGACTCTTCCATACTAAACCTCTTTAGTATGGTGTCAATGTACCTGGATTGGGACAATCCCAAAATCCGTTTGGATCTATCTCTATAGATCCTGATTCCCAATATGCAGGAGGCATCACCAAGATCTTTCATTGAGAATCTTTGTGATAAGAAGAGCTTGACCGATTGCAGCAAAGGAATATCATTTCCTATCAAGAGTATGTCGTCCACGTACAATACGAGGAAGACAACCTTACTCTCTGCCACCTTCTTGTAAATACAAGGTTCATCTGGATTTTTGACGAAATCAAACTCTTTGATAACGACGTCAAAGCAGATGTTCCAACTCCGCGATGCTTGCTTTAATCCATAAATGGATTTAAGCAGCTTGCACACCTTCCCGCTGCTCCCACTGTCTACGAAGCCCTCTGGCTGAGTCATGTACACGCACTCTTCTAAATCACCATTTAGAAAGGCGGTCTTAACATCCATTTGCCAGATTTCGTAGTCATGAAAGGCAGCAATGGCAAGCATGATTCGGATGGATTTAAGCATAGCCACTGGAGAAAAGGTCTCGTCATAGTCCACACCTGGTCTTTGACGAAAACCCTTTGCTACAAGTCTAGCTTTGAAAGTCTCCACTTTCCCATCTACACCAAGTTTCTTCTTGAAGATCCACTTGCTCCCAATGGGTTTTACCCCTTCAGGAGCAACTTCCAAAGTCCATACTTTGTTGGTGTACATGGAATCCATCTCGGACCGCATAGCATCCAGCCATTTCACTGAGTCCCCACTCGTGATGGCCTGCTCGAAGCTAGTTGGGTCATCATCCTCCATGATGCAATCCTCGCTCCCACCGTCCATGAGAAAACCGTAGTATCTCTCAGGTTGGCGAGGAACCCTACTAGATCGGCGGAGTGGCTGGGGTTCATCGGGAACTATGGAATCCTCTGGTTCCACCAGATCTTCTGTTGTAGCTTGTGCAGCTGGAACCTCTTCCAGTTCTACCTCATGACCACTAATCTCTTTTTCAAGAAATTCTTTTTCTAAAAAGGTGGCATGTCGAGAAACAAACACTCTTTGTTCCTCAGGGTGGTAGAAGATATACCCTCGCGAATGTTTGGGATATCCAATAAACTTACACAGAATGGACCTTGCCACGAGTTTGTCCGGATTTTGCGTTTTTACATAGGCCGGACAACCCCATATCTTAACATAATTAAGATATGGTCTCTTTTCTTTCCATATCTCATATGGAGTGGTCGGCACGGTTTTGGTGGGAATCATATTCAATAGGTCTGCAGCTGTTTCCAGTGCATATCCCCAGAAGGAAATAGGTAACTCAGCTGTGCTCATTATAGAGCGCACCATATCTAATAGGGTGCGGTTCCTTCGTTCAGATACACCGTTGTGCTGTGGTGTATAAGGAGGAGTCAGCTGAGAGAGAATCCCATTCTCTTTTAGGAAGTCCAGGAATTCATTGCTTAAGTATTCCCCTCCTCGATCAGATCGTAGGATTTTAATACTTTTTCCGGTTTGGTTCTCGACTTCTTGTTTATATTCCCTAAATTTCTCAAAAGCTTCTGATTTGTGTTTCATCAGGAACACATACCCGAACCTAGAGAGATCGTCAGTGAATGTAATGAAGTATGAAGAACCATCCCTGGCATGTGTAGACATGGGACCGCATACATCACTATGTATCAGTCCTAAGAGTTCGGTAACTCTTTCTCCGTGTCCCGTAAACGGAGTCTTGGTCATCTTGCCTTTGAGACATGACTGGCAAGTGTCATAAGATGAAAATTCAAACGGATTTAAATATCCATCTTTATGCAACTTAGCTAGTCGTGTCGCATTGATGTGACCCAGTCTACAATGCCACAAGAAGGATTCATTGAGTTCAGAACTCTTCCTCTTGTGTGTGTTTGTTACACTGAGGACTGTTGATTGGTTTAGAACATAAATGCCATTGCACAACGTGCCTGATCCAACCAACTTTTGGTTATGGAAAATGTTCATAACATTGTCCTGTAATACAAAATTATATCCCTCTTTACTTAATAAAGAAACCGATATAATGTTGCATATCAGGTTCGGCATGTAATAGCATTCGTTCAGAACCAATGTATTATCAGTTGGTAATACAAGGTGATATTCCCCGACAGTCTTGGCTGCAACAATTGCACCATTTCCAACTCTAATGTCTTTATCACCTTCTCCAAGTTCTCTACCTTTCCTTAGCCCATGTAACTGATTGCATATATGGGATCCCGACCCGGTATCCAATACCCAGGACGTAGAGCAAACGGAGAAACAGTTCTCAGTAACGAACACACCCGAAGAAAATGCATCATCATGTACTTTCTTCATTCGGGTGGCATGGGAATCCTGGTATTCCCCTATATCCTGTTCATTTCTATAACTCTTATAGGAAAGAACGGAACAAACGTTCCCCAGCACAGTATAACATGCGGGTTCGGTTAATACATCCATATTATTATCTTTATTAAGGCATCAAATGGTCGCTACCTGGAGAGAGAGAGAAGAAAACACTTTAGCGTATGCTCGTGCAAGATCAGATTGGTTTTTATCTTATCTAATCAGGATGGCTCCCACTGCTTTTTATCAAATCTTCCTCCAAACCCTAAAAGGAAAGACTAGCCGGGATTAATTACACACTACAAGTTCGCCAATCTTTCAGCCAGGCCAGTGTCGGTACTTTGAGGGAGGTCCCCCGTGCTTTCGCACGAACCTAATTACTGTAAACCTCGTTTTCCCAGAGGCGTAACCTCGTTAACACCTTTCTAGACACCTACTTGATCGGCTAATTGCACTGTGTAAAACTCTCCCAGGAGTAACTCTTACTCGCAGCGGGTATCGGGATCCAACTATCTCATAGAAGGTATGCAATCTCATTGCAAATTTCAACACTTGAAATTCCCGATAATATTTTGCCCCTAGCGTCCTATGACCTTGACGCAGGCCAACAAACCATAGTGCGCTAGTCAAGTTCAACCCGTCATTTCCTGATTGAATTAAACCCACCCGTACGACCCTTGACGCAGGCCAACAAAGTCGCACGACTACCCTAATCCAATCTGCATCATATGCATAAGCAGATAAATACTAGTTAGCTACCGCACACTACGTCTTGACGCAGGCCAACAAACGTAGCACGAATACTAACTACTACTCATCTGAAATGACGGAGGGCTACGCCAGGTTTTTCTGAAAACCATGAGCGTAACGAACTTGATATCGTTGTAGAATCAAATAAAGTTTTGAAATGGAGTGATTTTGAGGCTTTTCTAGTTTTGCTAAAGGAGTCACTCCCGGCGAAGGGATCTCGGTCCTTTCCTCGTCGAATGAGGTGCGGGATATATCATATATATCACTGTGCAAAGCAAAAACTCTTAAAAGCAATCAAAACCAAACCGAGTGTGTAGCATCTGCCAGTTATTGCTAAAGGAGTCACTCCCGGTGAAGGGATCTCGGTCCTTTCCTCATCGAATAAGGTGCGGGGTATATCATATAAACCGCTGTGCAAAGCAAGAACTGTAGCTACCCTTTTTATTTTAAAATTCGATTCCACAACATCTTAGGTTTCTTATCTTTCATTAATCACATTAATGAAGTCCCATCATTTAATACCTAAACATCACAGATAGATATGACGTACACTTATGCCATCCGCATTCGCCTCGATGTCCCCTCGTGCACCGTTAGGTTAGGTAACTAACGACAGAGCAGGGCAGGGCTAGCGCGGGTGTAAAACATAAGTAACGTCTATATAATATATCATATATACTATATACTATATCCATCACAGAATCACATCACAGATATCGCAGCAGAATAAACATATGAAATATTGGATATACTAGGACGTCCGTGTTTTCAATACGAGCCAGTATAAAACACGGATACCACGGTCGTGATGAATAGCCAATCCCACACCCCTAGACCCCTACGAGAGCGGCAAGCAACCCTGCCAATTCTAGGGTTAGGAGACCCGAACTCGACTCCTCGAGTTGGTCTCCCACTGGACCCCAGAACCCGGTTACTTGTGCTCCCCTCCTTGGGTCTATCCTAGTGCAGAAAAGTAAATAATATACAAAGGGTGACAACTCCCGCATCCTGGAAGTGCCCCGAATAAAAGAATATTACATACAAGTTTTTACATGAATGAAAATGAAAAACACTCATCTCACATAAAAACCCCCGGCTATTCGAATACGACGATCCAATATAACATATCCAGCAACACATAACATCACATGTCATCAACGTAAGTAAGTATGCATACCCCAATTGTCGTTGACGTATAGCAACGAAACCGGCGATATGAACATACTACACTTACGGTCACAGAAAAGAAAGTGTAAAACTACAACAATTGGAATCCGCAATCTCTTTAGACATCACATGCCTAACAGTTATAAACCCCGCATTTTAGTCCCATCATCGAAAACTCTTTTCGATATCTTGTGAAACTAAACTGCTAGATCTATAACATCCATCCAGTTATCTCATAACCTTTTTGTGAATTCCAATTATTGTATCCAGTTCCGGATAAATAGAATATGTTAAACTTTCCGATCGAACATTCGAACACCCAAGTTTTCCCGACACCGATCAACACATGAAATAGGTTCAAAGACATTCACTTCATACCTCAGTACCAACGGTCCAGCCGTAGAAGGGTCAAGCCAACGCCTCACATGTGGCACGCCGTACTGCCCCAAACCCGAAGGTTCAAAGGGCAGTTCAAGACGGTCACATAATCGAGTTAAGGTTTGTGTCTTCTAGAGGGACCATCGCGTTACTTGCACTACTCAGAATGTCTTTTAACCACAGAAAATCCAACACTTGGATATTCCGGCAGGGGAAAACCTGGGTATTCGTATCCGGTCGAACTCTTTAACATATTCTACAATTATCTGGAAAAACACTAAAGACGAAATTTGATAATCCGATCGAAATACTGATTCCCAATAGTACCCCAAAATACTCTTCTGTAAAGTCACAATAAAAATATCCCAGAAAACATAGCATTATATTACAAGAGTTACTGTGCAGAAATAATTATGAAAGGGAACAGTACGGCCGCGGAAGCGCCGCACATGCCTAGCATGTGCCGCCCTTCCGCGGTGGAAAAGTTGAATTACCCCCTCGTATTTCACAGTAATTCTAATAACACCCTGCTTGATTTTCTACATATTTTTAATTGACAAAAATCCGAATTTTTAGAAAAAGTCCAGAGAGCATTTTTAGGTTTTGGATTTCGGTTCGATCGGGTTTCAAACGTCGTCGGGACTTCGCCTAAGGCTCTAGCAAGGCTCTGATACCAGTGAAAGGTTCCTAGGAACCCTAGTGGGTTCTCTCAAGGCATCGAACATGCCAAATTAAAATTTTTGGTGCCGAGAAACCCTAGACTACGGATCTTTAACTAGATGTCTAGGCGAAATAGAAAGCTAGTTAACAGTTAACTACTAGGATACGGAAATTACAACCTTTGTAGATCCGGATATCCACCTCCACGGCTCCGCAACGTCATGTCCTCGCTGTCCATCATGAATCCTCGACTCGATCATCGGCTTCATCGGGAAAGCAAGCGGAATAGGTCGTCGGCTTTGTGTCAAAGACGATCTACGTCGAGGTTGCACAAACTCAAGCTCCGACTTCACAAACTTGTGAAACTTGTGAAGTAAACACCCAAAACAACTTGGCAAGAGGTAGAGGGTGAAGAAATAGGAGGTGGGTTCACTTTAGATTTGGATTTAACTCACTAGATCTCAACTTGCCATTGGAGTAGCAAGCTTGAAGAAGAAGAAGAAGATGAGCTCAAGAAAGAATTATGATAAGTCTTATGATATAAATAAATATAAATCAAAATACTTATCATAACTTGAACTAGGGTTAAGTGTAGAGAATTAACCATGGTCACTTTGATGGGTTAGGGTTAAGCATGAAGATAAGGATGGTTAGCAAAGTCAAAGCTTCATGAAGCTTCAATATAAAACAAACTTAGCCACCATTCTTATCATATTCATTTCCAAATAAATAAATAAACAAATAAATAAATAAAATGGAAATGCAAAACCCTAATTATCATATTAACCATGGATTAATTCTATACACTTAACATAAAGATCAAGTATCATCAAACATGATACAAAAAAGGTGCACGAAAGTATATCACATATACAATGTGCAATCCAAGTGAGAAAAATCCGTTTAAAGTGAACCAATACTAGTTAATGCAAAGTAATATATCAAATATATAATTATACATTAAATCATTAAATCAACACTTGATTCAATGATCCGGTCATGTCGCACATAACCTACTAGTATTCAATGCATCGATTTATCGAATCAATGATTCGATAACTAGGTCATATCGAATATAACCAATCGAAACATATATCGCGAGAATGAAATGCGGTATCACATACTCGCATCATTCTCGGTCCTGCACATATCTCATATGCGCTCCTATTTCGTTTCGCTTGAGCCAGGAAACCTCTGTGTAGGACTCTAAAGACTCGTCAATACGCCGGTAGCAGGTGATGATCATATCAAGCACCTACAAGCCGCAAGCGGTCTGCTAAACGTAACGGCCACCCGGGTATTGAGCGATCAGAAGATCGACGAGCTATCCCGCTCACACTCCTACGAATCCGACCAGTAACACTTACCATACAGTCAAGTCTCTTCGTCTGATACGTCGCATATCAAGTCTAGGGGTGGTATACGTCAGACCCCAATAACCCGATAAGTCGTGCTGATGTGAGGCTCGTAACGGGTCGAGAAACTACTGGTAACACTTACCAGCAAATCTCTGATCAGCCCTGGCCAGGGACTTCCCTGTTACGGCCAATCGAGCACTGCGCAACATCAACCCCCAATACCGGGAGAGACGAAACCCCTCCTATCGCTCATTGCCTCCATGTGACTCGGGACTGTACCCAAAGACCACCGTTTTGCACGCCCTCATGGACGTGGTAAGGTGGAGATCAAAGCACAGTGGGAATCACACAAGACTCCATGACGATCTCGGGTCTACAGACTAACCTGTACAAGTGTCACCTGAGAACTGCCATCTGACGTGAGGTATAATACCATCTGGGAGTTCTCGGCGAGTCCGTCCAGTGTACCCAGTCTCTACTGAGCACCCGTATACCATCTCTGATGTCAAACACCAATAGATATGGGATCATCCATCGCCCATCACATGGGTCGAGAAGCGTATACGCTAGTCTACTCTGGCATATCGATGCCCCGTCTCGATACACCCACGACTAGGGACCTTGAAGGAGGTACTTATGGACTACCATGTCCCCACTAGTATGATCTGCATCATAGTCCAGGTAGTCAAGTACACATCCTAAGGGCTTTACCAACATGTAACTATAAGACAGTACAAAGAGACTAGTGTACATGTTAAGATAAATGGCAACCAGATAGCATACTATCATGTCGAGCAAGAAAGTCATCTCTATATATGTCCAAGCATCCAATATAATATACATAGTCTGTACAATACTGGCCTCTAGGGCATACATACAACTAACAAAAAACACTGCACCAAAATTGGACCTCGGCCGAGTCAACTCGGCCGCGGATCCGCGGCCGGAGCGTGCTCCCGCCGCGTTTCCGCGGAGCTTTGACTCGATCGTTGGACCAAATTTGGTGGGTGATCACAAAAAAGCCTGAGCCGATTTGTAAGATAAAATTTATCAATTTTTGAACAGAAAAAAATCGGCAGAAACTTTCATATCGGGTTCGTTTTGCGACTTTTTCTTTGATCGATCTTCTAGCTACTTTTCTAAGATGTTAGATAGAGTTTAACTAGGCTCTGATACCACTGTAAGTCCATGCTACCTCTCCCGGTACTTTCGGGCATGCGGAATTTGGTGAAAAACAATTTTCTTAGAGGTGGTAACATGGACTCAAAACCGGATCTTTGTTAAACATCTAACTAACAACCTAACTACGAGTTGCTAACTACTCGGTTAGGGGGTTATACCTTTCTTTTTCTCGAACTCCTTCGTCTTCAAGCTTCGATGGTCGTCCGAATCGGCTTCTCCCCGTCGTCTCCTTGCGCCGAAGATAGATCCACCTGAAAGCTTCAACCTTTGGCTCCTTCTTCGAACTTTGAAGAAACTAGTTCACTCGGTTTGCCAAACCTTGTGAACTAGAGTGAGTAGAGAAGAGTTTGTATGGGATTTTATCTATGGTTCTTGGTTCTCAACTCATGAGACAAGTGAACCATAGAATCAAGAGAGGGAGAGCAAGAGGAGGAAGATGAGAGCTCAAGAACAAGAGAGAGAATGAGCATGAAAGAATGAGAGAAGACTTTTCTCATTTGGCTCTCATAATCCAAAACCATCATCACAAAAATAATAATCAAGTATTGTGTAAAATGGTTCAAGTCAAAATGGCTAAATCATTTCATGCACTCATTTCTCACAAAAAAAATAAGCAATTAAAAAGTCTTTGCCATGAAATGATAGCCATAGTCATCATGATGGTCAACTAGTCCAACCTAGTCAACCGGTCAACAAAGTCAACAAGTCAACAAAGTCAACCCCTCAACAACCATGTCACCACAACACTTAATTAATATAATTGTTAATCATATATCATATTCTCATTAGGGTTGAGCAAAAAGTCAATAGTCAACTGTCAACGGTCAACAACCCTAATGAGAATCCTCTGCCTCTGTCTCTCCGTCAACTGTGCATACACACCCGCATCCGCGTTCCGAGGAACACGAATACATACTAGATAAATCCAATCCCAAAAGGTACACTAGGATCTGGCTTAAACCAAAGCCCGCTAGTGTGAACTGTCCGGACACTGTACGTGCACAAGTGCACGGATGTGACCGAACCCTGTCGCAAAACCATGCGACCTGTCGCAAAACCATGCGACCTCTAATCTTTTGCCTAAAGGCGAATAGCTTTCTGTGTGGGACTCTAAAGACTAGACACTACGCTGGCAGTGGGTTTAACCACAGACCGCAAGCGGCACTAGCTGTGCGTAACGGTCCCCAGGTAGATGCCGACAAGAAGACTGACGAGGCGAAACCCATTTGAACTCCTACTGAGCCTGAATATGACATTCTTCGTACAGTCCGGTCTGTTCGTCTGATACATCGCATGGCGGGCCTAGGGGGCGGTAAACGTCAGTCCCCCAATAGCGGTACAAGGCGTGTCGGAGTGAAGCCCAAAACACCCTGAGATAATACTGGAAGCCTATCAGTATATCTCGTTCGCCCTGGCCAGGGACTACTCGTGTAATGGCTCTCCTAGACACAGCGCGATGTTAACCCCCAATACCGGGAGAGACGAATCCTGTCTGTAAGTCCATATTGCGACCCCCGGTGCTTACGGGGAGGCGGAAACGGTATAAAAAACAAATTTTTATCGCAAGAGGCAACATGGACTAAACAAGGTCGGGATCGTGTCTAAACTAAACTAGCAAATACGCTAAAAGAAGTTAGCTACTCGGATGAAGATGGTTATACCTAAACTTGAACTCCTTCTTCTTCAAACTTTGTAGAGGTTGATGGTTCTTTTTCGTCGCCTTCTTCCGTCGAAGATGGATCCACCTCGAGGGTTCGACCTTGGGCTCTTTCTCGGACTTGGAGTGAACTAGAATCTCCGGCTTGCTAATCCTTTGATCCTAGAGTGAGTAGAGAGTGACTAGGGTTTGCTTTTCTTTTTAAAGAGAAGGATTCTCAACACATGAGAAGGTTTCTCTTTGCTAGAGGAAGAAGAAGATGAAGAGAGGAGAGAGAATGAATATGATAGAATGAGCTATTCTATTCTTTCTTGCAACCATAATGCAAAAGAAAAGAATTATCTAATAATAATAATTGAAAATGAGAATAGTTGATGGTAATTTGGAATGACCACTACCATGCTTCATTTAAAAATGTAAGCATAAATCAAGGAAGACTTTTTAAAGCATGATGGTGGTCAACATTCAACCATGGTCAACAAGTCAACCATGGTCAACAAGTCAACAAACCATAACAAAATTCTCATTTAATTACTATTATAAATAGATAATCCATAAATCTATTAGGGTTTGGAAAATGTTAACTGTCAACTGTGCATACGCACCCGTTCCGAAACCCTAATGGAAAAACTCATCCTCCGCCTCAAGCAACTGTGCATACACACCTGCATTCTCGTTCCGAGGAACAAGAATACCGAGATATAAAAGCAACCCCAAAACATATATACCAGTATCAGGCTCAAACCAGAGCCTGCCAGTATAATCCGTCCGGACTCCAAACGTGCACAAGTGCGCGGATGAGAACGAACCCTGTCGCAAAACCATGCGACCTCTACTCTGTTTTGCCCAGAGGCGAATACCCTCTGTGTGGGACTCTAAAGACTCGACACTACGCTGGCAGTGGGTTTAACCACAGACCGCAAGAGGCACTAGCTGTGCGTAACGGTCCCCAGGTAGATGTCGACAAGAAGGCTGACGAGGTGAAACCCCATCTGTACTCCTACTGAGTCTGAATGTGACAGTCTCCGTACAGTCCGGTCTGTTCGTCTGATACATCGCATGGCGGGCCTAGAGGGTGGTAAACGTCAGTCCCCCAATAGCGGTACAAGTCGTGCCGGAGCGAAGCCCAAAACACCCTGAGATAACACTGGAAACCTACCAGTATATCTCGTTTGCCCTGGCCAGGGACTACTCGTGTAATGGCTCTCCTAGACACAGCGCGATGTCAACCCCCAATACCGGGAGAGACGAATCCTGTCTAACCGTCACTGCCTCCAAGTGCTTCGGGACTGCACCCAACCACCACCTGTTTGCACGACTCCTTTGAGCCGTGGTAGGGTAGTGATCAAAGTGCAGTGGGAACACACTTGAGGCGAAGTGCCAGTGTCAAGTCAGCGGACTAAGCTGTACTCATGTCACCTGGGAACTGATAACTGACGATAGGTATAATACCAACCTGTCAGTTCCCGACGAGTCCTGTCCAGTGTACTCGTAACCCAACGAGCACCCGTATACTATCTCCAGTACGACGTACTGATGGCTGTGGGACAGACCATCTCCCACACTGGGATGAGAAGCGCATACGCTAGTCTACTCCGGAGTATCGATGCCCTGTCTCGATAGTCCTGCGACTAGGGACCTGTATAAGGATGTGCTTATTGATTATCCAGCCCCCACTAGTGTGACTGCCATCACAACGCTGGTAATCAAGCAAAGATCCTAAGGGCTCCACTAATGCGTATAAGTGATATACTGAAATAAACACAAGTACTCATTGAAGTAGAAACAAACCAAGTAGCATACTACTATTTTGAGCAAGATTGTATATACAAGGTGAATATCCCAAGCATCCATTAAGTAATATACAAACTAGTATGATACAGTAATGGCCTTTAGGGCATATACACTAACAATCTCCCACTTGCACTAAGGCCATGTACTGGCGTATCGAAGACCTATCATCTCGATCAGCCGCTCGAACTGAGTCTGGGGCAAGGCCTTGGTGAATGGATCTGCAGTGTTGTCTTCTGAAGCGACTCTCCGAACCTCGATCTCCTGGCGATCCACGATCTCCCTGATCAGGTGATACCGCCTCAAGATGTGCCTGGATCTCTGATGGGACCTGGGTTCCTTCGCTAAAGCTATAGCCCCGTTGTTGTCGCAATACAGAGGTATTGGGTCAACAATGGACGGAACCACCTGAAGTTCTTTCAAGAACTTCCTCATCCAGACAGCTTCTTTTGCGGCATCAGATGCAGCGATGTATTCCGCTTCCATCGTCGAGTCTGCAACGGTTTCCTGTTTGGAACTCTTCCAACACACCGCCCCTCCATTGAGGGTGAAGACAAAACCCGACATGGACTTGGAATCATCCTTGTTACTCTGGAAGCTGGAGTCAGCAAAGGCCTCGATCTGGAGGTCTTTTCCGCCATACACCAAGAACATCTCCTTAGTCCTTCTCAGGTACTTGAGAATGTTCTTTACTGCTATCCAGTGTTTCTCCCCAGGGTTAGACTGATACCGGCTTACCACACTCAGTGCATAAGCTACATCCGGTCTGGTACACAACATCGCATACATTATAGAGCGTACCGCAGAAGCGTAGGGTATAATAGACATGCGATCCCTCTCCAAATCAGTCTTGGGAGACATCTCTTTAGAGAGGGTGATCCCGTGACAAGCCGGTAGGTTACCGCGCTTGGAATCTTCCATACTGAATCTTTTCACTATGGTGTCGATGTACCTGGACTGAGAAAGTCCCAATATCCTCTTGGATCTATCACGATGGATCCGGATCCCCAGGATGTATGAGGCATCACCCAGGTCTTTCATGGAGAACCTTTGTGACAAGAACCCCTTGACAGATTGTAGCATAGGAATGTCATTTCCTATCAAGAGAATGTCATCCACGTATAAAACGAGGAATACTACAGTTCTCGCTACAAATCTACTATAGATGCATGGTTCATCTGGATTTTTGATAAAGCCAAATTCTTTGACTGTCTCATCAAAGCAGATGTTCCAACTCCGCGATGCCTGCTTTAGTCCATAGATGGACTTAAGCAACTTGCACACCTTTCCGCTGCTCCCACTCTGAATGAAACCCTCTGGCTGGTCCATATAGACACACTCCTCTAAATTTCCATTTAGAAAAGCTGTCTTTACGTCCATTTGCCAGATCTCATAATCGTGGAAGGCAGCAATGGCAAGAAGGATCCGAATGGATTTCAGCATGGCTACTGGAGAAAAGGTTTCGTCGTAGTCCAAGCCAGGTCTTTGACGAAAACACTTTGCTACCAGCCTAGCTTTATAGGTCTCAACCTGTCCATCTACATCAATCTTCCTTTTGAAGATCCACTTGCATCCTACGGGTTTTACCCAGTCTGGAGCAATGTCCAACGTCCATACCTTGTTGGTGTACATGGACTCTATTTCGGTCCGCATTGCATCCAGCCATTTCACTGAGTCAACGCTCTGAACGGCCTGCTGGAAGCTAGTAGGCTCATCATAATCTATGATGCAATCCTCTCTATCCCCGTCTATGAGAAAACCGCAGTATCTCTCGGGCGGATGAGACTGCCTACTACTCCTGCGGAGCGGCGTAGGAATGTCCTGTTCTGTTGAACCCTCTGGTTCCACTAAGCTTTCAGTAACAGTCTGTGGTTCTGGAATTTCTTCCAGTTCTATTGTGTTCCCACTTATCTGGGTTTCCAAAAACTCAGTTTCCAAGAAGCGGGCATGCTGAGAAACAAAAACCTTTTGTTCCTCAGCGGAATAGAAAAGATACCCCCTGGAGTTCCTTGGGTATCCCACAAACTTACACTGTACTGAACGTGCCTCAAGCTTGTCCGCATGCTGCTTTTTTACAAAAGCTGGACATCCCCATACCTTGAGATAATTAAGAAAGGGTTTCTTCCCAGTCCACATCTCATATGGGGTGGTGGGCACAGTCTTGGTAGGAGCCTTGTTCAAGAGATACGCAGCTGCTTCTAGTGCATATCCCCAGAATGATCGCGGTAACTCAGCGTTACTCATCATGGACCGCACCATATCCAATAGGGTGCGGTTCCGTCTCTCCGATACACCGTTATGTTGCGGGGTGTATGGAGGAGTAAGCTGAGAGAGAATTCCGTTCTCTTTTAAATAGTCCAGGAACTCGGCACTTAAGTATTCTCCACCTCGATCCGATCTTAGAATCTTAATACTTTTGCCGGTCTGTTTCTCTACTTCATTCTTATACTCCTGGAATTTTCCAAAGGCCTCGGACTTATGTTTCATTAAGAAGACATAACCGTACCTTGAGAAGTCATCCGTAAAAGTAATGAAGTAAGAATGTCCGCTTCGGGCATGTGTAGACATTGGACCGCACACGTCACTGTGTACGAGTCCTAAGAGCTCGCTCGCTCTTACTCCATGTCCAGTAAACGGAGTCTTTGTCATCTTTCCTTTGAGACAAGATTGACAAGTGGCATATGATTGATATTCGAACGCATTCAAATATCCTTCTGTATGCAACTTAGTCAACCTTCTCTCATTGATGTGACCCAATCTACAATGCCATAAGAAAGTCTGATTTATTTCTGGAGACTTTCTTTTGTGTGTATTCTGGACATTAAAAATCTGTGGTTGGTTTAACACGTATATACCATTACTCAATGTACCTGACCCAATCAGAACTTGATTAAGGTGAATGTTTACAACATTACTTACAAACGCAAATTCATAACCTTCTTTAGAAACTAAAGATACAGAAATGATATTACAAGTTGCGTTGGGTACAAAAAAGCAATTACGCAAAACCAAAACATGTCCATCTGACATTCCCAGGTGATAGTCCCCCACGGCTTTAGCATCCATGCTAGCTCCGTTCGCAACTCTGAGGGTCATGTCACCTGCCTTCAAATCCCTACGGTTTCTCAACGCCTGCAAAGAATTACAGATATGAGATCCTGATCCGGTATCCAATACCCAGGAAGTAGAGTTTATTGAAAGACAGTTTTCAATAACATACACACCTGAAGCTGAAGCTGCAACCTGCTTCAATTCCTGTGTTCTGGCCTTCCAGGCCCTGCAATCATTCTTCCAGTGTCCTTTCTTATGACAAAAGAAGCATTCTTCCTTATCCACAAGCTTCCCCGCTATCTTTGTTGCTTTCCCTTTTCCCTTCGTATCCACTTTACTAACACCGCCCCTTGGTTTGGCGGGGGCCTTCTTCTTCTTTCCCTTGGCTTTCGCCTTGGACCTAGAAGAAGATGATCCTCCTACAAACAAAGTGGATGTATCCCTACTTTTCTGTAGGGTGCCCTCTGCGCTCCTCAGCATGTTGAGGAGCTCTGATAGTTCAACCTCTTTTTCTTGTAGGTTGAAGTTCAGTATAAACTGGGCGTAAGTGGAAGGAAGGGACTGGAGAACTATATCCGTATATAGCTCACTCTCCAATGTGATCCCTAGGTCAGCGAGCTCCTCAATGTAGCCGATCATCTTTAGCACGTGCTCGGCTACTGATGATCCGACGGCCATTCTTGTCGAAAACAACTTTTTCGACGCTTCGTATCTTGCGATACGTGATTGCTCTCCATACAGTTCTTTTGTATGGAGCAATATGGACTCCATGTCCATATTCTCATGCCTCCTCTGATGTTCGTTGTCCATCGAGGCAAGCAGGAGGCACTTGGCCTTCGCGCTATCAATCTCCCAAGTCTTGCGGATTTCCTTATCCGCGACACTGGAAGTTGGACCAGGGACAGGGGGAGCTTTGGTGGTAAGAAGATACCCCAGCTTGTCATAAGTGATTGCTATCTTGACATTCCTGAGCCAATCTTTGTAGTTTGGCCCTGTCAGTTTGTTTTTATCTAGGAGTAACTTAAGTCCAGTCATGTTGATTGGTCGCTGCAATTAGGAGAGAGAAGAAGAAACACTCAGCATGATGCTCTTGCAAGTTTAGAGTGGTTTTTAGTTTGTCTAAACAGGATGGCTCCCACTGTTTCTCGAATCTCTCCTCAAACCATAAAGGAAGAATTAGTCAGGATCAATCCCACCGTACAATACTTGCTTAACCGTTCAGCCAGGCCAGTGTTGGTACTTCGAGGGAGGTTTTCCAACGCTTTCGCGAAGTTCCTTAATTAAATAACCTCTTTTCCCTGGGGGCGTAACCCCGCTAACACCTTTCTAGGCACCTACTAGGTTTATAGCATTGATCGTTTAGTGAGAAATTTCCCGAGGAGTAGCATATACTCACAGTAGGATCGGGATCCAAATATCATCGCGTGACGAAACTGAAGGAATCCTACCAGAATCATCACACTCCAAATGGTATGCAAATCTAGCAAGTTTCAGTACTTATGAAACTCCCGATGTGGATTTTTGCCCCATGCTCTTATGACCTTGACGAAGGTCAACAAATCATAAGTCACATGTCAAGTTCTGCCCGTCATTATCCAGGTTAATTTGAATCCACCCGTATATACCCTTGACGAAGGTCAACAAGGTAATGCGAGTGTCCCAAACCAACGCATCTATCTATGCTACATATGAACACCCAATAGCTACCAATCACTATGCCTTGACGAAGGTCAACAAACACAGCTTGAATACTATTGAATATTCATACGAAACGACGGAGGGCTACGAATGGTTTTGGCAAAACCGTGAACGTAGTGAACTTGATTTGGTCGATGGAACGAGATAGCTTTTAAAAGGAGTGGCTCAAGCTCCGCATTTAAAAGTTGTTTTTGAAAAGAACCGAGTGGTTTTTCGAAAGTGTTCCAACGACTTTAACTTGGTTTATTATCTTGCATTAGTTCTTTTAATGCGTGATATTCTTGCATTTGTACTTTTAATGCGTCCCATCATTTAATCCTACCATTGCAGAAAACAACCAAAATATGACGTACGCTTATGCCATTCGCATTCGCCACGGGGCCCCGTCATTACCCGTTAGGTTACTTAACTAACGACAGAGCGGGGGCTGGGCTAGCGCGGCTGTAAAACATAAGCAACGCCTAAATAGAAAGCAATGATAGACATTACAGATCACAGATGAATACATTGGATATACTAGCAATCCGCAATCCTTTCGAGCCTTGAACGAAAAGCGGATAACACGGCCGCGGTGAATAGCCAAACACCCCACCCAAGACCCCTACGGGTGCGGCAAACTACCCGCCAAGTCCTCGGTAGTTTGTGCACCCCTCCATGGGTCTATCCTAGGAGCAAAAACAGTAAAAAGAATTATACAATGACGGCTACAACCCCGACCCGGTTGTGCGGCCAAACAAATAATATTATTACATCAATTTACATTTACAATGAATGAAAGAAAAACAAAAGCTCATCTCACATCCACCCCGGCTATTCACCCGCGACAGTCCAACACATTCATATACACATTCCAGCACATTACAGATCATGTACAACCCCGACTAATCGTCTTATAGCGATTAGCCGACGTTCAATACATGCAAACAACACAGATATAACCAACATAGCCAAAGTGCAGTGAAGTTCGGAAAAATACGGAATTATAGGACCCCAAAAGTGAATTTCAGTTCTGGAAAATCTGGGTACATATAATATATCTTAAAAATCCCAAAACCAACACAGAAGAACACTGCACAAAAAACGATGCAGAGATGACACCAAACAGCGGCGGTTCCGCGGCCAGATGAAGAGGTGAGGCCGCGGAAGGGCGGCGCTTTGGAGGAATCATGCTATCGTTTTTGGTGGGTGTTCTTAGAAAACCCTGAGACGAATTTACAAGTATAAAGTTTTTCATTTTGAGCAGAAAAAATTTCAACAGAAACTTAGGGTTTTGTTTTTCCGGTTTTGCGATTTTTCGGTTCCGAACTTCGTTACACTTCACTACCAAGCTAGTTTAAGTTTAACCTGGCTCTGATACCACTGTAAGTCCATATTGCGACCCCCGGTGCTTACGGGGAGGCGGAAACGGTATAAAAAACAAATTTTTATCGCAAGAGGCAACATGGACTAAACAAGGTCGGGATCGTGTCTAAACTAAACTAGCAAATACGCTAAAAGAAGTTAGCTACTCGGATGAAGATGGTTATACCTAAACTTGAACTCCTTCTTCTTCAAACTTTGTAGAGGTTGATGGTTCTTTTTCGTCGCCTTCTTCCGTCGAAGATGGATCCACCTCGAGGGTTCGACCTTGGGCTCTTTCTCGGACTTGGAGTGAACTAGAATCTCCGGCTTGCTAATCCTTTGATCCTAGAGTGAGTAGAGAGTGACTAGGGTTTGCTTTTCTTTTTAAAGAGAAGGATTCTCAACACATGAGAAGGTTTCTCTTTGCTAGAGGAAGAAGAAGATGAAGAGAGGAGAGAGAATGAATATGATAGAATGAGCTATTCTATTCTTTCTTGCAACCATAATGCAAAAGAAAAGAATTATCTAATAATAATAATTGAAAATGAGAATAGTTGATGGTAATTTGGAATGACCACTACCATGCTTCATTTAAAAATGTAAGCATAAATCAAGGAAGACTTTTTAAAGCATGATGGTGGTCAACATTCAACCATGGTCAACAAGTCAACCATGGTCAACAAGTCAACAAAATCAACCATAACAAAATTCTCATTTAATTACTATTATAAATAGATAATCCATAAATCTATTAGGGTTTGGAAAATGTTAACTGTCAACTGTGCATACGCACCCGTTCCGAAACCCTAATGGAAAAACTCATCCTCCGCCTCAAGCAACTGTGCATACACACCTGCATTCTCGTTCCGAGGAACAAGAATACCGAGATATAAAAGCAACCCCAAAACATATATACCAGTATCAGGCTCAAACCAGAGCCTGCCAGTATAATCCGTCCGGACTCCAAACGTGCACAAGTGCGCGGATGAGAACGAACCCTGTCGCAAAACCATGCGACCTCTACTCTGTTTTGCCCAGAGGCGAATACCCTCTGTGTGGGACTCTAAAGACTCGACACTACGCTGGCAGTGGGTTTAACCACAGACCGCAAGAGGCACTAGCTGTGCGTAACGGTCCCCAGGTAGATGTCGACAAGAAGGCTGACGAGGTGAAACCCCATCTGTACTCCTACTGAGTCTGAATGTGACAGTCTCCGTACAGTCCGGTCTGTTCGTCTGATACATCGCATGGCGGGCCTAGGGGGTGGTAAACGTCAGTCCCCCAATAGCGGTACAAGTCGTGCCGGAGCGAAGCCCAAAACACCCTGAGATAACACTGGAAACCTACCAGTATATCTCGTTTGCCCTGGCCAGGGACTACTCGTGTAATGGCTCTCCTAGACACAGCGCGATGTCAACCCCCAATACCGGGAGAGACGAATCCTGTCTAACCGTCACTGCCTCCAAGTGCTTCGGGACTGCACCCAACCACCACCTGTTTGCACGACTCCTTTGAGCCGTGGTAGGGTAGTGATCAAAGTGCAGTGGGAACACACTTGAGGCGAAGTGCCAGTGTCAAGTCAGCGGACTAAGCTGTACTCATGTCACCTGGGAACTGATAACTGACGATAGGTATAATACCAACCTGTCAGTTCCCGACGAGTCCTGTCCAGTGTACTCGTAACCCAACGAGCACCCGTATACTATCTCCAGTACGACGTACTGATGGCTGTGGGACAGACCATCTCCCACACTGGGATGAGAAGCGCATACGCTAGTCTACTCCGGAGTATCGATGCCCTGTCTCGATAGTCCTGCGACTAGGGACCTGTATAAGGATGTGCTTATTGATTATCCAGCCCCCACTAGTGTGACTGCCATCACAACGCTGGTAATCAAGCAAAGATCCTAAGGGCTCCACTAATGCGTATAAGTGATATACTGAAATAAACACAAGTACTCATTGAAGTAGAAACAAACCAAGTAGCATACTACTATTTTGAGCAAGATTGTATATACAAGGTGAATATCCCAAGCATCCATTAAGTAATATACAAACTAGTATGATACAGTAATGGCCTTTAGGGCATATACACTAACACTGTCTAACCGTCACTGCCTCCAAGTGCTTCGGGACTGTACCCAACTACCACCTGTTTGCACGACTCCTTTGAGCCGTGGTAGGGTAGTAAACAAAGTACGGTGGGAACACACTCGAGGCGAAGTGACAGTGTCAAGTCAGCGGACTAAGCTGTACTCATGTCACCTAGGAACTGATAACTGACGATAGGCATAATACCAACTAGTCAGTTCCCGACGAGTCCTGTCCAGTGTACTCATAACCCAACGAGCACCCGCATACTCTCTCAAGTACGACGTACCGACGGCTGTGGGACAGACCGTCTCCTACACTGGGATGAGATGCGCATGCGCTAGTCTACTCCGGAGTATCGATGCCCTGTCTCGATAGTCCTGCGACCAGGGACCTGCATAAGGATGTGCTTATAGATTACCCAGCCCCACTAGTGTGACTGCCATCACAACGCTGGTAATCAAGCAAAGATCCTAAGGGCTCCACTAATGTGTATAGGCGATATACTAAAATAAACACATGTACACATTGAAGTAGAAACAAACCAAGTAGCATACTACTATTTTGAGCAAGATTGTATATACAAGGTGAATATCCCAAGCTTCCATTAAGTAATATACAAACTAGTATGATACAGTAATTGCCTCTAGGGCATATACACTAACAATATGTGTGTAAGCCTGATTAAATACGTGTATGTGATACCGTATTGTAATCAGGCAGTTATCTGTTATCGGTTCGATTATATGTGATATAACCAGATTGTCGAATCAAGTGTTGATTTGATAATGTGATATACAGATAAATGATATTAGTCGGTCATATGTGATATAACCGGATTATTAAATCAAGTGTTGATTTAATAATGTGATATACATTATATGTGATATAATTATATCTTAACTAATATCATTAGCTCACTAATTATTCTTCATAATATATATATATATATATATATTAATGTATATGATATATATATATAATAATGAAGCATGGCATAAAATTCTATTTTATGAAAATAGAAATGAGGTGGAAAATGAGAGCATGGTTGCAAGCATGGGATTTATATTTGTTTATTCATCTTGACTCACTATTCAAGCATGGTTGCAATTTTATATTGCAAAATTCCATACTTGAATGAGTGGGGGTCAATAGTTGCCATTCATTCTAAGCTCATTCTCAACACTTAGCCATTTTCTTGAGTTGCTCCCATGGTTGCTCTCTAGCTTCTTCGTCTTCCTCAATTGCTATAGTTCATGCTTCAACCCTCACATATGATGTGAACCATGAAACTTGAACACAAACTTATGAGCTTTTAACATCCCCTACTTCACCATCTTACACTTGACTAGCGATCGAGTGTAGTGTGTTTACTATACTAAAGAGTTTAGTGCAGAGGTAGCTTGAGTTGGAGGGACTTCGCGTGGATCATCTTCGGCATGAAGGTCATCGGAGGAAGTTCGTCCAAAGACTCAAATGGAGCCTAGTGGAGTCGCGGGACTACTACACAGAGCATGTAAAGTGAAGGACTTGATCCTAAAGGGTATAGCCTTCTTTCACTTTCTTTAGTTCATCACATCACAAAGGCAAACCCTAATATCTTGGTAAATATCTTGTTAGCACCTAATAAAAATTAAAATTTGGCATGCTTGATGCCTCTTGAACCTCATGGTGGTGCTAGGGTCGACTTTCAGTTTGTACTCATACATTTAGATCAAGAATAGATTGAGTTTTTACTTCACCAAATGAAAGGAATTGACCATTTGATTGATGTGAATTTTTGTGTTTGTAGAATAACCACAATCAGAACGGTGTCGCGCGTAGCTAGACCGAGGTGAGTACGGGTCGTCCTCAGGGAAACGTTGAATATTTTAATCTTACTTTAGGCGTGTTGAAAAAGAGAGGAGGAATAAAGAAAATTGAAGAATGGTTGTAGGATCTAGATCTACGTTAAACACGGATGCAAAATATAGATCTAGATTAGCTACGGTAGTAGGTTTATATAAGAAGAGGGCTTGTAGTGTTCATTAGGATTTAGTAGTTATGGGTGATTAATTAAAGATTACCCTTTTTATCCATTAATAGATTTAAAACTAGAACGACGGTGATTCGTGTAGATTAGGGTTTCTGGAGGGAAAAGGAATCCCACTCTTAACCCTTATCTCGACACGGAACTCCGTTCATATCTAGCCTTTACCAAAACAATCATTAATCTAATCTTTAATCGCGGTCGGAACTAACAAAGAATTGTTAGCGCGCCCGATTAGGATGTTAATGATTGTTTTGATAAAGTTCATAAACTTTATAGGACTTAAAAAGGGTTTAGAGATGTTCATCATCCATTAGCCTACCCTAATCCTACGAACCCTAACAAGCGGAGAATTACTCACACATGTTGGGAGAAAAAGAGATGGAGAGAAAATGCATAATTAAACTACGATGAAATAGAATAAGAAAAAAAAGCTACCTTTATTAATCAACAATATTCATTACACTTTGATTCCTTAGAAAATGATTACAAAGACTAGTTTGCTTCTCGATCTCTTCCAAGGAGATAGACGAACAGTTGATGATCAGCCTGGATGCGTGAGCCGACTTAGACTTCGTGATCGCGTCGGCTTGATGATTTTTCCAAGAGGCTCTCGGTCTTTATTTATAGTCCCAAAGCCAGAAATTTAGATGCCTAAATTAGGGAATGGTAGTTAAAATCCCACCAGAAAAATGCCAGCCCTTAATTCCACTTCCACGCGGCGGATCAGCGGTATCAAGGGGCTCGGCCCGCGGATCCGCGGCCTGATGATCAGGTCCGTTGATCAAATTTCTGGGGCTGGCTCGTTATGACATTTGGCGATCCTTAGAACCTTTGTAACATGAAAATCTTGTCGTGGTTGCTGCCAGACTTGGTTTCCAAATTTTGCTTTCTTAATTAGGCAAGTTTTCTTCAACAACTTGATTTTCTTGATTTTAGTCTTGGAAAAATTCTGCACAACAACTTGGAAAAATTCTGCACAACTTGAATAATATTTAGTAGACTTAGTTCTAGTAGAATTAGGTCAATAATATTATATAAATTTTCCTACCAAATGCTAATTATAATATATCAACACATGGAAAATATTATTTTTACACATAAACCCTCATATGTATGATATATTATAATAAAGACCTTTTTTAATATGGAAATGGTAGGAAAAATGTAATAACAAATGTGTAGTTTTATCAACTGAACAAATACCCCCAAACTTATTCTTTGATCGTCCTGAGCAAACTAGTTTATTCAAGAGAAGGAGAAAAAAGAGAGGAGAAAACTAAGCACACTTTCGTAGGCAAACACGATTGCACTGAGCACGTGCAACAAGCCGTTAAACCTCTAGGTGTCCCTAGTAGGAGGAGTGTTGTCTCCTGAGGGTTTTCAGCGGATTACACCCACAAAATCCTATAACAAAAGAGAGATGGTGAAATTTACATATAAAGATAAGAACCATAAAAGAAAGACTTTGAAAATTTAGAGTTTCCAACTACACTACCTTTTCAGTTGTCATGAGCCCTATCTTAATAGTCATGAAAAGATGTTAGAAATCACATTATCCCTCAATAAAACATCGTCTTTATTTTTCATCCCTACCTTTCATCCAAACATCGATCATATAACCCTACGTGTGTGTAAAGAACATCCCTACACCCGGAGAATTCAATTCAAGCTATCATACTCTTGTCCATCTGCCTCAGTACTTTTTAATTTGATGAATATTTAGATTTGCTCACACATTTTCATGCGACCGTTAATACTTCTTGAGGTACTAACCGACCGATTACTCATGTGCTTGCTGATAGGTGATAATATTTTCCTCGTCTTGCACCCCCTAAGGCTTAGCAGTGACTCCCAGACCAGTTGGCCTTAGTGCACTAGGTGATGAAGCACCCTCGCTTTTTTTTATTGCTGCCTTGGCGATAACAAAACCAGTGTTCATTTTTCTTTTCACCATTTTATATTTTCTTCATTCATTTTTTTATTTCCTTCATACTTTGGCTTTTAGACAAGAGCATTTCAAGGTATCCTCTACTATCCCGAGTTTCAAGACGTGTGTAAGTGCATATAGTAGGGTATCAACATTCAAATGTTTGGCTTCCAGAATAGAAACTATTTTTCAGACTTATTTTTATCCTCAGATTAGTGACTTCCTTCATCTTACTAACCCTTGGGACAATAGCTCATAACTACTTATCACTAGTTCGTATAAGAAAACATCTAATTTTCTTGGTTTTCTTAAACTATTCATATCTTTCGGATGTAATTTTTCACTTTCTACTCTTTTGTTATAAAAAAAAAAATTTAATGCCCAGTGTCAAAGATAATTCAGTGAATACAAACCTCCCCCCAAACCTGTTTTCAGCAGTGTCCTCACTGATGTAGCCTTTTGAGAGCATGGACCTGTATACTAGAGGAGAGACACAAGGGGTAAAATAATAGTTAAATGAAAACTACCCCCAAACTTGTTCTTTGGCACGCACAGATATTCAATTAAATCCATTTTCACTCACCTCCATTCTTAAAATGAGAAAATGTTACAAAAACATGGAGGTGAGGCGGAGAGGCGGAGGAAATTTAGTTTTGATAAAGCGGCTCCTGTAAAAACAGGAGCTCCTCCGCGGGGTCAGCAGAAAAATACAGTTTTAATCTATGCTCATTTACTTTAAAAATTGAACCATTTTTCAAATTTTCGACTTCAACTGCCCCGTGCGGGTGTACATACCGCACCACAAAAGGTCATTTCCAACGAGATTTAAGCTTACCCGGATGAAGATGGAGACGGGAATCGTAAAGAAGGACTTGTTGCCCCGATGTGAAGGTTTTTCTAAAAAGATTTTTATCGTGGAACACTTTAGTCCTGTTCTTTACTATCACCGCATTATCGTAAGCTTCATCGCGGAGTTCGCTTAGCTCATTCAACTGCAGCTTCCGATAGCTGCCTGCATGATCAAGATCAAAATTAAGCTCTTTAATAGCCCACATTGCTTTATGTTCGATCTCGACAGGAAGGTGGCATGCCTTCCCAAACACAAGACGGTATGGAGACATACTAAGATCGGTCTGTTAGTGTTTATGCCCTAGAAGGCCATTACTGTATCATACTAGCTTGTATATTACTTAATGGAAGCTTGGGATATTCACATGTATATAACAGTCTTGCTAAACATGGTAGTATGCTACTTGGTTTTTCTAATTTAATATGTTAGTGTACGTATTGATAGAGCTCTTAGGATCTTGCTTGTCTACCAGCGTTGTGATGGCAGTCACACTAGTGGGGGCTGGGTAGTCTACAAGCACATCCTTATTCTGGTCCCTGGTCGTTGGATTATCGAGACAGAGCATCGATACTCCGGAGTAGACTGGTGTGTACGCTTCTCATCCCAGTTGGGGAGATGGTCTGTCCCACAGCCGTCAGTACGTCGTACTGGAGATAGTATACAGGTGCTCGTTAGGTTACGGGTACACCGGACAGGACTCACAGGGAACTGTTGGTTGGTTTGATACCAGTCGTCAGTGAACAGTTCCCAGGTGACATGAGTACAGCGTAGTCCGCAGACTTGACACTGCTACTTCGCCTTGAGTGTGTCCCACTGTTCTTAGATTGCTACCCTACCACGGCTCAAAGGAGTCGTGCAAACAGGTAGCAATTGGGTGCAGTCCCGAGCACTTGGAGGCAGTGGCGGTTAGACAGGATTCGTCCCTCCCGGTATTGGGAGTAGATATCGTGCTGTGTCAGAGAGCCATTACGCAAAGTCCCTGGCCAGGGCAAGCGAGATTTGCTGGTAGGTTCCAGTAGTTTCTCAGGGTGTAATGGGCTTCCCTCCGACACGACTTATACCGCTATTAGGGGACTGACGCTTGCCGCCCCCCTAGGCCCGATATGCGATAGTCTTGGACGAACGGACCGGACTGTATGGAGATTGTCACATCAGACTCAGTAGGAGTTCGGATGGGTTTTCTCATCGGCCTTCTTATCGACAACTACCTGGGGACCGTTACGTACAGCTAGTGCCGCTTGCGGTCTGTGGTTAAACCCACTGCCAGCGTAGTAGTCGAGTCTCTAGAGTCCCACACAGAGAGTTTCCTACTTCAGGCGAAACGATATAGAGGTTGCATGGTTTTGCGACAAAGGGTTCGGACGCATACGTGCGTTTACGCGCGTACGACTTTCGGACAGTTTTTACCAGTCGGCTTTGGTTTAAGCCAGTTACTGGTATCCGGTTATTGGATTTTTACAGTCTAAAGTTTTTCCGTATTTTTACGGATCGAAGGGCGTTCTCGTAATTGTTCGAGAAGCTTCTAGAAGATGGTGACTAAGGAGGGTTATGTGTCATATTCATTAAATGAGGTTGTGAGTCATGGTGGTGATTCATTCATTTCATTAATGCACATTTATTGCTTAATGACTCATGCTAATGAATCACCACTAGATATTTTATGAAGCATGATTTATCATCACTCTTTATTCTTTTCTCATTATTAGAAAATGCTTCATAATATATTATGATAGACTCTCTCTCATATCATTATCATATCTCACATTCTCTCTCCTCAAGCTCTCATCTTCAAACCCTAATCCTTACACCTCATGAGTTGAGATCAAAGGATTAGTTAGACTAAACAATCCATAACCATCACTCTATATCATCCTTTCATCTTTGATTAGCAATCAAAGTTGATTAGTTACCTCAAGTTAGAGGTTTAGCTTGGAGTTTTGCTCTCGGGTGGATCGTCTACTACCTAGAGAAGGCCGAGGAGAACAAGGAGATCGTAAAGACGAAGGACTAGTATCGATAGGTATAATCCCTTAACACTATAGTTTAGTATAGCTATGTGTTCGGTTATTAGTTGTTTAGCTTCGATTTAAGCGGTTAGTCGATGTTCGTTCTTTAAACTTGATCGTTTTTGAAAATTCCGCCTCCCCACAAGTACTGGGTTGTACTACATCGACTTACACGGTCTTATAAGCGGTGCGGAATGCCCAAAGAGCATCTGTCAATTTGGTTGACCAATCTTTACGGTTTTTCGAAACCGTCTTCTTCAATATCTTTTTGATCTGCCTATTTGAGATCTCAGCCTGCCCGCTTGTTTTGGGATGATAGGGTGTAGAAAGCTTGTGGGTGATTGAATATTTCCGCATCAAGGCCTCGAAAGACCGATTGCAGAAATATGTCCCATTGTCGCTAATTATAGCGCGAGGGTGTCCGAATCGCGAAAAGATATTTTCTTTAAGGAACTTAATGACAACTTTGTTGTCATTAGTGCGACACGGTATAGTTTCCACCCATTTCGAGACATAATCAACCGCTAACAAGATATATAGATTCTCAAAGGAGTTGGGAAAAGGGCCCATAAAATCAATACCCCAAACATCAAATATTTCCATAACCAATATAGGTTGGAGCGGCATCTCGTTCCTTCGTGAAATCCGACCCAAATGCTGACATCGCGGACAAGTTTTGCAATGTTCATATGCATCTTTAAATAATGTTGGCCAATAAAAGCTATATTGCAAAACTTTCTCCGCCGTTTTTCGAGGACCAAAATGACCGCCGCATGCCTGATCATGACAAAATGATAACACGCTCTTGAATTCATCGTTAGGGACACACCTGCGAATGATTTGATCGGAACAATACATGAATAGATAAGGTTCATCCCAGTAAAAATATTTTACTTGGGATAGAAATCGAAGTTTGTCTTGTTTCGACCAATCGCTTGGAATAAGTCCCGTTGCAAGATAGTTCACGATATCCACGAACCAAGGTTCGTAGGATACAGTCAAGAGCTGTTCGTCAGGAAATGAGTCATTTATCGGCACGGTCAAAGTTGGTGAAGAAGTGATGCGTGAAAGATGGTCGGCTACAACGTTTTCACATCCACTCTTGTCTCGGATGACAAGATCAAATTCTTGTAACAATAGGATCCAACGTATTAGCCGGGCTTTCGCATCCTTCTTCGATTAAAGATGTCGTAGGGCGGAGTGATCTGTGTAAACCACAATAGGCGAGCCAATCAAGTAGGGCCTGAATTTCTCTAATGCAAATACAACTGCCATGAGTTCTTTCTCGGTAGTTGTGTAATTTATTTGTGCATCATTCAAGGTCCTACTTGCATAGTAAATTACATGTGGCATCTTATCAATATGCTGTCCTAAGACAGCACCAATAGCAAAATCTGATGCATCACACATAAGCTCGAACGGGTGGTTCCAATCCGGAGATGATAGAACGGAGGCTGTAGTGAGTGATTCTTTAAGTGATTCAAAAGCAGCCTCACAATCCGAATCGAAGTGAAAAGTAGTGTCCTTGGCCAATAGAAGGGTTAAGGGTCTAGCAATTTTGCTAAAGTCCTTAATAAATCTTCTATAAAATCCTGCATGGCCAAGGAAGGATCGTATATCTTTGGCGCAGTTGGGACGAGGAAGGTTATGAATGACATCTATTTTAGCTCTGTCAACCTCAATGCCTTTTCGTGAAATTATATGTCTAAGTACAATACCTTCTTGGACAATAAAATGGCATTTTTCCCAATTCAAAGTCAAGTTCTTATCCTTACAGCGGGTAAGAACCGCGTCAAGATTACGAAGGCAGTCCTAAAAGGAGTCCCCAAAAATGGAGAAATCGTCCATAAAAATTTCTAGAAAATTTTCCACCATATCTGAAAATATCCCCATCATGCACCGTTGAAATGTAGCGGGAGCGTTGCATAACCCAAAGGGCATGCGTCTATAAGCAAAAGTTCCGAAAGGACAAGTAAAAGTGGTTTTATCTTGATCCTTTTCGGCAATGGGGACCTGGTTATAGCCAGAGTATCCATCCAAGAAACAGTAGTATTCGTGTCCCGCTAATCGTTCCAACATCTTGTCAATGAAAGGTAGAGGGAAGTGATCTTTCCTCATCGCGGCATTGAGTTTCCTGTAATCAATACATACGCGCCACCCAGTTTGGGTGCGTGTTTGGATTAACTCATTAGCCTCATTAGTGATGACCGTGATGCAAGACTTTTTAGGGACCACATGAATTGGACTTACTCATTGGCTATCAGATATGGGGTAAATTATTCCACAATCAAGGCACTTGACGATTTCTTTCTTTATCGCCTCCTTCATAACGGGATTTAACCGTCTTTGTGGGTCTCGGGTTGGTTTGGCTTCTGTTAGTGTTTATGCCTTAGAGGCCATTACTGTATCATACTAGTTTGTATATTACTTAATGGAAGCTTGGGATATTCACCTTGTATAGACAATCTTGCTCAAAATGGTAGTATGCTACTTGATTTGTTTCTACTTTAATATGTGCGTGTGTTTCTTTTAGCATATTGCTTATACATATTAGTAGAGCCCTTAGGATCTTTGCTTGATTACCAGCGTTGTGATGGCAGTCACACTCCTGGGGGCTGGGTAATCCACAAGCAAATCCTTATACAGGTCCCTAGTCGTAGGACTATCGAGACAGGGCATCGATACTCCGGAGTAGACTAGCGTATACGCTTCTCATCCCAGCACGGGAGACGGTCTGTCCCACAGCCGTCAGTACGTCGTACTTGAGATAGTATGCAGGTGCTCGTTAGGTTACGAGTACACTGGACAGGACTCATCGGGAACTGTTGGTTGGTATTATACCTATTGTCAGTCATCAGTTCCCAGGTGACATGAGTACCGCTTAGTCCGTTGACTTGACACTGTCACTTCGCCTCGAGTGTGTTCCCACTGTACTTTGATTACTACCCTACCACGGCTCAAAGGAGTCGTGCAAACTGGTAGTTTTGGGTGCAGTCCCGAAGCACTTGGAGGCAGTGACGGTTAGACAGGATTCGTCTCTCCCGGTATTGGGGGTTGATATCGCGCTGTGTCTAGGAGAGCCATTACACAAAGTCTTTGGCCAGGGCAAGCGAGATAGACTGGTAGGTTTCCAGTGTTATCTCAGGTGTTCTGGGCTACACTCCGACACGACTTGTACCGCTAGTAGGGGACTGACGTTTACCGCCCCCTAGGCTCGCCATGCGATATTATCAGACAAACAGACCGGACTGTACGAAGATTGTCACATTCAGGCTCAGTAGGAGTTCAGATGGGTTTCACCTCGTCAGTCTTCTTATCGGCATCTACCTGGGGGCCGTTAAGCACAGCTAGTGCCGCTTGGAGTCTGTGATTAAACCCACTGCCAGCGTAGTGTCGAGTCTTTAGAGTCCCACACAGAGAGCTATTCACCTTCAGGCAAAAGAGTAGAGGTCGCATGGTTTTGCGACAGGTCGCATGGTTTTGCGACAGGGTTCAGTCACATCCGTGCACTTGTGCACGTTTAGTGTCCGGACAGTTAACACTAGCGGGCTAAGCGGGCTTTGGTTTAAGCCAGATCCTAGCATACGTTTTGGGATTGGATTTATCTCGTTTGTATTCGTGTTCCTCGGAACGCGGATGCGGGTGTGTATGCACAGTTGACAGAGAGACAGAGGCAGAGGATTCTCATTAGAGTTGTTGACTGTTGACTATTGACTTTTGCTAAACCCTAATGAGAATAAGAAATATGATTAATGATAATATTAATTAAGTATTATTGTGTCATGGTTGGGATGAAGAGTTGACTTTGTTGACTTGTTGACTTTGTTGACCGGTTGACTAGGTTGGACTAATTGACCGCCATCATTACAATGGCTATCATTTCATGGCAAAGACTTTTGCTTGCTTGTTTCTTTTTGCAAAATGAGTGCATGAAATGATATGGCCATTTTGACTTAAACCATCACATAATACTCAATTACTATTATGAGTTATCATGATTTTGGATTATGAGAGCATGGGAGCAAAAGGTCTTGCTCATTCTTTGATTGGCTTTCTCTCTCTTGAGCTCTCTCATCCTCAAGCTCTCCCTCTTCCTCTTGCTCTCTCCCTAGCTCAAGGCAACTCCCTCTCATGAGTTGAGAAACATTGCCTTAGAGATAAAAGAAAACCCATATCATATCTCTACTCATCCTAGTTCACAAGGTTTAGCAAACCAAGTGTTCTAGTTTCTTCAAGATCGAAGTAGAAGCCAAAAGGTAGAAGCTTTCGGGTGGATCCATCTTCGGCGCGAGGAGACGACAAGGTGAGGCCGATCTGTACACCGCAAAGAGTTGAAGACGAAGGAGTTCAAGAAAGGTATAACCCCCTAACCGAGTAGGTAAAACTCTTAGTTAGGATTGTTAGATGGTTGTTTAACAAAGATCCGTATTTTGAGTCCATGTTACCACCTCTTGAAAAATCGTTTTTCATCATTTCCGCAAGCCCGTAAGTACCGGAAGGGGTAGCATGGACTTACAGTGGTATCAGAGCCTAATTAAATACTATCTAACATGTTAGCAAAGTAACTAGAAGTTCGATCGGAGAAAAAGTCGTGAAACACGCCCGAAATGCCTACTTTCTGCCAAATTTTTTCCTGTTCCAAAATTAGTAAATCTTGTCTTAAAATTCGGCTGAGGGTTTTTAGAAGATTCTGTAGAAAAATGGTCCATTGAACCGGTCAACGTGCCGCGGAACCGCGGCGGGAGCATGCTCCCGCCGCGGATCCGCGGTCGAGTTGACTCGGCCGTGGGCAATTTTTCTCACAGTTTGTTCAGTTGGGTGTTTTGGGATTTTTTACAGTATGTTTTTTCTGCCCAGATTTTCCAGAAAGCAAAATTTGTTTTTAGGGCTCAAAAATCCGTATTTTGATCGAACTTCTAAAGACTTAAGCTAACGGGTTTATATCTGTGATGTGATATATGTATTAAACGTCTGCTAATCGCTATACGTCGATTAGTGGGGGTTATACATATCTGTGATCTGTAATGTTGATGGTATGTGTATATGAATTCATTGGATTGTCGCGGGTGAATAGCCGGGGGGTTGTGAGATGAGAGTTTTCTTTATCTTTCAATTCATGTAAAATTTGTAATTGATGTAATATTATTTATTTGGCCGCACAACCGGGGTGAGGTTGTAGCCGTCATTGTATAATTTCTTTTACTGTTTTTGCTCTTAGGATAGACCCATGGACGGGGTGCACAAACTACCGGGTATCTCGAAGTGTCGAGTGGCCTACTCACGGTGTTGAGGGAGGTTACTTCGCTTCGGGTACTTGGCGGGTAGTTTGCGCACCCGTAGGGGTCTTGGGTGGGGTATTGGCTATTCACCGCGACCGTGTAATCCGCTTTTCGTTACAGGCTCGTACGAATTGCGGATTCCTAGTATATCCAATATATTCATCTGTGATCTGAAATGGCTATCATTGCAATATATCTATATATGATATCTATTTAGGCGTTGCTTATGTTTTGCATCCGCGCTAGTCCAGCCCCCGCTCTGTCGTTAGTTAAGTAACCTAACGGGTAATGACGGAGCCCCGTGGCGAATGCGGATGGCATAAGCGTACGTCATATTTTGGTTGTTTTCTGCAATGGTAGGATTAAATGATAGGACGCATTAAAATTAATGCAAGAAAATAAACCAAGTAAAAGTCGTTGGAACAATTTTAAAAACCACTCGGTTTCTTTTCAAAAACAACTTTTAAACGTGGAGCCTAAGCAACTCCTTTTAAAAGCTATCAAAGTTACTTCGATTATATCAAGTTCACTACGTTCACGGTTTCGCCAAAACCATTCGTAGCCCTCCGTCGTTTCATTTGAATATTCAACAGTATTCAAGCTGTGTTTGTTGGCCTTAATCAAGGCACAGTGTTTGGTAGCTGGTGGATATTCATATGTTGCATAAATAGATGCGTTGGTTTGGGACAGTCGTATTACTTTGTTGGCCATAGTCAAGGGTATATACGGGTGGGTTCAAATCCACCTGGACAACGACGGGTAGAACTTGACATGTGACTTATGATTTGTTGGCCTTAGTCAAGGTCATAAGAGCATGGGGCAAAAATCCACATCGGGAGTTTCAAAAGAACCTGAAACTTGCTAGTGCTGCATACCATTTGGAGTGTGATGATTCTGGTAGGATTCCTTCAGTTTTGTCACGCGTTGATATTTGGATCCCGATCCTACTGTGAGTATATGCTACTCCTCCGGAACTTTCTCACTTAACGATCAATGCTATAAACCAAGTAGGTGTCTAGAAAGGTGTTAGCGGGGCTACGCCCACAGGGAAAAGAGGTTATTTAATTAAGGAACTTCGCGAAAGCGTTGGAAAACCTCCCTCGAAGTACCAACACTGGCCTATCTGAACGGTTAAGCAAGTATTTTACGGTGGGATTGATCCCGACTAATTCTTCCTTTTTGGTTTGAGGAGGGATTCGAGAGACAGTGGGAGCCATCCTGTTTAGATAAATTAAAAACCAATCTAAACTTGCAAGAGCATCATGCTGAGTGTTTTCTTCTCTCTCTTAATTGCAGCGACCCAGTGACCACACATAGGTTACATCTAGATAATAAAATGACTAAACCTGACTGTTATGATTGGCAAAGGTCAGTCCAGATGTCCATTGCCCATGACAAGCTGGGACACCTCTTAACTAATCAAACCCCTGCCGTCTCAGGACCAGTTTCCCCTGTCACGGATATTGATATCTGTAAGACATCGGAAAAAGACTGTGCGAAAACCAAGTGCCTCGTGTTAGCCTCAGTAGATGGTGCAAACCAGAGGCAGCACGAGAAGATCGACTTAGTTTCTATCTTCCTCCATAACAAAGATTTATATGGAGAGCAATCTCGTATCGCGAGATATAAGACCTTGAACGAATTGCTTCAAGTGAGGTTGGCTGTCGGGTCATCTGTAGGGGGCAACGTCCTTGCAGAGACCAGCTATTTTGAGCTCACGGACCTGAAGACCACGTTGGGGAACGGGTCAAATACTGACTTGATTCTACAGTCCCTGCCCTCTGCTTATACCCTGAAGGAAACCAGGGAAGAAGAAGGAAAAGGAAGGGCAAAAGTTTCGGGACTGGATGTAGTAAAAGAGGGACGTTCCTATTGTAACGGGAATGAACATTGGCAGAAGGATTGCAAGGCTAGCAAAGCCAGTAGCCAGAATTCAAAGCATGTTGTGGCTTCGGCTTCGGGTGTGTTTGTAGTAGAGAACTGTATGTCAGTTAACCCTACTTCCTGGGTATTGGATACCGGATCAGGATCTCACATCTGTAATTCATTACAAGCTCTGAGAAACCGTAGGGTTATCAGGAAAGGTGATATGACTCTCAGGGTTGCTAACGGAATGAGCATGGATGCTGAATCCGTAGGGGAATATCATCTTGGACTGACAACTGGGCAGATATTGATTTTGCGTAACTGTTTGTATGTACCAGGTGTGACTTGTAATATCATATCTGTATCCTTACTTTCTAAGGAAGGATATGGTTTTACTTTTGTAAGCGATGTAGTAAACATCCACCTAAATCAAGTTTTGATTGGGTCAGGTACATTAAAAAACGGGATATACGTGTTGAATCAAGCTCAGATTTTCAGTGTCCAGAACACACTTAAAAAAGAGTCTCCGGAATTAAATCAGGCTTTCTTATGGCATTGTAGACTGGGTCACATTAATGAGACACGGTTAACAAAGTTACATAAAGAGGGATACTTGAATCCGTTCGAGTATCAGTCTTATGCCACTTGTGAATCTTGTCTCATGGGAAAGATGACAAAGACTCCGTTCACTGGATACGGAGAAAGAGCAAGCGAGCTCTTGGGACTCATACACAGTGATGTGTGTGGTCCAATGTCTACACATGCGCGAAGTGGTTATTCATACTTCATTACTTTCACAGATGATTTCTCTAGGTATGGATATGTCTTCTTAATGAAGCACAAATCCGAAGCCTTTGAGAAATTTCGGGAATACAAGAATGAAGTTGAAAAACAAACAGGCAAAAGTATAAAGACACTAAGATCTGATCGAGGTGGTGAATACTTGAGTGCCGAGTTTCTGGACTACTTAAAAGAGAATGGAATTCTCTCTCAGCGTACTCCTCCATACACACCACAACACAACGGTGTATCTGAAAGGCGGAATTGAACCCTATTGGACATGGTTCGTTCCATGATGAGTAAGGCTGAGTTACCGCGATCTTTCTGGGGTTATGCACTAAAAACAGCTGCATATCTCTTGAACCAAGTTCCTACTAAGCAGTGCCTACCACACCATATCAAATGTGGAGTGGGAAGAAACCCTATCTTAAACCCTTTAAGACATGGGGATGTCCAGCTTTTGTCAAAAAGCAGCATGCGGACAAGCTCGAGGCACGCTCAGTACAGTGCAAGTTTGTGGGATACCCAAAGAACTCCAAGGGGTATCTTTTCTATTACGCAGAGGAGCAAAAAGTCTTTGTTTCTCGTCATGCCCGCTTCTTGGAAACTGAGTTTTTTAGAAAATCAGATAAGTGGGAGTGCGATAGAACTGGAAGAAATTCCAGAACCACAAGCTATTACTGAAACCTTAGTAGAACCAGAAGGTTCAGGGGAACCGGACATTCCTGCGTAGGTAGTCTCATCCGCCCGAGTAATACTATGGTTTTCTCATAGACGGGGATAGAGAGGATTGTGTCATTGATTATGATGAGCCTACTAGCTTCCAGCAAGCCATTCAGAGCGGTGACTCAGTAAAATGGCTGGATGCAATGCGGGCCGAGATGGAGTCCATGTACACCTACAAAGTTTGGACTTTGGACTTTGCACCAGAAAGGGTAAAACCCGTAAGCTGTAAATGGATCTTCAAAAAGAAGATTGGTGTAGATGGGCAGGTTGAAACCTATAAAGCTAGGCTTGTTGCAAAGGGTTTTCGTCAAAGACCTGGTTTGGACTATGACGAGACCTTTTCTCCGGTAGCTATGCTCAAATCCATTCGGATCCTTCTTGCCATTGCTGCCTTCCACGATTATGAGATCTGGCAAATGGACGTAAAGATGGCTTACCTAAATGGAAATTTGGAAGAGTGCGTCTATATGGATCAGCCAGAGGGATTCATTCAGAGTGGGAGCAACGGTAAAGTGTGCAAGTTGCTCAAGTCCATCTATGGACTAAAGCAGGCATCGCGGAGTTAGAACATCTGCTTTGATGATACTGTCAAAGAATTCGACTTTGTCAAAAACCCAGATGAACCATGCATTTACAGTAAGATTGTAGGGAGAAATGTGGTATTCCTCGTCTTGTACGTCGATGACATTCTTCTAATAGGAAATGATATTCCTATGTTACAGTCAGTCAAAGGATTCTTGTCACAGAGGTTCTCCATGAAGGACCTGGGCGATGCCAACTACATTCTGGGGATCCAGATCTATCGTGATAGATCTAAAAGGATGTTGGGACTTTCACAGTCCAGGTACATTGACACCATACTGAAACGATTCAGTATGGAAGATTCCAAGCGCGGTAATCTACCGGCTTGTCACGGAATCACCCTCTCCAAAGAGATGTCTCCCAAGACTGATTTGGAAAGGGCTCGCATGTCATCAATACCCTACGCATCTGCGGTAGGCTCTATTTTGTATGTGATGTTGTGTACCAGACCAGATGCAGCATATGCGTTGAGCGTTGTAAGACGGTATCAGTCGGACCCAGAGGAGAAGCACTGGATAGCGGTAAAGAACATTCTCAAGTACCTGAGAAGGACTAAGGAGATGTTCCTGGTGTATGGCGGAAAAGACCTCCAGATCGAGGCCTTTGCTGACTCCAGCTTCCAGAGTGACAAGGATGACTCCAAGTGTAGGGTTCCTAGGCACCCTAGTGAGGTCTCACAAGGCATCAACCATGCCAATTTCAAAAATCTAACGGTGCCGAGAAACCCGACTACGGATCATTTGCTAGAAAACTAGGCGATAAAGAACTAGTTAACACTTAACTAATGAGAAAACGGAAATACAACCTTTGTAGATCCGGTGCTCCACCTCCATAGCTCCGCAACGAAGTCCTTTCCGCTGTCCAAAAAGAATCCGGGCTCTCGTGTCGGCTTCGTCGGAGAATGGGCAAGCTAGGTCGTCGATGTCCATGCCGAAGATGATCTACGTCGAGGCATCGCTAGATCAAGCTCACAACTTAACCAAGTCAAGAAACTTGTGAAGTAAACACACTCTACTACTTGGCAAGAGGTAGAGGATGAAGAAATAGGAAGTGGGTAGACTTTAGTTTTGGATTTCTCACTCTTTTCCATCACTTGCCATTGATGGGGCAAGCTTTCTCCACTTGAAGAAATGGAGGAAGAAGAAGAATGTTATGATAAGTCTTGAATTAAAAAATAAAACAAAAACAATACTTATCATACTTTTAACTCTAGTTAAGTGTAGAGAATTAACTTAGGTTAGTTAAATTGGTTAGGGTTAAGAATATGATAAGAATGAAGACTTAGTCAAAGTTTCAAGAAACTTCAACTAAATCCAAAATAAGCCACCATTTATCTTTCTTTTTCTTTTTCAAAAAAAGAATAAATAAGAAAGATAAATGAATAAATAAAAATCAAAACCCTAACCCATTCATTACCATGGTTCATTCTTTACACTTAACCAAGTTTGGCATGCATCATCAAACATGATACAAGCAAGTGTACAAAATCATATCGCATATGCAATGCGCACACCCGAGTGAGAAAATCCATCTTAAGTAAACCGATACTAGTTGATGCAAAGTAATATATCAAATATATAAATATGCATTAAATCATTAAATCAACACTTGATTCAATGACCCGGTTATGTCGCACACAACCGACTAGTATACAATATATCGGCTTATCGAATCAACGCTTGAATCGATAACTAGGTTATATCGCATACAACCATTCGATATATTTATCGCGAGAATAGAATACGGTATCACATACACGCATTATTCTCGGTCCCGCACATATCTCATATGCGCTCCTATTTCGTTTCGCTTGAGCCAGGAAACCTCTGTGTAGGACTCTAAAGACTCGTCAATACGCCGGCAGCAGGTGATGATCATATCAAACACCCACAAGCCGCAAGCGGTCTGCTAAACGTAACGGCCACCCGGGTATTGAGCGATCTGAAGATCGACGAGCAAGCCCGCTCACACTCCAGTGAATCCGACCAGTAACACTACCGTACAGTCCGGTCTGATCGTCTGATATGTCGCATATCTCGCCTAGGGGTGGTAAACGTCAGACCCCAATAGCTCAATAAGTCGTGTCGATATGAGGTCTATAACTGTTCGAGAAACTACTGGTAACACTTACCAGTAAATCTCAGCAACCCTGGCCAGGGATTTCCTGTTATAGCCAATCGAACACAGCGCAACATCAACTCCCTATACCGGGAGAGACGAATCCCCTCCTATCGCTCATTGCCTCCATGTGACTCGGGACTGTACCCAAAAACCACCGTTTTGCACGCCCTCTTGGACGTGGTAAGATGGAAATCAAAGCACAGTGGGAACCACACAAGACTCTATGACGATCTCGGGTCAACAGACTACTCTGTACCAGTGTCACCAGAGAACTGCCATCTGACGTGAGGTATAATACCATCTGGGAGTTCTCGGCGAGTCCGTCCAGTGTACCCAGTCACTACTGAGCACCCGTATATCATCTCCGATGTCAAACACCAATGGATATGGGATCATCCATCGCCCATCTGTATGGGTCGAGAAGGTATACGCTAGTCTACTCTGGTATATCGATGCCCCGTCTCGATACACCCACGACTAGGGACTTTGAAGGATGTACTTATGGACTACCATGTCCCCACTAGTATGATCCGCATCATAGTCCAGGTAGTCAAGTACACACCCTAAGGGCTTTACCAACATGTAACAGAGAGACAATCAGTATACACGTTAAGGTAAAGTTCAACCAGATAGCATACTATCATGTCGAGCAAGAAAGTCCTCCCTATATACGTCCCAGCATCCACTACAATATACATCCTATGTATAGTAATGGCCTCTAGGGCATACATATAACTAACACCAAGTCCATGTCGGGTTATGTCTTTACCCTCAATGGAGGGGCGGTTTGCTGGAAGAGCTCCAAGCAGGAAACCGTTGCTGACTCAACTATGAAAGCAGAGTACATAGCTGCTTGGGATGCCGTAAAGGAAGCTGTCTGGATGAAGAAGTTCTTCACGAAGCTTCAGGTGGTTCCTACTAGTGTTGATCCAATACCGCTGTATTGAGACAACAACGGAGCTATAGAATTAGCAAAGGAACCCAGGTCCCATCAAAAGTCTAGGCACATTTTGAAGCGGTACCACCTGATCAGGGAGATCATAGATCGCCGGGAGATCGAGGTGAAGAGAGTAAATTCAGAAGATAACACTGCTGATCCACTCACCAAGGCCTTACCCCAGACTCAGTTCGAGCGGCTGATCGAGATGATAGGTCTTCGATACGCCAGTACATGGCCTTAGTGCAAGTGGGAGATTGTTAGTGTTTATACCCTAGAGGCCATTACTGTATCATACTAGTTTGTATATTACTTAATGGAAGCTTGGGATATTCACCTTGTATAGACAATCTTGCTCAAAATGGTAGTATGCTACCTGGTTTATTTCTACTTTAATATGTGCGTGTGTTTCTTTTAGCATATCGCTTATACATATTAGTAGAGCCCTTAGGATCTTTGCTTGATTACCAGCGTTGTGATGGCAGTCACACTCGTGGGGGCTGGGTAATCCACAAGCACATCCTTATACAGGTCCCTAGTCGTAGGACTATCGAGACAGGGCATCGATACTCCGGAGTAGACTAGCGTATACGCTTCTCATCCCAGCACGGGAGACGGTCTGTCCCGCAACTGTCAGTACGTCGTACTTGAGATAGTATGCGGGTGCTCGTTAGGTTACGAGTACACTGGACAGGACTCGTCGGGAACTGTTGGTTGGTATTATACCTATCATCAGTTATCAGTTCCCAGGTGACATGAGTACAGCTTAGTCCGTTGACTTGACACTGTCACTTCGCCTCGAGTGTGTTCCCACTGTACTTTGATTACTACCCTAACACGGCTCAAAGGAGTCGTGCAAACAGGTAGTTTTTGGGTGCAGTCCCAAAGCACTTGGAGGCAGTGACGGTTAGACAGGATTCGTCTCTCCCGGTATTGGGAGTTGATATCGCGCTGTGTCTAGAAGAGCCATTACATAAAATCCCTGGCCAGGGCAAGCGAGATAGACTGGTAGGTTTCCAGTGTTATCTCAGGTGTTCTGGGCTACACTCCGACACGACTTGTACCGCTAGTAGGGGACTGACGTTTACCGCCCCCTAGGCCCGCCATGCGATGTTATCAGACGAACAGACCGGACTGTACGGAGATTGTCACATTCAGGCTCAGTAGGAGTTCAGATGGGTTTCACTTCTTATCGGCATCTACCTGGGGGCCGTTACGCACAGCTAGTGCCGCTTGCGGTCTGTGGTTAAACCCACTTCCAGCGTAGTGTCGAGTCTTTAGAGCCCCACACAGAGAGTTATTCGCCTTTAGGCAAATGAGTAGAGGTCGCATGCTTTTGCGACAGGGTTCGGTCACATCTGTGCACTTGTGCACGTTTAGTGTCCGGACAGTTAACACTAGCGGGCTTTGGTTTAAGCCAGATCCTAATGTACGTTTTGGGATTGGATTTATCACGTTTGTATTCGTGTTCCTCAGAACGCGGATGTGGGTGTGTATGCACAGTTGACAGAGAGACAGAGGCAGAGGATTCTCATTAGGGTTGTTGACTGTTGACTATTGACTTTTGCTAAACCCTAATGAGAATAAGAAATATGATTAATGATAATATTAATTAAGTATTATTGTGTCATGGTTGGGATGAAGAGTTGACTTTGTTGACTTGTTGACTTTGTTGACCGGTTGACTAGGTTGGACTAGTTGACCGCCATCATTACAATGGCTATCATTTCATGGCAAAGACTTTTGCTTGCTTGTTTCTTTTTGCAAAATGAGTGTATGAAATGATATGGCCATTTTGACTTGAACCATCACATAATACTCAATTACTATTATGATTTATCATGATTTTGGAACAAAAGGTCTTGCTCATTCTTTGATTGGCTTTCTCTCTCTTGAGCTCTCTCATCCTCAAGCTCTCCCTCTTCCTCTTGCTCCCTCTCTAGCTCAAGGCAACTCCCTCTCATGAGTTGAGAAACATTACCTTAGAGATAAAAGAAAACCCATATCACATCTTTACTCATCCTAGTTCACAAGGTTTAGCAAACCAAGTGTTCTAGTTTCTTCAAGATCGAAGTAGAAGCCAAAAGGTAGAAGCTTTCGGGTGGATCCTTCTTCGGCGCGAGGAGACGACGAGGTGAGGCCGATCCGTACACTGCAAATAGTTGAAGACGAAGGAGTTCAAGAAAGGTATAACCCCCTAACCGAGTCGGTAAAACTCTTAGTTAGGATTGTTAAAAGGTTGTTTAACAAAGATCCGTATTTTGAGTCCATGTTACCACCTCTAGAAAAATCATTTTTCATCATTTCCGCAAGCCCGTAAGTACCGGGAGGGGTAGCATGGACTTACAGCTTCATCCATCAAATGTATGTTATGTTCAACAATTAAGGGACTAATCCCTTTGATGTCGGCCATTGTCCAACCAAATGCTTGCCGATTCGATCTCAACACTGCCAAAAGTGTATTCTCTTGCTCTAAGGCTAGAGAAGCGGATATAATCACTGGCAAAGTTTCATTCTCTCCTAAATATGCATATTTAAGATGAGAAGGTAGCGGTTTGAGATCAAGAATCGGCGGAGAGACAATAGAAGGTAGGGTAATGAATGATATTCGGACTCCCCAAGAGGTTCAAAACTTGCATAAGATATTGACTCGGAAAGTGCTGCTGACTTTTGCAACGAGTCAACGGGTTCAATCTCAAGGTCGGACTCATTAAACATATCCTCACTATGAAGTGGTGCAAGATCAAACGATGTTTCATTAATGTTGTCGAGAACATCAAAGCAAAGTTCCTCATCCATGCAGCTTTCGGAAGCTATCTCGTGGATGGAACAAACATCCAGCAAATGAGCAGAAGGTTCTGATGGCTGACTTCCTAGCTTGTAAATATTAAGCTCAATTGTCATTTTCCCGAAGGATAAGTTCATAGAACCGTTACGATAATTAATTACAGCGTTAGAAGTTGCTGGGAATGGTCGACCAAGTATCACCGGGATTTGATTGTATGGGTTTGCCACAAGTTGTGTATCTAAAACAATAAAGTCCATGGGAAATATGAATTCCCCGACTTTAATTAACACATCCTCTAGTTTGCCCTGAGGTTTGGTGATAGATCGGTCTGCCATCTGGAGAGTACAATGGGCGGGTTTTAACTCTCCAATTCCTAACTGCTTGTATACTGAATAAGGAAGCAAGTTAACGCTAGCGCCAAGATCGAGTAAAGCACGATTAATATTTTTACCCCCAATAGAAATAGAGATTGTAGGACAGCCGGGGTCCTTACGTTTCTTTGGTATTTGTTGGGTAAAAGCGGTGCTAACATTACTCGTCATGAAAACCTTCTTAGATACTTGAGTTTTTCTCTTCCTAGTGCACAAGTCTTTAAGGATTCTTGCATAAGATGGGACTTGTTGAATAGCATCTAGAAGAGGAATATTCACGCTAACTTGCTTAAACATTTCCACAATCTTCTCCATTTGCGGGTTAGGTCTGTTGGCCCATTAATTTGTTTGGAAATGGAGCTCGATCAATAAGTTTTGGGTCCAACGTTTGTGGAAAAGACTATGGGGACGGATTCGATCCCAAAATTGGAGTGGGAATTGACTTAGATAGATTTGGCGAAATGTTTGAGCCTTGGGGAAAACGGAGAATAGGCTCGGATGAAGGTGGGAGACTAGACGAATTAGAGGAAGAAGAGAAGAAGCTGGGGTATCAATGGTGTCACTAACATCAAATTGCTCACCTACTCGGTTATTCAGCACTCTCCCTGATCTCAACGTAGTAATGGCATTCACATTATGACTTTGTGAATGGCCAGGATTCGGTAGGGGTTGAGATGGGAGTTTCCCTTTCTCTCTCGCACTCATTGCGGCATTTAGCTGTGCAATTTGGTTTTCTATTGATTTAATACTCTCACCGTGGGAGGCAGAGTTTTTCTGTATGGTATCAATAGAAGACTTCATCTCAGCCGACAATTGCATGGAATGTTTCATGAACAAATCCAAAGTTTGTGCAAGTGAAGAATTGTCAGTACCGGCCACTTGTGGTGTAGAAATGTTGGCCGGATTTTGGAAATTTTGTGACTGAAAGGGGGGCCGATTCTGTGGTTGTGGTTGCTGTGGAGGAGGTCTTTGATAATTGCTTTGTTGGTTTTGGTTCCAAGCAAAGTTAGGATGATTCCTCCATCCTTGATTGTACATGGAAGAATAAGGATCGTTTTTAGGTCGCTGCTGAAAAGCAGCATTAGTTTGCTCGTGACCTTGAAACGGTGCATTCATAGGACATTCTTCCGTTAAGTGTGAAGGATCTGAACAGCAACCACAGACGGTTTTGGGAAGTGTAACCTGATTTAGGGAGACTGATAAGAATCTGTTCTCAATAGCGTCGAGTTTCTTCTGCATCGCTGCCATTTCGGCTTTCACTGCGATGGAAACATCGAGCTAGTAAACACCTCCCATAGATGAAGGTAGTCTTACGCTTTCCCACTGCAAAGTGTGTTCAGCAAGGTCTTCCAGATATTTCCAAGCTTCACCGTCGTCTTTAGACATGAAATTGCATTGACACATTGTTTCAAGCATCTTCTTTGTCGCTGGATTAATGCCCTCATATATAATTCGGCATAAATCTCATCTATTGATTCCATGATGAGGACATTAGACAAGCAGATCTTTGAAACGTTCAAAGCACTTCCAAAATGGTTCATTGGGAAGCTGGGTGAACTGGTTGATCTCGCTCCTAACACGGGCAGTCTTATGGTTTAGGTAAAACTTCTTAAGAAATGCTATTATGAATTCATCCCAATTAGTGATAGAGTGTGCGGCAGTATTATAAAGCCATTTTTCTGCCAAGTCGCACAGTGTGAATGGGAGAAGACGTAAGCGCACAGCATCTAAAGTCAATTGTGAAGTACCCATCATTGCGCATACGTTTTCGAATTTGGTAATGAAAACGTATGCGTCTTCCGATTCAAGCCCATGAAATTTGGGCAGCAGATTGATGTAGTGGGGTTTAATTTCGAAATTATCCCCGTTAGTTGGTGGAAGAGATAGACAAGTAGGAAGAGGACCACGGATAGGATAGCATCTCTCTTGGAGAGAGATGCGCAGTGGATTCTGCGCACCTACGGGCGGTGGCGGCGTGGTGTTATAATCTGATGGAGTGTCGTCCATCTCGGTCATGTGTGGTGGGGGAAAAGAAGATGAAGAAGTACCGACTTCGGTGTCGATAGAAGGAACGCGGACAAGACGGGCACTAGGATCCCGTGTCCAGCCGAGCATGCACTAAGCGGGTTTAGTGTAAGTGGCAGCGTGTGTGTGATTTTAAAATTGGTTTGTTTTGAAAAAGTGGGACTCAAGACAAATTACTCTAAAATGCACAAGCAACCCTAGAACTAAGGTCACCTAGGTCCAGTCTCTAGACCGCTCCTAGACTTCCAAAGGACAAGCCGCAGGATCAATCCTCTACCATCTCTTTACTACTCTTGTGGCCAGGTAAGTGCCAGGTAAGTGGGAGGTATCCGTTATACGAATCACCGAAAATAGCGGGCCTAATTAAGTAAACCACTTGTCTTAGACACACTTGCCTAGGCACCACAAAAGTAATGCGGATAAGCGATAGATTACCCACGACCTTCCTCTGTCCTTAATGACCGCGACAGTCCTTAGAGTCTGGTCTAGATATTTTTTAAATTAATGTAGGGTTGATCTAGATGCTCGGTTTGTGATTTGTGGGGCTTAGGAAGGGTGATGAAATCCCCACCTAATCTTGATTTGGTCTTTGCCCCTTAAAGTCCGTATTAAAATATTCAAAACAAAACCAATCACAAAACTTTTGCAAAAAGATTTTTGAGCGGTGCTATTTTGCAAAGAATCCTGCAGAAAATAGATTTTATTGGATTTGAGAGGAGAGAGAAAGAGTTGAGAAAGATACCAGAGGAGTTTGGAACCCTAGATCTCATGTTTCCTCAAGTCTGTGACTCCAGATCTCCTTGCAAAAATTCACGCACAAATCGTTAAATATGCAATTTGCAGTTTTTTTTAATAATGATATGAATCGTCAAAGAATTCAACATAAATAGTAAGAATAAAAATTACGCACGTATCCCCGGCAACGGCGCCATTTGATTGATACGAAAGGGTGTTTAGTTCTCTCCTTTCTTTTTTCTCCTTCTCTTGAAAAAACTAGTTTGCTCGGGACGATCAAAGAATAAGTTTGGGGGTATTTGTTCAGTTGATAAAACTGCACATTTGTTATTATATTTTTCCTACCATTTCCATATTAAAAAAGGTCTTTATTATAATATATCATACATATGAGGGTTTATGTGTAAAAATAATATTTTCCATGTGTTGATATATTATAATTAGCATTTGGTAGGAAAATGTATATAATATTATTGACCTAATCCTAGTAGAACTAAGTCTACTAAATATTATTCAAGTTGTTGTGCAGAAATTTTCCAAGTTGTTGTGCAGAATTTTTCCAAGACTAAAATCAAGAAAATCAAGTTGTTGAAGAAAACTTGCCTAATTAAGAAAGCAAAACTTGGAAACCAAGTCTGGCAGCAACCACGAGAAGATTTTCATGTTACAAAGGTTCCAAGGATCGCCAAATGTCACAATGAGCCAGCCCCAGAAATTTGATCAACGGACCTGATTATCAGGCCACGGATCCGCGGCCCGAGCCCCTTGATGCCACGGATCCGCCGTGTGGAAGTGGAATTAAGGGCTGGCATTTTTCTGGTGGGATTTTAACTACCATTCCCCAATTTAGGCATCTAAATTTCTGGCTTTAGGACTATAAATAAAGACCGAGAGCCTCTTAGAAAAATCATCAAGCCGACGAGATCACGAAGTCCAAGACGGCTCACGCATCCAGGCTGATCATCAACTGTTCGTCTACCTCCTTGGAAGAGATCGAGAAACAAACTAGTCTTTGTAATCGTTTTCTAAGGAATCAAAGTGTAATGAATATTGTTGATTAATAAAGGTAGCTTTCTTTTTCTTATTCTATTTCTTCGTAGTTTAATTATGCATTTTCTCTCCATCTCTTTTTCTCCCAACATGCGCGAATAATTCTCCGCTTGTTAGGGTTCGCAGGATTAGAGTAGGCTAATGGATGATGAACATCTCTAAACCCATTTTAAGTCCTATAAAGTTTATGAACTTTATCAAAACAATTATTAACATCCTAATCGGACGCGCTAACAATTCTTTCTTAGTTCCGACCGCGATTAGAGATTAGATTAATGATTGTTTTGGTAAAGGCTATATATGAACGGAGTTCCGTGTCGAGATAAGGGTTAAGAGTGGGATTCCTTTTCCCTCCAGAAACCCTAATCTACATGCATCACCGTCGTTCTAGTTTTAAATCTATTAATGGATAAAAAGAGTAATCTTTAATTAATCACATATAACTACTAAATCCTAATGAACCCTGCAAGCCCTCTTCTTATATAAACTTACTTCCGTAGCTAATCTAGATCTATATTTTGTACCCGTGTTTAACGTAGATCTAGGTCCTACAACCATTCTTCAATATTCTTTATTCCTCCTCTCTTTTTCAACACGCCCAAAGTAAGATTAAAATATTCAACGTTTCCCTGAGGACGACCCGTACTTACCTCGGTCTAGCTACGCGCGACACCGTTCTGATTGCGGTTATTCTACAAACAAAAAAATTCACATCAATCAAATGGCACCCATAACTACTAATCCCCGGCAACGGCGCCATTTGATTGATGTGGAATTATGTGTAGTTTGTACTAGTTAACCGCAATCAGAACGGTGTCGCGCGTAGCTAGACCGAGGTGAGTACGGGTCGTCCTCAGGGAAACGTTGAATATTTTAATCTTACTTTAGATGTGTTGAAAGAGAGAGGAGGAATAAAGAATATTGAAGAAAGGTTGTATCGAGTCAAGAAAAAATGGGGGAGGGATAAGAGGGTGTCTGGAAAGGGTTTGAAATTAGAGAAAAGAAAGAATGAGGATGAATGTGAATGATTAGGAAGAAGGAATGGCGACGGTTCAACCTCTATAGGTGGAGATTGATTAATCACAAAATCCGTATTGTTTAAAAATTCAAGTTCGTCGGCAAAAAGTTCTTCAAAACTTTTATCAATGGTGTGATTGAACATTTTGCTGTCAAAGAGTTTTGTGCCAGAATTTATCCTACTTGATTCAAAAATTATTGAGCTAGAGGACTCGAAAAACTCATCTACCTCATTTTCAAAAATATCCAAATCAAGTTGAATTTCTGGTATTATTGAACTTGAATTAACGGATTGTGATTCATCAAAACTCACTGAAACTATAGGATCAGAAGAAGAACCGGAGAAAGTAGAAGGTGAAATAGGTAAACAAATTGGTGTGTCAAGTGTTGCTGAACCAGATGTGGAAGATGGAGGCTGTATTTCTTCGGGTATACCTTTATCATCAACTTTAAGACATATTTGGGGTTCGGGAAGAATTAAAGGCTCAAGATGATGACCACAAGGAAGTGAAAGGATTTGATGAATTGGTGGGACAAAATCATCCAAAATTTTGGGTTCATCAATCAATATATCCCCAACGTCAATCACCTCATTCAAGTGAAGGTTAAAATTCTCAAACACCTCATCAAAAGTATGGTTTTCAATCAGTTTTAATTCAAGAGTGGAGGTGTAGAGATCACAAGGGTTGGGTATGGTTTCACTTGAAATGGACCCTTCACAGTTGGGTAAATCAAACACTACAAAGTCACACAACTTATCAGACATTCTATTTGGTGTACTTGATGAATCTATGAAACTGGAGTTGTGGATTTTAGTTTGGAATGGGGAGGTTTGATTAGGAAGGGTGTATAGTTCTGTCTCACTACCCAAATTTTCATTTTGTCCTATGCCCGAATCATAAACTGAAAAATTTTGGGCAGGTTTGAAATTCTTTTCTTGCATCCACTCTGTTGTTTCCTTCATAATTTGGTTCGACAATTCCAGAAATTTTTCTAATGTCTGCTCCAGACTAGTCTTGGGTTGATAAGGGGTTTCAGTATAAGACTGAAATTCCCGTGGATAATTAAAACTCCCAAATGACTGATTAGAAGAACTGTCTAGAGAAGGTGGAAAAGTCGGATTGGATTGATAGGAATAGAATGGTTGCGAAACTTAGGTAGGAGTAGGATCAATATTATGATAAGAAGAATATTGATATGGGTTGGTTGGTTGGCTATTTTCAATAGACATCTTATATGCCACAAACCGCCTATCAAACTCTTCTCTGGACAGTGGTGGTGATGGTTGATATTGGTCCGGGTTGAAACTTTGGCCTCTAGCCCTAACTATGTGCTCAGAGATGGACATTCGTCTAGGGGCTTCCTCACTCTGGGTATGAACTGAAACAGGTGTAGGATTAGGATACGGTTGATAAGACCTAGACTGAGGTGGCCAACTGTTTCTTCCCTCTTGTTCTATGTGATCTCTTAAGGACATGGAAGAGCCGGACGGTATACCGAAGGGATTACGAAAACAAGAAATATCTGGTTGTGGACAGCAAAGCTCGGCAAGTGTTCTTCTATTTAGGTCACCCATTATAAGAAGAGAAGAAGGAGGAAGGGGTAAAAAGGGAAGAAAATAATTGGTTTGTTTTGAAAAATGACGGATTTAGACAAATCACACAAAAATGCACAAACAACCCTAGAACTATGGTTACCTAGGTCCAGTCTCTTGACCGCTCCTAGACTTCCAAAGGACAAGCCGTAGGATCAATCCTCTACCGCCTTTTTACTTTCCTTGTAGCCAGGTAAGTGCCAGGTGAGTGGGAGGCTCCCCACTACGAAAGTAGTGGTCCTAATTAAGTAACCACTCGCCTTAGACACACTTGCCTAGACACCACAAAAGTAATGCGGATAAGCGATAGATTACCCACGACCTTCCTCTGTCCTTATTGAGCGCGACAGTACTTAGAGTCTGGTCTAAATATTTTTTAAATTAATATAGGGTTGATGCAGATGCTTGGTTTGTGATTTGTGGGGCTTAGGAAGGGTGATGAAATCCCTACCTAATCTGGATTTGGTCTTTGCCCCTTAAAAATCCGTATTAAAATATGCAAAAACAAACCGCAAAACAGAACTTGCAAAAAGATTTTTGAGCGGCGATTTTTTTTTTTGCAAAGAATCCTGCAGAAAAGATATTTTTATTGGATTTCAGAGGAGAGAGAAAAGGAGGTTAGAATCTTACCAGAGAAGATTGAAGCCCTAGATCTCCTTGTTAGTGTATATGCCCTAGAGGCCATTACTGTATCATACTAGTTTGTATATTACTTAATGGAAGCTTGGGATATTCACCTTGTATAAACAATCTTGCTCAATATAGTAGTATGCTACTTGGTTTGTTTCTACTTCAATGTGTACATGTGTTTATTTTGCGATATCACCTATACGCATTAGTGGAGCCCTTAGGATCTTTGCTTGATTACCAGCGTTGTGATGGCAGTCACACTAGTGGGGGCTGGGTAATCTATAAGCACATCCTTATACAGGTCCCTGGTCGCAGGACTATCGAGACAGGGCATCGATACTCCGGAGTAGACTAGCGTATGCGCTTCTCATCCCAGTGTGGGAGATGGTCTGTCCCACAGCCATCAGTACGTCGTACTGGAGATAGTATACGGGTGCTCGTTAGGTTACGGGTACACTGGACAGGACTCGTCAGGAACTGAGAGGTTGGTATTATACCTATCGTCAGTTATCAGTTCCCAGGTGACATGAGTACAGCTTAGTCCGCTGACTTGATACTGGCACTTCGCCTCGAGTGTGTTCCCACTGCACTTTGATCACTACCCTACCACGACTCAAAGGAGTCGTGCAAACAGGTAGTGGTTGGGTGCAGTCCCGAAGCACTTGGAGGCAGTGACGGTTAGACAGGATTCGTCTCTCCCGGTATTGGGGGTTGACATCGCGCTGTGTCTAGGAGAGCCATCACACGAGTAGTCCCTGGCCAGGGCAAGCGAGATATACTGGTAGGCTTCCAGTGTTATCTCAGGGTGTTTTGGGCTTCACTCCGACACGACTAGTACCGCTATTGGGGGACTGACGTTTTACCGCCCCCTAGGCCCGACATGCGATGTATCAGACGAACAGACCGGACTGTATGGAGAATGTCACATTCAGACTCAGTAGGAGTTCAGATGGGGTTCACCTCGTCAGCCTTCTTGTCGGCATCTACCTGGGGACCGTTACGCACAGCTAGTGTCGCTTGCGGTCTGTGGTTAAACCCACTGCCAGCATAGTGTCGAGTCTTTAGAGTCCCACACAGAGGGTATTCGCCTCTGGGCAAAACAGAGTAGAGGTCGCATGTTTTTGCGGCAGGGTTCGTTCTCATCCGCGCACTTGTGCACGTTTGGAGTCCGGACGGATTATACTGGCAGGCTCTGGTTTGAGCCAGATACTGGTATATGTTTTGGGGTTGCTTTTATATCTCGGTATTCTTGTTCCTCGGAACGAGAATGCAGGTGTGTATGCACAGTTGCTTGAGGCGGAGGATGAGGTATTTCATTAGGGTTTCGGAACGGGTGCGTATGCACAGTTGACAGTTATCATTTTCCAAACCCTAATGGATTTATGGATTATCAATTAATAATAGTAATTAAATGAGAATTATGTTATGGTTGATTTTGTTGACTTGTTGACCATGGTTGACTTGTTGACCATGGTTGAATGTTGACCACCATCATGCTTTGTAAAGATACTCCTTGATTCATGCTTACATTCATTTAATGAAGCATGATAGTGGTCATTCCAAAACTACCATCAACTATTCTCATTTTGAATTATTATTATTTAGATAATTCTTTTTCTTTTTGATATGGTTGCAAAAAGAAAAAGATAGCTCATTCTTTCATAACCATTCTCTCTCCTCACTTCATCTTCTTCTTCCTCAAGCTCAAGGTGATTCCTTCTCATGTGTTGAGAATCCATCACCTTGAAAAGAAAACAACCCCTAGACACTCTCTACTCACTCTAGGATCAAGGGTTTAGCAAGCCGGAGATTCTAGTTCACTCAAAGTTCGAGGAAGAGCCCGAAGGTTGAACCCTCAGGTGGATCCATCTTCGACGGAAGAAGGCGACGAGGAAAGAACCATCAACCTCCACAAAGTTTGAAGAAGAAGGAGTTCAAGTTTAGGTATAACTCTTCATCCGAGTAGCTAACGCTCCTTTGTATGCTTGCTAGTTTTAGTTTAGACACGATCCCGACCTTGTTTAGTCCATGTTGCCCCTTGCGATAAAAATTTGTTTTTTATACCGTTTCCGCCTCCCCGTAAGCACCGGGGGTCGCAACGTGGACTTACAGTGGTATCAGAGCCTAACTAAACTTAAACTAGCTAAGTAGTGAAGTGTAACGAAGTTCGGAAACGAAAAATCGCAAAACCGGAAAAACCAAAACCCTAAGTTTCTGTTAAATTTTTTTCTGGTCAAAACAAGATTTGTTATACACCTAAATTCGGCTCAGGGTTTTGTGTGAACACCCAAGAAAAACGATCCCCTGATTCATTCAAACCGCCGCGGTTCCGCGGCATGAGGTAGGTATTTGCCGCGGAACCGCCGCCGTTTGTTGTCCTCTCGTCATCGTTTTTCGTGCAGTGTGTCTCTGTGTTGGTTTTGGGTTTTTTAAGATATGTTATATGTGCCCAGATTTTCCAGAACTGAAATTTATTTTTGGGGTCCTATAATTCCGTATTTTTTCCGAACTTCACTGCACTTTGGCTATGTTGGTTATATCTGTGTTGTTTGCATGTATTGAACGTCGGCTAATCGCTATAAGTCGATTGGTCGGGGTTATACATGATCTGTGTTTGATATTGGATTGTGTATATGAATCTGTTGGACTGTCGCGGGTGAATAGCCGGGGTGGATGTGAGATGAGCTTTTGTTTTTCTTTCATTCATTTGTAAATGTAAATTGATGTAATATTATTATTTGTATGGCCGCACAACCGGGTCGGGGTTGTAGCCGTCATTGTATAATTCTTTTTACTGTTTTTGCTCCTAGGATAGACCCATGGAGGGCTGCACAAACTGCCAAGTACTTGGCGGGTAGTTTGCCGCACCCGTAGGGGTCTTGGGTAGGGTATTTGGCTATTCACCGCGACCGTGTAATCCGCTTTTCTTTGCAGGCTCGAAAGGATTGCGGATTGCTAGTATTTCCAATGTATTCATCTGTGATCTGTAATTTCTATCATTGCTTTCTATTTAGGCGTTGCTTATGTTTTACAGCCGCACTAGCCCAGCCCCCGCTCTGTCGTTAGTTAAGTAACCTAACGAGTGATGACGGGACCCCGTGGCGAATGCGAATGGCATAAGCGTACGTCATATTTTGGTTGTTTTCTGCAATGGTAGGATTTAATGATGGGACGCATTAAAAGAACTAATGCAAGAATATCACGCATTAAAAGAACTAATGCAAGATAATAAACCAAGTTAAAGTCGTTGGAACACTTTCGAAAAACCACTCGGTTCTTTTCAAAACTAACTTTTAAATGCGGAGCTTGAGCCACTCCTACTAAAAGCTATCTCGTTCCATCGATTATATCAAGTTCACTACGTTCACGGTTTCGCCAAAACCATTCGTAGCCCTCCATCATTTCAGTTAAATATACGGTAGTATTCAAGCTATGTATTTTGACCTCACGCCAAGGCATAGTGATTGGTAGCTGCCGGATATTTATCTGTTGCATAGATAGAATGCGTTGGTTTGAGACAGTCGTACCGCCATTTTGGCCTACGTCAAGGGTAGGTACGGGTGGGTTCAAATCAACCGGGATAATGATGGGAAGAACTTGACATGTGACTTATGACATTTTGACCTCACGCCAAGGTCATAAGAGCATGGGGCAAAAATCCACATCGGGAGTTTCATAAGTACTGAAACTTGCTAGATTTGCATACCATTTGGAGTGTGATGATTATGGTAGGATTCCTTCATTTTCGTCACGCGATGATATTTGGATCCCGATCCTACTGTGAGTATATGCTACTCCTCGGGAAATTTCTCACTAAACGATCAATGATATAAACCTAGTAGGTGCCTAGAAAGGTGTTAGCGGGGCTACGCCCCCAGGGAAAAGACGTTCTTAAATTAAGGAACTTCGCGAAAGCGTTGGAAAACCTCCCTCGAAGTACCGACACTGGCCTGGCTGAACGGTTAAGCAAGTATTGTACGGTGGGATTGATCCCGGCTAATTCTTCCTTTGTGGTTTGAGGAGGGATTCGAGAGACAGTGGGAGCCATCCTGTTTAGACAAATTAAAAACCATTCTAAACTTGCAAGAGCATCGTGCTAAAGTGTTTCTTCTCTCCCCCCCTGCAGCGACCAAATTCGAAATGACTGGACTTAAGTTACTTCTAGATAAAAACATACTGACAGGGCCAAACTACAAAGATTGGCTCAGGAATGTCAAATTGGCAAGCACTTACGACAAGCTGGGGTATCTTCTTACCACCAAAGCTCCCCCCGTCCCAGGTCCCACCTCCAGCGTCGCGGATAAGGAAATCCGTAAGACTTGGGAGATTGATTGCGCGAAGGCCAAGTGCCTCGTGCTTGCCTCTATGGACAACGAACATCAGAGGAGGCATGAGAATATGGACCTCGAGTCCATATTTCTCCATACAAAAGAACTGTATGGAGAGCAGTCTCGTATCGCAAGATACGAAGTGTCGAAGAAGTTGTTTTCGACAAAATTGGCCGTCGGATCATCGGTAGCGGACCACGTGCTTAAGATGATTGGCTACACTGAGGAGCTCGCAGAACTTGGGACCACGTTGGATAGTGAACTCTATACAGATTTAATTCTCCAGTCCCTTCCATCTACTTACGCCCAGTTTATACTGAACTTCAACTTACAAGAAAAGGAAGTTGAACTTTCAGAACTCCTCAACCTGCTGAGGAGCGCAGAGGGCACCCTACAGAAGGGTAGGGAAACACCCGCTTTGTTTGTAGGAGGATCTTCTTCCTCTAGGTCCAAGGCGAAAGCCAAGGGAAAGAGGAAGAAAGCCCCCGCCAAACCAAGAGGCGGTGTTAGTAAAGTGGGTACGAAGGGAAAGGAAAAGGCAACAAAGATTGCGGGGAAGCTTGTTGGAAAGGAAGAGTGCTTCTATTGTCATAAGAGCGGACACTGGAAGAAAGATTGCAGGGCTTGGAAAGCCAGGACACAGGAACTGAAGCAGGTTGCGGCTTCAGCTTCAGGTGTGTATGTTATTGAAAACTGTCTTTCTATAAACTCTACTTCCTGGGTATTGGATACCGGATCAGGATCTCATATCTGTAATTCTTTGCAGGCGTTGAGAAACCGTAGGGTTTTGAAGGCAGGTGACATGACCCTCAGAGTTGCGAACGGAGCTAGCATGGATGCTAAAGCCGTGGGGGACTATCACGTGGGAATGTCAGATGGGCATGTTTTGGTTTTGCATAATTGCTTTTTTGTACACAACGCAACTTGTAATATCATTTCTGTATCTTTGGTTTCTAAAGAAGGTTATGAATTTGCGTTTGTAAGTAATGTTGTAAACATTCACCTTAATCAAGTTCTGATTGGGTCAGGTACATTGAGCAATGGTATATACGTATTAAACCAACCACAGATTTTCAATGTCCAGAATACACACAAAAGAAAGTCTCCAGATATCAATCAGACTTTCTTATGGCATTGTAGACTGGGTCACATCAATGAGAGAAGGTTGACTAAGTTACATACAGAAGGATATTTGGATCCGTTCGAATATCAATCATATGCCACTTGTCAATCCTGTCTCAAAGGAAAGATGACAAAGACTCCCTTCACTGGACACGGAGTAAGAGCGAGCGAGCTCTTGGGACTCGTACACAGCGACGTGTGCGGTCCAATGTCTACACATGCACGAAGCGGTTATTCTTACTTCATTACTTTTGCGGATGATTTTTCAAGGTACGGTTATGTCTTCTTAATGAAACATAAGTCCGAAGCTTTTGAAAAATTCCAGGAATATAAGAATGAAGTTGAAAAACAAACCGGCAAAAGTATCAAGATTCTAAGATCGGATCGAGGTGGAGAATACTTATGTGCCGAGTTCCTGAATTACTTAAAAGAGAATGGGATTCTCTCTCAGTTTACTCCTCCATACACTCCGCAACATAACGGTGTATCGGAGAGACGGAACCGGACCCTATTGGATATGGTACGGTCCATGATGAGTAACGCTGAGTTACCGCGATCATTCTGGGGGTATGCGCTAGAAACAGCTGCATACCTTTTGAACCGAGTTCCTACTAAGACTGTGCCTACCACACCATATGAATTATGGAGTGGGAAGAAACCCTATCTTCAGTACCTGAAGATTTGGGGATGTCCAGCTTATGTCAAAAAGCAGCATACGGACAAGCTCGAGGCGCGCTCAGTACTGTGCAAGTTTGTGGGATACCCAAAGAACTCCAGGGGGTATCTTTTCTATTACGCAGAGGAACAAAAAGTCCTTGTTTCTCGTAATGCCCATTTTCTGGAACATCAGTTCTTAGAAAAAGAAGTAAGTGGGAGCGCAATAGAACTGGAAGAAATTCCAGAACCACAGACTATTACTGAAAGCTTAATGGAACCAGAGGGTTCAAAAGAACAGGACATTCCTATGCCGCTCCGCAGAAGTAGTAGGCAGTCTCATCCGCCCGAGAGATACTACGGTTTTCTCATAGACGGGGATAGAGAGGATTGCATCATAGACTATGATGAGCCTACTAGCTTCCAGCAGGCCGTTCAGAGCGTAGACTCGGTAAAATGGCTGGAAGCAATGCGGACCGAAATGGAGTCCATGTACACCAACAAAGTATGGACGTTGGACATTGCTCCAGACGGGGTAAAACCCGTAGGATGCAAGTGGATCTTCAAAAGGAAGATTGGTGTAGATGGACAGGTTGAGACCTATAAAGCTAGACTTGTAGCAAAGGGTTTCCGTCAAAGACCTGGCTTGGACTATGACGAAACCTTTTCTCCAGTGGCTATGCTGAAATCCATTCGGATCCTTCTTGCCATTGCTGCCTTCCACGATTATGAGATTTGGCAGATGGACGTAAAAACCGCTTTTCTAAATGGAAATTTAGAGGAGTGTGTCTATATGGATCAGCCAGAGGGTTTCATTCAGAGTGGGAGCAGCGGAAAGGTGTGCAAGTTGCTTAAGTCCATCTATGGACTAAAGCAGGCATCGCGGAGTTGGAACATCTGTTTTGATGAGACGGTCAAGGAATTTGACTTTATCAAAAATCCAGATGAACCATGCATCTATAGTAGATTTGTAGCGAGAACTGTAGTATTCCTCGTTTTATACGTGGATGACATTCTCTTAATAGGAAATGACATTCCTATGCTACAATCTGTCAAGGGGTTCTTGTCACACAGGTTCTCCATGAAAGACCTGGGTGATGCCTCATACATCCTGGGGATCCGGATCCATCGTGATAGATCCAAGAGGATATTAGGACTTTCACAGTCCAGGTACATCGACACCGTACTGAAAAGATTCAGTATGGAAGATTCCAAGCGCGGTAACCTACCGGCTTGTCACGGGATCACCCTCTCTAAAGAGATGTCTCCCAAGACTGATTTGGAGAGGGATCGCATGTCTATTATGCCCTACGCTTCTGCGGTAGGCTCTATAATGTATGCGATGTTGTGTACCAGACCGGATGTAGCTTATGCACTGAGTGTGGTAAGCAGGTATCAGTCAAACCCTGGGGAGAAACACTGGATAGCGGTAAAGAACATTCTCAAGTACCTGAGAAGGACTAAGGAGATGTTCTTGGTGTATGGCGGAAAAGACCTCCAGATTGAGGCTTTTGCTGACTCCAGCTTCCAGAGTGACAAGGATGATTCCAAGTCCATGTCGGGTTTTGTCTTTACCCTCAATGGAGGGGCGGTGTGTTGGAAGAGTTCCAAACAGGAAACCGTTGCAGACTCGACGATGGAAGCGGAATACATCGCTGCATCTGATGCCGCAAAAGAAGCTGTCTGGATAAGGAAGTTCTTGAAAGAACTTCAGGTGGTTCCGTCCATTGTTGACCCAATACCTCTGTATTGCGACAACAACGGGGCTATAGCTTTAGCGAAGGAACCCAGGTCCCATCTGAGATCCAGGCACATCTTGAGGCGGTATCACCTGATCAGGGAGATCGTGGATCGCAAGGAGATCGAGGTTCGGAGGGTTGCTTCAGAAGAAAACACTGCAGATCCATTCACCAAGGCCCTACCCCAGACTCAGTTCGAGCGGCTGATCGAGATGATAGGTCTTCGATACGCCAGTACATGGCCTTAGTGCAAGTGGGAGATTGTTAGTGTATATGCCCTAGAGGCCATTACTGTATCATACTAGTTTGTATATTACTTAATGGAAGCTTGGGATATTCACCTTGTATAAACAATCTTGCTCAATATAGTAGTATGCTACTTGGTTTGTTTCTACTTCAATGTGTACATGTGTTTATTTTGCGATATCACCTATACGCATTAGTGGAGCCCTTAGGATCTTTGCTTGATTACCAGCGTTGTGATGGCAGTCACACTAGTGGGGGCTGGGTAATCTATAAGCACATCCTTATACAGGTCCCTGGTCGCAGGACTATCGAGACAGGGCATCGATACTCCGGAGTAGACTAGCGTATGCGCTTCTCATCCCAGTGTGGGAGATGGTCTGTCCCACAGCCATCAGTACGTCGTACTGGAGATAGTATACGGGTGCTCGTTAGGTTACGGGTACACTGGACAGGACTCGTCGGGAACTGAGAGGTTGGTATTATACCTATCGTCAGTTATCAGTTCCCAGGTGACATGAGTACAGCTTTGTCCGCTGACTTGATACTGGCACTTCGCCTCGAGTGTGTTCCCACTGCACTTTGATCACTACCCTACCACGACTCAAAGGAGTCGTGCAAACAGGTAGTGGTTGGGTGCAGTCCCGAAGCACTTGGAGGCAGTGACGGTTAGACAGGATTCGTCTCTCCCGGTATTGGGGGTTGACATCGCGCTGTGTCTAGGAGAGCCATCACACGAGTAGTCCCTGGCCAGGGCAAGCGAGATATACTGGTAGGCTTCTAGTGTTATCTCAGGGTGTTTTGGGCTTCACTCCGACACGACTTGTACCGCTATTGGGGGACTGACGTTTTACCGCCCCCTAGGCCCGACATGCGATGTATCAGACGAACAGACCGGACTGTATGGAGAATGTCACATTCAGACTCAGTAGGAGTTCAGATGGGGTTCACCTCGTCAGCCTTCTTGTCGGCATCTACCTGGGGACCGTTACGCACAGCTAGTGCCGCTTGCGGTCTGTGGTTAAACCCACTGCCAGCGTAGTGTCGAGTCTTTAGAGTCCCACACAGAGGGTATTCGCCTCTGGGCAAAACAGAGTAGAGGTCGCATGGTTTTGCGGCAGGGTTCGTTCTCATCCGCGCACTTGTGCACGTTTGGAGTCCGGAAGGATTATACTGGCAGGCTCTGGTTTGAGCCAGATACTGGTATATGTTTTGGGGTTGCTTTTATATCTCGGTATTCTTGTTCCTCGGAATGAGAATGCAGGTGTGTATGCACAGTTGCTTGAGGCGGAGGATGAGGTATTTCATTAGGGTTTCGGAACGGGTGCGTATGCACAGTTGACAGTTATCATTTTCCAAACCCTAATGGATTTATGGATTATCAATTAATAATAGTAATTAAATGAGAATTATGTTATGGTTGATTTTGTTGACTTGTTGACCATGGTTGACTTGTTGACCATGGTTGAATGTTGACCACCATCATGCTTTGTAAAGATACTCCTTGATTCATGCTTACATTCATTTAATGAAGCATGATAGTGGTCATTCCAAAACTACCATCAACTATTCTCATTTTGAATTATTATTATTTAGATAATTCTTTTTCTTTTTGATATGGTTGCAAAAAGAAAAAGATAGCTCATTCTTTCATAACCATTCTCTCTCCTCACTTCATCTTCTTCTTCCTCAAGCTCAAGGTGATTCCTTCTCATGTGTTGAGAATCCATCACCTTGAAAAGAAAACAACCCCTAGACACTCTCTACTCACTCTAGGATCAAGGGTTTAGCAAGCCGGAGATTCTAATTCACTCAAAGTTCGAGGAAGAGCCCGAAGGTTGAACCCTCAGGTGGATCCATCTTCGACGGAAGAAGGCGACGAGGAAAGAACCATCAACCTCCACAAAGTTTGAAGAAGAAGGAGTTCAAGTTTAGGTATAACTCTTCATCCGAGTAGCTAACGCTCCTTTGTATGCTTGCTAGTTTTAGTTTAGACACGATCCCGACCTTGTTTAGTCCATGTTGCCCCTTGCGATAAAAATTTGTTTTTTATACCGTTTCCGCCTCCCCGTAAGCACCGGGGGTCGCAACGTGGACTTACACTCCTAACTGGCCGCGCTTCCGCCGCCGATATACCTCTTTTGCCGAGGTTCCGCCGCAAGAGAGAGGGATCTTTTGATAAAATTTTCTCTGCTCCCTTCTGTGCTCCTCTGGATCTCTAAGAATGTCTCTGTTTTCTGCTTTCTCAAGTCTGTGACTACAGATCTCCTTGCAAAAATTCACGCACAAATCGTTAAATATGCAATTTGGAGTTTTGTTTTAATTATGATATAGATCGGATAAGAATTCAACACAAATAATAAGAATAAAAAATTACGCACGTATCCCCGGCAACGGCGCCATTTGATTGATGTGAATTTTTGTGTTTGTAGAATAACCGCAATCAGAACGGTGTCGCGCGTAGCTAGACCGAGGTGAGTACGGGTCGTCCTCAGGGAAACGTTGAATATTTTAATCTTACTTTAGGCGTGTTGAAAAAGAGAGGAGGAATAAAGAATATTGAAGAATGGTTGTAGGATCTAGATCTACGTTAAACACGGATGCAAAATATAGATCTAGATTAGCTACGGAAGTAGGTTTATATAAGAAGAGGGCTTGTAGGGTTCATTAGGATTTAGTAGTTATGAGTGATTAATTAAAGATTACCCTTTTTATCCATTAATAGATTTAAAACTAGAACGACGGTGAAGCGTGTAGATTAGGGTTTCTGGAGGGAAAAGGAATCCCACTCTTAACCCTTATCTCGATACGGAACTTCGTTCATATCTAGCCTTTACCAAAACAATCATTAATCTAATCTCTAATCGCGGTCGGAACTAACAAAGAATTGTTAGCGCGCCCGATTAGGATGTTAATGATTCTTTTGATAAAGTTCATAAACTTTATAGGACTTAAAAAGGGTTTAAAGATGTTCATCATCCATTAGCCTACCCTAATCCTACGAATCCTAACAAGCGGAGAATTACTCGCGCATGTTGGGAGAAAAAGAGATGGAGAGAAAATGCATAATTAAACTACGAAGAAATAGAATAAGAAAAAGAAAGCTGCCTTTATTAATCAACAATATTCATTACACTTTGATTCCTTAGAAAATGATTACAAAGACTAATTTGCTTCTCGATCTCTTCCAAGGAGGTAAACGAACAGTTGATGATCAGCCTGGATGCGTGAGCCGTCTTGGAGTTCGTGATCGCGTCGGCTTGATGATTTTTCTAAGAGGCTCTCGGTCTTTATTAATAGTCCTAAAGCCAGAAATTTAGATTCCTAAATTGGGGAATGGTAGTTAAAATCCCACCAGAAAAATGCCAGCCCTTAATTCCACTTCCACGCGGTGGATCCGCGGCATCAAGGGGCTCGGGCCGCGGATCCGCGACCTGATGATCAGGTCCGTTGATCAAATTTCTGGGGCTGGCTCGTTGTGACATTTGGCGATCCTTGGAACCTTTGTAACATGAAAATCTTCTCGTGGTTGCTGCCAGACTTGGTTTCCAAGTTTTGCTTTCTTAATTAGGCAAGTTTTCTTCAACAACTTGATTTCCATGATTGTAGTCTTGGAAAAATTCTGCACAACAACTTGTAAAGATTCTGCACAACAACTTGAATAATATTTAGTAGACTTAGTTCTACTAGGATTAGGTCAATAATATTATATACATTTTCCTACCAAATGCTAATTATAATATATCAACACATGGAAAATATTATTTTTATACATAAACCCTCATATGTATGATATATTATAATAAAGACCTTTTTTAATATAGAAATGGTAGGAAAAATGTAATAACAAATGTGCAGTTTTATCAACTGAACACCATTCGATAGATCAAGCTTCACCACCTTCATAGTGAGAGTTTGATGATCTATACTCTTAGAGATTATTTTTTTTGTTGAAGAAATTCAAGAGAGGGAGAGTTGATTAGTTTAACTTGAGATCCTTCACTCAATTCACTTCCTTAGAATCCCCTCCCTTTTGCATTCTCATTTCTTACAAAAGACTTTCACAAGACTTTCAAAATCTCATCCTAATAACTCGCGTTGAAAACAAGATTTTCACCCTCAATCTCTGTTGGAACGGCTTGTGATTAACAATTTTGCTCATAAAGTAAGATTGCTAATTGCAAAATACACTATACTACAATACGATTCCGCTCACATTTTTTGCATACTATTTTAGAGTGAGATTTTGAAACCTCAACAAGATGCCATCAAGAGGATACCCTCAGGCGGGTATCCCCAAGAGGATACCCCTAGCGGGCATCTCCAAACTAGGAACCCGCTCAAGGGTTCCCATCTAAGCAAGCGATGCCCGATTTGGGGTTACCCGCCCCCACCAAGGCGGCGGGTACTCTATTAAAAGACCTAACGCCGAACAAGGACGAGGCGGCCACTAACAAGTACAGGGGAAGTCCCCCATTCCTTCTCACATGCCTCTACAGTGTTTAGAATAGTCTTTTAACTATTCCCTCCTTCTCTATATATGCAAGCCCTAAGGGAAAAGAAACTAGGTTACCAATTTTACTCCCTCTCACGATACTCTCTCATAATGTTTGGAGTTTTCTTTTCTTGAAGATTGTCTCCTCAAAAGAGTGAAAGAAAAAGAAGAACAATGTGAGAACTTAAAGTCATGTTCCCTACTCTTTCTCCACTATCCTCTCGGCCCAAAATGGACCACTTGGAGAACTTAATCGAGTTCTCCTCAAAAGTGTGTTCTTCGTGGCCAAAGTCGAAGGACCCGGAGAAAACACCACGTTCTGTTTTATAGAAATGGGGTGACCCACTTCTTCACGGTGTGGAAATAGGCCGAAAAAGCCTACTTTCTTAGAAACAAAGTATTAACGTTAAAGTTTCTTAAAGCCATGAAGTGGGTTCACGCTGTAGAAATATTGAAAATAGGCAAAAGAAACCTATTTTTCCAAAAGGACTAAATCTTGATAATAGAGCAAACTCTATTCTCCGTATATAAAGCTTTAGAATGAGAAATAATTCTATTTGGACCAATTTCAGATATCCTATAATACGGTATCCACCCCTACTTGGCTCAAGCGGGAACCCCCATGAGAAGTTTCCGTTTTGTAAGACCAAGTCGGATACCTCAAAAGAGGTATCCGCCCATCAAGTCAATGTGGATGGGTCCCACTAGAATGCACCCGCCACCACTCTACTAAATCGGATACCCCAAAATAAGTACCCGCCATCAAGCCAATGTGGCTGGTCCCGCTAGGAAGCACCCACCACCACTCTGCTAAGTCGAATACCTCAAAAGAGGCATCTGCCCAAGCTTCAAATAGCACTGGGCCCTGCTTAGGGTATCCACCCATGTTCAAAAGGAGCATAAGGCTTGGGTCCCCAAAAGGGAAGTACCCGCCTATGCTTTATTTAATGCCAACTTTATATTAAATCCCCATCCGTTTGAATCGTTACCCAAATCACCTATGTTCCAGCCTTTAAGTACTCGATTTCCTACTTGTACAATTTGATTTAAATGCATTGTATCTAAAATCAATATAAAATGATTTATCCTTGAAATAGGTTTTATGATGTCTCATTTTGCAATGTGATCTCTCTCTTTCTGTGTTGTGATTTAGAGCGACTAAAAAAGGTATCCCGTCCAGGTCCGAACCTGAGACGAAAGGATGTAATTAACAATAAGTGCTTGCGCTTATGGGAAGTCACGAACCCAGTACGTTCTGGTCAAAAAATAAACTTTTTTTTGTTCGCACTTTACCTATTTTTAAACGTTCACTCGTTGAAGGTCCTAAAGAGGGTAAACACTCTGGGACCCTTGTGATTGCTAAAGACCCTTCTGTGATTTTAGGACTTTCCCTTTGCTTTAATTTTTAGGTATAAGTCTCATCCGCACACCTGTTGTAGTACGAGTCCTTTACATCTGATTCATCGGTATCACTGTCAAAATGTGGGTGAATTTTACTGAAGGACAGGACTTCAGCGTTAGATTCGTCGGTATCACTGCTAAAATGTTGGCATACTCGAGGAGTTTTGGTTTTGAAAATGACATCCAACTCTGACTTTCTTTTGGAATTCAAGGATGTTTCATCATCGGCATGTTGTGGATTAGCATCTTGAGGGTTCATGAAGTACCGAGAATCCTCATATCGGACTTCATGTACACCGAATGGCTTTATGTCTAAGTCAATTCTTTTTTCTTTGCTATCTTTGGTATACTTCATGCATTGATAGAGTGTTGATGAAACAATGCCATGGTCATAAAGCCACGGCCGCCCCAAGAGGATCTTGTATGATTAATTGGTATTGATGACATATTTCTTCGCCTCTATTTGCAGTTCTCCGAACTTGATCAGCAGAGTTACGGATCCCAGGACTTGCTGGCAATTCTGGTTGAAGCCCTGGATGATGATTATTTCTTTTGACAGGTTCCAGACATCCATCGATAAACTCTTCAGAGTCCAGAGGTTTATGATGTTTACTGAGGATCCCAGATCAATTAATATGTGATTAATCCTATCTTCTTCGTTGTATCATGTTACGTATAATGTCCTATTATGCTCGGTCGTCCTTAGTAGCAGGTCTTCATCCTTGAATGCATTTGAAGCTGTGTAGAGTGTACTGGGCTTCTTTCATATTTATTTCTATGAAGCAGGCTTGGTATCTTTCAGGGTTTTGTAGAGAATAAATGAGAACATTTCTGAGCTTCTTGGACAGAACAAGAGCATCATAGACACTCAGGAGAGATGGGAGCTTCCGGAGATGAGCTAAGATGCTGTAGTCTACTGAAGAAGAGCTCTAGTCTTTATGTGTTGGCTTTCCATCATCCCCTTCATTTGCAGTTTGTTTTTCTTTTTCCTTCAAGGCATTTCCCGGTCTTGGTGGCAGCACCTTGTTGTTTCGGAGCTGGATCTGGTTGGTCTTTGTGGCAAGCTCATCATTTTCTTTGGGAAAATAGAGATCTTCCTCAGAATCGATGCCAAGATGGATGGCGTAGTAAGTCATTACTGGGACCTCATCACTAGTGTCGTTTTCCAATTCTTCCAGAAATTCCGTAGCTTCTCTAGGGAAGAACTCCTTCAATTTGACTAGGTCTCTTTCCCTTTACACATAGTCCTTGAAGGAATCAGTATATTTTTGGATGGTCAATTTCCTCACGGGTCCCTCTTCGGATAAAGCTGTACTCTTCTTTTTATTCTTTTTTAGATTCTTAGGCTTTGAGCTCGGTCGAGCCGAATTGGCAGCCGGAACAGTGAGTCTATTTGATCCCCCATTAAATTCTGGGCTCTTTCGGAAGCAGTTTCAACATTTTCTCCATCTTTTTGGACAGGAATATGCTCCATGAAGGTTGCGGCAGACTGAAGTCATCTTTTAGAGCGGACGATTGAGCTGTCTGCCCCTAGAATGTTGACCTATGTGAAAGTGGATCCTAGCACCTCTATTAGGATTTTAAGAACATCAAGTATGCAATTTTAAAAATTATAGAGTGCTAAATCTACAAAAACGATCATACCAAAGGATTAGGGTTGCAAATGAAAGCTAATTAGAGTTTTAAACTAAGTGAAAAGAAGCTACAACCTTTGTAGTCTAGAACTTCACTTCAAAAGCTCCTTCTAGTAGTCCATGTTCCTGTCAAAACTTTTGGTCCAGAGCTTGTTGTTCCCTGATAAAACTAAAGGGAATCCCCACGTGTTAAACACATGCGCTACCACATGTAAAGCATGTAAGAGCCGCTTCGGTTAGGAATAAATCGTTTGTTGGTTCCACAGCACCTCACGTGACATCCATGTGAGCGTTAGCGCCTGCTGTTCCGTAGCGCCTCACGTGATATCTGCATGAGCCTAGCGTCAGCTTCATGGCAGTGCCTCACGAAATATCCACATTAGGTGCTATAAGCCAATAGCTCACGTACAAAGCACGTGAGTGTTCTTTCTAATAAAATTGAATTCTATGTAGAATTAAATTCTATTTGGGAGAAAATATCTGCCAGATCTTACTAAATAAGAAAGATATTTTCTGTTTAACAGAGAGCCGACGGATCAAAGATCTAATGGACATCAAAGGTTAGAATTAAATTCTATATTTCCATGATCTTTCTCAAACTAGAAAGATTTTCTCTGTTAAATATAGAGTCGATGGATCAAAGATCCAACGATGATTATAAAATCACCAATCGATCATCTGATAGAACAAAATTCTATCATAGGAAAATATTCTCCTAATCCAACGGTGTAAAATTCTATCATGAAAAAATCTTCTCTGTAAAATAGAGAGCCTTTGGATTAAAAATCCAACGGTGAATACAATTCACCGGTTAAACTTCAATTTGATTAATCAATCATAATCTCTCAGTGAGAAATTTTCTCAACAAATTGATTTTTCTTTTCTCCTATAAATAGGAGCAAAGAGATTAATCAAAGGTGTGGATAAAAAAATGAGGAGACCCCCCAATAAGCTTCTGTAAAAATACAGAAGGCTTTCAAAAGGTGGCACAAAAAACAATATAGAATTTAATTCTTAGTAAAGAAGAAAGATCTTCCTCCACTAAACCCTAGGTAAAGAAGAAAGCAGAGATCAAAACACCTCCTTTACCTATCTAACGGTTTAAACCTTCTCAAAAACTTAGTTCTTTCTCTGGATCTGAGAACAACAAGACAAGTCTCCCAAAAGTTGAGAATTTAATTCTCATCGGGAAGATCTTATTCTTGAGAATCAAAGATTCAGGGAAAAACAAAGTTGAAAAGAAAGAAGATGGAGTCCATAATACTCCAGGAACTTAGTTCATTCAAATTGAGAACTTAGTTCTTTAAGAACCAGATCCAAGATCCTCAAAATAGTGATCATGGTGATCATTAATGATTAAAATACCATTAACAGAGTTTTTTTAGGAATATGTATGCTCTAGAATCCATTATTGTATGATATAGTGGACGCTTGGACATATATATAGAAGACTATCTTGCTCGACATGATAGTATACTATTTGGTTGCTCTTTATCTTAACATGTACACTTGTATTATTATACTGTCTCTCTGATACATATTGATAAAGCTCTTAGGATGTTAACTTGACTACCAGGACTATGATACAGATCATACTAGTGGGGCTTGCGTAATCCACAAGCACAACCTTTAACAGTTCCTGGTCGAGGGGATATCGAGACAGGGCATCGATATTCCATAGTAGACTAGTGTATACGTTTCTTGACCCTGTATGGGGGCGATGGTTAATCCCACATCCATTGGTGTTTGACATCAAAGATTGTACACAGGTGCTCATTAGAGAATGGGTACACCGAATAGGACTCGCCGAGAACTCCTAGGTGGTACCATACCTATCATCAGATAGAAGTTCTCTGGTGACACTTGTACAGGTTAGTCTGTAGACCCGAGATCGTTATAGAGTCTTGTGTGGTTCCCACTGTGCTTTTATTTCCTCCCTACCACGGTTCAAAGGAGTCGTGCAAACAGGTGGATTTTGGGTACAGTCCCGAGTCACATGGGGAAAATGAGCGATAGGAGGGGTTTCGTCTCTCCCGGTATAGGGAGTTGATGTTGCATTATGCTCAATTGGCTATAACAGCAGGTCCTTGACCAGAGCTGATGAGATTACTAGTAAGTGTTATCAGTAGTTTCTCGAATGGATATAGGCCACACATCGGCATGACTTATCAAGTTACTGGGTTTGACGATTCCACCCATAGACTTGATATGCGACATATCAGACGAAGAGACCGAACTGTACTGTAAGTGTTGCTTATAGGCTTTGCGGGAGTTTGGACAAGCTTGCTTGTTGATTTTCTGTTCGCTCAATACCTTGGTGGCCGTTACATCCAGCTAATACCGCTGACGGCTTGTGGGTGACTGATTTGATCATTACCTACTGCTGGCGTATTGACGAGTCTTTAGAGTCCCACACAGAGGTTTCCTAGCTCAAGCAAAACGAAGTAGGGCACATATGCTGATATGTGCGGGAGCTTGATTAAATACGAGTATGTGATACCGTATTCTAATCTCGCGATATATGATTTTGTATATTGAATGTTGTCGGTTATATGTGATATGACCGGGTTATTGAATCAAGTGATGATTTGATAATTTGATATACATGTAAATGATATTAGTCGGTTATATATGATATAACTGGATTATTGAATCAAGTGTTGATTTAATAATTTAATATATATTTATATTTGATATATTTATATATTAACTAATATTGTGCTCACTAAAGATTTTATTCTCTTGTTATATATAATGATATATATATGATATATGTATATATTTATTTATATATAAAATACTATTGTGACATGGTGGATGATACATAGAACAAGAGTGTATGAGACTCACACCAAGACTAAAGATAATTAGGGTGATTATTTATTAAGAGGAAATTCAAAATGATGTGGAATGAACATGGCTTAGATGCTTGTAGAAGCATGTAGAAGCTATGACTCATCCCGCTAATTTTTGTTTTACTCTAGATATTTTATAACCCAACCGTTATCTTTAGCCTATGGTGAACTCTCTCATTCTATCACTTGAGATTTTTTCCTCACCCTAGTTCATCTTCTTCCTCTCTAGGTTTTCTTGAGTGCAAGAAAGAAAAAGAAAAAGAGATTTCTAAAATGAGCAAAATTCCTACTTCATCAACCTACTCTCATCTAGCCCATAAGATTAGATTGTTTGCTTCACTAATTCTTGATTAGTGAAGAGGTAGCTTGAGTTAGAGTAACTTCAAGGTGGATCATCTTCGGCCTCGAAGACGACGAAGCAAGCTCGTTCTTTTCACCAAGTGGGGCCTAAGAAGAGTTCTAGGAACCACTACTTGGAGCGTAGGGACTACTACTTGGAGCTTTAGAAGTGAAGGACCAGTCTACAAAGGTTGTATTCTCTATTCACTTAGTGTAAAGCTTGTTTACATGTTTACAAACCTTAATTCTCTAGTTCGATTCTAGGTTAGTGTAGCTTAGACCTATAGATTTTTTAAAATTGCATACTTGATGCATATGGAAACCTAGTAGAGGTGCTAAGACACGCTTTCAGTTTTAACCTCTCTGAAAACATGAACAGGAAAACATGGATAAAAACATGGAGAATAAGGAATCCATAATACTCCAGGAACTTAGTTTCTTCAAATCAAGAACTTAGTTCTTAAAGAACCCGATCCCAGATCCTCATAATAGTGATCTTAGAGATCGTTAATTGTCATGACCCGGAATTGGAACGTGACCGGCACTTAGACCACATGGAGTCTATGGGACCCCACCGTAACCCAAGTAAGCCGAAAGCCCAGAAATCTAAACTTTTTGAGGAAAAAATAATGGAGGTGAAGTTTTGAAATAAAGGTGTAACGTGATCAAGTTCTTTCTTTAAAAGTAAGTAATGACATATGGAAATACAAGTGAGTTGTATACTATAGTTGGAAACATTTTCGTCATTTGAAATTTAGGCAGCACCTCCTTTGTAAATTTTGATCCAATATCAATACATAACAACAATAATATAGGCATCCCCAAGCGGGAGATAGCTCTTCGCCAATTGGCGGAATCATAACTACGCAATATAAAATATACGACGCCCAAGGTGAAGATCAATCATAGAAAGAAAATAAAGAAGACCAAGACATCATCAAGCTCATATAAAGAATAATACACACATCTCACTCTAAGTCTCAAGAATATACAAGTCTGGTGTCTAGGTCTACCAAATATATATAGTCCGGTTGAAGGAGCTTTTAACTAGATTACAACTGAAAATAATATATACAAGTGGTGGTCACGATCCAAGTGTACCCCACCTATCAATGCAAATCACCCAGAAGAAAGCTTTGTGCCAGCAAGTCGCTACTGAATCCGTACATTCAATCCTGCAAGAAAACTATGACACAACGGGGGTGAGTAGCCAACTCGTGAGTAGAAAATATCAACAGGTAGAAACCGAATCATAGAAAAAATCTTCTCTGTAAAATAGAGAGCCTTTGGATTAAAAATCCAACGGTGAATACAATTCACCGGTTGAACTTCAATTTGATTAATCAATCATAATCTCTCAGTGAGAAATTTTCTCAACAAATTGATTTTTCTTTTCTCCTATAAATAGGAGCAAAGAGATTAATCAAAGGGGTGGATAAAAAAATGAGGAGACCCCCCAATAAGCTTCTGTAAAAATACAGAAGGCTTTCAAAAGGTGGCACAAAAAACAATATAGACTTTAATTCTTAGTAAAGAAGAAAGATCTTCCTCCACTAAACCCTAGGTAAAGAAGAAAGCAGAGATCAAAACACCTCCTTTACCTATCTAACGGTTTAAACCTTCTCAAAAACTTAGTTCTTTCTCTGGATCTGAGACCAACAAGACAAGTCTCCCACAAGTTGAGAATTTAATTCTCATCGGGAAGATCTTATTCTTGAGAATCAAAGATTCAGGGAAAAACAAAGTAGAAAAGAAAGAAGATGGAGTCCATAATACTCCAGGAACTTAGTTCATTCAAATCAAGAACTTAGTTCTTTAAGAACCAGATCCAAGATCCTCAAAATACTGATCATGGTGATCATTAATGATTAAAATACCATTAACAGAGTTTTTTTAGGAATATGTATGCTCTAGAATCCATTATTGTATGATATAGTGGACGCTTGGACATATATATAGAAGACTATCTTGCTCGACATGATAGTATACTATTTGGTTGCTCTTTATCTTAACAGGTACACTTGTATTATTATACTGTCTCTCTGATACATATTGATAAAGCTCTTAGGATGTTAACTTGACTACCAGGACTATGATACAGATCATACTAGTGGGGCTTGCGTAATCCACAAGCACAACCTTTAACAGTTCCTGGTCGAGGGGATATCGAGACAGGGCATCGATATTCCATAGTAGACTAGTGTATACGTTTCTTGACCCTGTATGGGGGCGATGGTTAATCCCACATCCATTGGTGTTTGACATCAAAGATTGTACACAGGTGCTCATTAGAGAATGGGTACACCGAATAGGACTCGCCGAGAACTCCTAGGTGTAAGTCGATGTAGTACACCCCAGTACTTGTGGGGAGGCGGAATTTTCGAAAAACGATCAAGTTTAAAGAACGAACATCGACTAACCGCTTAAATCGAAGCTAAACTATAAATAACCGTACACAAAGAGTTTCTTTTCAATTGTGTTTAGGGATTATACCTAATGAAACCGGTCCTTCGTCTTTGTGTCCTCCTTTGTTCTCCTCGACCTTCTCTAGGTAGTAGACGATCCACCCGAGAGCAAAACACCAAGCTATACCTCTAACTTGAGGTAACTAATCTACTTTGATTGCTAATCAAAGAAGAAAGGATGATATAGAGTGGAGGTAATGGATGTTTAAGTCTAACTAAACCTTTGATCTCAACACATGAGGATTAAGGATTAGTTTCTTGAAGATGAGAGCTTGAGGAGAAAGAATGTGAGATAAGATAATGAGATGAGAGAGAGTGTATCATAATATATTATGAAGCATTCTTATTATAGAAAAAAGAATAAAAGAAATGAATAAGCATGCTTCATAAATGAAAAGAGGTGATTCACTAACATGAGTCATTAAGCATTTATGATGCATTAATGATCATGATGAATCACCCTCATGACATCACTAATCTTATCCAAAGCTTATGTCACCTTAACCTCCTTAGTCACATCTTCTAGAAGCTTCTCGTACAATTACGAGAACGCCCCTCCAATCCGCAAAAAATACGGAAAAACTTTAGACTGTAAAAATCCAATAACCGGATACCAGTAACTGGCTTAAACCAAAGCCGACTGGTAAAAACTGTCCGAAAGTCGTACGTGCATAAACGCACATATGCGTCCGAACCCTTTGTCGCAAAACCATGCAACCTCTATATCGTTTCGCCTGGAGTAGGAAACTCTCTGTGTGGGACTCTAGAGACTCGACTACTACGCTGGCAGTGGGTTTAACCACAGACCGCAAGCGGCACTAGCTGTACGTAACGGTCCCCAGGTAGTTGTCGATAAGAAGGCCGATGAGGAAACCCATCCGAACTCCTACTGAGTCTGATGTGACAATCTCCATACAGTCCGGTCCGTTCGTCCAAGACTATCGCATATCGGGCCTAGGGGGGCGGCAAGCGTCAGTCCCCTAATAGCGGTATAAGTCGTGTCGGAGGGAAGCCCATTACACCCTGAGAAACTACTGGAACCTACCAGCAAATCTCGCTTGCCCTGGCCAGGGACTTTGCGTAATGGCTCTCTGACACAGCACGATATCTACTCCCAATACCGGGAGGGACGAATCCTGTCTAACCGCCACTGCCTCCAAGTGCTCGGGACTGCACCCAACTGCTACCTGTTTGCACGACTCCTTTGAGCCGTGGTAGGGTAGCAATCTAAGAACAGTGGGACACACTCGAGGCGAAGTAGCAGTGTCAAGTCTGCGGACTACGCTGTACTCATGTCACCTGGGAACTGTTCACTGACGACTGGTATCAAACCAACCAACAGTTCCCTGTGAGTCCTGTCCGGTGTACCCGTAACCTAACGAGCACCTGTATACTATCTCCAGTACGACGTACTGATGGCTGTGGGACAGACCATCTCCCCAACTGGGATGAGAAGCGTACACACCAGTCTACTCCGGAGTATCGATGCTCTGTCTCGATAATCCAACGACCAGGGACCAGAATAAGGATGTGCTTGTAGACTACCCAGCCCCCACTAGTGTGACTGCCATCACAACGCTGGTAGACAAGCAAGATCCTAAGAGCTCTATCAATACGTACACTCACATATTAAGATAGAAAAACCAAGTAGCATACTACCATGTTTAGCAAGACTGTTATATACATGTGAATATCCCAAGCTTCCATTAAGTAATATACAAGCTAGTATGATACAGTAATGGCCTTCTAGGGCATAAACACTAACAATCTCCCACTTGCACTAGGGCCATGTACTGGCATATCGTAGACCAATGATCTCGAGCAGCCTCTCGAACTGAATCTGAGGAAGGGCCTTCGTGAATGGATCAGCAATGTTCTCTTCTGAAGCAACTCTCCGAACCTCGATCTCCTGACGATCAATGATCTCTCTGATCAGGTGATACCGCCTCAAGATGTGTCTGGACTTCTGATGGGACCTTGGTTCCTTTGCTAAAGCTATAGCTCCGTTGTTTTCGCAATACAGAGGTATTGGATCAACTATGGTAGGAACAACCTGAAGTTCTGTTAGGAACTTCTTCATCCAGACTGCTTCTTTTGCGGCATCGCAAGCAGCTATATACTCCGCTTCCATCGTCGAGTCAGCAACGGTGTCCTGCTTGGAGCTCCTCCAGCACACCGCCCCTCCATTGAGGGTAAAGACATAACCTGACATGGACTTGGAATCGTCCTTATCACTCTGGAAGCCGGAATCAGCAAAGGCCTCCAACCTGAGGTCTTTAGCGCCGTAAACCAAGAACATCTCCTTAGTCCTCCTCAGGTACTTGAGAATGTTCTTTACTGCTTTCCAGTGTTTCTCCCCTGGGTCTGACTGATACCGGCTTACCATGCTCAGTGCGTAAGCTACATCTGGTCCGGTACACAACATCGCATACATTATAGAGCCTACCGCGGAAGCGTAGGGTATAATAGACATGCGTTCCCTTTCCAAATCAGTCTTGGGAGACATCTCTTTGGAGAGGGTGATTCCGTGACAAGCCGGTAGATTACCGCGCTTAGAATCTTCCATACTGAATCTTTTGAGTACAGTGTCGATATACCTGGACTGCGAAAGTCCCAACATCCTCTTGGATCTATCACGATAGATCCGGATCCCCAGAATGTACGAGGCATCACCCAGGTCTTTCATTGAGAACCTGTGTGACAAGAATCCTTTGACAGATTGTAGCATAGGAATGTCATTTCCTATCAATAGAATGTCATCCACGTACAAGACGAGGAATACGACACTTCTGGCCACAACTTTACTATATATGCACGGTTCATCTGGATTTTTGATAAAGTCATATTCTTTGACTGTCTCATCAAAACAGATGTTCCAACTCCGCGATGCCTGCTTTAGTCCATAAATGGACTTAAGCAGCTTGCATACTTTCCCGCTGCTCCCACTCTGATTGAAACCCTCTGGCTGATCCATATAGACGCTCTCTTCTAAATTTCCATTCAGAAAAGCCGTCTTTACGTCCATCTGCCAGATTTCATAATCATGGAAGGCAGCAATAGCAAGAAGGACCCGAATGGATTTGAGCATAGCCACTGGAGAAAAAGTTTCGTCATAGTCCAAACCAGGTCTTTGACGAAAACCCTTTGCAACAAGTCTAGCCTTATAGGTTTCCACCTGTCCATCTACACCAATCTTTTTCTTGAAGATCCATTTGCATCCTATGGGTTTTACCCCATCTGGAGCAAAGTCCAAAGTCCATACTTTGTTGGTGTACATGGACTCCATTTCGTTCCGCATTGCATCTAGCCATCGTACCGAGTCGCCGCTCTGGATGGCCTGCCGGAAGTCGGTAGGTTCATCATCATCTATGATGCAATCCTCTCTATCCCCATCTATGAGAAAACCGTAGTATCTCTCAGGCGGATGAGACGGCCTACTACTCCTGCGGAGGGGTGCGGGAATGTTCTGTTCTTCTTGAACCTCTGGTTCTACCAAACTTTCAGTAGCAGTTTGTGGTTCTGGAATTTCTTCCAGTTCTATTTCGCTCCCACTTAGTTCTTTTTCTAAAAACTGATTTTCCAGAAAATGGGCATTACGAGAAACAAAAACCTTTTGTTCCTCTGCGTAATAGAAATAATATCCCTTGGAGTTCTTTGGATATCCCACAAACATACATTTTACTGATCGTGCCTCGAGCTTGTCCACATGCTGCTTTTTAACAAAAGCTGGACATCCCCAAATCTTCATATGCTGAAGATGGGGTTTCTTCCCAGTCCACATCTGATATGGAGTGGTAGGCACAGTCTTGGTAGGAGCCCTGTTCAGAAGATATGCCGCTGACTCTAGCGCATAACCCCAGAAAGATCGCGGTAACTCAGCATTACTCATCATGGATCGTACCATATCCAATAGGGTTCGATTCCGTCTCTCCGATACACCGTTATGCTGTGGAGTGTATGGAGGAGTAAGCTGAGAGAGAATTCCTTTCTCTTTTAGGTAACCTAGGAACTCGGCACTTAAGTATTCTCCACCTCGATCAGATCTTAGTGTCTTAATACTTTTGCCGGTTTGGTTTTCTACTTCATTCTTATACTCTTGGAATTTCTCAAAAGCCTCGGATTTATGTTTCATCAGATAAATGAATCCGTATCTTGAGTAATCATCCGTGAAAGTAATGAAATAGGAAAAACCACCTCTCGCATGTGTAGACATTGGACCGCATACATCGCTGTGTATGAGTCCTAAGAGCTCGCTCGCTCTTACTCCTTGTCCGGTAAATGGAGTCTTTGTCATCTTTCCTTTGAGACAGGATTGACAAGTGTCATAAGATTGATATTCGAACGTGTCCAAATATCCTTCTCTATGCAACTTAGTCAACCTTCTCTCATTGATGTGACCCAGTCTACAATGCCATAAGAAAGCTTTATTTATATCTGGAGACTTTCTTTTTAGTGTGTTCTGGACATTGAAAATTTGGAGTTGGTTTAACACATATATGCCGTTATTTAGAGTACCGGACCCAATCAAACCATGATTAAGGTGGATGTTAACAACATCTCTTACAAACGTGAAATCATAACCTTTATTTGATAACAAGGAAACCGATATGATATTACATGTTAAGCTTGGTACAAAATAACAGTTATGTAAAACCAAAATGTGTCCACTCGTCAATCCTAGGTGATAATCCCCGACGGACGCAGCTTCCATGCTAGCTCCGTTAGCAACCCTGAGGATCATATCACCTTCCTTCAGCACTCTACGGTTTCTCAGTGCCTGCAATGAATTGCAAATATGAGATCCTGATCCGGTATCCAATACCCAGGAAGTAGAGTTGATCGACAGACAATTCTCAATTACAAACACACCTGAAGTCGAAGCCACAGCTTGCTTCGGTTCCTGGTTCTTGGCGTTCCACGCCTTGCAATCCTTCTTCCAGTGCCCTTTCCTGTGACAATGGAAGCACTCATCCTGGCCAACTATCGGTACTGCAGTCTTTTTCTTTCCCTTCCCTCTCACCTTACTAACACCTCCTCTAGGTTTGGGTGCGGCCTTCTTCTTCCTTCCTTTGGCCCTAGCCTTGGACCCGGAAGAAGATGCACCGCCAACAAACATAGCGGGTGTTTCCCTTGCCTTCTGCAAGGTGCCCTCTGCACTCCTTAACATGTTCAGGAGTTCCGCAAGTTCAACTTCTTTTCCTTGAAGATTGAAGTTGAGGATAAACTGGGCGTAGGTGGGAGGAAGGGACTGGAGAATGAGGTCTGTATAGAGCTCATTATCCAAAGTCGTCCCAAGGTCTGCGAGCTCCTCAATATAGCCGATCATCTGTAGGACATGTTCACCTACCGATGACCCGACAGCCAACCTCGCTCGAAATAATTTCTTAGAGGTCTCGTATCTTGCTATACGAGATTGCTCTCCATAAAGTTCCTTTGTATGGAGAAATATGCCATCTAAGGACATATCCCCGTGCCTCCTCTGATGTTCATTGTTCATCGAGGCAAGCACGATGCACTTGGCTCTCGCGCAATCTAAATCCCAGGTTTTGCGGATTTCCTTATCCGCATTGCTGGATTTGGGACCAGGGACAGCAGGTGCCGTAGCGGTGAGGACGTACCCCAGTTTGTCATAGGTCAAAGCCATTTTGACATTCCGCAGCCAATCTTTATAGTTTGGCCCCGTCAGTATATTCTTTTCTAAAAGTAACTTAAGTCCAGTCATTTTCAAGGTCGCTGCAATTAGGAGAGAGAGAAGAAAACACTTTAGCATGATGCTCTTGCAAGTTTAGAGTGGTTTTTAGTTTATCTAAACTGGATGGCTCCCACTGTTTCTCGAATCCTTCCTCAAACCATAAAAGAAGAATTAGCCAGGACTATTCTCACCGTACAATACTTGCTTAACCGTTCAGCCAGGCCAGTGTCGATACTTCGAGGGAGGTTTTCCAACGCTTTCGCGAAGTTCCTTAATTAAATAACCTCTTTTCTCTGGGGGCGTAACCCCGCTGACACCTTTCTGGACACCTATTAGGTTTATAGCATTGATCGTTAAGTGACGAATATCCTGATAAGTAGCATATACTCACAGTAGGATCGGGATCCAAATATCATCGTATGATAATGTTGAAGGAATCCTACAACATTCATCAAACTCCAAATGGTATGCATCTCTTTGCAAATTTCAGTTTCTTTAGAAATTCCCGATATAAGTTTTTGCCCCATGCTCTTATGACCTTGGCTTTGGGTCAAAATGTCATAAGTCACATGTCAAGTTCTACCCGTCATTATCTTGTCAATTTGAACCCATCCGTATATACCCCTGACTTTGGTCAAATGGTAATACGACTGTCCCAAACCAACTCATCTATCTTATGCAACAAATGAAAAACCCAGCAGCTACCAAACACTATGCCTTGACTTTGGCCAAAATGCATAGCTTGAATACTACTGAATATCCAAATGAAATGACGGAGGGCTACGAATGGTTTTGGCGAAACCGTGAACGTAGTGAACTTGATATAACCGAAGGAAACCTGATAGCTTTTAAAAGGAGTGGTTAAGTCTCCGCATTTAAAAAATATCTGTTTTAAAAATAACCGAGTGGTTTCTTTTAAATTGTTCCAACGATTTAAACTTTGGTTTGTTTTCTTTGCATTAAAGATAATGCGTCCCATCATTAACCTATCATTGCAGAAAACAACGAAAATACAACGTCCTCTTATGCCATCCGCATTCGCCACTGGGTCCCGTCATCACCCGTTAGGTTACTTAACTAACGACAGAGCGGGGGCTGGGCTAGCGCGGGTGTAAAACATAAAATGACGTCTAAATAGCTATCATAAATATAGATATTTTACATTCGTCTGACGCAATGATATTCCATTCCAGAACACGGATAAACAATATTGGATTTGCAAGCAATCTGTATTTCTTTTGAGCCTGCAAGAAAAGACAGATTACACAGTTGTGATGAATAGCCGTTACCCCCACCCTCGACCCCTACGGGTACGGCAAACTACCCGCCCGGCAGTTTGTGTACCCCACCTTGGGTCAGTCCTAGGAGCAAAAACAGTAAAATGAAATAATACAACGGTGGCTACAACCGCAAACCTGGAAGTGCCCCGCAAAAAATAATATTACAACAATTTACATTTACAACAAATGAATTTAAACAATAACCCATTGCAAACCCCGGCTATACACCACAACAGTCCAATACAGTTTATATGCACAAACAGATATAACCATTACAGAAATGTGCAACCCCCCTGCCAACCGACATACTAGCAGTTAGGGGAGGTTTACGAACACATTAAACAATCACAGATATAATCCAATATGCAAATACTGTACAATTTCGAATCGATTAAACAACATCAATATTGCTCCAAAATCTGCTCTGTTAAACAGTAACCTGAGCAAATATTAAATATTCCAGAGAACCCCAAATTCTACAGAGGACCCACACACCAAACACGAGTCCATGACTCGGCAACTCGGCCGCCGCGGAACCGCGGCGGATCGGTGGGATCCGCCGCCCTTCCGCGGCGCTTTAGCCGAGTCATGGGCTCAAATTTTTTGTGTGTTCTTCTGGACTGTTTACTGTTAGTTATATGTATGCCCTTGAGGCCATTACTATACATAGGATGTATATTGTAGTGGATGCTGGGACATATATAGGGAGGACTTTCTGCTCGACATGATAGTATGCTATCTGGTTGAACTTTACCCTTAACGTGTATACTGATTGTCTCTCTGTTACATGTTGGTAAAGCCCTTAGGATCTGTACTTGACTACCTGGACTATGATGCAGATCATACTAGTGGGGACATGGTAGTCCATAAGTACATCCTTCAAAGTCCCTAGTCGTGGGTGTATCGAGACGGGGCATCGATATACCAGAGTAGACTAGCGTATACCTTCTCGACCCATACAGATGGGCGATGGATGATCCCATATCCATCGGTGTTAGACATCAGGGATGATATACCGGGTGCTCAGTAGAGACTGGGTACACTGGACGGACTCGCCGAGAACTCCCAGATGGTATTATACCCTCACGTCAGATGGCAGTTCTCTGGTGACACTGGTACAGAGTAGTCTGTTGACCCGAGATCGTCATAGAGTCTTGTGTGGGTTCCCACTGTGCTTTGATTTCCATCTTACCACGTCCAAGAGGGCGTGCAAAACGGTGGTTTTTGGGTACAGTCCCGAGTCACATGGAGGCAATGAGCGATAGGAGGGGATTCGTCTCTCTCCCGGTATAGGGGGGTTGATGTTGCGCTGTGTTCGATTGGCTATAACAGGAAGTCCCCTGGCCAGGGGCTGCTCAGAGAATTGCTGGTAAGTGTTACCAGTAGTTTCTCGACCCGTTATGAGCCTCATATCGACACGACTTATCGATCTATTGGGGTCTGACGTTTACCACCCCTAGGCGAGATATGCCACATATCAGACGATCAGACCGGAACTGTACGGTAGTGTTACTGGTCGGATTCACTGGAGTGTGAGCAGGCTTGCTCGTCGATCTTCAGATCGCTCAATACCCGGGTGGCCGTTACGTTTAGCAGACCGCTTGCGGCTTGTGGGTGTTTGATATGATCATCATCTGCTGCCGGCGTATTGACGAGTCTTTAGAGTCCTACACAGAGGTTTCCTGGCTCAAGCGAAACGAAATAGGAGCGCATATGAGATATGTGCGGGACCGAGAATAATGCGTGTATGTGATACCGTATTCTATTCTCGCGATAAATGTATCGAATGGTTGTATGCGATATAACCTAGTTATCGATTCAAGCGTTGATTCGATAAGCCGATATATTGTATACTAGTCGGTTGTGTGCGACATAACCGGATCATTGAATCAAGTGTTGATTTAATGATTTAATGTATAATTATATATTTGATATATTACTTTGCATTAACTAGTATCGGTTCACTTTAGACGGATTTTCTCACTTGGTTCGTGCGCATTGCATATGCGATATGTTTTTGTGCACCTTGCATTGTATCATGTTTGATGATGCATATTAACTTGGTTAAGTATAAAGATTAAACCATGGTTTACTTAATGATTAGGGTTTTTGATTATCTTATTCATTTATTTTATATATATATTCATTTTGGAAATTATTTAAGAATGGTGGCTTATTTTGTTTTATGTTGAGAAGTTTCTTGAAACTTTGATCAAGTCAACCATTCTTATCTCTTCCTTAACCCTAACCATCATATCTAACCATGGTTCATTCTCTACACTAAACTAAGGTTAATATTATGATAAGAATGGATTTTATTTTCTATTCTATTATTCTTATCATAACATTTATTCTTCTTCTTCCTTGCTTCAAGTGAAGAAGCTTGAAGTCCATCAATGGTGATTGTTGGAAAAGAGTGAGAAATCCAAAACTAAAGTCTACCCACTTCCTATTTCTTCATCCTCTACCTCTTGCCAAGTAGTAGAGTGTGTTTACTTCACAAGTTTCTTGACTTGGCGAAGTTGAGAGCTTGATCTTGCGATGCTTCGACGTAGATCATCTTCGGCATGGACATCGACGACCTAGCTTGCCCATTCTCCGACGAAGCCGACTCTAGAGCCCGGATTTGATTTGGACAGCGGAGACGACCTCGTTGCGGAGCCGTGGAGGTGGAGGACCGGATCTACAAAGGTTGTATTTTCCGTATTCTCATTAGTTAATTTGTTAACTAGTTCTTTTCGCCTAGACATCTAGTTATCGATCCGTACACTAGGGTTTGTAGGCACCATAATTTTTGAAATTTCCATGGTTGATGGCTTGGGAGACCTCACTAGTGTGCCTAGGAACCCTACATTTACAAGCTCTCTGCACTTACCTGAAAAATTTTAGGACTTCATTTTAAGTTCGACAGAAACTGAACAGATTTAGGGTTTTCCCGGCTTCGTTTTTCCGTTCGAAATTCGTACAAATTTGCAATCAAGTTATTTAGTGTTTAGCGAGGCTCTGATACCACTGTAAGTCGATGTAGTACACCCCAGTACTTGTGGGGAGGCGGAATTTTCGAAAAACGATCAAGTTTAAAGAACGAACATCGACTAACCGCTTAAATCGAAGCTAAACTATAAATAAACCGTACACAAAGAGTTTCTTTTCAATTGTGTTTAGGGATTATACCTAATGAAACCGGTCCTTCGTCTTTGTGTCCTCCTTTGTTCTCTCCTCGACCTTCTCTAGGTAGTAGACGATCCACCCGAGAGCAAAACACCAAGCTATACCTCTAACTTGAGGGTAACTAATCTACTTTGATTGCTAATCAAAGAAGAAAGGATGATATAGAGTGAAGGTAATGGATGTTTAAGTCTAACTAAACCTTTGATCTCAACACATGAGGATTAAGGATTAGTTTCTTGAAGATGAAAGCTTGAGGAGAGAGAATGTGAGATAAGATAATGAGATGAGAGAGAGTGTATCATAATATATTATGAAGCATTCTTATTATAGAAAAAAGAATAAAAGAAATGAATAAGCATGCTTCATAAATGAAAAGAGGTGATTCACTAACATGAGTCATTAAGCATTTATGATGCATTAATGATCATGATGAATCACCCTCATGACATCACTAATCTTATCCAAAGCTTATGTCACCTTAACCTCCTTAGTCACATCTTCTAGAAGCTTCTCGTACAATTACGAGAACGCCCCTCCAATCCGCAAAAAAATACGGAAAAACTTTAGACTGTAAAAATCCAATAACCGGATACCAGTAACTGGCTTAAACCAAAGCCGACTGGTAAAAAACTGTCCGAAAAGTCGTACGTGCGTAAACGCACGTATTGCGTCCGAAACCCTTTGTCGCAAAACCATGCAACCTCTATATCGTTTCGCCTGGAGTAGGAAACTCTCTGTGTGGGACTCTAGAGACTCGACTACTACGCTGGCAGTGGGTTTAACCACAGACCGCAAGCGGCACTAGTTGTACGTAACGGTCCCCAGGTAGTTGTCGATAAGAAGGCCGATGAGGGAAACCCATCCGAACTCCTACTGAGTCTGATGTGACAATCTCCATACAGTCCGGATCCGTTTCGTCCAAGACTATCGCATATCGGGCCTAGGGGGCGGCAAGCGTCAGTCCTACCTAATAGCGGTATAAGTCGTGTCGGAGGGAAGCCCATTACACCCTGAGAAACTACTGGAACCTACCAGCAAATCTCGCTTGCCCTGGCCAGGGACTTTGCGTAATGGCTCTCTGACACAGCACGATATCTACTCCCAATACCGGGAGGGGACGAATCCTGTCTAACCGCCACTAGCCTCCAAGTGCTCGGGACTGCACCCAACTGCTACCTGTTTGCACGACTCCTTTGAGCCGTGGTAGGGTAGCAATCTAAGAACAGTGGGACACACTCGAGGCGAAGTAGCAGTGTCAAGTCTGCGGACTACGCTGTACTCATGTCACCTGGGAACTGTTCACTGACGACTGGTATCAAACCAACCAACAGTTCCCTGTGAGTTCCTGTCAGGTGTACCCGTAACCTAACGAGCACCTGTATACTATCTCCAGTACGACGTACTGATGGCTGTGGGACAGACCATCTCCCCAACTGGGATGAGAAGCGAACACACCAGTCTACTCCGGAGTATCGATGCTCTGTCTCGATAATCCAACGACCAGGGACCAGAATAAGGATGTGCTTGTAGACTACCCAGCCCCCACTAGTGTGACTGCCATCACAACGCTGGTAGACAAGCAAGATCCTAAGAGCTCTATCAATACGTACACTCACATATTAAGATAGAAAAACCAAGTAGCATACTACCATGTTTAGCAAGACTGTTATATACATGTGAATATCCCAAGCTTCCATTAAGTAATATACAAGCTAGTATGATACAGTAATGGCCTTCTAGGGCATAAACACTAACACTAGGTGGTACCATACCTATCATCAGATAGAAGTTCTCTGGTGACACTTGTACAGGTTAGTCTGTAGACCCGAGATCGTTATAGAGTCTTGTGTGGTTCCCACTGTGCTTTTATTTCCTCCCTACCCACGGTTCAAAGGAGTCGTGCAAAACAGGTGGATTTTGGGTACAGTCCCGAGTCACATG